>CM019754.1:25204355-26504355 GCA_009761765.1 Phenacoccus solenopsis | reverse complement strand
CATCTCTGTCGCCTTCGCGCCGAGAAAAATACGAATCGTCGAGCTTATTCGTATAACGAATACCGGAGTACCATTTATCCGCTTATTTCTTTAAATCTGATTTCTGTCAATGTCTCCCTAAAAGTATTCTTTAGGATATCGATCACACGAACCCTCGAAAAATTTCAGCTCGAAAAAAAAGAAAACTCAACCTATTAACCAACATTTTTTTTCTTCGTTTAAATTCATATTTTTTGTTCTAAGATACGAATAAATAATACAAAAAAAAAAAAAAAAAAAAGGAATCAGCCATGTCGCATTACTGGAGCTAAGTTTTTAACTGGAGTTCGTTTTGTTTGGTAATAACGTAATAACGTTGCTAAACCCTTCATGGCTACAGGCTACACCCACTACTAAGTCTGAAAACCCTTACCCCATAGCTGATTTTAAGGGACGATTGGTATCTAACCCCCTCCCCCCTTCCGAGATTCTTTTTTTTCTTTTTTAGGTGTTTAAATCAACTTCTTGATAATTCAAACAATTTACTATCTTATTCACTTGACTTCGTGGAACTGAAACCCCCCGGCCTCAAGCAGCGATCCTAAAACCGACACTAAATTACCCTATCCCTTCCAAAACCGCTAGAGAAGTTGAATTTGGAAACAACGTAGTATTTCTTATCACGAAATAACCATATGAACACATATTTCTCAAATTATAAATCCTAATGATCCGCCATTCTGGATCCATTTTAACGCAAATTGAAGAGGTTACATTGTGGTCGTACTTCTTATCCACAATAATCATATGAGTTCATATTAATTAAATTTTTACGAACTTAAGGCTTCTCAAGCTCTACTCAAATTTTGATAATCCGCCATTTTGGATTCATTTTGATCGAAATTGAAGAGGTCATGTTCTGGTCACCAACTAACCCCACACACAAAGTATGACCTTTCTAAGTTAATTTCGTGAGGAGATATTGAAGATTTAAGAAATTTCATGACTCAAAACTTCTTCAAAAAACCGTTTTTTGCTCCGACTCCCCTCAAAATATACTTAGAAAGATCAAATTTGGATATGTTGGTGTCCCTGACTCACTCTTTCATATGAGATCGAAAACGAAAAATTTTGAGTTATTTATCTCTTCTCCAGCCTTCCTCAAAATTTAAGGTATCCGCCATTTTGAATTTTATCGAAAAAATAAAAATGGTAATTTTTTTGGATTTTTACGGAGAGTCTCTCACCAAGTTTTGAGCGAATTTCATGAATACCCGCCGACACTACGCGTGGTGGAAAAAAGACCAATAAATTCATTTCAACTGCATTACAATTTCTTTGCATGTGAAAAAAATCAATTTTAGATAATTGGAAAAACGATTCCCCTGAGCTATGGACCAATTAAAACTCAGCTCTGCCAATGTGGCACGCTGCTGACGTTTTTTTATTTCAATTTCATTGAAAAAATATTTTTTAAATAAACTGAAAAATTGGTAATTCATGTGAGCAATTTCCAACATGAGCCTAATTTCAGCACTTGATGGCCATTAGGTTGGGCTGAAAAATATTTTTTTTTTGATTTCCTAAGATGGGTGCCGTTATTTTGTTATCTTATACCCTCAAAATGATCATTCAAAAATGTGGTAAAAAATGTTTATCATTTTAGATCGCATAATTGGCTCAAAGTTTTTCGGAGTGAAGAAACTCAAAAAAAATACATGGTAAAGGAGCATAGTCAAGTTGTAAACAAAAACAATCCCGAATTATTGACCCTAATATCAATAATGAGTCCAAAAACGTATAATTCCTATAGGGTTGGAGAACTATCGAAAAAAAAAACTATCCATAGTTATCGATAGTTTTTGATAGTTTTTCGTTGATTTTCACTGTAAACCAGTGTAGAAGACGGAAGACATACCACAATGCTAAAATTGTTTTTTCTTTTTATTATTAAAAAATAAAAAATCATTTTACAAGTAACTGTTACATTACATGTAAATTTTTATGTAAATACACGAGATTATCCACACTGTCTGCCGTTAAACGAATGCGTCGTTTTGTCATTGTATTTCCAGAAGTTGAGAAAAATCTCTCACAAGATACTGATGTAGCAGGAACGCATAAATATTTAAGGACGAGTGATCGTAATTTTCCTTTAGCTCCACTATCAATAAGGTCAATAAGATATAAAAGTTATCGATAACTATCGATAGTTAGAGTTATTGATAGTTTTCGATACTTCACCAATTCTAAATTCCTTCCTAAAAAAGTATAATGCTGTAGAATGCGGATGTTTTTAAACTCGTGCTTCTAGAGTTTTTGCTTTGAACTTATCATTTTTGACTTTTCATACTCGATTTCAGTACTTTTGGTCTCTTCCATTTCGGGCTCTGCTATTAGGGCATGAATTCACTTTCTGCGTAGGTGTTGAATTTTTTTTTTGTCTAATGAAATATTTTAATTTTTTTGTAACAAATGAAAAACAAGCTCATAACTCGCTACATTTCTTCTTTTGCAAATATAATTATTTTTCACAAAAAAAGTTTAGCATACGCTGGAAAAATAATCAGAAATTTAATTTTGAATAATTAATACGTTAAATAACGTAGGAATAATTTTCAAAGAATTTTTAATTTTTAAAATTGGAAAAAATTCTTTTTTCTTATTTTTTTCAAGCAACATGTAATATAAAAATTTTTCGGAGTATTCTTCCCTTCCCTCGTCATAAATTTGAAATGTAATAATTCCAAATTTATATCTCTATGTTCGTACCAAAACTGCTCGCTTCGCGTATAAATAAACTGTTCAAATCAAAGAAGCTTCCATAAAATTACCCCTCCAACCAGCGCAGTGATCGGGATTTTGGGTGACACCCAACGAACGAGTACGTTTTAACCGTAAAACTTTTCTTTTTCGCATTAGGTAATTTTTGGTTTTACGATTTCGGTCTACCCGAGAGGCGGTGATACAACAACGATCGTTAATTTTCGCGCACTAATTAACGCCGCGTCGCGATTACGAATGCCCTAACGAGTGGGAGGAAACCGCTGTGTGGTAGCTACGCGAGCTAAACGATTCGTTCCTGCGCTCGTACGTTTTGTACGTATTGACATCGAATAAAATACGCGTTTGAAGTGTTGGCGCGCTCGTTCGATTGTCCTCGACGGCGAACGAAAGAATTTAAGTATACGGTCGTAAAGTACCATACCTTCTTCGGGTACGTATATATTCGCACGTCCTCGACGAGATGGGCTCTCTCGAGTCAAACGACTAGGAAGACTGGGTCGTTAATGATTCAAAATCTTAATTCGCATTCGGCAACTCGGTATAAACAATCTGATACGCTTTTCGTCGGCCGTAGCCGTAAAATTTTAATGCCCTTTAACGTTTAGAACGGCATCGGACGGGTAAACGGTACCCGTGTAACGCGGTAATGAAGCCTGGTAAACGAATTTCCCGGCACGACGCGACGAGAAGGGTGGCCTTGTTTTGGGTTTCGCTGGTTGCGGCAGCTTCGCGGTGGTACGAAGACGTGTAATGGTCTGATTTACGAAAAAGATGGAGAACGAATTCGTGCACGGTTGGAATGAAGAAAGAAAATTTCTTGCGAGTGCAACAAGGCGTAGTGGGGATTTTTTGGCGTGTAGAGTTTCCGTCGATAGGATACGAAATTTAGTTTCGTTGAGTGAGAGTATCGCCCGGTCTCGCTAAATGGAGACTGATTTTTTTTTTTTTTTTTCAAAATGTGAAAGAGGATGGTCGCAATAGTCGTTTAATAACCTCAAAAAGACGCCATAAAAATTTCAATTTAAGACACACGCAAAATAAAATTTTAAAAAATTTCAAATTTTCAACAACAAAAAAAAAATAAAAATAAATACAAAAACAAAACAAAAAAAACGATTTTTCAAGCAATCGTTTCAAAGTTACATTTTATTATCCAAAGACTGGAAAAAATACACCTTTTAATCATTTTAAAATTTAAGAGGTGTGGACAGTTTAAAATTTTTTTCATGACTGAACCCTCTTCTCCCCCCCGTGTTTTCATTTTCACAGTCTCTTTCGGCGGCAATGTGCTTTTTTTATGAGAATATTTCATTTTAATTCATTACATTGCATTTCATTTTTTACATAATTTTTACAATTTTCACGATTTTACCCAATGTTTTGAATTCTGAACCCACCTACCCCCCCTCCCTTTCAACTTTATCAGTGAAATGTTTGTGGTGAGATTCTCAGGCAATGTGCGTTCCATCGAACTCCGTCCGGTCAAAAGCGATGAGTCACGATTCAGAAAGTTCACTTACAGGAGTTAAATGTAAAAACAAACATTTTCTATGCGTTAAATCCGTGAATGAATAACCCATAAATTTTACGTTCAAAAACGTAATCTCCTAAATGTGGTATTCCAAAGTCTAGAGTTTCAAAATGAAAAATCCAGATATACTGAATTCATAAGTATTGAAACAAAAAATATAAAACCAAACAAAAGAAACCCATAAGTCTAAAATTTAAAAACCAAGAGTCCTGAATATTTACTTCATAAAAGGGAGATCTGAAAATACTGAGATCAAAAGTAAAACGTCTAGAATGTAGAATGTAACAATTTTGAGTTCATAAACAAAGAATGCAAAAACAAGGAAATAAAAATAAAATGTCAATGTAGAGTTTAAAAGTGTCAAGTTGAAAAATAAATACAGCAAAGTCAAAGTCATGAATCAAGAGTCAAGAAATATTGAGATTAAAAATGTCAAGTTTCTAGAATTTATAGTGCAAATGTATCAAGTTTAAAAAATAAGAGTCAAGAAATGTCTAGAATATAGCATTTAAAAATATTAAATTCATAAACAGATACTACAGATGCGTTGAATTCAATGGCAAGGCTAGAAATATTGAATTAAAAATTGTGAAGTCTAGAACGTTAAATCTAAAAGTGTCAAGTTTCAAAACAAAGACTCCAGATGCGTTGAATTCATAAATGATTAATTCTGAAATAATGAAACCAAAACCTATAAATCCAATATATCAAGTCCAAAAGTGTCAAGTTTGAAAACTATGAGTCCTGATATATTCACGTAATAAATGGAAAATCTAGAAATATTGAGATCAGCAATGAAACCTCCAGAACCTAGAACGTAGAGTGCAAAAAGATCCAACAATACGGAGATCAACAATGAAATGTCAAGAATAATGATTTTAAAAGTGTTGAGTTGTACAACAAATACAAAAGATGTGTTAAATTCATAAATGATGAGTGTAGAAATATTGGAATAAAAAATGTAACATCGAGAATGTAGAGTCTAAAAAGTGTCTGCTTTACAAAAAGAGTCTAGAAAATTGAAATCATAAATGAAACATGCAGAGTGCAGCACCTAAATGTGTTGAGTTCATAAATGAAGAGTCTAGAAATATGAAGATGAAAAATGTAACATCAAAATGCAGAGTCCAAAAGTTTCACGTTTAAAAACGAAAAGTCTAGAAATGTCAATTTCAAAAACTGTACACAAAAAAGATATTGAGATCATAAATGAAACATCCAGAGTGTAGCATTTAAATTATTAAATGCGTTAACTTCATAAATGAGAAGACAAGAAATATAGGAATTAAGAATGTGAAGTCTAAAAGTGTCAAGTTCAAAACCAAAGAGTCTAGAAATGTTATGCTCAAAAACTCAACATAAAAGAAATATTGAAATCATAAATGAAACATGCAGAGTGTAGCACCTAAATGCGTTGAGTTCATAAATGAAGAGTCTAGGAATATGAAGTTGAAAAATGTAACATCAAGAATGCAGAGTCTAGAAGTTCCACGTTTAAAAACAAAAAGTCTCGAAATCTCAATTTCAAAAACTGTACACAAAAGAGATATTGAGATCATAAATGAAACATCCAGAGTGTAGCATTTAAATCATTAAATGCGTTAATTTCATAAATGAGGAGACAAGAAATATAGGAATTGAGAATGTGGAGTCTAAAAGTGTCAAGTTGAAAACCAAAGAGTCTAGAAATGTTATGCTCAAAAACTCTATACAAAAGAAATATTTAAATCATAAATGAAACATCTAGAATGCAACATCTAAATGTGTTGAGTTCATTGATGAAGAGTCTAGAACCATGATGTTCAAAACTGTAAAATCAAGAATGCGGAGTCTAAAAGTATCAAGTTTGAAAAAAAGCGTCTAGAAATGTCAAATCAAAAACTACACGAAAGAAGTATTGATATCATAAATGAAACACCTAGAATGTACCATCTACATGTATTGAGTTTATCAATGAAGAGTCTAGAAATACTGAAATCAAACATGAAGAATCCAGAAGTAGGACGCAATAGAACTGAGTTGATAGCAATTTGAGAAAAGGGAGCCCAAAAATGAAAAACTCTCTTTTTGATGAGTTTTTATGGAAAATACCCTAATACTACATAGCTGATAATAAAAAACTGTTTTCTATTTGCTGCAAATTATGGCATCTCATTGATTAACGTATTATGAGACTCAATTTAATGGCGTTTTCTTGACAGTGAGGTGATTTATATAGAATTTTTGTTGATGTAAAACTGACCATCATTAACAAAAAAAATTTCAAATATTGTTCACGAACACTCACATACTCTGTGTATGATTTTTTGTCTGAAAATCATCCTCAATTTGTATTTATGAACAAAAACTGAATTTTTTCACCCATCGGGGAAGTCCCAATCACGCATTCACGAGTACCACTACAATGACGTAACCCTCGTGCCAAATTATTTCGAGCCCAATCTACTGAACGCTTATGCCACCGCGAAACCAAACTAATCGAATAACTTCGCGTCCGCTTATTCGCGGCACACTCGACACCTCATAAAATTCCCCATACGCATTCCTAGAGTAAACCGCAACGTTCATCGAAATGAAAAAGACAACCATGCAAGATGCAACCCGCACTTTTCGTTTATGGGGCCTGAAAAACGGATACCTCGCGTAAGCTCGATTCGAAAACTTTCCTTATTACTCGACGCATAAAATATGCCGTTATCGGGATAAAATCGCTCCGCTTCTCCAGCCGCCGTAAACTCTACACGCAACAACTCGAAACTGATCAAAAACGCGAAAATACACAGGTACAAATCCGTCGAGAATTTCCGATATTCGCGCTCAAACACCAGCGACAACGTAAAGGGGGTTGCGGAAATGCTGAACAATCGTCACCTATACGAATTTTTCCGATTCGATTGGAAACATCGAAGGTGGTTTGATGCCGAACAAAATTTTCACCGAGCATCAAAAAGGTCTCAGTTCGCTTGTAAACCTAATGAAGTTTTCATTTCGCTTTTAAAAATAATGTTTCGGGCGTGCACATCCACCGCACACCGTACCCTCGATTCCCGCCGGAATTCCGTGCCAGCGTATACTATTGTTTGGCTGTATGACGCGCCAATCGCGTACTGGGGAATAATTTTTACTTTTTTTTTCGGCTTAAATATCCAGCTGCCGAATGCTGAATGAACATTGCGAAGTAAAGTCCATTTTACAGGGTGTTCCACATAAGTACGGGTTCCTTCATATCTTATGCAGGGCTACTCAAGTGACACTCGTGTACGAAGGTTTGCCTACCACACTTGCTGCAGGAATCGAAACACAAAAGTTTTAAAAATATTAATTTTTTTATCGTATGCCGTTCACGCTGAAGTATTATTGACCAAACAGTTGCGACAAGGGAGAGGATAGAAAAGGGACGAATTAATCACGATTTCATATTTTTCGCATAGATAACTGTGAAAGATGCATTATACCGACAGTGTTATGAACATTTTTTAGGGACTCCCACTATTGTCCTTCATCGCATACTTCAGCTAGATTAACCCAAGGTACCTCTAAATGCCGAAAAAATCTTTCAACAGGATTTTATACCTGGTGGGTGTTGCATTCACAACCTCGCAGAGTTGAAAGAAATTCGAAAAACTACGGGAGATTTTTTGAAGTCTTGAATTCGACAATTTTCGATATAGAAAGATGACACAATGAAGAGAATTACGAATCACAAAGAATTCAATGGGGCTACAAAAAGGATAATTGCAAAATTGATAACGGTGACTGATACAAAATTTAAGTCTTGGTGTGAAAAAATGACAGATCAATATCCAACCTTAATGAACAGTTGATTCATCATGTCGGTGTATTTTTTTTACATTGCCCAGACCCGCCCATTAAAATCATGGAGATGATGATTGAAGAAGATAAAATATTGAACATATATTTATTTTACATTACTATTGCCAGTAGTTTGAATCTTACGATGTGTACTCCCACCCCATCTTGAGGTCGATAACCCCTCCTTCCCTTCTCAAACATCATGTGTGGAGATGAACTTGGGATACATTTTAGTTCTTATCCCCATTAATTATATGAATCCATATTAATTACATTTTTACTAATTTGAGGCTCCTCAAGTTCTCCTCCAATTCTGACAATCCTTCATTTTGGATGCATTTTGTCCCAAATTCAAGAGATCATATTCTAGTCATTAACTAACCCCACACACCAAGTTTGACTGTTTCAGTTCGATTTGGTGAGGAGATATAGACGATTCATGAAATTACAGCAATTTCCCCTCCAAAAGTCGTTGTTGCTTCAACTCCCCTCCAAATTCACTTGGGAAACTAAAATAAGAGGAAGTTGGTTACTTGAACTCATTTCATCATATGACATAACAATGACAATTTTTCCACCTTTCATGTACCCCTACCACACTTCGAGGTCGATAACCACTCCTTCTCTCTTCTGATGAGTGTGAAGGTGAATTTGGCGATAGGTATAGTATACTTCTTATTCCCAACAATCATATGAGTTCATATCAATCACATTTTTACAAATATGAGGTTTCTCAAGTTCTTACTCAAATTTCGACAATCCGCCATTTTAGATCTATTTTAAAGCAAATTCAAGAGGTCATATTCCGGTCACCAACTAACCTCGCACACGAAGTTTGATCATTTTAGGTCGATTTGGTGAGGAAATATGGAAGATTCATGAAATTTACCTGCAGCGATTTCCCTTCCAAAAGCTATTTTTCCCTTCAATTTCTCTCCAAATATACTTGAGAAACTGAAATTAAGATATGTTGGGTCCGTGACTCACTCCTTCATATGAAATCAAAAATGAAAGAATTTGAGATATTTGCCCCTCACCCATCCCCCTTCAAAACTTGAGTGATTCGCCATTTTGAGATCTATCAAAAAACAATAAAGGACGCTTTTGCATTTTCAAGAAGAGTTCCATTAATTTTAGCGGATGCTATGCGTGAGAGAGAAAAATTATACATATATAGATTTTTTTCAACCATAGTGAGATCCCTTTGCTATAAAAATGAGCAAGTTGAAATCCGGTTTCGGATATCACTTTTCCATGTGTGTATAACCTGTTTTTTGACATAAGCATGCTACCAGCAATGCATAGGGAAATTTCAGCCAGGATCTCACGTTTCCTATTTTTCTGTAATTTTATACTCCGTCAGTATGTTAATTTTCTATGCTCTTTCCATAAAGAATTTGAATTAAATTACTAATGTGTACCATTTTATTTACTTGTTTTCCATTTTTTATACAAAATACTTGACATAATCTTGAAACTAAAATGTTCAAAATTGTTTCAATACACAAAGAAAAAAAATTATAATTTTTGGGGAATTTCATCCATTAGATCCTGTTCCGTTAACACCAACCTCAAATACATGAGAAGGAGAAGAGAAAAGCCATTCTGATTTGTAAAATATTTGAAAACATGTGAACAGACATCTTTCAAACTCTGTTGTAAAAAATATAGAAAAATCAAAATTTTTTATAATTATGTCTTGTTGTCTCTCCACCCACGTTCTCCACTGCCATTAATTTTTTATCAGCAATACGAAATTGTATCCTTCACATTTTGGTCTTAACAGTACATTTCCATCAGCCTTCGATAATGAAATAAAAATATCCAAAGTTCATCATTAGCACTGTGAGAGAAATATATTCAAAATTTCTGTATTTGGATTCCTGCATCAAGTAAAGTAGGCAAACAACCATACAGGAGTGTCATAAGAAAAGCCCTACACATCGTATGAAGGAGGTCATATCGAAGTGAAACACCCTGTACAAGCGGCAATTCGTCGATTAACGTATCGACGCGATAATATTGAAACACATCAAAGACCAGCTACAGTCCACCTTTCCACCCCGAGTCACAGCTAGAGCCCCCAAAACGCGAACCTCGCGCGTTGCTAAACATTAATCGTGGTTCGTTTATAACTATAATACGCTGTATTTGCCTCCTCTCCTGCAATCGTTATTCGCACGTATCTTAATAAATAAACGCGCCTTTAATAAAGCCGCAGCGCTTTACCCTTCTCGTACACGAATACGTGCGCACGTCGGCGATCCATTTCCGCAGCCGCGCCGAGTTCGCGTAATTTTTCATCGCATTTCGCTACAGACTCATCTTATACGCGATCTTCCACGTTGATTTTCGCGTTTGACCGAGCCGCGACGAAACCTCGATAAAATAGTTTTTTATTACCTCGATACCTTTAGTGGCACGCTGCGTACACGTCTACGCGGCCAAGATGGTCGACTAATCTTAAACGTTTTATTACCATTCCTCCGGCCTTCTCGGTAACGACGCCATAGATGAAAAAAAAAACCAACCTTCGGTAAATTCGCGGCTCTATTTACTCGATCGTTATTTAATATCACTTTTGTGACTCCCTATACTGTAACATCGTCCATATCGTTTCAACGTTAAAAGGAAAAAATTTCTTTTTATTACCCGCCCTAACACTCCGTCTCATTCGCTTACAACGAATCTTTCCATTTTCGCGTAAAAAATTAACGCGCTTGGGCCTTTTTCACTTCGAGCCGACCCTTACGCGTATTTTCTCATCTTGTCGTACATGAAATTAAAAGTATTAATTTTGACATCGATGAAAGATCATCGTGCGTAAGGCGCCCGGATGGGTGCGAAATTTATCACGGCCATGCAACTCGCTCCCTGTCTCGAGCTAAATTACAACCTAACGAGAACATTTAATTAAGTTTTTCATTTTTCTTTCGATTCGTCTTCGCAGTCGCGTCAGTCGGCCAGTCCTATCGTCTTATGGAGCTACAGGGCGTCCGTTGGGGGGGGGAAGGTTCCTTGAAAATTTGAGAGACTGAGAGAATAGTAATTGCTGAATGAGCACCAAACAACGTGAGAAAACTTTCGCTTCTCAAAGTTGACGAATATTTCGACAAAATAAGGTCGAAGTTTTTAGGAATTTGAAAATCTCTTAAAAATATACATCGTCGACAATTTGAGCATTTTTTAAATTTTAAAACAATATTCTGTGATCTCGAGAGTGAAATAATTTTTAACCGGTAATCTTTCGAAATTTAGCGGGCACGAACCGTTCTGTATTTTTTCGAGACAGGAGCTATATCCAGATCATAATCCAAAAATTAAATAAAGTATACTAATAATTTTATGATTAATTGAATAAAATCAATTTTTAAATAAAATTTAATATTTTTTATTTTGAAAATTAATAGTTTATTTTTTTCAACTTATAATCTCCAAATTATAAAAATAAAAATAAAATTGATGTTTCGTAATATAAAATTATTAATAAATTTATTTTTTAAGTTGATATAAATTATTTTTTAATCCAAAATTCTCAAAATTCCTCAGAAATTTATATCCCAAATGATATTTAAACACGATTCTAAACCTTTTCAAACCGAAAATAAAATCATAAATTAATACTTCCTACAGAACAAACGAAAAATTTTTCCAAAACTCAAAACAGATTACTGCTGTATGTGAAAAAAATTATAAAAACAAAGAACTATCAAAATATTCGAATTTAATGAAAGAAGAAATTTAATACGAAGCGCTACTACAAAAAAAATGTGAAAGTAATTTACTTCTGGAGAAAACATAAACCCACAAAAATTTTCTACCGCGCTGATAAATTTCGAGAAACAACCGAAAATGCGAAACAACATTTTTAAATTTTTCATTCACCTCAAAATAGCAATTCACTCAAATTGCAAGAGTTGGGGCTTCCCTTTCTCTTTCGAAATTTTCGTTCTGTCACGAAACAGTAATTCGAAGAAAGCAACAAATTCGAATTTTAGGTACCTTAGTGCATTTGGAGAGGATTTAGAGAGAAAGGTATTTTCAAGTAGGTTGCGAGTAATGAAATTTCTTCATCTAAATTTGTTAAAACACCCTCTCATGTCGTTATCACAGGTTAAAATTTTTTATTTGAATTGAATGGGAAAATAGGTCATTTTGAATTACCTCTTTCCCCTTCATTACATTGAATCTTCAAAGCTGAATGAATAATTTTTTCTACGGAAAATCTACCGTAGAACTTTTTTTTTTTTTTTTTTTTTTTTTTACTGCATCTAAACATCGCAGTATTGGCATTTACTCGAACGGGCTTTTTTAGAGCAGATTTTTTGTTCAAAGACTCGAAAACAGAAGCAAAAGTTGAAAATTTTTAAAGAGTTCGAAAAATTTATAAATTTTTTCAAAACAGACATTTCAAGACAGAAAAACTGTTGTACAATTAACTTCAGCTAAAAATGAAAGAAACGCAGGACAAAAAATTTTTATCGCAAAAATTCTCACAAAAATGGTTTCGTAGGTGAAAAAAATTAATTCTCCTTTATATCAAATCGCAGCTAATACATTCTTCCCAAGGCCAGAAAGTGAAAATTTCTTCGAAAGTTTCAAACGTGTGTTTCAAAGGAATCGATTACATTTCAGATTCTGCTTGAAAAAAAAAACATGCGGTTCGCTTTGGTGAAATTTATATTTATGAAAAGAGCATCAGTTCGGTGTTCAGTTCATCGATTCCCAAGTTTTTCAAGAGTTCTCGCTCAAAGCGCTGTACCAAGGTCACAGACTTATCACTCATAAGGTCATACGGTTTGTAAACAGTTCTCTAGTAGACGAACAATTTTCATACTTTATCGCAATTTTTTTCCTTTCACCGAGGGTATTCCAGCGTCAGCGAAATAAATCAACATCTCAACGGCGTCCGGCATAACCGAGATATAAAAATGACCGCTATGACAACGCCGACACCTAGGAAATCTAACTTATCATCGTACTCACCTCGAAAGCTCTCATTTTTCTCGTTCTCGTTACGTACGACGCGACGTGTACCGAACCACAGGAGGATTCGCGATACGCGCTCGTTTACCCCGCGCTTCCCTTTCAGTTTATCGTCCGGCCTCGTATGCTCGGATAAATTTTATCCACGCGCAAAAACAAATACAGAGGCGAGTATCGAAGCGACTCGAATTATCGAATTTTACGCTGGTAATTGGCGTTTTCCTCCTCGACCCGTGTTCGGCGGCGTCGTCTACGCCGACCGTTTATAATTCGATCAAAATTCGCATTTCGTTTATAAATTACAAGAGAGGAGCGGCGAGCACGTCGCTACCATCTCCATTAACGCCCTGCCAACGTATCGTCTCATAGCGCCCTCTACTCCTGCACCCGAACCACGTCTATTACATATAAATATACATTTTCCCATACACGCACCGAGCTCAAACCATGCATGTATATGTATACTTAACCGTACTTCGATATGTCAATCACATCGACGAAGCGATGATATTTCATTCGACGAGTCAGCCGAGCCGCCGAGCACGCGTTCCCAGCCTACAATTTGCCACTCGTAAACGAATAAACGATCGAGCATAACGCTTACTTAACGTTTTTCCACTTTTTTTTCATGGCGTGACTCTTCGCAGAGCATTCGTTTCGGCGGTGATGGGGAAAATCTATACGTGTACTTCGGTTCGCGCTTTTCGAATAGAGAAATTTCGAAATTTTACATTTTATTCTAATTTCCACTCTCGGGAATTTCGATTTCAAATTTCAATTATCCTTTGATTACGTTTTTCAGACAAAATAAAAAAAAAGGGCGTTTGTTTAATTTTTCAATTACTTCGACACCGTTTCTCATAAACTTTCGAAAAGAAAATTCTCGATTTTTACGCTCAGTATTTTTTTGCAACTCAACTCCTTTAAAAAAAAAAATCTAAAAAATAAAGAACGAAATTTTCAATGAAGCGAAAAAAATTCATCAATTTTACCTTCCTTTTGTGGACTATGAAAAAATGTATCGATTAACATACTTCGTGGAAGTTCCGCTTATTTTTTTTCAGAACTTTATATTTCCGTTGAAAAATTTTTTTAAATTTACAATGAAATTGCGAAAAAAAAAATTACAAAGGCGAAACAGTTGTGAATTGAAGTCATAAAACAAAATGAACGTTGGTTTCTTAGCATTCCTCTATCACATCATATAGAGAACTATTCAGAAACAAAATATGACTCGAAATTTGTCGAGTAGTATAATCGACAAATTTTGATTCTTCATCTACTCCTATTCAATTTGAGGACGGTATCTACCCCCTTTACCGTTCAACACATTCTGCGAAGCTGGATTTGGAAAATGCCACGTTTTTCCTAGTTTCAACCATTTAAGCCTCCTCAAGCTTCCCTCAAATTTCTATGATCTGTCATTTTGGATCCATTCTGACCCGAATTCAAGCAGCTACATTCTAAAACCAAACCAATCCCGCATACAAAGTTGGAGATTTTTTAGGTATATTCGGTGAGGAGATATAGTAGATTCAAGAAATCTCATAGTAATCAATTCATTCAAGGAGCTGGATATAGACAAGACACACAACTCAAGCTACTTAAACAACACAAGAAGAATTAAACATCGCAAGGGTGGAGAAAGGGTTCGGTTACGTGGGCGAGGTTTCATGTGTAGTTATAGATTCTTATGCTGAAAAGAAGCGACCATCTATTTCTATTGAGAATACCTCACCAAATAAGAATACGTTGAAAAGGAAAAAGAACTCAAATACTCCACTAGATAGACCTACAAAATACCCTTGCCAAAATAATGACCATTCAACGTTAGGTCAGTGCGACGATTTCCTCGAAAATATGCGTGACATACGTCATGGTCTCGATCATAATGCTAAGTATCATAATGTAGATGAAGTAGAAAAAATTTACGGAGTAGTAGTGGAAAATATGGAGAATTTGAATGACTGTGGAGAAAATTTAAGGGAAGAAATCGAAAAAAAAAGCAAAAAAAAAAGCATGACATATTTCTTCACGAAGAGTCTCTCATCAAATTTTTAGCGATTTTCATCCATAGTTGCTGGTGCAATATGGTGAGGAAGAGGGGGAAGGGGGAGTGGCGAGGAGAAATATGCAAACCAAAAATTAAACGTTTGCAATAAATGCATACGAATGGTTTCAAGCGTAAAGATTCGAAACTCCCCTCCCAAGACCCCTTCTCACAAATGAAGTTCGCTGTAATAGTTATAATTTTTAATTAAAAACTCGATAAAAATTTGAAGAAAAACATGGATTGACAACTCAGATGGAAACTGAACGAAGAGAAAATAGCTTCAATACAAATTCATTTGGGAAAGTGAAGTTCAGTTCAATTTTATTCAAAATTTCATTTGAGAAACATTAAAGATTGGTTCGATTCATTTTCACTTCAAAAAACAAGTTTCATTTGAAGTCCATTAAAAAAAAAAAATACAAAGTCTAGGTTTACGAACTGAACTACCGAACATCACCAACTTAGCTGATCTCTGAGTCGAAGCCAATTTTCAGAACTGCTCTAGGCTCAAGAAGGAGTCAATTTCAACTCAGATAAATTACAGTATTTGATAAGCAAATGGGTTTTTCCAGTTTACTCTCTTTTCAAACGTTATTTGCATGAAAAACATTAGAAAAAAATTTTCAATCATACTTTTCCCACGTTTATTACGTATAATTTTTTGACAAATTTTAAACCGACTCGAAAATGGAAAAGGGACTAGAAATGGTGCCTTCGCACCCAATCAATCCAATCAGTTTGTCACTATTCCTGCCGTTGTTGTTTTTTAATAAAAATTGTCTGGCAGAACAAAAGTATAACTTTCTCAAGTTATGGAAGTTCATGAAAAAATAGTTGAAAATTGAAACGAAAAGTTTAACTCGATGACAGACAGCTGAAAAATAGGTTCATCTGATAGCGTTTCCCATTCTTTAGGCGAATATGTCTTTCTTAAGGAAATGCAATATTCCTTCGAAAAATGACAAAACTCAATACTGTGACGATAAGTTCTCGATGACGAAAAGTAATCCACACATAGACGACATAAATAATTACATTTTTTTTTTTATAAACAAATGCCTGCGCCTGAGCTCATTCAGAAAGACTTGGAAAAAATTTAATTCAAAACATCACGAGTTTTGGTGCTCTTAGAATAGAAAATACATAAAATTCACCAATCGTTCTTGTGGTGTATGGTACGAGAATTAAACTGGTGGATGCAAATGAAGATTAACAAGCTACGAAAGCTGACTAGGCGTCGATCTGGGGTTTTTCAGTTATTGCATTGAAATGCGATACTATAAGTCACCCAGTTGCGGATTTAGGATTTTGCCGCCCTACGCTTGGAACTATTCCCCGCCCTCTCCAAATTTCACCTTTTTTATCATTTTTTGTCGGTTTTTTGCGAAGATCCGGAATCACCCAAAAATTTTGACTCCGACTCCAAACTGACTCCGGAGTCATATTTAAAATTTGACTCCGACTCGGACTGTTGACTCCAGAGTCAACTGAAAGCATGACTCCGACTCTGAGCCTCGACTCTGTCGTCCACCTGAATACCTGACTCTTGACTCCAACTGACTCCGGAGTCAATTTTAAAACATGACTCTGACTCCACTTTGACTCCAGAGTCAGTCTAGATACTTGACTCCGACTCCAACCTTTGACTCTGGAGTCAACCTGAATACCTGACTCTTGACTCCGGAGTCAAGCCGGATTCGGAGTCACTTTGGCGTCAGTTTGACTTCCACTCCGGGTGCTTGGGTTTTTTAACGTTTTTGAAAAAATTATCTATTTTGTTAGTTTTTTAACCACTTCTTCGTGTTTTGTTTTTTTTCCCTTCGCTCCTTTGCGATACTGAGCACAACTTAATCTTTTTCGATGACTCATTTTTTCTAGCTGAGTTTTTAATTAATTTTTTTGTAAACACAACTCACAAGAATAAAATCACTGTTTTGGAGGAAAAAAAAACAACAACAACAACGACAAATGCGTATACCTTACGGAAAAAAATTACATTTTTGCTTATTTAGTAACCGTCTATTATCGAAGTTTTCAGCACGGTAGCACTAAACTCATAGCTAATAATTTTTGGTAGCACACATGTTCGATAATTACTGCCAAGGATAGTGTTGTCAATTTTAATCGATTAATCGATTAAAATTTTAAATTATTCGACCAAACATTTGTAATCGATTAATCAAATAATCGATTATTCGATTAACCAAATCGTCGATTAAATGCTTAAATAATTAATCGTCTAAAATAATCGCCTGTTTGAATTAATCATGATCAATTCTTATAATCATTTACTTGTCGAAGTTGATGAACATGAACTTGTAAGCTGTAAATGATTACTGTAAAGATCTCATGACCACACTTATTTTTGGACCTGAATAATTTCAAATTTTCAATCATATAGAAGTTACGATCTACATATGTTAAAGATATACCTAGCCATTTTTTTGAACTAGTTGTATCAATCACTAAATTGATTAAATATCAACTATCATATAACAATAACAAGCATTTTTATTTTCATTTCGTTTCATTCACTGTTTCAATTTTCAACCAACCAATATTCTTAGAAATTCGAGACAGCGTCTGTAAGGCAAGACTGTCTCGTCACTCCGGATTCAGAGTCAAAATGACTCCGAAACCGCAGTGACTCCGGAGTCAAGCCAGAGTCTCCGGAGTTGGGGGTTGGGGTCGGAGTTGGGCTTTTAGAATTTTTTCGCCCAACGCAAAGAAACGTTAGAACAAGGAAAAAAAAAAAGTCAAAAATATTACATAAATAAAATCTATATATTCAATCAAAAATAAAATTATGAAATAAATTGATCTAAATTCAATATTAAAACCAGGCCATCAACTCTGATTCTCTTTCAAAAAAATCGAATGGAATTCGATTTTAATTCAACGACTGGAAATCCAAAAATGCTGATTTACCCACAAACCTCATTCGACTGCGACTGCAGATAGAGCTGGCGGCGTCGTATCCATTTATCGCTGCTAACGAGCACCTAGCACGACGAAAAACTGACGACAATTTCAACAACGCAACGCCAACGTTATCTGGTAATCATTATCGAAGTATTTACAACGCTACGTCTTGGAATAATGCTCGTCGCGAATCGTCTTGTTTACCCCGTTAGCAGCGTTCAGAGCGACGGAAACACATAGACGGTAATTAGTTCCCATCTTATGTAAAGTATCGGCGCACTCGCGACCGCCCGTATCGAGTTCAATTTTCGACGACAAGAAAATATGTTTACCGAAAAACCTTATTCGGCCGAAGGCGAAATTGTTGCTTTGTTTTCAACTTTACGCAGCACCGTTCGCCGCCCGCGCCTATAATTTGGCTAAAACGACAGCGTTGGGAAACGTTTTGCCATTTCTCGTTCGGCGCGTCTTTCTCTTCCCTTTTTTTTTCATATTCTCGTCTCGCAGCGTTCGCGTAATTCGAGGGCTCGACGATAATAAATTACGAAACAGCCGCGAAACGCGTCTCCTGGCCTCGTTTCCCTTTCGATGATATCTGCGGTCTTGCGAGCATTTTTACAAAATTTTACCGCCTCTCGCCATTTTACATATATACGTCGTTTCGGGCGCGTGTACGCCGCCACGTTTTATTCTCCGTTAGCCCGAAAATGTATCGCTGCGATACGCTAAACCCAACTCAAAGCAAGCTCGGTGCCAATAGTCGTACTTTGTCGCCCGCCTAAGCCGTCGCGTAACTTCAAAGGTACTCACCGAACAAAATTCTTCGAAACTAATTTTACCGTCTTCGTCTTTATCGGCGAACAGTATGGTTTTATCCACTATTTGCTGTAATTGCGTATCCTTTAAATTACTCCCTACCATCATTTTAAGTACCTGTAACACGCACGCACACGTATACAATGGCGAAACGTGCCTCGGAATATATTTACGCGCCATGTCACCTCGGCGTAAGCTACACGCCGGTGATATACTTACTTGAAATAATTCGCCGTTCGAAATATACCCGTCGTTATCCATGTCGTAAATTCTAAATGCAAATCTTAATTTTGATTCCTTATCTCCTTTGACGCTAAATTGTGAAACACCTTGAATGAATTCTGCGAAAAATTCAAAAAAAAAAAAAATTATAAATTAAAACGTAAGTAAACCGCCACGCTGCATCAGCAAGGCCGGACGTTCAATTTGTGCAGGACTGCAAGTCTATCGTAGCAAATAATACTTCATAAGAGCTCTACACTAAGATAGACTTTATTTTAACTGGATGAAAAAATGTTTCCAAAACTTTCCAGAGAACTCCCTACCCCCAATTTTTAGCTGAGTTTGAAAAAAAAACGACAGTCATTTCAGCCTACCTGATTTGGCAACGGAGGTAGGGGAAGGGGAAGGTTTTTTAAATCTTTGCGTTCCAGACCATTTGTTAACATCAGGCAAATGTCTCATCTTTTTGCTACATAATTTATTTTTCCACCACGTGTAGTGCCAGCGGATATTCATGAAATTTCCTCAAAACTTTGTGAAAGGCTCTACTTGAAAATGAGAAGAAGGGACATTTTTGATTTTTCGATGAAATTCAAAATGGCGGATCAATCAGATTTTGAGGGGGTCTGGAGAGGGGGCAAATATCTCAAATTTTTCGTTTTTGATCTCATATAAAAGAGTGAGCCACGGACACCAACATATCCGTATTTCAACTCCTTAAGTGCTTAAGAATAGAGTTGGAGTAAAAAACGTCTTTTTGAGGAAATTTTGAGCCATGAAATTTCTTCAATCTTCCGTACATCGTCACCAAATTAATCTAGAAAGGTCAAACTTCGTATGTGGTGTTAGTTGGTGACCAGAATATGACCCCTTGAATTTGGGTCAAAATCAATCCAAAATGGCGAATCATCAAAATTTGAGTAGAGCTTGAGGAACCTCAAATTAACTGATATGTAATTAATACGAGCTCATATGATTATTGGGAACAAGAAGTATAGTATATTCGAAATTCACATTCACACATGAAATTAGATGGGAGAAGGAGTGGTTATCGACCTCAAAATGTGACGAGGGTATGTGAAAGGTCGAAAAATTATTATTGTTGGCTCATATGATAGAATGAGCCCAAGTGACTAACTTAGTCTTATTTTAGCTTCTCAAGTGAATTTGAAGGGGTGTTTGAGTAAAAACTGCTTTTGGAGAGGAAATTATGAAATTACAATAGGAAATTTCAAGAATCTTCTATACCTCGTCACCTAATCAAACTAGAAAGGTGAAACTTCATATATAAGATTAGCTGATGACCAGAACACCATCTCTCAAATTTGGGTCAAAATGGATCCAAAATGGCGGACCGTAATTTAAGGATAATTTGAGGAGCCTCAAGTAGTTATAATTTGAAAAATATGTGTCGATATGATTATTGCATGACCAGAGGTGTATTAATCATAAGGCGGAGTAGGCAACGCCTAGATCGCATACATTTTGGGGTGGGGGAATTTCTTTTGGTGAAAAAATATTGTATTTTTTGCTTTTAATAATATTAATTCTATAAACAAAAAAAAAAAAATTTCAAATGATAAAAAAGTGAATGATTCATAACTTTATGCAAAATAATATTTTCTTTGTAATGACAGCACTAACAATTAATTTAACAGGCATCTCCCTCAATTTATCAAAAAAAAAGGGAGGTTCAGTAATCTTACAAGATGAAGAAATTAACCAAAATGTAACCAAAATTTCACGTTTTATGGGCGATTACCCCATTAAAAAATCGAAAATTCGTACCTTTATCATACTTTTTTCTCGCTTTTCCTTAATCATAATTACATCATACCCATCTCAAAAAAAAAATTCCAACTTAGTGAAATGCCTATTTTCATGATTCTCATTAATAAAATAATTACATTTTTTATATAGAACTGAAAGCAGCAACGTATTAACCAAAAGGCGATTTAGGTAGCATTTTAGGAGCGCATTTAAAAAACTAACTTTCTATAATAAAAATTATAAATCATGGAAATAAAATTAAAAAAAAAATGAATCAGAATCAGATTCACTTCATCTTATTAAAAAAGTCGGAAAATTGAAAAAAATGGAAATTTTCACATTTTACTTTGAAATAAATTTTAAAAAATCTTGCAAATGAATTTTGCCAAATTCCTTCCCCCCTTCCCCTCTTTTCTTCTATGGAAACCTTCAAATTATTCAAACTGTAGGGAGAGAAATGGGGCGTCACCTTTCAAGTCGCCTGATAGTGCATACAAAAATTCTCAATACGCCTCTCTGCATAACATGAAATACTTTTTCCTGAATTCAACTTGTCAAGTGGTTTTGGAAGGGAAAACGTAAGAGTTTACAGACTTGATATTGGGTGTGACCTGTAGACATGGACGGGTTAGCAATGTTATTTACAAACCTGAATAAGCGCCAATCAAAAACTCAGCTCTAGTAATACGGCATGGCTGCTTACACTTTTTTTAATAATTTTAAATTTATTTTATTACGTAATTTATTATTAATTTTTTTTCAACAATAATATTATTACAAGAAATTGACTTATTTTATTTATATGATTTAATTTTAAAATTAGTAAAATTTTATGAAAATTTACCACCTGATTAAACATCAACTTTCATGATTTTAGATTTTTCAGTTTCTAACGAATGACTAATAAATTCTCATCATTTAAATAATACTCTTAATGAAAATGTAATTACTGTTAAAAATAAATAAAATCAATTAATTAATACGAGAGAGAGTTAGTGCTTTGAATTGAAAATTCAACCCGCACCCCCTCCCCTAACTTGGCTCACTTCATGAAAAAAAAATACATACAAGTTTTCAGCTCATTTAATAAATATTAACCTGACAGACAAAGGTAAATTTTGCAACATAATCTTAATGCACCTGAACAAGTTATATGCTTCCATACGCATGCGTTAATGCTGTGGCAACTGGTCTCAGATTCACAGATTGGCCCCTTCGGTAAGTGAAAAAATTATACGAAAATTGAAACTTTTTTTTTTTATTCAAGTATAATATAGCATAGAATAATCCAGATAACGGGTCCGCTTTCTGATTCGTCATACGTCACGAATATAACGAACTATCAGCAAGCCAAAAAGTGGTAAATTACCTCCCCGTGTTCTACCAACAATTACTCGTAAAATTAAGTGCTCTAGCAAAACGAAAAAAATATTATTTTTCATAGCTTCGATTGGGGAGGCTGGGAGGGGCTCCTCATAAGAGATACATGGTTTTTCTGGCGGATTACGACTCCATCATTCGTAGATGAAAACTTTTTATAGCACAATGAAGGTAATTAAATTTCAAAAAAATTTAGCGATACGTATTTTTCTCCATGGTTCATACTTTTTGAGTTACCGACGTGCCCTTAATCCCAAAATACCAAATATTATAAAAATTCCTCTTCTTGGGTGTCAGCACTTCTACGTGAAAAACACCCCTGTTAAGAAATGAAGAGCATTAAATTTACAATGAATTGGATGGTAAAAATTTCCCTTAGACCCTATTTAGGCGGCGCTCAAGAGAGTGCAATTCTGTTTTTCACGTATATTGCGAATGCTACGAAATTCAAAATATAAATATAAGAGCAACTGAATTTCCAACAATTTCAGCCACAATGATTACTGTTTGTCCCAAAATGGTATAGGAGTATAAGATTATATACAACAATATTGAAAAAATACATAGAATACATGAGACCTTTCACAATCGGTTAGAATAATAAAAAATACGCATACAACTGAAAAATCATTTCTTTTAATTATTTATTTGGTAAAGCCCTGAGCTATCACAGGCATATATGAAGTACCCCCGCTGCTATTCGACCCACATTCTGAAACATAAAAATATACCCCGTCAAGTCCCTCCTCGCCGAAGCAACCTGCAATATCTGAGTTTTCGACGAAAACTCGCCTAAAAGAAACAAACGCGTATCAAGTACTCAGTATCGTAACTACACACAGCGGGTCCTTTTCATTCTTGCACATAGAAAGACGTACGCCGAACACGCTTATCTCTTTTCGAACGCCGTTACGAATCTACTCTTCCATAAAATGGTGAACGCGCGGCGCCTCATACATAAACACGCCACCAGGCTTTTCCACATGGATAAGCCCAACACAAGTACGCTTTTGTGGCGTGCCCGCGCGCTTCTGTAAAACTCCTATATCTCTGACGTATCTACGGTACGCCTGTCTCGAACACCGTAGTCGAGGCCGCGATCACTCTAAAATAGTGGACGCGAAGAAATCCGACGATTTACCTTTAAAGTCGACTTCGCCGTTTCGGTCTTCGTCGAATATGTCTATAACACGCTGAACGAGCGGATTTTGTTGTAATTCTGGCAGTATCATAAATTCTTCTGTGCTAATTGAACCCGAATTGTCCAAATCTAACTTTTTAAATCGTTTACCTAACCTTCTGATTTCTTCGGCATCGACTGTAAAACGAAAACAAAACAAATTAAACGTTATCGTTATCGCAGCGTATGATATACTAGTATACAAAAAGCGAATTACATTCAAGCTAGATACGCCCGGAAACTGTAGACCACCAAAATCTAGAAGTCGTCTGAAGGGACATCAATATTTTAAACGACTCTTTGTCGATTCGTTTCGAAATACTTATACGGATAATGAAGGTGGGGGGGAGGTTGGATATAAAATTTTTTGGTTGAATGCATACAGTACACAGGCGGACATTTTTAAGACTTTTTTATATTAAGCATTTTTTTCATATGCAAAGTTTTCTAAAAAATTGAGAAACTAGATTCATTTTAATTTTTTTTGCAAAAAATTTAAAGTCAATCTTTTTTAATAAAAATTATTCAGGAATACCGGGTCAATGATTTATTGGGAGGATTTTGTAAAATTTTAGTTTCATGGTGGTTTTTATGGAATTGACTGAAGTAACATGACAAAAATTATGAGAAAGTTGAACAGTTGTTGAGATGAAATAGGAATTTTGCAAAATCCTTGCATTAAATCATTGACTAGGCACTCCCGTATAAAAATTTTTCAAAAAGATCCTCAAGGCAACAGTTTTTTCTGGAAATGGGGCATAAAGCAAAAATCGTATTTTTTCCACAATTTTGATGTTTCAATTTTTTATTTTCCAAAAAATCTATTAATATTTTTCGCAGAATGTCATCATAAAAATTCAATATGATTTTTTATTTAATTTTTTGAGAACTGCATGCATTTTTTTTTTTTTTTCAAAAATCAAGACTTCGAATTTTTTGCAATAAAAATTAAAATGAATTTAGTTTCCCATTTTTTTAACAAATTTTACACATAAAAAAAATACGTAATATAAAAAAGTTTTAAAAATATTCGCCTGTGTACTGTATGCATTCAACCGAAAAAATTTATATCTTACCCCCTCCCCCCCAAATAATTATACTGATTAAGTAAAAAAATCGAATTCGACATCCATTCTCGGTAAAATGATGAAGATATTTCCTAACTTCTCAGTAATTTCTAAGCAATTTTGGTTAATTTTGAACAACACTATTTTTGGACTACAAATTTCTCATACTCTGACGTAGAGCCAACCTCAAATTTGCACACCAGGAGGCGAATAAACTAAATTTCTAACAATCAAAATTATTCTCAGAAAATTCTTCCTTTCGGATACACAAAGATGTGCAACGACCGCGTAAAATTCAGTCCTCTACGTCAATACTTATACTTTCCATAGTATGAAAGAAGTTTGGAAATTTCTAGAATTTTTTTTTTACGGCGAAAAATTCAAAAAATTTGAGTTCCAAGAAATTCGAAATTTTCCAGCGTCCAAAGGCTATCTTTGAGTGTTCAAATTGAATTTCATTTTTTTTAGCCAAGTTTTTAACATAAGACCATAGCTTTACAGTTCAACTAATGCGAGAATGAAGGGTTAGGAAAGGTAATGGCGGTTCACTCAAATTTTGTGGGTTGCTTGAGGGAGGTGGGCAGCAAATGACTGAAAATTTTCCTTTTCAGTCTTACATCAACGAATGAATCGAGGGCAAAACATATCCAAATTTCAGCTTCCCAAGTGCATTTGAAGAATCGTTGGGAAAAACGTAGCGTTTTGAGGAAGCTCCAAATCGTGAAATTTCTTGAATCCCCCATATCTGCTCACCAAATCAATCTAGAAAGGTTAAACTTTGTGTGTGGCGTTAGTTTAGAACCAATATACTATAATCCCTTGAATTAGGCTCGAAATGGATCAAAAATGGCGAATGGACAAAAGAGAAAAGGTCAAACTCTATATGTAGGGTTAGTTGAGCATCAAGTTTTCCTCTCAAATTTACAGTTGGGAGAAGCTTGAAGTGCTTCAAATGCTTAGATATGATATACCGTGTGTGCAAGTGATTCGGGTACAATCAGCGCAACAATCTCAGTTTCTTGATAACATAATAAGAGTAAATTTGAGGACGGCTTGAGGAGCCTCAAATAGCTCAGATTTGGTATCTGTAGACGCATATGATTATCAGCGGTGAGAAGTATATTATAAGCCGGTTCCACCTTCACATGTGTTTTTGGAGGGGAAGAGGGGATATTCTTTTAAAAATGTGATGGGACTAAAAGAAAAGTGAAAAATGTTTGATCCTGATGTCAAATGATAAAGTGAGTCTAATTCACTGATGAATTCAAATTTTAGCTTCCTAACCTAATACAGAATGGAATTGGAGCAAGATCTCCATCCGGAGAGAAAATTGTGGCAAAAAATTTCATGAACATATCGCTTTACCTAATCGACCAGGAAAGGTCCAACTTCATACGCGGGGTAAGTTGGGGATCAGAATATGAGCCATTGAATTCAGGTCGACATCCATAAAAAATGTATCCAAAATGTTGAATGGCCAAAATATGAGATAGACTTAAGAAGCCTGAAACCGCTAAAATTTGAAAGGTATGGGCTTTTGTGATTCTTACTGACAAAAAGTAAAACATATTTCAAATGAGAAGAATAAAGTAGGGGTTTTGGACTTGGTAATGGATGTGGCCTGTAAGCTTGGAAAGTTTACTTCACGATATTGCATGCAAATGCAAACAAACTCCAATTAAAAACTCAGCTCAAGTAAAGTGACATGGCTACTTACATTTTATTTTATTTTTTTAATGTAAAATTTCAATCTGTTATAATTCACTAAAAAACAAAAATTATCAAAAAATACCTAATTTTCACTTCTTTAGAATTCCAAAAGTACGTTAGTAGCGTAAATAACGGCAGTTTTTGGTGCCAAGCGCATCGGAACCTTCGGTGCGAATGTAGTTTATATAATGGCCCAACGTGGAATGGACACACATTTTGTCTAGAAAGTAAAAACCCCCTGTACTGTAGCTGCAAAAAGAGAAAAGGTCAAACTCTATATGTAGGGTTAGTTGAGCGTCAAGTTTTCCTCTCAAATTTACAGTGGGAGAAGCTTCAAGTGCTTCAAATGCTTAGATATGATATATGTGTGTGCAAGTGATTCGGGTACAATCAGCGCAAAAATCTCAGTTTGTTGATAACATAATAAGAGTAAATTTGAGGAAGGCTTGAGGAGCCTCAAATAGCTCAGATTTGATATCTGTAGATGCATATGATTATCAGTAGTGAGAAGTATATTATAAGCCGGTTCCACCTTCACATGTGTTTTTGGAGGGGAAGAGGGGATATTCTTTTAAAAATGTGATGGGACTAAAAGAAAAGTGAAAAATGTTTGATCCTGATGTCAAATGATAAAGTGAGTCTAATTCACTGATGAATTCAAATTTTAGCTCTAACCTAATACAGAATGGAATTGGAGCAAGATCTTCATCCGGAGAGAAAATTATGGCAAAAAATTTCATGAACATATCGCTTTACCTAATCGACCAAAAAAAGGTCCAACTTCATATGCGGGGTAAGTTGGGGATCAGAATATGAGCCATTGAATTCAGGTCGACATCCATAAAAAATGTATCCAAAATGTTGAATGGCCAAAATATGAGATAGACTTAAGAAGCCTGAAACCGCTAAAATTTGAAAGGTATGGGCTTTTGTGATTCTTACTGACAAAAAGTAAAACATATTTCAAATGAGAAGAATAAAGTAGGGGTTTTGGACTTGGTAATGGATGTGGCCTGTAAGCTTGGAAAGTTTACTTCACGATATTGCACAAGCAAAAAAATAAAAATATATTCAAGTCACAATAAATGTCACATTCCAGATCTTCAGAGTTTTGAGTCACGCTTGGCCCAAAATTAAGAAGACATTCTTTCAATAAAATATTCGCTGTACTGCGATAGAAAATGATAATGTCAGTTTTTTTTTTTTTTCAACTCAGAAATGGTGACTAATGTCATCAGCATAGTAAATTTTTTTATGTCGCAAAAAACAATAAAATATGTGCTCATAATATCCCTTTAAAAATATCAAAATATGCACTAGCAAAAGCAGGCTGGGTGAGCTAAGCTTATCCTGACAATTACGTGACCCTGATCTGGCCGAACAACGAAAAATCGGACAAAAATTTACCACACAAAATTTAATTACGTATACTTCAATTTACCCTAACTCACGAGAAAAAATAATTTCGAAAAATTCATTTTCTTTGACTAAGAGTAGTGTCCCAAATTCCAATTAAATAATTTTTGGCTATTTCTACAACAGAAATTTAAAAAAAAAAAAATTCAAATATCTCAATGAGAGTAGTAATAGTTGCCGAATTGATTTTTTATTACACATCATCGGCGAGGATTCGATAATTTATTTAGTGATGGAAACAGTCGATAGTATAGTTTATGAAAAATATCACTATCGATAGCATCGATGGTATGAGAAATCGCTATCGATACTATCGATAGTTCAAAATTGAAAAAATTACTATACTAAATTTATCCATATTGGAGAAAAGTAATATTACGAGGTATTTCACGCTCATTTTCTTATTACAAAATCCCCCCTCCCCCTTTATTAAATTTCTTCCCATCAAGAGTTTTCTTAGTCTTCCCAACAACGAAAAAGATAGCAAATCAAGAAAAAAAAATTTCAATCAATAGCATTCGTTTTTTTTTTTTTTTTTTTTTTTTTTTTTAAGAAAGCTATGCGACTAAAACAGGCATTTGCAAGTTGTTCGTCGTAAAATTTTCGAAGCTCCGAGTAATAAAATTTTTTTTCGATTTTCCGACTTTATCGTCGACGAGAATATTCCCTGAAAGGACTAATCCGCACTAAAATATTCTTAAATACGTCCCGAAATATGTGAGGGGAAAAAACCTCGTCTCCGGCCCGCTCCTCCATTCGAGCAAGAAAATCGCGAATATTTCAGCGTGGAGAAGCGAAGAAAAACCAGTAGATTGAATATGAAAATTAAGAACAGATATTAACAAATCAACATTTTCAAAAAAAAAATCAAACATTGTGAAAATATGGGTTTTTGCTTTTTATAGCAAAATATACCAAAATATGCCTGATCAAGTTCGATTCAAGGTTTTGGAAATTCTATTCATCGCAATATGATAAATATTAGGTAATCCTGGAAAGAATAAACCAAAAAAAAAAAAAAAACAGAGAAAGAGAAAAAATCCAGTGACATATCTTGTTTGAAAGAGAAAGAAGGAGAAAAAGTTTTTTATTTAAAAAGGGATATATTTTCAACACAATTTCGAGCATCACCATATTCTTATTTTCTACTGATTTTATTTTTTTTCAAGTAATTTCTTCATCTTTAATTTTTGTTTTTTTGCTCTCAGATATTAAGATTTTTTTTATTCGTTTCAACGCTACTTGTGTGTTTCTTAATTGATTTCCGCCTCTTAGAATAATTCAGAAAAACTTCCCCAAATGATAAAAAAAAAAACACGACTCCTATACATTAATAACCAAACCAAAAAAAATCAAAAAAAAAAAATGGAAAAATCCACGCCGATTGCGGTAAAACGCCGCACAAACGATTTGACGCCTCAAATACATTTTTTTCCAATCTATTCCATCTATTTCAATTAATAAAACACGACGGTAAATATTAATACGATTACACCGTTCGCAACATGCACGCGAATCGATAACGAGCAACGGTTCGAAATAAGCGAAAAGGCGATGGTAGATGTGTTTATAAATATCCATTCGGCCTATATTGTCTATCGGACCGCGAGCAATTTATACAACGTCGGAGCGATTTACCCCTTTATGCTTTTCAGCTACATTATACAAATCTGCCGACACGCGTTCGTCAACGCCGCGCTCGGTGAAATTGTCAAAACTGACGGTAATACCGTCGAGTCGAAATTAAAAACAAAGAGATATAAGTTCGCCGCGAATTCATACGGCCGAATTAGATTACCGCAACAACCACGTCGAGTCTCTTTACAACGTCTTCTCCTCGCCCCCGATCACGCTTGCGCTTCGGGCGCGCGCCACAATAATACTCGAATTTTTATATTCGCCGCAAACAAAATATTTACTACGTTCGTGCGCGCAGATAAAAGAAAATTCGCTCGTAATTTCCAAAAGGAATAAAATTAAATTACTACGCTCGGTTTGTACGGCGCGATGCGATAGAACGAGCGAGAAGAAGAAAAAAAAACGCCACATCGGGCCCGGCGGCACGCTTGCGAAAACAACGTTTTATATCGATTCGAGGATTTTTTCGCCGTTCGTTCCGAGCTGTCGGTTGAGTTTTCGACGAAAAATTCGACTATTACGGCCCACGTGATTTCCAGCGAAGGGGTAAGGGGAGAAGAGATCATATCTTAAACGCGTGCACGTACTGTTTTCAGAATTGCGTAGTGGATACGCGTGACAGTCGCTCAAAACTGATTACGATGTTCATAAGCGTTTTTCTCGGATTTCTGATTCGACTGCAAACATTAAACAGGCTCAACGAAGGTTGTACAGAAATGAGAAGAAGACACCAAAAAATCCCAATATCGCCTTCTTAAGTAGATTGAAGCAGTTCTTCGAGGATTTTCAAGTCATGAAATGCTTTGATCTTCTATATCCCTCAACAAGTTCAACTAGAAAGCTCAAACTCCTTGCCAAGAAGTTACTGAGGGAGCACAATACGACTCCTCGAATTTGTATCAAAATCGATGCAAAACAAGGAATGGTCAAAATTTGAAGAAAGCTTGAGAGAACGATACTTCAAATTCGATGATTAGAGATTCACATCATTGTGAGGACCAACAAGAAAAACAATGCGTCACAAATCTAACATCGTAGTTGATTTTGAAGGCGATGAAAAGAGGTTATCGTTTTCAAAATATAGTGAAGAGTTGAAAGGTCGAAATTTTTTATTAAGATTTCACATCACGAAGAATGCAAAATTGGCAACATATGACAATGTCAGTACTTGAGGTAGATTTGAAGGGTGCTGGAGCGATAAAAGATTTTTGAAGCGAGGTAATGGACAATAAAATTTCTTGAATCGCCTATTTTTTAGCTGAGTTTTCAACATGAAAACGACAACAATTACAGCCTACCTGATTTGGGAAGGGGGATCTGAGAAGTTGGGGTTTTCAAACGTTTGCGTTTCAGTCCATTTATAACCATCTAGCAAACGTTCAACTTATTGGTATAAATATATTTTTCTCCCACGCGTAGCGCTGGTGGGTGTTCATGAAATTCGTTCGAAACTTGGTAAGAGGCTCTCCTTAAACTTTGGATGTAGTGTTAGTTGGTGACCAGAATATGACCTCTTGGATTTCGATCAAAATGGATCCAAAATGGCGGATTATCAAAATTTGACTATTAAAAACGTAATTAATATGAACTCGTATAATTACCTTTATAATTGAGGAGTGGTTATTGATCTGAAAATATGGTGGGGGTACAAGAAAAGTAGAAATTTTTCCATTATAGTGTCATAAGATGAAATGAGCTTGAAAGACTAACCTATAATCCAATTTATTTATACAGAATTTTGACTGAGTATTTACATCGCCATGTGAGAAAAAATAAAAAGCAAAAAATACTGGTCTAAGAGAAAATAAATAAGTGAATAAATAAATAAATAATTTTTAGCTGAGTTTTTAACAAAACGACAGCTATTACAGCCTACCTGATTTGGGAAGGGAAGGTCGGGGGAGGGTGGGGTCTTCAAATCTTTGCGTTTCAGACCATTTGTAATCATCTGGCAAATGTCCAACTTTTTGGTATATATATTTTTTTTCCCCCGACGCGTAGCGCCGGCGAGTATTCATAAAATTCGCTCAAAATTTGGTGAGGAACTCTTCTTGAAAATGCGCAGAAGTGTTTTTTTTTTGTTTTTTCGAAAAATTTCAAAATGGCGGTTCACTCAAATTTTGAGGGGGGCTGGAGAAGAGGCAAATAGCTCAAATTTTTCGTTTTTGATCTGATATGAAAGAGTGAGTCACGGACACCAACATATTTAAATTTCAGCTTCCTAAGTGCATTTTGAGGAGAGTTAGCAAAAACCTGTTTTTGAGAAATTGCGTTTTTTGTGTCACTCACTTGCGCAGGCGGGTGTGGATAAAATTCGCTCAAAATTCGGTGAGGAACTCTTCTTGCAAATACGCAAAAATAGTTTTTTTGTTTTTTCGATAAATTTCAAAATGGCGGATCACTCAAATTTTGAGGGGGCTGGAGAAGGGCAAATAGCTCAAATTTTTCGTTTTTGATTTCATATGAAAGAGTGAGTCACGGATACTAACATATCCAAATTTCAGCTTCTAAGTGCATATTGAGAGGAGTTAGATCAAAAAACGGCTTTTTGAGGAAGTTTTGAGTCATGAAATTTCTTGAATCTTCCATATCTCCCCACCAAATCAAGTTAAAGAGGTCAAATTTTGTGTGTGAGGTTAGTTGGTGACCACAATATGACCTCTTGAATTTGGATCAAAATGGATTCAAAATGGCGGATTATCAAAATTTTGAGTAGAGCTTGAGGAGCCTCAAGTTGGTAAAAATGTAATTAATATGAATTCATATGGTTATTGGGGATAAGTTGTATACTATATCCCGAATTCACTTCCATACATGATGTTGGAGGGGGAAGGCGGGGTTATCAACCTAAAATAGTGGTGGGGGTACAGGAGGGGTCGAAAATTTTTTTATTGCTGTGTCATATGATAAAATGTTTAGCTTCTTCAGTGATTTTGGAGGGGAGGTAGAGCAAAAATCGGCTTTTGGAAGGGAAATTGCTGCAGGAAATTTCATGAATCTTCCATATCTCATCACCAAATCGGCCTAGAATGGTCAAACTTTGTGTGTAGGATTAGTTTGTGACCAGAATATAACCACTTAAATTTGAGTCAAAATGGATCCAAAATGGCGGATTTACAAAATTTGAAGATAATTTGAGGACCCTCAAATAGTTATAATTTGAGAAATATGTGTTCGCATGATTATTTCATGGCAAGAAATACTACATTTGTGCCAAATTGAACTTCTCAAGTGTTTTTGGAAAGGATAGGGTAGGGGTTTTCAGACTTGGTATTGGGTGTGGCCTGTAGTGATGAATGGTTAAGCAAGGTTATTACTAAATCAAAACAAGCCCCAGTTAAAAACTCAGCTCCAGTAATGCGGCATGGCTGCTTACATTTTTTTTATTTTTTTTATAAAAATAGAAATGTTTATAGAATGTCAAATTGACAGCATTCCGGTTATAAGCACCGTTGCACCATGTAAAATGCCCTTTGAGCGAGCTTTTTTTCAGCTCCTTTCTAAATCTTATTAAGGACGGAATAGATTTAAGAGATTTTTGGAGAGGAAACCTAGTAGGAAAAAGAATCGTGAAATTACAACCACGGAAAATCCCAAGTTCAGTGGTAGGAATTTATTCCATTGGTCGCAAAGCACACTCTGTTGCTGAGTTATCTATCCTTCCTTTAACAAATCCTTCTTCAACACCTTTCCATACCTTGGTCACAAGTATACGTGGCAGCTCATCAACACAAAGTTGAAGAAAAAGCCCTTGAGGCCTGAGGGTTTGCGAGTCCTGCCGCGTCGATTTTTCAAAAGCTCCATCTGTTGTCTTAGAATCTGGCAGGTAGGGAATGGAATGGGATATAATCCTAATAATAAAAGTTGTATGGTAACATACAGGGAGAGTATTAGATTCGAGTAGCCCAAGCGCAAAAATTTTTTCTCATAAAAATAGGTTATATATTTGAATGATAATAGCAAGAATGAATGACATAAATTAAATTTATTAAAAGCGTCTACCAACGAAATGCAAAATTTTAAATTACATTTCCTTCCTCAAAAAATACCAGGATGCATTGAAACTATTCACCTTTTAGCTAATTTTGTCACTTGGGTGTTCGAATCAAGTTCTTTCCCTATGCTACACAACTGTCTAGGACAATACGGAGGGGGACAGGAAGAGATTTCCGGGCTTGTGGTCTCGGATGTGGATGAAAATGGCATAGTCGGATTCATCGTTTCAAATTGTATCTTTTGAGGGCTAGACGTTTTCCTTTACCTCTTTTTATGTGGGGAAGGGAGGGGCGTGGTCAAAATATTGAAAAACCGTGATTTTTTTGAAAATAGCACTACTTCAAGAATCTTTAGCTCCTCCCTCGTTGGTCGGTTAAGGCTGAAAAATTATTCAGGACTATTTCAACTTGAAATGAAGAAAATATTAAGATTTCACGAAAATCGAAGTCCATTTTTTTCCACTTCACTCGAATGTATATCAATACTACTTTACAGGTACACGCGCATGGGTAAAGTAATTTTTCAGATTTTAAAAAATCAATTAAAAATCCAAAAATGAACTTCGCCATCTGAAAATTTCGACATGTGGGTTATGTAACTCGTTCCTTTCATATGAGTTGATTTCATTTGAAACTGAGAGGGATGAAATAAAAAAAATTCAATAAACGAAGTTTTTTCGATTTTGGACTATTTTTCACCTATTTTCAAAGTTCAACAAAAATATATGTTGTAAGGATACCAACAAGAAATACCTATTGATGCTCCTACCTAATCTACAAACTAATGCGCCCAAAATATTTATTAGCGCAAACTAATGCGCCGGAAAGTTGTTAGCGCAAATTAATGCGCCTAAAAGTAGTTCTGAGAATAATAGGCATCTCTTTATATACTCGTCGATTCAGGCAACCTTTTGTTGGTGGCAAATTATATTTAAATTTTGCGGCCACATAAGAGTGGAGAAAAGAGTTTCTTTTTTAGGATCTGAAATACTGGTCACCAATAGCCAACTATTTGTGGTGTTATAATGTTATAGTAGACTATATTACTAAGTTTCAAAAAAAAATTTCAGAGATGTCGCACCGCAATTTTTTCTTAATTGTGCTATGGCCAGAGGCACATTTGCTGAAAAGGAACTGCAGGGCTATAATAACGGATCTTCTTTCGTTCCATTCCTGTTCCAGTATTCGTTTCTGAGTCACTCCTTTACATTCCAACTTTGGGTGTTCCATTACATTCCATTCCGTTCTTTACCTCTTTTTTAGTTCAAGTTGATATAAGTTATGAGTTGGAGTTTCGTCTTTTTTTTATTATTATTTTGTTTATTCATTGATGATAGCAATAGTAAAAAAATTTAAAATTAAAAAAAAAAAAAATCAAACATTAATATTTAAACAATGACTCAAAATTGCAAATAACACAAAATGACTCACATCGTATAAATCAATGACCATGAACTAAGCAGTTTTGCTTTTTATTTTATTTTATTTTATTTTATTTTTTTTTTTTGAAGACTGATTGATAATTGATTGAGTTATTGGTTCAAGTTAGTTTACAAATTTGAAAACGTTTGAGTCATTTCAAGCTAAAGTTAGTTAGAGCCTTTCAGCTACTCAATCAGTTTAGGTTACAGTCAGGGTAAAAATACTCAGTCACTTTGTGATTAACTAAAGCTAACGGTTAGCGATCGAGTTACCATACCCTGCTTTTCACAAATTCACAATTCTACTACGGTACTAGGTATTGAAGTTAATTCAAAATAATGAAATATTTCACATAAAAAATGCACACTGCACCGGACTTGCAGGATAGGAACTATTTTGCCACCATTCAAATTTCAAAAAATGAAAACAATGTAAAATCACGGAACACTAACCAAATTGATCCATTACGTTACTGAAATGAAGAAATTGCTCGTTACGTTCCGTTATTCTGTTACACTCAGTTACCGTTATTACAGCCTGGAAAGTAAGGTCTAGATTTCTAGAACAATCAAGTCTGTCAGAGGAAGGCGAATAGGGACGTGATATGGTGACTATCGCTGAGGATGTGTATGAGGCTAGAAGATGTTTTAAGTCTGGAGCGATGTCTACATAGTGAGGGCAGATTACCAAGATCTGCGCAATTGTTAATGGGGACTAGCAATGCTGACAAGCAGGTGGGAGCTATCTATTAAGCAGGAATAAATGGTTCAAGAGGCTGTGACCCAATCGAAGGTGAGTGAGCATCGAGGTATCAGCCAGGGTGAAGTAGAATCACGAATTGCACGAAGTTCATTAGTTGCAAGGGCATTATTCCAAGTGATTTCCCAGATGCATTCGATTGCTGATTTGATGAATTTTTCAAGGTCTTAAAAGGGGCCGGAATATTTGTAGTCGTAAATTGGACGGCTGCTTGTTTAGCTGCTAAATCGGTCAAGTTGTTGAGTGTAATATTTATGTGAGCGGAAGACATGCTAGTATGATAGTTTTTATAAGATGTCGATATCTGTAGAATTTCATTTTTCCATGATGAAAGGAAGCTTGAAGTGAATTAATTGAATCAGAGAGTAATTTGTTGAAATGCAAAAAACCATATCATTTTGAAAAGTTGTTTTCACCATAGAGGGAGACCCTTTGAATGGAGTACGAAATGAAAGAAGTCAACAGTATCGCAATATCTTAACCAACAATACTATCTAAAAGCCCGAAAATACCTACACTGAAAACTCGGCTCCAGCAACGCGACATGGCTACTTACCGGCGCTTTTCTTTCACCCTACTATTGTCTACCAGTACACCTGCACAAGACGAACGTTTCCTTCGGGTAAATACGGTGGAAAACCGCGATGCGTTTGGACATCGCGTGCGATCAATTAACGTCGTCGCCGCCGCCACGACTCGTCCGAAAAAGGCGCGAGAGAGTAATTGGTGCGGCGCGCAACATCTCGCGATCTCGATGGCGTGCGTTTTTTTTTTACGTGCCATTTTTCTGGGTCAACTACAAACCATAACGTCGGACGCGGAACGAGGGGTCGACGAATAAAAAATATAAATTCGATTGTATTCCTTACCTCGTCGTATCGTACATGTCGCTGGCGTGAAAACGAAATACAACGTCGCGACCCAGGCCTTCGTAGTCGGCGCTTTCAAATACATACACGAACCGCCCTCGCTTCGTACCGACCCTAAAGTCTATTAGGAACAACCTCCCGTCGCCTCGTTTCCCACTAATTTTAATTTCATTACATAACAAAGCTTTTATTGTCTGAACTTTTTCTCTTACGTGCTGCCAGGTCGCTCTATCGGCGCAACGTTTTAATTTTTCTCGTACGCCAAAACCCTGCGGTAAGAATCGCGAACCCGTACTCAAACCTTTGAGCCCTTACCGGGTTTTCGCAGCCTTGAAAATTTTTCGCTCTTTCTACGTCCGCAAGTTGGCAATTTTATTATTCATCTGCGTTCGTGGTTAATCTTGAAAACCGCGCGCACTCGAGTTCGCAACCAGCAACATCACCTGACGTTCCCCATAGGGCGAATAGCCACGTTATTCTATTTTCGCCATACTCGCATTACTCCCTCCTACCCCCCAATTCATGTAAATTACACCCGGAGCGGAATAAGGCGAAAACGATGATTCGATTTACCAATAAAGTTACTCCGTCGAGTTTTTCTTTTTCTTTTTTTTTGCTCCTCTCAGTCATTCTTATTTTATTTTTCAATTTCTTTTTCCGCTCTTTTGTCTTTTTTTCAGCGACGAGAGCACGACCGAGGGGAGAACATCGTCTACGTGTTTCCAAAAATCGCATTTTCGTCGAAATTAAATTTCTTCGCAATATTTACCCTTTTTACGTTTGAAATTTCGAATGATAAAATTTTCTAGTCATTTTTTTTTTACTTTTTCTTTTGAAGAGCAGAAACGAAGATATGGTTTTAATACGGAGTGATAGGCGATTTAATTTCGGCGAATATTTTTTACCATAGATTGGGATTTTAGATTTCCTCCAGCGATACGGTATTTTTTTATAATTAAATATCCTCTCCCCTAGCGTCGCCCAATCTCCGCGTCTCTTTTTGTAAATTCTGATACAAAGCGGAAATCAAGAATTTTACTCGGGAAACGGAGTGAATACGCTTTTACGATAATTTTATTTTCGTCGAATTTCGATAACACGAGCAACCGATGCCTTTATTCGAAGAATCAAAAAGCCGAAGGTTAGAAAAATTTTCGCTTTTCTTCAAACCTTGAGGAGATTTTTTCCGCTGTGATTTCTTTTTTCATCGCCTAACCTCGAATGAAAGAACTGAAGGAATACAAACGTCTTTCTCGATCACGGGAAGACTCGACAAAAAAAAATTATTTTTTGATTTTATTTGTTCTTTGTTTTTGTTTTTTTTTTTTTCAAATTAACGATCTCAAATGGAAATAATTTCTCATATTATTCCGAACGATGATTTTATGAAATGTATATATATTTTTTTCGTTGCGGTGTTGCGTAGATCGACGATGTACTTCTTCGCAGAGTAAAATAATCTTTCTATAGGTGTAAATGACGTCATTAGACATTTATTTTTTTATATGTACATAACAAACGAAAAATGAAAAAAGTAAGCAGCCATGGCGCATCACTAGAGCCGAATTTTTAGATGGGGCTTGTTCAAATGTGCAAATAACCTTGCTTACCCCTTCACATCTACATATCACATCTAATACTATAAATCTGAAAATCTCTACCTATCCTTTCCAAAGCAACTTAAGAAGTTGAATTCAGAACAAATTTAGTATTTCTTGCCATGCAATAATGATATAAATCCATCAAATTATAGCAACTTAAGGCTCCTCAAGCTTCACCCAAATTTTAATATTGCGCCATTTTGCAACGATTTTGACCCTAAATTTCATGACTCGAAACTTCCTCAAAAAACTATTTTTTGCTCCAATTTTCTCCAAACCCACTAGGGAAACTGAAATTTGCATATGTTCATTATTGGGGCCGACTGCTGCCATATAAAGCCATAATCGACAATTTTCGACCTTATATTTACTCAACCAGATTTCGAGGACAATTACCCCTTCTGCCTCTGTAACGCAACTTGTGATAGTAAATTTGGCCATACTATGTTTCTTACGCCCGGTAATGGTATGAGCCCATATTCATCACATCTGAGGTATTCGAGGCTCCTCAGCCTTCAAGCTTTTCTTAAATTTTGGCCACCTACCATTTCGTATCCATTTGATCTGAATTTGAGAGATCGTATTCTCGTCTCCCACTCACCCTTCATATAATATTTAAGCTTTTCAGTGAATTTGTGGAGAAGATAATCAGATAGGCTGTAATGGATATAATTTCTAACAAATAAAAAAAATAAATTGACTTTTCTAAAAAATCGTGTATTCAGATGTACTCGTATTCCTCATAATGAAAACAAATCTGAATACTTCCATTTTTTTTTCTTTTTTGGAAAAATTTTAAAAACAATTTTTCAATAAATTAAAAACTTTTGACGTCCGAAGGCTGCACTTTGTAGTTAAAAGGTCAAAAGAAAAATTCTGGCTGTTAAATTTTTGCAGTTTTGTAATTCCGCAATTTTTTCTACTAAATTAATGAACAACAAACGAACTCAGATACATCAAGCACACCACATAGCCTTGACAAAACATAACTTTTAAATGTTCACGAACGACAAACGAGGGGAAAATTTCTCCCTATAGACTTCATATCAAGCACTGTTTTTCTTGCGAACAACGACGAAATGTTGCAAAATAGACAATTAACTTTTACAAGATGACGAAAACTCAGTTCCCCGTCTTTTTACATTTCTCAAACTCTCTGGACTAATTAAACAAATGTAATGTCTCTTCATCCGTGCCTCTGGCCTTTGTTGCAGCAAATGGCACCTTAACGAAGAAAGTAAGAAGTAGGTAAATAAAATAGAGCTCAGATGAAAGAAACTTTATGGAAAAATTTCGTTTTCATTTCCCGCCCTTTGAGTTAGGTGAATGGCGGCGTGGAGCTGTAAAAATTGCTATTTGAATTTTTTTCAACGCAAAAATAACAAAATTACATAGCGTGAATTCGTAACTCAAAATGTACAAACTATAAATTTGGGTAAAAAAAGGAAAGAGCGAAATTACTAACAATAATTCATTGATCTAAATTTTACACTCACACATTTCAAATCAAGATGAAGGAAATCAAGCAAGGAGAAATTATTAAATTAAATTGCGATGTTGAAGATTTTTTCTATGTTGAAGACTGAGTATTAAAAATTAAAATTAATAAACACGTTACAATGAAATCTATTTTAAACAAATTTTGCGATTAAAATTAGTTTTTTATTTTATTTATTTTTAAATGCATTATAGAATACTATGCTCTATACGTTGTGTTGGAACAACGTAACGCAGATTTTAAAAGCATTTTGGGGCTTGTATCAAGTTTGGGGTTAGCAAGTTTTACCCCCTTCAGGTCGTGAAATTTCCTGCAGCAATTTTTACTTTAAAAGCATTTTTTTTACTCAAACTTTCCTCCAAATTCACTTAGGAAGCTGAAATCAGAGAATGTTAGTCACTTGGGCTCGTTGTATCATATGATACCACAATACAAAATTTTCAACCCCTTTATTCCTTTCATTTGAAATATGTATTACTTCTTGCGAATAAGAATCGCAAAAGGCCATACCTTTCAAATTTTAGCTGTTTGAGGCTTTTTAACTCTATCTCAAATTTCGGCCATTCGCCATTTTGGATCTATTTTTGATCAATTTCGATCAAAATTCAATTGCTCATATACTGGTCTGAAATTAACCACACATATAAAGTTGGACCTTTCTAAGTCAATTAAGTAAGGAGATAGGCGAGATTGGTGGATTTTTTTGGCATAATTTCCCCGCCAAATGAAGTTTTATGCTCTAACTCTCCTCCATACTAGCTTAGGAAACTAAACTTTGAATTTCTTAGTGAATTAGACTCATTTTACCATATGACATCATAATAAAAAATTTTTCACTTTTTTGTTCAATTACAATTTTTAGAAAAAATAACCCTTCCTCCTTCCAAAATCACTTACGAAGGTAAAATTGGCATACAACATACTTTTCATCACTAACAATCATATGCGTCCACAAATACCAAATCTAAGCCATTTGAGGCTCCTCAAGCCTTCCTCAAATTTCGTCCATCCCCCATTTTGCATCCATTTCGACCCAAATTCAAAGGATCATATTTTGGTTCCAAACTAACTCCACACACGAAGTTTAACCTTTCTAGATTGATTTGGTGAGCAGATATGGGAGAATCAAAAAATTTCATGATTTTTAGAACTTCCTCAAAACGCCACGTTTTATCGTACCTTCCCTCCAAATGCAGTTGGGAAGTTGAAATTCGGTTGTGTTTTGTCTTTGACTCATTCCTTCATCAAAAACGAAAATTTTCAGTCATTTGCCCCCCCCTCCCACAAGCTTTCCTCGTAATTTGAATGAACCTCCATCACCCTTCCGCTCTTCTTCCTCAAATCAGTGGGCTATAATAGCTATCGTTTTATATCAAAAACTTGGCTTTTAAAAAAATGAAATTCAGAGATGATAAAAATTTTAATTTTAAAAAATCACAACTCAACTCTTCTAAACCTTTCTTTTAAAAATTTAAGGAATTTTAGTTTTGATATTTCTCTGGTCGAATACCTTCTCCTCCTCAAACTGTATCCGATCCACTTCTCGTTCCAGCTGTAAATACTCTCGGTTTTTCAGAGGTTTAATTTTGAAGTATGTTTCAACCTGAATTTCTCTCAGTACATTTACAATCAGCCATGTTATGTAAATGTATATAGAATTATAAACGCGATGGAACGCCGGCTACTCCATTCGTAGGTGTAAGATCGCAAATTTCTTTTATGCACACTTTCGTGAACGATTCGGATATTCGAGAATGATTTTTTCGGACTGATTTTAGAAGAACTTCTATTGCTGGAAAAAAATGGGCTTTCGAAAATGAAGCCAAAAAATGCCGTCCTCAAAATGAATGGATGTACCGGTCAAAATGGGATCAAAGTTTAGAATATTCGTGAATTAAAAAAAAATTGAGTTTTGAATGATTAAAATTTTGGGATCCATAGATAACGTTTATTACTATACATAAAAATTAGACAAATTTTAGTCACCAAGTGTCTTTGAATTCATGGATAAATAATAAATCGTTCATGTATAATGTATCAAAATAAAGTCATTTTGAAGCAATTTTATTATACTTTAGGAATCCCTGTAAGGTAGCAATCGCCCATAGTTTGTCTCCGGAATCTTTAATATCTTATATTAACCTCATACTTTGCACTTGACCAATAAATTACAAATTTAATCATTACTGAGAATACTCCAAATTTAATGGATGCTTTGTATAACAACAAAAAAAAAATCAAAATTCCAAAATTTCGAAAAATTGGGGGCTAAAAATGTTTCAGTCCTAAAACGACAAATTCAATATATAAATACAAAAAAATCAGAATTTTCAAAAAGAATACATATTTAATGGAGAATTTTGACCTAATTTTTGTAGAAGTTTCCATCAATTTGGAAGAATGAAATTTTTTTCATGTTTTCTGAAAGTCATTTAAACAATTATTTTTCCTCACTTCTTCTATTTTTCAGGCAACTCTAAATTCGGCTCATCGTATCAAACATCTTATACAAGTCAAGATTAATTCCACAGCCCATTAAAATTCAAGCAGTCTCACTTCAATCAAGAGCACTGATGAAAATGTAAAATTCACTCAGAGATAAAAAATATCAATTCATCTTAATTAAAAAAATTTTGTTTGTTTGTTTCTGAAGCACATTGCGGAATATTGTTTAACAAATTAATCAAAAACAAACGCACCTCACATCCTACTCCACTGCCCCTTATATAATCAAAATGGCACAAATCAACTATCAAGAGTAATAAGATAGAGCAAAAATCCTTTCAGACAATCCTAATTACATGAGAAGACTACTCTTATTCTTGAGATCCACTGGTCTAGCTCCCCTCATTTAAACCAACCTCAGAAATTTGTGCCTCTAGCCCCTGTGGCTGTACACGGCGCGTAAAAATTAATAAAAAAAATATATATATCCTAATTGAAGGGGAAAAAATAGGTTACTATAATTTGAATTTATAAGGATAAATCTAAGCACTCGATGATCATTAAACATCCAGAATTCACAGACACAATGCCAAAGATTACCAAGCGACCTGAAAATTTAACGCTATTTGTCGAGAAAAACGAAACAGTAATAAAATACGGTGAAGGGGGAAACAAGGAAAAAAAGTTGAAAAAATACATCTTTCTTTACATCGTAAACGCCGACAAGAGAAAGAAAAAATCCGGAGAAAGCTTTCAAAATAGTTGGTTATCTTTTAAACGATATGTGACAGCGAAGATATTCATCTGGATGGTCGTATACGAGAGATTGGAATTTATCGAGAAGCAAAGCAGTCGCTGCTCGGCTAGCTGTAAGATTCATTGTGCACTATGTCGTGATAAGTTTCTCCGGCAAAGTAATCAACTAATTCCGGTACCGAAATCGAGACGGTATTTGTGAAATTGCGCGACAGCAGGACGGTGCAAATGTCACGCCTAGAGGACTCATAACTAATGATTATAAATGGCTGCGATACAGCGTACTTTTCGAATTAGCGAAACGTTGGAGAATCTGCGACCATCGGAGTGTGCACCTGTTATGTAAAATGCGTATAGTGAAACATATTTTATGGTAAATTTCGGATACTCACAGTTTGAACACAATTCCATCGGCAATGAACTTTCATTACCCTGTAAATATAAAACAAACGTATTAATAGATGTAGCTTATTATTCGGCGGCGGTATGAGTTGAAAGATTTATGAAAGGTATGAGCTTCAATTGGCAAACAAGTATGCACCAGTGAAACGCTATACATCATTAATTTTAACACTATGTTATGGGCATTTTTCACCCAACTTTTGAATCGATTCTGGCCACCAGCCATTTTTGTTTCTTATACTTGTATCATTGTGATAGCTTTTATAATTATTTCTCGACGATGTTCTCCATTTTATGGACTCGGACGAGCATAAAACATACCATTATGGTACCGAACGCTGGGACCAGTTGAACGCTTATCAGCAATTTTTTTTTCGCCCGCAACGATTACGCTAGTCGGTCAAGCCGTTATTTATTAGTGCAAAAGTCGATACAAACAAGCTAACATTTCGGTCGCATTTTACACCGTGTTCTGCGAGCGTAAAATGTTACATTGTGGCAAAAGCTTTAACACTGGGAATCGATGCACACGCGGATACGAAATTTACGCTATTCATTATCTTAACGTTAATTACGAAATAATACTAAACGCACATGATTACCGAGCACGAATGCAGCAGTTAGTTAATAAAGAATAGGCCCCGTCACGAATTCAGCTCGCAATATCAAACACTGATAAAATACCAATACAGGATTAAATATGCCTACTTGTTTCTTATTGGAATTTCGTCGATTATTCGCGACTACTTGTTTTTTACTCATGATTAATAGACGATAATATTCGTATTGCGATGAAAATATTACAGTAAATATCCGATTTATAAGTCGGTTTTGAAAATTAACGATTTCATGTATGTGTTTTTCTGTACAACGACGTAACACCGAACTAGCACCGAAATGATGGTTTAACTGCGTTAATGTGGAACTTACCATTCTGAGCTATTTTATATCCAAAATAACGCCAACTAATTTAAAAATATAAACTAAATTTCTAAAAATAAACTTAACAAAAATTAGTGTTTTCTTCCACTGTCCTTGTTTACTTAACCAGGATAACCATTTACTTTCACACATTAAAAATTTCTGAACACTTCGTTAATTCACAGATCACAATGAACCGAACGATAAGAATAAGAAGCTTTTTCGATGCTACAGATTTCGCAGGTCACGACGTTTAACCGAAATGTGATGTAAGAGAATTATCTAGTTTTACGTTTTTCTGTTACCGTAATTACCGAGAAAGAGTGAAACTGCCCGAATAAAAGCAATTTTTTTTAAATTCTTGTATAACCGAATTTTATATTGAATAATCACACGAGTTGGATTTGGATATATAGAGGTACACAGTAATTAATTGAGTTTACTTTAAAAAATAAAGTACAAAGAAAAGGAAACTTAGAGGACAAAAATCCCGATAAATATTTTCCAATAACGATAGATTATGATAGTACTTCACTTTTTCGTCTGAATTCTTCATTCTAAAGAATAAGATCTTCTTGATATCGTGTAGCCTTTATAAAGCTTCATAATTTACTATATCAAAATAAAAGGTATTATCATTCTTCTCCAGAACAACATACGAATCTCGTAATCAGTTACTTATAAAAACACTGCATAAGATTTTTGTTTATTTTCGAATCAACACAATTTAACAACAGAATGTTTAAAGTTAAACATAGTCATGAAAAATGATTTGTTCATGTTACTCCAAGCTAATCAAAATCAGTCAATCATATTTTATCTTTGGTAAGATGAAAATGATTAGGATCAACTTTATAAAGCACGAAGTAAAAATAAGTGAAATACCTAGTTAGAATTCAACAATTTATTAACTACAACAAAAATGAAACAGAAATAATACACTATAAGTCTTTAATAATCAATTTAAAAGGAGTAACCACATCAACTTCGTAACAAAACTTGAAAATATATAAATGTAATTTTTACATAAATGTATACTTCGCATGATATCATGTTCTCTACCATCCGATAATAAATTTTGAAATCACATGAACTAATTCATTCAGCGCTTATACCTGGAATTTGAATTTCGATTCGAATAAGAAGTACCTTGAAACACAACAACAGTATAAAATTAAATAATGAACATGTAACAGAACTCCCACATATATTGAGAAAAATATTTCCAAACTTACCGACGTTATTCAATGTATATAAAACTCTTTTTTAATTCTACTAATTCACAATATTACAGTGGAACTAATCGTGAAAATAGGGATTTTCTTTTTCCATTGACTTGGTGCAACAACTGCATCTATGCAGTAACTGTATGTACAAAAAATACCACAATTGAAAGGTGGTTTCAAGCGTAATTGTAACAAGAAGCTATATTCAAATGATGAGAGCTGGATTTTATAATATATTTATATGATTTTATTAAAGAAGAGTACTTCTCCTTTAGTGTTCATCACATGTATGCGGATTGTTTGAAAGAATTTGTCGAGCAATTCGTAGTGTACTGGTATGATGGTAGTGATTTGTGTTAGGGGTCTGGAGTTCGATCCTCAGGGCTTTCTGAATTTTTTTAACGATTTTCAGGTCAATTTTTTTCCCCTTTTTTTTTGTTGAATTTTTTTTTTAATATTATTTTATTTTATTCCTACAATTTTTACATTATTTTATTATCATTTCATTCCACCCTTCGAACCTTCAGACCAACTTGGAACTTTCAGACCTACGTTCCTTACCTCAAAGTTAGGTTTGGTTGGAACTTTCAGACTTGGAACTTACGGACTTTCCTTACCTCAAAGTTGGGTTTGGTTGGGTTTTATTTATTTATTATTTTTTCCACCCTTCGAACTTTCATACTTGGAACTTACAGACTTACGCTCCTTACCTCAAAGTTGGGTTTGGTTGGGTTTTATTTATTTATTATTTTTTCCACCCTTCGAACTTTCAGACTTGGAACTTTCAGCTTCTGCAAACAAACACGTATTATTACCTTCATTATTGCAAACGTACGGAAAAAATCCTGCTCTCATCATTTGGATATAACCCTTTGTGTAATTGTACAACCAAAAAATATTACGTACTTTTGACGGTGGAAGCATGTTTCTTTCATTTGTTGATGGAAATAAATTAGTTGTTACAAATTCATGATTTCAATAGCAAATGATAAAAACTTCTTTTCTTTTTTCGATTTCAAGTTTTACTTCCCAAAATTCATGATATCCTGTAATTATGGAGTTTCATTTCGTTACTAGCTACATGTTTAGTTACTTAATTACAGAAGACTCGATGAATTTGAGAAATTTTATGACTTACATTTGAATTACCCGTGGTATATGTATAAACAGTCTGTGTTTTCCAGAGTGAAAAACTTTTTTGTAAAACCTATCATTGTTTTTCTTCGCGCATATTTCAATTAGACAACACATTTTCAATGTTGAAGTAAACATATCAGAAGAAGATTTATTGAAAACTAATTTATTTTTGCAGTTAATCAATTATTCCACAAAGTTTTTCATAATAACAAAATAACATAGCAAACTGAGAAAAAAAATTAAAAATCGAAACACGCTTTTTTTTGACTTTATACACAGAAAATGTGATTAATTTTCACAAAAATTTGAATTTTTCTGCAACTTTTATTTTCTGGAATTAACTTATGGAAAAGCGGTAATGCGAAGAATAGACTGTGCGCACGCGCAACTGCACGATTGCTTGTAGTATTACAATTTTGCAGGCATAATTTAAATAATGTAACAGTTATAACACACTACTGTTTCAACTTTCAGCTATAATCCTTTTCCATTTTCTTTTCGACAATTGGACTGCATTATGCAACAATGTTCTAAGTGAAATGAGGCGCCATAGACTTGTTGATCGATCTTATTTTTGTTTTTAATGAGAAAAACTAGTAATGAATGAAATCATTCATGTTATTTAAATAATTTCAAAGACAAACAAGCGAAATTTGTTCAGTTTGATTGACTGGCTTTGTTATAATTTACATTACATCAGAAACTTGATGTAGTTAAAGTTTATGGCGCCTCATTTCACTTAGAACATTGTTGCGTAATGCAGTCCAATTGTTCATAAATGTGTGAGCTAAAACCAAAATTATGACTCGTAAATCAAAAATTATTTTTTTATGTTTTAATGAAGTAAATAATCATAAAACAATTTGGCAGGAAATCTAGAAAGTAATGGAAATTTGTTGTATGAAAATTCGTCGCGTAAATTGATGAAAAATGCAGAACTTCTGAAATAACTAGGGGAACTTTGAGAATTAGACATTTGAAAAAAAGCTTTAAAATTAAATTCAGTTGAAATTTACAGTATAACTTGAAGCATTAAATGAGTTGGGTTGGATTTTTGAATGATGCTAGTGAGGGCTTACAAGTAAAATTACAAATATCACATTTTGGATCAAAGTCTGCAAATGAAAAATAGGAATGATGAAGAAATAAAAATTTTTTCAATAAATAAAATATGTACAAAATATTTGATAAATAAATTCAAGCCTCGATAAGAAAGTAGAAAAAAGATAAATAAGTTATTTTTGCTCAAAACATACGAAATACCTTATGCCTTATACCAGATAGTATGCAATTTTACCAACAATTCGTAGTTATCGAAACTAATACGTTTATGAATATGAAATCTGCCTTCAAAAAACACCTCAGCCACCATATAGACACAGACTGTTTCTCAAAATAAATTTCATCACGATAATCTTGAAACTGATTTTTTGAATGAAATCATCTTGAGAGGAATGTCCATTCCAGTTTTCAAGCGTAACAGCGTACTAGATTGTTAAAGAAATTCTTATATTCGGCATGTCAACACGTATGCAATCGTGTAGTGGCAAAATACCCTCTATAGGGTATCAGGTTCCACATCAACTATTGCGAATAAGCTGAAAACAACATTCATCTCGATGCTTTACTTAGAATCGTCAAAATTTCGGAAAATTTACAACTTGTAGGGTGCATCCTTTTTTTACAAAAAAAAATTGAATCAGATTATGCCGTTTCAAGTGCTTAAAATCAGTATTTTCGAGCACGATAAATTAGTTTCAGCGATAACGATGAATCCTATTCATAAGTGAACCATTTCAAGTTGGAAAACAATTCTTTAGCAGGTCTCATCTCGTGTATGATAATGTGTTACATAAAACATTAAAATCACTTACCTAGATACTTACAATCATGAAAACTTTCCAGTTTGACAATTTAACCATTTTATAGCTATACACATTTTAAATTTCTATTATAAAATTTTTATCTCTTATTTACGACTTTTCGTACATTTTCAATTGCCTATGTGAGCTATGAGGTCATTGTTCACTTTCAACTCACATTTTGATTCCACTTTTGAAAATAATTTTTATGGCAGTTTTTCGAACTTACAGTGCTCATTTATTCATCCAGAATGCTAAATAAAGTTTACGACCTACTATAGTAGGAAACTTTGAAATTTTTTCAGACATTTTCACATTTCATAAATAACTCACACATAGCTTGAAGAAAGAATAGGAAATTACGCGAAGATTCTACTATATTATCTCTTTCAATTCTTACGATGACGTTGCAACAAGTTAGTGATTAAATGAAGATTAGCAATTTGATGGAACAGATAATTCACGAACTTTCGTCAAGGACATTTCCTCCAAGCAGTAACTATTCCTCAACGATTCATCAGCCAATGGAAAAAGTTAGTAAGTATTACTGACAATTACAATACATCAACGTAAGTTTCAAAATCACGCCCTTTCAGTAATCGATTCACTAACGATTTTTTCTTTTTTCAAATGAGTACTTCAAATGAGACGATTTTTATTTCCTTTAACTCATCATTACTCTTTATTAATTTGTTACCAATACAACATGGTGCTTACCTCACCACGTTATTTTTTCACAACTAGATAACGAGAATTCATCGGTAAAAAACAACCAAGCGAGAAAAATCAATGAGACATTTATTTGTTATCATTATAATATTACAACAATCAATGAAATTAATAATATCGATTATACATAAGGTATAAGTAGAAAGTGGGCGGCTATACTTTACCTTCTATTATCCCTATTATTGTTGAAATTTTTCAATAATATCGTTATTTTTATTCGATTCAAAAAATTCATAAAATCGTAGAAACTACTTTTTTTTAATTCGACCCTAAATGATCTCATCATTTTTATTGACTACGCTTGTTCTCTTCAAGCTAGTTCGATCATTCAGAGCGATAAAATTTTCCAACTATTTATCCTTTTTAATGAAACAAACTAGATACCTTTTTGCCCTCCCCCCACATCAACTCATCTCAAGAACCATTTATTTTCACCACATCAGCTTCAAATTTTCGAAATAAAAATTCGAATAAAATTTCAATACAGATTTCTTGAATTTTTTCAATCAAATAACAACGATACAATCAAAAAATTTCAACAATAATAAAAACAGTAAAAGCTAGCCTATACCTGCTCACTTTCTACCGGTATATAATGGATTCGCGACCGCAGAGAAAAAAAAACATAAAATAAAAATTTATACACAAGTGTATATATATTATGCATGCTTAAACACAATTAACTAATTCGGTTCTATTTACAAATTATAAATGTGGAAGCGAAAGAGAATGTAAAAAGCAAAAAAAAAAAATCACTTCGTTTATAAATAATGAATTGTTCCCAATAGTAAATACATTATTTTCAAAAATTTGCCCCAACAATAATAAAATTATTACAAGACAAAAAAAAAAGAAAAAAAAAGAAAAGGAAAACACAGGTACGTACATTAAATTAACTTTAAGCACAGCCTAATAAAATCTGTTCTTACTTTATTACTATTTAATGCCGTAACATCGCAAATTCTTACAAGGAAAACAAAATGCTAAAATCTACCGAAAAAAGACAGTATAAGTATCTTGTATAAACGAGAAAAAAATCCCAAAAAGCGTTCAACACAACGCCTTAATATTACTATAGAGAGCGACTCTTAGATACTTTCAATTATCTCGTTTACATTTTTTCGTCACTTCTTAACCGTGCACCTCGGTGAAAAATTAAAGAGGTAAAATTGTAACACGGCGAAAAAAAATTTTCAACAGAAATATAGGATGTGTAAACGAAAACCTATCGTTCGTAATCCATATTGTTAAGGGCAATATTAGTAATCACAGTGTATTGTACATACATATAAAATTATTCTTATACTTTTTTTTTCATATATCACACACAAAAGCAGCACTCTAAAAATATCACTAATACCAGCATTCAGTAATTATTTGTGTATTGGTAACATTCGCGCAGAAAGCAAAAAACATCTTGTACAAAATTTCTTTACACGTATGAACACTAATACTTATATCGATATTAAAAATATTAACACGACACTTAACGTTACTTTTTTCCTTTTTTATATTCGTATAGTAGTCATAAAGGTAAAACTGTACACAGTATGTATAATGTACTTTAACGATAAACCTTTATCAAAAACCTCTTTGTACCAATTCTTTTATTAAAAAAAAAAATTAAAAATACAAATACTTACACAAAATTACGGATGAAAACTCGTTACAATAAAATCGACGAAACCGCCAAAAAAAAATTCGTTCACACTCGAAATCCAATTCGACCAAAGGACACGAATATGGTTACACATAGAAATGAAAATTTTATAAAATTGAAAAAAACCCAATTTGGTGCGTTTGCCAAAAAGCGCCATTCGTTAAAAAATCTATTCAATGGTAATGTGGCCGTAACACCAGAGGCCTTAAATGCTACACGTAAAAATTTCAAATCTTCCCAGTGGCGGCTAATGAACCCTTCTTCCTTTTTCATCTAATTTCGAGCGTTTTAAAAAAAGTGAAAAATTACAAACGTGGCGGTATAAAATCTAAGTAGAATGTGTCGATATTATTTAAAAAAAAAAAAAAAAAATACATCTTGGTTGTACTACAATCGACGAATAAAAAATTAAAACTCGAGCGCGTTTACCAAAACACCATCGTAAAAAATCACTTCCACATTTTTAACAATATGAATACACGGTGCACAACTTACATCATAGTATACATCGACCGGGGTGCGTAACTTAATCGTTAATACGTAAATGGAAAACGCTTTCACGAGCCGCCACCGTAATTTATGCGCAAAAAAAAGAGGAAAATTCCACCGTCTTTCGGTACGCTTTACAACGCAAGCTCAAAAATCTTTCGCTATTAATATGTGTAATGATAGAAAAAAAAAACATCTGTCATGTAAAAATTCTAAGCATCGTTTCGTTAAATATTAAAATACTTCGACAGCAATGAAAGTTATATCGATAAAATATCTAAAAAAAAAATAAAATAAAATAAAAATCTAACCTCGAAAAAAAAACTAAAACAAAATAAAGAAAAATAAAAACGAAAAAAAAAAACAGAAAAACTTCTAAAAATCTTGATGGTTTCATTTAACTAAATAATACAAAGTTTAAAATACGCGTTAATTAAATATCGATTATGTTTATGTACACTCGCGATATTTTTTTTTACAAATATGTACACAAAATTTCTAAAAAAAGAGAAATACGGCGCTAAAAATCCGTGGTAAAAAAAACCTATTTTCCTTTCGAAGCTGTTATGAAAAAAAAAAAATATACATACACAATGTACGATGATATTAAAAAAAAAAAATCGTTACAACGTTTAAACCCAAAAGCGCTAGTATGTGTCAACGAATATGGAATTTAATCGGCTGACGCTGACGTCGCCACTATTCGACGAATGTTGATGATTTTATAAACGCTTTGGTATTTCGAAAAAAAAAATTCCAATAGCTGTTTCGCTTTTTGTACGCTAAATCGTCTCTTTCGACATCCTAATTGCCCATAAAATTAATAAACTTTCGTCGTTGCTTTGTAAAAATACTTATTACGATAGGGGTGAAAAAAACTCGTAAAAATTTTTTCACATTATAAATTGGTACCAAAAAAAAACAAAAAAAAAAAAAAACAAAAAGGAAATAAAATTAACAATAAACTCTTCCGTACGACGAAGTAACGAAATTACTGTACCAAATATTTTTCGCGAAGATTTAACGAGCTCTGAGATACGATTACACGATTCGTTGGTACTTACGCGTGAAAGGTATGTAGGATGTGATGTACTTTGTACGTGTAGGTTTTCGTATTGTGATGGGAGTAAAAGTGGGTAAATGTAACGACGACTCGTGAAATACGTGAATTATTTCGAATCGATATTATACGCTGGAATGGTTTCAGTTCAGCATTTTGTGGCTCGTGTGAAACTCAAAGGAGTGGAGGGATTTGGAAATATGATTTTATGTCCATATTGAAAAGTTATATTTGTGTATTCGAACACGGTGGTATTTTCGATCTCCCCCCTCCCCCTTCAATAAACTGAAAAATTAAAAACGGGTTTTATTCGAAATAATTCACATGATCTCGAAATTCAGTACCTAGATTTTTTCCATTTCGATTTACACGGGACACTTTTTTGAGTGAAAAAGATTTCAGTTTTTCAGTGTTATTTAAATTGAAATATGTAGTGATAGAATTCAGAGTCACGACTGAACCTGCAGTATAATAATTTTTGGTCCCTGCACATTGAGCATTGATTCTTTGTTCGAAGAATCAATTTTTAAAATTCAAAAAAAAATCCAAATAAAAAAGTACAAGAAAAATTATTCTAAACTTTTTTTCTCATTTTTTAACGAAAATTTTACCATTTTTTTCGTGATTATTGTATTTTTGCGACTGTTTTTTTTTTTTTTTTTTTTTAATTTAAGCATTTCATTACTTTTCTACATTTGTCCTGTTTTCAAATGAATTTATTTTCATTCTCAGGCATTAATAAAGCTTCTCATAATTTTTACAATTCGTTTCCTTTCTGAACATTTTAATCACTTTCCAAAATTTTTTCATTTAGATTTTCTTTTTTTTGAAATTTAACTCATTTTCAGAATTTTTGTTTTTCAATAATTTTTTCCTTTTTTTTTTTCGAACATTTAAACACTTCTGAACATTTTCTAATTTTCTTTCTTTTTTTTTAATGCATATTTTCATTTTAAAATTATGAATTTCTTCACCCCTCACCCTCTCCCTTCATTTAGGGACATTTTTCGTTTGAATTAATTTTCTTGAGCATGTTACCAATTCATGGACGTTTTCTCATGTTTTGTAATTTTTTTTTGTTTCGATTATCAATTTTTTCAATTTTTCACTCGTGTTTATTTTTCTGAACATTTTACTTATTCTCGGGGTTTAATTTTTTTTATTTTGAACATTTCAAACATATCCACACATTTTTCAAATTTTGGTTTTTTTTTTCAAGTTATTTTCTCTTTTTGATATTTTATTCATTTATTTGTTCCATTTGATGTGTTTTCCATGCTATGCATTTTACTAGTTCTTGAATATATCTTAGTATTTTATTTTTTCATTTTTTATTTTTTTTGAATAATTATCTACTTATTTTTTTTATTCGTGTATAATATTTCATTTGGATAAAAAAAATTACGCATTCTCGGGCATCCAATCAAGTTCTGAAAATTTGTTTGAATTAATTTTTTAATACCTTTTACCGTCTCAGATACTTCTTCATTTTTAACCATTTTTTTTCCACATTAACAAAAATGTTAATGATGAGTTTAGCAGATTTTTTTCGTAATTATTTTCCAAAGTGAAAATTCAATACCTTTTGTTTTCTGTTCTCTTTTGAACCTACTCCGAGACCTTGAGACTGGAAAATTCACCCCTCCCCCTTGGCCGTCCATATTCATTAGAAATACACAGTACATCCTACGCACACCTAATCACGCGTACATAATTACTCACGCGAACGCATCTCAAACGAGCTCGAATGGTAACCAATGAGAAATCCTCTAACTACGAAAATTTGTTCAGCTTACGCTTTCGCAAAATAAATTACAAAAATTCGCCGCTTGTGTAAACGCAATAAAGCGCTATAGAGACCGCAAGTTGGTTACGAATAAAAAACCACCCGGCGAAGCTTCGACCTTTTTTTTTTCTCATTTTACATACGGTACGAGGCGTTTCACGGTAACGGAGTTTGCGCAGAATACAACGCAACAGCCTCTGATATCAATGTTTTTCAAATACTCGGCTCATTTTCGGTGTATTATGGTTCGTTGGTTGTATGATAGAGGGCGATTTATAACGGGTAACTTATTCATCTAGCAGAGCGATAATTTCGAAAGTATCTCGAGCGAGTCGCGTCTCCAATGATAATATGTACGCGCGACACAAATACATATATGGCAACGTCGACCAATTGGTACAGCGATTCGGGCGCAAAAAGTATATACGATGGTACTCCTACCTACGGACACAAACGCACGCTTAAAAAATAACGTAAGAAAAAGAAAGAAGAGAAAAAAAAAACATACACGAGTACAGAACAGTATAGTACGTAGAAGATAGAAAAATAAAACACGACAGATACAGACTCAAAGAGAGACAAAAAGAGGGAGAGAAAAATAATAAAGTCGAACTCGTTAAAAATACACGAATAAAAAACAAAATATCGAGCCTTCGGACTCGGGAAGGGTGGGCGCGCACCCGGACATTACATACGCGACAATGAAACAATAAAACGTCTTTAAATTAAATGCTACGACTCTAAGGACGCGATCAGATTATGATAGACGACGATCTCGTTCAGCATGGACGAATGACCGCAGGAAAAAGGCGACGAACTGGGCGCCGGTTGGGAAGTCTGCGCGGTTGCTTGGAGCAGTATACTCTCGTCCATGGACCACTCGTCGAAGTGCGACGACGGTAAATTATCCCTCAGACGATCGGCGGCCGTTAAACAGCAGGTTAGGCTGTCGGACGGATCGCAGCCGCGTCTCTTCTTGGTCAGCGATTCGGGCGGCGGCGTATCGATGTCCACCACGTTCACGTCTTCGTCTTCGTCCTCGTCCAGCGACGATATCATACGAGGCGTCGGCGGCAGATAGAATTGACTTAGAACGTCGCACTCCTCCTCCAGCGTCTCGTCCAGCGTGCGTTTGCGCGCCTTCGAGCTACGCTCGCCCGGGAATGTCAGGTCGCCGATCGCTTCGTCGCAGTCCAGGCAATCGACGGCGCCGTATTTCGCGCACGTTTTGCCGTCCGGCAAATTCGTGATGTCTAGTAACTGGTCCGAGGTGCGGCTGACGCCTAACGCGTTCGCGTAGTCGTTCTTCAGATTCTCCTCCTGTTTCACGATGAAGTCGCTGGTCAAGCCGAAGCATTTGTTTTGCGACGCCAGACTCGACGTGATTTGACTCTTTTGCGATTTCTCTTCCTTCGCTTCGCGTTGCAAACGTTTCACCGTGTTGTTGATCAGCACCGAACGACGTAACGAGCTCTCCGGATCTTCGATGCGTTTCAGTTTGTTCATCGACAGCTTCAGCACCTTTCGCCTCTCCTCCTTTTGCCGGTACTTGGCGCTGATCATGGTCGGCCTCGAACTCGGCAAACCGTAGTTTCGATTGCCGTACAGGTCTTGCATGTCGTCGTCCAGGCTGCATCCGCCGTTGGCGTTTTTGTCCGCGTTCGTCGCGTTTTTATCGTCGCCGCTCGTCGTCAACGAGCCGTTTTTGTTGTTGTTGTCTTCGTCGCCGCCGCCGCTGCTGCTGCTGCCGGCGTCGCCTCCGCAACATCGACTACCGCTTTTCGTACAGTCCGTGGCCGTCGTCGACGACTCAACGCCAAATAACTCTTCCGGTTTCATCGCGCCGTTCGCATTACCATTAACTTTGAACTTTTCTTCTGTAACACGCAAAACAAAATATTCTAAATTAGAATTCAAACGTAGTATTTGTTCGGTTCTGATCTTAGTTCTACATATATTGTCGTTGTTTTCGAATTATTATTCGTCGAACCGACCCCCATTCCTGTCAAGGCGAATAATTAATCGGAATTTTCAGTTTGTTCACTCATTCACCCTTCAGTAGCAAGAGCGGGCAAAAATTCGTAATACGTAATACAACACTTTCAACACTTTTCATGTTCCTAACTCTCAAGGATTAATTCTTCACACAATATATTGGGTTGAGGTTGAGTGGGTATGAGGGAGGAAAAAAATGACAGAGAGGGAAGAAGGGTGGGAGGGAAAGAAGTAGAGAAGAAAAGAGAAGTAATGGAAAAATAGAGGAGGAAAGAGGAGAAGAGAGAAGAGAGAGAAAAGAGGGAGGGGAAAGGAGGAGGAGGAAAAAGAGGAGGGGAGAAAAAAGGAGGGAGAAAGAGAGAAAAGAGGAGGGGAGGGGAGAAAGAGGGGAATGGGAGAAAGAGAAAAGGGGGATGGGAGAAAAGAAGAGGGAGGGGAAGAGGGGATGAGGAAAAAGAATATGAAAGAAAGAGGGAAATAGGAAGGGGAGGAGAGGTAAAGAGGCGGGCTGGAGAATGGAAAAAGAAAAGGTGGAGAGAAAAGGGAGGAAAGGAGAGATGAAAGGGCAGGCTGGGAAGGGAAGTGAAAGGAAGGGGGAAGGAGGGAGTGCAGTGCCCAAAAATTTTTTTTAATGCATGGTAGAACTTCTGGAGGATGTTCAGCATACCTTTTCAAAAGTTCACCCCTTCACCTCTCTTCCACAAAATATATAAAATGAAAAGTTGATTCCTATGCATGAATACAAACAAACCTATATTTTTCAGAACACGAATAATTCGATACTTGAACAAGTAAGGTGACTCAATACCAGATTTTTTCACTTCATTTTTCATTGGAAGAAGGGTGGTTCAAAATTTTATTTGGGTGGGGGAGGGGATTTTCGAATCAAAAATTCGAAATTTTTTATCCGAAGGGGATACTTATCATGACTTCTTCGGTTTGCAGGCCGACCTTTTAAACATCAGGAATAGTAATAGAGCCACATTAGAATATCAGCGATCGTGAAGGAGAAGGAAAGAAGAAATTGAAGAATAATCTCGAATATCGGAGATCCAGGAGGAGAGAGGGGTAGATGCTTGGATATTAGGTATTTGAGAGGGAGGAGGGGAGCAGATGAAAGCTGATGACAAAATTTTCTCTTTCTTTCCACAAGTACAATACTTTCCCAACAAACTTGATGATTTTCTTTTTCAATTCTGTCCCTTCGAAACAGAAGCTATGCAAAATATCGAACTCTTTCGCCGTACCGCTTAAATTATCGATCCAACAGAATTAACAAAATCTCCCCTTCAATGACGGAAAGCGGGCAAAAAGTCTACATAATCCTTCATCTCACAGATTCACATTTCAAATACCGAGAGATCACTCGAGACTGTAAAACTTCGATTTAAAATTCCCCAAAAGCCCCTTCAATCGTCAACGAAGGCAATCCACCGTAATCGATTTCCATTCCTCGCGCACAAGCCACCCGACATGTAAACATTCGCGGTTTCCTATCTTCAACACTCGTTCGTCATCGCAAACGTGACAGGTTGATAATACTCAACCACGTGTTGGGCCGAGTCGAAGAAAACGCAAATGGCCCTGGTGGCGCATTTTCCTTCCAAGCGTTAACTCCCACTTGTTACTTGGCGTACTCCAAAGGATGAAAAAATTCCGGCCGACCATCTCGTTATTCACCCGCCTCTTCGTACGCCCACGTTGGAGAAAAGAAAACGCGCAATCGTATTTATTCGATAAAACAATATACGAAATCTGATACAAGCGACCACCGTATAATAAGCTGCCAGTCGGTAACGAAAAAAAAACCCCATATCGTAAAAAAGAAAACGAAATAAAAGGAGAAAAAGATTAATAATTTATAAAATATAGTACACCAGATATACAGGACGTAGAAGCAGAATACCACGTACACCAGAACCCAGGCAGTACGTTTTTTCCACCCTTTTTGACGAAGTGACACCGCCATCTAAGGGCGTAGCGACGAGTACGCTATTACACATGGCCGGCTTAATATTAAGCGTTTATCCGAACGATAGCGCCAGTTCGATATACTACGGATTCACTCGATCGAGGGGAAGAAGGAAGTAACAGCATCGGGAAAAACATTAAAGAAAAGGCAGAACGATTTATAAAGCGCGTTCATGGTTTATTCATGAGCCGAAGACTACAACTGAAGTGAAATTGGCGTTAGCAGCCTACTTCGAGTCCAAATCGAAAAAGAAAATTTTACGGTGTTGCGTACGCTCACACCAACGCCTTCGGCATCTCTACCCCTCGAGTCTTCGAGAAGAGCCGATTTCGTTGCGAAATTCTTCGCCACCTCTTACGCACCAAATACCTGCATGGTTTTCGGTACACCTACGATCTGAGAATTATGGGTCTTTTTTACGCCACCCGAACTCAGTCAAGAATATTCGTTTCGACGTGGGCGCATCTCGTCTCCCACTAGTTGTCGTACTCGTGTTGGCCTACACACTCTACAACCCCTGTCACACGCGACTACTGCATTGACGGATTGCCTAAAAATGAACAACCTTCTAGTCCAGTAAATCTAGAACTTTCTAAGAGAAAAATTCCCAACGAAGAATTTTTTCATGAATACGCGCTGACTACCTATTCTAATAACATACGAAAAATCCGCATTCCTGAGAGATGTAAGTATCCTACAGTAGCGGAGGGGAGTTCGAACCACTTGAAAACAATTTTTTCGCTTCATCTCCTCACAGTTCGATCGTAGACAAAAATTGTTCGGTGCAGTTTTGTTCTACACTAAATTCCCTACAACTTTCATTGGGATATTTTTTTTCTACAACCTATAGGTGCGGAGTGAGAGGTGCTTTAAATTTGGTACTTTACCGAATCTGTTACAATTAATTTAATTATGCTACTATGACATTTCATATGAGTATGAAAAATACGAATAAAATGTCTCCTGACTAGGTACCAATCCAATCATGGCCTAATAGAGGTCTAAACTTTCCCCTCACCCTCAAATACATACCTACCTGAGTACATATACTTTCATGCGAGTAAAATGCGATTAATATGAGTTGATGCATAATTAAAAGGTATTGCATAACATTGTATAAGATTTTACTCGCATATAAATATTCATACTTCAGTAGGTATGTATTAAAGGACGAGGCGAGGGGGCTGAGACCTCCATAAGGTCATGATAGCATTGGTATTTTGTCACAAATCCTTTTGTACGCATTTTTCATTCGTATATAATTAATGCAATACAGCATAACTGAATCAATTTCAACAGATTGCTCAAAGTACCAAATTTCAAACACCCCTCACTCCCCACCCATGGGTTGTAGGAAAAAAATGTTCGAATGGAAGTTGTAGGAAATTTAGTACAGAACAAAATTGCATCGAACTATTTTTCTCTACGATCAATCCCTGAGGATATAAAACCAAAAAAGTTGTTTTTTTGAGCGTGTTCAAGCTCCCTCTTCCTCAGTACAATACACACACCACTTAGAAATGAAGACTTTCAGTACGCTGTTGGTGGAACTAGTCTTTACACATTATGAAGAAAATTCCTTCTCTTGATTTTCCCATAAACGACTCTCGCATAGTCTAACCTGGACTACAACGTTTTCGAACTCTTCGAAGGAGACTTTTGGAACCCGCAGCCCAAATCGTCTTCCACGTCGTACACCGGAGCTGGCTACGATAACGGTGTCGCGCCGCATCAGGCAACAGCGCAACTAAATAAGTGGAACACAAGAGGGTCTTTTCCTTTTCATTGTATATACGCGACGACGTTGACGACGCGCACCACAGCGGGAGGGCAAGCAGGCGAACTGTACACCTCTTTTCCTTCTTTCTCCGCTTTTATAATTCGGCCAAACGAAAACTTCTCTCGGCAACCGATGAACTTCGCGTTTACATAAATTTTCGCAAATACAATTCCCCTCTTCGTCGCGACCCCATTTGCTCGTTTCGTCGACCCGTATATACTACTTAAACCATTATCAATGGGGCAGCTATACGATGATAAAATCGATGATAAACTATATCACGCGATATGAGCTTCGTGAAATTACATAAAGCGATACGCTGCCGCCTTACCACACGTACGCGCTCCCTCTGTTTTCCTTTTTTTTCCCCTCCGCCGCGTAATTCCCTCCTTAAGGTCGCTAATCTTCGCGTCATACGCCTCGTCGTCCGTTTCTTTTCCGCTATTATTGTTGCTATCGATACGAGAACTCGTTCGAGCCATTCGAGAATGCGTACACTCGCCGCTCTATTCGGCGAAGATTTCGAATACCAGTCGTACACAATGAAACTTTGTATGTATCGGTTCGACGATTACATGTAACTACGACAACCTTCTGTGCCTATAATGGAAGCGTGTACGTCGGTTAACCGCGGACGTGAGTAGTGGAATAGTGACACTTGTTCGAATGGCCGTTAGCGATAAGGCGATTTTTTTCCTTCTTCGTCTTCCCCAACTTGTTTATTTGAAATGTAAACGTTTACACACGTTTTTGTTTGTTCGAACAAAAACATACGTTCTAACATACTCGTACGAACATACACAGTGTTTTCTTCCTTCGTAATTATTCTATTTATTTGCGATCGAAATATAAATAAATAAATGTTTAAAAATCCCCGAGTAACCATGCTACATTACTAGAACGCAGTTTATCATTGCAGCTTACTCATACATTAGCATATAATGTTGGTAATCTTTTCAAGCCCTCTTCCTATTTAAGAAATTGAATTTTTCGCGTACAAGAGACAAATTAACTCACATTTACCGAATTTCAATCATTTAAGGTCCTCCAACCTTTCGTATGTGATAAAAAATAATTTATTGTTAGAAGGCACATAATATGTTGTCAATATCCGGCGGACATGCGCAGTTCCGATCATCATTAACGTTATTAGATATTGAGGTTATTAATACGTTCGCGTTGTTCATTACTACGAACCAGATTCAACCTTATGTAGTAATCTACGCGACACTTTATCTACGAGTAGCTGCGGGCAGCACTACACTCATTTTCACGAAAAATGAGTCACCAAATTTTGAGCGATTTTTATGCATAAAATCCGACCTACGAGCAAGGAAAGGGAAGTATTCGTAACTGAATACTTTCCATTTGATTAAAAATGGCGTGAAACATAAAATTTTACGATTTTCCCCTCCCCCCACCTCAAAGATCTCTCTTTCCTAAATAAGATAGGTTATAATCGATACTGCTTTTACGTGAAAACTCTGTTTAAAAAACAACAACAACAACAACAGTCCATTAAATTTTCACTTTTTCACACTTTTAATTTAATTCATAACTTTGATCTACAATCAAATTTTTTTCGATTTTACATTTCTAAATCAATAGTATTTCTTCAAATTGAAAATTCGTGATTTTTTTTCTCTCACTAGAAATAAAAACCATCAATCTACTATAACTCTATCAAAAGTATGCCACATTTTTTCACAAAAATAAAACTGCACTGATTTCATATTTTCAAAATATGACAGCATTTTAGCATTTTATCAACTTTATAATTAATAACTTTTTTCATTATTAAAAAAAAAAATTTAATAAATTTTAATTTCAACTTTTTTTCTTTTTTAATAAAGATTGAAAATAATTTTTTTTTAATAAAAAAATTTATTACAATAATTAATAATGAGATTAAAGAACTTATCACAATATAAATAACAACTGAATTTAATAAAAAAAAAAAAATTCAAAATTCATTATATTAAATTCAACATTTTCAAATTGACAGCATTTTTTCAATCTAGAATTTCTATTGAAGGATATTGGTGAAGGGAGGGGAGGGGAAGAATGAACTTCAATAAACCACAACATTATTGCCTTCCTTCTTTTTTGGAAATTTTTTCCGCATTAATAATGGAATTGTCTAGATTTTGCTGACAATCAATTTTCAAACTGACAAAACCGTATTTTAGAAACTTTAAAAATCGTAATTTAAAAAATTCTCAAATAAAAAATTTTATTAATATTTTTTTCGACATTTTCAATTTTACCCCCCCGCCCTCCGCCTTATAAAAATGATGATGTTTCAATTTTTACTTTCATTTGATTTCTAAATCGACAACACAATATTCCCTCCTCCTCAAAAAAAAATGAAAAATGAAAATAAATTCCCATAAACTATTGCATTTCACATTTTCTTCAACTTTTTTCTTTTTCATTACTTATATTGATGTCTATTTTTAATTTAAAATTTGGATTCTCTTTTTTTTTTTTTTTTTTTTTTAGTGGCGTCTGTAACTACTATTGGATTCTCTTTGAAATTCAAAGCTGAAAATTTTTTTCAATCAACTATCATTTTTACATAAATTTTTTTTTTCAATTTCCGTTTTCACTATTTCCTCAAAAACAAAATCGAATATACTAAAGTCTGGTTTTCCACCTACTCACAATCATCGTACTGCGTCGATAAAAATTAATTCACGAAACTCCTACAAAACGCAGCATACGCAATTCAACGCACGTCCACGTTGAAAATTTTGCATACGTCGTTCACACAGGCGTATCTACGTCAACTACTCCTTTGTTAAATAACTTCGCAGCGGTTACCGCTTTACACGCTTCAAGTCGTCACCGCAAAGTAACGCAACGTTTTCAATTCGTCGTAAACTTATTATTGATCCCTTCTCGACTCGCTAATACTACCTTCAAAACATCTCATATAGGTTACAACGAAATATTCGCACCTTGGCGACTGTTTGAAACTGGAAAGTGAAATTTACTTTCGAGATGAATATTCTTCACATACATGTGAATATTATTTAGCTCAATCATAACGTAAAAATAAAAACAACATAATCATCACCGACGAGATACACAATAAAGATCGACCCTAAAATGAGAACATCGGCGAAAAAATTACACCCACCGAGCACCCTTTCGAACGTCGTATTCCGCATCAAATGCACCGCTCGTCCGAGTCTAGACGTACGATGCGCGCGCCGCCATACACGAAAGAAAGGAAAAAACGTCGTAACGCCACTTCGCCGAACAATCTAATTACACGGACTACATAGGCGCCGCGTGTCGCGAAGCAAAAACGACAAAAAAAAACCCTACACCGACGACATCGGCGACGGAAAAAACTCTCCTCGATACTTTTCTCGCTTTAATCAACGAGCACGTCGATTTTTAAAACGCCGCGGCGCCAACGACAGGGCAAAAAAAGCGCGAACCGACTGAGATAACATTTAATTAGAACGACGCGACGCGTCGTCGACGTACAACCTCGTACACGTAGTCTCTTCGTCGGCGGCTGCAACGTTTCGTCGTTCGGTGTAGTCGATGTTGCAAACGGCGATAAAAGGTCGAATTCAATAATGGAGTATGAAGGTGAGATTCACGCCGGTAGCGTTATTTTCAACTCTCCCATCGTTCATTATCTTCACGAATAATACGCTCGTGTCGCACGTAAAATTTTCTAAATCGATGAAAAAATTTTTAAAATCATAACTACCCCGAAATACTGGAAGTCATGCCCCTACGAAGCTAACACACCGAAAATCAAACCCTACAGACCACTTGGAGAACAAGAAAATACCTCTATTCATAATGCCCACCAGCATTCAAACGCCAACATTCTTCATCTTATTGTCGCTCCATTCCGCGATAAATTCCATTCGACTACATACCGTTCGACACACATCCAACGTGGGCCGGCAGGAGGAAACGGTAAAGAGAAAAGAAGCGTTGCACACCGCGACGTAACCAGACCAACAACACAATAACCGCATTAAACCGAATCAACTGGCGAAGCGGTCGACAAATTAAAATTAATCATTGCGCGAACGCCGTTCCATCGTCGTTTCGCTAATTAGTCGATCGCATCGACGAAAAATAACATTGCTTCGATCAATTTTTTCAATACTTATCTCTTTTTCCCTCACTTATCATGATCGAACCCTTTATATTATAAAAGAAAATAATATACATACAGAGTGTGCCGGATATGGCGGTCAATATTTTGACAATACGAGCAACCAGTACAAGGTAAGGGTAACAAAAAAGTTCCTTCGCATATGGCTCGAAAATATAAATGAGAGGAAGCTGAGAGGAAGTGAAATACACTAGTTTGTCTTTTACAGCGCTAAAAACGCCTTTAGCAACAGGGCTGTACATGTGTCAATAAATAAATAAATAAAATTATTTTCTCAAGATTTTTTTTTGCACATCCAATAGTACTTGATAATTGGAACAAAAAAGGTTCTATACTTATGAGTAGAAAACTGAAATGGAGGAGAGGGGGGACTAGGAAGAAGTGAAATATAGCAGTATGTCCTTTATGCAGTGCAAAAAAAAACTATTTCTCTAGAAATTTTCAGTGTATGAAAATTATTCCACATGAAAATAATCCATTCGAAATAGAAAAATAAAATCATTACTATATTAAAAAAAAAAAAAAAAAAAAAAAAATTGATAAATAACGAACGTCTCCGTTATTCAAACCGAAAAAATTCCCCTTCCCGCTCCACAAAAAACCCGCGGAAAGAAAAACTTGTCCGATTCCATTTCGCGTAAAAGATTCGCACGTCGAATAAATACGACGCTGGCGAAAAGCCAATCTCGAATGCTACAAAGAAACAACGGCTTATTCCCTGCCCGCTCCCTCGCAACAGTCGATTTTCCAAATACGATACGGGAAAATAACACGCGGAAATTACGATTATTATACGAGCCGCGTCCACTCGTTCCACATCCCCCGTTCCGCTCCCGTCCGTGTAACTTTTCCTACACATAGAAATGCATCGGCGCGCACGCCACATCTCCATAATGAAGGTATTTTCGCGCCCCTAAACCATATCGTTATCGATACGCCGTCTATGTGTGCGCGTCGCGTCGCTTCGCAACCTAGTTCTGAGTTTATATCCCCCCTTCGGGCCGCCTACCGAGTAACGATCGCGCGTAAATATTTGTCGCATTTTACACGTGTAATTTACTCCTTTTTTTTTTCTAGTAGTATTTCTTCTTCGAGGGCTTCTTTTTATTTTTTCTCGCACGCGTATTTTTTTTCACGTTCTACGCGGTCGCGCGGTATTTTTCTCGCATCTCGCTTTTCGTGGTATTTTCGCGAGCGAATTTCGCGTTATGTTTCGTCTTCGGTCGTCGTACACGTCGAGGAACACGTTCGTCCACTTTCACCTTTCGGTCGACGCTCGCCTATGCGCTTCGATGTACGCGAGTCGCAATTTCGCCGCAGTCCAATGAAGAATTGAAAGAAACACTTCGAGCGTTCAACGTATAATCTCCCCCCCCCTTCTCCGGATTCCGCACTCTCGTTCCTTCCATCTACATTGATAAGAAAATTCGATGAAAGGAAGAACTAAAATTCACCGGCGAATATTTCATTTATAAATTCAACACGAATGTTCCTCTTACAACGAAGATTTTGGGTTAGTATTCGATGAAAAAATTATACTATTACAGTCTACCTGGTCTCATGAGGAAGTGGGAAGGGCAAAGACCATCTTGCTAAGCCATTTATAGCTGATGTCTAAGTTCTTCCAAAAAAAAAATGCAAAAAATACAAATATTCTTCAATCGCTTTTAGAGCCTGCAATATCGAAGATAGGCAACTCGCATGCCTCCCTTATAGGCTCAAGTGTCGAAGGAAGGGTGAGGGGGAATCAAGTCACTGGAATTTTTCTAAATCTTCCACACGACTTCAAAAATACGCCTAGAAATTCAAACTTCGCGGGTACACCGCTTCAGCACCATGATATCCACTTCACGTTCAAGTCAACATGAACCCAAAACAGATGTATGTACGAAAATTCGAGAAAACCTTACGAAACCTCTAGAGTAAAAATTTTTATGACTTTTGAGACCGAGCACTACGATTAAATCGCCTGAATTTCAACACCTCAGTTTCGTTGTAGTCAGTGGCCTAATTGAAGAGGGGCTATGGTAGGCAACGCCCCCTTCCCCTCCCAAAAAAATATTATGGGCTCTCCACTGGCCTCCACATTCGCTTCCCCAAGTATCTGCAAAACATGCTCTAAGAACTGAGAGATTGGAGAATATGCTGAATCAGAATAACTGCACTTTTTTCGCCCTTCCTCGATTCCCTCTTGACCCCTCTAAAAAAATCCTCGTTAGGCCACTGGTTGTAAGAATACTTGGAATGATGGTGAAACAATCAGCAGTACTTTTCACTGGTCTGAATATCGAAAAATTAAAACTAAACTTTAGTAATGCGCACGGCTGTAGTAGTATTATTTTCTTCTTTTACATGCATCCATATATATATACAAATTAATTCTAATAACGCTTTTAAACCAATCCTTACAATTAATTTTCTTTCCTAAAACCACAAAATAACCATCGAATTAAAATCCAGCCACGAAGTTAAAATGCGCTTCCAACAAGTCGTATTCAAATTGCGATCTAACAACACCAGCAACTTGGCAACACCGAATCAGCTGACAACAGTAGGCTCACTTGATTCAGAAAACTCATGAAATAAAAAAAATCCATAACTATTGGGAAATTGAGCGTTTATCAGAGCGTAGTCTTTCGATTGATACGACGTTGCCAGCAATCGAGTCATTCGGCTTATAATAAGAGTGGGGCCACACAATGTTGCCAAATATTGGTCCCGTAATTCGAGCGAAATTTAAGCTCTTATATGCATTGAAATACATCGAAAAATCAGAATCAAAGAATATTTTTTGTAAATAAGCCATTTTTTCTTTCTGTATAACCAAATTTTACTGACATTGTACAACATGTTATTCTTATAGGACTGAAAAATCATAGCGCAAAAATATCAATATACGAGCAGCAATAGTTCTCCGGAAATTTTCAAAGGAAATTGTTGAAATCCGAAATTTTAGAAAGTCGAAAGGTTGCTTTCGAATTACAAAGAGAAAAAAAAATCATTAATCAATTTATATAGAAGTTATAGGTCGTAAAATATGGACACTTGGTGAATTAATTTTTTTTTTTTCAAGAAAATATTTATTGAAAGTAGAAGTTGAAGCAGGAAAGAAAAAATTTTTCTCATTTTCATTTCTTCAAATTCGTCAAATCTGTATAATCCATTTATCAGCTGTTTCGTTTATTAGACCACTAATTCGAGATAAGCTAATATCGACCACAATCACAAGCTAATCGACACGTACGAAATTCGTCGACCCGACAAATCCACCTTAATAAATAATCAACCACGACTAAGCGTTTGCCCGAGTCGATTTAAATCTGCACACTTCATCCGCGAACCATCATCCAGTACACGAGGCAGGCGTACAATAGACTACGAAAACCCATCGTTCGAGTCGAAAGCGCGCTTTCACGCGTTCGATTACGATTACTTTTCGTTCTCGTTTTGTTTATATTCGTGCGTTCTCCATTCATCGCGTCGGCTACGTGCCGAACCAAGGTAGCGTTTTTATAAAGCGATATGATGCGAAAAAATTTGAGGTCATTGGCGAACACAAATACCCGAGTTGAACGCGCGTGTATTTATTTTTGCGGTTTATCGATTCGACGTTATTAGATAACGGAATATCAGCACCGACGACTATCGCGGGTTTCCCCTTCGCACGTCGTAAACGCGTAAAATTTTCCAGCATCCAGAGTCCGAGGTTTTCTCCCCAACACCGAGGCTCCCATTCTAGAACGGCGACGAATTTATCGCGATCGTACAAATCGATTATAACGATCGAAATGAGCTCGTTAATGTAAACACGACGCCAACGGCCACTAAGGACACGCTAATTTCCGCTACACGAATAACGGCCCGCGCCTCCCGCCACAACAGCTGATCGGTAGAGCGGCTCGACCGCAACAAAGTGCAGTCGAAGAAAGTGGCGTGCCTTCGAACGCGGAATTAATCACCGACGAGTTTTCTCCGCGTTGCCAACGCGTAAATGAGATATCATTCCCCTACTCGCGGTCCTCCTTAAATCGCGCACCTTCGTAAGCATCGACTACGCGTCCGATGACGCAGGTATACCGTACACCTGCATACGAGTGTACACAACGCTGGTGGTTTCGTCCTCCAAATGTCGCGCTGGCCGTGCAACAATACGCGAAAAGACCAGCACCGCTATTGTGTCATCGACGAGGTTGATTTTCCAATTAATAATAAACAACGTTTCGGCACCCTCCTCGCAGCTCCTTTGTCTCGTGCCACATCTTCGACATCGCGTCGTAAATATTCCATTCGTCGTAGCGTTCGAACACCCACAACTCGAATCGTAGGAATTACAACACGCGTTTCATACGAAGGGGGAAAGGGGCAACGTCGAAATCGTCGATGCGTGCGATGTTATTACGATTATAACACATCGCAGTAGTATACTCGAGTACTACTCGCGAGATTTCGCTTCCTCTTTTCCTTCTTCTTTTCCATCGTTTCGTCGACTTTAGCGCGTATTTAGTTTTCGTTTACATATTTCACGCCGCCGTTGAGCGTGTACGACGAACGGGCGACGTTTTACGCGCGTTACGTACTTTCTAAAACTCGTCGAGTGTGTCCTCGATTAACTACACCGTGTATATCGCGAACCTTGGGAGGTTTTAATCGAGACCGAAGTGAAAGAGAAGTCGTGTAAAAATGTCCCAAACAACAGATGACGTAGGACCACGTAAACAGCGGTTTAAACGATTGTTGTTGTTGTTGTGACCGATTTTTATGCACTTTTTTGTACTCGTCGAATCGATATCTTGCAGTAGCGAAGAAACTTTTTTTTTTGGCGCCCAAACAGGGACCTCATAGGGTGTTCAAGAAGGGATATCGCACGTCTTATAGGGTGTTCAAGAAGAGATATCGTAATGAAAGTTCTTTTTTCCATCAACTTGAGAAGAGGATCAGAGGCATTTGAATCAGCGAAATTTCTTTCATTCTGAATTCAGTTCTTAAAAAAAAAATAGTAGTACAATAAGACCCATCAGTTAGGAAAAAAAATATGGTTAAAAATTTTTTCAATCTTCAAACCACAAAATGTAACTTTAAAAGGAAAACATTACAAATTATCGAGAATCTGTCAATATAAGATATTCCTGCAGATGAATCGATACGCTTGAGGCTCAATAGCTCAAAAATTAGAAAAATTCAATTTTTTAAATTTCATTTATCATTATTAAGTATTTTTTGATTTTTCAAATAATTAATTTTTTCAAAAAAATCGATTTTTTTCATAATAAAATTACCTTCGATATTCGAATTTTTATTTCATTATTTTTTTTTTTCATTTCCAACATTCCACTCCTTCTATAAAACGCTGAAGAGAATACAGATCGCATGAAAATTCAATTCATGATTTTTTAGGCGCTACCATTTATGGCGTTAAAATTTATGGACGAGAAAGGCTACGAGCTAGAAAAATCAGCGGCGGGGTGAGGGACGAGGTAATAAGACCACTGTTGAGTATTCATGAAAATGAATGCATAGAAAACAATGTAGCAGAAGATGAGTTCCAGAAAGAAAACGTTGATGGATTTGGTGGATTGTAGAAGAAAAGACATGTCCCGTCTACTGCGACCATGTTTATCGATTAATATTTATGGAGGGGGGGCGGTGAGCTGGCTTAGAAAATTAAACTAAGTTCATTTTATATACTCCTCTAAATACGGAATTAATTTTTTTTTGAGCCCAAAAAAATGTTTCTAAATATCAAACTCCCCTCCCCCCTCTCTTCAAAATATATAATTATTTATGAGACTAAAATCCATTATTAACGGTAAAATTTCAAATTTTTTCTCGCATGTTCAAAACCAATACTGGGATTTTTTCACATTTTTTAGGAGTTCTTAATTTATCACCAATTTCGTAGTCAAGTAGATACCTAATTTACATTATTCAAGAATCAAATCTTCGATACATTGGTAAGCCCTGTACAGTGAATAAAGGAAATATTAATTTCTTCGATTTTGACTAGATGAAATCTAGTCTCCACAGGCTCATAATGTGTCCAAAATATAAAATGAGCATTCATCACTCATTTTTTGATAAAAATATAAAGAACGTAATTTCTGGAAAAAATCGTAAAAAAATTTATTCTCTTAAATTTCTGAAAATTGAAGATTTTAATCGATTTCTTAGCAACTAAATCCGTTTCCTACGTTCAATATCTCTTTACCCAGTTATTTAAAAAATAAAATGACATGAAAAAAATAAAAATAAAAATAATAATAATAATAAAATAAAATCGCCTCTAGCCCAGAACTGTACACGTGGTATGAAAAAATAAATAAAAATTACAACTTCAAGAAACAACAACAACAACAACAAAAATTAATCACGAAAATTCATCCTGAGTACTTTCAAAATGAAAATTTTCCAAAAAAATTTTATCCATTTTTTTCTCTAGTAATTTTCATGTTAAATTTTGAGCGAAAATCGCTTCAGTAAATTTTATTAATTTTTCGTAAAAATTTAGATACTTTTTTGGACTCAAAGAGGGCAATTTTCAACTAGGCGCCATTTTGAAAACATACAAAAAAAACGCAAAAATATGGACACCCCACTCCTCACCTCTTCTTCCTTAATCAAGTAAGTTGTGATAGTCATCATTTTTTTATATTAAACATTCAGCTAAAAAACTAGGTAAGTTTCGTCTCACTGCGTTGCATAATACTGGTAACATAATCGAAATTACCAGCTGATCGATGGATACAACATTCCTTCCCTTTCTTTCTCAATACAAATACTGGAGTGTACCTCGGTTCATTCAACTACTTCCAGCCTCGAATCAGCGCTCACATTGAGTATAATGCCATTCGCTCGAATATTCTTCTATCATGTAAAAATTCGCTCGTAACATCGCTCGAACACAATAAATTTTTACACCGTCGTCGTACACACGTACACAATACAGCTCGATTACGTAATTACGATAGCGAATCGTTCAAGGCGAGCTGCGCGCGCGGTAAATACAGCTGAATCGCTACCGACGGCCTACAATTTAACGCTAAGCGCGATACACTTTTACATTAATGAAAGGAGAGAAAGAAGAAAAAAAAAAATCATCTCGCCTACTATCGCACATTCACCTCCTGTCCCCGTACTCGTTCGCCAGCCGAACGATAAATCACTCGTTCGAAACGAAATTAAATAAGTTCGCGGCGAAGAATTTATTTCTGTTCGAACTCGCGTTATTTCGAAGGTTGAAAATCATCCGAAAAAAAAAACACAACATTGTAATAATTTACTCTCTCTAATATTTACGCGTTTGTCGTCGAAAACACTCGTTTTAGCATTCCCGCCTCTTTCTCCTATAAATACCTACTCGATTGACGCACGTATACGGCGAGCTGCGACGAATACCTATTTATCTAGACCGACGCGTTTATAGGTATTTACCAGCGAGCGAGGTGCGCGATAAATTAAAACAGAACAGATACGGTGCCTGTACGTCCCTCTGCTCGGACCTGCGACCATATTAACAGTTATACTCGCTTCGTACGTGTACATTAAAATACGTCGACGACAACGAGAATAAATTAAAGCGAATTGCACGTCTCTGATCCGTCGGAATTAAACCACCGACGGTTTTTTCCTTCCTCTATGTATTCGCGTAATACGACCAGAAACGTTCCGATGTACTCGTATGGAAAAAAAAAACCAGCGTACGCGCCGGACCCGAGAACACTGGTTTCGCTTCCCCCGCGCTGGTATCGCCTCGTTGATAGGAGCGTTCACCTTATTTGTCACATTACTAGAACAGAAGTCATGTAACAACTATGTGACACGGGTACCAACAAAAACGAGTTTATATGTTGTATTTTTCAACGAACCGTACACCCCGTAAGTACGATGACGTTACGAGTCACCTTATTGTTAACGATGAAAATACGCTAAAAAGAAAAAGGAGTCCTTCGCGTAAAGCTAAACTCTAAAATCCATCTTTTAATCGTCCAACTAGTATACTCCATTTTCGAAATCCCTAATTCGCCCGTATCCTCCGCCATCGACATATGGTTTCACCACTCCCCGTTAACTCCTCCTCTCCACTTCCAATCGTCAATTACGAAGCAAATAGGAACGCAGATATTTCGTACACTCGTACAAAATATGGAGAATATAAAACGAAATCTTATACTCGGCACGTGCACCGCCGATACGTACGAGGCGAAGGTGATGGTGACGAAAAGGGACACCGTTACCGAAGGATGTGACCTCGCCATCGTCTCGCCCTTTCTACGCGCGTACACACGATGCATATTTCTTTCCACCGTCGTGACGTCGTCGTCGCCACCAGTAACGACGTCACCGCGACCACCATTCTGCATCCTCCTACGCGTAACCTGTAAATACCTCGAACAGCCGAACGTTGCATCGTCGTCGATGCAATCGTCGAAGGGCGAGACGAGCGGAATTTCCTTGAAACGTGTTTTTCACGCGAAAAATACACTCGATGAGATGTCAAGTCGATACGAGATTACGACGTGTTTTCCAATTTATATATTTTCGATAGATTTTTCCATTCGTATGTTTGTCGTTTCTCGACAGTTCTCCAATTCAACGAAGAAATGCACCTTGAGAAAATTTACTTTCGGTCGTATCGAGGAAATTTTTCTCGTTTTCAGTGACTAATCGCTTTTTTAAACGCAGCAGTTGTTTTTACCGTTTCCCGCAACACCCTCTGTCTTCCCTTCGCTCTTCGCGATCATTTCGACCTAACGGTTTTCATTTTTCAAGGTATCGACGAACGAACGAGACAATTTTTTCGCTGCTGTATAACAAAATGAAATGAATAAAAATCAAATGAAAAATGATTTCACTTTCAAGGATTTTTTCGGACGTTTTTACGAAGTTTCATTTCAGGTCACCAAAACTGAACTAATTTTTCAAGAAGGAACAGAGTCAACTTCAGTTTATCATTGGAAAACGATACTAATTTTTGGAAATAGGAAAAGGACCGGAAAGAAGGGAAATTTACCGAAGTAATTCTTCGGTATTTGCTGAATTAATTTTCTCATTCCAATGAAAAGTGAGGAATGTTCAGCTGGTTAGTTTTATTCTTAACGCTTTTAACAAAGGAATTTGTTCTGAACAGGTTGATTTTATTAATACAAAAAAAAAAAAAAAAAAAAAAAAAAAAAAAAAAATGAAAAAAGAGTAGAATTATTTCTCAAATAAATCCAACACAGGTTGATAAATTATTCATTTTCTCAAGTCCACAGGATCAATGAATAAAATTCAAGTTTCTCTTGTGCCTCTAATCATTGTTGCTGTACATGACAGCAAAAAAATCTTCTGTCAATTTTCAAACACAAATTGGTCAAGAATTTAAAAATTTTTTTCTCTAAAATTAGGTTGAGTTTTTAGGGATACAAAATACATACCTCGGAAGTATGAAACAAAATTCCATATTTCGACACTGTGGGGGAGCTGAGTCTAATTCGTCTTTATGGATGCTCGAAAGTACGTAAATGATCATTCAGTTGTTTTTTCCGAGAAAAATAGTATATTTTAAAGGGAAAAAAATGGATTAAAAAAAGATTTTTTCAAAAGAAAGAAAAAAAAATATTCAAAGATGAGACAAAGATTTTTTTTGAAAAAAAAAAAAGTAAAATTTTTCAAAGATGAATAGGAATTTTTAAAGAAAAATAAGATTTCAAGAAAATGAATATTTTTAAAGGAGAAATAGGCATTTTCAGTGAAAAATAGGACCTTTACAAATAATGAATAGAATTTCTTGAAGAAAAAAATTGGATTTTTTAAAAAGAAACAATAGGAGACAAAACAGAATTTTTTCAAAGAAAAAATGAGATTTTTTAAAAGATTCTTGAAAGAGTCCATTTTTTCAAAAGAAAATATGGTATTTTCTACAAGAAAAACAGCATTTTTAAAGAAGAGTTTTTTTTTTTCAAAGATGGAATAGGATAGGATTTTTCCAACAAAAAACCCGATTTCTTCAATGCGATTTTCAAGAGAAAAAATTCAATTTTTTGAAAGAAAAAAAATTAGATTTTTAAAAGAAAAATAAGATTTAAAAAAAAAAAGAAAGAATAGGATTTCTAGAAGAAAAAATACGATTAAAAAAAATGATTCTTGAATAGGATTCTCAAAAGAACTGAATTTTTCAAATAAAAAATGGCATTTTTTTGAAATGATTTTTTTTTTTGAAAGAAATCTTAAAAAAACGGTATTTTTTTACGAAAAAAAAAAAATATTAAAAAAAAAAAACAGGAATTCTTCAAGGAGAAAATTTAGAGAATTTTTTATAGAAAAAAAATTATGATTTTTTTAAAGAGAGAAAAATGAGAATTTTTTATAGAGAAAAAAATGATGATTCTTCAAAGAGTTCGACGAACAGAATTTGATTTTTTATCGAATAAAAAAGCCAAAAAAAGTTCAATAAATGTACTTGAAATCCGAGACACCTAGAAAACCACTGTTAAATTTTCCACATTCCGAATATTGCAATCGGTCGGGTTATTCCACTCAAAATCTGAAGTACCTCATTCGTTGTAACCAGTGACGTTACAGATTACGTAAAAAAAATTCCATATCAAGCACATCATAAAACTCGACCACTCGAAATAAAAAAACCCTGATAATTCGTAAATCGTAATTAATAATTTCGGAGAAGATTACGCGTTTCGAACTCCCGCTTCGCCTCTTTCGTTCGAATCGGTCTCGACTACGATAATTATATCGTCGAATTGAATGTTCACTTTTATCATATCGCCTCGTGGATCGACGAAGCTAATGGCTCGAATTAAGTTCGATATGCGATTCGGACGGACATATCGTTTCCCGCTAGAATAAAATAGGTAATTAGTATTCTTATTTTTCAAAGGACATTCTCTTTCTCATCCGATGCTTTTCCTGTGTCTTTTGGAAAGAAAAACGAATTTAAATTATCGTCTACACCAGTCACCGAAGACCGCCTCGTTCAAACGATGTTCCACGTTTCAACTCGGGTAAAATGGTAAAATCGTACGCATTCGAATTATCACCTTCATCTCGGTTAGATAATCGCCGCCGCCTTCTTCGTCGTCACGTACACCAGAAAAAATCACCGGTCGCCTCTTGGTCGCGATACGTTGTTCGGATCTCGGCTTTAGAGGCAACCGTGTCGCCTATTTAATCACCTGCCGGTTGCCGCACACGATCGGCTGCCACATTCCCCTCTTCATTCGTATGCTCCGATTATACACGAGTGAAAGTACGGTGCTGTAACTCGAAAGCCAAGCGCAACGTCCAAAGCCTTCGTGACCTCCATAGACGTCGCGGACCTTCGCTACTTCGCGTTTCCATATCGACCGCCGAAGTAAAATAAATACGAATTTTAAAATGAATGAAAAAACGAATATCTTCGTAACCTCCGCGCTGAGTCGCCAATGAAGTCATCATCTCGTTAACAAGGCCGCAAAAAGCATCGTCGTCGATTCGAGGTTACAGCTGCCTCTGCGACTAGATATCGTATCGCTTTAATTATTAAATTCTACACCTTACCCGATTCGACGATAAATTATCGACTTACGTTTCCGCGCTTTCGTTTAGACGACCGAAAAATAATGATTTTCGCGCGCCCGATGCATTCCGCTGCACGGGCTCGCGTTCTGTCATAAATATTTACCCACTGTAGCCCTTTCGCGTGTATACCATCGAGTAGCATGAGAGTACGAAACGAAATGTTTGCGTGCGCGCCCGCCCAGATCGAGTGTGTAAATATTTGCCGGTATACTTCGGTGTTTAATTTATTATTCGCAATACCGCTAATCGTTTTCATCGCGCAGATATCGCTCGAAATGTACACCGCGTATTCTAACTCTCTATACATCTCTTGCCCTCCCCTCCTCCCCTTCTTCAACGGCTGCACACACACCGTAATTCCATCGAATCGAGATTTCGTAATCGCGTTCCTTCGACCGTGATAAGGTGTCGACGAAACATCGATCTGGGTTAGCGATCCGAATGCACGAGAGAATGGCGCGTTCAAACGTGACGCCTTCTACGGTTTCCAATAATATTCGATTCCGTTTTTACGGGCTCGTTAAATGCGACGTTTAGGAACTAGCTACGCAGTACCCGGAGATGGAGATGAATGGAGAGATGGAAAGCTCCTAGTTTTCCCTGTCGTTGAAGAATTACATCGAAATACTAATAAATTCAATGCATCAAAGACATTTGATGTAGTAGCATAAGCTATGGAAATAAAAAAAAAAAAAAATAGTATTATTTTCTATACATTTTTTTAATTCGTTGTAAAATCTAAAAAATTCTTATTTCGCTTTTTTTTTAAATCGTACTCTTTCTTTAAACAACATATTTTTTGTTTCACAAAATAATTTTTTTTTTTTCAAAAAAAAAAACATTTTTTATTTTAAAAAAACTTTTTATTTAAAAAAAAAAAACTTTTTATTTCTAAAAAACACACGTTTTTTGTTCCAAAAAAAACCTTTTTTTAAAAATCCTTTTTTTAAAAATCCATATTTTTTCTTGTAAAAAACCCACTTTTTTCTTTTAAAAAATCCTATTCTTTCTTTTGAAAACTTTTTTTTTTCTCTCTATTGCACCATGTACAGCTTCTGTGGCTAGAGGCGCGCCAATATAATGGGTTGGAATTTAAACAGTTAACTGGAGGGTTATAAGCCCGACTAAATTAGGACCTGTGAGATATTGTCTGTAGACTATATGGTAAGCTGTATGAAGGTGGTGTTTTAGAAATGTCTAGATGGAAGATACAAGAATTTCAAATTTAAGAAATTCAATTTTTTTATTCATGGTTAGAATTTTTGTTTTTAATTTCTCCATTCAATAATATTAAATTTATTGTTATGTTTTGAATTATTCAGCTATTAGATAATTATTTAAATTTTTTTTGAATTTTGTTGAAATTTTTTTTCTACTATATTTTTGATTTTAATCTGCATTCCACATAATGTTCATGTTTTTATTAATTTTGTAATTTTGTAGTTTTACAAATTCGATTTCAATTTTTTTTTCTTTTTTTAATTATTGTACTCATAAATTTTCACCATTTTCAAGTATTTCTATTTCAACATTTTTGAATATAACGACATGTTATTGCTTTTCGTTATTGTTTTCCTCAATTTGATGGATTGGCCATTTTTTTTTTTTTTCAAGTATGGATAAATATTTCTCTGTTTTTGCTTAATTAAGAATTTTATAGTCTCACAAATTCTGTTTGATTTTTTTTTGGTCCTTTACACTTGAGTTTGAATATTTTCATAAATTTTCGTTATTTCTACTTACTTCTATCTTTTTAAACATAATAACATAGTGTTTACTGTTTGTTGATGTTGTTGTTGTTGTTACTTTCCTAATTTTCGATCGATTAGTTTTTTTTCTACTTTACAAAATTTTCCTAGTTTTTATTGTTCATCGAAAAATTTCATCACTAATATGTTTATTTAATTTCTTGTCCTTTATACTTGTCTCAAAATATTTTCATCAATTTTCAAATATGTTCATCTAATTGCAGTTTTTTAAAATAATGATAATTTTTTTTGCATTTTTTTTTTTAAGTTTTTGTTTACTTTCAATCCTTACTCATTTCATATTATTCCTTTTCCGTGTTTTCATCATTTAAAAAAATTTAAATTGATCTTCAATAAAATTTGCAATTGATTCTTTTTTCATTATTTTTCATCTGCAGTTGGTGTTGTTTGCTGGTCCATACTTTACGCCACTGGCAAGTGCTAGATTTAGTTGAAGATATTTTGCAATAAACTCACCAAGCAGAGAAACTCTATGAAGGAAGTGGGGGGGGGGGGAAGATAATATCATTTTATTCCAGAATTTTGTAGTTTTTTTTTTCATGAATTATGTTTCAATTTTTATTTTATTCAAATATTTACACTGCACTCAGAACCTTTTCATTAATTCTCACTAATTTTGCTTGTAATTTTCTTCATTAGAAGGTATAATAATAACCTAATGATGAATGGTATTTTACTTCGGTGAATCAGCATTTTATCTCAATTTACGAATTTTTATCATTTTTTATTTCCTTTTAAGTAATTACTCATTCGAGTGTTTTCACTCTTCGAGTTTTCATTACTTCTTTTATCAATTCATGTCGTGTCGTGTGCTGCCATCTAAGCTAGCGATATTTCATTGAGTAGTGGTTTTTTAGAGAAAGATTAGGAGGAAGTGAAGGGGTGGGCGGGGGGAGAATAATACTCAATTACATAATTTTTTTAAAGGTTCTTCATTTCGGATTTAATTTTTGTTCCTAGCTATTTATGCTGCGAATTTCTATTGTGAATTTCATTTCTTTCTTTCAATTCTTTCCCTTTTCGTATTGTGAGTTTTGTTCCTCTCAAATTTTACACTTCGAATTTTTTACCTCTTTTTCTAACCAAAATTCTCAAGAAATGATTAAAAGTCAACCAACCTAACACAAACGATTAGATACTGTTGGCAACACTGCTAACAACCTTTTACTTCGATATTCGTCCCATAATTCCTCCGATTTCTCGCTAGATTTGTCCGAACACATAGCATTCACATGTTTAGGTATAAATTCGCTATACCTACCCACTGCGAACCCGCACAATTTTACCTATTCTCGCACCGTACCGTCCGCACCTTTTCTTCCCTCGACGAACGACTTATTCATCTCCATTGTTATCGCGTGCTCACCCTCGCCTCGTAACCATTGATAAACCACGGTTGCATTTCTTCGGGGCGATCCTACTTCTACGGTAAACAGTGCACCCTAATAACTAGTCCGCGACACCGCCATCTTCGCTTATTCGCTACTCACGCTCACACGAATGGTGACCTTGCTACACCGATCAACAGCTGATCGGTGGCCAACGTTTGAGCCCATATTAAAGTTCACACAAGACATGATTCACGCCGAGCCCACCGATTCGATTACGAATCTTCGTTCGAATAGTTAATATCGTCTGTGAGGTTAATTTATCGCGTCCGAGCTTCTTATTTTTCATCTCCGAAACTGGCGATGAGAACAAAACTAGTCTCGGGTTCGTCGTCGATTCACAGCGAAGATCGAGTTTTTCATTCGTGTACGAGGTTACCGAATGGGAATAAAAAACCCGAGCTGTTCCTATTACTCATTGATTCGTTCAAGAGGGTCGCGCAGTGTCAGTAACCAACGATCGGTTCGGTAGGAACAGGAAGCCGACGAATCGGTACAGGAAATAATTAGTACGCGCTTTGGCCACCGATATCGTATCTTATGCTTTTCTAGGTGGTATGATTGGTTCAAAAAAATTATTTTCTTCGGGTAAAAAATTTTCAAGCTTTAAAAAATTATCGAACGTATTTTTCTCAATCTAAATGTAGTGAATAAAGAAGTCACAGAATTTTTTTTTTTTTTCAAATTAAAAAATTTTCAAGACCTAAATAATTAAAAAAAAAATTTTAAACATAAATGAGGGAAATAGGTTGGTCAGAAGGGAGAAAAAAAATTTTAAACATTTTTAACGATGTAAAAAAATTTCTTCAATCGAGGAATCACGGACACTGAACAAACAAACGGTTCGATTAAATCGGTACACCCATAAAGACCTTCGATATAGTAAATAAAAAAAAAAACGTCAACAATTACTTACGCAAGGTGAAATAATTTTCAAAATAAAACATCACAGCTACGCACGATAAATATCTTCGAATTCACAACGATCAACTACGTAGTCATCTCCGGTAAAAAAAAATACGAAGACTAAACAAGCGTAAAATTCGCAACTCGCGATTACTACGAAATTCAACTTGGTTACTGCGTCAGCAAAATACGTACACGCGAACGTATGGTAATGGTTAAACAAATACGCGTCAATGAAAATCGTACACACTGAAAATCGAACAACGTAAAAAGCTCGCTCGTTTTCACAATACCAATAAAATCAGCGACCTGATCCGCACCGAGTAAAAAAATACAACTCTTCAAGCACGACACAGATACAACCGAACGGAGGTGAAAAAAATAAAATAAAATTAATAACAAAGCGAAAAAAAAATTAATATTCACTTAATGACCGCTATTTAAACTAGTTATTTGGCCGCGGTGTTTACGAATACACACATAGGCGGATAACAGTTACACAAGAGGGCTGTCACTACGGTCTCGCGAACTACACAGTAAAAGACGAGCGACGGCTACACTTAAGTATATAATCTGTTGTTAAACATACACCGGCCCTCACCGCGGCAATTAACAGCATGACTGATGCCGAAGACAGCGGCGGATAACCGTCACTGCGTCATACCCCACCACCGAACGACGACGACGCGTATTCCCACCACCACTACTCGCTACACCAGATGATCGACGGCGCACACACGCAAACAGAGGCGCGCTTACGTGCAACGCGAACCATCGAACCAAGATGCTACCGCTCTCTTCGCATTTAGGGCGAAGTCGAATCTAAATTGTACGAGGCGAAGTAAATATCGAAAAAATAACCATCCGTGGTTCGTAAAATACGTACATCCACTCAGAGTTTTTTTTTTCTTTTAACACACGTGCGAAACCTCCGTACACGCTTTTTCCGCCTTTCGCGTTCGCCATCGTAAACGTCGAAGGCGATAGCGATAACACCTGCACACTTGGACTTATGTTGTAGTATTAATTAGGTAGCGATAGGTGTTACAATTTTATAAAAATATTTTCCAACTCTGTAGCATTGATATAATTTTTGCAATATTTCGGTACCTCCGCATACTCGCTGAATGGAGGAAACATTCCTCAAAAATCTCAACGAAGCCTGAAGCTGTTTCGAGGTATCGCGTAATTTAGAAAGATTTTATACCTCGCTGAAGTTTTTTCTCTTGGGGCGGGACAGGGAAGTCTTTAGGCACATATTACATTGGTTACAGCCTTAGGTGGCAGAACTTTGGGAACGGCAAATAATTTTGAGGAAAAATTAAAAAAGAATTGCGAAAAAATGTAAATTTAATTTATTGCCATTTTTTTCTCTCGATTTCATTTTTTTTTCTTTAGATCTTTTTCTCAGTACTTGAATTTTTTTAATATACTTCTTCATATTTTTATTTTTCCCTTAAAATAGGTTGTTCAAAAGAAAAAAAAATGGTTATAAAAGGAAAAAATAGTTTTTTTTCTAAATAAAACTTGGCATTTTTTAAAGAAAACATAGGATTTTTAAAATGAAAAAAAAAGGGCTTTTAAAAGGAAAGAAATTGTTTTCTTTTCTAGAAAAAAATGGAGTTTAAAAAAAATAGTTTTTTAAATGGGTTTTTGTTAAAAAATTATTTTTGAGGAAAAAAGGGGTTTTGGAGCGAACATGTGTTTTTACAGAAAACCACAGTTAAAAAAAAATAAAAAGCATGATTTAAAAAAAAAAATGAATTTAAAAGGGGAAAAATTGAAAAGGTTTTTAAAAATAAAAAAATGTGTTTTTAAAAGGGATTTTTTTTAGAAAAAAATAGAGCTTGAAAAAAAAAATTTTAAATAGGTTTTTTGGAGGGAAATGGGTTTTTGTATGAAAAAGAATTTTTGGAGGAGGGTAAACAGGGGTTTGAATGGGGTTAAAAAATAAATAAAAAAACATCGGTTTTAAAAAAAAGAAATGTTTTTTTTTTAAACAAAAAATAGATTGTTTTAAAGAAAAAACAGTTTTCAATACTTGTAATTTTTTCTTAAAAAAATTTTCTATAATTTTTCAAGACATTTCTTCTTTTACTTTTTAAGCTGAGTTTTTAACTTAAAAAAAAATAGTAATTACAGCGTGCCTGCTTTTTTTTTTTACAAAAAAAAAAGAAGTGGAATGGACCTTTAAATGATTTTTCAATGATGAAAAATGCTACGCTCCATAATTTACGTTAAAGAAACATTAATTATCATAATTGTTTCTTGGATCACAATAGCAAACTTTGTGTAAGATAAGAGGCTTGTTAGTCATGTAAAAGTATATGGAAGGGAGACGAAAAGTGGGGGTTGAGCAATCAACCGACTCTGATTTCTATGAATCATGACAAAAAAAATTTTTCATTTTCTTAAAAATTACACTCTGAAGTATATTCATAAATTTTTTGGTGTTCTAAAAAATTTATGGTTCATAACAAATCTCCCCCTCCCCATTACACTACTTGTGAACCTGTAAAACGTACTGAAAATAATTTTCGAAAATCTTCCTATTGATTCATTCTACGTACGGTTCTGCCACAGTTCGGGTTCTCAACGAGTTAGGACTCATGATTACTGAGGACAAGAAACACGATATATTGCAAATTCACCTTCTCAGATGATTTGGAAAGGATATGTCCTTCCAGCATAAGTACTGAATCTGGATACAAGAAGATTACCAACATTATCCGCAAGTCTGAGCACATCATCGATTAAAAACTCAGCTCCAGCAATGCAATGCGGCCGTTTACTTTGTATTTCTACTTCGTTATTATTTACGAATCGTTCCAATAATTCTGCACTCACGATCGGAATTTTATCGTTGCCGATTCTCGGTTATTTCGTCAGTCGTCGCCATCACATAGCTGGCATTTCGTACGAACGCAATAATCATCCCATTTGCCACCACGTGCCGTTTATACAAACACTTTTTCTCCAACTCGCGTCCTCTACTTCGCCTTCGTATGTTCGTAATAATTCGTAAACACGACGGCGTTTACTTTGTATGTTTAGCTATTCAATTTAATAGACGTGCGAATTCGTCGGAAATCATTTCATCAGTTTGTTTACTCGCCGTATCGCCCAATAATTAGAATTTTTTACAAACGTTTATTTCGCTTCTGTGAATCGAGTTATCGAAGTATTACGTGTATTTTCAATCTCCAGTTATCCGTTTATTTAATGCAATCCCAATTTATCGAAGATAAGGTTTATTTTTACGCGAATTTATTGGTCTTTACGTTGAAAAAAAAAAATCGCCTATTTTTAAATATAGGTAATATCGTCAGTGCTGCCACGACACCGATAGGAAATAAGCTAGTGGCCGCATAAAATCCCCGCTTTCTGGTAATTCATTTAACGCCATCTAGGCTGCTTAAAACACGCATTAAAAAATATATTAGCCAACTCGATCGAATAAAAAGGACCATCCTAAACGACGACGACGAAAAAAAAACTACGCAACGAAATCACGCATGCGTGACTCCGTCCTACGCTCGTACACTATTGTTATTGTTACTACTATTGTGTTACAAACGCCGCAAACCCTAATTACTTATTCTCTTTAACGTTATTATCTTGGTTTTTTATCTTCGCATTAAAAATTACAATTTTAATCAATTAACTTTTAATTCGTTTAATAACTTCGAATATTAATCCTCTTCTCCCTCTTCGTCTACCTTAAAGTTTAGACGATGATTTCTTATTACTCGTTATCGTTCGTAATTCGTCCAAGTTTCCAAGAATAGTAGTAGATAATTTGCCTCTACTTTATTTAAAACGACCAAGCGAGATGCCAACGATATACTTTGTTGTTTCTTTTATTCGTTAGATATTGGAGTTTATTTTTCATTTAATATTTTCTCGCTTATCTAATCGATAAGGTTAGCCAAGATTTTATCGTTTCGAACACGCGTGTACCGGAGGTTTCGTTTTGTTTTTATCTCAATAACAAATAAATATACGACGGAGCATTTGAACTAGAATCGAATACGTTCCGATGTACAACGTATACGATTTCCATTTCTAATTTTCGCCACTAATGAGTAAAGAAAATAATGAAACGATGTTTTGTTTCGACAAACGCGTAATCATAAACACACTTTAGCTCATGTTATGATTCGCAGATTACATCGAGACCGCAACTATTATTACTACACGCTCGTACGAACGATAAAAACGACTTATCGATGTCGATATTTCACTCGCCAGTAATCTATCTCGAATAATCTTCGAATACGCTGACAAAGTACATTTTGAGAAACGATTTCTCGCACGAAGAATACTCGGCGAATATTCTAAAATCTATAACAACACCGACCACAGATTCTCGATCAGAATATTTCCGATGTAATTTGAAACAGGCCATTAATCGAAAATTCCTTCGTCGAAAAATCGATATACGGAAAAATACACCATAGTTGTGGAATATTTTTATGACCATAGCTATTCCTTAGGCAATTAAGACAACCGTTTCTTTATTTTTACACTACTCGAGTTTCTTTTCATTTGACAAATGGAATACTTTAATTTCATTCACACGGTGTAACAGAATCGATCGGCGCGCGCACCGCAAGGACGAAGCGTAAATTACCGTTTTCATTTCGCCAATATGAACGCGTGCATATTACTTATCTATATCAAAAGGTATGCGAGTATTTAAATATGTCTAATAAATTTGGCGTGCTCGTACTTTGGATGGTAGTGGAATGGCTGATTTTTTTTTTTACTCTTTATAATTATTATTACTATTAAAATGGTAATTCGAATTTATCAGATGGAGTGTTGCGATGTCGAGTAAAATAAATTTATGCGAGTAGCTTATTGCTTGTAGGTACATTCTCTACCAACGATTACAAAATGTTCAATTAGTTGGAGCTTTTTGAAAAATGAGAGAAAAACTGAAAAATGTAATACAATTAATTCTTTTTTAATTATTTTAAAAATGCATAATATTAAAAAATTATAAAATATTAAATTTTTCCAAAACCTGAAATACTCAATTTATATCAAAATATCCAAAATAAAAACGCCTCTAGCCACAGGGCTGTACACGGCGTCAAAAAAAAAAAAATGTGAAATAAAATTAAAAACATGTTTTGTACATTAGAAAATACTCAGGCACCTAGTTGTATTTTTCCAATTTTTTGGCAAAAAAAAATTTAGAAAAAAAATCAAAATGAAAAAAATGAATGAAAAAATAAAATTAGTAAAAAAATAATAAAATGGTCTTAGTATACTTCCTATAAAAATTGCAATCACGCAAAAAAATAATCCTATAAAAATATTAGGAAATCTCTTGAAATTACCACGGTACACCTCATTGAATTCTTTGATCTTTCAAACCCTAGTATACGGCTCTAGTCATGTCTAATGCTATGTAAATCATGAATTATTAAATAAAATGAAAAAAAAAAAAAAAATCGGAACGTAATTGAAAAAAATTTGCATCACGAGCAAATACCAAGAAACTAAAAAAAAGACGGTTTTGGTCTTTTAAGTCCGTAAGTAGGTGAATGAGAAAAAAATTTTTTTAAATAATTTAAAAAAAAATAAATAAAAACCTTCTTCTCCTCTCCATTACCAAGGAAAACAAACAAAAAACCTTCCCCTCTCCCCTCCTCTCCAAAAGGAAACAGTCACAAAATCTCTCCATTTCCCCTTCCCCTTCTTGCCACAACCCTGTCAAAAAAAAGAACAAAAAATATTACAAAGGTTTGATACTAAAATAGCCAAAAACGAGCAAAATATGTAATAACATAAAAATATGTGAATTTTTTCCCATTTTTTGAAGTAATTGACAAAAAATGAAAAAATCACGTTCGATCAATACTCAGCATTTTTTCACAATTTTGCCACACAAAAAAAAACTCATCACATTTTCTTTATTTTTGCCACTTTCAGTCATGCAGCCCGGGGAGGGGGGAATGAAAAGAGTCCATAGAAGGGTCTGTTATTTTGTTTGAAAATTTAAACCTATACTACAATTAATCAATTTTCAGCCCCACCTAAACAAGTAGGTAAATAAATAGGTAGGTACGTCTATTAACTAAACAGTTTGCAAAACAGAGAATAAACTGACGGTCTTCTACCCCCCCCCCCTCCATCACACACTGTAAATCCTGCGAATTACTGATCACTGACTACTTTCCCCAGCTGTTAAGACACTTTGAACGAATGTTTAATGAATTCAATCTATCTTCATCTTCAACATCTTCACCCTCTACCTTCAGTAACACCAAAAAAATATTAAACCGCGATATTTTCTCAAAAAGTTAAACTTCGGGCATTTTCGAAAAATAATATAGATCTGGGCATAGAAACCTTTCTGAGCCACTCCTCATCCTTCTTTATTAGGAGCTCTAAAATTCTCATTTAGTTAGAGCTTTTTGATTTTCTTGAAAAATAGAAATAAAAAAATAGCAAGAAAAAAAATCAGAAAATTAGTAAAAATGATATTAGAATAATATAAAAAAAAGAAAAAGAAAAAAAAAAGAAAAAACTTTCAAAAATAGGAAAAAATGAAAGTAATTTTAAAAAAATTAAAATCAAAAATTGAAGAAATTAATTTAAAAAAAAAAATCAAAAACCATATATTTTTCCACTATTTCTGCGTTCTGTACACCTACAGTGACCATAGGCGTTAAATACATACGTAATGCGCATTGTACATGGCAATCAAAAAAAAATGCAAATAATCAAAATATTTTCCCGAGATAAATTCGAACAATTGACAGAAAATATTCGACCCCAATCCCTGACCATCCATCGTATGAAAATGACCACAGTAAATCACACCCGGAACCATTCCCCATCTCATCTTGCAACAGTCGTAGAAAAAATCTGCGCCAGATTTCACGTCGTAGAAGAAAAAAAAAACTTCATCACGTAATCGCTTCTGCAAATACTCCACTAGGTACTTCAAGGTACAACCCGTGAAAACAAATTAAACCCATTAACGACTAGCAGGCTGGCTACATAATGAGTACTTCCGATATTTGCGTAATAAGACATACCGCGCCGCTTGTCAACACAGTACGCCGTCAGCGTCACTCGTCACGCATATACGAATAATTTAAGCGCGATATTCGAACGCGGAAAATCCCATTCGAAAGAGGAAAATTTCCCCCCACCAGCCGGCAACAGGAAACTCGGTGTAGGATGGAAAGCGACGCCAGCGCTCATATACTCGTATAGCGTAGGTATGGCGCGATGGAATAGTGGTCGTAGAGAATTACATTATCAAACGAAAGAACACCGCCGCTAATTTAGGTCAATACAATACAAAGTTATCACGGCCGGTATACGCCTATAAGCCAAAAAGGATAACGCGTGTACTCCGAAGACGGATACGTAAGAGAACCACACAAGTACACGGTGACGGGTAAAAGTCGCGCGCACCGAGTTCCCCTTTGAGTTCGCTCGTATTTGTGGTCGTCCGCGCGTCCATGTGTACCTCGATTCCGTTGTTTCGCGTTTCAATTAAATTCGGTCGCGCGATTTTCGTCACCGAGACCGATTACTATGTCTATGAGAGACGTCTCGCGACGCGAATTATTCAATTAACCGGACCACCCGTACGTACTGGGAGCGAGCACGCTTCGTTTCAACGCTGGCAATCGGCCATCGTCGTCTTTAAACGCTTCATCACCGAGCCCAAGAATACCAGATTATTATCGTTGACCACTTCGATGTTAAGATTAAACCTATCATCGTCCACCGTTTAATCGAACAGCATACACATGGGTATACCCAATGGCCAACGGTATTCCGACGATTAAGCGAAAAAAAATCCCGCTATACACTGTAACACGTTTACACACCTACCTACTTTTTCATGCAAGGTGATTCGATATTAAAACGAAACAAAAGAAGGGAGCATTACATCACAACGGTTGGCCAACCGTGTACCGCTTATTGCTAGCTCCAAGAGCTCACAGCTTCGAGCTGAGGAAATATTCGTAATATACGCGTGAATTACGTCGACGCGAATTCACCGGTCGACGTCGTCACCTCATATAGTAATCGCTTCCCCATGCTTACCGGTTCGACTTCGACTTCCACTAATAAAACTTGATCACGAGAAACAACGTTGTTGAACGTCACCATCGGCACCCGAGATCGTATTATAAATGCACCCCCGGTTTACCCATACACATCGCATCGGTGCCGCCGTCTAACCTATTATTAGCGAGTTTCCGAGACAGCTGTTATTAAAAAATAAATATACGCGCCTGTACAGTGCACACTCTACACGCATCAGTCCACCATACCTATCGCCCAGTTACAAAGTTCAACATGGACCGCAGGAAAAATCCTCCAACACCGGTGGTCGCCAAAAAATAGCCAATGATGCGAAACCGCCCACCGCCATTGGCTCGTAGCGCGAAAATAATCACCTACGATGGTGCTCAAATCACGCCAAAAAGCTACCAAAAAACAACCCACTGTAGCCATTCAAAACCACAAAGGCAGCCCTTTCAATTAAGCTCGCACGCATTTCACACTATTCGCATTTCGGTACTTTCTATCCCTCCCCTCACATCCATAGAAGTGGAGAAAAAGAGGACATTTCATTAAACCCATTTAAACCGAAGAAAAAACCCTACGCCTATTTACCAACGGGGGAAAATCCTGTAATGGTCAATATAGCAATTTTCTTTTCTCGCTAAAAGAGTCGACCCAACGATGGACCGTTAAATGTCATTTCCCCTTTTCTAATATATTATCGCGAACATTATACGGTGACGTTTTCTCTACGACTTTTCGTTTACAAGCGATCTCATCTTCGATGAAAATTAATTTTCATTTTTTCAACACCGCGTTTTCAATAGTCTATCGAATCTTTCGAACGTTGCCGCCAACGAAGAAAACTTGACAAGAAATAACGAACACCCGCAGAAAAGTTTCAACCAGGAAAAGAATCTTATATGGTTTTTTAAAACGTAATTCCTTTTAAAAAAACTTCCTCTTTTCGGCTAGTTTATTAAATCACTTTCGTTTCGTTGCCTGATAAGCTACCACCGACGCCGATCTTCGTCTTTTTATTTCTCGTATAACCGCCCCTTCTCGCTACCATCACCTTAGCTGGGACTTGCTAACAAATATTTTCATCTTTTTTACGATATTTTCCCTCCTACGGTTGTTCTTCGACTCGTATTCTTTTTGTTACGCGTTTCGTTAGGCGAGATGTTACCGTAGTCGACGTATTTACCCGTTCAAAATTATATCAATGTGGAGCATCGCTAGTGGTTTCGGGAAAGGGGTAATTTCTTTCTGTTTTGCCTTTCGAGGGTTCCACTCGACGTGATTGTTTTTATATAGAGAGTAAACACATACTTTTTTATTTTATTGATTTTTTTTTTACATTAAAATATTTTACATAAAAAAATACTGTATTTTCGATTAATAATATTTTTTATTTAAATACATCCAGCATGTCGATGGTTTAGCTTCTATAGTGCATGCTCAACTAAACAAACTGAACATTTTGTCAAGTAATGTATTTCTTGACATGTGAAACACAATATTATTTCATGTTGTAAAATTTATTATTTTTCATGTTACTATCTTGCAAAATTCAAATTGTTATTTTTTCACAATGAATAAATTGAATATTTTTTCATGTTGGGGAATTGAATAATTTTCACATTAGGAAATGAAATAATTTTGTTTTTCATTTTCATTATTTTTATTGTTTTTTATATGAAGAGTTTGTAACTATAGAGGTTATTACGCCCCACGAGGATCTATGTTAGGGAAAACAGTTTGAATGACTTCAGGAAGTAAATGATTTCAAAATTGGAAAATGGAATATTTTCATGTTAAAGTATTAAATATTTTCATGTTAGAAAAATTGAATACGTAGTAAAGAAAAATATTTACTCTTTCAATAAAAGAATAATTTTGTTTTATTAACATGAAAACAGTATTCATTTTCTTTATAATTATGAGAAACATTTCATTTAATTTCCATTCAATATTCAATTTTTAAACATGAAAATTTCGCATCCTTCGACATGAAGAATATTCAATTTTCCAACATGAAAATATTCAATTTCTTCAACATGAAAAATACCTAATTTTTTAACACGAGAACCCTTCAGTTATATAATATAAAAAATATTACATTTTCCAACATGAGAAACTGCCGATTCTCCAGCATAAAAAAATGTTTAATTTCCCTACATGAACATATTGGATTCATCAACGTGAATAAATATTCGATTTTTTACATGAAAATTATTAAATTTCTTCGATGGAAGAACTGAAAAATTTTCTTACATGAAAAAATGAAGTACATAATTATAATCTATTCATTTTCTCAACATAGACAAATTCGACATAAGAATAACGATGAAACTTTTTCAACATGAAAAATATTTCATTTTCAAATATGTAAGAAACATTTAGTTTTTCAATATGAACAAGATTTGAAGACGCCCACCCTCCACCGACCCCCTCCCCCCTTTAGAAACCAGGTAGGCTGTAATAGCTATTGTTTTTAGGTTGAATATTCAGCTAAAAATTACGCATTTTCTAAAATGAAAATGTTCAATTTTCAAACATGAGGATATTCAATTTTTTCAACATACAAAATATTGAATTTGTCAACACGAAAAATATCATTTTCAACATGAGAACTCTTCAATCTTTCAACATGAAAAACGTTCACTTTCTTAACATGAAAGAAATTCAGTCTTTCAACCCCCCCCCCCCCCGCAACACATTACAACATAGCTCATTTTTGTCGAGATGGAAACCAATTAATTTCGTAATATGAAAGATTGATTCAATTTAACAACATGGAGAATGTTCGGTTTTTTACATGAAAATATTCAATACGCTAACATTAAGAAACATTCAATTTTCAGCATGTAAATGATTCTATTCCAAACAGAAAAATGTTAAATTTTTCCACATGAGAATTATTAGAAGATTTACCATGAAAAAAATTCAATTTCTAAAAATGAAAAAATACTGAAGTTAATAGCGTGAAAGTTATTCTATTTCTCAACATGAAAAAATTGATTAACATGAAAAGTATTCAATTCTTCAATGAATAAATTTGCTTTTTTTTTAAGAAATGTGGATTTTATAGAATAAGAAGTGTTCTACTTGGAACTATAAAAATAATATTTTGGAAATAGAAATATTCAAATATATAAAAAATAAACATTCGATTCGTCAAAAAGAAAAACTTCGATTTCAAATTACGAAAATAAATAACGCGATAGAAATGGTATAGTTTTTTCAATGTGAAAATATAGGTTAAGTATCGTTTCAACCTACGATGTCACTTACACAAGAAAACCACGATATTCCTCCGCAAATAATTTCGATTTTACCCCAGCTTATCTTCGACAAACGATTCAATTTTCACGAGATAAGACACGAGATCACCATATTCACTCAAAATCCCTTCCAGCCTTTCCTAAAACAAGCTATTTGTAAATGATCCCGCCGCAGCTCAACAACAGCCATTTAATCCAATTATCACCCTCTCGTATTTTCACACCAGCGGGAAGAACCCACCGACAGGGTTTCCGATACCACACACGATACAATCTAGCTGACCTATACGAGGCTGCAATCGGAACTCTTTTGCTTTCGAATCAAAAAGGAATTCCGATTAGAAGAAAATTAACTTCGACGCGATGCAATTGTAGAAATTCGTTCGTTGGTAAATACGAACATATGGTACTGCAGAGTTTATAATTAAACACCTCTTTTATATTTAATTTCCACCCGAAATATCAGTCTCTTAATCGACATGGACGAAAGAGATAAACCGATACGACGACAGCAACAAGCCAAACCGCGAACATCGCTTATCGACTCGAGCGAATTATTTTTAACTCGACCCCGGTCGCGAGCGTCGTGGCGACCGCGTAATATTGTTTACATTACGTTACACAAGTCGTAAATTACTCGCGCCGGCCCCGATTCTCGCCGCTCGTAAATCTCGCCGGCCACCTTCTTCTAAATGCTCGTAAATCACGGTCCCGCGTAATCTCACTTACCTGCGAGTATAAATTGGCAATACCACGTTTCGAAATCCAAATATTCCAGCAAATCCATAATCATATTAGCAGCACATCCGAACATTGTAGAAATTCGTTCGTTGGTAAATACGAACATATGGTACTGCAGAGTTTATAATTAAACACCTCTTTTATATTTAATTTCCACCCGAAATATCAGTCTCTTAATCGACATGGACGAAAGAGATAAACCGATACGACGACAGCAACAAGCCAAACCGCGAACATCGCTTATCGACTCGAGCGAATTATTTTTAACTCGACCCCGGTCGCGAGCGTCGTGGCGACCGCGTAATATTGTTTACATTACGTTACACAAGTCGTAAATTACTCGCGCCGGCCCCGATTCTCGCCGCTCGTAAATCTCGCCGGCCACCTTCTTCTAAATGCTCGTAAATCACGGTCCCGCGTAATCTCACTTACCTGCGAGTATAAATTGGCAATACCACGTTTCGAAATCCAAATATTCCAGCAAATCCATAATCATATTAGCAGCACATCCGAACACCGTCGCATTTACCACACGAATGGCATAAATTTCGGACGAAAAAACATCGGCGATAATTTTCTTACGAGCTCTCGCGTACCAGCGATAACATTACCCCACTAATGATCGCGTTGTTTATCTCGTCAAACGCAAGATAAGGGACGAGTCAGGGATGACCGAGTTTATTAGAAACCGTATCCGCACGTTCTATACAAAAGACAATCTTCGAATGACCGAAAAGAATAAGGCTGCTCGTGAATAATACAACGCTGGAGGGGGATGGTTAGTCAACGTTCCGAAGTCCACGATGCCTTTATTTTCAAAAACAAATCGTCACTTGTCGTGACAGGTTCACTTCATTGTTTCCCTATTAAACGGCCCTCGTTGCCTCCGTGTCCCGTCTAAACAATGGTACAAGCAACCGTCCAAGACTTGGGTCCTGTGATAAATCAATTTACACAGATACGACGTTTCGTGTGTATTTCATTTAGCTCTGTTGTCTTTTTCGGTCACCACAATTTGCTACGTATGTACGTAATTACCCACGAGGACACGCGACTCCCTCTTCCCCCACAATCAAACGCTGGACGACTTGGCTAATCCAATTTAAAAAAAAAAAAAAAGGAAAAACAAACCGCACGAAGAATCTCTTATACACAGCTTGCAAGTTAGACTCGCGCGCGCATCCTCAACTCTTAATCAGTAGCGACAAAAAAGCTCGATTCGCGCTTACGAAAATCTTGTTTACACAGACTCATCCACGTAGTTTGTAAACATTGCGCGCAACACGGCTGAAATATTTTTCTTCATTAAACGACCGCATATCGAAGTACATATTCTCGAATATACTTACTCGCGATTGCGATAAACCTTCGTCACCATATCTCGCGCCTTGTTCCCACTATTCGGCCCTACAAGGTCATTCGGCTATCGTTTTCGCGTATTTTAACGCAAAAGAAAACAAACTACGTGATTCGTAGAAAGCCAATCAGGTTTATACGGTCAAGATTGTTCTATTATTCGACACAAAAGAGGGTGCTTTTATCGAAAAGGTTGCTTTGTTCGAATCGTCGTCGGAATTACGCGAATCATAGATAAGAAATTGAACTACGAAAGAAATATCAATTCCAAGGTCACCAACATTTTTTCCATCTTAAAACGAAATTAAATTTCAAATACAAAAAAATTGGAGTTTTACTAATACAGCATTTTTTTTTTTTTTTTGCAAAAATTACACGTAATTTTTTTTCTTACTTTAAATCGACAATCTGCGCAGTATCAGCGAATTTTTTCCTCAATTGTCGGAATTCTTAGCTGCATTTAATGTCGATCATTAGACAAAACTAACTGCAGTGCTATGAATAAATAAAACAAAACAAAAACAAAACCCTTGATTCTTGCGAGAGCATTTTGATTTTCTTTTTTTGAACAAGTCAATTTAGGAAAAAAAATTTCCATATTTTTTGTTACAGAACGTGAAATTTTTTATGAGAGTATATACATTTGTTTTTTCGATTTACAATGTTGAACAAAATAATATAAGGTTAATCAGCGTTGCCAACTCCAGCTATATAAGACTTTTATTTAGCGGAAGAATTTTGAGGATACTGTATTTCAGAAAAACTATAGTATTTCTAGTCGTTTATTTTAAAATTTTGAAATGCTATTTTTTTTTATTAAATATTCTTTTTTATACCTTTATTTCATCGTTTTCAATGATTTTTCCCCATTTCTGCGAGTACTTGCAATTTAAAAATTATACAACACTAACAACATGAAATTTCAATTTATCAGAAGACAATTTAAAAAAAATTATGATCAATGTTTCATTTTTGAACAAAAATATTTGCATTTTTTTATTTTAAAAACTTCATCTTTTCATCTATTAGAAAAGACATGTTTGTAAAGTCGTATGAAGGGGAGGGAGGGAACGATTACATCAAATTTTTTAAGGTAAAAAATTTAATTTAGAAAATGCAAGTTTTCAGAGCTAATAATGCTGTATTTTGGTGTTGAGAGTTGGCAACCCTGAATTTAATGTACAGAACGACCCTTGAAGTCTCGAGCATAAAAGCGACGAATTCCCTACTTTGGTAAACAAAGGTTGTGATTAGTCAAAGCAAAGAGCAATGACCAAATACGAAATAAAAAAATTAACTTCGTGGATCACGCAGTATACATACATATACATACACACCCAATTACAATACTTTGTTGCACCCTTGTCTTTAGGCGTCCTTGTTGCACCCAATATTTATGAATAGTGATAGTTTTTGCACCCACCAATATAAATATTTACATTATTGCACCCAAAAGATGTTGTAGTAATGCATGTTAAAGACCATTTTGGATGCAACAACGTACAAATCTATATATACATGTACATATGAGCTGTAAGTTGTTTGAAGCCTCAAATAACAATTTTATCGAAGTACGTCATGTGCAGTATTTCAAATACCCAACATTTTTTTGATCACCAATACTTGCTAGGAAGAAAAAATTATTTATGCTATCTATATATAACTCCAGTAAAATATATGCCTTATTGCACCCGACGTAAAATTCGCCTACGTACTCTAGACACTGTAATTAACCATTCTAGCGTACTCCTATAAGAAAAGTTACAGCATCCGCAACGAGGGCATGAACATCAACTTCGGGTGCGACAACGTACTTGAAAAACCATCTCGGGTGCAATAACGTACAAAACTATATATGTATATATATTTTACCAAATGAAATTCTCACTAAATATTTAATGATCTAGAAAATAAAAAAATTAAGATGTTATCTTTTTTGCTCTTCAAGCCTAGAACATATTTTGACGGTAACAATTTTTTAAATTAAATTAGATTTATAATTAAATTTACGTTCTAAAAAAAGGTCAAGTACACAAATTTTTCACCTAAAATCAATTATTTTTGCAAAAAATTGAAAAAATTTTAAACTTTTTCCTAACGTGGTAAGAACCAACATTCTTTTTTCCCAGCAGGTACTTTCACTAGTTCCTGAAACTGTCAAGCACAGCTCTGCCATTAAAGCTAGAATGACTAATTATGATATATTTTTCCTTCATACTTTTTTTTTTTATTAATATAAAAAATTTAATTCGTCATAATAATTCACATATTGATAATCACTTGAAATTAAATTATGCATCCTAAAATGAAGAAAAAACAACGAAATTAGGAGTATAAATCTCGACTGAAAAATTTATATATTTGTTTTTGGTTTTTTTAAATCTATCGTTTAAGTTATTCTATCCTTCTTTCGGTTTAGTTAATTAATTCATCAATTTCAGATATTTCATTTCGTTCAATTCATTAGCCCGCCCGCAGCTACTAAAAAAACAAAATGCAAAAATTTAATCAATTCATCATTTTCGCAAACTTATAACTCAATCTTTCAAAAATAATTAAATAAAGGAAATTTATCGAGAAACTGGTCACACAACTTTTCAATATTTTTCAAGTATGTATATTTTGTTTTGATTTTTTATTTAAGCATTTAAAGCAATTTTTTTCATGTGCACTATGAAAAATGCTTTTAAAAGAATTCAAGAGAGGGGGCATAGGTTTCATGCAGCTCAATAATCAACTACAATTTTTCAAAAAATGAAGTCTCTACTTTTTCATAGTAAAAAATGACATTTTCATTAAATGAATAATCGATAAATTACCGCAGAATAATTACCCCAAAACAAATTATCAACTAAATGATCTGATAAATCGATAATTCTGCCGACAAACATGAACCACAATCCCCTTCTTTCAAATTAACACGAAATCCTCTCGACGATACTTCAACGCTCGACCGCGTTTAGCCGACCGATCATATGGTTAATTAATTTCCAAGGCTAGTTGGACGACGTGATTTTTACTCCATGTTAAAATACACGTGTATAGCTGTACACTACGAGCATCGGTCTCCGCCTGTTATTCCCATTCGTTTATAAATAGATCCACAAACTCGACTAGATATTTATACGTATTTGGATACGGTACGTGAATAGTACCGAATACACATCGACAACCCTACCTGAACTTCGAGTCTGCACCCCTAATCTATACCTCTTTACGAGCTCCCATATATCCTGTAAGCTGAAACCGCATCGTCCCAAATAAACAAGGTCGTCGGCGCTTACCTAGAACAGAAGAGAAAGAAAAAATTACTCATTTAAAATTAAAAATAAACTACCACATTATAGTCGGCGACTGTTGTCGATAAAAAAATACGTCGATATTCGATAATAAACACAAAACATGCCAATAAATCCGTACCGCCTGCGTTGCCACATAGAACGAACAATACTCTTTGAAGTTTCAACGAGCTTTTTCGCCTCTAATTTGAAAAACATATTCACGTGATCGATGATTTAATCGCAGCTGCGTCGATTAATCGGCGACACGCGTTCGTAGAACTCGATCGAGCTACAGGGGAAGTGGTGTGAATTTCGCTTTTCTTATACGTGGAAATATTTCGCCACAAACCTTATGCACTTTTAACCTTGCAAGCGAACAAAAAAACCTCGTCGTGTCTCCGCATACCTTTTTATTACGAGCTTCGTAACCGCCATCATGATGCTAACACGTAAATCTACCACCAAGGTTGACATCGCGTTTGATAATGGATAATGACGAGAAGAAAAATGAACGAAAAAATTACCCATCTTTCGCGCTCCCATTCGTGAATAGAATATACGAGAAACTCTAGACGAATCTCGTATACTGACAGGTACGTCTACGTAACAGTATCGCTGATACGAACGTTCGATTACGTCCTTGATCTAAAAAAAAATCGCCCATTTCGTCGTCGACTTTCGCTTTAATTGTATTCGATTTTCGATATCGCGTAAACACTCGCTTAAATTGCCAAACGCGATAATTCCACCATCGAGTACGTGTATTAAGCACTAAATATGTACTTCGAGAGTTAATTTTAAACAAAAAATTTTTATTCACGTATGTTCAAGGAATAGCCTCATAATTCATAAATAACTTGAGTAGGTTGTAAAAGTCCCAAACTGATAGGTGTGAAAAGCCATTGAGGGGAAGGGTGAGAGAGCTGAATAAGCAGAAGAGTAGATTCCAAAAACTACCCATTCGATTTTTCTATAATTAACATAATGGATATCTACCTCTTAACAGTACCTCTTCCTTCACCCCTCACCACCATTGAACGTTTTGTGTTTCTTTATTATTTTTCTAACATGATAGATTTCTACCTCTTAACAATACCTCTTCCTTCACCCCTCACCACCATTGAACGTTTTGTGTTTCTTTATTATTTTTCTAACATAATAGATTTCTACCTCTTAACAATACCTCTTCCTTCACCCCTCACCACCACTGAACGTTTTGTGTTTCTTTATTATTTTTTTAACATAATAGATTTCTTCCTCTTAACAATATCTCTTCCTTCACCCCTCACCAACACTAAACGTTTTGTGTTTCTTTATTATTTTTTCAACATAATAGATTTCTACCTCTTAACAGTACCTTTTTCTTCATCCCTCACCATCATTAAGGTTATTTTGTTTCTTTATATTTTTTTCAACATAATCGATTTCTACCTCTCAGCAGTACCTCTTCCTCCATTCCCCTTAAAAGATTTTTTATTGTTTTATCATATTTTACCATGATATTATGTATTTCTTAATAGTACCTTGTTCACCCTCCTCTAAAAAATCTGTTGTTTCTCTATCATTCTTGCTCTTTCAACAAAGCAGCTCAATAGAACCTCTCTTTCTACATCATAAATAATAAGTCATAAATCACATTTCAAAAAGGAACTGGGAAAGAGCGTCTTAGAGGTGAGAACATTATTATTTGATCACTAAATAAAAGTTGGAATAAAACCTTTGCATGAAATTTTATTCACCATCACAACAGGACCAATAACTGAAAAAAAAAACTTTCTTATTCTCCAAATTTCAGGCAAGAAGTCATGTGTCTCATGAGTAGCTGCTTTACCTGAAGCATTGAATTTATACAAATTACATAAGCTGCAGTCTGTTGATGAAATTTTGATGAAAAATTATTTAAAAGAGACCAAAAAATATCATTAGATATTACTAGATATTTTCAATACTGAGTTACTTTTATTCATTAGGCGAGAAAAAAATAAAAAAGTATCAATTTTAAAATTCTGAAGAGATGAAAAATTTTTAGTTCGATTGAAAAACGACAAGAAAGCAGGACTTCTTTCTTAAAATTTGGATAATAACAGGATAACAGGATGCACAAGTTAAAAGCAAGATTTAGCAGGACAACAGACTGTTAGACACCCTGAAATCGACTTGTTGTTTTGATAACTTGAACTAAACGAGATTCAGCAGATTTGTCATGCATGAACAGTTTGGGAGGGATGGAGGAAGGGAGGGGAATTGATTAAGGTCTAAATTGGTGTTTGAGATAAGTATACCGTGTACAGAGGTCACAGATTGGAGGTAAAGCGTGTAAAAATAGATGTAAGAAGATCAGGTAAGCGTGGACTGTCTTGGTTCACGACAGGCAATCCTTCTACCGGGTGACTACTTGATTCGAGCACCCAAGCGAAAAAATTAGCTAAAAGGTGAACTGAATACATTCAATACCTACATAACGTGTATTTTTGACAACGAAAGTATGAATTAAAATTTTGCATTTCATTGATAGGCACTTTTAAACATTAAATAAAATTTATTTATGCCATTTGTTCTTACCAATATCATTCAAATATATAATTTATTTCTACAAGGGAAAAATTTTTACGCTTGGGGTGCTCGAATCAAGTAGTCACCTGGTATAAGGAGTGAGAGGAGCATTTTCTTCTTCTAACAACATAACTGTTCGCTATTCTCTATCATACCTCTTTAGGGATTGACTGCACGATGAAAATAGTTTAGTGAAATTTTATTCTACTCTAAATTTTCTATCGATTTTGTTAAAAAAAATTTCATCTTCGCGTCACAGATTCGGAGTAAAAAATTTCAAAAACTACGTCACATCACATTACATTACAAACATCCCCAAAAAATTTTTTTTTCAATAATTTTTCAACAGCTGCGTACAAAAATTTGGGAAGCAAGGCAATAAAAAGAGTAGGGAAAAAAAATTGCTGTTCAAATAAACTCCTCAAAAAAACCTGAATTCGCTAAACTAAACAATACGACCACACATGCATAGAATTTTCGCTCGTTCAATTTCTCTGTGGGTTTTCAACGTGCCTATTCTTTCTGAGTCGCCACACCGCCTCACACCGGCGCTAAACTCCACAGCCCATCAAAAGCGCAACCTTGTTTAAGGCGAAAAAGCCGCCGAGAAAATATAATATTTAAAACGAACCGCGCCCACCCCGCCGTTAATAGGTGCCACATTTTCGGTAAACTGAACACACAACGTACAGACGTAGTAATAGGGAAAAGGGTGAACGATATCGGTAACAAATGGCTGTAAAGGGTGAAACGTAAAACAACCTTTTGCTCGGATCCGCTTCGCCCGTTTCTCGCAAACTCATTTTATTCCCTCGATGCGACGAAGAACGCATTTTAATAGTCCATTCCGCCTCGTCCCCTCGAACTTTCATCTCGACGATTGCGCGCACCTATACGCAAAAACAACGTCACCGCGTCGCGTTTCTTACCGACTACGCCTTTTCGGGCGCGACGCATTTTCCGAATTAAATCCGTCGCTGTGCGCGTACACATGTCGACAATATTCCTATAAGCCCTTGTACGCTGCCGCCAACAATCTCGCCACCGAAAGTAAATTAGCATTTGCTCTAATCTCGTTAAAATTCATAGCGCGGATTAAAAATAAATGAAAAGTTGGCCGTGGCGTTTCGATCGAAAATGCTACCACCTTTTCGCGTACACCCTCGACTATGTTTCTCCTTTTTCCACCACATTTTTTTCCCAGCTCATCTATCGTCACGATGCCGCGGCTCGCCGAACGGACAACGTTGCCTCGTCGTTCCCACACTCGTGAAATATCAACAAACCCTCGGCTTATTGAAACGATTTCCTTATTTCCTTTTCGTTCGCCTATACAAGTCGTTTTCACCCCTCTCACCTCCACCCTCTTAACTTCAAAAAAGAAAAACTTCCAACGAGTTACTACATTTTCCTTATTATAATGTCGAATTACCCTCGTTTAACGCTATACGCCGTATAACAAATAGCTTCCCTTTTTTTTCCTGCCTTCTTTTCCTCGTAATTTCGTATTTAAAAGATAATTCCATTTTGGACTGATTTCAAAATACACGCGTTTAATTACCGCCGCGTATGATTCCTCCGCCCCCTCGTCTCGCACGGTAAATGATTCGAATTCCTAATGTTACAGTTTAATCCGACCGTCATCGCCGTTCACCTCCCATCTAATTGAATAACGCGCCGCCGACAACCGCGTACGCTGGGTACAGATGAAAGGTGAATTGGAAGAGGTGCGTGATGTTGACCGGTCCGGGTCAAAGACGGCTTCGCTCTCTTTTAGTCGCGCCGTACCGTATACACCATTCTTTCCCTTCATCCCGCCCCTCGTATTAGATTAAAGACCACGTAATAACCGACAAAGCGACGAGTCCGGGGGTCCGCCTATACAATAGGAGAACTAATACGTAAAGACCTTTTATTTTTATTATTATTATTTTCTATTTTTTTAAAACATTGTGTTGTATGTAACAGACTCTACGTATGATTTCGAGGTGATCGGAACAGGCGCTTGAAAGGGCACAACGCAGAAATGACTTCAGTCGATGGCTCGTTGCACATGAAATGACTTGGATAATGAAAATAATTTTTATATTTTTAACCGAATGAAATTTTTACTTCTCATTATTCAATGAAGAACTCGAATTCAAGTTGAAAAAACGTAAGCAGCCATGCCGCATTATTAGAGTTGAGTTTTTAACTAGGACTCGTTCAGGTTTACAAATAACATTGCGATCGATAACCCCTTCTTCTCCCTTCCAAAATCATGTGTGGAGATGAATTTGAGATATACTCTACTACTTACCCTGAATAATCGTGTGAGTTAACATTAATTACATTTTCATTAATCTGAGGCTCCTCAAGCACTACTCAAATTTTGATAATCCGCCATTTTGGAACCATTTTGACCTTATTTCAAGAAGTCATATTCTAGTCACCACTTAACCCCACATACAAAGTTTGAGCTTTCTAGGTTGATTTGGTGAGGAGATAAGGAAGATTAAAGGAATTTCATGACTCAAAACTTCCTCAAAAAATCGTTTTTTGCTTCAACTCCCCTTCAAATAAACCTAGGAAGCTGAAATTAGAATATGTTGGTGTCCGTAACTTACTTTTTTATATGAGATCAAAAGAAAAAATTGAGCAATTTACTCCTTCTCCAGCTCCCCTCAAAGTTTGAGTCATCCGCCATTTTGAAATTTATCGAAAAAAGAAAAAATGCATTTTAGTCGCATTTCTAAGAAAAGTATGTCACCAAGTTTTAAGCGAATTTCATGAAAACCCGCCGGCGTTACACGTTAAAGAAAAATATATACATACTAAAAACTTGAACAATTGCTAGATCATTAATTGATTACAAATGGTCAGAAACGCGAATATTTACAGACCTCCACCCCTCCAACACCCATCTAATAAGCTATAATAGCTATTCTTTTCAAATTAAAAACTAAATTGCAGATAATATTTAACTGATTATCCCCTTCTTTCCTCCTTCCCTGTACCTCTATCCATCCAAGCACTCATGAAATAAATCTGAGAAGTTTATAAATCAAAACATTTTAGTGTACGTTTTTCGTCTTAATCATATTTGCAGGGGCGAAGAAAAAGGAAAGGGGCAATAAGGACACACTGCCTCTTGGTCCAGATTTTTGGGAAAGCCAGAAAATCTAAATTTCAAATTAAAAAAATTTTCACATCAGCTCGGATTTTTTTCATGATTTTTGTTTTACATTTATATTAAATTTAATAAAAAATTGAAAAGTAGGGTTGAAAATTATTTTTTTCCTTAGATATCATTTGAATACATATGCATTGAATCTAAGGGATTCAAAACTTCCCAAGCTTTCCTCAAGGTTCAGCTGCCTAATGAAGCAAGAAATTTCATAATTTGATTTCCGCACTAAAAGTCCTTTCAAGCTTCGATTTCTCTCCAACTCTAGCTTGGTGGCTTGGATATTGATATGGTAATATTTTAAGCTCAAACTCTCAATCCAATTTTTTATCAATTGTTTCAATTCCAGTTCTTCCAAGGGCGATCACTATAATTATTTCTGACGATAATTTGAATATAAATTTTTTTAAATGTGTTTATTTGAAGTAAGTACCAGGCTAGAATGATTTTTCATTTTGTTATTTCAAGAGGTGAAAAAAATGAGTAATGCAAAGTCTTTCAGTTTATTATTATTTATATTTGTATTTTCAACCTACAGGATTATTTATGCTAATGAAGCTTTCAAGTTTTGTTATATACTTTTGAATTTTTCAGATAACTTAGTTTTTTATCCAACTGCTCAAGAGTTATTTTCAATCTTTGTTTTTCCATCTTTGAGGATGTCCTAAAAGGCTCAATGATGAAAATTTTTTTTAATAATTGAAAGCAATAAATATATCACTTTTATGCTTCAAAGTTTTTTTTTTTAATAATTTTTTTCATCGTTCGAAGAATTATAAGTATTTTTTAAACAAATTTCTAAAAATACATATAGAAAAAAAACGAGCCATAAAAATTACCACGATATACTTTTATCGTAATTTCTTCAAAAAAGTTGAGAAAAATAATTATTCCTTCATCATTTGAATTTTTTAAATTTCTTATCTGATGAAAAATTTATTGTTTTTCGAAAACTAATAAATTTTACGCCAATAAAAATCAAGCCAATTGATACTTTGATTATTCAAAAAAATTCTCAATACATTCCGACGATATACACGTTTACCATTCATTGTCACACCAGTTCTTGACGAATAGCGAAAAAAATTCCGCTTCAGCGATCGAGTACACTTCATACCGCTCGAAGAATCACCACGGTACGCAATTAAATTACCGCGAAGCCGCTTCGTTAGCGGGCGGCAAACGCACACAATTCACAACACCCATCGAACCGTAACGACAACAAACATAACCGAGTAATAAAACGCCGTTAAATAAATTACCCAAATACGATTCGACAGCTTGCTGTATAAACTCAACGGAGAGTTAAAAAATCGCTAACTCGCTCATTTCCGCCTCCCTCCTGTTAAAATCTTTAATATCGATGGTGGATGTTTTATCTCAATCGATGATGGTATCGTTATAGGACATAGAGGCTTATAATCTAGATGATATACATCATCCAAAAAAAAAAAAAACTTTGAGCATATAAATCCAGAGTACGAAATAATATGAAATTTTTTCATTCACATTTCCGTTCTACCGCCCACCAATTACACAGCTTATTAAAATTTACAACGAAAGCATACCCCTGTTGGATTGCCACCGCGTCCGTTTTCACAAACGCAATCGTCCTTGTCCACCGTCGAAACCCATTCTCCTCTCGAACGCCGTTCGCCTTCACGCGGTCGCGTAAGAACCGCCGTGCTGCGAAAACGACATTATGCCATTGTTTCAATACTCGCAGCTATATACGCTACAGCGTCGCCACTCACTTCCGTAATACGTTGGCCTACATTTTTACTCGGTAGTGCGCGCGCCTCACCTTTTTTTTTTCTCTTTTGCTCCCGATATAATTAAACGCGACCATCGAGTTAACGCCGAATCCATCAATTTCGCACGTACTCCGAGATAAATCCTTCGTTTAGCTCGCGTCAGGTTTTTTTTTCTGTAATTTTATCTCGCCCTCGGTCCCACGTCGACGAAATGCATAGCGCCTACTTTCGCACGCCAAATTAGCGTCCGACGTTCACCTGCGATTAGCCGTGAAAACCAACAAGTTGAATGTCAACGTTGATGGTATATTTTTTTAACTATACCTCCTCGCCGCCAAAACGCTTTGTTTTTACAACCATCTGCCAATTCGCGGCACACGCCTCTCTGCAGCGCGAATTTAACATCTGTTTTTTCAACGTACTCTACTCCTCGCCGGATGCTGGCGCGCGCATCTTATCGTCTCGTCACTTTTCTCGAACGTACAGTGTTACAGCGTACAAAACTGAAGATATTTTTTACACTAGTATGAGCGAGGTAGCTTTGAGAATAGTCGAATCCGAATATTCACATCAAAGGTTTGCTGGCATTAGAAGAATACATAGAAAGTCCTTACAACATTGTAAAAGAATTCACACTTTTTACGCCTTAAAACAAGTCGCCTATAATGGGTTAAAAGAATGTACAGAATGCCCCTTTAACACTGCAAAAAAATTCACACCTTGTACCCTTTAAAATTAGCCCCCTATAATGGACTGAAGCTTTTAAAAATTTATTTTTCATTTTTCTCACGAACGATGCATTTTGGTGAAAAAATACTTCAACGATAAAATATTTTACATAAAATTTTCTACGAAAAAGATTCTCACTAATTTTTGTGTAAATGCAATAGAGGTAGAGTTGGACGGCATAGAAGTAATATATGTGCCTTTCACTCGAGTCGTAAAGCATATGAAAACACGAGAAAGATACATGTTTTTCAAAGCATTTTGAGTTCTAGCTCCCGATGAGTGGAATTCCCCCTTCCCCCCACTTCTTCTTCGTCATACCCTATTATAGGGAAACAGCAGGGCTGAAATGAAAAGTTCAAGGCCTAGACTATTAACGACTCAAAGTGCCTTAATTTCTGAGTTAATCTTTTTTCTTTTATACCTTTCACTAAATTTATTTTAAAAGAACTTACTTAATATTTAATCTCGGAAAATTTTGAAATTATGGACGTAGGACAGGAAGAATTTTTTTTTAAATCATTTTATATAGCCGAATGAAAACTGTTTGATTTCTTCTCTCTCAATAAAAATTTGAGAGGTATAAAATTTTTTTCACGATTATTTACGTAAAAAAAATTGTAATTAATCAAGGCCCCACAAAATAATAATTTTATTTTTCTAAAATTATTCAAACGAATCTACTGAGAAGTTGAGAATTATTTTGTCATCTAATTTTTCTCCTTTTGAAAATCCTCGATCGAATGTATGCAACGAAAATATCGCACAGGATGAAAAAATTTGAAAATTTTAAGTTCAAGTTCAAAAGCTACCATGTAGTAATTTTAATTGAAAACTTCTTTTTTATTACGAAAAAGATTTGAAATGTAATTTGCATTATGGTAAGATTTTATCATATCAAGTTACGTAATCATAATTAATAAATAAACCTATTCATTTGAAAAAGCGTCGAATGATATGACCAAGGGTTACAATTCCACCTAGCTCCTTGTTAATAGGGACCTGCATCAAAGACCTTTCCAAAACGAGTTTTTTGATTTCGCTAATGGCCCATTTTTGAGAAAAATATTCCACTCGAAATATTGAAAAATTCACTTTGTTATTATACTCAATAGGGATGGTGTTGAGAGGGAGGGAGGAGGGAATTCAAGTGATATGATTTTTCATCAATGTTGAAAAATATTTGACCTTTAAATTTTTGAGACTTCATTAAAAAACTTTCGAATTAATCTCCTTTCGCTCTCCTCTTCCACTTCACCCCCCTTCCATGCCCAAAAATGCTCATTTATTAAAGAAATATAAACTAAAGTGTATTAAATAAGACCTATTTTTATGTACTTTGAGATACTTCTCAACTTCAGTAAAAAAGTATGCTACTTGCACTTCTTCTAACTCCATCCCTATTACATTTACGAAAAAAGTGGTAGGAACCTTTTTTGTATTAAATTTTATACAGATTATTTCATCACTAGACTATTTTTCCCCTAAAATGCACCATTCGTGAAAGAATCAAAAAAATAGTTTCGGATGTTTTCATCCATAGTAAAATGTGATATACATGTGATGATGGGGAAAATTTTAATTTATTTAGAGGCTAGTGACCGAGTTTCTGGGGCTCAAAACCGTCAGAGTTATAAAAAAAATTGTCGAAAAAATGAAAAAAATTATGATTATAAAACTTGTATTTTTTATGTTATGATCATGAAATACGTGTTTTGAAATGCTTTTCAACTTCATCGAAAAACTACACTATTTACAACCCCTCTAACTCCATTTCTATTGAATTTATAAAAAAACTGATAAGAACTTTTTTGTAAGAAATTTTATGATGATTATTTTATCACTAAACTAATTTTTCCATAAAATGGACCATTCATGAAAAAATCAACTAAATTGGTTTTGGAGATTTCCTTTTATAATAAGGTACGGCACACAAGGGGTAAGGGGGGAAATCTCCATTTATTCGGGAGTTAACTGTAGTGGATTATAAAAATTGAATTCTTTATGTGCTTTCAAAATGCTTTTCAGCTTCAGAACTACATAATTACATAACTTACACACCCAATACCTCTACCCTTATTACATTTATGAAAAAAATGGTAAGAATTTTTTTTGCAGACAATTTTACATGGATTATTTCATCGCTGGACTATTTTCCCCTTCAAGTTTACCATTCGAGAAATAGATGAAAAAAAGTAATTTAAAAGGATATTAAGCTATAATTGCGTGGAAACCTAATAAGCGGTAAGAAAAAGAACTTTATGACACTCTTCGAAGATACGTTCAGAACATTTCAGCGAAAAAACGTTGACGGTAATTATGTGCAGACAAACCGCTAGTTCATCGATACCAACTCGTTTTGATTGTTAAATTTATCCTATAAAGAGGATATTCTCGACGTAAATATAGCTTTCGCCATATCGAAATCGTTAACGTTCGCTTGGATTTGCCGAAAAGGAAGGAGAAGAAAGAAAAAACGCCGTAAACGACGCCACTTACATAAATTACTAATCCGCCTTAATCAACACCTGCTTTTAATAACCACCTTTATAATTAATTCCGCCATCCCATCTGCGTGTCACCGATTTAAATTCATCGCCCGGTTAATAATTCGGTCGTTAGCGGTCGCCGAATTACCTACACCCGAATACACGGTTCGATAAACGCTTCGGGAATTTATGCACGGCGTTGTAAAACACGAATCGCGTAGTTGACGATGGTGCATGGTAAAACGTCGCATTGTCTTTTTAATTACGAGTACTCGACGTCCCGCTCCTGTAACCTTTGCTCGCTGCGAATAGCACTACGTCAACGTACACCACGAATAATTCGAACGTTATATCTTCGGCTCGTTTAGCTTTAGCGTGCTATAATAATAATTTAAAACTATCAACCATAATAGAAGCACTTACATAATTCGATGTGCATAAATTAAATAAACTTTCGTATTACTATGTAGCTCATAGTCTCATACAGCTCGTCGTGTCGGCCCGCCATACGCTACATATGTTCAACCCTTCAACCCGCCTTCCCATCCGTTAATGAGAACTTATTCGTCGTGCTGCCGTACGCGTTAAGATGCCATACCACTCTAAGTAGAGCAACATCGTAATTAGCCATCGATCTTATTTAAACGTCTACTCCGCGACCGGCTACCTAACACGTTCGATTGTACAACGCTTAATTACCTATCTTCAATTTGTATTCGCTTTCTCATCGTCCAACCGCCCGAGTAAATTATCCGTAAACGAGCCGAACATCCAGTTCGACATTCGACGTGGCCAAATTATACAATCGTTTTTCCAATCGCACAACAATAATAAATAACTACAACAAATCGATAAAATTCTACACCGCCTCGAGCTAGCCGCCGTACTCCGACGCTTTATTATATCGCAACAATCTCGACATTCGAAACGTACCACGATACAGCATTTTGTTCAACAGTTTCTTATCTGAATAGCGTATTTATAACTTTTTTCTCCTTTTTTCACTCGCAGACAAAGTGCGAAAGTATTTGACGAGATAAAATGAAAATAAAATTTAATCGTCGTATCGTTTACATATTCTCTTCGTTCTTTTCTAACTGCTACTAAGCGAACAAAATGGCGAAAATTTCTTCTTTATCTTTATCGACGTTGAACATCTTTCGAGCTTTCATCTGTACACCATATTTTTTATTTTACGCGTTTATAATCGCCGTATTATCGTAACTAATCGGATAACGTTGGCGTAGGGTTTTTATTTATCGTACGGAAACCCTAGCTAATTATTTGGAGTCGTCGTTTACGAAACACGTCTAAAAGAGATGGGTGATGTTAATCGGCGGAATAGTTAACACGCCGATTATAATCTAAAGCACACATCGCCAAATAATCGCATATAGCGCCAGCAGCTAATTACCTACATTTGTTTACTTATGCAAAAGCCGTCAGCTGGAGCTATATAGTCCTACGGGCTGGACTGCAAGGACAGAATGGTTGGGAAGCTAGGATCAGGTTGACAAATCGACACAGCATTTCCACGCGATTTTAATTTTTTTAATCGATTGATCGAACATCCCAAAAATCGATGATTAATTTATTATAAAATCGAACATAGTTCCATTTGAAATTCGATAATCGATTTTTAAAATTGGATAACTGGTTTTTAAAATCGATACATGGAAAATCGATTGTTTTGAAAATCAATACTTAAATTACAAAAATTAACATTTCAAGTACTGATAATTTATTTTGCAAATGAATACATGAAAAATCGATTATTTCGAAGAATGATGATCAATTTTACATTGATAATCGATTCTTATATCGATTTCTGAAAAATCGATTATTTTAAGAAACAATGTTTAAAAATCTATAATCTTTCATTCCAAAATATCAATAATTGTTTTTATGAATCGATGTTTGAAAAATCGATTATTCTGAAAATCAATAATGATTGCAACAAAAATTCGCAGCTGTTATAATTTTAAATATGAATAACAGATAACTCGAAAATCGATATTTGAAAAATCGATAATCGATTTCTCTAAAATAGAACGACCGATAACTTCAAACATCTATAACTGGTAATTTCGAAGATTGATATCTATTATTTTAAAAATCGAAATCGATCACTCAAAGAATATATTATTAATACTATTGCCAATACATAGACTCCAAGACTATTGAATCATGGGCTAGTATCGGCTCCCTTCGCAATAGTACTTCTTCACTTTCGCATTTCAAGCAATTTTATTTTATAACTGAGACAAAAGAATAAACACCATAACCAAAGCTACCCGATCGACGCCTATATCTGTGAGCCTTCGAGCCCTATGTGCAACACTACGAAGCTAACCTCTCCTCTAAATTGATTCAAGCGCATAAGAATCGTCACTCTCGTCTCTATTGAACACCTCCGCTTCACTAACCGCACACAAACATTTCACAAATTCGAACTCTCAAAATCTCTGTCAAACGCATCAGTCCTCTAAAACTACCCATTTTAGACACCTTTTACACCCAATTACCCAACGTCGCCCTCCTACATACCTCCTTCAAGCCTGAAACTTTACAAACTGTACAATATTTAATTACTATACGATGTAACAACCATACAGATATAAGAACGTAATAAAGAACAGGTATTCAAATAAGGTAAAACCTAGCGAGTAAATACAACGCATGCAAAACCAACGGACGCTAACAATGCAAATAATGTACTCAAATTCAATTCTGCGATTACCTTTCGCGATATGAACACCATATTATGGGCGAGACGTCTAGATTATGCAAATAAATCCATGCTTAGATCAGATGAAAGTGATAAATTTCATAGTCCGAGATGAGTTAACGATCCTCATTCGCGAATCGATTAACATACGCGTTAATCGAAGCAACATAATTGGTGGGGAAAAAAACCAACGAAATCAAATTTTTCATCATACCGAATAAATGAAAAATTCAACTAAAAAAGTACATGGAAAAAATTAGAAATCGAAAATTCAGGGTAGAAAAAAAAATGTTCATGAAATGCCTCCGTAATATCACAATGTCAACACGTTACCTCAACATTACTGGGTCATCAGTCCATCACTTATTGAATAGAACTGAAGTAAAAACATAATACTACGTTTTAATTTTTTATTTCATTGCTGTAACCATACAAAACAACAACTACACTCTTACAATGCCGATTTAACGCGTTTAAGGTCATTAATGACACCTCGATACCAAACACCTTCGATTTAACCGCATACCGTTTATTCGAAGCTTGAAATTATTCCTATAAAACAAAGCCAATCGGTCATCGAAAAACAAACCTGGTAATAAGTAGTTGGAAAATGCATTCCCAAAAATAACAAATCTAGCCCCAGACACGTGTTGGCGATTAACCAAAAAAAAAAAAAAAAACGCCGAATGTTGACAAACAGATGTTCAGGTTGGTATATTTCTCAGTTTGGTATATATGTTACAAGAGGTCTCGCCTCTCGACGCGCATATAATGTAAATCTATAAAACTACAAGTATACGGTATACGAGGAAAAACACTCGCACACATATGCCGCAGCTACTCAGCTAGCTCAGCCATCGATATGCATGTACAACGCGTCGAAAGAATTGCGGCGAAGCGCTCTCTCGTATAAATGGTAATATATTAAGAATTCAAACGCGATATATTACTTGTACGAGCGAGCGCATTCCCCTCTAATACCGTAATTTATTAACATCACGCTGAATCTACGCTTTAAAACCATCCAGGAGTCTTTTACACGACTATAACGGTAACTAGGTTCGTTAAACAGTGAATCATGCCTTTTACGCGACAATATTGGCGTTCGGCGACCGAAGCGAAAAAGATAACCGTATAATGACCTCGTAGTATACGGGGAAAATCGCGACCATATGAATCAGCGTATACAACGCGCGCGTCCATTAGTCACACCATCATGGTACTCCGCATTACGCGGATTTTCCGAACGCGCCGAAAAACCACTGGCCAGCGACCATCGGCGCCTCAACCTAAATTTCCAAGCACCTGTCAATAAATTCGCCGTCGTTTAACCACGCGCCGATTGGTGTTGCGAAAATACCCATTCTATCCGATGGATTCTCATCGTACCAAGGCCGCTGGCTTAATTTCCATTACATAATCCGCATTAACGAGTCGCCCGCAAAACCGCCATCGCGCCAATCGAAATGTAAACGATAACGCAGGCACACGGTTCACGGCGACTATTTCGTCCTTTCTGTTCAGGGTTATACTCGACGTAGTTTCTCAAACACCGATGCTTTCCTCGAAACACGACGACGTGTTCCGCATTCGACGAATTTTCTAAACTCAAGCCTCATTTAGTCCCATCGCCTCATTATCTGCGCCAGTGTAAATGTATCTCGGACGTATCCAGATTTAGAATCCGAAGAATCCTTTTCACCGAAACGCTGCTGCCATCGCTGCCGTCGCTATTATTCAAAACGGTGAAAATAATTAGGTATTAAACAAAGCTACTTTTCGACGCGGTTGCGCGCGTAAACATCGCCGTCTACGACGATTGTTCGTACGTTAACCCGATACAGCCGCGTCGGGATCTCGCACAGAAACCTAAAACCTCACAAATCGAAACGCATTTCCGTCTGTGCCTGAAGTTCGCTTCATCATACCGGTGTAATCGCCTCGATGACAACGAACCCATCGAATCGTATAACCGAGCTGGATGAGCTTCTTCGCTCGTTTATGAAGTCGATGGGAATGTGCTATTGAATACCTGGCCAGTGAGGCTGGTGCCATACAATGCGCACTATTATATAATGCATTATTCAATACCTCACAGAGGCCATCGGTAATGTCTTATGTAAAGAGAGTCAAAATTCTATATAGACAATTTTTCAATTTTTTTTTTTTTGAATATGTCAAATTTGAAAAAATACTAATTTTTACTGATATAGTTAAAACGGTCAACATTTCAAACCTAAACTAGCGGGAGAAGAAGGAAAGAAGACCTTTTCCGGACAAATCAAATGCAAATTTCGTTTATTCTCACATATTAAATGAATAAATTATGAAATCTCGAAAACAAATACTACCAAACCCGTATACCCTTTGGGATACTGCACATAAGCAAAATTCATCTATACGACCTTTTTTGTTGTCAATCCTTAACCTAAGCTTGAGAGCACCACATTTTTTAGACAAAAAAAGTGTTATTCTTTTCGTTTTTTTTTTTTTTTTAAATTAATTAGAGCATGGTGACGTTTATAATTAAATTACTATAAGGATTTTACGCCATCATCCAATATTTTTCAAATTTCTTTTTTCTTCAGTTTTGAACAGTTTATTATTTTCAACAACGTTTTCTTTTTCGACAATAATTTTATTTTTGAAGTTTTTCATTTTTGAACTCCATTAATTTTGAAACTTTTTTCTTTTTTATTGATTGCTTCGCTTTTCGAGTTTTTGGTTTTAGAACATTCTTCCAGTTAAAAATCACTTTCAAAACAGAAAAATTTTTCATCTTCAGACAAAGGTTTTACCTTTGGAGTTTTTGATTATTGAATTTTTTTTTTACTTTTTATTGGTTTTATTTCAAAACTTTTAATTTTTGAGAATTTTGTCATTTATGAACAATTTCTTTTTTGTAAATCTTTTTTTTGGGGAAAGAGGGGAGGGGGCAGTACAACGCTTGATTATTTGATTTTTTGTTCATTTTGAAATTTTTAGAATTGAAAAACAGAATTTTTTCAATTTTTTTTTATGAAAAAAAAATTTGTCTAAGAAATTGTTTGTTCCTTTTTTGAAGGTTTGTATTTTTGAAAATTTTCTTACTTTCGCATTTTTCAATTACTGAATCATTTTTTCATTTTCAAACAGGCTTCTTACTTTTGACTTTTTTTTTAGTTATGGAAAATTATTCATTATCAATTTTTTTTTTGACATTAATTCATTTTTAATGTTTTCGATTTCTGAACTTTCTTCATTTCAAAATATTTTTATTTTTTAGATATCATTTTATTTCTGAAGTTTTTGATTTTTGAACATTTTTTTCATTTTAAACGTTTTATTTCTCACGAGAGAGGGGGAGAGTGGGAGAGTGGGGTGAGAGGGAAAGAGGAAGGGGGTATAATGATTAATGAGCAATCATTACATTTTTTTAATTTGTTCATTTTTTAAGTATTAAAAAAAATCCTTATACAATTAATTTCTACTATAGTCAATTTCATCTTTTGTACCTTCTTACATTTTGCTTTTTATCACGATTCCTTATTCTTTATTTGACAAAATTATCATTTTTGAAACTCTTTTCCTAAATTAGTACCTTCTTAAAACATCAAAACTCGAGAAGCTTGTTCTCTATGTCCTTCCATCTCGACGACCTTGACGGACTGAACACAATGCATTTTATTCTGAGAATCAAATTTCCACATTTATCATCATTATTATCTTCAAAAATAAAACTAAAATTTGCAAAACCCATTATTCCTCAAACTGAAGGTGTTAGCATTCCAGAATTGCAAAGTAAGGATAACGAAGTAAAAAAAAAAAAGAGGGGATTGGGAGAAAGATTGAAAATCCAATTGCTTCAGTTCAAACCTGAGTAAGTCGAATGGTAAAAAAATACGAGTGGTAATTTTATGAGAATTCCGTCGAGTATTGTGACCGGATATTCAATAAATTAATTAATTTTCTACCCTCTCTCGAACATTTTACAAGTGTATCGCGTTTCGTCTATCTAATTAAAATGTACACGATATGTAAGGTACACAGTACCGTATACCATGTAAGTATTTTTATCGCTTTATAATATAGTTACTTACGCCCCTGTTACTCCATTTTTTTTTTCATTTAAAATACGTTTTATTACATCGCGTTTGCGATAATGGCCATTTGTAACCCTTGCGCGTTTATTTATTACCGTTATTAAAACACTCTGTGTATCCGCACAATAAATGAAAGAAAACGTTTAGCGCGTATTTCGTCGTACACAGACGTACACGACGAGCTGCCATTTTTCTATAAGTATACAACGCGTATGGAAAATTATTGCAACGTAATTTATACATTGTTACGTGTTTATCGACGGGACGTGAAAATCTCGTAGTTCAACAAATAAACCGTCGTAATCGAATTAAACGCGGACGCGATGTTGCAGTAGTTATGTTTTTCGACATTAACGAAAAACTCCATTAACCACTATATAGGGCACCTCGTTCATCTATATCGTGACACGACGTCGTGAATGAAAAAATTTGATCTGTATCACGCGGACGAAAAAAATTGGCACACCTTTCAAGGTTGACGCGAAAGGGTAACATTTCCGAGTTAATTTTTCGCTCCATCGTTCCAATTTTTTTTTCACCTCACACGCGCTTCGCCGCCGTAAGTTACACACGCGCAATCGCCGTGGCCGTTCACCTGTACCCGGCGACTCGATTATTTTGCTCGAATGAAAAATCTAAATCCGTATTCTTTGAAATACGCCAACATCGCGCCGTCGTCTCGTTAATAACCAGCACAAAAGCACCTAAAAATTATCGTAATTACCTTCTAAACGAGCGTTAAGCGCGACCTTGAATACTTGATTACGTTTAACAATTTTTTTTTCTCTTTTTCGCTTCTTTTCACAAAAACGCAGAAGGACGAAAGTTTATCAACTCGCAATAATAAACGTCAACATACATACCGAACGAGTAACCGGCGTAAAAATATCGAATATACGAATTCTACACTATTTGCTTTCGTTCGTCTCGACCACGTAGGTGACTTAGGTAATTCGGTGAAAACTAATCGATTCAATTTGTCTACAGTTTAAATAGGTCGTAAATCATCGTGTTTTTTAACTCATTACCGCGTATCGGGAATGTATGTAAATTTTCACGAATGTTCCATACCTCGCTTTTTCGTTCATTTACCAAAAATCACTGCCCGATAATTCGTTCACACGTATTATACGGAAACGTCAAAATACAATTCCCTATTCACAAATCGAGCCCGAGAGAGGCCACGGCGAAACATTCGAGAATCCAGATCCGCTACGTGCGTTGAGGTTTTTTAAAAAGACAAATAAAACCGGTTTGTATTCTTAATTTAACGCCGAACAATAAAGCGTACGTATGCGAAACATCGCAACCGTTTAAAGTTGACGTTTCCCTATAGTCTACTATCTGTGGTTCAAGAAATGCTTCAGAACCTCTCTTGTTAGATCAATGAGGGCGAATTTTTATTCTGGGGTGCCCTAAATCGAAAAAACCAATATGACTTTTCTTATTCGAAATCAAAAAATAATCAATTTTGTATAAGACAGTTTTTCTCGTAAATACCATACTTGCCGAGAAAAATGCAAAACTGTTAATACGTAAATACTATATTGATAATGACATACACGTATAAACAATGAATGGTAACATTTTTTGGCATTTCAAAGCATTACGCAAAAAAAATGAATTGAACCTTTTTTGTAGGAAATTGAATGTAGGATAATTTTATACATAACTATTTTCCTTGTAAACATCGTACATACCAAAAAAAAAAACGAGAAAAACTTATTAAAATAAACATGTTAAAATAACATCTCTTAAAAATGAATTAATAAGTGATTTTTTGGCCTTAAGAAGCATTTTATTCAAAAAATTAAGAGAACCATTTTTGTAGGAAATTAAATGTAGAATAATTTTATAAATAAACATATCTCTTGTAAGAGTCATACATATCGAAATAAATGAGAAAAACTCACAAAACTGAACATATTGAAACAATATCTCTTAAAGATAAGTTCATAAGCCATTTTTTGGTGTTGGGAAGCATTTCATTTAAAAAATTAAGAGAATCTTTTTTGTAGAAAATTGAATGTAGAATAATTTTGTACATAAACATTTCTCTTGTAAGAGTCATACATATCGAAATAAATGAGAAAAACTCACAAAAATGAACATATTGAAATAATATATCTTAAAGATAAGTTGATAAGCAATTTTTTGATGTTGGGAAACATTTCATTTAAAAAATTAAGAGAACATTTTTTGTAGGATATTAAATGTAGAATACTTTTATACCTAACTATTTTCCTTGTAAATATCCTACATATCGAAATAAATAAGAAAAACTTACCAAAATCAACATGCTAAAATACCACTCTTTCAAAAATGAGTTGATAAGTGATTTTTCCACGTTGGTAAGCATTTTATTGGAAAAACGAAGAGAACGTATTTTGTAGGAAATTGAATGTGTAACAATTTTATACATAACCACTTTTCTTGTAAACGTCATATATACCAAAATAAATGAGAAAAACTTATAAAAATAATAATGCTGAAATAACATCCCTCAAAAATGAGTTGATAAATGTTTTTTTGGCCTTAGGAAGCATTTTATTAAAGAAATGAAGAGAACCATTTTTGTAGGAAATTGAATGTAGAATAATTTCCTATATGATCATTTTTCTTGTAAGAGTCATACATACCGAGATAAATGAGAAAAACTTACAAAAAATAACATGTTGGAATAACACCTTTTAAAAATCAGTTGATAAGTGATTTTTTGGCGTTGGGAAGCATTTTATTCTAAAAATAAAGAGAATATTTTTAGTTCAGAATTAAAAATAGATAAATTTTGTTTCCCTTCATTTTTCCTAAAAGTGACTATTAAGTGAGATATATGTCAAAAATCTATTTTTTGAGAGATTTTACTTTTTCTTGACGGTCATATCAGAGTTTGTTCAGAGCCTGTCTCCCTCCCCCCACCATTACAATTTCAAGAGAAAACATATTCCAATTCTGGATGTTACTGAGTTTTTTTCATGCACTTTTTAGTCAGGTTTTTAAATATCGACCACAGAATGAAAACTATTACGATCCCACCATACAATCTTCTATACTAGAATCGAAGTCGTTTGTCCATGCTAAAAGCGTAAATAACTCCGATGGCTTAGATACATGAACATGAAACTTTTCAACAGAAACACCTTCGATTCCCATCAAACCGGCCGTCGGTTGCTCACATCAGTACGCCTTACAATGGCTATACCTATCTACAACCCTTTTATACACAGTTTACATAGCCTCTACATACCCACTGCCTACCTGGCCACTCAAAATGGCGCTACCAACTCCAACTATTCGAGTCGACGTGCGAATTAATAAACAATAGGTACTCTGATCGGCGCCACTTACGCGATAATTTTCAACTACGACGAATAAATCGCGGCTCGTTTCATTCGGCACCTCCCGCCTTACCAACCTAATATTTCTCGCCAGATAATTTACACAACGCGCATCAAATTACCGCAGTATATCGTTTTTACGACGATCATCAATCAAAATACCTACCCACCGAATGCTCGGTCGTTTATTCGCGCCTTATTCTTACGCCTCTAATACCTCTATACGTACAGCTTAATTTCCCCGGTTTCTCCTTCGTACTTCTCATTATATGATGTACCTAATCCAGACGCTATTTGGGTATACTTAGAGGTGAATTATACTCGTTAATACGGTCGACATCGTTCGACTAATTTCATCGCTCGTATTACCCACCAACAGAGCACTCAATTCGAAAAATATGATCGCTTATCGCTTTACGTACGTACGCGATAAAGAACAAAAAATACATTCAGCTATAAATAAGTACGCAAGAGTTTCTTCCGAAAAACAATTCAGTTATTTGCCTCCACTGTATCAGTGCCCAGATTAACTACATTCGAGGGTACTTCCAACGGTAATTTCATTCTTCATTGCGATTAAACGAAAATAATTATATTAATTAACCATATTTTCATTACTCGATAATTATATAACTACTATGCTAGAGTACCCCAAATCCGAGTAATAAATTAATCTATAAACGTCCTTATCGGTATAATTATCCATTATGCGAGCATCTGTAATTTTTTATCTGCGAGGTTTTCATTAATTTTTTTTTATTTCAATTTGATAACCGCATATCGCGGCTTGAAAGAAAAAGATACAGAAATATTTAGAGATATAAATACATTTTTTAATTATCAGAATACAATGTTAAGCCACAAACAAAAATTTCTTGGCATGTAATTATATTTGTCAATGGTAAAGTAAATTTCTCATCTCACTTCAATTGTAGAACAAGAACTAGGAATGAATTTGTTTCATTTTACAATTGGAAAAAATTTCAAATATAATACATTCCATTTAATTTATCGACAAAGAAAACTCTTTTTAGTTTTTCTCAACAAATTGAAGGAAAAAAATCATTTCATATTGGAGACTATTTTGAAATAATTTGTTATTTCTAAAAGGCAGTGTTTCATGAGCATGCGCAGAATATTTTTCTACAAATTGTAACTATTTATTTTGTGTATCATGCAGATGCAAAATATCCCCTCAAAATTAGCCAACCTGGTAATGCAAAGGACATGGAACTACTTGTGAATAAATAAATAAATGTGCGAAACTTTAAAAATATTCGAACATCCCTAAATCCCTAAATATACATGGAAGAATTATTCGGACAACCCCCATTAAATTAATAAAATTTTCCTATAAATGAAGCGTTCAAAATTTCTAAACAAAATATAAAGGCTACACTCGCCCGATAGTCTTGGTAATCAAAGATGCCAGTATAAAAAAAAGGTAAGATCAAAGTTTTCGAACATTTTTCATTTAAAATTTAATTTCTGAAGAATGTGAATTTTTTTCGCATTCAAAATTAACGTTTTATCGTCTAAAGACTGTTATAATTTCAATCTTTCGATTTTTTCAAATTTTAAAGAGCTCTAAAATTATTTTAGAATTTTTTGAAAGGCACCAAATTTTGAATATTTTCAACAATGAAAGATAAATGGTTAATACGTAGTTTTATCAATTTGACGTCATTATGAATTGAGAAACAAAATATACCTGATTTTTACCTCACAAGTTTTCTCAAAGTATTACAACATTTAAAAATGAAATCAAGTCTATGTTTTACTACGAAATAATTCATACTTTGGGAAACTCTGTAAGGCAAAAATCGAGCATATTTTGTCTCCTGATTTCAAATGACCTCAAACCGAGCCCATATTATGCACATAACCTACAAATTACTCATTTATCATTTGTAATTGAAAATACAGAAAATTAAGGCTTTTCAAAAAAATCACAAAAAAAAATAAAAAAAAAAATCGGTTTTCAGACTACAGCAGATAACTTTCTAACACAAAAAAATCCAAATTGCTGAAAAATCGATTTCTTTAAAATTGAAAAAAAATTCGCTTTGACCTTATATTGACAATGTTTCCATTAACTTCTAAAGCTAAATTTTTTCCATATTTTCTCAGGGTCACTAGGCAATTACTTCTTCCTCATTATCTCAACTTTTCAAAGAGAGAAAAAAAAACAACTTTGGCCCACTTCAGTAGAAACTCTAATAAAAGTAAAAAAAAAATGTCTAACTCAAATATGAAATAAAACTAAAAAATAATATTACGAAAAAAAAAATTATTAAAAAAAATCGAAAAAGTCTGGCAAAAATTGCAAACCTCCATTTATTGCGATGCACTATACTTAGTATTCCAAACCACAGCAACCTAGCAATCTAAATACGTACAAATGCCTCTAGCCACAGAAATATACATTGTACAAGGTGTTAGTCTCAGTCAGAAAAAAATCCACTTTTTCGGAAACTAGAAGCAAAATAATCTGTTCGTACTAAAATTTCGCTGCCATAGGGAATTTCTCACGAAAATTCACATGCTATTTCTCATATAAAGTAATTGCTTTCAGCGTCGTTTCTGAATATTAATGAAAATAACCAATATTTTTTGCGGCCAATCTCTAAACCGAAAGAATTTTTTTAGTGTGGCGGAGAGAGGGGGGAACACCGTAGAAAAATGACAAGTTATTTCTTCTATACAAATATGACGTATTACACTAAAATGTCATTGAGGATTAAAAATACTTGACATTTCTTATAAAATTCATCGTAATAATGAAAATATAAGCATTAAATTCCGTTTCTTTTATAGGTATAAATATGCAAAAAAATTCTGATTTCAAAAAAAGAAACAAAAATCTCTAGACCGTTGATCCAATCGTCCAAAATTTTCACCACTCTACGATAACCAAAATAAAAGCCCGCAGGAAGCCTCTCAGCGGGTACCGAGATGAACGATTCGTCGTTCGAGCTTCCATTCAAACTCGAGTATCCAAATTACAAGATACGAGTATCATTGGAAAACACCTTCGTACCGACTAATCGACACCTATCAATTACCTCGCGGCCGCTTCTCTCTGCATCGTATTCAGCATCACTTCGACAATAAACTCGACGAGTCTCGATCGTAACGATAACATCATCGTCGAATTTAGGTTATCGAAAGAAAAGCCTCGTAACATCTTGAACGCGACCGCGCAAAGTTGACAGCGTTTACGTCGAGTGTCGACACACTCGCCATTCCACCGCATCAAAGCGATAGATACAAGATACTTTCCAGTGAAAGTACACCGCGCGTCGTATTATAAAACGCCGCCATCCGCATCCAGTAAAATTATCAAACCTACAAAGTTGCGCGGCCGCCAAATTCGCGTTCGCGCGCCTCGACGTGAAGAGAGAGAGACGCGTTCGACAAATACATACGCGGCAAAACCTCAATAAACTACTTTCACTCGATGCGAATGAACGCTACGCACACCTTACCGCTCCCTGCCATGTTATCCGCTACCGATGACGGTAACAACCTTTGTTACCTGTAAACTGGTTTTTCGTCGTCGACCGTCGTCATCTACTCGACAGCGCGGCCGGGGTCGTTATTGTTTAGTATACGGATTTTTACACTGCCCCCTCTCGGTGCCACCATCTACAAGGTATACGAGTCGAGTCTCTATTTAGAAATTAAATAAGTATATTTACGCGTAGGCATATTGTATGCTACAATGTAATATATCATCGACGGCGATGGCCATGGTTCTTTGAACCTCGTCCATCAGGAAGCTCCGACTCGATGCACTCTAGCATCGAACAATAACCAATTTATACGCGAAGACTCGGCATCTCGGCGAAAGTGAATTTTTTTTCGCCAGTTACGAAACCGGCGAGTGGCGACGCGTTATAGGTAAACTCGCCACTACGCCATCGGTGGCGAACGCACTTCAGCCACGGTAGTAAATTATCGACGACGGGAGGTTTATTGAAATTCCGCTCGTGTTCGAAAAGGTGAAACGACAAAATAAATAAAATGTTAAAAAATCGATACGTTTATTGCGGGTAACTTCTGTACCGTATACGCTGTCACCGCGTGTTTGTATACAACCAGCGCGCCTATTCGATTATTTCTCTTTCGCAGTTTCATTTCTATCCCTTGTACTAGCCCTGGTTAGCGAAAATAACTTCCATCCTTCCAATACACTACTTGATTTCAACGTTGATCCAAATAACAGCGATAACTTTATTTTAAATCCTATAAATCTAAAATGAGTCCAAAAACCAGGGATGTGGTGAGTATATATAACTGAAGAGCAACTCATGAATTGTAATTTATGAGTGGTAGACTTTGCACTGTTACTATTATTCCATTTTTTTTTCAATTCTTTTCAAACATAAAGACACTTATTTTCAAAGTAAAAACATCTTTTATGTAAATCCCCTACATACATAATATTTGACATCCCTCAGTTCAATGTAACGTTTTATGCGTATTCAACGTATCTGTTCGTCGATTTGCGTCAACAAAGAATAAATCATTCGGTTAAAGATGAGGAAAATGACAAATTAGCTCAATTCGATATTAACTTCAGAAAAGAAGTTCAGCCCAAATTCAATTTAGAAAAAATTCGAAGTTTAGTTCAAGTTCAATTCACGAAGAAGTTGAGTTTAAATTCAATTTCAAAAATTTCAGATTCAGTTCAAGTTCATTTCACAAAAGAAAAAAAATCAATTTAAGCTCATTTTTAGAAAACTGAAGTACAGCCTTCCCCGACCCCCTCCCCCTCCCTCCCAAATCAGAAACGCAGTAATAGCCTTCACCTTTTGGCCAAGAAGTTCAGTTCAAGTTCATTTTACAAAAGAACGAAGTTCAATTCAGTGCGATTCAAATTCATTGTAGAAAAAATTTCTAGTTCAGTTCAAGTTCGTTTTATTTGAAAAAAAAAATCAGCTCAAATTATTTTATGAGTAAAAAGTTTAGTTCAAGTTTCTTTTAGTAAAGAGAAGTTTAATTGAAGTTCATCTAAGAAAAATTTCAAGTTCAGTTCAAATCATTGTTTTTTTTTGTTTTTTTTGTTTTGTTTTTTTTTGCGAAAAAGTTTAGTTTGAGTAAATTTCATGAAAGAATTCAAACTCATTTTAGAAAAAAAAAAAAATTAATTTCGAGTTCATTTCAAAGGCAAAAAAGTTTGATTCTTGTTATTTAAGAAAATAAAAAAGTTTATTTCAGCTCAGTTCAATTTAAATTAACTTCAGTTCAAATTATTTTTGGAAAAGAAAGTTTAGTTTAAGTTCACTTCAGTTTAGAATCTAAGAAGTACAGTTCAAATTCATTCCAGAAAAATTTCAAGTTCAGTTCGAGTTCATTTTAGAAAAAACAGTTTAGTTCAAGTTCATTCTCATGTCCAGTTCAAGCTCAAGTTCATTCGGTTCAATATCATTTTGGAAAATAAAAAAGGTTAGGTCAGTTCAGTTCAAATTGATTTAAGAAAAAACATTTATCTAGATCGATTCAAGTTCATAAAAAAAAAATCAGTTCAAATTATTTTTGGAGAAAAAAGCTGAGTTCATCTCATTTTATTTAAAAGAGTTCAAATTCATTTTAAGCTCATTTTAGAAAAAAACTTCAGTTAAATTTATTTCAGAAAAAGCTCTCAAGTTCAGTTCAAAAACTTCAAGTTCAGTTCTATTTATTCATGAACATTTTTCAACTTCAGTCCTGTTCAAAATTCATTACAGAACTTGCCTTGCCATTAACGTAGAATTTTACTATAAAGTTAGTTCTACCTACCTTCAAATCTCCTCTAAATCTTTGTGGGAGATTAAATTTAAATATATAAATAGGTATTAGAGTAAAAACTTGAAAAAGAGAATCAAAATAGAAAACCAAAATGAAACTATGATATCGGATCGAAGTAAACTTGGATTCAGTTGAAATTAATTTTTTGAGAACTTGTAGTTGAAAATTCAATTCAGTTAATGTTTTTCCTAAAAATTACAAATATAAGTTCAAATTCAAGTTTACTTCAGTTCAGTTCAAAATGAACTTAGCTCATCGCCAAAATAAACAATCATAAGTTCATTTGAAAAGAGAACTTGACCATCGATGGTAATAAAGCTCAATTATTTAGCAAAGAAAACGTTCGAGGTTGGCAGGTATCAAATCATTCTTCATTCAAATATACTTTTTTACGAGTAATTCGAGGTTTTTCTTTTCACTACCGAACTGAACGGCCGTTACAGAATTAATTTTTACTATAACTCTAAAAACTCTTTTCAAAAATCATCCAGTTTGAAATTTTTCAGTTTTGAGAAATCTGATGAATTATTGTCACTGTTGATTTGAAATCCCTTATTCTATTCGGCAAAATAATCCTCACAGCGTTGTCAACGCAGCAAATGTTTCCAGCATATTTATAAAGTTGTCATAAAATTGTCATCATTGTTACAACGAGACAAATTCAAGTCCTAGTCACCTAAGGGCCAACCCACAGGCCCAAGGGATCCACCGTACTCCTAACAACTATTCGATTTCAAAATGAATATTCGCCGATGCCTCGAGCACCGTCGAGTCTCAGCTACCGCGTATACGCGCAACCATACTCGACCCGTTATCATTAATCATTATTAACGCGCTAAACATCCCCAGCTTCTCCACTTCCGCCACAGTAACGTTCAAATATAAACACTTCCACAGCTCGTTCTACGTACCACACGTTTCTCATTCCTCTACACCCTCCGCCGTCAGCCTAGGTATAACAATCGATCGAACAATAGACGACTTCTTTCATTATACCAAAGCAACGAAGCCAGTTGGACATAGTCCACCTTTGGCCCCAGCAAACCGCCTGGCTCGACCTTCCACCTCGAATATACGTAGTTTGATGGTATTGTTGTATCGATTAGCCGGTCTACGAAATTATTGAAAAACACCACTCCGCAAATGGACTATAAATATACTCTCGTTGTGTATCCATACCATCGAATTCCCCGGCCGGATCTTGTTTAGGGTTTAACGTGATGACTCTTCGAACCCTTGAACCGCGCCGTTCAAGCAGTTCGCGCCGAGTAGTGATTTTTCCACGTATTTCTCTCCCTTCGAATGTTATCCGAGAATCGCTTTTTTTCTTCGGCAAATGACCGAGGGGAAAGGAAAGGTGTTCTATCGTCACGTGTAGAGAATAAAGAGGACATGAACGAACGAAACAATTTCACGTTTATTGCCAGTTTCCAACGAAAACAGTGTAGGTACTTCATAAAGGCTACCCAAGTGATAGTTGCTTACGTATTCAATATTTTTTCTTCGCTTTTATTCATTTATTTTTTCTTTCTTATGTTGACAAACTTGAAAAAAAAAAAAATATTCTGAAACAATAATTTTGTTTTTCAAATTAGAATACAATCATTCTTTCTTTTTATTTCATCAAAATTTGACTTTTTTTTTTAATAATATAAAAATTCAAATACCCCATTTTTATTGAAAAGCATAAATTTGTTTTAAAAAAAAAAATTCTTTCAAAATCTCAAAAGAAGCAACCTTTTCCACCTCATCTGAACTAACTTTCCCGTGAGAGTGGTGTAAAAACCGTAGTAGTTATAGATGCCACTATAACAAATTATATAAAAAAAAAATAATAAAAAATGAAAATCAATCGTGATTACATAATAAGTAATTAAGTAGACTAAAATACTATCCTGATGATACCCAGTTGAAATAATTACCATTCACTTTTTTTTTAATTTAAATTTTTTATTATTTTCCCAAAAACTATTTGCAGCGCTTTTGCAATGCATGTAAATTAATGAAAATATATGCAGACTTTTTCATCACCATCATCTAGAAAATTGTTCTTTTGGCCTTCAAATACGCCCTTAAGGCATGAATATATAAAATTAAAGAATTTTTTTCAATAATTCCAGAAATTCGATTTTAGCTGTTTGGAATTTCTGCCCTCAAAGGTTATGTTGAAAAATCCAAAAATGAATAAAATTTGACCAGCACTTATGTTTGAAATTTCGAGCTCTAGAATTTTTTTTTTTCATGAAAAATAATTTTTATGCATTTCAGATAAAAATGTAAAATTTAACGATTTTATTGTCAACTATTATTACTAGCAAAATAACAGAAATATTTCGGCTCGATTTTCATCTTACAGGGGTTCTCAAAATATCATTCATCGAAATAAGTTATAAAAAATAGCATGTCTTAGCATAAAGTGAATGATGCTTTGGAAACTTTTAAATGTTAAATTGGAGCTGAGATATTCTTTTATTTGAACCAAAAAATAGTAAAAGTTGGTCACATCTTTTTTTTTTTTTAATCTGATGAATTATTAAATGTTGGCTATTTGTCTAAAATGCATGAAAATATAAATTTTTTCATACAATTAAAAAAAAATTAGATCTCCAAATTTGAAAAAAATTAAAGCTATTTTTTGTGGTGTAGAGGAGGAGGGGGAGGATGAAAATCTAAATATCATTTCTGAAGGTAAAAAATTACAAACTGCTTGAAACTCAAATTTTCAGAATTTCAGATATAAAGTCGAAATCTCGAATGAAATTTTTTAGAATTTCATTAGAAGGCTAAAAGTACTTCCTTTGGAGGGTACCCAATTACCGATAAAAAAATGAAATGCAATTCTGTCTGCTGCTCCCTAGGTCCTAATACACTATCAATGAATGTTAAAAATCACCTAAGCAATCATTCCTTTCTCGATTTATCAAATATCAAATGCATAAGCAATACTTATTTTGTTTTTCAAGATGTTGCTAATGTTAATGATTGTCAACTTCACCAGTATAAAATTCGTAAAGTCCCCTCTCCCCTTGCAAACGTCAAAATTTAACATGCAAAATAAAAATAAAAAAATTTAAATTTAAAAGTACATTTTGTCAGTGTTGCCAAACAACAGTTGATAAAATTTGAAAATTTAAAATCGAAAAAAAAATCAATATTTTTGAAAATTAAAATAAAAAATGCTAAAGACCAGTACGCATAAACATTATTGTTTCTCAGCGATTCCGAGAAAAATCCAAGATGTCGCTTAGCAACACAGCTTCGTTCTCAAAGTGTTGCTCGAGCACCCGAGCAACCAAATTTCCACCCATGACCAGAGCACTAAATCATTTTAATATTTAAATAAACGAATATCTCAAACAACCAGTACCTAAGAAAAGGTATCAAGTCAAATCTCCGGCAGCAAAATTCCAAACACCTCGATAATCCGTATCACGCTTCTCCGTCGAGATTAGTCCATTAGACATCTACCAGGCGTATAACACATTATAATTCGCGACCGTGACGATGTTCGCGTTCCCTTTACTCGGATTTCCAATTCCAATGAAAAGTAATACACTCCGTGTGACCTGCCTATATAAACGCCGAGAAGAGAAGACGAGCTGCGTGCACAAACGCGCGTAGGTACCACACGAGGCGGCCAGCGCATTCGATTCGCCGTGCACCGTCGTCTGTACAGTTAAATATCCATCACAAAGAAAAGAAAAAGAGAGAAAAAAAAACCGGTGTTGTTATTACATTCGCGTACCAATATACACAGAACCAGTTCATACGTCCACCGGTTACCATACGTATAGATACCACCAGCTGGAGATTCTTAACGTCATATACGTGTAGTCGTAAAAAGAACACAGAGAAAAAACGTCTCCTAATTTAAATCTTCTTTTATTACCAGCGTACTTTGTGTACACTATTTATTTGCCAACACATAAAGCCTATTTAATACGAGCACATTCGTACAGATTTTTCCAAACGCTCGCTGCCGAAAGACAATTGACCGGCTATGGCATCCGATCAAGTTCATTTAATACGCCACTTCGATACTTCACCAGCACTAAAATCACGAAGCACTCCGCACGCGTTCTTAACGATACATTAATGCGTGTCACGTGAATACACAAGATACAACATTATTATACGCTCTCTCCTACTATAACCTGTTCGGTGTTCGCCGCATTCCCGTATCTCCTATCGACTAATTAACCGCCACCGCGACGCCTTTACGCCAACCATCGTATATCGATTCAAAGGTCGATAGCCTCAATTAGTCAAAAAAGCAACGTTAACTTTTTCACGCCAAAAAGCCACCTTATTATATCGCCATTCGAACGTACTCGCGTACTAGCGACTATTACGTTATGTAATCGTTATTCGAAATGTTGCTTAATCTTTGTCGTGTCGTTTTATCTGTTGTTATAAACGCGAAAACAACGTGTAAACAATAATCCCGCGTAATGGCCTTGCTATCGCAAAATACTCCTAGTACGTCACAAAGCTATATTACGCTCGTGTTAGTCGAGGTTTTTCGCTGCACTCGGTATTATAGTTTCGATTTTTTTTCCTTATTTAACTCTTCCACTGTACTGCAGTTGGTTAAATAGGTAGACAATTACTGGCACGAATAGGGAAAAATTACTTCTCTGTTATCACCCACTAACATTAATCTTCACTCGAGTGATAAAAACATTAATTCTGGGTGGAAGACTGGAGGAAAAAATGAATACATCAGGACACCAAATAATTGGCCTTTAAATTTCCAACATTTTTTATTCCATTGCGAACACTTAAAAATATTCGTTCCTTCCTACAACTAAAAAAGACAGCTACAACCGATGATCTTAAACTTATAGAAAAAGTTCTCGAATTTCTCAGTAAGACAAATCTAATGAACAAAATATAGACATAAAACTGGCGTAATAGTCTTAGAAATTAAAGTTGCCAGTATATAAAAAAAAAAAAAAACGTAAATATGCGCCCATGCATTTAAAAAAATATTCCCAACATGCTCTACACTCGTGCTGTAGGAAGAAAATCAAACGTATCCCTCATTAACATAAATTGGATATTTTACTCTATTTCAGCACTAAACAGGTGATACTTCAAGAACCTTGAAATAAATTGTTTTTTTTTTCAAATGAATTATCATTTAAAAAATTTACAACTTGTCAAACTCCCCTCACAGTTGTCCACTTGCTCGTACACTACCCCAAATAGGTTCGTTTCAGGGTTTTTCGATTACAAAATTTTCATGCTCAGAAAAAAAATCCATGTTGGTCAGTCAAAAGTCTGCTTTGTGTGATTCAAGATTGATATTTTTTGTTGTTGAAAAATAACTCCACGCATAATAAATGGGAAAAATAATAAAGAACGAAAATGATTAGAATGTAACTGAGAAATTGAGAAATTTCATTGGAAAGCAATGTCCCAACAGATTTTTTAAAGATTTATGGAAATTTTTTTTTCAACTTTTAAAAAGAAAATTTTTTGTAATCTGAGGAAAATGGTCTGAAACGCAAAGATTTTTTTTTTTTTTTTAAAGACCAATTATGACCACATTAACTTGGCTTAAAATGGCGTCGCAACACCAGTGTACAAAATCTGTAATTTTTTGAGAGAAACATTTTAGAAAAAAATCAGTAAGCATTTTGCAAAAATATATTGATTTTTCATAGAATTCTTTTGGGAAAAAATTATATTTTTATATTAAAATAATATAAAATAAAATGAAATTCCCTCGATTTTATAAAAATAATTATTATACATTTCAAAAAAAAAAAAAAAAAAAAATTATAAATTAAAAATTGTTTAAAATATGATACATAAATTTTCGAAGAGTGATGCAAAACATCTGTAAAGATAAGAGTGGCTGGGGAAGGGGGAAGGGGGAAGGGAGGAGGTAAATCAAAAAATTGTTCCACACGAATACGCAACTCGAAAGCACTAGTTCCAGGAGTCACATCGAGCTAATCTGGACCTCTTGGCTTCTATCTCCCATGAATTCAATCTTTCGTTTACCCTCACCGCATATTTTAAGGATGGTTAATTCTTCTTCCTCCCTTCCAACATCACCTGAAAGGTTTCATGTAGAATATGTTATACTTCTCTGCTGCAATTGTGAATTATTGTCCGACCAAAATTACTTGGCAGGTCCGACTAGTATGCAGGATAGGCAAAAAGCAGTACAGGGTTTCTTAAAATGAAAAAGATAGGTATAGCTCTCCATAACTTACATCTGAAATTAAACGAAAACATTGAAAAATGAATAAAGGAAATAAAAACTGAAATACTAATTATTAAATGGATTCCTTATATATTTGATAAATACGAATTACTGATAACACTACCTTCACGCAAAATAAACGAATCATTTTAGAACGCATTTCGAGGACCATTAGATTGTTCCACGTTTCGCCTATCCTGTATACTAAAGCGGACCTGCCAAGTTATTTTGGTCGGACAATAGTATTCATGAAATTTGAACTATTTGAGGATCCTCAACCTTTGGTTAAATTTTAATCATCGTTCATTTTGAATCCATTTTCAATTAAATTCGCTTGTATCGCCGAAATTAAGATATTCGGGTACCCTTACTTTACTCTTTCAGATGAGCCAATAAAAAAATTTTTGAGTCTTTAGGGAGTCTTTTGACACCTTTCAAAATTGGAGTAAACCGCTATTTTGAGTCTGAACAAAAATTTGAAGAGTATATGTTCGAGTATTAACGTGAGCTACTTTTGAATAAATTTTGAGCGATCTTCACGCCCACCCATTTCCCTTACGAGGTGTGGAAAAATTCGTTAATTTTTTAAATTTCCTCACCATCATTTTTTTGCTCTAGCTCTGTCAAGTTTACCTAAGAGCCTTGGATTTTAATAAATTATTGTTGATAACCAAGTCTATCAAGTGAGACAGCGATAAAAAAAATCAAAAGTTTTGAAGCTCTTATAGTCATCCTCGAAATTTGAGTGAACCGCCATTTTAAGTCGAATCAAAAATCCGATAAGTTTGCCCCAATATATTCACGTGAAGAATTTATACTAGATTTTGAGCTATTTTCTCTCGCATCCCTTTGCATAATGTGCTAGAGAAGAAATACACATATATAATACTAGTATGAAGAAAAATCTTGGGCATTTGCCATATGACTATAAATGGTCTGAAAAGTAAGTTCTCAAAACTCTACTATTTTTTTGATGTGAAACTTCTTAATAAATAAATTAGGAACCTTAATGCACACAAGTGCCTCTAGCCATACGCTCACAGAACTGAATATGCATGAGGTGAATTGTAAAAAAATTAAAAGTAGTTGAAATTCGTACTTCTTAATTTCGATTTGATCGAGTAATTTATCATTATCGAATATTTTCAAGAAGTCGAAGATGAAACAGAGCTACATATAAATCCATATTATACGTCGTAAACTACACGTACGCTCGTATAAGATATTAAAAACGCCTGACTGCGAGATAGAAAGTAAATACCTATGAACGACGAAACACGCTATTACGACGAGATGCATTTTTAAAGAGAAATAAAGACGTGATGGCCGGGTGCCGGCGCGAATAAGAAGAACCAGTTTACGTATAGCTCAACATCCGGAATATGGTATAACATGGTCGATTCGTGCTGAATTAATCGACGCCGAAATTCTAATTATCGACGCTGCGTTTAAAGAGTGAACCGGTGGAGAGGGGCTGTGAAGTATAACTGTCCGTCGAGAGAGTACAACGACGTCGCGTCGTCTTTACAGTGTCGTTGTGCTACATATTCTCGCACCGACGACTACACTCGGTACCTGTGACTCCTGCAGTAATGAGAAAATGTACCAAGTGAAGCTTAACGACCAGGCGAATTTGGTTCGCGAAGATTTATTGGATCGTCGAGCCGAAGAAGAGAGCGGTGATCTCCAGCCAAATGGCGGGCTTTAGCAACATATCGTCTATCGATTTAATCGGTGACAATGACCTCGGGACGTCGTACAATTAAGAAGCCTTCTTTCCCCTTTTCATAATGTATTCGGTATAAAAGCGTAACATCGTGGCGGCCATTACCGAATGCTAAGAAATCACATAGCGACGCGACGTTCGTTGGGTGGCGGAGACGAAAGCCGTACATTATATGCACCCTCGACGTATATTTGCGCGAAACCCCTTATGGTATCGTCGATTATGTGTGCCGGTGGTGCACATACGTCGTAGACTATATGCGGTGGTAGAAAAAAAAGCAGAGCGTTGTGCAACAATCGTCGATTCCGGCGGAAACAGCGATTTAAAAGGATATTTCACGGCACAGGCTTTTTTTTCTTCTCTCGTTCGCCTTATTTTTATCCGCGTACGAAACAAATGTATAACGCGATGAGAAAATACCTGCGTACGTGTGTACCTTTGGTGGACGTGGAATTGCGGACCCACCAAGTGGTAACAAAGACGATTAACTTTTCCGTTACGGTATTTAACCAATTAACAAAGTGAAGTATTCTATGGTTTTTTCTCTTTGTCCAAACGACCGATATTAAGATTTATAAATATTTCTGTCGTGGTACGACGAAAGCGCCATGTCCACTCGGTGGAACTTGTAACCGCCTTAGACAATAGGTCGTGTTCGAATTGTAAAGCGCGTGATGTCGAAGTAGGTTACATTATTACGATGTTATTAGGTACTCGCTTCTCGGTGAGTCTTAATTCCGTATCAGAACGATGAATATGATTGCAAGTCGCGCCCAAACAATGTCCCGTTAATTTGGAAAGTTTGTTATTAGAAATTTCGAATGAGAAGATATTAGAGGGTTTTTCAAATTTTGTAATGCTTCCTTGTTTCATTAAATCCTTCATGTAATCAGGATTCGGAGAGGGAGGAGCAGAGGGAGTGATTGTCCTCGAATCCATGTTCCTGAAAGAGTTAGGAGATCTAATTTTAGATTTTGAAACTTCCATATTTGCAAGTAGATTTTTATTTTTATTTCCATAACTTTTTTTTTAAATTGGATACCAAAAAAAATGAATAGTGAGCCCAAAAATTATTTTTGTTTCGAGCCAAATCCCGTCCCTCCCCTCCTCTGTACGTATGTGATGATGTGAAAAAGTAGATTCGACTCTTAATTTGATTAACAGAATAGGTAAATAAACTAGAGAATCAAAACACAAATAACCTCTAAAAAAAAAAAAAATTCTAATACGTATTCGAACTTGATGAGAATTGAAGATGTTTAGCAAAACACCTGCTTGAAGTTTTTTTTTTTTTTTTTGACGCCATGCACAGCGCTGGGCTAGAGGCGTGTTTAAGTAGGGTTACAGGAGTGGGTATAAGGCGGTTGAGTGGAGGAAATCCAGTAAGTGGAGTATACTAGTGGGATCATTTTGTAAAATGTATTGGATTTCGGGTTTGGAAAAGTACAAGTTTCTATGAATGTTATGTTTTGAACATTCTTGGAGGATATCTAGAGGGAATATTTTTCGTAAGATTTCTTTTATTTAAAAGATTTAATATCAGAATTAATTATTATAAAATTAATTATTAATTTTTTTTTAGCAAAGTTCATTCAATTAATTTTTTTTTTTTTTATTAGTTGAGAAGTTGATATCACGTAAATTAGTTGAAACATTTAGTTAATAATAATTTTTGAGCATATTAGTTTATTTTGCTGTTTTATTTCGCTCGATCTACCGAAGAAATGGATCGACTTTTCTATTGTTTTACTTAGAATTATTTTTAATATGTACAAAAAGACTTAATTTATTTTTTCAAGTATTCTGTTGTCATTTATTATCAACTTGAAAACATCATTTGGAAAAGTACTTGAAATCCCAATATGATGAACTCCCTCCCTCCCCTCCCCTCTTACCTCTTATTCGATTCAAAAATTTAAGCACTTAGATATTGGATTTGAAACAAAGTGGCCACCTCTGGTGGAAGAAATTAGAAACATATTTAGAGTGATCAAGGAATAATGAAACTGCGAACGTAATTTTAGGCTACGATTTTTTTTAAGATTAAGAAAATGTTTATGTCTTTTACATATAGCCAGGCGCTTTTCTCCCATTTTATCCTAAAATTCTCTTTTTTTTTTGTTTGTTTGAAAAATAAAAATCATGTCATTCAAAAGAAATGAAAAAATGAGGATCTTTGAGAGGAAGAAAGCGAAGTTTATTAATAAATAAAAACAGTTTTTTAATGTTTCCTAAAAAATATATAGTTGATAAAAATGAACAAAAAAGAAAATTTGTTCCTCACATTCAATCTTCATAACAACTGCAATTTTATATTCTCAAAAAATTATGAAACATCGAATTTTGAGAGAAATATAAAATGAATGATATTTATGTAGTGTTAAACATGAAGCCTTTTTTATAAGTTTTTCAAAAAAATTCTACGTTGAAAACTACGCTTACAAGCTCAATTTCAAATTGTACATAGGCTTATGTGATTTTATGCCTTGATTACTCCAAATATCAACGTACACTAGCGTGCTCTAGTTTTCTTTCAAATCCCAATGATCCAATGATGGACACTGAAAAATGAAACTATAACTGAAACTAAAACTTTTGTTATTTTTGATGAAAATTTAAACTGAAACTGAAACTTAAAAAATTAAGAGCTGAAAGTGAAATTGAAAACTGAAACACAATTTGAATCATTTTCAGTTTTTTGAAAAACCTTTCCCTATCTTTCTTATATTCTGTGCATTATTTGCTGTTTAATGCTGTTCAATAGCAGGGATGGAAACTGAAAACTGGAACTAAAAGTAAAAATTGAAACTTTTATGTCATTTTAGATGAAAACCGTAAAACTAAAACTAAAACTGAAACTAAAAAAATTAAGAACTAAAACTGAAAAAATTGAAAACTGAAACTAATATTTTTTCAGTTTTCCATCACTGCGAATTATCTTCAATTTGATGATTGCCTGTTACCGAACTATAATCATGGGTTGTTCTGTTCCGTTTCATTCCGTTCCACTTTGTTCTGTTCCGGTTTATTTGTTCAAAGTATAATTTTGTTCCGATTATCGTTCATTATGAATTAAAATTTTTGCGTTCTGAATCGTTTATAATGTTCTGTTCATGTTCACCAGCCCTGCTCCAACGTCGATACATTTTCCATCATGAACGATTGCGACGTACTATTTATTCAGTGTGTGTTTTTTTTTACATTTTTTCTTAAATTCCCAACAAATAGATGATTTGAAATATTGAAAAATAATTTTAAATATCGACTATTTAGCTGAGCTTCATTTCTTTCACGTTCTCTATCAAGTATGAAGCTATGCTGAAACTGAAGACTAAAATCCTAAGCAAATAAATCTAGAAATTATCGTTAGCCATGTTCTTTCCACCGCCACGTCGTTAATCACGCGTAGACAGTTCCATGATTTTGTCTGCTTTTCAAGATTTAATTTTTAACCATCTCAGACACAAAGAATTTTCGAAGAATATTTTTCATTTAAAATAAAAATTCATTATTCATTTCGAAGCTCTCTAAAAGGCACGACAAAATACTAAAAGTCAATCAAATCATCTATTTGACAAAACAGCCTCAATACTGAACACCCCATCAAGACTAACATTGTAGAAAATGTTCAAATGAAAAACAATTTGTTTCATTTTATATACCTGAAACTGAATGTAGAACTAGTAATGAAAAAATCTCCACTTATAACCGAACTTCGACCATTCGACATTACTGCATCGTAATACACTTTTCAAAGGCTTACCTGCAACAATGAAAAAGTAAAAAATTATTAGAAAATCGTAAAAATCAATCGCTTAAAATATTTACAACTCTACAAATCAATCGGCTCGAAGTATATCCGTTAACATGGCCGTAAACACGATCACAATGCCGCCGTCGCAGCATGTGGCACCGTGCTATGGCTCTACTTGGAAGATCGTAATAAAAAAAGGCGTTCGGGAGAAAAATCATTAGAGGTACATGTGTACAGGGACGATAGCATACAAGCGGTGTTCGTACCTTAACGCTCACACGTACACCAAACGCATATACCAACACCGCCACAATAATAACAATACCGATGAACAATGGCCGTCAATCGTCACGGAGGAAGAGGGCACGAAACCAATACTCCGTTTAAAAGCTATTTCCAAGAAGCCATCTTCCAGGACGACATAATTATAAAAGCGATTACGAGGCTAAGTTGACGATACAGTTAAATTTCTCGCCCAGTTCGCCTTTTTACACGCGTCCCGAAGTAATAAAATATCGACCGTATGGACAGTAAAAACCCATCGCTGGGCACGATGAAGTGTAAATGAACGATCATAGATACACGAAACGTACCGCCGAAGGATAAGTGTTGCGGTAAATAAAATGAAAAAAAAAAGGCTCCGGCGACAGGGGACAGATGATACCCTCGCGCGCGCATTTCACACGCCACTAAAACAACGCGTCAAAACGCTCGAAAGTTATTCGCAGCGCTATGTAAACGCATTAATACCCCGGTAAAGGCGGAACAGGGTGCGCAGCGGTCATTCCGCTACATTCGGTGATTCCTAAATTGGCGCGCAACGTTTTACCCACCGATGCCCATTTAACAGCGACCCACCACCGTCTGATTAACAGCTGCCCATTAAACCTGTCGCATACCGATAAACACGCGCTCTCTTCGTTCTTCCATTCTATATTTCTTCGATATACATTTCCCCTTTTTGCCTCGCCTTTCGTTCTATATTTCCACCTTTTTTTTCCCATTTATACGAATGCGCCCGCCGTTAAGGGTATTTCAGCGACCTCGCTACTTGCCAGTTCCGTCGAGCACTTCCCAACCTCGTCGCAACGTTCAACCTCGACCGAATAAAGAATCATTTATTATTCGTTAAAATCGTACCAACCTCGCACCCTCCTCCTTGAAAAACACTTCGTCGTCGAAAGAAAGCCACTCTTTCCAAATCGTACGAATTTTTATTCGCCAATATTCGCGTCACCGTAATATCCGGTAATAACTTAGCCAAGTACTAGCGCGGGTTCGTCGACTATAAAAAGAACAGATCGCCGATACAATGAAAATACTCTACAGGGAGTCGAAAATATACGAAGGGGAAAATATACACCCTTAACTTATAACTCGTATTTAGTCATTGTTTGCCTGATGCGGATTTCGGATACGCGTCTTCTTTATTAACGTGGCTTTTCCACGTATCGACTACTTCATTGTTAAAGGGGTTAACATGAGGCAACAATTTTTCATCGTCAAGCAGTTCCGCACGCACGATGAGCTTTGCTTCATTATCCAACTTCCTTCTATCCCCTGTACTCCTTTATTTTCACCTGTTTATCGAGTACTTATTACGGGGCGATTGGTATTTTTTAAGGTTTTAAGAGTAGCTCTTTGAATGACAATTTGCACTATATGTTCAAAAGCATCGTAAACGAATGGCATACAAGGAACAAATTGATTAAATTAAATTACTTCACGAGTTACGACAATGACATCCGTGTAATTGTACTCATGATAAGATGAACTTCGATGATTGCAAAAATCATCCTCTATTAACTATGATGCACATTATTCACTCCATCGAACGAGGATATTGAATCCAATGAAAATTAAAAAAAAAATGAAGAAAATTTAATAAAAAATCGAATTTGAATTGTGAAATGTTTTAAAACCTGAAATTTGGATCTCCGGGTTATTTTGGAACTCCCAAGCCTGAGATATTCTCCCCCCCCCCTCTACCCACACTCCAGACATATCTTCCTTTCTTTAAGGTATTGCTTTAGCCAGCAAAAACCGTATAGCAATTAATATTTTTTTTTTCAGCCTTCTTCCCAAACAAACAATTGCGCCATCTAACGGAAAACCAAAGTAACAAAATATCGAATTACCAATAATATTATTAGTTTATTTTTCGTTATGCCATATCCCTTTTCACATAATAAGTACAAAAACACTCATAATAAATACATAATATTTAATTACTTATTTTGTTACTCGCGTAGGAATTTGTAAAATAAATACTTTTTTTACTCATTATTTATCTATGAATATTTTAATGATTAAATTATTTGGTGAATGATGACCAGATGATTATATGATTAATTATTAGGTAACTTGATTTGATTACGTGTATAATGATTCAATAAATTGATGTGAAAACAATAGTAAGCGGTGATTCAGTTATTTGGTAATTCAATAATTTGATGATCTCGGTAATGATATCATTTTAAAATATTATCAATTCGAAAAAAAATTACAAATACGCGTAAGTGATTAATGGTTCAAGTTTAGCTAATAATAGATTACAGCAAAAATCCTACAGCCAGATGCAGTGGATCGTGCTTGTTATGTTTCGATATTCGTTCCATTTGAATTTTTTTCGTTAAATTTCTTCATTTTCGGATATTTATTCGGCTTTAATTTTTTTAATGGCTTTTTCAAGATATTTTTGTCGTTAAAAACATTTGTTTTTCGCCAACTTCTATTAAGTTTTATATTTCTTTTCATTTTTTTTTTTTTTTTTTTAATATTTTTCATTTTGATGGGCATTCGTAAAATTTGCTCAAAACTTGACGAGAAACTCTTCTTGAAAATACGAAAAAATGACTTTTTTGTTTTTTCGATAAAATTCAAAATGGCGGATTACTCAAATTTTGAGAGGAGCTGGATAAGAGGAAAACTGCTAATTTTTTTTATTTTTGATATCACATAAAAGAGTGAATCACGGACACCAACATATTTGCATTTCATCTTCTTAAGTGCATTTGAAGGGAAATTAGAGCAGAAAACGATTTTTTGAGGAATTTTTGAGTCATGAAGTTTCTTGAATCTTCCATATCTCCTCACCAAATCGACTTAGAAAGGTCAAACTTTGTACTTGGTGTTAGTTGGTGACCAAAATATAACTTCTTGAATTTGGGCTAAAATGGATACAAAATGGCGGATTATCAAAATTTGAGTAGAGCTTCAGGAGCCTCAAATTGGTGAAAATTTAATTAATATCAACTCATTCGATTATTCGGGATAAGAATACTATATTCTAAATTCACTTTCACGGATGATGTAGGAGGGGAGAAGGAGGGGTTATTTTTTTAACACAAATTAATTATGTTCAAATTTTTACTTGTCTGATTGGAATTCCTAAACTCTTAACAACTTGCTCTCTTTGCTCTTCCTATTTGACACGTTTTAATTACCATTCTTCTTATTGGAAAAAAATTGAAATTTCGGCTCTATAATTTCAGTCCGAAATCCAAAAACATTGGCTTTCGTAGAAATACCGTATATTTCGAGTTATAGGGTTTCATTTGGCCACTTGTGCAGCGCTTTTAAAAAAAAAAGGGTCGTTCGTATATTAATTCGTATAGCTCGAAGGAATTAGATCATTAGGGTAGACCTTTCGACCGACACCAGACCACCCATCGAATAAACCCCGGAACGTTTGGTTAAACGAGGAATGCTTCGGTATTAGGCACCCGTTTGAGGAGGGAAGTAGTGAAATAAAAGTAAACAAAAGTACTGTCGATAAATTCAACGATGGGTGAGAAAAAGTGATATGTATTAAATTTTTTGATAAAAAATTCGAAGAACTGTGTAGCGATGGTGGTTTGGATGAAACGACATTTCAGTGTGGTTATTCCGCGAATTTCGAATGCACAGTATGTCCAGTGTGTACTGAACGAACGTGTCGTTTTAATTAAATAAATGGCGAAATAGAGTCAATGAGTTTTTCGCAGGCCTTCCGAGAATTACGTAGTACCAAGTGGAAAGGACGAGCGAAATAAAAAATGGAAACTCGTTTTAGCTAGTACGTCGAACTCGTTGACAATTTTCGGAAGCGACATTCCGATATCGTATCCATTCGAGTATGATCCGTTGATTTGGTCATGAAAAACGGTAAAGCACTGGCGACATTATGGGCGAGAAATTGAAGATGAAAGTGATGCCGGAGCGCGCTATTTAATAATGGTAAAACGAACCCGCGACGGTGGGACGAAAGAGGCTAATCGTCCAAGATAACGACGCTTTCTCTTTACATATTTACGAGGACGTACACCTCTTTGAAAAAAAAAGAAGAATCAAACAAACGAACCGTTTTGTTGAGGTTATTATATTGCGCGAGACAATGATGATGGATCGAATGACGCGGGTCGGGGGACGTGCCGGAGTATGCGCGTGGATTTCAATTGTCGGCGCAGGCGTACCGGAGAATGGTGTGCGCGCAGTTTATGAAACCTGTTGCGGAACGCGAGCGATACATTGTCGATGAATGGGAACACGACGTGTTGGCTGAACTTGGCTGGCGAATGTGAGCGATATTTGTTGGCCGAATTAACGCGTATCGCGGGCTTGTTGGATTTCAATTTGTAATTTTGATTGTCAGTAGAAGCGGCGATATCGCTTATCGAGTCAGGGATTTTAGGTTCTCAACGTGTGGACGCGATAAGCACGTGAAACGAACGTGATTCGAAAATTCGTGGACGCGATAACGATTCGAAAGAGTTGAAAAATTTTCGCCCTTGACATTGGCCAAGATTCGGATAAAATGGCGTTAAAATTGAATCTCTAGATGGGTCCGATGGAAATGTCGATGGTAGCCGATTGTTTAAAAATAACCGGTATATTTTGCATTTTAATCGGCACTGGGCGGGCTCGCGGTATTCGTATATTTGGCACGGCGGTAAAAAATGAGGTTATAAGAAGGCTGGCTGGCGTTACGCCACCGTTCGATTGTCGATTCGAAACGGCGTGCCGGAGAATTTTCGACGTATCGGTAATACTCGAACGGTGTAATGTCGCAGCGGCGCTTCGGGGTCGCAAAACACATCGTTACTGTTTAACGTTAACGCGAAAAAGTTATCGTTAAACGTTTACATATTGTCGCGTAGAACGACGCGCGGGCGAGAGCTCTCTTAAACTCTTATAGTACGAAAACGACACACTATACGGTAAATAGGATACGATGATAAAATCGCGAGGGTCACCCCCCAACATACCCTGTTTTCCTCATTGTCGCCGCTGATTTTCCGGATACTCGGCAAACTTCCTTGATAATCTTTTTTTAAGACGAGGGTTACGACTCACGAAACGACGATGGCGTATTTTTTTTCCTTCTTTTGAAAAAACTTTTCTCGTGTTGGCTTTTTTACGCTCGACGTGTGAAATTTCCGGCCTCCGCCTATCACCGCGTTTCTGATTGCTTTCGATTGTTTCGACGTCGGTACTTCGAAGCGGCGCCGGAGGCGAGGATTTGCCGGTCTTTGTAATGGGTAGTATTTGAAGTGATTTGGCGGACTGAGGGTTTAATCCGATCAGCGGTGTTTTCGATGCGGTGAGAGTTGAATATAGGTGCATGAGCGTCGAATGTTTCTTCGCGACGCGGTGTTGCCAATGAAAGGTATTTGTTATCGTCGAGTACATCTGGAATTTGCTGTCTTTATTTTTATTTCAACGTGCACGCTGCACCGAATGCAGCGTGTGACGAATTCTGTCACATGTTATGGGGGACAGGAGGAGACATTTTTTTCGCGAGTTTAATAATCCCGAAAAATTTCTGAGAATGTGCTAGTAGGTTCTAAATTTAGTTTTTTTTTTAATTGTCCACGCTCCCCTTCTCTTACCGCAAAAATCTATTTAAGTGAAATATCACGAGGAAAGAGGCAACTAAAAATATATTACGGTTACCTATCTATTTCTTAGAATTGTTATGAAATTCAAAGTGATCGTTTGAATAATAAAAAACCGAAATTTGAAGAATAAAATGAACTTAGCCGGTAAAATTACTGAATGCAATAAATCCTAAATTACCGATTAATTTCATAAAGAATTTAGAATTCAGTTAAATCAAAGAGGAGAAAAAAACTGAAGAAGAAATGAATAAATGTGATTGAGTATCTCTGAATGAATTTATAAAAAACACTTGAATTTTTTATTTCATGTGTTCACCCCCCCTCGCCCCTTCCATTATCTTATACGTGCTCAACTCAGCCAGGTAATTCTATCCCAAAATAAGAAAAAAAATCTAATACATAAATGATGGATATCACACAAATCTAACTTAGCTCAAATTTTGTGCACACAATGCATCTCATTATTAAGGTCCCATAAAGTAATGATTAATTCCAAGAAATTAATGAATTTTTCTCCTTTCAGAATCAGTCTGTTGTTATGAAATAATTTTTTTTTTTTTTTAACATAACAAAACAAAAAAATTAAAATATTTGCAATTAAGTAAGAAATTTATAAATATAAAAAAAATCATTTTTGGTGACGTATATTTTATCAATTAGGTACAATGTTTTTTTGTTGTAGTTGTTGTTTTTGGACATTTTCTTCATGTTCGGATTCGAAAGAAAAACAATTTCTATCATTTTATAAATTACTTCATTTTTTTCATTCTTCAACATCCTCCACTTCATCTATAAACTTCTTCTTTTCTTATTGTTGGTCATCGTGCAGTTGTTGAAATTCTTTATAATTGGAAGTCTCTGTCTTATTACTTTCATATTGTAATTTTTGCATATTCTTTTCAATTTTCTTCTTTCATTTCACTCATTCTTGTAATTTTTGAATATTTCCTCATTATTTGGATTTCTAATTTATTCTATTTTTTCAATTTTTCGATCTCTTCAAAGTAGACATGTTTTTTTTTTTTCATTTCATTCATTTTTTTTTTTTTGGTGGCGTTTTTAACTGCCTTGGTTATCACGCCACCTCTACGATGGTTAAATTTTAAATAGAAGGCCGCATCGTTGTAAAAGAGTCAAAATGTTATGGATATTTTGTGGGTGGTCGGTTATTCTTGTTTGATTTTTAGTGATTTTCGAATATCGTTCAATTTTGGACACAAAAAGAGAAGGTAGTTGACAGTGGTATTTTGTTGATGACATAGGTTGCATATTGGTGGTGGGAGCTTTTCGAAAAGGTAACTATGTGTGTTTTGTTTTTGGGATTCTTTTCATTTTTTGAATTTTTGTTTTTTTTCTCATTTTAAATGGATTTTTTTTTTCAAGTTTTACCTAGGTATTTTCTTGTTTGTAAATGATCTTTCATGTTTAGGTTTTTTTTTCATTTCTTCAATTTTTTCATTTTTAGGCATGTCTCTCATACTTAACTTTTACTTTTTTACTTTTTTTCTTTAACGTGCCGTGTACAGCTACGGGGCTAGAGGCACGGAGAAAAAAAAATTTAGATTGACTTTAGAAGGTTAATGCGTGAGAGAAAGATTCTTAAACTTTTTCCTATCTTTTGATATCTTCATGTTGAAATATAATTTTTTTTCATTCGTATAAAATTTTTTTGAGGGGTAGGGGAGATTTATTTCATTTTTCGACACATTCTTCGTGTTTACAAATTTTATTTTTTGAAATTTAATGTTTTTCCAACTTGTACCCGTTTTTTTCATTTTTTGTCGTATTCTCAACAATTAAAATTTTTTATTTTTAGAATTTTTTTTTTTAGACGATAAGACTAGCAGGCCACTAAACCCTCATTGAAGGAATTTGAGCCCCCACTCGATAACATTTTTGTAGTCGATATAAAATTGTCATCAACAAAAAAGAAATCAAAACTTTCTCTAGAATTCAATCACCTCCCCTCCCTTCCCCCCTCCCCGAAATTAGGAAATGATTGAATTTTTATTTTATTTTTTCTTATCAGCTTCAAATTAAAAATTTTTTCTCATTTCTTTAATTTTTATTATTATTATTTGGAGTAGGGAGGGATTTATTTAATTGTTTGTACATTTTCTTCGTGTTTGAAAATTCATTTAAATTTCTTTTTCAATTTTTTCTCAAGCTTTCCCTCTGTTTACGACCACTAATAAGATGATGATTGTTCGTGCCTTTCGCTAAAATATTTTTCCCACATTTTTGGACATAGATCTTCAATCGACAACCACTGAGAGAATCGAAAGTCAGCTGTTTGGACACCAAGGAAAATAATTCGTAGTATTATCATTTTTATCATCGTTCTGATGAAAATAGCTGTGTGTTTATTGTTTACATTTCTGAACCAATATCTTTTTGACGTTAGGTTCAAGGTTTAACTGGGCGGTACCATTTACAGTTCTGTACTTTGTTCATTGATGGCTCATTGTTCCCTTCTTTTCAAAGTCAAATTTTTATTGATCTGGACCAGGTTAGCTCATCTGATACTGAGTGAAAAATTCCAATTTCATCATATCGTCAATACACTGAAAAGCATACATGAAATAATTTCTGCTCACGTTGAGCTCACTCAGAATTAAATATTTTGGATTTATTTCGATTGGTTTAATTTTACTCCAATGAAAATGAGTATCGATAGAATTTTTTCAACTTTTCTTGAGCTTACTAATCAATCGAAAGGAGCCAATATGATACAAGTAAATAAACTTTCACCCCAAGGAATGTAACGTTACTCGTATTTTAGATCTAGAATGTAGAAAAAAAGGCTACTAGTGCGTTAAGTTTTTTCAAAAAAATATTACCTTGTATATCAACTATTTTTTTTTTCTTTTTAAAATTCAATTTCTAATTTCATCAGTAGTTCAGATTCACTGCCACACGTATTGATATCTGAATACTCCGAATATAAAGTGAATAACAAATTGTAATTTTAGAATCAAAGCGACGGCATCGGTCACGCTCAAAGAGACCAAAGTGCCGCTAAATAATGATCCTTAGCATAGAGAATATCTCCACTGACATAAGACTCAATAGTCGGCGTATCGCTATGAAATTTCATAATGTCCAGTCCCTATTAAATTCCCTCATTTGAACACGATAACAATAACACGTCCATAATATATATAAGATTTTGTATTCGAGAACGTCGAAAATGAACGACTATACGACTCACTGAAGTGGTGTAGAGAAAGCTGAGCATTGAACCGTAACTCTGCGATCTCCGGTGTTTCGGAAACGAAGAGAGGTATTTCGTCGGCTAATTCGATGGTGTGGCAGATCTAGACGGAATATTGGGTATATTGGATGGCAATGAGGTTTCCATATAGTTTATCAGCTCGGTGGACGTTTCAGACGTGGCGTAAAGAAGGAAATGGCGACGTTAAAGCGAACGTTTCGGCGCGAAGGATAACGGTGTAGGAAAATCATTATTCAAATAGACATTAAGCGTTTTTTTCCGTTGTACTCGAAGGCAGGCGCGATAAACAGCGCATGATTTATAAACACTCGAGAATTGAATATCTTTTTGAACTACCTATAGCGTTGTATTTGAATCTCATTTGTAAGCGTTAAAATACGTGTACTCGACCCGGTGTACTTATGTAGAGTAGGTAGGTGTTTACGCGTGTACTTTGTATTTGTGTATCGGCGTTATCGTTATAATCGTTCCCGTTATACTATCACGATGCTATGGACACGATTAATGCGACGCTTAACCGCAACCGCGATCGGCGGTTTAATCGTAAGAAATTCGTATCGCTGGAAACCAATGATCGAAGGAAAAAAAAACAACAGCAGAAGCCAAACGCAATAAACATGATTAAAGGAATCCCCCCTGGCTCATCGGTGTTTACCGAACGCTTCGTGACACGCAATAAAAGAACATACGTATAAAAATACAACTCTCGTGGCTTAGTTTGGAGAGTGATCGGCGTTGACATGTCTTACGACGAATGCATCTGAAATAACACAGACACGCGACCGTCAGCCGATTTTTTTTCCACTGTGTGCCGTGACACTCGTCATTGTGCTCGATAACGTCGTCGACACAAAGTAATTGAATTTACGCGTGTAATACGGCGTAGCTTTTGTGAAGATTTTTTTCTCTCTTACTTCTCGACTGGTTTTTTAATTCGATTTTAACGTATACAGAGGCGAAGAAAATAAAAAGCCGGAATCATAAAGCGATAAAAATTGTAGCACGAGGAAAAAGGATTATGGAAATGGAGGCGAAACGAAGGAGGAAAATTCCAGACGTTTTAAAAGCCCTCTCCACGGTAGGTCTTCGTCTCATCGTTGCGAAAATTCGATAAAGTCGAAAAAAGAAAAGCTTTTGATTAAAATAATGAAAACACAAAGATCCTTCGATACTCTCTCGGGTATAGCGAAAGTATTCGTTCGTTTAGTTCGACCTTTTTCAGCGTGTAATACGCCTTTTCTTTTCTCTCTCTCTCACTTTATACAAACGTAATTGCGTAAAAGGGGAAAGAACTGTAACATCGGTTCGCTATAAGGTATTTGTAATTGACGACCGTCCAACCAAACCAACGCAACGAACCGAGGTAACAGGTGGAATTTTCATATTCGATTTATAAATTAATAGTACTAAGATATGCCGAAACGTTAACTCAGCCCGGAATAATTGCGGTAATGAAAATGAGCTTACGGATGCCAAATATTCGGCATCTAAGACGCTATAAGGTGAAAGCAGCCGTCGTAAAAATCCTACCAGCGGGTAATGCGAATAACCATGTATATAGAGGTTTATGTATCGTTTCTCGTTATAGCCTATAACAGTTTCGGTAGATTAGAAAACTTTTTGATTGGTTTAAATTGCAAAATACAAGTACCCAGCATCGAGTCATGGGGGACGTAAGCGCCATATTTATTACTCTGGAGAGTTTTTAATGTGTAGTGTAACTTGTAGAGGTCGCTTTAAAGCATTTTCCCTAGATACTTGAGGTGTAATTAGGGCAATACGAGATGGCCAACAATTTGAACACGATAATATATACTTTTTATTTAAATTTTTTCAATGAATAATTAGAGAAAAATTTCAAATTATTTTTTAAAATAATTTTTTCTCTTTCAGATGAATTTTTCTTCTCTTATTTTTTTTTTTTCATAGGCAATTCTCAGGATGTGGGTACTTTAATATACAATAAATTTTGCGGTTGCCCCATGATTCATTGATTTACAGAATATTATTGTTCAGTTTGACTGAAAGGGTATTTGTTTTTGATTATGAATTCGAATACGGCATAATTTTTAGTTGAGTTTTTAATAAAAACGACAGCTATTACAGCCTACTTGATTTCTTTTCATATTCACTCATTTCTACAGCTGAAAGTCAAGATTGGACACGTACAATTAATGTAATAATAATTATATTCTTTGGGAAATTGATTTGTTTTTCCCCATGAAAAATGAAGAAAAAGAAGTTTTCATCAAAATTAAAAGAGACTAATATGATTAGCTGTTTAATGAGTCAAAAAAAGATTTTTTTTTGAATATTTATTGCACTTTGGACTTTTTTTTTACTTTAAATATACCTCGCATTTTTATCTCCATTTTTTTTTTTTTTTTTTTTTGAAAATTTGGATGTTTTCTTTCCTCAAACATTTTTTCAGTTCAAGGTACATACGTATTATGCAGGTATAGACAAATGAAAAATTCTTTTCTAAAAATTTCCTCATTAAATGATACTATTCAATTTTTAAATATTTGCTACATTTTCAAACGTTTTGGCGGTAATTTTTTATGAATTCATATTTAGCTTATTTGGGATGCTTATTCAATTTTTGAATATTTTTCCAATGATGAAAAAAAAAATTCTGAGATGTTTATTTTACTTTTGAGCATCAAATTTTTCTTGTATGTATTTTTCAATATTTATTCATTATTGACCTTTTTGCAGGTTTATATTTAAGAACTTCTTTTTCATTATAAATTTCTCCTAACTTTTTTTGGTTGATTTCAATTTTTATACATTTGTTACATTTTTGGGTATTTTTATGATTTGTTTCAAATATTTTTCACATTTTGGATATTCCTTCAATTTTTCATTACTTATTTTTTTTATTCCTTGAAAAAATAATAGGGTGTTAAAAAACTTTTTTCATTTTCACCTACTTTCTCCTATTTTTTTTTTCATCTATTCATTTATTTATTTATGTATTTATTTATTTACTTATTTATTCATTTACTCATATGTTTAATTATTTATTTATTTATTTATTTACTCATCTGTTTAATTATTTATTTATTTTCTCATCTGTTTAATTATTTATTTATTTATTTTTATTTATTTATTTATTTATTTACTCATCTGTTTAATTATTTATTTATTTATCTATCGAGAATTTCATTTGCATAATTTTTTCTAAACTAAACCATCTCGGATTTTCCTTCAATTTTCCAAACTTTTCATCTTATTTTTTTATTTTTAGACATTTTGTCCATTTCGATCACTTTTTTCAATCACTTAATATATTTTGGTAATTTGTCAAATTTTTGAACATTTTTTAATATTTTTCCTCATGTTTGCACATTGAATATTTGTGGCATTTTCCAACAATAAATTCATTCTCTAGCATTTCTTTATGTTGAGAATTTTGCAGTTGATTTCCATCATTTTTTCTAAACCATTATATTTTTAATTTTCTTTCAATTTTCAAACCTTTTTTACATTTATTGAAAATTTCATAATTTTTTTGGCATTTCTTAAATTTTTCTACATTTTTATTATGTACATTCTTTCAAGATCGAATAGGAAAAGAAACTCCTTACGTCAGAGATCACTCGACTTCACTAACAGAAACACAACTCATCACATGATAACAAGAAAGGAGGGAAAAAGTGCCACTTCATGTTTTTAAAGTGTCACTTGTTCACACTTTCATTCGCAATCGTTAGATATGTTGTGGTTATATTAGTGAGATCACATGTCCTTTGACGTCAAACTTCCTTTTCCTGTAGGACCAAAATTGGCTACGGGGAGAATTTGAATTTTTTTTTTTAATTCAAAAACATCTAATTAAAACTATGAAAAGTTTCATAACCTAAAATTTGAGTTTGTGGAGCTTCTCAAGAACCCATGACCTGAGCGCGACCTGCCCCCTCTACCCCTTTCTTTCAATGGGTCTGAATTCCACTGATGAATTACACCACAATATTTATGTATGAACAGTAGTTCATTTGAATTAAAAATTTTTAGAAACCAGGAATGTCGAAAAATAGAAAGAACCAATTGCACCTCATCTATGAACAATAAAATACAAACAATATTTCGCAGAATTCTTTTTTTAATTTATCGAGAAATCATTTTTTTACAATTTATTGAAAAATCATATAGTTTTATTACTTTGTGAAAAAATAAATATTCATTCTGTAGGGTAAAGTGAAATGAAAATTTTTTTGAAGCTATATTCAAAATTCAAAGAAAAAAATTTTGATATTTTTTTGAAGTAATTTATGTTTAACGTTTAACAGAAGAGTTGTATGGGAGAGAATAGGAACATTAATTTTCTTCATTTGAATAAGAGAAGCTAAACATTTATAAGTAACTCAAAATTTTGAAATATTTGAAGGAAAAAAAATACAAGAATAAAAAGCATGTCTAAAAACTCTTTTTCAAATGAGTCCATTACGAAGAAATCATATTCAAAATTGCACCTGTAAATTCATTAGAAATTAGTTTGCAATTTTATGGAAAAATGCACCAGTGTTAGGAATCCTTATTGATTCTTTGAGAATATATTCAAGAAAAAAAATTGAGTGGAAATGTTTTGATCTTACTATTAGAGCGGTTTGATAAATTGATAAATTTTTTCATTTCCTCATTTTCTATTGAAAAAAAAAAAAAAAAAAAAAAAGGAATCAAAAATTGAAAAAAATTCAAAACATTCTCACCAGCTACTTATTACTCAAAAGGTAATAAAAAGTGTAAAATTAATCATACCTGAGAACTAAAAATATTTTTTTTCAAATTAAGAATATGGTTCTGATTTTTGATAGTTAAAAAACTCCACAACACCTTTCAATACCTCAGCTCTGTTCAACCACATACAATCAACCAATCCACGTCAACAATACTGTATCCTAATCGCTACCTCAATACCATTCACGTAAAAACGCAAGTTACAATTTCAACCACATAATCTTGCTCGTAGCTGTTGAAAACCCTCCACCAAACGACGGTCAAAATTCCACAATAGCCTTCTTTCCGTACTCACAAAACGCCATATAGCCAGACAATGTAATTAAATGGACCGGAAACGGTATACGGCTAAAATGAGGGAAATGATAACACAAGGGTAATACCCATACCGAACATCGTCTACAATTCTACATGCTACATCGTATAACAATTTCGAACTGCTACATCGTTACCGATTATCAAAAACCTTTGATTGCTGTTTAACGATTAAAAAACGATAACCTACAAGTCATGTCGTATCCCATACGCGTTCCGCTCCTCATCATAAGCTACTTGAGATTTTTATCGAATCGACGAATTCGTCAACCGTGAAATTCAGCGTTAATCGTAGCTTCGCTCTCGAACCGGATAACGTTCACTTCCGTACGCAAACTAATAGCCCAAACGCATAAATACGCTTGTAATCAACCTTCGAAACATATATTTCATTTTTCAAACGTCATTTCGTACATACACAATACGTCTTGGCGTACTTAAACTGGCTACCGCAAGGATAACTTCTATTTGGCGCTTCAAATTAACCAACTGAATGGCGTACTCGTCTTTTCTATGGTCGTCTTTTTATTTACATTAAATTGGCTACCGGGTATCCCGCGCTATCGCTTTAATTAACCGATACAGAGCGGAATATTCCCACATGCCCTTTCATCTCGTCTATGGTCATCGAATACGCCGGTAAATATAAATAAAGTATTTTTATATCAACCGTCGAACGTAAAACACGATAACGAAAAGTACTCGATGATCGTGTCATATTTATAAATAATCGAACGCCTAATTCAGCAATTCCGCTACGACTTTTCTCGCAGATATAACACGTTCGGTGAATTTTCTCCTCTCGTCTAAAAATCATTTCGCGATAGTTTTTATCACCGAGTTAAAACCCAACGTATATAGTTTTCATCACTTAGTCATATCTTGAACGCTGTCGACGCTCTAATTTACGTCACCAAAATAACCGACGCGCCGGATGTTCGTAAATAGGTACGAGATAAAATATTTCGACTATTTAAAAACCACCGGTTCGCGATATTACGCTGGAAATCGTTAGCTTAGACGACTCGTCAGACGGTAGCGGTAGGTACTAGCGATAAATCACAATGCGTAGTCGCGTCTATAGAAATTCTTCGGACTACGACGACGAGCAGAGCAGGCAACGATGTTAGGAATTTATTTACGTGAAATAGGAGATTCCGAGTGTTCGATAAATTGTTCAAATGGATGTAAAGAATTGAGCAAAAAGTTCACCTATCAGGTAAGGTATCGGCGAAAAAAAAAATTAAAATCCGAACAACTTGGTTTCACGGTCATTTTCTCACCTTGAAGTGAATTTTTCAAAATCAAAATGAAGTTGATTTCATTTTATATCCTTGATCATCATTACTTCATTTGCGAACTGTGACAGAGTGAATTTTTAGCTTTCGTCTACCTCACTATATTTCACAATTTAACATATCCTAAATAAAAACGCCTCTAGCCACAAAACTGCACACGGCGTCAATTAACAAAAAAAAAAAAAAAAAAAAATATGAGCTGAGTGCTGAGTTCTCAACAGAGCATATTTAGATCCATTATTTATACATTCATGTTCCTCATATTCATATCCAGTAATGAATAAGGTCAGACTGAGCCACCGAGACACCGGGAAATTTCAATGGGGCTGTAAACTTGAATGCCCAAGACCCTTTATATGGCTTAAAGTTCGCAATATTTTTGCCTCTAATAAAACAACATAGAAAAAATCCATTTTTTTTGGGAGTGGGAGTACAAATTAATTTAATGGATGCCCCTTTCGGCTCTATTTCCCGATACCAATTTTTCCATCAATCATTGAGGCTTGTAACTACTACTTCCCACCCCCACCTTCCCAAAAAAAAACACTAGAGAATTCAATTCGGGAAATGCAGTATTTTTTGGTTTCAGTAGTCGTAACAAAATTTATATTCATCAAACTTAAGCTACTTGAGACCTTCCAAATTTCTCTCAAATCTTCACCATCCGCCATTTTTAATACATTTCGACCAAAAATTGAGAGGTCATACAGTAGTGCAAAAATGCCCTTACACAGGAAATTGAAATTTCTTATCTGATGAGGTATAAATGATACAAGAAATTTCATGAACTAATTTTCTCCAGGTATAGGTATAATGAGTCGTCATTAAGATTCCTACAACGTTGCACTGCTCCATATAACTCTGTACAAATTTCGAATAAATTTATGAGCGCAATTTTTAATATTTTTCTCATAATGGGCTAATTTAAAAGAGCATGTCTGGAGCTTTATGCTTATAATATACATATTTTTCAAATTTTTCCTCATTTAGAATGAACGATCAAGTTGCCAATTTCTTTCTATTTTTTTGAAGGAGGTGAAGGGGCGAGGCGGACAAATTATCATTCTTGAGTTTTTAAAATTCATGAGCAATTTATGAACGAATTAATGTGTTGTTTCCTTTTCAATAAATTTCAAAAATTTATGAAAAATAATAATTTTTTTGTAATTTGAGAAAAATTGAATCATACAGGAACAAAAAACTAACAAGTGTCCCTTTCTTCGCATAATTTTCAGCAATTTATAAAAAATAAAAATTTTTAAATCTGAAAAAAAAAAATACAAAAATAGAAAACTTGAAGTATTCGCTTTCAAATGAGTCCAATACAAAGAAATTGTATTCAAAACTGCAACGGTAAATTCATTTGAAATTTTATAGAAGAATGAAGTGCTGGGAATTCAATCACTACACCTTCACTTATTGGAAAAAAAAGGTAAAAAAAATATTTCAAAATTAATTTATTATTTTGAATTATTTTTATTTATTTATTACTGGTTATCTGTTGATTTTTACCATGCTATATCCTGCAAGTGTGGCCAGAGGTACGGGCTTAATACGTTTAGAGATTAGATATTGTGGATTCTTTTAGTAAAAGAAAAAATTTAAATTATCAATACAGAAAATTATATTATTAATAATCCAGAAAATGTATTGGAAATAGACTTGAATCAACCCCCCCCCCGCGCTAAATATCTAGCGTTTTTGCCTCTCACTCACCAAATCGATATTTTTACTTGATGGTGATCTGAGCTTATTTCATCGAGTCAACGATAAACTGAACATTTTTCCATTTTATTTTTCTCCCCTTACACCTCCCATTTTGCGCATAAGAATCCCTCAACACTTTTTTGAGGCCTATAACCCCTCTCTCCCCCCTCCAATACCTGAGAGGGTGGATTTGGTATATGTTGCACTTCCTGGTTCCACTATAATCATGTAAGAGATTATTTATTAAATTTGAGCTATATGAGCTTTTTCAAGTTCTCATCAAATTTTAATTAATTACCAATTTAAATCAAACACTCAAACTGAGGCGATTGTATTTTGATTCGTAATCAAGCTTACATATCAAGTTTAAGTTGTGTAAGTGGATTCGATGATGAAGTATGGAGAATTTAGAAATATCGATACTTCAAAACGTCCTCAAAAAGTTATTTTTGTTCCCATTCCCTTTTAAATTGATTCAAGAAAATGAAATTCGTACATTTTCGTGTTCATAGTTTATTCTATCACATGACACAGCGATCAAAAATTTCGATGCTTTTGAGGTTTCTCTAGCCTCCCTCAAAATTTGAGTGAGGGGTCATTTTGAGGCCAATGTAAAATCTGAACGATAGAACCTCTACATATTCGTATGAAGAAGCTTTGACCAAATTTTAAGCCATTTTCATGAACACTTGTTAGCACTACGAATGGGGAAAAAATATACTTTGTATACTGGCCAATTGAACAAAAATGCGCTATTATAAAGATATAAAACTCCACTTGTTCTCTGACATTTCCTTCCTCAGCGAGGTAAGCTGTAGTAGATATTGGTTTTATTGAAACCTCACTTTAAAAATTAAAACCTCAGTTCCATCATACCGACGATCAAAAAATCCATATATACCTCAAAACACCATCTTCGCTCCATGTTGATGAAGCTCGTAGATAAATAACCGAGTTACAAATATTTCCTCGAACCTCTTCTCCCCCTCCATCCATACAAACCGACTAGAAACCGCTGACAGACGACGGTAAGAGATAAGAGAACGGCCACGGCGACATCTTGGATTTTCGAGAATTCGGTAGGGTCGTTACACCGTATATCCGTGGCCGACCATTTTAATGAACCAGACTACATCGACTCCTTGCACTTCTTTTTTTCCACCATCGAAATTCTTTTTAATTCAGCAGGTGGTATGAAAAATTACGAGAAGTAAAGTTCAGCGGGTTTCGATTGAAAAACGAGTTTTCCCGCTCGTATAACGCGATCGCACCGTCGTTTGACCTTCGGTATTATCGCAACAATACAGTCATTACGTTATTTCCAACTTACAACGTTAACTTTCGCCTACTATAGTCGAACCATTTACGTAGAAAGCCTATAAGTTCGAAAAAAAATTTTTAACCTCCAAATTGAATTCGTACGCCCACCCAGTACCTCTTACTTTCCAACATTTGTGTAAAATACACGCGATAACCATCGTATCGGTCCCTCTACGAGGTAATTATTTAATCGAGCTCTCTTCGCTTTCTCCGACGTACACACGTCAAGGTAAAGTATCCGCGGAAAAAAACGACGCGGAATTCTGTATTTCTATCGTGTCCCCGAATGACAAAGACGAACAAACGCACGGTACACCGAACGAATAGCCATTACTTATGTACACGAGTTAATTGTCGTCGTCGTTATCGGCGACACCGATACACCGTCTTTCCCCTGCGAGCTATAGTCGCGGTTTCTTATTTAATAACATAGTATCGTAAACCGACCAATTCGTTTTATACGCTTGTAATTATGAATTTAAATTTATGAGGTCGACTGTATACTACGTATCGCATTAATTGGTTCTCGTATAACGTTACCAACGGCCAATGTGTACATTTTTCTCTACATTCTTTACTTATTCGCTAATGAAGATGTATTCAAATCGCCCATTTCACGTATCAAGAGCCGCTCTCGATTACGTGCGTTATTCTCGAAATTATTTTTATTCGTAATCTACTCTGTACACGTTTCCACGTATTTCCATTTCCGCTAACGTTACGTACATATATCCGCCTTGTATGGGAATTGAGTATTGATTTTTACGTACTGATACGAGGAATTCCCGTAAGCTTCTTTCGTAACTATTTTTAACGAATTTTCAACGATAAATACATGACTATTTGTTCACTTTAATCGTTACTTCGACCGAAAATCCAGACTTTTATGCACAATCAATTTCGATTTTGAAAAATAATTTTTCCAAAATTATATTAGTGATGGTAGAAGTATTAAAAAAAATTAATTGAAACACTGATAATTTTTTACATTATTTTATGCATACCCAATTATAGAAATTAATCATAATATGTCTAAAAAGAGTGAAAATTTACTTAAAAAAAAAAGGAAATTATTTATTTATTGATAAAACAAATCATATGTTTCTCGATGATAAAAACAGCAAGCATTTTTCAACTTGGAAATTGGTGATGAAATTTTGAAACCTCAAGAGTGATATTTCATCACCCCCACACCCCCCTGCTTTGAAAAAATATAAAGATGTCCACAATTTAATAGTTCAATCTAAATCAGTGAAATTACTAAAAAAAAAAAAACTTGAAAAAATGTACATAAACATGAAGCTCATGATATCTTTCAAATGAGCCTATCACCAAAAATACATTCAAAATTGAGCTCGTAAATTCATTCCAAAAAAAAAAAATGAATACATTTTGTTCGACTTCACTTTATCAAGAAAGAAAGATGAAACCATTCCAAAAATTAGATTTTTATCAATACTTCATCATAGAGAGCTCCAACAGAAAAATAGTTCAGTACAAAAATATGCTATTCTTAATTTTACGCAAGTTAATTCTTCATACTTTTCTTCAGACTGGAGAGAACGCCCAGTAAGTTTTCCTAAAGCTAACTCTTTCAAATGATTCCTACAATGCATGTAAGTAGTACAAATGAGTAATCGATTACATACATCATTATTAAGAGGTTGTTGAATGAAACCAAATAAATAGAATCCTCTTGAGAGACGCTACAACTCTTATGGAAAAAGTTTCACTTAAAAAGTCCATAACTAAAGTGTAAAATCACTCTATAATTCGAACTGCCATTTTTTCAAAAAAAAAAAAAAGAATTTAATACATTTTGAATGTCTCAAAAGGAAAAGGGGAGAAGAAGGTGGGAAAAAATTCTGTATCGAAGATGAATATAATTTTTTAGTAGTATTTAAGGGTTTATGCGATGAATCCAAATATTTCTAAATAAGAAAATAAAACCTGAATTAGAGTAATTTTCTCTTACCGTTTGAAAATTTTTGAACAATAAAGTACCAAAAAATTGTTCAGTTTGACAGCCAAATTTTTTCTAGTCACATAAATGGCAATTTGAAAATTTCTAGATTAATTGTAGACTGAACGAATCTTTGAAAGGATAAAAAAAACCATACCCCCTCTCCCTCTGTCGTCCCACATTACAGAAAGGAAAGGATGACGATAAAATGTTTCAAAACTTCTAATTCCAAACATATTGTGGATCTATAAAATGATGCCCTATCTTGAGCTGAAAGGTATTTTTATACGAAAAGCGTAATTTCCAAGATACGTATCGAGTTTACAAAAAAAAAAAGAGAACGAAAAACTAACTTGTGTATAACTAAGAGTAGAATACTTTTGCACTAAACTACTTTTGTTGTAAAAACTTTCTTTGACGAGGTATTGATAAAATTCATTTTAATTTGTTTTTTTTTTTTTTTCTAAAAAAGCAAGCACCAACTTCCTAACATTTTCTTCTATTCGAATTTACACGATCAACCTACAAAAATTTTGCAGTCATTTAAAAAAATTATAAAATGAATATTATTAAATTTGTCAACTAAAATCTCCTAGACATTAAGATTTCGACCGGACACTTTAATGGAAAGTAATAAATCATATCAACTTACAGCTCGTAGGCAAATATCTGATTTCGTCGATTTAATTTCTTGAGGGAGGGGAAAGAAGGGGTAAGTTGGTTGGTATTACCACTCTTACATAAATATATGAATTAAAATAAATTACACCAGTTTTAGAACGAGTGATAACCATTTTTTGGGGGTTTGGATTCAGCTAGTTATTCTGTCATACTTATGCGATAGAATAAAGCACGAAACGAATAATATACGAGGGAAAGGATTTATTGTTAAAATGGACATAACAGGATATCAGTGTTCAGCGGATATTCACAGTTCCGATTACCATTAATACATATTAGCTATGACTAATCATAAATAAGCTCGCGTTGTTAATTGGAAAGAAACAGATTCAACCTTATGTAGTAATCCACGCAACATTTTATGTACGAGTAGCTACAATTCAAAAAAATTTAGTGTGGGTTATGACTCACTCAGATCTAGCTGTACCTAGGCCCTTGCTCGTAGAGATTTTTTTGTCAACGTGCCTGATGTACAAAATTAATCATAAAATTAAAAATTAAAAATAAATAATATAAATATATCATCAAAGACTTTTTACCCAATGCAATAAGTGTCTGAAAATTATTACGCTTAAAATAAATTAAATTATCAAACTAAGAGAAAAAATCCTTCGTAAAATTTCATAAACACGACAAAAAAAAATTTATTATGATTAAATTTCAAAAAATTAAATATAACTTGCTCTCCCTAGAGTATCAAATTCAAGACCGCGGTTATTTTGCAGTTCGAACAAATTTCTTCCCCTTCCTTTCTCTCCATTTCGTCCAAAAAATTGAAACCAAAATTATATCAGAAATTAATCAAAAAGCAATGGAAATTCCCAAACCGCGAAAACTCGTAAATTACCTCGTCCTTCGCATTATGACGTAACAGAAAATCGCGTAAAATAAATACTCTCTACTCGTCGACCAAACAACGCCGGAGAAGACCTGCAAGGCGAAGGGTAATTTTGTTTCCTCGCAAATTCATATACATTCGTTCTCCTACGACATTTCACGCCTTTCAAGCTTACCATACGCCCACTGCCAAACACGCGTAAAATTCCCTTCCCTACCTAATAATCGTTTACGTCGGTAGTCAAGCTGGGTGCCTTTAATTTCCATTGAGAATCGCGTCTGTAGCCTGAGTTCGACCGATTTCCAAAATTTTCTGGAAAAATTTACGCCTACGTCGCCTAGTCTGGAGCACGTGCTTTAATGGTATGTTTACTAGGACGTATTCTGGCCTATTTGCATTTCGCTTTTACATTCATCTCCCTTCTTTGGCGTCGCTTTAAATCGTATTCTGCGAGCTAACGCTTCGACGCGGTTATCTCGCGTATTCACGTGTTCGTTTTAATATCGTCGCCGAGTGGAACGTATTATGAACGTGCAATGTATGTACGATTCGGCGACTAAATGCTAACACGTATTTACGTCATACGTTATAACTGACGAAAATAGGTACCTATACGGAAGAATCGAAAGTACTAGCAACGCGTATATTTCCATTATTACCATTTTCCGCTCACGAAGGCACTTGGGTCTCGCGTCATCGTGACGCGAGTATTGATACAAGCAACTAGGCCTTTGTAAATGATTTTCGCTTATTGTCGAGTCACTTCGATACGCACACCTTGCAAACATCGAACTGATTGCTCGACCAACGTAACGAATTTTTTTTCATCGCAGTAAATGAGGTTTCCCGATCATATTTTCCTTCCTGAAGCTCGCGGTGAACTAGTTTCTCATCTTCATGGCGCGCAGACCAGCCGAACGTGTATTTGTAAAATCGCACCAATACAAGATCATACAAACGTACACCGCGCTCTCTGACCTCCGTCGTCGTTTGGTGATATACTTTGTAACTGTAATAGCACCGCTCTCCGCCAACCAAACCGGTTATCGTAATTATGCGGCGGACAACTTTCGGAATCCGCTATTAACGCTCGTTGATATAGTAATTTAAACTACGATAACGAGCCAATAAAAAGCGCTAAATCGCGACCGTACGTTCGATAAAAAAAATCCGCCTTGTATTTCCAATACCTATGCTATCTTTCATGTCTACGTAATTATACTCTGTAACAGGTACACGAAAACTTTGAGCTCGCGACGACCTTCTTATATAAACTTAACGGCGCGAATATCTTTCCTCTTCACGACATTCCTCCGGCACCCTCCTAGGACTTATTTACCACGTATCTACATCAAACACGTAAATCAGTCACGTTAAAGAAATACTTACGACGTTCATTTTAGCCGTAACACGATGATAAAATAGTAATACACACCGATACGGTGTCCTTACAAATACCTTCGTAACGCTCCATTCTTCATACGCGATAAGGTGTCGTCGCTCGTCGGTGTCGAAATTCGACCATTCTATGATTTTTTTTTCGCACTAAAAAACGCCTCTCGGTATTTACATTATTTCAACGAAAAATTCGTCTACATTAGAGTACTCGCCATATTATACCTATTACGTAATGGTATCGAAATTATTTGGAGTTTCGCTCTCAGAAATTTTTCCCTCCATAAATCGATTTTATTTATCGCAGAAACCCTTAAATTCTGCCGCTAAAAGCAACTACAGAGATAGAGAAAAAAATCAATAAACCTAGTCGAAGAATCCGTTTGTTTTAATTTTTCTCGTTAATATTCTTCGACTATATAGATATGGACTGAACTTTCTAATTGTATGGTATAAGAACAATTTTTGCCAATGTAAATGAACACCTGTAGGACTAAAACCCATCTACGCATGCGTTAACTACATCTTTTAACGTAACTCAATTATAACAATTATTCGACCAACTCCAGTTTCTACTTTGACTATATACTATATCGACCCACTACATGTAGGAACCTCGTGGTTGAACATAAATTTCCGAGCTTCACTTCTGCGCATGCGCGAAGTCTTATTCGGATTATTTCGCTACTTGTTTACACGGATGTAAACAACCATGCTTGTCAATTATCCCGTTTAAAAACACACACAATCTTTCATCAATTGACGCATGCGCAGAAGCGAAGCTCGGAAATTTATGTTCAAACTTCTGTGGTCATATTTCTCATTACCTAGTTTGGTCCATATTCCATATAGTATATAGTCAAAGAGTTTCTATAACCATTTATTATTACATATGCTGCTAAATGGAATTCGCGCATGCGCAGATCTATTGTGGTGTTACCTGTGCTCATTTACTTTGGCAGAAATTTTCCTCAGCGATCGCTCAGACCATATCTATATAGTTGAAGTTAATCTTTCGTTCAACTGTCATTGGATATATTAAAGACAATACAAGAATGCCAATTCCATTTTAAATGCCGTGTTGTCAAATGTACTGCAAAGTAAAAATATATGATTATTTTTATTGTAACTTTATATCCTATATTTCATAATTTTATTTCCGCATTTTATGTTTTTTTTTTTTGCTTCATTTCATTCAATTTATACTGTATTCTTTTTTTAAATTAAATTTTTCATTTTTTTTTTGCGTTTTTTTTATTTATTTTTTCACTTACTGATTTACGTATTAGAGGTAATGTTTCAAAGAATTCAATAATTCACGTTCAAAAAATTTCAGCCCTCAAGTTAGGTGTTCATGTTCGTCACAGTGGAATCAAATTTTGAAAATACCACGAGTTTTCAACAAAACAATTCTGAAAATTTCAATTACAGTCAATTCAATTTCTGTGAACCTGAAAGTGATATTTTATGAAAAAAAAAAAAACAACAACAACAACAAAAAGTTGGACATTAGCCAGATGATTACAAATGGTCTGAAACGTAAAGATTTGAAGACCTCCCCCTCCCCCCTCCTTTCCCAAATCAGGTAGGTTGTAATAGCTACCATTATTAAGTTAAAAAGTCAGCTAAAAAATTGATCATACATTTGAGCAAATTAAATTTTTAGGTGGATTTTTTCATTTTCAATTTTTAATACGCCATTTTGTAACTGTAATTTTACATCTACTTGCCCAATAGTGAAAAAGTGTCTTGCTCCCATTTCCTTCTCAGTTTGGAAATTTTTTTTCATACTTGAGGAGGAAAGCGCTACTTTACCTCCCGCTCGCTAATCGCTCGGGTCTCAAACGAGCGCTTTTCTCTCACATTTAGGAAAAGTTTTGTTCACTACTCGGGAGAGAAATTGATTCTATCTCCTAATTGTGAAATATACCATTATGCTTTAATCCATCGAAAGTATTCCTGCAAGTTGAAAAGTGACGTTATTTCTAGAGGAAGTGATAATATGTTCTTGTAGTGGGGTCAAAGTGTGTATAAATGTCGTTTTTCGTGAATATCTCGGTTTCTATACGTCATATACGAAAAATACTTCAATATAAAATTAAGAGCATTAAATTTTCTACAAAAAAGGTTATATTCAACTTTTTGATTACAGGCATAGTTATTCGGTTAATATCAGAAATATGCATGGGCGGACGCATAAGGATTTCAGTGTACGATTTACATACTACAAATAATAGAATTAGTGTATTTTTTGAGATCGATTTCCATTCACATTGAATTTTGATGAGGTGCTCGAAAAGTAATGCGTAAAAAATAAACTCACAGAACCCGTAAGTTGACAAATACAACCTCTCAACACTAAGTCAAGTCGATAAGGGACAAGGCGTGACTTTTCAGAGATCAACATTTCTTCTTGTAAATATTTTTTGGTAATTTTCCAATTTCAAACAATTTTTCATTTTTTAGATACTTTTTCATTTTTGGATATTTTTCATTTTTGATCAGTGTAAAAATATTTTACAAGCTTGGACTAATAATAAATTGCACATTTAATTTTTTTCAATTTTATGATTCATTTCTTTTTTATCAAAAAATGATTACGTTAATTTTTATACATAAATAAACAAATTTTTTGTACTTCAATTTATTTTTCAACTTCAAAACATTTACAAAAAATTATAACAAACCTGAGAGAAAAAAAATTAAAATTAAAAATTTAATTTCGAATCAATGGAAAACATCGTCACCGCTTCATCTCGAATAATTCCACTTCAACGATTACTCAAAACAATTGTAAAAATAAAACCTACTAGTATATTCTAGCAGTTTCTTAATAACATCAACATGCCCAACACATACGGCTTCGTCGTCTTAATTATCGCAATAAAGTTACGCGATATAGTAAAATCGTTTCTAATTTGTCAACGCTCTCTGATTCAAACCACAATTTCTCTCCCCTCTTTAACGCAATTCTCACGGTCTCTCGGGCTCTCGGCAACATTCATCTTCTCATCTCATACCCAAAAAAGACCTCTACAAAAATCTCGCCGCGACGCCGCTTACGCAACGTTAATAGAATACCCTGCGATAAGGTCGGCCCGTCGAACCGAACGCGATAACGTATCGACCGATATTACATCATTGAATTATAATTAAAACATGTATACAATAAGTTGCCGAGGCGATGTACAAGTATTACAACGCGAACCACTCTTATTTAATAACGGATAGTAGGTATTTTCGCCACCTTTGTACAACCGCCATGGCTGTTTTGAAATTTAACCACGTCGTTGGCGTGAAATTAACCATCGACGGGGTTCGAGCGAGGTCTTGCTGAATGACCGGATCATCCATCAAAACCAGCCCCATGTACAATTGAACGGTGTTCGCGGGAAAATAAAGTAGTTGAATTAAAAATTTGTATACTTTGTTTACCTTCTTTCGTAGATATCAGATTCAGGTTTTCAATTATGATAAAATACTCCCACCCGATGCGATTAATTTCCCATAACGGTTACTTACACGTGTCATATTTCGAGCATTCGTAAAAACGTGTCAATCTTATCTCACACCAACGATACAAACAAAAGCGAGTCTTTAATTAAGATGATAATCGATGACGAGCATTACAACCGAGCTGCAGCAGCCATGAAAAGAATTACCATCCTGCCATCGTGTTTAATGAACGTATAAACGTGTATAAATTCGTCCAGCTACCTTCGATGTGTGCGCCTGCCCGTCCCATGGCCTGTGGCGAAATTCCCAATCGGCTGATACACGTAGCGAGTTATTTATACATACAGATAGGTATACGCCTACACGTCTCGCTTCCAAGTTCCATTATAATATCGTCTAATTCTATCACACTACTCTTTCAATTTAACGCCACCGTTTATCTAGCCAACAACTACAATATAAATTTTAATTATCGCTAATTACTCGCGCCCAGATATCATCGAATTTATTCGGCCGAATATCACGTTCGTTTATTCGAACGATTAACGATAAGACCCGCGCGCGTTCTTATCACCAGCGAATACCAAGAAACGATAGAGTTGGTGAAATGCGACCGGATAACGTCGTTGTTTCGGCACCACTATCGTCCGTAATTTTTCCAAACCTCTCGACGCGCTTCTATAATCACGCGCACTCGCTTAAACAAATAATTAATATCATCTTCCAAACCATTCACCAAACTACGGTTCCTTTAAGTTGCTAAAACACGCTCGCCGGATTACACAATAACTTAATAAAGCGACCGCTTGCGTAATCCGCAGCCTAACATTTTTGACGTAGTCGCGATTCCGGTACTCGCGTAATTTACTATTTCGAATATTGAACGCGCGTTCGCCATCTCCGCCGAATCGACAAGGTCGGACGTCGCGATAACCACATCCGTCCGAGCTTTCTAATCCGATCGGATGCGTTGATTTTTCTTTCCTTCGTTTACTTTCTTCGTTGATAATGTCTCGCGGGTTATCCACGCTATTGCTTTAAGATCGTTTTTGTAATCCGTCTTAAGCGCTTAAGAACACGAGTGAGCTGTATCGTCGACCAGAGGACCAAATAGGATCGTAGAGAAGGGCAAGGAGGCAAAGAGGATGAATTGTCTCAGGCACGCAAATCATGTTTTTATTTCAGAAAAAATAACCAGAACTGAAAAAATGTCCAAATATCAAACACTGATCTAAAATGAAAATATCTAAAAAGGAAAATTTTTAAAAATTAAAAACTACTCAAGGATGCAAAAACGAAAAAAAAAAATGAATAATTTATCAGAAATGAGGAATGTTTAAAAATGAGTAAGTATCAAAAATTGTTTGAACATGAGAAATTAGTTGTGAACAAAAATTGTTCAGAAATTAAAAAAAAAAGAAGCTCAAATAATAAAAAAAAAGGTCTAAACACAAAAAAAATCTAAAAATGAAAAATTATTCAGAAATAGACAAAATGTCTAAAAAATGACCAAATATTAAAAATTGTTCAAACTTGAGACACTAGTTGTACTGCTCAAAAAAAAAAGCTCAAACAATGAAAAAAAATCTAAAAATGAAAAACAGTTCCGAAAGGAGAAATGTCTAAAAATGACTATAATACAAGTATCAAGAATTGTTCAAAAATGAGAAATTATTTGTAAATAAAAACTTTCCAAAAATATTTCTAAAAAGTCTATAAATGCGCAAAAATGAAAAAAGTCCAAAAATATATCCATAAATGGAGAAATATCAAAAATGAAAAATTGTTCGAAAATGAAGTATGTACATATATATGACCAAATACCTAAAATGTTCAAAAAAGAGAAATTATTTGCAAATAAAAAATATTCAAAAATTAAAAAAAAAATCCTAAATTTAAAAAATTTCCAAAAATGCTTAAAAATTAAAACTTGTTTCAATAAAAAAAAATATATTGAAAAAATGTCTAAAAACAGAAACTATTTGAAAATAAATGTATAAAAATGACTAAACATCAAAAATTGTTGAAAAGCGAAAAATTATTCATAAAAAATCGATCGAAAATGAAAAAAAAAAAAGACTAATGTTAAAATATGAAAAATTCTTCAAAAACTGATATTTTCTTCTACACTATTCAAATTGCCTTCCTCTTGGAAAATAAACCATTAAAAATAGAAAAACATCCAACAGTTCCTCCGCTTCACATCTCATACCTCTCATCAAACAAATGTTTAAAATAAAAAATAAATTAAGTAATAAATAAATAAATGTTTTGAAATTAAAAAGAAAAATCCCCCACCCTTCATTAAAAAAAAATACAAAAATTTTTCCTATACAATTTTCAATATAAGAAAAGAATTTGTAGTGTCTTTACTCTCACAATGAGATTTCGACTGGTAATATTTGGTTGAGAGTATATCACTTATAATCAAGATTTGAGCTCAAGTTGTCCATTTAAGAAAAGAGGTGAATTTTTCAAATTTAGAATTTGCAGAATAATTTTTTTTTCATTTAAGAAATTATAAAATTTCAAAAATTGGGACAGCACTAATCTAAAAACTTTATTATGTTCAAAATTGCAGTATTCCAGTTGAAATATTGGTATTCACCCTCCTACGTGTATTTCGGAAGGGGGGGGGGTGCACTATGCTCGAAAAGGTATTTTTTCATACTTTTATCAAATGTGAAAATTATCACAAAAAAAAAATATATCACTGGAGATTCTAGCTCAAGACGATGCTGCACTTAATTTCTATAAAGCAACTAGAAAAAGATAACAAATTTCAAACACCCAAGAATTATTATTCACGCAAAATAAAAATAAAGAATAATAATTACAAAACATCGATAAAAATTTCATCAATCGAATCAATATAAAAGTTCAATTTTCACCATAATAGAAGATAAAATTCAATTTTTGTTAGAAACTTCCAACGCGAGCTTCATAACACATTTGCCCGTCTTATTCCTCTCCTCCAATCCTTCATTTCATTCGTCAACTTATTTCTCATTTTCTATGGCTTAAGCCATATTAAAACGACTCGTTCAAACGATTAACATGTAAGCGAACAATTTTTTCGTACGAGAATAAATTCTTCTATGGTCTTGTAATTTGATAACGTTAAAACGAGCAAAGGAATATTCTCGAATACATTTGACGCCGAATTAAACGTCCCGCTAAATTAATTAAGACCGGGAATTACTTATAAACGCGTACGGCGAACACCAAAGAAATTTAATACAAAGATAACACACGTTCAACGTAATAACGTTCGCCTACGTATCACCTAATAATTTTATTGTCTTTTTCAAACGAGTTTTCATTTCAACGTTCAAATTAATCATCTTTCTAGAACAATTCTCAAGGTTTCTCGTTTTTTTTTGTTATTGTTTCTTTTAGAAATCAAAGGTTTTTCACCCCAAGGCGAGTTTTTAATCGTAAAACTCTCAGTTTTTCAGGAATGAAAAAGTTATAAATTTCTCCTCTTTTTGCATCATATTTACCTATCTATTTATTCATTCTCATTCATCAATATTTCATTCAATTTATTAATTCAATTTATTATTTATTTATTTATTTACACATTTATTTCATGCCTTATTCTCGTTGTCCATTTTCAATTTATTAATTAATTTTTCAATTGTTAATTTTTTCAACACATCAATTCAAAACTTGAGAATGTTTGGTAAGATGGTAAAAAAAATTCGGCTTCCCTAAAAAATGATTCTCCTTTCCCCTCACCATAACTCCTCCATACCTCAATTCTACACATCGAAATAATTTCAAAACCCCTACCCTCTCCTTCCACACACCATCACGAATTACCGAGACCTACTTTAATTACGCTCACGACAACACGTTTTCGAGAGCTATTACCGCGCCAGCCCTCGATCAACCTACCGTCGTAAAAATTACCCACTGACATAACAATTCGGCGTTCTTATCAGCTCATCGATACTATTTACCCGCGTTAATGGCGTACTTCAGATTTCCAACTCGGTTCACCCGACAAACATATGTTCTGCACACCTAATTACCGGCAAGGTACCTCTATTTCGAATCCAAAGCCTAAATGAAAAGGTATCCTTATCGTCTAAATCGCGTCATTTAAATAACATCAAGTATCGGTATTTCCAATCGATAACGTATTCCACGCAAATTTAACCTTATTAGGTTACTAATTCGACGAAATATTCCCCAGCCAGTCCCATCAGCTTCATTAATATTGTCCAAATTAATCGCCCAGTTATATTTCAAAAGATAAAAAGCTCGTTAGCAATTTGCGCCATCAACTAGAATCGGCCTGCATCTATAACATCGCTCGTGAATTTCTAAAATGGGAATACATTACAATTTCAACAACTTTTTCTTTATCGAGATGAAAAGTATTTATTCGTTAATTGTTTCAACGATAGGGCAAAAATATTCCAGTCGTAAGTGATTAAAATTTAATAAGTCCATAAATATCATCGTTATATTTGAACCTATATAGTTTTTTTAATTCACTTCAAACACTCAAAAAAACCTCAATTTTAATAATTAATATGGAAATTTTCGAGCAATTAAATTGAAAAATTTTTAATGTTGCAAAACAAACTATTGATTACAAATTAAAAAAAAAAAAAAAAAAAAAAAAAAAAACGCAATACGAAATCATAAAAATTTTTACTGTATCAAAATAAATGTAGATTTCAAATAATAAAATAAAAAATGTAGGTAAAAAAAAATTAGAAAAAAGAAATACTTGAATGAAAAAAAAAGTAATAATAATAAAAGTGAGTAAAAAGTCGAGAAAATTTTAATGTACTAAAAGGAAATGTCGGATACAAATTAAAGAAAACAAAATAAAAATAAAATAAAAAAAATCATAAAAATTTTTACTGTACCAACATAAATTGTCGATTTTAAATAATGAAGTCAAAAAATTTTATCATACCAAAACATTACAAATTATTGTTAACAAAATAAAATAAAAAAAATAAAAGTAAAAAACAATAAGAAGTCAAAAAAATGTTTACTGTACCAAAATAAATGTTTTAAATTTCAATAAAAAAAAAAAAAAATTATAATAAAATGGGGTACAAAGCAGAAAAATTTATTATTTTACCAAAACAAACTGTAGAATTCAAATAATAATTAAAAAATAAATAAATAAACGAGTAAAAAAATATATAAATTAATAAAAAGCAATAGGAAGTTGAAAAATATTCAGTGCGTGCAGCAAATCAAATTGTAAATTTCAAACAATAAATAAATAAATAAGTAAATAAATAAATAAATAAATAAATAGATAGATAAAATAATAAAAATTTAAAATAAATGAATCAAAATTAAACATGAATACAAAGTTGAAAAAGATTTTTTTGCAACCAAATAAATTGTAGGTTTTGAATAATGAAATAAAAAAAAAACAAACAAAAAAAAATAATAAAAAAAATAATCAATTAATTAATATAAATAATAAAATAAATGAAAATTATTACGAAGTCATAAATTACCCCTCCTCTTTCATTCGCACGTACGCTCCGCCCCTCAGTCCCCCTCCCCCCGCGAAAACGTGGCCCTACCTCTTCGTCGCGGAATTTCTAGAAAATTATCGAAACTGATAAGACGTCGAAAAAAGCTGAAATATTATCTGCGATTAGGCAACACTTACCAATTTTCGCAGCTTATAAAATCCAAACAGCAACAAACGTTTTTCCTCCAATCGGCGCAAATTTTCATACGTACATCAATCACCACAGAACAATAGGTAATGAAGTAAAAATTACAGGTAAACTTCACGAACGTCACCGGAACGTGGTACAAAATAAAACAACCGAAAAAACCTAGTGTGTAAAAGTCGTAAAAAAAATTCGCCAACAAATGCGAAATAACGATAAGACTCGAAGTTTATCTGTTAATTGAACGGCTGGCCGTAAAAAGCTACAAAGATAAGCGAAATAAATTTACCAATCTTAAAACGAACGAAAATAACATACAAGTAAATAATAAAGTCACCAAATTAAAACGCATTAATAACCAACACGACCAGACACGTCGAAACGCCAACAGAAACTAGCCGAAGTCGAACAGAACTGAACAAGCTGTTTAGCCACGGCGGCAGGCTGAGGGCTACGTGATCAGAGACAAAAGTGTATTAAACGGAGTAGGCGAACGTACCGGCGCGACGCAAGCAGGGAGCCCGTTATGTCAAACCGTGACGTCACATTACACTTCTACACTTCATTTATTCGACACCTCATCTGCCCCCTCGAGTACTTTGTGGACTACTTTCTATCCGTTTATTAAACTTTAAAATAACACCGAACGATAACGACCAGATACGGTTGCGGCGCGAGAAACACACAAACGTCGTGTCGACCGGCCCTTAAGCGAATCGTAATAAATCGCAGTCATCTTCGTGACAAAACGATTAAATAATTTCTCGAATTAATGTTTCACTTTCCACCGAAACCGTATTCCACTCGACGAAAACCGCCACCGAGCCCCGAAATGTCGCATCGACCCCAGCGCCGTCGCGTTTCCGTACGTCTTCGCCGGAATACATTTTTATAATCGAAATTACGATATTTTCTCATTCGCCCGAATAACGTCGTCGCCGCTATAAACAATAATTCTAACGCCGTAATGTTCCTTTTAAAGCTAAAAATGCGCCGATAAAGAAAAAAACTTACGCAATAAGGAAACGCGCAATCGATTCCTATTATACGAGTTCTCTTCCTCCCTCGCCTCCCTCCCCACGTGTCACTAACGCAAATACCGTATACATTTTAATCGGCTCTTCGCTTACGTCTCGTGGATTGACGCCGAACGCGTCAAAATCGCTACGCACGAGTCATCTGATTTTTGACATTCTTTAAACCTCGACTCCGGACTTATTTATCGAAAAGACGTTTAATCTGTTAAACAATGAGACTCTTAATGGACCGCTATAGCCGACAATTACGCTGGTAACGTGCACCAGCTAATCGTGTAAATGACCTTCATTGTAACATGCCTCACAGTTCAACTATTTCTACTACTGAACGGCTGATTGATTTATAATTGGGTAATTCGCGCGTTTATTACCGAATATTCGTACCATAGTGATTCGTTCGATACTAATTAATTTATTATAGCGAGCTTTTTCCACCATCGTTTTATTTACTATAACGATCCGATGCAATCGGTTCAGTCTCGTTCCTAATTAAGATTGTAAATACGGGGTCGTTTATTTATCCATTTCATTGTCTACCTTCGGGCTAATCTTTTTATTCCTTGAATTTCGCTTGAGACTTGGTTCATCTTCTTATTCACGAACACTTCTTAAACGAAAAACCTACAGTCTCATGTACCATCTGTAATGTTCCTATTACAATTATCGACATCATCACAGATTGCATTAAATTTACTACTGGCAGAAACATCTGTTTTCCTCTACCTCAAACGGAACTCATCCTTGGCAATAGCTCAGTAAATATCACAAAATTGCTCAAATTCCTGAAATCTATCTCACTCCATTCTGTAATTTAAATGAACCAGGTGAAATGCCTCTAGCCTTGGGGCTGTACAAGACGCTAATTAATAGTAATGATGATAAAATTACAATGGTTTGATGCAATATTCTTAAAGATGCACAGAGAATCGGAATCAAAGAGGGGGAGGGGTAGGAGGCCTAGTGATTCTATAGTACCAAAAAAGAAGGCATCCACGAAACACACGAAAAAAAATTCCAAGGTTTTTATGTTATCGATGCAACCACTACTGTAATACATTTTCATTTCTTGCACGGACCTATGATAGATTAAGGTATACATACATTTTTTTTTCGTTTCAATTATTCTTGTTTTTTTTTTTTGTTTTTTTTTTAAGTTTGTGGTCATTACACCACCTCTGGAAGGTTAGATTTAAAAGAAGAGGCCGGAACGTTGTAGGAGAGTCAAGATGTTGCGGATATTTTGTTGATTGTCAGTTATTTGGTGTTGGGTAATTTTTAGGGATTTTCGAATATCGTTCAATTTTGGACACAGAAAGAGTAGATGGTTGACAGCGAAATTTTTTTCAATTTTTTGTGATTTATTTATATTACTTCTTAGTATTTATGCATAAATCTTTTCTAATTTGAAGGGGAAAAAAATTTAAATACTTTCGATTTCGTAAATTTAATAACTGTTTGATAATGTAATAAGTTTAAATAGAAGACGCAAGACCTGTACGTAGATCAATGGATAACGATTATGCAGAAATTTTGATTAAAAACTGCATTGGTGTAAATTAAATATTTATTTTACTTTAAACTGATTGCTCTGGTCTTTGTTTTTTAGTATTATTTTGTTGTTAGCATTTGTTTATCAATACTATCATTGTTATTGTTGTTTTAGTGTTCCTTAAGTGTTAAGTAAGTTTCTTCCAAGCAAATAAACCTTCTGTTATTATGTTCTTATCACCGTTGGTTTTGTGGTATTCGTATCTATTGTTATTGCTGCTTGTTCAATTTTACTACTCCACTGATTCAAGGTCATCGAAAATTTTGAATTAGTTCGCGGCAGAATTTATTTTTGCACCGTACGTGATTTTATTTATTTATTTTTGGTAAATACTCGTTGATTGTTTTTTTTTTGTATATTCTTATCTTTAGCCCGTTTTTTATTGACAATCATTTTTTCTATTTTCAAGTTTTATTTGTATTTTTTTTTTCACTTTTGAAAAATAGTTTATTCTTATCTTTTTTTGTGATGGGGGGGGGGGGGGAAGAATTGTCACTTTTGGGCGATTTTTCATTTCTAGATAATTGTATATTTTAAGACTTTTTTGAATATTTTTATATTTTTTAATTCTGTTCCATTTTGGACAGGTTGTAATTTTTTTTAATTTTTCAATTTTTTATTATTTGGCATTATTCGGCCGTTTTCTCGTGAAAAAAAAGGTCTACAAAAGAAGAGAGAAACATGTGCCTCAAAAACAAAAAAAAGTCAGAAGATGGCAGAATAAATTTCAAAAAAAGAAATCATTTCGATTTATCGGAGGTCATTTTAAAATAATTTGCCACTATCAAATTGAGTTTCAGTTTCTTATTTCTTCATTTTCAAAATAAAATTACAAAAATCAAAAGGTGGTACAGTAGGTACAAGAAACTAGAAAATATTGAAAAAAAAATTTAAAAAAGGAAAAAAGACGAGATCATGATAAAAAAAGACTGAGAAAGTTGAAAAAAAGGAAATACTAAATAATCCACCATTTTATAAGTTCACTGCCAAAGGCTGAAGCATTATGTAATCTGTGTATGTGAATTCAACGCGTTGTTACGAGCTCACCACTGTTTACATTCTTGTTACAGCTGGTGGTAGTTGTTCTGTTTTGGAATAACTAGTATTATTTGTTATTTGATATCAGTACTATGCAGAATTGCAGACTTATACTGAATAGAATTTATCACACTAGCAATTCATCTTGTGAAAACTTTCATTCAATAAATTATTATATATATATTTTTTAAATTTAAAATAAAAAAAAAACATAAGTTTTAAAGTCAATTTACATTTACAAATCATTCACAAAAATCATCCATTTTTTTTTTACTCAAAACAATGATAAAAAATTTAAAACAAAAATAAAACTGCAATGCCCACTTACGATCTTCTAAATTGACAACTCTCTTGTCTCTCTTCATAATAATTCATATTATATTTCCACAAATTGTCTAAAATATCGTAACCACAGAATGATAAATCTTTTCAACCACAGTACAGGACAGAACAAATCTTGTTAAACAATGTAAATCAAATCCTTGCAGACTGCAGGTTTTTGTTTTCAACCTAAGCATTCCTCGTTGGGCTTTTAGCTGAATACCTGCATCTAGAGACAAGAACTGAGAGGGGGAAGGAGAAAGAGGATAGATTGCCCCCTCCCAGTCCTTGAAAGGGTTTGGATATCCGAATTATAAGTTTTACTTTTTCACAACTCAATTAATTTTTTTTCAGTTCTCATTTTTCTCAAATTATTTTTAATGAATGTGAAATAAAATTTTTAAACAAGGCTCGACTTTTTTTTCTGAATGGCCGATTCTAGCTCACCTCAGCCCTGTCTAAATAAAGCATATTATATTTAAAAAAGAACCAGACATCAAACTATTGAGTATAAAAAACCAAAAAGAACAACTTTCGAAACACTCTCTAACGATGAACTAATAATCTGAGGCTCGAATTTCAAAACTGGCGCCCACTCAAACACGTACCCATGGACCATACTTCCATAAAGGTTTATGATTATCACCACGCTCATATATGCAGATGTTAGATCACGCATAAGGCATAACGGGCGCAGAGCATAAATACCCATAGTTAATTTCACAATTGACCATATATACCTCACACAGTAATTGCACGTTGAGTACATTCCAATGTAGCAATTACCTGTAACCAGTATTATTTGTTTGGACACTCCGAATGAGCCCGGATAAGTCCATTTCTACGCATTTCTAAACATTTTGTCGAAATTACTTTATTATTTTTTAACATCGAATAGCAACAATGCATTACCATACATAGATTGTTAATGAATTACGTCGAATACTCGACAGAGGTATGCTGTACATCGCAACGAATTCTTATATCGTCGTCGTATCTTATCAACGAAACACCGTAGAATCCTACGCAGTGATAAATCAATACGAAAATATTTCCATGTACCCGCAGTCCCATACGACGTATACAAACACGACAAACAATCTATTATACAATAAAACCAACACAACGCAGCCGATTCGAACAGTACCGGTTACCCGAACCAGATAATTCTGATTCCTGCGTTCACTTGACCTTGCTTCCTTACGTACCGATAAGCAGTTTATGATACAACCAGTTCCATAAATCGGATGTAACTATACAAACAATGATTAAAATGAAATTAAATAATCCGCCGCGTCCTCTTCGACGTGTGCTCACTGTGCTCCTACCTACGAGTACATACGCAGGCGCTTCATGTAAATTTAAACAATACAACATCGACGACAGCGCAGTATTTATTCATTTTCGATTTCTTTCTTCCAAATTATGCGCTAGTAATCAGTTACCCACGCGATGATTTTTGTTTTATGCATCTAGTCACGATGAATAAGGAGTTCAATACTCAGCGCCAGAGTAACGTAGATACAAATGATATATCAATAAAAATTCAATAGATCATTAATTTTGACGAATTGATAAATTGATTAATTTCTTTAACAGTCAATTCATTCAAAAATTGTGCAAAAAAATTGATGCATCGATTAACCTTGAACAGAATCATTTTATATTTATGTACAACAGTGAATTTTGAGAAAAATGAATACATCGATTACTTTTGAACAAACTTTGATGCATCGATAAATTTGGCTAAAATTGAATGCATAGACCAATATTGAAAGCATTCGATACATCATTAATTTTGAAAAATTGATACATCGATAAAGTGAAAAAAAATCCATACATCGAACAATATAATACAAATCTGAGGTATCGAACAATATTATATAAATATGAATATATATTGTATCGAAATATCGATCAACATTAAAGGAATTCCATAGATTTCAAACATTTAATATATCGATAAATTTTGGAAAAAAAATTGATACATCGAACAATATAAAACAAATTAATTGACGTGATGTAAAGATCAACTTCAGAAAGAATGGATACATCATACATCAATCGATTTTTACAAAAATCGATGCACTGGATAATTATGGCAAATTTGGTGCATCCATCAGTTTCCTAAGAACTTCATGTACTTATTCATGAATTTTGGGAAATTGATATTAAATATTAAGTGATCCTGAGAAGAATCAATACATCTTTAAATTTTCAAAGAATTTTACACATTAATCGATATCATAAATATCGATACATCAATTATTTATAAAAAGTTGATGTATCAATACTGTAACAATTTAATGAGCAATTTAAAAAAAATTGATTTTTGAGAAATTTTAAGAGTTCGATGCATCGATTAATTTTATGGAAAAATAGATATACCAATAGATTGATATTAAAAAAAATGCACACATCATTTTGGAAAATCGATACATCGATCGATATTATAAAAAATCGATACATCTATTGATACTATAAAAAAATTGATAAATCGATTGATAGTATAAAAAATCGATAAATCGACTGATACTAGTAAAAGAAATGGATACATCAACTGATACCATAAAAAATCGATATATCGATTGATAGTATTGGGAAATCGATACATCAATTAATTTTGAAAAAGGATTGCATGAAGAGTAATCATTAATAAGCTCATCATTTCTATATTAAAAAAAAAAATAAAATAAAAAAAACAATAAAACAAAATAATAATAAAAAAAATAAAAAAATCGATCACTTCTGCAATCAAGTCAGTGAACTATGAAGACTTGTCAAAGAACAGTCAGAATTGACCTCGTAGCAAAATAATTTTTCGGTCGCACTTTTCAACTTTTTTTTTTTCAAAATCATTGAAAATGTGAATATAAACCTGAACTTACAATTCCAACCCAAAGGCATTATTCCTTCTATTTTATTTTTATTTTTTTTTCATTTTTTAAATTTAATATTTATTAAAATTAATTTAATACTTTAATTTTATATATTTTTTTAAAGATAGTTAAATTATTATGATATTATTCTGAAAAAAATCAACACCCCCTCCCCAAATCATGTAGGACGAAATTAGGTTTATTTAAAATTAATTAATCAATAATTCAAATTAAATATCTGATGAAACATACCAAAATAATGGCATTTATAGTAGGTAATCTGAATGAAAAATTTATTTTAAAATTAAATCGTTCAACTCAGAAAAAATCACATGCACAAAATCGAATCCACATTTTTCAACTTAGTACGTGATTATCCTATTTAATTTTCTTTATTCTACAATGACAAAATATTCTCAGTATAGATCTGCAAAAAGATTAACCCTGTACTGAAAAGTCCTCAAGTAGGATTTCTTATTGCTTCCAACTATGCAGATGCTCAATTCTGAGAACAATCTTTCGTATGCTATTGCTTTTGCCTCTATCGTGTTATTATCAGAAGTGAAGATATCTGAAGATCGGGAAAATCTCTCACCTTTAATGGACGTCAGGAGTGGGGAATCTCGTAAATTAAAACGCGCTCCTTTCGTGTCGAAATGTTTCGCAATAAAGGAGCTTAAACTCGGGCGCGAAATGATTCGCTAACTCTATTTCAACGGTGTTCGTTCGAAGCCGGATAGAAAAATAGAATTAAAACGAAAATCCACTTTACAGAGGTAAAGGATAACATTTTATTTTACACGAAAAGTGATTTAAGCCGGTTTTCCGATCCTCGATGTATTTACGTTACACCTTTGGGCTCTCTTCCTATATACTCGTAGCTGGTACACCGTTCTAGTCATTTAATCAAATTAAAATGCACTCCATCCACATCCGAATACCACCGACGTTTCGATGACAGATCAAAACCCGATCCGTTTAACATTCGAGAAGGGGGTCGATTCGGTAAATTATCGCGTTTCCCGAGACGTATTTCACACAGGCCAGTTACCATAGGCTGGTATTGAATTTCGTCATTGTTTATAATATTCCACGCCATGTGGTTCATCTCGTTTAAAACACCACCATCTTCTATTCGGAGCCGCCATCGTCGCGTCCATCTCCCACGCTAATTAGCCGTATACACCGAACTCCAGTTCCACGTCCGAATCATCGTCAAAGGTATTTCCTGACCGGCACGTTCTGGTCAGTCGCGTCTAACTGTTCGGTATTATTTGGTAAAATGGAATTACCATCTCGAACGTTGGTTTTTTACCTCGGCTGCACCGTATAACTGCGACTTGATTCTAATACTCGGTATTCGTATACCGCCGTAATACGGTTAACGCCGTATTATAAACACAAAATAAAAGAGAAGGAAAAAACGCTAACAAAACATCTGCGAGCGGCGGTAATGTAAGAACGAACCATTTGTTATACGCATCTCGCCTATAGCAACCTGCAATAGCAAATACAATAGAAACAGGTTTTTACTCACCGCTTTCCATCCATTACCCTATTATCGGTCGCCAACATACCGATACTGTATCTACACGCTTGTATGTGTCCACCAAAAGGTATATCCCATTCCCTACCAGCTACCTTCCACCTTGGGAAATTCTCTCTCGAATACCGACGTCTTATAAGGCCGCCTTATTCGTCCGTAATCCAGCTCGTAAAAATGGGTAAAAATAATATTCACTTTATTATCTTAATAAGTATTTATTCTAACGCCTTCCATCGCCTATATCCCACCAGCAACGTATCGCGAAATTCACTCGTCTCGACATTCCTCCCTTTGCACGTTGATACGCAAGAAGTCAACTTCGCGGAGGCTTTTTTACGTCGTCGTTTCAACCGTAACTTCTCCGCGTTATCTTCGCGTTGCGTATAATCCTCCCGTTTCACCCTTTCCCTCGGGTCTCGCACTTTAATGTATAACAGTTTTCAACGTGTATTTCACTCAATTTCGCCTGCTGCCTCGTGTTAGCGCGCTCCTCCGACAAACCTAAGCTTCCGGAATTCAATTTTTTGCTCGTCTTTCTTTTTCTTCGGCGTACCCGTTTTACTATTCGCTATCTAATACGCAAAAGCGAATGCGAGGTATTCATTTCGCAATTTTTGATATTCCTTTTCGCACAGAATCCAGATGTTTTCGAGATTGGTCAATCGATTTTTTTTTCTTTAAATAAAATTTCTGAAAGTTTAAATTTCAATTGAAAATGTTATATAATTAGGAGGAAGCTAACAGGCATGCAGTTCCTACTGGAAACCCCTACTTATCTCCTTCAAATCAGCTAAGAAGTTGGATTTAGAATAGATCCTACTTCCATGACCTCCATAGTAATCAAATAAATCTATATTCATCAAACTTGAGCTATCTGAGGTTTTTCAAGTTTTTCTCGAATTTTCATCATTCGCCATTTTAAATCCATTTTGATAAAAAATTGAGTGCTTATATTCTGCATGTAAGGGACTAGATGAAAGTCCTCATACCAATACAAAAATTTACAGTAAATGTCCCTCGAACACACAACTACACACCCTAGCAGGGGCGTACCGAAGACCTTCCAAAAATTGCCAACTAATACCATGAAATTTTACCAACTGTTGACCTTTTTTTTTTTTTTGCTCTACGGCTCCGCGAAACAATATGATGCACAGTCTTGTTAGTCTTCAAAAAAAAAATTTAAATACTGCACAAGTGGTCAAATTTACCAACTTTACGCTAAAACTCCAAATTTACCAACTTTTTACGCTAAAACTCTAAATTTACCAACTTTTCAAAAGCCAAGGGGGGGAAGCTCCCCCCTCTACCCCTTTCGGTACGTCCCTGCACCCTAGCATACACAGGCATCACATTTGAGTCATCTGAGACCCCTCATATTTCTACAATTTTTACTCGAGGATGAGAAGTCATATTGTAATCCAAAACTAAATATCAAGTTGAGCTTTCTAAGTGCACTTGATGAGGAGATATTGGAAATTCCTGAAATTTTACCATATGGTTTCCCTTCCAAGAATATTTTTCAATTGTAACCTCTTTCTCACTTTGCTTAGAAGGCGGATATGTTTGTATACTGGCATCCTAAGGTCATTCCAGCAAGAGATGTTATAATCAAAATTTTTTGGCTTTTTATTCATTCTCGTCACATTGGATACCTGAAACCCCGCCCCTCTTCCCATACAAAATACCTGAGATTGGATGTAGAATGGTCTATATTTTTTGGTGCTAGTAACTATATGAGTTCATATTCATCAATTTAGAGTTATTTGGAACTCTTCAAGATTTCCTCAAATTTTGAAACATCATGGCACACAAATAATCTTGCATTCGAAGTTCGAGATTCACAGGTACATTTGATGATGAGATATGGACGATTTAAGAAATTTCATGATTAAATTTCATCTTCAAAAACCCCTTTTGTTTTAATCCCCTTTGACTTGTAAGACTGAATTTTTTTCATTTTGGCAATACAACATCGTTTAATTATAAAAAACAATTATTGCAAATTTTTTTAGTTTTATTTTATCATATCACATTTTGAGGGCGATAGACTCACCTTCTCTCGTTTAATGTCTAGCATCATCTGCGAACGTGGATTTAAGATAATATATTCTTTGGCCCACTAATTATACGAGTCCATTTTCATCAAATTTAATGTATTTGAGGTTCTTCATATTTTACTCAAATTCTGACCATCCGCCATTTTGGATGCGTTTCGACCCAAATTTAAGAGGTCATGCTGTAATTCCCAACTAACCCTAAATAGAGAGTTAGACCTTTCGCTGTAAAGTTTATGAGGAAATGTGAATGGTGCAAACCATTTTATGGACAGAGAGGGGGGAGACGCAGGGTTTTCAAATTTTTGCATTTCAACTGATTCGCCAATGTATGTAAATTATTACTTATTGATCTCTCTCACTCTCATTCACTCGTCTCCCTCCCTCCCCCTCCTCTCCCTCCCTTCCACTCTCTCCCCCTATCATTCTTCTCCCTCTCTTTTTACCTATCTACACATCTACCTACCTACCAACCTATCTATCTACCTATCTGCTCATCATCGCGCTAACGGGTATGAATGAAAATTGCTCAAATTTTGAGAACAAAATCCTTATGTACACACAAAAATCATTTCAGTTTTTTTTTGATTCACCTCGAAATTTCGGCTTACTTAAATTTTAAGAGAGGATGGAGAAGGGTTAAATGCTTCAAAATTTTCGTTCATACTCTCATATGAAAAAAATAACTAAGACAACATATCCAAATTTCAGCTTCCTAAGTGAATTTGAAAAGAAGTTAGAGCAATAAACTGCTTTTTGAAGAGGTTCCCAGTCATCAAATTTTTTTATTCTTCCATATCTTTTCACTAAATCGACTTAGAAAGTCCAAACTTTTCATGTAAAAATAGTTTCAAACCGGAATATAACGCCTTGAATTCGACCCAAAATGAAGAATGTTCAAAATTTGAGGAAGGCTCGAGGAAACTTCAAAATGCTAAAACCTGAAAATATTCGCTTATCATTATTACTAGAAACAAGATTTATATCAAGTTTGAAATGCACTTATACAGATTATGTTGTATAAGGGAAGGAGGGGTCATTTTCCTCAAAGAGTTGAAATTTCATAAATATTAGCTCATGTGACTCATATGAGAACAAGTGGTATATATCCTAAATTAAATTTCTTAGATTGTTTTGAATAAGAAATTAGGTTCGTGTTTTTAACTCACTTGGATTTTCACTTTCTGAAAATCCAATTGCAGATTTGGATTCATCTGGACAATCCGCTCCAGATCCTGCTGAAAGCACTTCTGCAGTCTCGGTGTGGGTGTGGGCATAAAAAGCTTAACATTATAAAGAACTATGGACACTGAACAAAGGCAAATCAAAAATTCAGCTCCAGTAATGTAGCATGGCTGCTTACAAATTTTTTAACATCAAATTCTCTTTGAATCCAGTTGAAACCTATAATTTGCATGATTTTTTTTCCTTTATTTAGTTTATGATATCACACCATAAAAATAAAATCTGAGGTTTCAAGGTTCCTTCCAACTCCCCCCCCCCCAAATGAAGTAAACCGATATTTTGAATGGAATGAAAAAATTAAGAAAATTATCCCTAAATATTCTCATGAACAACGTCTGACCAAGTTCTTAGCGATTTTTATGTAGATCAGTTCGCGATACGAACTGGAGGGGAAATATCCATATACTTATATAATTAAACTTATAATATGTAAAGTTGTACATAGTTCCACCAACCACAAATCGCCTAAAAGGTAATATTATGATCTTTCCCTCACCTCTTCTGGCTAATCATTTTATATGTTTCCTAAGTTGATATAAAATTTGAGAACGCTTCAAATAACCAAAAAAATAACAACTATAACATCTATGAAATTTGAGGCCTCAGGTATTTTGGTCTTATTCAAAATCCTACGATTTTTTAAAATGTATGTATATTTCCAAAACAAGATGAATGTTTAATTCGTCTCAAAATGAAAAAATTTAAATTAGTTCAATTTCCTTCCTTCTCCCACCTCTCCAAGTTGAATTACGAATAAATACTCGACCAAGGAACGTCTCTCTCAAGTCGATACTCAACCACGTCAAAACTCATCCGCATAATTCGAATACCACGCGTTCGAAAAAATTCCTCCGTCGAGCTCGTTCATTCGACATTGATTGCTCGCACCATTCCATTCAACTCCATACAATACGTCGCGCTTCCATATCATCTCTATTCACAAAATCTATTCCTATTTTTACGAACACGTACGCCACAACGCTCTTAAGAAAAAATTAGAGCATCAAACAACGATGAGTATCGAGTAGTCGTTTCATAGCAGCATAATATGTATACCTAAACGCACACAAGCCTTATAAAACAGATGCTAAGATAGAAATATCTCACAGGCTGCACACGCGGTATATCTTATTTACATCTAAAACCGAACATGTTCTATAGCACGCGTTCAATTTAACTCTCTTTATTACAAGACGAATATTGTGTGGCTTTTCGCTTCGTAATCTTCCTAAATCCAGTTCTAACCTATATGACCGAATATCCTAATTTTACTATTCGTCGCTTAGTTACTCTTGTCCCCAGTGCCATCGATAAATTAACCGTATTATAACCGACGATTAATTCTCGTAAACATAGCTGCGGTAAATTTTAACCGGTTTTATACGATATGGTTGTCCCAACATCGTTGCACTCGTCTGCAGGTTTTTTCAACAACCGCAACAGTTCCAATTAACCGCCACCGACGCTGACGGTAAGCAGTTGGGCGTTTTTGTGGTTATCGTTGATGCTGATCGTTCGTTTTTCGGTGTCATCGCGATTGCTATTAGGGTGTTGTTAAGAACGCGTGTTTACATTTGGTCGCTACGATGCACGATGATCTTTCATTATACATTTACTCCCGATAGCGCTTCTCTTTGTTCCAAAATCCGTACCGAAAAAAGCGACAGAGAGCAGCAGGTAGTAATGTGAATGTGGTCAATATAACCTTGAAATGAACCGTTTACGTCTTCATAATTTTCATACTTCATTCGTCCATAAAAATATGAACTTCTACTTCTATTATCAATTGTATGCGATCCAATTAAGTAAATTTTAACCGACATACGTTACGCATTTCATTAACAGCAACGTCTCGAGCTTTCAACAACACTTCGTTAATAACATCCGAAAATATTCAACAACCTACCGCGTACACTTCATCTTTAAAATATAATAAACGAATTAAATAATAATACGCGTTTATTGGACGTACACCGTACGTATATACGTATATATACAACAATAATAGTAATTATTTAATCAATGATCTGTCCCGAGCTCTATAAAAAGGGGAAGTTTTTCGCCCCATTCTTTGATAACGCGCGCAGCTATAAAAAGAGAAATCATTCATCTCCTATATCGAACAAGCCATGTATTCCGTTCATAATAGTTGAAAACCTTTTGTAGCCACGGCTTACCCTTTTTAATTTGTCTAGTTCAGGGTGAAATCTTCACCCTCTGAGTACCGTCAACATCCCTCTGTGCGAGCTGATTGTATTACAGAACAACAGAAGCCCTCCTAATTTGCGGATTATTTTCCTCTTCTTAGTTTTTTTCTTTCAGTATATTTTCGCGACCTGTTCGCCGGCGCGAATTATTGACATTTTGTCGTATAAGAGATACTAAGGGCTTATGCGAAAATATACGCAGCGTATGCCGGCTATCGTGATTTATGCGGTTCGACAGCCAGCTGAGGGTATTACGTATGTGCTATTCCATCGACTATTCCGTTCATAATAGTTGAAAAACCTTTTGTAGCCACAGCTTACCCTTTTTAATTTGTCTAGTTCAGGGTGAAATCTTCACCCTCTGAGTACCGTCAACATCCCTCTGTGCGAGCTGATTGTATTACAGAACAACAGAAGCCCTCCTAATTTGCGGATTATTTTCCTCTTCTTAGTTTTTTCTTTCAGTATATTTTCGCGACCTGTTCGCCGGCGCGAATTATTGACATTTTGTCGTATAAGAGATACTAAGGGCTTATGCGAAAATATACGCAGCGTATGCCGGCTATCGTGATTTATGCGGTTCGACAGCCAGCTGAGGGTATTACGTATGTGCTATTCCATCGACCTCGTATACCAACGCCACCGTAATTGATTGTGTTATATTTATATCGGTTTCTTATACGAACATGGTTTGTGTAGATCATCGTTATTTTTCATGCACAACGAACTGTACCATTAGGTGGGCTCGGTGAGCTCACAACTCATCCTTCGAATAGTTACGTTAAAGTGGTTTGGTGTTGCCATATGATAATCGAGCTCTATGCATGTAATATGCCTTTCTACTATCGAGTTTTCACTACTAGCGAATTATGGCTTCGTTACTTTCGGCTACTTGAATTTCAACCTTTCCTTCAGCCGGAGTGAGTTTAAATGGGAACCAAATCTCAAAAAATCGCCTGTATTTACGGGTGGCGACAATTTATTCTTTTTGTTTTGCTACAGCGCCTCGTTACACAGTCTCATAGGCTAATTACGAAAGGTACATATTCTGCAGAAAATTAGCTTAATTATAAACTCAAATCCTAGTTAAAAACTAAATATCTCAAAATCATAAGCCCCAAAAATTTACGAACACGAATTACTAACAAAACTTCCTCTCCAAAAGATAATACGTAGATTCTTATAGCTACTACTAAATCAAAAAATAACACTTTCACCATAATTAGAGACGTCAGTGTTGATTGTGGAATACATCCATCGCAAGTTTTGAAATTACGGTTAAAAAATAATACGCGAAAATTCAAAATCGAAACATGCGTTGGTTAAAGTGGGAGGAGGGGGGGGAGGGTATAAAACTTACGCCATTAATAATTTTTTATACTTACAAATCCAGTGCTTTCTTTTTTATCATAAGGAGAGATTTCACTAACGGAAAATTATGCAATATATCGTATGTGATTTTATCTATCTTCGGTGAGCTTGAAGCTCCCTTCAGATATGTAAATACAGATTGACAGATAATGATAATCATAAAATGACGATAAAAAAATAATTTTTCCTACATACTAGCAATTTACAATTTTCACTAATTAAGGTCCAGCTTTCAAAAAGGGGAACAAAATCTTCCTAAAAATTAGTTTTTTCCATTTATCTCAAAAAGTATAACATTCAGAGAAAAAATTATAACAAATAAAATTGATCTTTTTTTAATTTTGAATAAAAAAGGTTCTATTCATTTTTTGCATAAAATACTTCCCAAAGCCAAAAAAGTCACTTATTAATGGATTTTCTGAAAAATGTATATTTGTCACTATTATTTTGAACATTTCCACGTTTATTTCAGTAACTAAGACATTTACAAGAAAAATGGTTATATAGAAAATTATTTAATTTTTAATTACCAACAAAAAAAGTTCAACCTATTTTCTGTGTACGATGCATTCCAAAGCCAGAAAACGTTCCAAATCATCGCTTACATAAAATCAACACATCTCTCGTCAACAGTATAAGCATTTATTTCGAAAAATATGTCATTTAAGTACAAGAAAAATAGTTGGGAGCAAAACTAATTAGTTTTTAATTCTATTAATTTTTAGATAAAATGTTTTTCTAGGCCAAAAAAGTCATTCAATATTTCACTTCTGAAGAACGTGTAATTTGGCATAATCATTTTTGAAAATTTCTTCCATTTATTCAAGTAAAAAAGGCATTTATGAGAATAATGTCATATAAAAAATTATTTCTTTTTCAATTACCTATAAGAAAGGTTCAGACCATTTTTTATGTACAATACATTAAGGGCCTAAGATATATCCATAATTACTGCTCATACAACTTGAACACAATTCTCAACAAATTTTTGCATTTATTTTGGTAAATGTAGTACATATTCATGGAAAGAACTTTAATTATGTATATTAGATATAAAATTAATCGTTTTTTAATTCTGAATTAATAAATATAAAATTCTATACATAGTCAAAAAAGTTGTTCATAAAGTAATTAAAAAAAAAAAATTATTCATATGATTATTTTAGTTTGTTATTCGTATTTATATCAGTAAATATGCAGTTCAAAAAAAAAATTAAATAAATAAAATTATTCAATTTTATGTTTCCTACAAAAAAGTTTCCGTACATTATTTGTGTAAAATGATCCTAAGATCAAAAAACTTCACTATTTTTTGCGTATGACATTAACATAGTTCTTTTTAATGTTATGTGTATTTTTTCGATTATAATGACATTTAGAGGAAAAATAAAAAAATATTAGCAGCCAAGCCTCAATTAAATAATTTTAATTTTAATTTCGAATGTAATAAAACTACTTAATATTATTTTTGGTCAATGCTTTGAAATTTGTGGCATTAACCATAGATTCATACCAATTCAAATTGAAATAATCAACTTTACTAATTTTATTAAATGATTAAAATAAATTAATATTTAAAAAAAATATTCCTTTAAAATATTGGACATACAAAATTTACCCATAACCACCTCTTTCAAAAAGCCCCTAAACCCTTATGTGAATTTTGTAACACCGAACAAGTTTCAGTCACACACCTCCTTTTTGAATGCCCCAATATCAAACAAACCCGTGACAATCTAAACATCCAAACAACCAACATACCGGACAACCCAGACGAATTAAAAAAAATCCTATCCTTCATACACAAATTAAAATATAAAAACCAAATATAAATTAAACTCTCTACACTGGGCGTAACAATCCTGGCAATTATACACGCCCAGTATAATAAAAAGGGGGAAAAAAAAATTTTAATAAAATTAATTAATTTTTAAAATAATTTTTGTAAAAAAAAAAAATAGTTGATAAATAAATTACTAGAGCTGAGCTTTCAAGTGTGGCTTGATTACAAAAATACAGATCATGTTCACTTTTTCATTCTCACAAGTCACATCCATACTAGTGACTCTGACCCCCCCCCCCCCGCTAATCATTTCCGAAAACATCCAAAGAGTTTAATTTAAAATATGCATCACACAAACGCTCAAATTTGTCAAATTAAAGTGTTTGAAGTTTCACATGTTTACCTCTGATTTTGGTCATCCGCCATTTTGATACTTTTAATATATTTGAGCTAAATTAAAATGTTCTTGTTTCCAACTAACCTCACAGATAAAGTTTAACCTTTTTAGGTCAATTTGGTAAGACAGTATACAAGATTCATGAAATTTCTCGCCATGATTTCCTCTCCATATTTTTTTAAGAGGCTAAAATTGAAACATCTTTGTCACATGGATTCACTTTATTATATGGCATGATAATAAAAAAATGTCGACCTTTCGTTCACCTCTACCACATTTTGAGGACAATAACCTCCCCTCCAAAATCATGTTTGAAAATCAACTAACACAGCATTTTTTTCATCACTTATATAATCAAAGATCTAATCTAAGCCATCGGAGGATCTTCAAGCCTTACTTAAATTTTGGCTATCCTTCAATTTGAATTACTTTCTATATAAATTCAAAGGTTCATATTCTTGTCTCCAACTAACTCTACATACGAAGTTTGACTTTTTCATGTCAATTTGGTGATGAGATATAAAAGATTTCAAGAAATTTCATGACTCATAACCTCCTCTAAAAGTCCTTTTTACTCTAACTCCTCTCCAAATACACTTGGGAAGCTGAAATTTGAATATGCTGGAGTCCTCAATTCACTCTTTGATGTGAGATCAAAAACAAAGATATTGAGCTATTTACCCCCTCTTCACCCCTTCTCAAAATTTGAGTGGATCGCCATTTTGAGGTGAACAAAAAAAGTATTAAAAGTGATTTCGCGTAATCCCTCAAAGAGTCTCTTGGCAAATTTTCAGCTACGTTCATACATACTCCTCGGCGCTAAGCGCAAGGAAAAAATATACATATCAAAGAGACATTTTCCATATGATCATAAATGACCTGAAAGGCAAAGATATGAAATTCCTCTTATCCCGACTCCTTCTCAAATCAGGTAGGTTGTGATATCTACTAATTTTAATTAAAAATCCGGGTCAACAAATGAATACAAAGTTAATCAGCTTTTAATTTTTAACGCAGCTGTTTCGTTTACTTTTCCAATAAAACAACGCAAAATTAAAACCTCCACGTTGTATCGTTTAAAATTGATACAAACAACAAACTCCAATTAAATATGACGGTTCTGAAAAAAAATCCCTCAACTCAGCATAAAACATCTACGTAGCTGAAAATTGCACCCATACTTTGAGCACAACTGCGTCGTTCTTTCTCGATAATTTCGAGTCGTCGACTATACACATATTTTTTCCACCACCCTCGCACCACGTACTCAAACAGCTTCCGGTTTAATTCACGACACCGCTAGGAATACGGTGCACGGCGATAGGAGAATGATAATTTAAATATTAAAAGCTCGAGACCGAAACTTCCTCAGAGTACCACATTTTATCGCTTATATTTTGCGTAAAAACCGATGAGATTCCAGAAACGGGTCACGAATATCGTACAAGGCGTACGGTGCGATAGTTCGCGTAAAAGAACCGAACAACAGACGCCACAGAGGAGAAAAGAATTACTCGCCAGCGACCATGTAACACGCGGTGAATGTAGGAAGCATTCAGGGAAAAGTGCGACGAGAGGATAACCGGCTGCAATTAGGTATAGGTACATATGATACCATTACGTATACCCGAAAGAAAAAACGAGCAGAGGGCGAATACCACTAACAGCTGGTTCAAATCATTATCCGCCAATTCACACTTAAGGGCCCATGGTGAAAAAAAATCGCCTTGAATTTGCCACCAGTTGCATCGTATAGGTAAAAATTATGCAAATTTTTATTAATAATCGTCCAATTTCCAACATCCGTTCGTAACGCACGAGTCGGCTCGTTTCCACCTATCTCGACACGATAGGCTTTAACGTTGTAGTGGTACATTTACGTGTAAACTAATTGTGTTACGCGATTAAGCAGCATTCATCGGTGCTCCCTGGCACGGCGAGATGTGGCAGAAACGCCTAATCTATATCTTTAGCAAAATGTTCCTCCAACCTTTCGTTCGTTTAGCTTTTAATACGTAGAGAATAATTCTTACTTTATCACGACATTGCGTCGCGATTTCATTAGATTTCGCCCGTTTACGTCCTCCTGAACCCGAAAAATTTTTCGCATCGGTATTCGGAACCGGTTGGATGGGGGAAATGTCGCCAGTTGTAATCGAGCGAATTAAAAACAGGAAATATTCCGTTACCGAGCGTTGAACGTAGGATTAATTTGCGCGCAGTGGGGGTAGGGGATCTAGAAGATTTTAATGGAACATATTTGCACGCCGGCCATAAATGCTGTAAGAAACAATGAAGGTCACGATGGTGAAACGTGCGCCGCGCCGCCGCCGTTCGCGTTGTCGAGTTAACATCCGTATAAGGACAACCGCATATCGCGACCTTTTCGAACACCGTGTCCATTTTTACGAGTAAATATTTCATCGAAGAATACCCGCTCAGAGAATCGTTCAGGATTTCCCTAATTTTCAATTATGCATTTCAATCAATGATTGATCGTTTCTTAGTTCATATGTCGTATAATTTTATTCATTATAATTATTCCTGTCGTAAAAAAAAAATTAAAATTAAATAAATCAAAGCATTATGTTTCATTCCTCGAGAATGACAAAGATAAAGAATTCGAAAGAGGCGTACTTCAAATTTTCTCCGGAAAAGTGAAATAAACAAAGTGAAAAAAAGTTGCTGAACGACCTTCAAAAAATGTCATGAAATTTTAGTCCTCGAAGCTGATAAGTACATTTACCAAAATGGGGTCATTTACGATATTTTAAATTATCATTTGTTGTTGTTCATTGTCACCTAAATTCCTTAATACTCTGGTCTTACTGCAATGATTTTCCTTGCAGTTTGTAGAATGAGCATTTTGGGTACAATACCTTCGTGTTTTTGTCTCGTTGTACCTTGCACAGAATATTTAATTTGCTTACATTAACAACATGGTCATACTTATAACAGGTATAGTACTGGATTAGGTTCAGGATAACAAAGCCTGGTATCAACAAGTAACCCATGACCACTTTGTCGGGAGATTTACTCGATTTAAATGTCAATTCGTATATTCTAGTTAGAACTACCTGGCTCACTGCACCTTTTTTATACCTCCTTGAGATTTATTCGTTATATTTCAACCTCTATAAACTCATCTAATTCTTTTCCACTTGAATCTACCATCTCTTCGCCAAATATTGAACGTTTTGAGGAGTCAAATCTGCCATGTCTCTGATTTTTGAGTGGTTTCTAACGCGCATTTTGATCGTTTACAGTTTTTCTTTGTTGTGTAGTATTGATTAGATGTTTTACGTTTCAGGCTTTCGTTAAATCAATCTCCTAATTGATATTACTGACAATTCTGTGAGGTCCAATATCATTTTTGATCACTTCTTCAAGGCTGGAGAGAGCCAGAATTAATCTCACAGTAAAAATAACTTCCGAAATAATTATGATTAAAAAAAAAATTATTTTAAAATATCTAAAATCTAAATACCACTTATTCGTGCCTCTGGCCTTCGTTGCAGAATAATTTTTTAGTAAAGAAAATTTATTCATTTAATATTAATTAATTTTATATTAACTTAATTTATTAATAAATAAATAAAATATTAATTGATATTTTTTTATTGTTATAAAGATAATTTTAATTTCAATTATACTAATTTAAACATTATTAAAATAATTTAATAATTAATTTTTTTATTGGAAAAAAGTAAAAATAAGTAAAATTAAATTTATTATTTTGAATTGAATTATTTTTTTTAATAAAAGGAAAAATTAAAATTAAAAATAAATAAAATAATATTATTAATAAACCAGAAAATTTATTTGGAATTGAACGTAAAATCGTAAAACAGAATTAAAAAATAAAAATTATTATCCTTTTCAATTTGTTCAAAAACGAATTAAAACGCTGAAAAAATTAAATGGAAAAAAATCGCACTTAGGGATGAAAATTTTTTAAATCTGAACTTCAAATTTTCATCCTGCTCAAAAATCTATACCCGGGAACAACTTGCTGCCCCCTTGCCTCTGTCTCTCCCCATCTCTCCCTTCATTGACTAAAAGGAAGAGGGAAATGTTAGTTCTCCATACTTTTCAAGCAATTCTATTTTTTTATTTGTACTTGAAAATAGCTGCTTTTCGTTTTCATATCATGCATCAAGTGTTTGAAAATTCTCAATTCCTAAAAAGTTTACTTTTGGAAAATTTGATTTTTTTTACATTAAAAAGTTACATTTTCCCAACGATATAGATAATTTAGTACGAAATATCTCATACTTCGGGTGCCCCTGTGATATAGAAAATAGGGCATATTAAATCTCTCGAGTTCTGAACAACTGAAATTACACTATGCACGTCACTCATAAATCGACTTTTTTTAATTCATTTTTGAGACCACAAATTTTTTTTTTAAACATGAATATAGTTTAAGACTCCTGAATTAAAAAAAAATAAAGATTAAAATTTATTTTTCTTTTAGACGACAAAATGTGACTTTAGCATAGAAATCATTCAAAATTTGTTAAAGGCATATTCTCATGGGCGACTCGTAGAGCTTTTTTCAGATTTTTGATCTGACTCAAAATGGGGTTTTACTCAAATTTTGAGAGAAATTGAAGAGTAAGCAAGGACCTCAAAATTCTGGTTTTTGATCTCATGCGCAAAAACGACACACGGACACAAACATATCCAAATGTCAGCTTCCTATATGCATCTGGAGAGGAGTTTTAGTAAAAATAGTTTTTTAAAGAAATTTTCGAGCAATGAAATTTCTCACATCTGCCATATCTCCTCAACAAATTTAGTAGTAAAAGTCAAACTTCGTATGTAGAGTTAGCTAGAGACCAAAATATAAGCCCTCGTAAATGAATACGAAGGGGAATTAAAGCAAAAAACACCTTCTGGAGGAGAAATTACAAGAAATTCCATAAATCTCCCATATCACCATATCACCTAACCAAATTGACCTCGAAAGGTCAAACCTCGTATATGAGGTTAGTTATGACTAGAAAATGAGCTCTTAAATTTCGGTCAAAATCCATACATAATGGTGGACTGTCAAAACTTGAGATAGGCTTCAAAAGACTCAAACAATTGAAATTTGAAAAATACCAGTTTTTACAATTTTTGTGTACAAAAAATTACTACATATTTCAAATTGAACTTTTTCGGTATTTTCAGGAGGAAACAGGGGAGAGGGGGGTTTGGACTCTGTAATGGATGTGGACTATAGGCCTGAAATTCGCGAATGTAAACGAGCCTTAGTTAAAAATTCAGCGTTAGTTATGCGGCATGGCTGCTTACATTTTTCCCTTTCTGCGAAGAATTTCAAATTCTCGAAAAAATGTTAATCTCATTTGGGCAGTTGTTCTCATTTGTTTGTAGTGTTGCATTTTTTTGAAATTTTTCATCATTTGGCACCTACTTCTCCATTGTCCCCTGCACTTCCAAAAAAAAATCATAATTCAGCCAATTCCAATTAAACCACTATCTTTATTTCTCAAAGGGCAGAGGGGGATGAGGGGAGGTCGTAACTACGCGTAAGTCTTATTTTTTAGAAGGCGAACTCAAATTAATTTTTCAACGAACGTTCAAAAAATTTGAGCAATAACGTACGGACGAGATGTAAAATTGCTAAATTTGCAAACATCGCCTGCACGAGTACGTCATAAAAACGTCATCGCGTTCATTAGATAAACACCGAAGATCAAAGTGACCACTCGATGGTAAAACTAACTTCGCTCTCGGTCGCGGCGTGTAATCACGTCACCATTTCAAATCGCGACATTGCGTAAAGATTTTCTCGAAGCGAGCTGCGTAACGTCACGGGAAATACACATTCATAGACCTCGAACGAAGCTCGGCTACCGATAACGTAAAGGTAAACGAATAATATGCGGAACCTTAATTACACCTCTAGGTACACGCCGCAGAGAATCCGGTGTACCGGCCACACAGGTCTCATAGCCTTATCCCCGCCATCTACTAATCGAATATAACAGCTCGGGGAATACGTCGTGTGTGAATAACATCGATAAAAGGGTTTTCTAGTTCGCTCCTTACCTCTTGTGTTTTAAAATCTATAAATTTTCGCGCTTTTATTTACAACCTTAGGTATACTACACGAAACTTTATATTAACGTGATTGAGGTTCAACTTTATACCGAGTACTCGGGCTCTATTATTATTAATTCTTGACCTTTTGCGCTGACACGACGCGATAATTTCGGTGTTCGCGAGCTATCGATACTTTTACCGGTCGTGAAAATACCGATATTAAAACAACATCGTCGTCATACCGAACGTACATATTTCAACGATCCGGCCGACACATTTTACCTGTTTTCAAATCGATACGAAGAACTTTCTACGCTAACAAATTAATTAAACGACCATCAGCGGCGTTTTTTCTCCACACCGCGCGTTCCGCTGTTTACCTCGATGAGGTTATTTTCTTCTCCCTTATCTGGTAAAGCGAGAAGAAAAACGTATTAAATTGATTATTCGCTTCGTCCCTACTATCACCCAGTTCGCTAAAATAATTACTAAAGTAATCTCTGGCCCGAATTAAAGTGCTCTCGAATATCTGTTTTAATCGTATTTAAAACCGCAAAAAAACATCGCTCGAATTGTACAAGAAGTAATAAGTTATTGTTTTAACTCTATACTTATCGTATTTTGGCTGGAATTCAATACGCGACGAGAATGTGCAGCCAGAATTGGAAACAGAGGTGGGGAGCTTTATGGGTATTACAATTATACGCTATAGAAATAGATTACGTTTTCATTTGTACGCGACATTATACCGTACAGTCATAGATCTCAGATGGTACGTGTGAGCTCGAGCCCGAGTACCGAGGAGTAAATAATTATCAACGCGTGGTGGCTTTCTTATTACATCGCTGCCATGTAGTTACACGCGTTAAATGAATAAGCGAGGTATGGGTATGATATGGTGATTTGTTTACGTAAGTGAAATCTCTCCTTCTGTCGTGATCGTACGATGGAAGCGCATTCCAAAGACAACGAATTGCTTTTTTTGATTTTTTTATCATCATCTGAATTAAAATGCTCGTAAACAAATTACATCCATCATGGAGGCTTATTGTTCGAGAAAAAAAAAACACGAAAATAAGAATAAGAAATAATTACGAAAGGAACGACACGGCCGACCAAAAAGGAGGCAAAAAGGGCATATTGTCGAACTTTCTAAATAGGTGAGAGAAAGTCGAGAAATCTAAATTTTCGCTTCTGAAAAGAACGAAGAAGAGACATCCGAAAATTAAAGCTATTCTTCAACACCTCATCTCAAAGCGTTTAAGGTATACAGCTTGAGCTACGAATGATCGAATACCTAATGTACATACTACAAAGTTTGTTCACACTTATAGGCGAAGTTGAAGGGACTTTTTTTTGGGTGGGCGAGGGGAGGGCAGGAGGGCCTTGAGTCCTAATATAGAAAAAAAATGAAGGGTTCAAAATTCTGATATGATAATAATTTTTTTTATTTAAATGCCTTAAATATGGCAATATTTGAATGGAAAAAAGTATGACACTGAGCACCTATTCATTTTGGGCAGAAATACGTACGGAGTGAGCAAGACTATGCATTGAAGGAAATCGATTTAGACTTGATATAGTTCAACTTGAATCATAATTTAAGGACATCATATACTTTATAACTGGCAACTTTGGTTATGCATAAGACACTTGAATATCTGTTAGAAAAAAATATTAAAAAATAATTCATATTTTTTCACGTATATCAAAAATCTAGATGAAGAACAACTTGAATGTAAAAAACGTAAGCAGCCATGCCGCATTATTGGAGGTGGGTTTTTAACTGAGACTTGTTCAGGTTTATAAATAGCATTGCTAACTTCTTCGTGTCTATAGACCACATCGTATACCAAGTCTAAAAAACTTCAACTCTATGTCTTTCAAAACCACTTATGTAAAACTTATAACAAATATGATATTTCTTGCCATGTAATAATCACATGAACACATATTTTTCAAATTATGGATACTTGAACCTCCTCAAATCATCTTCAAATTGCTAAAATCCGCCATTTTGGATATATTTTGACGCAAATAGAAGAGCTCATATTCCGGTCATCAACTAGGCCTACACATAAAATTCAATCTTACTAAGTCGATGGAAGATTCGTGAAATTTTTTGCAGTAATTTCCCCTCCAAAAGCAGTTTTTTGCTCTAACTCCCCTCCAAATTCATTTAAGAAGCTGAACTTAGAACAGGTTAGTCACTTGGGCTCATTTTATTATATGAAACCGCAATTAAAAATTTTTGACATCTGGTGAGTGTACCCCAACACATTTTGAAATCGATAACCCCTCCTCCTCCTCTTCAACATCATGCATGGAGATGATTGAAGTTATAGTATACTTCTTATTCTCAATAATCGTATGAGTTTACATTAATTACATTTTTACCAATTTGAAGCTTCTCAAGCCCAACTAAAATTTTGATAATCCGCCATTTTGGATCTATTTTGATCCAAATTCGAGAGGTCATATTCTGGTCACTAACTAACCCCACACACAAAGTTTCGCCTTTCTAGGTTGATTTGGTGACGAGATATGGAAGATTTAAGGAATTTCATTACTCAAAACTTCCTCAAAAATCCGTCTTTTGCTCTAATTCCCCTCAAAATGCACGTTGAAAGCTGAAATTCAGATATGTTGGTGTTCATAACTCATTATTCTATATGAAATCAAAGATATAAAATTTGAGTTATTCGCCTCTTCTTCAGCCTCCCTCAAAATTTGAATGATCCGCCATTTTGAATTTTTTCGAAAAAACAAAAAGTAGTTTTGTCGCATTTGTAAGAAGAGTCTCTCATTAAGTTTTGAGCAGATTTCATTGTTTGTGGGAGAGGGGAGTAAATCAACTCTGCTTGAGGTTAAAAACGAAAAATTTGAGTTTGCCCTTTTTCCAGCCCTCCTTCAAATTTGAATAATCCGCTACTTTGAGGTATACCCAAAAAAAAGTGCGAATGAAAAAACTTTCTACTCATCACTGGGTTAAATACAATTTTCATACATGGCGAATTAAGTTATTAAAATAAGACAAAATTTTTCAAACGTGATCGAAACTGAATTTTTTTTTATTTCATTACAGAACATATTTCGAAAATACAGGTTTTTTTATTAAATTTTTTTTTTTATTATTTCATCATTCCAATATTGAAAACAAACTGAGAATGAAATTTACTTTTTTCATCAATTTAATTACAATTTTTTTAAATGCATATTTACTTTCTTTACTAACATGTACTATAGTAACATGTCAAATTAGCGTAACTGCTTATAAAATATAGAAAAAAGTGTCTACTTGAACCTACAAGAATCTCCTAAAAATTAACTAGGTGCTTCTCTTCGAAAATCTACATTTCTACCGTATCACATACTTTTTTTGTAAACATCTCGCTTATTTTCGCCTTTGCATGAAAATTAGTTCAGTAATAAACTGTAGAGTTATAAATTCTATATAAAAAAAGTACTTAAATGTTTTTTCGTGGAGTTGATGTGGAAGTTGTAAAATGCAGCGAAAGTAAACCCACGCCTTTATGCTGTAACCTTGTTTCGTTATTCCCAAGATAATTCTTACAGCATTTTTTTTCCAAATTTTTCCATTTTTTAAATTTCTTTTAGACTCAAAATACATGATAATATTTTGATGTTATTTCCGAGTGGAAGAATATTTTTTCTAATTTTTGAAGGAACTTGGAGTCGTAACCTAAAAAATTTGTACTAAGGAGGAATGCGTGGCACCATTGGTCACCCTTGGCTGTATCACGAGAATAGACACTTTAAAATATGACAGATGGTATGACACTTAAATGCTATAAATTTTCGAACTTCAAACAAAAATAGATAATAAAATTACATATTAACACCTTTGCATACGGTACTTCAACGTTCAATCAGATTATGAAACGTTCACATCGACTTCACTGAAAAAATGATAAGAACTTCTTTTGTCGAGAATTTGTAACTCTACGATTCGTAACTGAATTAACTGTCACGTATGTGGGAAAATAAGCGAGATATTCGCAAAAAACGACACGAGGGGACAATAATGTGGAATCTAGAAGAGAAGTATCGTATATCTTGAAATTTGAATTTTAGATTTTAATAACATTCACAACTGTAATTAGAAGTTTTTCATTAAATTGTTTCGAAGTACTCATAGGATTTGAGAAAAAATTATGTATTTTCCAAGGTTAGTTCTAGCTTTCCCCGCCTCTGCCTTAATTCTTTCGAATAAATGTCGATTTTTTTTGATAATTAGACCGAACTACACAGTATACACGTGTACATCAATGCAACTGAAAAAAAGCAGGTGAAGGATGTCATTTGATCTCGTTACTTCAATGTACGTAAGTTAGGACCATTTAATTAAAGTTCTTGAAGAATTGTCTATCTTTTTTTTTGTTTTTTTCATTAAAATACCTTAGTAGACAAAAAATCTCTTTACTTCTACAAAATAGCTCATAAAAGATTAACTACTTTCTCCAGTTTCTCTCTTCTTCAGGCTTAATGTAATTCATCTAAGAGTCATGTACATTGTACCTATATAAGTACAAGGCACGTTAATAAAAAAATTAAGTAAAGAAAAATCTAAAATATATCTTGGTAATAATTTCACCATTTGAACTGTTATCAAACACCTTTAGCCATACAGCTACTCTTAAAATTCATACTATCGACCAATTTCGCAATTTTTGAGTCAATCCATCGTGTATTACTGGAGTTATCGTCAGAGAATAAAAACAGCTAACTTTCAGAGAACAAAACTTATCCAATTTGGACTCTTCGCTAGGGAGTTCATTTTTACAGGGAAATTATGAGCTTACATGAAAATTGTATGAGAATCAAAGTTGCAGAACTTGAAATTTGCAACCATCTAACAGCTAATCAGTTTTCTCTCCATGCTTCGTTTTCATGATATTAAAAAAAATTAAAGTAAAAAAGCTTCAATGTTCAAAAGCTCAACTTTCGAGTAACTTTTATGAAAAATGAATAAAACCAAAGTTGTAGAGAACTAAATTTCCTACAATTTTGTTTCTATACATTTTTTCTTTAAGACCATTTATTGTCGAGATATTTGCAAAAAACTGAGAAAACTTCAAATTCGAAAGCTCGACTTTCAACGGACGGATCGACTTCAAACGCAATAGGGCTTATAAGCTTCACTTTTCCTAGCTATTCTCCTTTTCACTAACTTTGAACTCGATACCTCAAGTTTTACTCGAGTTATCGTGGGAGGACGGAAAAACCTGTCAACTCACCCGTTCACCCTCAAAAACTATTCAGTTCCAAACCTCTAATACCCCACCTTTCCTCCAACAATGGTTTCGATTTGTTGACTTTTGCTCAAGTTATCGTGCGAGAACGGGAATAAATAAATAAATAAATAAATAAATAAGTAAAGAAAGAAAGAAAGAAAGAAGAAAGAAAGAAAGAAAGAAAGAAAGAAAGAAAGAAGCAAATGAAAAAGCAAATAAAGAAAGGGACTTTCCGCAAACAAAACATAGTGAACGCATAAGTGGATTTCATTTAAAAGTAAAGTGCACTAAAAACAAAAAATAGAGAAAATGTCAAAAACTCAATTCATGTCAAAAATGAATTAAACATACAATGAAAATGGAAAAAAAGTCTAAGAATGAAATAAATATTTAATAACTGAAAAAATGTCAAAAATAATTAAATTCTCAAAACCTATGTAAAAAATGTCAGAAAATGCAGAAAATATTCGAATTTTTTTATCAGTTATTTCTCTTTGACTCGAATTTATCTGGAATTTTTTAATTTAATTTCTCAACAAACAAATTCCTCTTGGTGGTCACGGTGGGAAAAATCTAATAATAAAAAGAATTCAACTTCGTAGTAGTGTAATCGCTACTGAGGAGGAGGGGGCGGGGGGTGGGGGAGTTCGGAGGTCTAATTTCAAAAATATTTGTTTACTGTTCTCAGAGAATTTGAATAAATTTATTACTACACTAAAAGAAACATCCTGGGGTAAACTCAACTTTCTTCCATCTTCTCTTCTTACAAGACTGCAAAAATTGAAAAGACAAGTTCATGTAGGAAAAAAATCTCAAGAATTTAAAAAAATTAATAAATAAATAAAAAATAAAACATAAGAAAATCATGAATTTGAAAAAAATCGAATCACTGCGAAAAATACGAAAATTAAAAAATCGTAATAACGGAAAACGACGTAAATAATTTCAAAATAAATTTGACCCTCAAAGAAGACAATCCTTATTTCAGACTATTAGCCGCAATTTTCCTTCCGTGAAATTCGAATTTCGTTTCAAAATCCTTCCCTCAAAAACACTTTGATTTACCCTCCAAATTATACCCTTTACTTAACCGCAAATTCCAAATAGCATACTTGTTATTTGGCGAATCAATCAATACACTTTTTAAGGTCATTCGAGTCAGCTCAACGTGAAGGGTAAAATTTAAGTCAAATAGAAAATTTCGTCGCCCATTATTTACTTAACGAAGTGATATTTACATCGAGCGAACACGCCGGTATACACGAATACGAATAGGTCGTATAAGAAAAGCGAAGCCGATGCAATGTGCGAATGCTACCGCACGCACCATACCACCCTATCATTTCCCTTGGCGCGCGGTAAAGGTAGGGTGGAGCCCTTTGCGACGGCCTAATTAAGCTACCCTCATTATAGATTTACTCAAGAAGTTGTTAAGTGCCACGTAAACGCATGTAGACAAGCTGTATTTAACGTGACGATAATACCTATGTATATACTGGCTGACTGCGTTCGTACATCCTAGAGCCGGTTTTTATTTACCCTCGATTGTTTTCGGTCTAATTCTATACACCTCGAGCGAATAAAAATGCTCCGGTACCTGCGTTTCGAACACCGCGTAAACGATACGTACTATAAAAAGCTAACTTCATAATCCGTTCTATCCAATATGTCACATAATAGCTTACCAGTTACAATCGCCAGACTGCATTCTTTATTCGGCACGACGGCGGTCGAATACACGACCAACGGAAGTACAAGTCCGACGATTGTTTCCTTCGTTACCCTGTGCGCCGCGCCGCCCACCGAACGCAAACTCCGAGTCGTTGCTCGTTTATCATGGAAGATTAGAGACAGTTTTCAGTTTTTCCCTATATAGTTTCTGCTACACAGTATACAGCAGCCGCACAGCTCTATACACAGTTTCCACAATATATCCTCTTTCTATTCGCCGCCGATGGGACGGCGCGGGACCGTTCGCTATAGAACGCAATTTGCCCCGAAAAACTTCTCTCTTCGTAATTCATCACCGGGCGAGCGCGTAAAAGTTGTTTTAAATTTCACTCCGACACAGACACAGCTCTAGATACACGCTATGTACATTATACGTACAACGGGGCTATTTTTGTTCTCCTATTTCCACGCCGTGCATCTGAATACAAACACCACTGCGTTCGTTCTTTGTCCGACATGGTTATTTGAATTATCATCGTCAATACACCTGAGAGTGAAGGAACGCTTCTCGTCTTACCCGAAAAGATTAACATTAATTGAGCTCGCCAAAAACCGTTATTTATAGCGTTTTCCACTCTTTATTCGTTCGACCTTCGTAAATAACTGGCTGGCGGCTTGCTAATGAATTCGATTCCAACGACCGAATGATCTCTAGTTTCAACTATGATGTAAATTTTGTAAATCCAAAATACAATCGATATGTATTTAAGTTACGATAATTATCGAGAATCCTCCACTTTACCTTCCATTCGGCATACATACTCGGTAAAGCCATTAAATAGGGGCCATCAATTTTTAATCGTAAACCACTTCAAAACTCGATGCATAAACTACTCGTTCTTTGTATTACTGTATCATTGTCTCCTTCCGTTTCATTCTTCTTTCCGGATACATTGTTCGCAGATATGAAATACTTAGTATTTTCGTTTTTGCCTTTTAAAATGCAAATTATCGGGTCTATTTCTTTGGTATTCTACGAAAACCTTTTTGTGTTTTGTTTCATTTCGAATTATTCACGATCTATCCATTACAGATCAATTAGGATGCTTTCATCAATTTCTTAATTTCTTGTAAATTTATTCTTCAGCCGAATTTTTAGCCTAAAAATGACAGCTATTACAGACTACCTCATCAGGCAAGAAGGGGTCGAGGGAGGAGAGAGAGTCCTCATGTTTTTTTGCACAAAGTAACCTCTGGTCTGCGTTTTTTAGAGGAGTTCGTACCTTACAAAGATAACTATTACAACTCATCTGATTTCAGAAAGAAGGGTGGGGGAAGATGGGGTCTTGAAATCTTTACGTTTCAGACCATTTTTCAATTTATATGTCAAATTTTTTATTTGAAATTCTTGGGGGGGGGGATAAAAACTCACATATTTCCTCGAGTCTTGGAAAAAAAATTAAAAATCAAATGTAATTCAATTTATTAATTTTTTTTATTTAAGGAGACATGTAGTGTTACGTACTAGCGTTCTTAGTCTTAGGTGAGGAAAGAAGGTCTAAGAAAGAGAGGATTTTTGAAAAGAATGAAGATGAAACTTTGGTCGTTAGGAATAGAATATGGAAGTACTTTTTTTGGGAGGGGAGGGGAGGTGGGGCATTTTTAACTAATGTGGTTGTTATGGCTTTTCTGTGTTGAAAATTATATGTGAGAAGGCAAACCATAATTTTTAATAAAAGATGGAACTGCGCGAATTCTAATTCAATTTAATAATAAAATTAATTTCATTAGTGATAATCTGCAAGTTCGCTACAAGAAGCTTACGTATTAATGTACCTAAATACATATATTTCTTTTCTTTAACATGAACTAAATGAACACCTTACATTGCTTCAACAGAAAGAAAATTTTTTTATTTTTTTTTTATTTTTTGTAAATTCTGAATCCCATGAAACAAGAAAGTAACCAGTGGTGTCTCGATATTTTTATTGTTTTTTATTTTTTAATAAAACTACTCATTCATGATCGCTCATCTGTAGAATCTATTGCAGCGTAATAATGCAAACAAAACCTACTTTTAAGGATCACAATCGCCTTCCCCTTACCTCCCAAAAATGAAAAGCTTTCATGTGAATATAACGTATTCACTTATTAAGTAAGGGCTGTATTAGGATTTTTTTCCATCATTCACAGAAATTTCTTGTTCACCCAAAGCAGAGTTGATTTACTCCCCTCTCCCACAAACAATGAAATCTGCTCAAAACTTAGTGAGAGACTCTTCTTACAAATGCGACAAAACCACTTTTTGGTTTTTTCGAAAAAATTCAAAATGGCGGATCACTCAAATTTTGAGAGAGGCTGAAGAAGAGGCAAATAACTCAAATTTTATGTTTTTGATTTCATATAGAATAATGAGTTATGAACACCAACATATCTGAATTTCAGCTTTCAACGTGCATTTTGAGGGGAGTTACAGCAAAAACCGGTTTTTTGAGGAAGTTTTGAGTAATGAAATTCCTTGAATCTTCCATATCTCATCACCAAATCAACCTAGAAAAGTGAAACTTTATATGTAGGGTTAATTGGTGACCAGAATATGACCTCTTGAATTTGGATCAAAATAGATCCAAAATGGCGGATTATCAAAATTTAAGTAGAGATTGAGGAGCCTCAACTTGGTAAAAATATTAATAATATGAACTCATGTGATTATTGGGGATAAGAAGTATATTATATCCTCAATTCACTTCCATACATGATTTTAGAGGGGGGAAGGAGGGGTTAAAGAGCTCAAAACGTGGTGGAAGTGCAAGAGAAATCAAAAAATTTTTATTTTGGTGTCATATGAAGAAATGAGTCCAAGTGACTAATCTTCTTTCATTTCAGCTTCCCAAGTGCATTTGAAGGGGAGTTAGAACAATAAACGTGTTTTGGAAGGGAAATAGCTACAGGAAATTTTACGAATCTTCCATACCTCTTCACCAAATTGATGTAGAAAGGTCAAACTTCATGTGTAGGGTTAGTTGATGACCAAAATACGACCTCTTCAATTTGGGTCAAAATGGATCCAAAATGGCGGATTTTAACGAGGGTATTGCGCGTGGCCTATAGACATGAAGAGGTTAGCAATGTTATTTGTAAATCTGAACAAGCCCCAGTTAAAAATTCAGCTCCAGTTATGCGGCATGACTGCTTACGTTTTTTTTTATTAATTCTATATTTCACGTGTATCTAAATACCACGTAAAAATTTATAATTCGAAATTAAATAACAGAAAAAGTATTATGGGCTGAATTTTAATTCTTCAGAAGATAGGAGACAAGCTACGCCCAATTTGTGCTATTCATAAGTTTTAAAATTTTTGTATATTCGATACAAAAATTAATGCCATTTCTTAGCAAAATACGAGTCAGTTTACCAATTCATTGGAAACAAACAACAACAACAACACACTTGAAACGCGGAAGACACACACAGCGATGCATTTCACCATTTTCTCATTCCTTTTGCATCGATGAATTCCTCATCTCCATCTCTTCACTTTGTATGGCTGGTGAACTAACGGTGGTATTCGTCACCGTAACAAACTCGCCTGGTATTTACAATCGAACGCTACAAGTAAACTTAATCCGTTCGACGCCTAACGTCATAAAAAATCCGCAAAATCAAGGCCACACCGACGCCGACAATAGCGTTAATACAGTAACAACCATTATCAACTCTTACGGAATCATTAACGCGTTGCGGGAATATGGTCGGAGATGGAAAAAAACCGCACCATCACAATCAGATAACCCTGTAAAACCGTACCCTTCGGGTGTTTCGGTACAGAAGGGTAAAATAGCCGATAAAAGATAAGGTCGTAAACGGGCATATCCGAAGAGCCACCATAAACAAATGCTCGCTTTAATTAATTTTTTCCAACAATCTGGCACAGATTATCATCCGTGCTGTGGCGCACGAGTCTATATCGTAAACATTTAAACGCAGCCACCTGATGAAGGGAGTATCGCTATCGATACAGCGCAGGTGTTACCATAGACAGTTCCACAGGTCACCTACCTGCGAGCACAGTAAACGCTTATATTCGCGGTTAATTATATCACGCGAACGTGAAAAACTCCCCATTCGTGTACTTCGAGTTAACCAGCGAAAAAAAAAGTTCGCCATATTTCGCTAACCTTTTCGACTCGATTTATTCACCCTTCTCGTCGTAATACTGAGCACCAGCCATCTTCGAATTGATCGCCATGCGGGCCCCGATATACGAATTCTTCGCTGCACGTCGTTCACGTAGTTTAGCCTCATTTTCGCATATTTGCCGACACACTACTCCATTTAAATTACATCATAAACGCCCGCCTCGCCCGCTCCAATAGCAATCACTCGAGGCGTCGCCTGCGCGAGTTAGGGAGCCGTATAAACGTGAGAATTACAGACCGCATGAATTCTACCATACAGTATACACCGAATGCATAGAGAAAAGAAAGTGTTAAAGGGGATGTTGAAGGTTAAACGCGACCAAGAATGGAATGAATATAATAAAGATGGTCGTGCGCCCGTTCCAAAAAGGGAAGCGCGATGCGCACATTCACCATGAAACATTCGAGGGTAACCATTATACGGCCTAAAAAGGGACCGGAGTGATTTCGTTTTTAAATAGCTTTTCTCGTCAAAATACCCGAGTACGTATACCGAAACGCTATTATATAGTATGCGACGACGATGATATTAAAATTAGTACAAAGGCGACTACGACAAAACGCAAATAACATTTCCTATTCGATTAAAAGCGAACTACCTTACCTTAGTCGATGCTTTTTTCCACTCGTTCAGCGCCTGCCTTCGCCTATTTCATATTTATACAACCTATATCGTACGCTGTCCGGCTTTAAACGGATTAAAACAAAATAAACATCGCCACCGTATTCGTTTTTACGCTCTCCGCTCATCCGTAACGAAAAGGTCGCCTCGTTCAATTATACCAGATAACGCGTCCACTCTCAGCTCAGATTAAATTAACATTATATCGGTGTACTGCCTTATAAATCGCTCACCACTGTCTACCCCGATAACCCTCCGATTAGCTCGCACTGACCAATGACTACAAATTACCCGGACCTTCTCACGAGTCACCTGTGTCGCCAAAGATGCCGAAAAACCTCAAAGTCGCCTGCAAAATCAATAAAAGCGCAACGGGTTTCAACCTAGTAAACCTCCTAGATAAATAGAATTAAGCGTTCGTACACGCCGAACAGCCAGCCCATTTGTATCGCTAATCAAACTCGATAAAGGGTTCGACCCTAATCACATGTATACCGAACACGATACCGCACACAGCAACACTCCCTATCGCAAATACCACTTTGCCAGCCTAACCCATCAATTATTAAATTATTGCTTTTCATGAAAACCATTAAAGGCGACAATGTTCGCGTAAAGAAATATTTTGACGATCGACGAACTACGTGCAACCTAGAGAGGTTCGCCGATCCGTCATCCGTATCGGATAATCGACCGAGTAGAAAGTAATTCGGATGACCTCCGGCTTCTATCGTGGCTACGGATACGATTCGCAGCCCCCACGCTATCGCATTCCGATACCATCTTTACCTGCGAGTCTTCTCAATGAAAATAACAGATGAGATCTGATTCACTTTGGAGCGTAGTTGTAACCAGGTTTTTTCAAATGGGAGGAGGAGAGTGAAAGAACGTATTCAGCAGATTCGACATTCAAAAGTAACAGACTTCTTTTATCAAGCGGGATATCAACGTAAAATCCAGAGACGTGTTGAAGGACTTTTTAAGAAAGGGCAAAGAAGAAGAAATGGCCAACTCAATTATACCATTTTTTCAACTCGTAAAAATTTACAAATCCTTATTACACAAATTTAATTTCAATTTAAAGACTACAATGCCAACATCTATCACTTTTAAATGTATGATGTAAAAAATACGTTATCCGACTTATTTTAAAATTTCTATAAACCTTCCAACAAATCTTTTTGAGACTATTTTTCCTATTTTTTCTTCTTTTCATAAATTAAATCTTGATTTTTTTCACTAAAATATTTTTTTACTTCTTAAATATTACGTGAATATTTTTAACATTTCTGAGTTACCTAATTAAAAAAAAAATTAATTCTCTAAAAGTAAAATTGAAATTAAAAAATTAAAGAAACATTTGAATTTAAAATTGCTAATTTTTTGAGCCAAGTTTTTGTCAACAACGTTGTTATTGCAGTCAACCTTGATTTGGAAATGAGTAATCTGAGGAAATAGTGGTTTTCGAATTAAATGTTCAAATTTGTGGTATACATATTTTATCCCTGCTTCGTCGCTCGAACCTATGCACATGAAAATTGCTCAAATTTCGATGAAGAAGTTCTCATTTTAAAATGCAGAGTTTTTTAATGGCCTTTACTTTCAAGCGGAATCTGCTGCTTTTTTGTTTGATTTTTCTTTAATTTTCGTACTCCTTTGAAATTGATTCATCAGCTAAGAGTCAAGCTTTCGAACTATGAAGCTTTTTCTGTTTTTTTTTTTTTGCAAATATCTCAGGAATGAAGGGTCGTAAAGAAGAAATGTATAGGAACAAAGTTGTAGGGAATTTTATTCCCTACAACTTTAGTTCTATCCATTTTTTTATGAAAGTTCGTTGTAAGTTGAGTTTTTGAGCTTTGAAGTTTTTTAGTTTTGTTTTTTTTACTATCTCGAGAACGAAGCGTCGAAGAGAAAAATCAATAGCAATTCTTGCAAATTTCAAGCTCTACAACTTTACACAAAAATCCATAGTTTCTCGAGAAAATTAAATCAAAATAGAGAGTCCAATAATTGGTACTTCTTGTTCCCTGAAAGTTCGCTGTTTTTTTTATTTTTCGACGATAACTCAAGTAAAACACGATTAACTTAAAATTTCGGAAATAGGTAGACAGCATGAAGCGTAAAAGTCCCATTGTTTTTCAAGTAAATTCCTTCACTGAGAGTTGAGCTTACGAACTTTGAAGATTTTTCAGTTTTTTGAGAATATCTCAGGAATGAAGGATTGTAAAGAAAACATGCATAAGAACAAAGTTGAAAAAAATGTCATCTTCTATAACTTTGGTTCTTACATATTTTCCATTAAAGCCAATGGAAAACTGAGTTTTTGAACTTGAATTTCCATTCTCCAACGTTAATTCGAGTGAAAATTGATAGATTGATTCTAAATTGAGAACAGGTGAAAGAGTTGAGAATAGGTGGAAGAGTGAAGCCTAAGAGCTCCATTGTTGTTGAAGTCGATTCGTTCTTCAACAGACGAGTTTTCGAATTTTGAAGCCTTTTCAGTTTTTCGCAAATATCTTGGGAATGAAGGGTTAAAAACAAAAAATATATAGGAACAAAATTGTAGGAAATTTCATTCCCTAGAACTTTGATTCTTATAAATTTTTTATCAAAGCTCACAGAAAGTTAAGCTTTAGAACATAGAATTAGTTTTTATTCCTTTGCTACCAATTTTACATGCACATTAGTAATTTCGATTAATTTTTTTTAAATTTATTACATATTTTGTTATTTATTTTTATTTATTGTTCAACATTAACGTAAAGTCTACTATTTAGGTATAGCGCTACCTAGTTTTGGATTTTTGATACAACTCAAAATGATCGATCATTTAAATTTTGAGAGAGGCTAGAAATAGGTCAAATACCCAAAAATATTCATTCAAGGTCTCACTTAAAAAAGTGAGTTAATGATACAAACACATCCAAATTGACCTTCTCAAGTGAAATTAGTTGAGAGTTAGAGCGAAAAACTGCTTTTTGAGAAGGTTTGGATTCATAAGATTTCTTGAATCTTCCATAATATGGGTTAATACGATACCTGAAAATAAGAAGGATGCTATATCCCAAATCAATCATCAAAACTAAAGTTGGAGAGGAGAGAGAGGGGTAACTGTCATTAAAATGTGACGCGGGTAAACCAAAGGGCGAAAATTTTCGATTAATTAGGAACCCTGAAATGTTATATTTGAGGCTTGATTGAGACTAGAATATGATACCTTGAATTAAAGTCAAAATGAATCCAAAATGGCGGATAATCAAAATCTGAAAAAGGCTTAAACCACACGAATACTCTAAACCAACCTTATATCGTTTCCCAAATCCGCCTTCACAGTAGAATCAGAAGGGAAGAAGGAGAGGTCATTATCTTCAAAATGTAGCAGAAGCAAATAAAAGGGCAAAAATGTTCAATTATTGTTTTATAAGATAATGTACGCCAGGGTGACGAAAAAATTCAAATTTCAGCTTACTAAGTAGCTTGGAAGAAGAATTGGAAAAAAACAGAGAAAATTTCATGAATCCTTCTTATCTCTTCGCCAAATGTACTTGTCAAGCTGAAACTTAGTAAATGAGGTACGTTGGATACTGACATATCAAAATTTTGAGGAAGTGGGCTTTAAGTGAAAGCAATCACATCAATGAAATCCGCACTCATTCATGATCATTTCTGTAGGCAAAATTGTCGATAACGATCATGGTCATACTACAACAATACTACTTATATCTACAGCCTTACTACAGAACTGAGCTTTAGCTAGAGTAAAATCCGTTGCATAAGCTACAACTTGAAACTACTCTAACCTCACAATTCCAAATCTCCATCCATCAATTTCCGATGCCTCAACAAATTTCACTTCCTAAACCGGAAACTCTATCTCGATATCGAATAACAGCACTCTATAATGTATCAAAAAGTCGGTGACGTATTGCACGTGCTACGGTACCATAAACGTGCCGTCCTTGACCTTGATAAGACCATCGCACTGGCTATCTCAGCATTTGGACAAGTTCGCCACGCAGTGGGCGCTAATTCGCCATATCGCCAATACCGCCTCGATTAAATCGCTTCGCCGTCGCGATCTTCTGTGTCGAAAGAAACAAAAAACCTTCATCGTCGTGTAATGAAAACACGCCGAGAAGTTTAAATTAACTGCAAAAGCTCCCGCGCATCCGACAACCGTATTATTAAACTTTTCAAAATTCTTTACCGTTTCTTGCAGCTTGGCAAACAATGACGCCCAGAACAATGAATGTAACGTCATCCGTTTTTGAGTGTGTTTTGTGTATAACGCCGTCTTCGTTCTATACACAACGATGATTTGCTCAACTTATATCGCGCGTCGTCTTCGGTTTACGAGACAGCTTTTTCTTTTCCAGTTACGCCTCGAACAATAGATAATATATAAGATACTTCTTTTACTTATTTCAGGTATACGTACGAAAATTGTTTATTAACGAAAAACCAACCTATAGGCATACTTTCATCGTTCGCGAAAATGATGAAAGGAAATAGGTCGTGAACTTTACAGCATATTCTCTTTTATGATGACTGGCCGACTCATTTATTTTTCGAAGACGTATAAATAGAAGGGCATAAAGAAAAGAAACGTGAAATTTATCTCCATAAAATTTCGAAGAAATATTTACAATAAAAATTGTTTTTTTTTTTCCTTTTGATACTACCACTACAAATAATTATTATATGTACATATCTTTTATTCTTCAGAAAAAAATTGAAACAAAATCAAAATTTATATTTTCAATTTTATTATTTTTCACCCAACATAAAGTTCTATACATATTATTTATATTATAATTAGATGAGTTTTTAATAGAAACGATTCCCAAAGAAGAAACTATTTTTGGGTTCTAGATTACGTCAAATTTTTTGGAATCCATCATTTTCCCCACAAACGAAAAAAAATTAAAAAAAATTGTTAAACATTTAAGAAAAAGTATTTCTTTTATTTTTGGCCATTTTTTTCATTTCAGATATTTTATTTCATTTTTTATTTTTGAATAGCTTGTGAAGGAATGAACACTTTTAGAATATTTATTATGTTGCTTAATAATTTTTTTTCTTTTTTCTTTTTACCCGCCTTATACAGCTACTAATTTTTTCATTAGAAAAATAACATTTTGTAATTTTAGAAGTCAGTTTATTTTTTTAATCTGTTTTAAAATTTTAAGGTAATTTCTTAACTTTGGATTTTGATAAACTTTTCTTGAAGTTTTAACTTTTTTCATTTATTTGAACAGTTCTTCTTTAACGACGTTTACTCATATTTTACTTTTTTATCACAATTTTACTTGCCTTGTGCCTTTTTTTTTGAAAAGGATAAAACTATTTTTGGTCTTAAGAATTTTTTGGAGGTTATGGGGGGAGGGGGGAGGAAAGTGATTGTAACATACCTCTACTTGAAAAAAAAATGAATAATAAAATAAAAAACAAAAAAGTGACAAAAATTTAATTTAAAAATAATTAAAAGATTTTATTTAAATTATTTTGAAAGAATAATTTTTTTTAAAAATCAAATTATTTTTAATCATTTAATAAAATTATTAGAATAGTTTACTCGATTTAAAATGTTAAAAACTCTTCAGATTTCCTCAACATCGAATGATACGTAAGTAAACTGAATGCTAGAGGTGAAAAAGGGAAGCGGTCGATAAGCCCACGGCCGCTAGCTACCATACAACTCGACTATCTATTTACGCCGACAGACCACTCAGGTATAGCGCAAGGACACCGACTAAAATCGGGAATTTTTACATCCACTTCCGAGTGCACCCGACATCACAATTTTTCCAGCGAATGCGAATTTTTCCTTTATTTTTCTCTCAATTGCGTATTCGTTCGTGAACAAATAAAACACTACCACCGAAGCGTATACGATTAAATACACATACATGGCCACAGACATACCGATTCGACCACATATTAAGATGATTAGGCAATGAAGATGTGAAACAAAACAATCTATAAATACAAGGTCATTTCTAGACTATTATTTCGTTTCGTAATCGTTTTAACGCTGCTATCAAGCAGCCAATGCGCGTATTTTGACAAAGTTCATTTCCATTTTATCACACATCCGTTTGAAAATCGAAATCGGATTTCCTTCTTCGACTTCGCAAAATTCGTAAGTCGTAACAGACGAGAAATCATCTTAGGATACGCGTATCGAAAAAAATATACGTATACTTACACGCTGAACAAAAAAGAGAACGTAATCCCAAACAAAACAAATTACTTTTGCTGCCTTCTCAAATTGCTGTAAATTGATATGTATGTTTAATAACCATTACCTGAAACAGAACGTAAACAAATTTCATTTGAAATTATCTCGACTGTGAAATTAAATAGGAATAAATGAGAAGTACGGCAACGCCAAAGAGAATAAATTTACTTTGTCATAGTTGCTACAAGGCACGCTCAATGATAGAAGCGTAATAAAACAATAAGAAGTTCTACACAGTAATTTTTCATCATCTTTGTAACAAGAGAGACATTCAAAAGGTTTATGTTACTGAAGTGGCTAAGTAGGCAGCATTTATTTACTGCGTAAATAAAAATATGTTATTCTTTGCTTTCCTCTTTCAGTTTCATTCATAAAAGCTCTATAATCGGTATCACTATAAATCAGCACTTGAATAAACGGAGAAAAACTGAACAGTGAACTTAATAGCGATACAAAAACAGCAATATGGGATTTGAAAGCTTTACAGTCCTCTCTTACCTATCCCACTATATTTTAATTTACTCCGCAGCCCCATCATGTGGCATAATTGTGCCTTATTTATTTGAAACAGAATAGGATGTCTAACTAGTTCAAAAAATTAAAATAGTAAATGGCAACATTGAATGCTTATTGAAACATTTTACAGAGTAATTATCGTAACTGGTGCGTTTTCTGATTCGTCGTACGTCACGCGGGTAATAATCAATCAGCAAGTAGAATAACGGTAAATTACCTACACGAATCAGTTGATGATTCAAATAACAAACGAATTTCACTGAAAATTGAACGATATTATTTAGGAAGGTGGAAATTAAATTATTTAGATTTCATCCAGGGTTGCGTTCACAGACCAATTTTCATCACGTTCATTAAAAAAAAAAAAAGTATCAACTTTGGCTTTTAACGCTTTCTATATATTATGTTCATTTTTGAGGAAAAACTCGTTCAGTTCAGTTCACGTTCATTCAAAAAAAAAGATGCGTTCAGTTCACGTTCGCGTTCTGGTTAATTCTGATTTCGTTCAATTCAGTTCATGTTCATTTTGGTGGAAAAGTTCGCGAACGTGAACGATTTTCGTTCAGTTCAAAAGTGAACGACGCATCTCTGATTTTATCACATTTTAACCTCATGATTGGTCGTTCACGCGTGATGTAAAACCAGTCAGAAAATGGACCCATCATTTAACCTTTACACGCATAAATCAGGTCCCAAAAATTAAAACAGAATTTTTAGCTGAATTCTAATGAAGAAATATGCAATTCGGATTTTAAAAGCAAATTAGCTGACCTCTGGTGGAAGAAATAAGAAACATATTCAGAATGATCAAGGAATAACCCTCATCAAACTATGTACAAATTGCTATGGAACGGTGTTGAAGGAATAAACCCATGAACAAGAACGAAGAACAGCAACAAGAACGGAGAGTTCTCATTGTTCCTGAGGAACAGGATCCAGAATAAGAACATAAAACTGATATGTTTGAAAAACAAAGAACGGAACGAGAACAGAATATTTTCAAACTAAAACATCGAAGAAGGAAAAGAGAATCAACTAATGTACATACAATGTTGAGAAACGAAAACAAGAACGATGTAACTTTTAGTTGTTCTACGTTCTTTTAAAGTTCATGGTTCATCATAAAATTTATAGAAATCATGATAGAAAAAAAAAATAAAAAACTTAAAAAAGTGCCCAAGTGCTACGTATACCCATATCAGTCTTTTTTTTTTTATTAATTAGCTTAAATTAATTAATAAGTTTTCACTTTCAACCACAACACAAACATTAAACAGGTTATTTAAAAAAAATTGGAGAACGAGAACAGAACGAAGAAAGAACGAGAACGAGACCATAAAGGATTTAAAGAACGAGGAACGGAACTAGAACAATATTGTTAAGGATTGAAAGAACGAAAAACGGAACAAGAACAGTTGAAACATTGAGAATAAGAACGAGTCAGGAGTAGGATCAAATGACTGGTTTTTTTCAGGAACGAGAACAGGAACAAGAACCGACAAATGTTCGTACCTACAACGCTGCATATTGTGAGCGTAATTTTTAAACTGCGATTTTTTTTCAACATCAACAAAATGTTTATGTCTTCAGCATATAGCTAGGCATTCTCCTTCCTCCCTTCACCATAAAATTCCATTTTTTGGGTTTTTTGAAAAATAAAAATCATATTCAAAAGAGATGGCGAAAAATTAAAATTAGAATTTTTGAGAGGGTTTGTTGATAAATGAAAATGGTACTTCAATATTTAAAAAAAATATAGTTGATTGAAATAAACAAAAAAGAAAATTTGTTCCCTATATTTTAATGGTGATGGCAACTGCAATTTTAATTTTAAAAAATCATGAAACATCGAATTTTAAAAGAAATATAAAAGAAGTTATTTTTATGCAGTGTTAAGCATGAAAACTTTTTTTATATGTTTTTCAAAAAAATTCTACGTTCAAACCTGCATTTAAAAACCAGATTTCACTTTGCATACAGACTTAAATAGGTGATTTTTTTTATCCCTTGAGGCCTTGATAACTCCAAACATCGACACACACTAGCGCGCTCTGGTTTTCTTCCAACTCCCAATTACAATCTGCCTGATATGAAATGATGTATGGAGAAGGGAATGAAAGTTATATTAATATAATTAGTTTATTTTTATTTTTAATTTTCTAAATAAATAATTAATTTTTTTTTAATAATTTATTTATAATTTTTTTAATTTATGAATTATTTTTATTTATTTTAATTTTAATAGTTAATTAGAATAGTAATTAATTTGAACGATTAAACTCGAGATTAGTAATATTTTTCTATAACCTTTTTTCTATCATTTGTTTGATAATTTTTTCATTTTTAATTTAAACTACGCTTTTCTTTCATTTTTAAAAATCAAATTGAAAGCTAAAATGAAACAATGAAATAATGAATTTATAAATAAAATCCGTCTTTCAATTTCAAAGTGATTTCAACTTTTAGTTACATCAACTTTCAACTCCAGAGTAATTCAATAAAGTCGCTGATACAATTATTCCTTATTTTGCAACGAGCTGCTGATTATCTGAGCTCACTGATAATCATATCAAAGGAGTAAATACTAAATAACACCATTAAACAGATAACTCGTTTATTTTCGTATATAGGTAGCTCGTGCTATTCAACACATATCTTCACATTTCTATACATAGTAAGCCTTCTATCAAACTCGACTTATATCAGTAAGTAAATATCTACGCTCACATCACCTCCGTGTAGCTCACACAATATCAACATTTTCGTTCAAGTTCACACAGCTCCAACAAAGCTACAACATTGGAGGTATACACTATACAGATACACGTTATTCCCGAACTCTGTATTGCATGTTGACGTCTACGCCTTTATAACCATGAAAATATGAATTCACGCACATTAAATGAATAATTATCGAATAAGTCGAGCTATAATCGTTGAAAAATTTACGTCATTGTGTACGACAAATAACCTATTTCCAAGCGAAGACATTCGGATCACCTGATTCTCCTACATCTGCTCTATCCGAACGGATCCACGCGTTCGCCTATTAACGCCAATTCATGCAAAAAACTAATCAGACCCTGAAAATAACTATTCCGTTGAAAAATTAATAAACACCGTGTCTCATTCTTCGGACATTATAAACGTTCGGTGTGGTACGCTTTACCGATGAGAATGTAATTATGAGAGCGGAACGGTGTAAGTTTCGTTTGTATAGCACGATAGCTCGTGAACGTGCATAATTGCGCCCGTGTTTTATACCTTATCTCGACCGATCGTCCAACTCCGCTAGACGACGTTTTGAACGTATTATCGGTCCGAAAATACAATATTGCGGAAATTAATATGGAAAATAATGACCGTAGAATTCGCTCGCGTCGGCCATATCGAAATCTTCAATCTTCATATTTTTCCATCGATATGTCAACGATACCAAATCAAGTATACTCGCTTCGGCGAGGTGAACTGGCTTTAATTGTTTTAGCCAATCGTTTATTACAATGTATTCCGTTACAATAGTTCACGAGTTATGATAAAATTAATATAAACGGTTACGTAAGCGTATATTTTTCAACATTTCATTTGACTCGGACTATTATGCATTTTATAGCTCGATCGTGTGTCTTGTGATGAAAACCAGCGTACGTTGTATCTATTATTCTATTTTAGGTATACCAGCCCAGATGGGACCAGATAACTCCGACGAGATTACTTAACGTTCGATCAACGATTATACATTCGATAAAAACGAAGCCCACAAAGCAACACGTTATTCGAAGAATTTAATTCCAACTGAACCAATATATCGACCAGTGCTCATCGAACCTACGCACCTGTTATCGACTACTCGAAAAATTGCTCATTATTGACAGCAGCTTAAACCATCATTACCCAAATGGCGCGAGTATTTCAATTTCTCTTTCATTACCAAACGCACTACGTCGCTACGAGTCATACCCGCCATAATTCCTTGACCCATATTATCCGCGCATTTAATTCTAAAATCTTTTTTACAATCGTATTTTCGAGCTAATAATTACAATTATGATGCAACCGCCGGTCGCAACTTGAAACTTTGACAATTTCGTATACAAATAATCGAACATCGATACTCCCGAGTTTCACGCATTCGACGCACGCGTGAGCAATAGGAAAATTTATTATGATATCATTTCGTCCTATCCCAAGGATTCGCGTCAGTAATCGCTAACGTCGCTTTGTCATTGAAATGATTATCTTCAATTGACACGTCAAAAAGACGCTCGAAATTTATTCCCCCGTAATAATATGCAACGTTGGGCGAGTTCAAATTCGTTTTCACAATCGTCATTATTTAATTTATATCAATTTTCTCGCAGTATCCAATTTAATAATAAGGAAAACGGCGAAAATATTCAGGTAGTCGAATAGCGATGAAATATTGTGCTTTAATAATGGTGTTTTATTTCGCCGCAGACTTTTGTAGACGCTTTCGTTGCAATTATTGAAATGAACCTTCTATTCTTTCAATATATTATGCGTTTTGTCTAAATGATTAATTTAAAGGAATCATTTATTTCACAGAGGCAGCGAATAGAGAAATACATGGGCTACACTGTTACAGAATAGTATGTAGTAATATCGATTATAAATTTCTTTTTAAAATTTTTTTTCCCAACTGATATGCCTAAATGGCTGGTCAGTGGACATCGACGAAATTTTAATTTAACAAAAAATAAAAGTAAGAAAATGTAAATATGCAACTAATGACAGAAATTATAACATAAATGGATTAGTTTTTTTTTTTTTTTTTTTGCTAGATACTCATCAATACAGAAATCAATTAATGATAGAAATTAAATAACAGCTATGCTTTTTTTGTCAGGAATTAAACTCATGAGCTGACCTATAGAACTGATTTTTCTCTTGAATAATCAGCCTAATCAGCCAATTATTGAATAAAATTAATTTTTGCTGACAGCCCATGTAATTTGGGAATAAGAGTTCAGAGGAAGGAAGATCACCTATCTACATTAAATTCATTAATATCCAACATTTTTGTATACCTATAGATGAACCATTCAGTTTGCATTAAAATTGATCGAAAATGGCGAATGCTTTAAAATTTGAAGAAAATAGCTCAAATTTCATTACTATGTAGTATGTATATTGTACTTACGATTAGGTTAAACAAGCTAATAATGGTCACAGCGTTGCCAATTTAGCTATTTTCTGGGTTTTCTAGCTAATTTAGATTCTTCTTAATTTTGAGAATGCTATTTATTTATTTTTTACTCATTGAAAAACTAGAACAGGCTATTTATTTCACGAATCTATTTTTTTCAAATGTTGTTTTCGTATTACCATTATTCCTTGATTTTTCCATGATTTCTCTCCAATTTTTGGTGCTAATTTTTGATTTGCAAATCTATAACACTGGTTACATGAAATTTCAATTTACAGAGTAATTATAGTAATCGCTTCGTTTTCTGATGGGTCATGCGTCACGCGCGTAACGACCAATCAAAAGGCTAGAAAGTGATAAAATCTAGGTAATTTCATTCTTTCCTTCCTAAATGATACCGTTCAGTTTGCAGTGAACGACTGAATTCATTCGTGATTTGAATCATTAGCTAATTCATGTTTTTATTTTAAGGGTAAGTGAAGGTAATTTACCATGTTCCGACTCGCTGATGGGTTGTTACACGCGTGACGTACGACCAATCAGGAAGCGGACCAGTTTCTATAATTACTCTATTACAGAGTCATTTGAAAAAAAAAATAATAATGATAATATGTATTTTATTTTTGTATTGTAATACCTTTATTTCTTCATTAGAAAATTTCATTATATAATTGTTAGAAATGACAAGTGTTCAAAACTTGGAGCGGGTTCTGTATTTTGCATTTTTAAGAGTAAAAAAATTTAATTAGCTAATTTTGAAGAGCAAATTCTACAGACTTCATAGACAATACTACATATTTTGGCTTTAGAATAATGACAAACAAATAAGAAACCTTCTAAGCTTACCACATCTCAGCTCTTTGCACCTTTTGCCGCAATTAAATCTTTTTGTTACTCCACTACCCTTGAACTGTACACGGCAAAAGATCAAATAAAAAGTAATCATAATAAAAAGCTAGTTCATTAAATTCGTGCTCATAGGATTATGCTTTCCTTTTTATGAACTATACTCAAGTTATAAAAAATTTACTCCTTTTAAAATTTGTTGGCTACATCGCAGTGAGTGTAAATATTTCCAACCCTCTTCCCCTTACCCCAAAAATAAAATTCCTAACTATACAATTTACGGGGAATTATAATGAAAAACAATTACATTAGAAATTTTCATTCCGCCATTTTCAATAAATTCAAGCATGCTGAATCTTTAAGTAAACAGTTATGTTGCATCGTAGGTACGAGGTACCTCAAATTTCCATATCGAGACTGTGTAGTGTGTACCTTTGCTCAGTATAACCAGGAAGAATAATATACTTGAAATGCAGCCTCCTAGGAGTAAAAAATGGGCTGTTGGAGACTAATAATATGGCGAAGAAAAATCAACGAATAGAAAATTCAAAATATTTTATTATAGTTCCACACGATGAAGTGAGCTTAAAATACTTGCATGCTGAAATTTCATTTTCTTGGATGATCTAGAAGCGAGTTTAATCAAAAAATTATTTTTGGAGAGGAAGAAAAGTCGTGAAATGTGCTGAGTAATAAAATAAAGCATGTACTTCCAGATAATCGCAAGTAAATGAAAAAATTACTCCTTTTCTTCAAATTTACCGCGACCTAGCCTCAATTTTTTTTTTAATAAATTAAATTCATCATTGTTTAATAATTTAGATAATTTTATTTCCTATTGATTTAGATTGGCTTTAATTTTAAAAAATGCTCAATTTCCATTTAATGTATGACTTCCTCTAGTAATAGTTGCTTCTATGCTTGTTTCAGCATTATTTCATTCTTCAACTACCTCATTATAACCAGCTTTCCGAAATGTGTGCCTTTAGCCTATGCTATGTAAAAATTAAAAAATTTCTTAAATGATCCATTTTTCTACATGAAATATGTACATTTAGAGAACCTATACGAAAGATATAGGATTAGCTTGAGACTAAGTATAATATGACCCTTCAACTTTAGTTCAATATGCATTTAAAATAACAGTGTAGCAAAATTTAAGGAGAGCTTGAGGGAATCCAAAGAGTTTACATTTGATGAATATGGACTCGTGTGATTAATGAAATCAATTTATTTCAACTTCAACTTTTTGAAATCATCATAGAAGTACGCAGAAGAGGGAGCAAATGAATTAACAACATTATATGAAAATCTACACGTGCTAAAAACTTAACTCCAGTAATATGGTAAGACTGCCTACATTTTCTTATGTCGTCGTGTATGCAGTAAATTTCTCAAGTAATGATAAAATTAAGTGATAGGAACAGGTTTAATTCCATAATTCATATGTACTAAATGTAAGCAAATCTACATTTCCCTGCAAGATGACGAAGATTCAAATTTTATTTGAGTTTTGAAATTTATTGTCAAATCAAATTAATCAATCTTCATTCGTAAAATACACAACATATGTTGAAATTTATAATACACGTTACGTGATAGTAGATTCTTTTTCTTACATTCATCACACTATAGCAAGGCGTACTTGAATAGGCAACTCTCAAAGCAGACAGATCGTCAGGTCTTCATAAAATAGTTTATGACTAAAGGTTAGACTATATTTTTATTTTTCGCGAATAAACTATTGATAATTGAAATTCATATTGATGATTATTATTATTTAAATAATCAATACTTCCAATTAAACAATTCTAATGAATAAAATTAGAAAAATTAATGAATTATTGTTATATATTTTTTTTTCAAACATGATGAATAATAAATTAATAATAAATAAAAATGAACAACCACTGCTTCATTTTTTTTTTTTTTTTTTTTTTTTTTGTTTCCAGGGATTGGAAAAAAAGAACTATGAAATTAGTTTCTTTTTAGCTTGAAGTTGAACGACACATTCTTAACATTAAATACAGTAAATTACAATCATAACGTATGATATAAATTCAAAATTAAAATAAGTAGGTATTGGGCTATATATTTTCACGTTTTGGGCTTTCGCTACTTTTTTATTTTAATGAAGAATTCCGAAAATTATGCAAGCTACTTGCTACGAATAAAAATAATGATGCAAAAAATGAAGGTATTTAAAAATGAAAACACGAATAATAACTCCAACATCCGAATAATATTTTATTCCAAGCGACATTTCTCGACGACCTTTTACTTGGCAAAAACCCTTCACAGTTGCCACATTTTATCGATTTAATTACCGGGCTAAAACTTTTCAAAAGCTAACCCACGAATTCTACCTTCAACACTTTTCTTCCAGCGCAGTTAAATACGAGCAAAAAAAATCACACCATACTTCTACCAAAACTCACAATCATAACCCACATAGGTCATACGGGCTGGAACCTAAATGCTTCTTTTTAAAAGAAAAGTTCACGTGAAACCCATCGCATATTGTATTTTTTACATCTGATATAACTTAATATATCCTGTATCTCGCGACAAGACACCATAAAGCCGAGAATACAAATAACTAGTTTGTTGATGTGGCGTCAATGCACTAATGGAATGGCTTGTGGTGTATAGTGAAGTCGTTTAACCGCGCGAAAGGGCGAAGGGAATAAAAAAGGAATAAAAGACGGAGGAGTGCCTCTGCTGTTCTACAATGAGGAACTTTTATTGATTCCACTTACTACATAGACACAAATATACCGCTTTCACGATATTATATCGCCGCGCTGCCAGCACCACCGTCACGTTCAACAGCGTACTACAAAAATAATACTTTTCTGATACCACACCGTCGTATACTTACGTTGCATCCTTTTCCCATTCTTTATGATGGTTAATTTTTAAACACTATCTCGTTTCGTAGACGCTTTATCTTATTAGACCATTACAAGTCTTCGCGAATTTTTTCCTCTTTTCGATTTCCATGCTTGGCAATTTAATGAGGGTACGTTTTACTCATTTTATCATCTCTAATTTTGGCCTTATTAGATGATCGTTAGGCAAAATATTGTCCTAAACAGATTTCATCTTTCTTCTATGATACGAATTTTGATAATCGTCGCAGTGGTCATTGATTATTCTTCGAATGTACAACTGATTGCCTATGCTACGCCTATTCAGTACATCATTTTCTGACAATGATAACAATACTGTAAAACTTAAGGAGCCTTTTACATAGTTGGATAATCACATCGAATGAGAATAACCTACATGTGTGAGCTCTATCCTGTATAGCTACGTTTAATATTCTAGTTGCATGGCTAAATATCCTTCCTGAATCTTCTCGTAGAAACTGCAAAGTCAGTAAAATTCAATAATCACCTTGATACTCTTATTTCAGCGTCTGAGCACTCCAAGTTGACTCAAATCGTCCAAATTGGCAACCTACTCTCTCAGCATTTTTTCCCACAAATTCCCTCTCTCCGACCTAATCGATAGACACTTAGTCCAACTGAATAATTTAATATTAGGGCTACGCGTTTCGTCATTACACAATTATACACGCCACCGCGCCAGACCCAAGTACTACATAGTTTTGATATAGAAGCGAAAAGTAGCGTGATATTTGTTTTCATTTCGTTTACTTCCACTGCGATATTAAATACCTATCTCTTTTCCTACGCTGTGGTACGTTCAAGTATTCCAAACTTTATAAATGTTTCGCATTCGAATCATTTTAAGTAATATTTCTCCTTTTCCTCGAGTGAATTTGTAAATTTTACATTTACGTCGTGGCTGCTGTACGCGGCAGCGTGAAGCTTCGCTCGGATATTGTTTCCGTGTATTATACGAATGAGTGGTTCTCAAAGTATCTCGAAATGAATTTCCTGAGGGTTTTAAATCGCGTTATCATTGAAGATACGCTAGCGAAGTGGACGATACTAGAACTCTAGTTTCGATTCCTGCGACAGTTTTTCTTTGGTTTTGTAAATTTGGTAATGGATTTAAAATAAAATTAGGGAGATAGAAATATTTTTACTTTTTTAACATAGACTTTTGGGCTCTTCTTTATACGAATTTTCATTTTGCATTTATACGTTTTGTTATTTAAATTTTCTCAATTTTTTTTTTCACTAATTCAACTTCATTTATTTTAGTTATTTTTCAATTTGTATAGTTACTTTTTCTTTTGTTGTTATTTTCAATCATCAAAACGTCGACAAATGCAAAATTTTTGTGGATTAAAATAAACCTGCTATCAACAATAGATACTAAAAATACGAGGAAAAAATTTCAGCTTCCTAAGTTGATGGAAACCACTATGAAATGAGGCAAGATTTTCCAAAATTTGAAAAAATAATTTTTGGCATTTGAAATTTTTTTACTTCAAAACTAAACTTAATTAAAAATAAATTGTAAATTTATTTACTATTTTTTTTAAATAAATTATTTGAAAACAATTCATTTTTTTGAAAATTAATTTATTAATTAGTTTTAATTTAAAAAAATATTTCGATTACATAGAAATAGACTGAGCGTTCTATGAAAAAATTTCTGCCCAAATAAATAAACATTGAGAGAACAAAATGTTTCTGCGCATGCGCGAATTCACATTATGAGCTGCGCATGCGCAGATACATTTTGCTCTCACCAATGCTAATTTACTTTGGCAGAAATAAAATTAGACCATTACAAGCATTTGTTAATTGTTTTTTACCTCTTTAGCTTGCTATGTAATACATAACCTAAGGTCGCCTGCAATTTTTTTTTCTTTTTTTTTTTTTAGAAAAGCTACGAATTTTGCGTTTCTTAAAAATAAATAATAAATGAGTAATGCATAAGTCGCCTGCATACTGCTTATCATGAGCTTGTTTTGAGCTTTTCAGAACTCAGGAAACAAAATATTCAAGATTTTTATCAAACAGAGTTTCCTAAAGTACAAATCACTTTATGGTATGATTGAAACGATATTATTTTGAAGCGAAATTGCGGCACCTCGGGAATCTCTATTAAGCAAAAATCAGGTATATTTTGGCACAACGAGTCCTAAAGAGCTCGAATAAAACCCATACCATGCATACCATCAATAAATAAAAATTAGAAAAGGATAGAATATAATAATTATTTATTCAATGGAATTTTGAAAGCTGAATCGAGATTATTTGATTTTTGAAATGTGAGAAATAAATTTCAAAAACTAAAAAATACCAATGCTCACAATATTTATATGGACCTTCAACATTTTTAAAAACTGCTTTTTTAAAGTTGAGTAATAATTTAATAAGTAGCCTGTTGCTGACAATGATGGATTTATATATTTGCCACCTAAGCACGCAGCGATTACATGTACTTTTCTATGACTAATCAAGTCCTCTTCCTCTCACCACATCATCTCAAAAAACCCTTAACATTGGGGTCTAGGGATCAAACTTTGATTTACTGTTTGATGAGTAGAAAATATGAAAATTATAATTTTTGTTTCCTCTTGGAAATCGTTAAAACGAAGAAAAAAATTCACAGGAGTTTTAACTTGTGGAGCATAGATTGCATATAATTAGAAAGGGAATAAATTTTTGGTTTCCAAAAATCATTCAAAAATCGATCTGGTTTTTGATTATTTTTTCATAATAAAAATTGAGAAAAAAAAAGAATTAAATAAAAAGTTTCAAAAGTTAAAAAAAATCAAAATATTACAAAATTATTCAAAAAATCAAAAAAAAAAATTCAAATTTTTTGGAGACGATTTAGGAATAAAGCCGATCTTACTTTTTTATAGACACAGGTGAAGAGTAAAATACACAATTATAAAATATTGAAATAAAATTATAAAAATAAAAATAGAGTAAATCACTACCAAGGTTTCATTGTATTATTTAAAGAATGCGAGAAAAAAAAATCAAAAGGGAGGAAAAATGCATTTAAAAAATCAAAAAATGAGGAAAAACATGCAAAAACAATAAAATTCCAAAAAAAATTTAACGAAGGTCTGAAAAATGTAATTTTTTATTATTATTATTATTATTATTTTTTTAATAATCGCTTCGAAAAATTTTTCCATCCAAGCCTGCAAGAGGAGCCTACGTTGTCTGTGCTTAAATACATTAAAACACTTGATAGTAATTTTCAATTTTAAATAACATTTTTGGCTTTTTCAACGACTATGTATTCGTCTGCTCTTTCACAAATTTCAATAATAATTGAGGTCCTGAATATGAGTAATTTTATATGACACTAAGAAGAAGAAATTAAAATTTCCTTCGTGATATTTTCTTTTCATGAGCTTGATTTAGTTCTCTTCTTCAAAATGCCACATTTAAGTTTCCACTTGTTCGTTTAAAACTGACTTTAAAAAGCCCGGGAATATTTTACTTTAATCTTTATCCTCTTTACCATCCCTGTGTAGTAAATTTTGCCTCTACAATTTATAATCATGTCGCAATACCTTATTTTTATAACCATATTGTGTTATATCATCCAAATTCTTTAAACTGAAAAGCATTTTTTTCTTTTAAAAATTCTCGAAGTTATAAACTTCTCAAAACAACTGCCTTCATCTAGAAATGATGCCATTTTTTCTATATTACTCAATATCATACGACCCTTTTATCAAAGTTAGGATGCTGTTGAAACAACAGCTCAACTGAATTACAACGTACGGAGAGATCAAAGGGGTATAAGGCTGAGTGCCAGATATACCTTCTCGTTCTTTAAATTAATAGAGCATGCGTTGATGTTAACAGCCCATATTATTACTTTTTCACACATTTTTATACTTTTGTTGTTATTATTAATGATGCTAATTCCATTTTTCATTTATTTTTGAAAGTTTAATCATTCATCTTTTTTTATTCTTTGCAAACGTACCATAACTACCATTCAGTTATCGATCAACTAGGAAATGAAGTTGGTTTTGTTAACATGTACCAATTTATAATTTTAACAATAACAAAAGTTTTTTTTTTATTCAAAAAACAACGTATATATATTTCCTTTCATTTCATGTTCGTAAGTACAGGTTACCTGACTTCTCACCCTATACTGTTAATTTATAAAGAGTCTTTTTTATTACTGATTACTATATATTTACTTATAATTTTCTATGAAAGTTTAGTCGTTCATCTTAATTTATTTTTTGGTTAAATGGTTTATGAAAAATTTTTTTTTAAAGTCAAGTGTGATTTTTTCTTTTCAATTTTTCAATCTTATTACCATTCCCATTAATGACATTTTTTTCAACAACTTCTTTATTCATTGAAATCAAATCCACCCTCATAGCGCTTCAAAAATGAATATTTTCAACAATCGAACTAATAAAGCGAACTTTCAACTTATCAAACAATTATCGCGTCTTTTCGTCAAAACGAAAAATTATTCTGCTTCCGAACGAGTTGAGACAAAAAAAAATGGAGATGAATAAAAAATTCACAGCCAGTTCAAATTAGGCTTTGAAACGCGTCGTTATATTACGCTCAAAGCGAACCGTGTTTTTCATCCATGCAACTTGTAATTAAAATTGTTGAAAAGCTTAATAAATTAGTGTTGTTTTAATAATTAAATGAGAGCGAAGAAGATTTTTAAAAAAGCTTAATTTTAATATTCGCTAAACGCAAAAATTATTCATCTGATGATTCGTTATTTAAATATGTATTTGTATTCCATTCGAGTTAATTATATAATTATCATTTACGTAATTGGTCGTTCATTTTTTCTTTCGTTGTGTTCTAGTATACGCTATACACCTATGACGCGTATATAGGAGTATCGTATTTTAGAATACTGTCCGGTTTTAACGGTAAAAGCGGTGATAAATATTCGCGGATAATTGTCAGCTTGAGTATTCGTTTGCATTTTTCAACATTAAGCGGAACTATGCTTAGTATCTCGGGTTTCATATAGTATCTTATAATCCTGAAATTAGATGGATAGTTAATTTGCGCTCATGTTCGTCTTCTATACCTATATAGATACACAGTACTTCCACACAGACACATAGTTATTACCAACTATTATATTATTAAATCTATACGTGTAGCACTATTGCAGCACAACTCAAGCACTTGAGCAGCGATGAGAATCCTGTAATATGTTGTAGGTTGTATCATTTGTCATATCTAACATTCCATCATACAAGCAACGTGTACCGGTTGCTTTTCCGATACCAATTTATGCGGTAGGCCGATGCACCGTCGTTGTCGTTGCCGACGCGTCCTATGGCAGCCATTCGAAGGATCATTGTTCGGTACAGTAAACTGGTTTTCTTTTGTTTTTTTATTGTCTCCTCTACACTATTTCTCGCATGTATAGCGTGCTTAATGTGATACAAATTTACCAACTTTTTTCGACGTTCGTCGTTTACGGCTTAATGAGTTCGTTAAAATTCCACGACTTATCGTTATCTTAATGTTTTAATACATCTGTTAAGGCTCGTAGGGATACCATGAAGGGAATAATAAGTTTTAGTTCTTAGTCTCGATGATCATACGAGTCTGTGTTCAATAAATCTGAGCTATTTGGAGCAACCCGAAGTTCAGGATACTCGCCATTTTCAATGACTTTTGACTCAATTAAAACAAATCATTTGAATTTAGAAAATAATTTTTATAGATGATTTTCTATTTGATTTAGATTAGCTTTAATTTTAAAAACGGCTCGATTTCCATTTAATATTTGACTTCTAATAACTATAGTTGCTCCTATACCGGTTTCTGCGCCTGTTCATTCGTTAACACACCATTGTCTTCTATTTATTTTACTTATATTTTCAGTACATATACAGTGAAGAGTTCCTCAGGGATTCGTACCCAGCGAATACGAGCCTGAATGACACAGGATAGTCTACCTACATCTTTTATCGTTTCTAAAGTTCTAGCTAGAATCACTTTTCTTTAAAATCCTCCAACGACTTCGGACTGCTAATTTATGTCGATATAACTCCAGCTACATAATTCGGATCAAGAAACTTCAGAATCCTCAACTCCATTAGCATTTCCATTAGTCTCAAAACAAACTCAGATGTTGGGCAGGCTCGTGGACTAAATGAAAAAATACACTAAGGGTTTTTATATACATTGTAGGTATTTTTGGAACCCCTAAAAAATGGAAAAATTAGCGAACAAAATTTATGGTACTTTTATATATTATATTCTTGATGATCGGCCAAAGTAGAAAATACTCCTATGCATGGATAATTGGATAAGGTTGAAAATTTGCGAATAGTATCCTTATTCATAGAAGGGTGTCCAGATGTTCTTTCTGCTTTTCATTTGGATAAAAAAATGTCGATACGGGGGTGGGGATAGGGGCAAAAAAGGGGTAGGGGTTGAAACCAATTTAAATATCGCCACCTTGCTCAAGAGGTACAAGTTGATAATAAATTCATTTTGTATTTTTAATAAAAATTTTTTGTATGAAATACGATTATTTTTAATAAAATAAAAAGGAAATAATAATTCAAATTATATCAATAAAATGCCAATAAATATTGATAATTTTAAAGGGTCTCTCCTGATAAGATAGTGAAAACGGCCCTTGACCCAAATTCGGTCACAAGTGGTCCTAAATGTTGCCCTCGATGAAAAAACTCCCCAATAAAATTTTTGACCCCCCACCCCCACTCTTTCTTGAGAAATCGACTCCCATATGTCGAAAATTCAATTTTTTTTAACTCTGGATGGGATGGATGAAAAATTTCGAAAATTTCACTATTGATAGGCATTATATAAGTACATTAGCGGAAATTTTTTCAAATTTTTCGATTCATATTTTCTTGAATTTTTTAGGCTTTGAAATTTTCAAAAAATTGTAAAAATTTTTTTGAGGAGGGTACATGGCTGAATTTTTTTCCATAATTAGCTGTACTCCAAGGTACAACGTAATAATATTTTCAACCCGCCAAAGGGGGGTGGAAGTTGGTCAAAAAAAAATGCAATGTGTAACAAGAGCGTCTCCTAAATTCACTGTTTTGCATTTTTTTTGCGAACAACGCATTTTAGAGAAAAAGTAGTATAGTAGTAAAATGTTTCTCATTAAATTCTCTATAAGAAAGGGTCTTATAATTTTTTTCGTATACCCATTAGGGGAGCAGATAGGGGACTACAAAGTTGTTCCTAATACTAATAATAAAATCAGTAAGGACTAAACAAGAAAAAAAAAATGAAAAAAAAAATAGAAAATGAACATTGGGAATGAAGGCGAGTTACTTTTCGACTATTGTGGCAAACTTCTGATTGAGGATTTCACAATAAGAATAAATAAAATTCGACATAATGATGGTGATGAAACTAATTGGGGGCCGAAGTTTTTCTGAGGAAACTTGTAGCCAATAGTGTCCATAACAACATCTAACTTTCCACTAAAAATCGCGCCATTGCTTTTCCCCCAAAATCCACATTTGTGCCCCCAAAACTAGTTTTTCGCAAATAACACGCGTTCTAATCTAGATACAGAGAAAAAGTCCAGTTAAGAAATTATGCTGATCAGATTTCCAACAAAAAATATTATTACGCAGTTTTCACCCAAATTGATAGAATCGCGAGAAAACGCACTTGAAACGCCCCACTTTATATTTAATTAATTAAATTAAAAATTTAAAATATAAATAGATTTAAATAAATAAATTTATATTATTATATAAAAATATGTTTAATAAAAAAAAAAAAAAAAATTAACATAGGCTCATAGCGCGATTTTTGATATAAACCACAGTGTTATGATAATGTTTTATGTTCTCGTCGTGTCAATGGCTACGGGGGGGGGGCAGAACAAATTTTGTTTATTATCGAAAATCTATCATATTCGATACTACTGATGAGTTGATAATTAATTACTATCATATCATAATTATTTTGAAACTATCAAGCGGTATACCAGATCAATATATTAATCTAGAGGGAGGAAATTTTTTCACACGCTACTAGAGTCATTTTACAACGATCAAGCTAGATGCCGCATCGATGTTCAATAAAAAATTGAAAATCATTCCACTCTAGGGTTTATATCCAACAAAACTTTTTGAGATTTCTGTACAAATGTAATTCACAAATTTTTGAATATGAAAGGACCCATGTGAAGGAAATTTCTGCATGTTAAATTGGGTGATATCTCGACATTTAACCGGCCCGTACATCAAGTCAACAGCCCGGGCCTTTTCGCAGGAGTGTGCGTCCAGCTATAATAGCTTAGTTTTCCATTCAAACTCACTCAAAATTAAAAATCACCTTCGGTTGTTCGAGCTCGCACGTGAAACTTTGTAAAAAGCATCATTTAAAATTACCTTTTAAATCAACATTCAACAAAGGAAAGTAGCGAAAGTGTCACGAAGAAATAACGCAACAGAGAGAAGCTTTTTATCTTCAACAAAAGTATACCTTCGGGTCACACGAGCGTCAAAACTCCTTCGAAATTACACCGTCGAAAGCGAAACCAACCCTTCGCAAATAGCTACAATCTTGGTAATCGTCGTCGCTAATTCTAATTTTAACCCTCCCGAATTCGGAATTATTTTGTCGGCGAGCAAAAATCTCCCTCGCTACGAATTCGCAGCCGAGCCTTCTTTCAAATCGGACCTTTATGGCATCTCGTACAATATAAAAATGCGTAAGTCCTATGCATCGTCATACTCGACGGTTATTTTATAGCCTACAATCGAACCCATGGTGTAATTATATAATCGACGCAGTTTACCACACAGGGCCATCCTAATTGTAAATAATTAACACCTCGTAAACGCACCCGGCTCGCCCGGAATCCGCGTACAGTAACAAAATACGCACGTAAAATCGACGTGCGCGCGCGCTTTTCGCGCCTCTCGCCGCAAACACGCGAAACATTTAATTAACTTTTGCGCCGCTGCGAAAAACACGTCTTGGCGCGCTAATTTATGCCGAAACCAAGACACAAACGAATCTTTCGAGCGGAAAATTTATTCTTCTCTTTAATACGCGCCATAATCGAAGCCCAAAAATTCAAAACGACTATTTCCGTCGCCTCTCACATTGCACAGCTGACTACGGTGTAGCGAAAAGGTGAAACCACGACGCCAGCCTCTCTACGGCTACACGCGGCCCATGAAAAGAACAACTATAAAAACCACACGTGTTACTACTGTTGAATACTAAATCGCTCCTCCGCTACCGAGTACGAACGCGTACAACATTCTACAATTACACCTCTCTTCGCTTACAAATATTGTTACAACGTAGCCGCAATGTCCATTATCTCCCTTCACTGTACCACCAGTTTATACGCCATGCAGGCAGATATAGCTAGCATTCCTCGAACGCGTACTCCCAAAAGTCACACAACTAAATTACACGCACCCAAATATAATGCAATTACATTATCGAATGTAATGAATAAATCAATCCTCCGACACCGAAATGATCGCGTCATTAAGTCCAAATCCCGCAACACAAACGGTATACCTATGCGCTAAACCTATATCGCCCTCTTCGTCGTCAATTCGTAGGCGGAAATTGTTTACTGAAATTTTCCCCCGAGATGGAACTTTCTCGTAATCCATTCGGGGGTGTACGTTAACGCGAGTTACGCGAATTTTCGCACCTCGAAGTCCACCCTCTTTACCCGGCCAACCTCTACGCCTACGTTCCGTTATTTATTTCACTCATTTTGGCAGCTTTCTTATATTACACTCTACATCGTATCAAACGGGCTCGCGGTGAAACATAATTTTTCATTTTTAATCTCAACAACAACTTTTCGAAAATCATAAAAAAGATTAACCCCCGCATACCGTCAATTCAACGTCTGTTTTTCTCCTATTCCAATTTTCCTAATAGATATACCTAATTGTATTCTCTAAAAAGAGTTATGAACAATAATAGAAAACACAGGCCAGTTCAACCTTAATAACCATATAGTATGAGAATAAATTCACAAAATTCCATCAGTACTGAACGAAAAAGAGATAAAGACCATCAAAAGGGGTGCGAGGAAAGGGGAAGCTAAGATAGCGAGAAGAGCCAAATTATAACTTTTGAGAAATTTCTAAAAACCTGGTAATATTTTTTTTTAAAAGTAACAAAGTTTAAAAATTATGAAGAAATGCCAAATGCACAAAAATAAAAAAATTTGAAAACCAGAAAATTCCAACTTTGAAAAATTTCCATAAACGAAAACTGAGCAAAAAATGAACAAATGCTGACTTCTTTCAAATTTCTTTTTTATGATATAAATGTTCAAAAACTAAATTAAAAAACGTAAGCAGCCATGCTGCATTACTGGAGCTGATCTTTCAACTAGGCTGGTATGGAAATAACGTTCCTAAACCCCTCATGACTACAGGCCCCCAATTCGGGGTGCAAGTAGGCATGGGAGGGGGGTAGTGTCGATGTAGCTAAAATGTTGTCCGATTGATGATGAAAACATGATACATTACATTGTCCCTTATGGGAGATTTTATGTTTATTTATAGAGCGTGAAATTTCCTATTAGATGGTGCAAAATCATTTACGTTGCGTCTGTCGGGAGTAAATGCCAAAATAATACAATTCGACTCATTTTCTACATATCATAATGAAGATCACAATACTTCGGATATTTCTAACAATATCTTGAATCGTACTATAGTTACGTATATAAAAAAAATATAATAAGCACACCAACCTATGATATAGTAGATAACCTGATCAGGTGATTTTTGGTAATTTCATTTAGGCGTTTACTTCTAACAGATGCAACGTAAATGAAAACTTTTTGCATCATTCAATACGAAATTTCACGCTCTATAAATTTTATCCTACAAATTTTTTTCTAAAACCTCGCCGTTTTCACGATATTTCTAAAAAACACAAAATCTCCCATAAGAGACAATGTACTCTATAATGTCTTCAGCATTTCGTCAAAGTTCCGCCAGAGCGCGACTACTTCGTGATTACACGCCGAATACCAAGTCTGAAAACCCCTACCATTTTTCAAGGTCGATTAGGTGACAAAATATGGAAGATTCATGACACCTCCTGCAACAAATTCCCCTCCAAAAGCAGATTTTTGCTCTAAATCCCCTCCAAATACACTTGGGAAGCTAAAATCGGAATAAGTTAGTCATATGAGCTCATTTTATCATATAACATGCTGGCAATAAAATATTTTAGAACTTTCGTGTACCTTGCACCATATTTTGAGGCAAATAACCCCTCTTTTTCCCTTCCAACATCACGCATAGAGATGAATTGGGATTATAGTATACTTCTTATCCTCAATAATTATACGACTTCATATCAATTACGTTTTTACTAATTTGAGGCTCTTCAAGCTCTACTTAGATTTTGATAATCCGCCATTTTGGATCCATTTTCATCCAAATTCAAGAGGTCATATTCTGGTCACCAACTAATGCAAAACACAAAGTTTGATTTTTCTAGGTTGATTTGATGACCAGATAATGGAAGATTCTAGAACTTTCATGACTCAAAACTTCCTCAAAATTCTGTTTTTTGCTCCACCTCCACTTGAAATACGCTTAGAAAGATGAAATTTAGATATGTTGGTGTCCGTAACTCAATATTTCATATGAAATCAAAAACAAAAAATTTGAGTTATTTGCCCCTTCTCCAGCCCCCCTCAAAATTTGAGTGATCCGCCATTTTAAATTTTATCGAAAAACAAAAAAGTAGTTTGGCTGAATTTCTAAAAAGAGTCTCTCATCAAGTTTTGAGCAAATTTCATAAATACCTGCCGGCATAACGCGTGTGAGAAAAAAAATATCTATACATAATGTACCGAAAATTTGGACATTGACCAAATGATTACAAATGAGTGGCTTAGATGTAAAAGTGACAATATTCAAATCACATTTTTTCAGTAAACAAAACGAAAAAAAATAAATAATATGAAAGCTGATGTGCTCGTGTGACATGACGTGAAAAGTCATATGCAAAACTTAAACCAATTCATTTCGTCCCAAAAATGGATACTGCTACTTTTATATCCAAGCTACCCACTTGCCTGGTCTGGGGCAGTGTTTCGCCTCTATTGAAAAAACGTCATTTGGATATTCTTACTTTTGCAGCCAAGCCATTCAAATGCTCTGAAACGCAAAGATATGAAGACCCCACCCTCCCACTCCCCTTCCCAAACCAGGTAGGCTGTAATAGCTGTCGTTTTCAACTTAAAAACTCAGTTAAAAATACTATAAAAAAGTTCAACAATTAAATGTCCAAAAAAGAAAAAAAAGTAAAAATTAACAAATGCTGACTCGTTTTATGAATTTTTAAAGAAAAAATTAAGAATAAAAAAGTTGAAAAATTAAACTTGAACATGTCTATGATGAAAAAAAAATTAAAAAAAAACTAAAATGTTGCCTTTCTCCTAATTTTTTATCGAAAAAAAAAAGAAGAGAAAAACAGAAAGTAAGCATTCAAAAAAATTGAAAATTGAAATAATATCGGCACATAAATGTAAATAACATGTTTAATTGCAAAAAAAATTCTTATCCACTTTATATAACCATAGCTATACCATCAAAACGTATATTCTCACATGTCATACCTTATTAACATGATGCGCATGTACCTTACTAAATCGCACAATCGCGATAGCATCGTAATAGCAATGATTACTGATTACCCATCTTATGATCTTACCGTGCTTATTGAAAGCAGGATATTTTAAATTTTATTTTGAGAATTAATTTCTGCCTTTCGTTTGATCTCATTTCACGTATAAACCGGAAACGGTCTTAATTATAGACATGAATTTTACATCGTCCAACGCAATAATTTGAATTGCTTTGTTACGCAGTTATACCATCAACTCATACCCTAGTGACCGTAAAGGCCGTTAATTTCTTAATTTTCGCCAACTTTACATATTTCAATCATACAAGTATACTTGAACCCATTACACACGAAAATTCTCGTTTTCTGTCCATTTAAACAGGAAAACGATATTACGCAAATCATCGTGTCGTACGCGTAATCGTCGAATTATTTCGTAGATGTCGTCGCTCAAAAAATCCTCAATCGTTCGCGCCGATAAGCACGACCGCGTGATTCGAATGACCAGCAAACCATATAAATGAATATTTTACCGTCCTTTTTTCGGCACAGTCCAATCGAAACGATCTCGCAATCCGTATTATCTAATTTCCAGCCACCTGTACACTTGAACTTGGCATGTGGCTTATTTTCGGACGATACGTTTTTTCGCTGTGTAAACAGATAAGCATCATCGTTTCCAGCGTTTACCTAGTCGTAAACGAGTCACTTAACGCCGAACCGCGTATATTTTTATTTTTTTTCATCACCCTGTGATCACCGCACACTGTTTAGTGTTCATATTTAAGTACTGCCCGGCACGTGCTTTACTAACGAAATTAAATCAAGTTTTGGTTAGTGTAAAAGATACAAATTCGACACCTGAAATGCTTTTTTTTTAAACGTAGCAAATATCGAAGGATTTATGGCTCAATTATTCTAAAATGCCAGTCAATTTTTTTATTCGAAATATTCAAACATGATTCGCAGGAAGTTCACAAAAATCCAGAAAATTCGTATAATTCTGTAGCAACAAATCTGAACCTCCGTTATGCTTACTCGGTAACATCAATAAAACCCTTCAACATGTCTTATTCAACTGTCCCAAGTATACTCCTCGGCGCGAAAAATTTAATCTTCCAAATACCCTTCTCCAACTATTAAGAAATAATTCATCAATAATTAACAACCTTCTCCACTTTCTCTCCTTGTCAGGCGTAATGAAATGAATTTAAGAATATTTCCGTGCCTCCAGCCCTGTAGTTGTACACGACACGTTAATAAAAAAAAGTAAAAGGTAAAGTAAGTTATGTAAATTTATTTTGAAAAAATTTCTTAAATTCAAAAAAAAGTTCATAATTAATTGATAATTACTGAATTATTGCTAAGAATTATTATCAAAAATTTTTCACGAAATTTTTTTGTGCATTACAAAAAATTATGCTCTTTAAAAAATTCCTACAGCATTCCCTCCCCCGCCAATTTCCCTCGCTGCATACTTGCAACATGTATGTTATAAAAATTATCAGCAAAACCTCTCTAATTAATAAGTGTATGGTATATCCTGAATACGTCCCTGACTGATAAACTTCTTAATAAAAGTGAGTTTTATTAGGCGTCATGAGCTTCCCCCTTGCTCTAAAGTAGTGCTGATTTCAATGTCAAAAGTCGCACAATCACAATTATGAATGGTTGCATGTATTTTAGGTAAAAATATACCTCATTAGCTTTTTAAATTGCACCTGTTTAAATTAACCCAAATATAAAAAATTTTCAAAAGTATTGATTTTTTCAAATTTTAAAAATAATTTTGAATGGGTAAATTCCATTTTTGCCTCGAAATGATTTTCAAGGATTCCAAATAACTATATCAACATTTTACAAATTTTAACACCAACTTGTTTTTCGAAAATTCTTTATTTCCTTAATTTTTTCATTAATTTTTTTTGGAATGATTTACTTATACTTAGGCCTGTTTGTCGTCGTTAATTATCCCCTAAAAGCTTTCATACGCAAGACTGACTACAGAGAGAAAGAGAAAGAAAGAAAGAGAGAGAGAGAGAGAGAGAGATATTTTTGGTTGGACATAGCATTTTTTCTAGATCCCTCAGAATCATTGGAACTAATATAAACATGCTTGTGCTCTTATCAAATAAAATATTTGTAATTTTTTTTTATTAATTTAATTTTATTATTTTCTATTTTTTTAAATAACTATGATAATTTTAATGAAATAAATTATTTTGTTACTCCAAATCATATTGAACCTGAATGATATTTTTTATTTTTTTATTCAATTTCACGTTCTATTCTAAATAAATTTTCTGGTTTATTAATAATATTATTTTCATTATTTTTAATTTTAATTTTTCCTTTTATTAAAAAAAATACTCTTCATAGAAAATCCATATCCAAGATATTACATACATAATACTAAGTATATTTATCAAATTTAAATAATAAGAGAAGGACAAAGTTATGTAACGAGTACATCTGTATTTTCTTTGTATCAAAAATGTCAAAAGTTCACATTTCTTCTAATCATTACAATTAAATTTATTGAGTGTTTATTTTTTTTAATGTTTTTTCCATCCCACCATCCACCTCTGTTCCGGGGCCAGGGCTCAAATTTTCTCTAATGTCCTGTCATAGAATTTAAAAGTCTAAACAAGCCCCAATAATCTATTTGAGTTTTTGAACCCCAAATCTCCTTGGAATGTGGCTAAGATAAGGGGAGTATAGCGAAAAAAACCACTCCAGATCTAGAATTGCCCTCCCCTCAAATTTCGCAGCACATATGTAAGTAAGTTTGCGGAGTTATTTATTCGTAAAAGATTATAAGAATAGTTTACCCCCTCCCAATTAGCTCCATAATTCCGCCCATACCTTTGAAATAATTTTATAATGATAAATCGATAATTTTGACATCTAACGATGGTTTAAAAATGATCATCAGAAATTAACTGCACTTCGACAAATAAAGATTTAATTTGATCAATAAGGGAGTATAAACTTAGTACTTGAGGCTTTATGGAAAAAATCAATAAACAAACTTCTTTCCGAATTTAGTAAGACAATCAGTAATCTTTTCCAATTGATTTCCAACCCAATCATAGTTGAGAATCACTGACCACGATGGAAGGTAAAATAAAAACATAATTGTTTAGTCTATATGCGCCGCTATACGAGCAACACATAATACGAGGAAAAAGGACGTAGATACGAACGAACTGTACATCTTATTAATGTTAAAAACATTTCTACCGATTAGAAGCGAAGATATGTTAACGCGTATAAATCACAAGTCCTTAACAGTTCTACCGTGTAGCTCTTACATATAAAAAATTATCACGTCTGTTCGTGGCTCCGACTTCGCCGAGACCCAGTACCTATACCGCTATACCAATTCTACCAACGTTTCTGCATTCTAAAACCAGACACTTTTTTAATTGCATCCATTTAGCGTCGCAATTACTTCGAACAACCGTCAATCGAATTTACCATTAATACAAAACCAAAATTCAAAAATTACCGCGCACTATCTCCCTTCCCTTTCCTCTTCGCGCGACAAATAAAAACCGATTAAATATACATCTCGCATTAACACGCCCATGCCATCCTAATTACTTATGGAAACTGGTCACGGAACGTAATTTTTTATTGAGCTAACTTCACGTCAGCTTTGAAGAAGTAAAAAATAAAGCGACACGGGATAAACTCCGTACACATGCGAAGGTAAGCAGATACGTATTTTTATTTCCTAGCTTCGGGTCATTCGCGAATATATACGGTGGAATTGGATTTTCCTCTTTTCCCTCCTTTATACGTCGCCTCCTACAACGCATATACACTATACAGTGTTTGCCCGTACACAACGAAATATTATTTATTTTAAAGATTACGCAGCTTTCGATTCTATTTCATTTTTTTTCTTTTTTTCCCCTTCTGTATTTTGCTGTACGCCGCGTGTATACTTCGTACCGCGAAAAATGTAAATTCGTTTCGAAATCAAATCGCTTTCATAAATAACACCGCGTCGTCGCAACTTTCGAGGACATATGTCTTTGCCACGCCAAGGCCGTTACAATATTTTAATAACGTTGCTAGCTTATTAGATCTTCGAATTCTCTTGTCGCGTCGGTTTTCGCGATTAAATTCTCTATAACGTAGAAACGCGGTAAAAGTGCATTGGCGAAACTTGGTCGCCTTATGTAATAGCGAAACAATAATTATTAAACATGGTCGTGGCGTTACGCCGTTACCTAATATTCCTCTCGAGGTTCCTGCATAGTACACATTGGTACCGTAATCGTCGTGTATGGTCCTACGCAACATACCGAGATGTAACGGTGTCCGAATTTTCAATTTATACTATTTTGAATTTTTTATCGAAAATTTAATTGTAATGTGTTGTCAAATTGAACAACTCAGTCTATGTACAATTAGCACTAAAAATGTTTGTCTTTGAATAGAATTATTTTCAGCTGATAAAAACTAGCTTTGAGGACAATTTATCTCTAATTAGAACCGCACAAACGAAAATTTTCACATCATTATAAAGCATTGTTGCAACAAAAGTAGTATTACCTTTTATGAGATTTATTAACTTGTAAATTTATTTTTGAATAAAACCATATAAGATGATGTCTAAAAACACACATAAGTAAATAAATAAATAAAAAACTTTGTTTAAATTTTATAAATTCAAAAATGCACGAGATACTCTCAAGACAAGACCAGCAAAATTTTGGTCGTTATATTACTTTTAAGTAATTGAAAATTTGTGTTTGAATTTTATTGCATTTTTTCTATTTTTTTTTCTGTACATTTTGAATATATTTTGTTTGGTTTTTGGATGGTGAAAGAAATGTTCTTTCTATATACACGTATAGATAATAAAAAATTAATTTTTCAAAGCAGCAAATCATATTGAAATACCCTTCGGAAAAATGAAAAATTCATTTTCTTAGATTTTTAATTTTTTTCCATGAGAAATTATTATTTCTCATTTCTTTAGTTATGCTTAATCCAGTGTACAAAAAATTTAAGTACGTTTGAAAATATTTTAATTCTCTATATGTAATGTAGCGTCGCGTCGCTTCGGAAAAAAATTAATATTTCTAACTTACGAATCGTAATTACTATTCCAAGCTATTGTTGTTTGAAGAGAATTTCAATACATGCCAACTCAGCATAAACATGGCAAATTTATGAATTCGGCATACCGAGGACAATTTTAATTAATACTGCTACTACTTAGAAATGTTCTGAAGTTGCTTCAAGGCCAAGTTAAAGTCATAACTCTAGTTATAACCACTAAATAATTCTTCATAAGCCACTCACATTTCATCGCAGTCGTCAAAAAATACTCTAGGATTTCTGAAACTACATCAAAGAGGTATACATTGCTTCAAGGTCAATTCTGAAGCTGCCCGAAATGTTTAAAATTTCTTTAAAATGAGCTGAAGTTGATCTTGGGTAAAGGGTGAAGTAATAACTGTAGTTAAAACAGAAAATTGCTCCATAAGCCGCTTAGATTTTGTCGTTGTCACGTAGAGATACAGTACATGGATTGAAATTATTCCAAGCCATCTGAAACTATATCAGAAGAGTTCGAAGTTCTTCGAAGGTCAACGTTGAATGAATAATTCTAGTTGAAATCAATAATTGATTTTCAGGTCGCTCAGATTTAATCGCAGCTGTCTGAAGATACTCTACCTTACTCAAACTACATCTGAGTAGTTTAAAGTTGCTTTAAGGTCAATTCTTGATCGGTTTAAAATTTCTTCAAGATTATCTGAAGTTCACTAGGGTCAAGTTTGAAGTTCAACCTTACTTAAAATCAGAAATTGCTCCGTAAGTCGTCCTGATTTCTTTGTTGCCATCTAGAACTACATTGATTGAAACTGCTCTAAGCTGTCTGAAACCGTATTGAGAAATTTGAAGTTCTTTCAAGGTCAAGTTTGAATTCATAATTATTGTTGAGATCAATAACTGATCTTTAGGTCGTTCAAATTTTATCGGGACTGTTTGGAGACACTCTACGTTAGTTGAAATTACATCTGAATAGTTGAAGTTGCTTTAAGGTCAATCTTCAGCTGTTTAAAATTTCTTAAAATTATTTGAAGTTCACTAGGGTCAAGTTTGAAGTTTTAACCCTGGTTACAATCAAAAATTGCTCCATAAGTCGTTTTGATTTCTTTGAAGCAATATAGAATTACACTGATTGAAACTGTTTTGAAATGTCTGAAACTATATCGGAAGAATTTGAAGTTATTTCAAGGTCAAGTTTGAATGAATAATTCTAGTTGACATCAATAATTGGTCTTTAGGTCGTTAAAATTTTATCGGGACTGTTTGGAGACACTCTACGTTAGTTGAAATTACATCTGAATAGTTGAAGTTGCTTTAAGGTCAATTCTTAATCTGTTTAAAATTTCTTCAACATTATTTGAAGTTCACTAGGGTCAAGTTTGAAGTTTTAACCCTGGTTACAATCAAAAATTGCTCCATAAGTCGCTCTGATTTCTTTGTAGCAATCTAGAATTACACTGATTGAAACTGTCTGGAACTTTATCGGGAGAATTTAAAGTTATTTCAAGGTCAAGTTGGAATTTATAATTCTAACTGAAATCAATAATTGATCTTTAAATCGCTTATGTTAGATTTCATCGCAAACGTCTTAAAATACCCTACATTGACTGAAACTACATTAAAGGAGTTTGAAGCAGCTCCAAGGTCAATTTTGATGCCTGAAGCTGTTTAAAATATCTTCATAATTATTTGAAGTTGATTTAAGGTCAAGTTTGAAGTTTCAACCTTAGTTACAGTCAAAAATTACTCCATAAATCCTTCTGATTTCTTTGTAGCTATCTAGAATTACATTGATTGGAACTTCTCTTACTCTCAGTTGTCTGAAATTGTATTGAGAAATTTGAAGTTCTTTCAAGGTCAAGTTTGAATTTATAATTATTGTTGAGATCAATAATTGATCTTCAAATTGCTTACATTTCATCGCAGACGTTTGAAAATACTCTACATTGGTTGAAACTACATCAAAGTAGTTCAAAGCTGCTCCAAGGTCAATTTTGAAGCTACCTGAAGCTATTTAAAATGTCTTCAAAATTATTTAAAGTTACACTAGGGTCAAGTTTGAAGTTTCAACCTTAGTGACAATCAAAACCTGCTTATAAGTCGTGCTGATTTCTTTGCAGTCATCTAGAATTAGACTGACTGAAACAGCTCTGAGCTGTCTGAAACCATATCATAGTGGTTTGAAGTTATTTCAAGGTTAAGTTTGAAGTTATGATTTCAGTTACATTCCAGAACTGTTCTACAAATTTCTCCAGAGGTACTTTACGTTATTTGTAACTATTCTAAGCCGCCTCAAATTTCATCAATGGTTTGAAGTTGCTTCAAGGTTAATTCTGCAGCTGCAAAACTGTTCAACATTTTTTCAAAATGAACTGAAGTTACTCCAGGGTTGAGGTTAAAGTTACAACTCACTAACCAAAAATTGCTCCATAAGCCGTTCAGGTTCAGGTTTCGCAGTAATTATCTAGAAACGTTTTGCTTTAGTTGAAACAGCTCTAAGCTGTCTAAAACTGATTCAAAATCATTTGAAGCTGCTTCAAGGTCAATTTTGGAGCTGGACAGAGGCATCCAAAATCTTTTTGATAAGATCTAATTAGTCTTTAAAGTGATCTGAAGTTGGTTCAAGACCAAGTTTAAAGTTATACATCTCTCGTTACAATGAGAAACTGCTCAACAGGTTCTTTACGATTTTCCGAGTCGCAGAGATAGTTTATGTTGCATGAAATTGCTCTAAGCTAACTGAAAGTAAGTACATAAAATTGGTTTGAAGTTACTTCAAGGTCATTCTAGTTATATCCAGATTTCAAAAAGTGTTTAATCAGAAATTACCCAGATCATCCCTAGATCACGTATGAGGTAGCATTACAGTTCATAAGTGAACAAATCGATCACCAAAATCTATCTCTAGATTCATCGAAAAGTCCTCCCCCGACACCTTTATCATTAAAATATGCCACCAAACAACGGTGAAAATCTCTCAATACGTAGACATTGAAACGCACGTGATATTACAAAAACCTTAATTGCGCTTTCCAAGGTCGTATTTACGCACCCACAAGGTTAACTTTGGCGATATCAACTCCAATATTACGTTAACTTTTCGTCCGCTAATTATCGAACCATCTCGTATAAACGAACGGAATGCGAGTCGCCATATAGATCTTCGATATCGCCGTCTCATACCTCGGCTACGAAATTTACACCGCAAATCACGATCATAGGTATTTCGTTCATCCTGTTTACTCACAGAGTACCAGCGAGTGGTCACCGTTGATAAATTATTAGCCGATAATTCGCGTCGATCCATCGATACGCAACTCCAGTTAGTATCTTTTTCACTGCCAGTACTCGAAATAGCGTATGAATATGACCGGCGTCGCTTCTTCCGTAGTCGCGTATGGTCATTATCGTTGGACGCGACCTTGTAACATCGTCGCTGTATGTATAATTTAACGCGCTCGATGAAGCGCTATAAAGTGAATCATGACCATACGAAATAAGACGTTACCGCGTATAATACCAATTATGAACAACAAGTATTCGCTATAGGTATAATTATAATCTCTAATTGCTTTTCGTTATGTAAACACGGTGTCATTTCGATCGACTAGCCGGATCCGTCGAGAAATCTTTATTACCATGTAGTTCGATATTTTTACCATTTTCCCTTCTCGTGTCGCAAACACGCTGACCATTCAGACCGGAAAAACCCCGTCATTCGAGCCTCCGTCCAGTATAATCGATACGCTATTTACGTGTAATAACTGAATAGCAGACAACCGTATAACACTGTTTTCATCATTTGTCTAACGCTGATAATCCTTAAAGGGCATACATAGGAGGATAAGAATGGCGAATCAGGCCCGGAGCCCAATTTCGATGAAACTTGGGTGGTAGGTAGGTACCCTTTAGAAACTTTCATGTCCTAAGTTTCAGATCCCCCGCCCTCCTCGTTTTTGAGAAATTAATTTTTAATTGAAAAACCAATTCAAATTTTTCTTTCACAGAGTAGTTAAATGATTTTATTGAAAATTTAGTATGTTGTACTATTCTATAGGGGGTCTCTTAGAAAAAATCAGCAACCTCACACCATAATTTTATCCCCACCAAAAACCGTTTTTTAACTTTATTTAATTTTTTTAACCCTGATAACGCTTTGGCACAGTTATGAAATTGATATTTTTAGATGCCCCCCTGACCCCCAAACCAAGTGAAATTTTTTCAGATTTGTGATTTTTCCAAGTTTTCTCCTCTTTTGACCCCCTCTGCCGAGCCTATGGCAGCACTTTAGGGCTTGCAGACCTACATATTCGGATTCAGTGCAAAAAATCTAGTAATTTGACACCAATTTTAACTTTTAGTATTTTCGGCCGAAAGTTCATGAAAATGTGAACTTTTCAACTTTCGCTGTGCTTGAAAGCAGCAGCTGGGGACGGCAGACCGGTAATTTTCGAAGTAAGGGTACATACACTAACTTTGGGACCGGTTCCAGCTTTCAGTTATTTCGGCCCATTTCGCCAGATTCGGCTCTTAAACTACACCAACATGTGAACCATTATTAGTCTTAGCCATTTTTCAATATGGCGTACCCGAGTGATAAATCTGAAAAAATTTCACGTTATTTGGGGGTCAAGGGGGCATCTAAAAATATCAATTTCATAATTGTGTCAAAGCGTTATTAGGGTTAAAAAAATTAAATAAAGTTAAAACACGGTCTTTGGTGGGGATAAAATCATGGTGGGGGTTGCTGATTTTTTTTAAGAGACCCCCTATAGAATAGTACAGCCTACTAAATTTTCAATAAAATCAGTCAACTACTAAGTGAAAGAAAAATTCGAATTGGTTTTTTAATTAAAAATTAATTTCTCAAAAACGAGGGGGGCGGAGGGTCTGAAACTTGGGCCATGAATGTTTCTAAAGGGTACCTACCTACCTACCACCCAAGTTTCATCGAAATTGGGCTCCGGGCCTGATTCGCTGTTCTTATCCTCCTATGCCCTTTGTGATTTATTTTCTGATTATTTATTTAATTAATCTAAACAAATCCAAAAGCCCAATAATTTCTCCATTTAAATTTTCAGTTTTGATTAAAATAACTACACTAACAAATAAATTCGTGATAAGAAAGAGGATGTAAAATTCAACTCAAAAAATCATAGGTACATTTTTTCAACGATATAAATAAAACACTGTTTTTCGGCGGGTCTCCATGTGAAATGAAAGTCTGTACTTTATTAGTGTGCATTATTTACAGCTTCTGGGGCACAAGATTCCATCAGTTGATGGGATCAAAAACCTTACCTCTTTTAATTTTTATATACAAGCCAGACAAGTTGATGGAAAAAATGAACTAAAACTAAGCGCCACTGTATCAGTCCATTCAACGCCTTGAAACTTTGCCTACTCAATCACATCGCGTGTTCTAATCTGATTTCATACTCCACTCGTCTTTCCTCACCTAAAATACAACTTATCTATCGAACTTTTTATTAATACACCGAAAATATGTTAACTTCAGTCGTGCTTTCTTCACCAACTCGTTCAAACATTCGAAACGCCCTCCAGCATTGTCCGAAATCGAGGTTCGAACCCCCGTCGAAAAAATGCTCCTTATAAATCACCGTACTATCGTCGCGTATTCCATTTCCGTCGAGTATAACACACGCCAACACCTCCGTATGGCGGCGCCTAAACGCGATAATTAACGCGCAAGTAAACACGGTACACGGGAAATTATTTTTTAACCGACCACATAATACCGTCGCAATAAGGCTGGCGAATAGTATAAAAGAGATTTAATTCATTCGCCCGTGTTATGCGCGTACAAAAAGCGTTAAAATAATGATCTTTACGTTGTCGGGTTATTTTCGCTATTTTTTCCTTCCCTCTTCGTCTCAACCATCGTACACAGCGTAATGGAGAGAAACACCGAGTAGATAGAATGAAACTAAGCGTGCAATTGTTCATCGCGTCGTAATACTCGTTTGTCAAGACTCGAGAGCGCCGCGTCGGCCCGTTTTACACTGAACAATTAACGTCGTTATCGTAATTATTCGTCGAAGAATATTAAATTTAATTAACGCGTATTTGTCACGTCCGACTCTCTGGCCAACAATCGGATTCGCCGATGACATATTTTTCCTATTCCAAGAGCGTTTTATTAAATTCGAACGTCGAACGAATAACTACACCTTGAGTCGCGTTCTCGATATTTTTTGACGTGTTTATCCACGTACCGAGCGCCGATGTTTGCCCGTTATTTATGAACGCTATATCTCCTTTTTTCTTCTTTTGTGTTGTAAACTACTTCACGTTTATACGTATTATACGAACACACAGAACGGATATTTAGAAAATACTAATGTCAAATAAATAAAACACGCTTGCCGAGCGCTAGACGGTCTGATTTAAAATATGAGGACGTTGATCCGCGCGTTCCATTTCCAGCCCCACGCCCTCCATGTAGAACTTCTTCTCCCCAAAATCGCCACCGCGCCGTTTTTTCTTCCTCGTAATTATAAACCATACCTTCGTATTATTTCAACCATCATCTCCAGCCTTTTGTAATTAAATTCGCGACTTCAGTATAACATTATCCGGTATGGAAGTGTAGGAGAAAATGTATTTAAGATGTACACGTTCTTTCAGCAAACCTATTTATCGTTAGCCCTTCCTTACAGTCGTCTGGAAATCACTGGGGAGGTGTAGAGTTATAAAATGTGCCCATATAAGTATGCTCGAGGTTTCAATTATTTCTCCCTTTTCCAAGCAATCGTAATAGGAAGTGACGAAATTCATTCGAAGCCTAATGATTTTCAGTAAAGGAATCAATTTGTAACAGAAAATGACGTTGTAGTTTGAGTCTAAATTTTAACGAAGAGCTTTAAAAAAAAGCGATATTTGTATATTTCATTACCCCTGCATTTTCTCTCAAAGTTGATTTTTAGACAATTTTTTACATATTCAATTTTTTTTCAATTTTTTTGATTAATTTTTTTATATTACTTTTTTCATCTATTTTTTTTTTATTAATTTAAAAAAATTTTTTGATTACATTTTTTTAAATAATCAAAAAAATTGTCGAACTAGGTAACTAATTTGTTCAGTTCTTCTTTCATTGTTTTCTATTTTTTTTTCAATATTACTTCATCACTCGATTTGTTTACCATTTGTGGCTCGAACCGGTTGATATGTAGGTGCGCAATTAACCGAGTCACGAGTAGATAACAGTTCCCATTTTGTGTACCACTGTCACGTAAGTAATATACAACAATACAATTCTTATTCATTTCGTAAAGTGTGATTATTTAATTTCGTACACATTATTTGAATAATAACAGTCTGTAGTTGGATAGAAATTATGAATTACTTCTGGACCAATTTACAGCCAATGTTTGAATGGTAGGTAAGCTTGGCTGAAGTTTTGGATCGCTAACCACACTCATCTTAGAAGCGGGACCTCAAGTGAAAAATAAATGAAAAACCATAGGCAAATAGGAATGTTAAATTTGCCTTTGGGTTGGCCGTTGGGTCAATACTTGGATGGTAGATGGGTATTGGGTACTATCAAAAAACATCCTTGACTCAAGTTTAAGACTACCACATCTACTCATTTTTGTGAGGGTCCATTTAAAATAAAGAAGAATTGGAGTTTTTCATGCAAACATTAATATTGATGCATGTTATCAAATTTTTGTCATGTTGTAGATCTATATGAGAGATATTAAAGAAATAATTGGAATCCCTCTCTCTTCTTATCTCTTTTCCCCAAAATAACCTATTCCTACTTCATTATTATTATTATTATTATTATTATTATTATTATTATTCAATTATGATAATACATAATAGGTTTGGCACAGTAACAGAAGAATAGAACGAAGTATAATAATTTTTTGACATTGCTAAAATATAATACAAAACGCCTCCAAGTGATCGCTGCAAGCCACAGTTTGCAGCTAAGTTGAATACATTTTTCTCTCTAATTTACAATAAAATTCGGAAATTTCAGTGGCAAATTAGTTCAGCAATTTACAGGCCTGAGCAGAGGGGAGAGGAAGGTTTCCCCAGGCTTGAGTTTTTTTTTTGCTCTTATGACTTGTCTTCCTGTCCTGGGCCTGGATTTTCTCTGCATGGCGCTGACAATTTAATATAGAATTCATTTTACATTTCAATTCAAGAATTTTACATTCAAATTGAAAGAAAGAACTTTTTAATTAGAAGGGGTGCAAAAATCACATGGGCACATTATATTTCATTCCTATATTTAATTTTGCCTCGTTGGCGTCTCCTAAAAAAATAAGACTCAAGACAGAAACAAGACAAGACCAACCTCTCTCGTTATTCAAAATAGAATAGACATATGCTTCATTGTCGTTAAAAAGTGATTACAACTGAACAATTTAATATCTATCCAACCTATAAAAAATATCTCAAATCAGATCAATAATTTTCTGTTTCAGCATAAATGCTCTACCTTGCTGCTTAGTGTGTACTCGAAAAATACATTTTGATTCTCAGAATATAAGTATTCACTTTTCTCCATCCCATTTACTTCGGTGATTCTGTGAACTGTACGATTATCAACTTTTTCAATTAAAAGGATAAGCGAACTTTGGACATCCTGTATATACAACTTCTTACAATCATAAATAACGGCCATCTACCTTCTTATTCATACTAACTGAAAAAAAAAAAAACGATCATACTCGTACAAGAAAACGGAATCATCGCCGTTCAATTCGTAGAAAAAATGTTTCATACCGATTATAATGGAACAAGATTGGCAACAGGTTGCGCCTGCGCATCACATTAGTGCGCATCCATTGAAAACCAACCTCCCTCACTTGGCGCGACGGTAGTGCACTCATAGAAACTCATCTTCGCCTTCGGTTCGTCTTCGAATGCGTAGAAGATGCACGGATAAGAGAACGAGAAGATGACACGAAAGAGCGATGGTATTTTTTTATTAGGTCGGACACGCGGATAAGATTTGCGTTTACATGGCGAGCGTCGCGTTTAAGCGTGACCAAAAAACCGCCTGTTAGGTTAACATATGATGGAGCTATAGTGTGAGTGTATAACGGGGTGTATTGAAACGTAGCGAAGTTCATAATAAACATAACGTTCGAGGTAGGAAAATATTTCCTTTTCACCGTGAAATCTATTATGCAGCGACTGAATAGAAATAAAGGCATTCGTATCGATTGCTCGTGGCTGCCGTGGAGTATAAGTGAGAAACGAAGGTGTTAAATTTCCAGTGATTTCTACTCGCTTTTTGCACGAATCAATTTCGCATGTGTTCGGATTCGGGCGGATTCTTCGAGCCAGATCTATAAGCAACAAATGCCAAAATTTGAAATGCGTTCAGGTGTAAGAGACAGGAGACGAAATAACAATGTCGTTAAACGTTTCGTTTGATGTTTCATTTCTAGAAAACAGTTTGTTAACAACCTGATTGAATTAATAACGCTATAATAGCTTTCACTTTTAACCTACATAAAGCAAACGTAATATTTTCATTTTAATGATTTTTCACGCGCCATTCCTACGGTTTCGTTTTAAAATGTACGAAAAATTCACAAACGAAGATGAATCGATCATAATACACGCGCGACCGGTTCAACGAATAACTCGTCGAGGAAGTGTATGCGCATGCGTACGAACAGGAAGTTGGTAGACGCACGCGCGACCATCGTTCATATTCAACGAATGGTTTAAACTGGTTGACAGATCTTTCTCGCGATTCCAAGCTCGCCGTAATTGGAAGTGAATCATAGACTCATGAATCAAGTGAGCCGAGTGAAAAATGCGAATTTTCAATTATCTCGGATGCGGTAATAGAATCGATGTCGCGTCGCGGTTTTGCATATATGCGAAGAATTTTTCATCGGGTCATTGGCGACGATAATTAAATATTCGCCGGACGTCCAATAAACGAAAAATACCGAAGTCGTTTTAATATGGGCGCAAAATAAATTCTTATTAAATGTAATAGCTTTTAAATCGGCCAACGAAATAATTGACTTTTACTTTTTAAAGCTAGTGTTGAATTTTTCGCTAAAATGCCGTTATTACATCGCATTTACATATATTTACGTTAGTCGGCGGCTTGACGTGATAAACCAATTCCATATGGAGTATTTCTCCAGTCGCGTGTAACGCGTTAGCGCACAGATTATAGACGTATAGAATGGGTATACGTGAAATTTTCAAAACACGCGGTAACGTTTATTTCGAGTGAATTTTCAGGTCCAACTTGAAATGTTAAATGTCATGTAGAACGCGATCGAAGCACATCGCGAAAATAAATCAACTACCAGTCAGACGTACATATGTGGTAAATGTAATGCAGAACGTGGTCTGCGAGAAATACGCTTTAGCGGGCAAAATGTTATTCTAAGCGAACTGCGAGAAAAAACGTATCGCTTTTCGTAACCATGGGGAAACCAGGGAGAAAAAGAATGGTTATTGGGTGAATAATTTTTAGCGTTGAGAGATACATTTGAAGAGTTTTGTAAGATTTTTAAAGATTGTAGCAGTGCAAGGAGTTGGGGAGTTGATATATCATGAATCTAAGAAATGAAAATCATAATTAAAAAATTAATATCAATTATGTGTTTTATAATTTTTTTTTTTAATTTCGATATTAACAACTTGATAATATTAATTTTCTAACCGATAAAGTACTCGTACAACACTAAGAACCATTAGATTATTAATAAATTCGAATTTTTTTTCAAGGCTAATGACACTTCCCTATATCCTTACACACTTGTATTTAGGTTGTCAATGCTAATTCAACAACAATGAAAGAGGATCGATCGTACCACGAATACAGCTTTAGTCAATGGCTCGTGAGACAAAGCTTTGCATTGAGACTTGAAAAACCACCACTTTGATAATCCCTCATTACTCTCATCTGTCCACCGCGAAAAAAAATACTTGCTCATATTTCATTTCAAGTAAGTACATAGTATTCCCACAACGTTCTATGTGTAACAACGAAAGAGATGAAGGGAAAATAGGATGTAGACTGTAGAGCGGATTTCTTAAAATATTATCGCTAGAGGAGCAATTACCTAGTATAATAATGGGGTGAAGTTCGCACATTTGGAGTTCCATTATTCGTCGAGTTTTTATTTTTCGTTTTTCCGAGTCATTGATTTTGTATGAAAATTATTGCTCGTTTAATTACTTCAACATAAAAGAGCTAGATAAATAAGAAAAGGTTTTGTATTCTCGCGGGTATTCGTTTGTATGAAAATCAAAACTAAATCTTTAACCTATTCAAATATATTTTTTCTTCGAATAATTTTGCATAATTTGTAATTTTTTTGTTTTATTTCAACTGGTACTTTCATTCTTTTGAATATAAAATTTTCATTTTAAACAATTGGGTAAACTTTTTTTTCAGTTAACTTCGAACTGAAAATCATGAAATTTCATCTCAATGACGAAGAAATCACTGTGAAACTAATCTCGTTCCTTCGGGCTACGGAATTACTGCCATTAATTTAACTTATGCATAGTATCTATTTTTGCTGTATTCACCCTAAATTGTAAAAATTATGAAATTGCGGTCGCAAATGACCTTTGTTGTAGAGCGACCTAAAATAAAATAAATTAAAAAAAAAAAAAAGACTTGTTGAGTTTAGAGATGGCATCGTCAGCAGCTTCGACATTTTATGAATTTATTTTTGCCTTAAATGGTGATTTTATTATTTTGGAAATCATATTTTCATTTCCAAAATAATTATAGTTTCCCATATTTATTTATTTTTTTATTTATTTTTTTCTTTCTAAATCATTATTCTCAGAATTTGTAACTAAAAATCAAAACTCTCTGTCAAAAAATATTTCCCCAAGTAAAGGATCAAATTTCTTTTTTTTATAACTTTTTTTTTTTTTTTTTTTTTAAATCGTTATTATGCCCAGAATTTGTGATTAAAAATTTCATTCGTAAAAGATTGGTTTTTTTTTCAGCCTAAAAAAAATGTTTTCTCAATTTTTTGTTATGAAATATGTTTTTATAATTTTTGAAATAGTATTTTTCCAGCAGTCACATTACGTAAAACTATGAGTCCAGAAACGTAAATGAAATACTTTTTTTTTTTTTTTTTTTTTTTTTGTGCCGTGTGCTGCCGCTAAGGCCAGAGGCACGTTTGCGGGTATGGAGTGTTTAGATTCTGTGGTAAAGGTTTGACTGTTTCAGGAAGGTGAATAGGAGGTTGGTCTGGTGGCTATTGAGGATATCGGATAGGGTAGATGGGAGTTGGAGTCTAGAACGGATGTTTGAGTATGTAGGGCATATTGTTAGGATGTGTGAGACTGAGAGCTGGGTTTGGCATTGCGCGCATATAGGCGGAGGTTGTCTATCCAGGAGGTAGGAGTGGATAACAAGAAAAGAGATATTGCAGAGTCTCACATCTTGTTTAGCATTTTATTCTCTTGTTCTCGTCTTGCTCACAACGAAATATTTTTCATTATTTCTTTGAAAAAAGAAGGCTATTTATTTGACATTAGACTCTACTTATCCGTTTCTAATATTAAAAAAAAAAATTCGATAATTTTTCATTTTTTCAAGATAAAGAGGGGAGTAGTCGTATGTATTTGTTCTCAGTATCTATAAATCAGTGAATTTTACTAATATCAACCACAGATCTTTTGGAAGGTGATTTATAATTTGATGACCATTTTTGATTTGACCACTACACTTCCACAATAAAATTTTGGAAAAATTGATTCGTTAATAATTATTTAAGTTTGTCACTCATCTTCAATAATGGAGAAATCCGCAGCATATCTCATTCGGTGCATTTTTCATTTTTTTTTGCCATTATTTTTCAGAGTTTAAGATTAAAAATAAAATTATAACATTTCATCGCAAGTAGATACACTGAGTTCAACATACAATCTTCAATTGTTTCAGAAATATTCTTTCAACAATTTTTTTTCGATTTGACTTTTTTTAAATAATATTTTCATTTCAAAAATAAGTTCTTCATTTTAAGTTCATAATATGTGCAATTTTTTGCAATCGCTACAAATCACAAAATTTTGTCGTCAAGTTCCACTGAGTTTAAATTTACAGCTGCATTAAAAAAAAAAAAATTAATTTTGATTGAAATTTCATTCATAAATACTAATCAAACGGTATCGGAATCAATGTATATTTATTTTCTTTTATAACTGGTCAAGTTCTTACATCACTCTTCAATTACTTAGATGCGTGGAATTACGATGTTTCGGGTACTGTGAAATCATCATTTACATGTTCAAGAATTGCTAGAAATTTTCAAACGATGGACACTAATGGAGTATAGAAGACTCTGGAGGGGAGGGGAGATATTACAGAAGTGCACAGTGGATATTACGAATGCTAGCGAAAACATAATGATGAGTCAGATCCGGATACCAGCGATAACAACTTCCTCGCGTCGACTCATCGGGTACAGGTTTCTCATGATATCCACGTAAAATTTTTGTGAAGACTGCAAGGAGAGCTTCGTCAAAATCTGCAACTATTCAGGTTGTCAGTCAATTTTGAAAGGGTGTAGATCAAAAACATCTCATATCTTATGATGTGTTGGATGATATTAGAGACCGAACAATGGTCATGATCATTGATCATTGTAAAAAGCTAATCGGAGCCTGGAATGATAGTATAGCTGGAAACATGAAGGAAAATCACCCTAATGATTGATCTTCGAGCAAAGTGTAAGTCTCAGATTATTATGAAGTTATTTGAGTTAATTAGATGTTGAGATGGTTGAATGTACGATAAACAGTAAAATACTGATACAAGTGTAAGTACTATAACTATCCTCACCTCCATAGTGGATGTTTGTGCATCATCTTCGAATATACTCGTAGTATGTAAATTTTAACACAAATACTTTATGTAATCAGCTCATTCTCCGTACAATTGTATATCGAGTGGAGAGAAAGAACTGGGATGCGAAAGAAGTTGGTATGTACTCGGAAGGTGTCATACTTAAACACAGGTAATTATGTAGCACATTAAATACATTTCACTCGCACGAAAATATTCATATTCAGGTAGGTATGCATTTTCCGCAGGGAAGAAGGGGCTGAGACCTCCAAAGTGTCATTACTGGGTTGGTATGTACTTACAGGCCATCGTAATACATTTTTCATTAGTACATACGATGTCACATGGCATAATTAGATACATCAATAAATTGACATGGAGCCCCTGGAGTACCTAAGTTTAAACACCCTCAACTCCGCACCTATAGATGGTATACAAAAAGCTTTTAAATGAAAATTATAGATAATTTAGTGTAGAATGAAATCGCACTGAATTCTTTTTGTCTCACAACCCAACCCTGATAACATATAGTGAAAAATCCGTTTATGGAGGTTCCAACCACCTTGTGGGCTACACTTACCGACTAAGAATGGGAAACTTGTAGTATGTTGTTGGAGTGGAGGAGCTATTCTTTACGTACTTATGAAAGAAAATCTTTATTGGTAATTATTCCTATAAAGGATCCTTAAATAGTCTAGATTTACTTGAGTACTGAGTTTATGAATAATTTAATTTTCAAATACTTTTTTTTTTTTTTGATTCACATCAATTTTTTGTTCTGCTGTAAATGATTTTTTAAATTATTTTTCGAACAGTATTTTCATTAAAAAAATTCATTTTTCTTTCAGAACATAGGTCCTTTTCAGTTTTAGGGTTGAGGGCATTTATGCTGGCATTTTTAATTAGATAAATAAATATTTCGACAAATGAGAGAGTAGAGTACATTAAATTATTCAAAAACTGAAACTTGATAATTATTGTGAAATTTCATCGCCAAGAGATAGGTACGCCGAGTTCAACTTAAAAATCAATTGCATTAAAAAGATTTTTTTCTCATTAATTTCTTTATTTGAGAAAAATATTTTCCAAATATATAATTATATAAATATTTTTAAATTATCTTAGTTTTTCAATAATATTTTCATTTTTTTTCAACACCAAATTTCATCTCAATAACCAGCCTACCAGGCAGTATTTTTCAACCCCCTAGAAAATGTACTTGACGCATGTTAACAGATTGCACATTTTGTTTGGGCTGAATGAGCCTAGTCAAAGGCTAGAAATCACCCCAACAATTAAACGCCGTCTCCGGTCTCCGGCGCAGCATAAAACTTAAGCAGTATTTAATACAACATCTAGGGTCCGCGACCACGTCGAAAAGGGTTATCAATGGGGTAAAAAATAAATACCCGATCGCACAATACTCGTTACATAATCATCGAAAACAGATCGACGACGAACCTGTTAACTAATCTTTAGCTTAAAAAGTTTATTTTTTATCTGCTTTCGAATTTCACCGGCGAATTAATTCGAATCTCGCATTCCGGGTAACGCGATCGCTATGCCCTTCAATGAATAATAATTTCAACGTCAGCACCGAGGTGGGGACAAGAGCAACGTTACCGGAAACGTTTTGAATTCGTGATTTTCTCAACGCCTCTGAAATTCCAATAATCGGCGGCGTTTTCGCGCTCTCGCCCTATCACCATCGTCGGTGTTTTATTGATCTTTTTCTCCTCATAGTTAAAATGTTTCACATTACCCGACGCCGATTCTATCGCGTTAGTATTTTTCATACGTTCGTTTTTTTTACACGCGGTGCCAATTAATCGTGTCGTTGCGAAATATCGCTATGCCATCGCGTAATTAAAAACTCCATCCACTCGGCTCCTAATAATTTTTAATAAACGACAAAATATCGTATTGGCCCCGAGGGCCAAACCACCTTCTCTGCAGCCGATTCGAACACCCGTCCGGAAGCTCCGAACAGCTGTTACACCGAAAGAGCTCGCACCGCGAGTAAACGCGACGCGTATATTACACACTACACAGACGTACACAAGTACTTGGCTAAGGTTTATTTGGTGGGTTCGCTGTCCCCGCAATATAGTACCGATACATCGTGTAATAATAACATTACCGAGCCCTTTTGTCGATAAAACCTGTTTTACATATAGGAGTGTATTTAATCCCATCACGCTGTTTTGTATATTTATTTATACGCTTAATACCTATACACCTATTATACCTGTACTCGTTCGCCACACACTACAAGTCCCATGCTAATACATCAGAACGCCATTTCCTCCTATACCCAGGCTACCCAGAAAATTAACCTTAATTAAATCCAACTCACCGAAAATCCACTATTCGTGGAATTTTTCATTTCACCGATACTCCGAAAACCATAGTCCATAGACTACACGTAGTTCGTCTTCTATATTAAAAACTTACAATGCTAACAAATTACCCTTCGAAAACAACCCTAAAAAACATAAACCATAATAATAGCGGTTGTTGCAACTCGCTTCACTAGCTTCCCTCCCGCAATCCGGCCAACGAAAAAACAAACTAACAAATACGAAATGACTTTTTTCTCCTCTTCTTCGGCGTTTCTCTTTCCTTTTTTTTACTAATATCTACCATAGTACAGCATCCGCCATATACGACAACGCGTTTATCATTTTTATGTCAAAAGAATCTCGTACACAGAGACGCGTTTAAATTCCGTACGCGTTTTACCGCAACGTTCGACCAGAGCTTCTAAGTTTTTAAGCCGTCTAACTGTAAATGGGATATTGATGACAGTTGGTAACAATATCGTTTGGTCAATTGATTCGAGCCAAACTTATTTTCTTTTTTCGACGTATCGCTAACGTGCACGTGGCTCGCAGTTGGGCCGAGTTCGATGTTAATTCGTGCCCAAATCCCAACTAATTCCCGAGCTTTCAAGGTGCTTGGAACACCTTTATTGTTTCCAAATAGGTATTCGACAAGTAATCTGTCTGGAATGCGATATTTATAAAAGGGTAACATTGGTTTCTCCAGTTAATTTGTTACGGTATAGCTAATTTCTTTAGGCGTTCAAATAGGGAGATTAGTTTAAACGGATAAAATTAGATATTTGAATTCGTGAGAGTGCGATGCGATGGAAAATAATACAAAACTTAATATGAGTCAAACTCGACTCAAACTATGCCCCAGACATTGTAGATAATACCAGCTGATCGTGGAGTTGAAAGAGAAATAAGTATTCGAACTCCATTATGAATTGAACTCATTTTATTTTATTTTTATCCACTTTAAATACATTTTTGAGTGTTCTCCCTCTTTCACTAGACACGAAATTGCATGCCCTGAAATTTTGGTAATCATAAATTTTTTCCCAAACTCCTTCATTTTAGCAAAAATGTGAAGAAACCATATTTTTTCATAAAACGTATGTAAAACTTGGCTCATTTTTCCTATCAACGAGATTACCGCAGATACTGGTGACGTCGTATTTTTATAGCCCTATAAAAAAGCCATGGTCACTTACATACGCGAACAGACCACTCTACGAACTTGCTAGCTCTAAAATTCAATGTTTTTTTCTCTCGATTTACGTGCTATGCGCAGCTTTTCATTTATTTTTCAAATGCGAAATGTGGTACATACTTAATTTCTATACAACAGTACGTGAAAATTAATAAGAGTGAAGTTATGATAACTTTTATAAACCTCACTGATAGAGGAGTATGTATGAGCATGTCTTTTTATGAGATTTACGAATTGTGAAAATATTTCCAGATGAATTTACTTCCTTCTTCTAATATCATAATATCACCTCACAAACGTGACTGACAATATCGAATGTTCACAGGTCTCAAACAGAGTCGAAGAAAAAAAAATGTGCAGCTGTTGGCAGAATGAAAAAATTAAATTAACAGAAGAAACTCAAGAACTTGTAAATACAAGATATTCGAGTCATCTTCAATCGCAATACGCAACTAAAGGCCAGTCTGGGGAGAATTACGATAAATGAAAAAAATATAAATTTTCATTTAATTTTATGAATAATTACTACAAATCACTCTTATTTTGTTTTTCTGTAGGCCTTATCGAGCCCTTAGACAAAGCACCGGCCCGGCGGGAAAGTCTCATTTCTCGCTCCCACTGGTTGATCATACTAAAGACAGATACAACGAAAAGTGGAATGAGGGACATGCTCTTCTTAATTTATCGTTTCCAGCTATGAAAAGGTAAAACCGTATGATTTCGTATTGCGCATAAAAAAAATGGCTTTTATTGCCTGAGGTTTGAGATTCGAGAAGCTCAAGTTTCTAAAGATGATATTATTTGTATTTTCATTACATATAAGTTCCTGCTGGAGAATAAGGCGCAGACTTCGTTCTCGCTGGGAATTCTATAAATCGAGGAACTGGAAGCAGAGCTAGAATTAGCCCCTCTTAAACGCATTAAAAAATGTAAAAAAAAATTATTGAAAGAAAAAATGCTATTTAAAATTACGAAAAATTGTAAAATCTTAAATTCAGATCTTCGGGCTTTCTCAGTAATCTGAGTCCATGGGTAATCTACCTCTTCCACCCTCTCTCTGGCTTTGAATATGTTCAAAAGCGAAGAAATAGTGATACACAGATATGTAACGAGTAAGGATGTAAAAATCTCTCGAATTCCTGATTTTTTTTTAAATAATTTTTTTTTCTCTTCAAATTTAGCAAAGGATTAAGTACGCAAGAATTTTTTTTTAAGTAGAAAACAAATGTTGAGAGAAATAAAGTTAAAATTAATGTGGTTCTATTTGAATTTTTTTTTATGTTATGGCGTGATCTTACCTAAAAATGAGTATATGAAGTTTTTTTTTTTTTTTGTCATTGAAAAAATAGTAAAATTTAAACATGAAACTGGCGTAATAGTCTTGGTATAAAAAAAATGAGTAAATAAATATGAATAAAAAAAAAAATAGTTTACAAATTTTTGAACTATTAAAATTTTAAAAATTATTTCTTCAAATTTTTAGAATCATTTTATTCATAATTATACCATGAATTAATAAAACAATTTTCATAACTGAAATCTTTAGTAAATTTTTTTAAAAAACAAAAAATATAAAAATCAATTTAAAATTAAATTGAATAATAGAACATTTTCAATTTTCATTTTCCAACAACAATAAGAACAACAACAATAACAACAATAACAACAACAACAATTATAGTAATAATAATATAATAATCGATTAATCAACCAATTAAATTAATTTTATAAAAACTTCACAGCTCACATTCAGTTTTAATGAACCCCCCCCCTCCAAGTGCAAGCTGATAGTAATATTAATAAATTTCATTTGTAATTTTTGATCTAAGGAGCATTTACAAAGTCTGATAATGTTTTTTTAAAGATGACATACGTGACATAACATATTACAGAGATAATGTAGAGTGGCAGACCATACATCCCAAAATTCGACAATAAATTAATAGAATAATTTTTCGAATTTTTACGAGTATTTTTTTAATATTTTAATTCCAATGAATAAGAAAAATGTATCAAAATAAATTTCTGAAACACCTCGTAAACTTTTTGTAAATTATTACAATTTTTTTTTTTTTTGAGTATGACCATGTACTGCCGCTTAGGCCAGAGGCACTATTTAGATTGATATTAGATGCTGGTCAAGAGAAATAATCCACTTTAAACTTTTTCAGTATCCCTGAAAATTTTTAGTTACAGAAATAATTTCAGTGTAGTTGAATGTGGTATATTTTTCACATAGGTAACTTAAATGATATAAACATATTTTTTTAATTGAAGTTTTGGATTTTAATACTTCTTAAAATGCAGGTAGGTTTGTTCACAAAAATTTTTGGAACATTTACATTGCAAATATCGAAAGCTGAAACAGTTGAAAATAATAATACTTCACTTGCATTACTTTTTCTTGATTTATAGTCAGGAGGGCATTTTTTGCCTGATTATTTAGTATATATTACTGTTCCTCAATTTATGCACTTTAAATTTTGCAATTAGTGCTATATTTTAATGAAATAATACTAACTTAATACAAAAAATCGATAAATTTTTATTAAAAACTTACATAATGATGATTAAAAATTAATAAAAATTTTACACTTTAACATTCATGATATCTATTACAGATAAAGACGCTCATCATAGGTGAAAGGGAAAATCATACTCAAACATATGTGATTAAATAAAATGCCTAATTCTACTTTCTTTACACTTTGAACTTCGAAGCAGCATCTATGAAGCTAAATTCATCGCTAACTGCAAAAAACATACCTCCCATCTATAAATGGATTAGAAAATATAAATATCGCCGTCAATCTTTTCCGAATACAGATTTTGAATAGAAAATACCGTAACTATGTAAAGTAAAACATACTGACCGACGAGATTTTAAATTAATTTATTCTCCTCCATTCGACCCTAGTTATCCTAAACGCTGAAAAAAAGTCGATACTGTATCACCGGTTAAACGAGCACACCATAAGTACCGTTGTAAATTTATTATAAAAACATAGTCCGGCATAATATTTCATGCCGGCGGCGTCAAAAACGGTTAAAGAAGGCACCGGACATATGAAAATATTCCACTCAAAGGTCCGGCAGTCCCTTTATTCCATATTTACCATACCTCTAGTCCACGAATCACGAGAGGAAAAAAAACCGCCATATTTCATTCAAAGCAATCCGCAAATCCACCCATCCTCTTAGCACCCTCAACATCACGCACCTATACGGAGAACATCGCTTTCTATAGTATTGATTCGCCACCGTACACGAGTTATCTTATCAATTCGTATCGCTGTATTTATTTTTATTTACGAGCTTCGCGATAAAACCAGAAAAGAAAAACAGCTCCATTTACCCCATTCGATATTGTCAAATGTTATTTCGCCGGTCGACTATACCGTAGCGTATTTTACGGCACCGTGCATTATAGTATTAAAAACGGCTGCGCTGAAAATATTTTTTGACCGTAAAATTACCATGTTCGCCGGGTTGCGGAATCAATTTCATAAAAAAGTACATTTCTTGTGCGCGTCGTTGCGCACGTCTATACATCGCTTTCCTTCGTGCCATTTGCAAATTGAACGCTTTTATACGGCAACGCGATTCTTTCGTCAAAACGATATTTGAATTTTTCATCGAAACGAAAGAATCTCCGCCGCGAGTTAACCGATTTTTTTCCTTCCACAGTGGTCCGCGTGACAAGCTATACGCGTATTAACTCGCGCCGTCAAAATTATTACTATAATTACCGACTCGCCAACATTATAATCATTCAATTTCGATTCTTAATTATCCCACAGCTTCGTGCATAGTTTCGCCTAACCCAAGCGACCAGTGTGCAAGGAAAATTATAATCTATAATACGCCAGTTTCACTTCGACTCGGATTAAACTTTAATCTTTCTTTGTTGAGTGAGGCCGGGTGCGAATGAAATTTCACTCCCTTAACTTTGTCTGCCTCCGTCGACCTATCGTCTCGTATAACTTATTCGCGAATTACGTCGTCGAACGAGTTTCGTTTCTCGTTTTGACGTTTATAAAATAAACCAACTTATTTCTCGCGCCTATCCGGCCCGCACGCTCGCTCGTGTGATTTATATTTCGTTATTACAAAATGAAACTTATCCGTTAGTTAGCTCGCTTCGGCGTACTTCTATGTACTCGTCCGAAACGAATACGATAATATTTGCATGTTCGTGTATTTTCGTAGCAATTGAATTGAGGTAATTTTTACCAACAACAGCTTAATGTAATGAGCATTAGATAAATGAAAAATAAAAATATTAATAAATCTGAAGAAAAAAACTCAAGGAGCCAATTATTTTCGAGACTTTGTTATTATTTTAGATTTTTGTTTGGTAGAGAAAGTTTAAGAATGGTATTTTTTTTTCTTCAAAAATTAACATTTCTGACTATTTAAAAATTTAAAAATGCTATTAAAATGAAAAGTAAATTTATTAATAATTTTATAATATGAAATATTAATTTTTTTAACGATTTCAAGTTGATTTATTAAACTACATAATATTAATTTTAAAAATAAAAAAATTATGGATTTTAATTAAAAATTGATTTTTTTCAACAAATCATAAAATTATTAGAATCCTTTATTTAATTTTTGGATTTTGATCTGGTATAATATGTCTATCGATATTATTAATAATTATTCAAATTGAATTATTTTTTATTAATTTATTATTTTTGTTGAATTGTCATGATTTATTAATTTTATCATGATTCATCCCAATTTATTAATTTTTCAATTTTGTATGAAAATTCTTCTTTTTTCAAATTTGAAAACATCTTGTTTTCAACTGTTTCAAATGACATGTATATATAATTTTAAGAAGGGCATATTTTGAATTTTTGAAGGTAAAATATTTATTTAGTTATTTTTAGACACGGTTCAAAAAAAAAAAAAAAATGCTACGTTTCAGGGCCAATAATGCTATATTTCGGTTTAGAGTTGGCAAACCTGATGTCTAACGACTATACGAAGTACCGAGTCTGAACCCCCATCTGTCCCTTCCGGAACTACTTAAGAAGTTGAATTTATGATACGTAACATAGTAATTGTTATCCATAGGAGCCACATGAGCTCATATTTATCAATTTTCAGTCACTTAAGTTTTCTTAAATTTTGACGATCCACCATTTTGGATTTACTTGGAGCTAAATTCAAAAGGTAATACAGCCAAATAAATCGCACATGAATAGGTTCAACTTTCCATGCACAATTGTACATGTATAGTCAGGAGATGAGTGCGATGCATTAAACTTCCTGACTTGATTTCCCCTTTAAAAGTCATTTTTCTCTTCAACACCCCTCTAAATCAATTTAGGAAGCTGAAATTAGAGTATGTTAGTTAAATGGTCTCATTATATTATAATAAACGATAAACGAAAATTTTTGATTTTTCACCTACCCCCTTCCCCCACATTTCGAAGACATTAACCACTTTCCCCCCCTTCAGCATGACATATGAACGTGAATTTAAAATATAGTACAATTACCATCACAAATAACTACATGAAAATATATCTTTCAAGTTTAAGTCATTGTAGGCTCCTCAAGCCTTTCTCATACTTTGAGTATTCGCTGTTTTGGATCCAATTTGATCCAAATATAAGAACTCGTATTCTGATTTCCAACCATAACTACACATAAAGTTCAGCTCTCCAGGTCCATTTAGTAAGGAGATGATAATTATAGAATATGTAAGAAATTTTATAATTCAAAACTTCTTCAAAAAGTTGTTTTTACTCTAACTCATTTTCAAATTCATTTGCGAAACTGGAATTTCGATATGTTGGTGTCCTCAAGCCATTCTCTCATATGAAATCATGAATAAAAACGTTGAAGTATTTGTCCTCCCTTCAGCCTCATTCAAAATTTAAGTGAACCAGCAATTTGAGGTGAATTCAAAATTTAAGAAAACTAGTATTTTGTATTCTTACGAAGAGTTTTTTTTTAAATTTTGAGCGATTTTCATCCATACCTGCTAGCGCTATGAGCAGAGGAAAAAATATAATTGGTAACATAAAGTTGAATTTTTGTCACATGACTACAAACAGTTGGAAAGGCAAAGATTTGAAACCTCTTTTTAAATCAAGTAGACTGTATAGCTATAGTTTTCAATTAAAAACTCAGATAATAAAGTAAAAACCAATAAAATATCAAATTTTAATTTATTAATAATTTTAAAACAAGAAGCATACCAGTTTTAATTCTTTGCATTGACGTGCGAGAAAAGGATATGTAAAATTTTAGATATCTTGGCATTTATTTTTGACCGGTTAAAACAATAATTTTAGCATTTTCAGTCCATAATCGAATTTAATAAATTTTCAAGTTCGAAAAAAAAATTTCTGAAAGGTCAAAAAATATTGTTTTTCAGCCAATTTAATTTTTTTCACTCCATACATTATAATACACAGTGGTAGAAGCAATGTAAAATAAAACGTTGAAGTACGTAGTTCCATCTCTCCTCTCGAACGCTATTCTAAAATAAGGTTACCTGTAACAGCCTTCAAATCCTTTGAAAATTCAACCAATTATTTATTTTGAATCCAATTAATATATCTATTGATCTCTTAAAGAACTCTAACATTGAAATGGATTCAAAAGAAAAATATTTTATTTTCAGTTTTATTTATTTTTCTATTTTTCAAAGTAACCAGGAAAAAGTTGCTTATTTTATGCCAAAAAAACACTATTAATTTTTTGTTGAAAAATTTTGTTGGAATTTCTCTCACGTTCCAAGGGCTTAAAATTTATTAATGGCTTTACAGCAGAAATTATAACTTATTCATTTCCTATCGTTTCAACGATGAAAGTTTATGAAAATTTTTTGTTAGTTTGTCAACACAACTTCAATTCCACTGATCTTTTCCTCGCATGGCGGAAGAAACCTCCGGGTTGACATACCCCAGTCGCATGGCGGAGGAAACCTCCGGGTTATTACACACACATGTCGCATGGCGGAGGAAACCTCCGGGTTATTACACACGCATGTCGCATGGCGGAGGAAACCTCCGGGGTTTATAATAAACTTTCTGGACAACGCTGGATAATTGAAGTCTTGAAGATTTTTATTAAAAAAAAAAGACATATAACTTTTTTTTATATTGATGAATTTTTAATTAAAATCCAAAAAATAGTATCTGTTAGCTACCAATCAGTGTAACTGCAACATACCTGCAAACGATAATCTAAAAAAGAAGGAACACCCGAGCATAAAGTGTATAAATTTAAGTAACATAATAATTTTTAGAAAAAAACAGTGATTACTTAATATGAATTGGCTCTTCTTCAATCACGTTTGAATTCAATCGCTCCATTTTTGGTTATGGGTAAAATTCAATTTTTGAACAATAAGTATTAGAAAATCTTATGGATTGCTAGGTAAATTTAATTTAATCCAGAATATGTTTTTTACTAGGGAAAAAATAAAAGGGGAAAATATTTAAGTAAATATGGAGATTTCCTCCACCACACGATACGCGTTTGTGAACCCGGAGGTTTCCTCCGCCATGCGACACGCGTTTTTGAACCCGGAGGTTTCCTCCGCCATGCGACACGCGTTTGTAAACCCGGAGGTTTCCTCCGCCATGCGACTGGGGTATGTTGAAAATCTACATGCGACTAACCAAGGGTTAAAACAGAGCAGTTGCTGATGGTACAGATTATGCGATGGACTTCGCGAGAAGAATGCGTTTACGAATGTTTTCAACCTACGATAGCTCTCTTCTTCCTATCCTACGTGTAAATTTTCACTGAACATTGTTTTACAAATGTTTTAAAAATAAGTAAATTTGAAAATCATCGACACCAAGCGATTATAATACATAAGATTACTTATTACCAATCATTATGGTAAGTAAGAGGAAAAAAAAAGAAATTCATAAACGAAATGTGGCCTGTAGAATGAATTCTCCAATACTCACCAAACACGCTTAAACCGTATTTTCATTATCAAAGTTTCCAATTGTTGCCAAAGACTTCAAAAACAAATCTGCTAGGTATAAATTTCAGCTGCGAAATTCTTTCGAAAAACACCTACACTTCAAACAAACTCCAAGCAAACACCCATTCCACAATATTTAAGAAGAAATGGATTAGTGTTTACATCTCTTCATTTCTATTACATTAATTGGTCGTTTTGCTCCCACCTGCTGACAGTGCTACCCACATCCCATTTGCAATTCAAGTTTTCTCAAGTTAATAGGAATTTTCGTGAAAAGGCTTTTCATTACCCAGCTGTATAGTAGTTCGTTGCTTATCAAGTCGCTTGAAAATAAAATGATTCATTATCAACAGATCAGGATAATAAACTCGTTTTCAAAAATTCCAATAATTTGAATTTCACGTAAAATAATAAAAGTAGAGATATTGAAGGAGATCTGCAAAATATGATCGACTACGAGCAAAGAGAAAAGAAGTGACGATGTACTATTAAAATTAAGTTTTTAGTGAGACGTTGAGGCCATGTTCATAATTTGAGCCTAACTTGATCAGACATGTATTTTGCTTTAAAAGCATAAAAATCCATTTTTTCAAGTTTTTGCGAAATATCTGGGAGTATTTCGTTATACTCGTTTTTTAATTGAAAATTCTACAATCAGTCTCAAAAAATAAATAAAATTTTCATCTGTCTCTTAATTTATAAAACAATTGAAAAAAAAAACTCGAAAGTTTTTTCTTTCAACCTTTAAAGCCTTAAAATGAGCAAAAATCAGTTGAAAAAATTTTTATTTCAAAAAATAATCTTAATGAAATATGCATCATGTATAGAAATTATTCACTTTTCTACTCCCTCATACTTATTAAATTTGGTACTTGGGTTCTCCTATACATTCTCCGAATTCTGGTTCATCCACCATTTTGGGTTCATTTTACCATAAATTCAAGCACACATATTATAGCCTTAAACTGACTTTAAATACGAAATCTGAGCTTCACATGTGGTGAGGAGATAATTATTGGCACAGAGTCATAGTCACGATATATCAATGGGAGATAGTTCGAAAATCATTTTAAATACATTTTCCAGATCTACAGTCAATGTAGTTGAAGGGAGGGGAAGGGGGGATTTTCCTCAAGAGCATACACTTTTTCAATGTATAGTAAATTTATGAATATACTTCAATACATCATAAAGAAGATGATTTTTTTTTGTACTGATTCATAACATCTAGAATAGCCATAGACAATTAATTACAAAAATTCATTTTATTAAATTTAAGAAATCTATTCTCGTATAAATTTACATGACTACTATTATTAAAGAAGAATTATATGATTTTAAAACATTCAAATATTCTAGAAACTGAGTTCATGCATAGGAATTCAGAGACTCAAATGTTCTCTCGACAAGGACTCCGCACTGAAATGCGAATATTTGGTGATTCGAGCTTGATCAATTACATAAAAGTATGATGAGAAATTTTGAGCCTTTATATTCACTCTACCATATTTTGAGACAATAAGCTCTCCTTCTTCCTTCCAACATCATCTATGGAAATGCAATTAGATCTAGTACATTCCCTGTCCCCAGTAATCATGAGAAGCTACATTCATCGAATTTCAGGGTGTCTAACAAAATTTATCGAGGTAAATGTTCAACTTTGTATGACTTTTTTAAAGGTCAACCTCTCCCTTCCCTCTCCACACAAATTAAAATATACAAAATAAAAATGTAAGTTTCATACCACGTGGTTTTGATAGGTGAGATGCGCTCTTTGCTCACTTTTTTCACCAATTCAGTGTTCTCATTTCGACTCTGCGATAACCAGAAGGCTTCTAGCTAACTATTTCATTTTTTTTTTATTTATAAGGGAGATGGATTTTTTTTCAATTTTTAAAAAGAAAATGCTTGACCTTCGAGTCAAATTCTTGACTTTGCTCGACCTATTTGATCACTTCACCAAATGCATGACTATGGTATGACTTACATGAGCTACTTGACCGTTAGACAGCCTGAATTTTGTTATTTTCCAATATGGTTTCATTATGACTTAAATTCAAAGGGTGTTGAAGCTTTTTAGGTGTTTTTGATTAGAAGATATGGAGGATTCTAGAAATTTTACAGCTTAAAATTTTTTTTTTTCTTTCAACCTCGTTTACATTTACGTAGAAAGCTAAAATTTGGATATGATGGTTCCTTATATCTCTCCATTGCACGATATATAGGTTCACATTTTTTGAGACTTTCGCGATCTCTTTAGCCTCTTTCAGGAATTTCCATGAAATTATTTTGAGCTGGATTAAAAATCTGGAAAAAAATCGAGATACCTCAATGACCTACTTCTGAACAAATTTTAAGGAATCATTACTGTAGAGAAATTGATTAATTTTTGAATTAACAAGAGATCAGCACATTATTCATAAATCAGTACTTTATATGATGCAGTGAGTCCCGAACTCAATGGGATTATTAATACATAAGTCACGAATCTAAAGCGTATGTGATTTACAGAGTCCTGAAAATTTGGAAATACACACTCATCTATTTCACTCCTAAACTGAAGGTATTCAGTGTTGTACAGTTTTTCTCATTTTTTTCAGTATATAAAAAACTATTACTTTTACCAAAAATCTAACAAGGAAAGCTATGGCAATACAGTAAAGTTCCTACATCACCTTCCCTCTTTTCATGATCAAGCACCCCATGCACTATTTTATGAAGGTTGTGAGACCTCATTAATGCCTTGAAGAAAACTTTAAAAAAATTCACACTTCAAAGGTTAGTCTCGTGTTAAGTATTTTGAAACAGTCGATGTTCGAAATCTCAACGATCAATAGAACGGGAGCCAAACACCCAAAAAACTTGACAACTTCGATTCGTACAATGAAAATAAATAATTTTTCAAATTCCACGTTAACGTTCATTTAAATCTCACACAACAGCAATACTTCCGAAATCACCTAAACAAAAAAACAACTCTTCTAAAAAGCCTAATCATCATTACGCGGTAGTGAGCCGTAAAAAAATAAAGGTTACTTATTAACCGTTACCCAAATGAACGTACAATCGACGCTGTAATAATTAAACACTGCTCTCTCGAGAATTTCACTTCTTACCGCACCGTTTCGCGACCCAACGAATTTTTCCGGCTCTTCCAGTACACAACCCAACATCCAATCTCGCCAACTTCACAATCTATATATTTTCGTGTTTTTCAGCGAGAAATAACCATCTCTTACCCAGCCGTAAACTCTTTACATTACACCTTTCCTTCCGCCATTCTATCGCAATTACTTAACGAATACCACTTTTTCACAAATATAATTTTCTCCGTATCTTATTCATTTATTGAGACGAAGGACCATTTCGTACTACCTACATATTACCTCGTACCTACTACCTACATTTGTACACTAACTTGAGCATTTTGAGCACTTCGCAAACATTAATAGTTTTTGATTACCTTCGATGGGGTAAACAGGGTTAAATTTTTTTCTCAACTTATCGACCAAACAATCGATATTGTAGTGCCCTAGAGAACCTAAATTTAATATACTTAAGTACGTTTTCCTCTTCGCAATGCAATCGTGTCGACGAGTATATTTAGATAACCGAAGTTGGTCATGGAGGAATTTAACCTAGTTTCGATAACAAGCATTTCGACTAGACCGAGTCTCATCATCAAAAGTGCTCGCGATAAATTTCAACTCTCGATGACGCACTTTTCATTACTTTTACAACAAATAATTTCCACATCCTGTATAAAAATTACGTTCCATACAAAGAAAACATTCCACTAAATCTCGTTATTTAACGCTCGTAAGTGTACACCCACGCGTGTACAAACATTCGCGCATACGATCACTCGTAACACCATTGCGAGTTTATCGGAAAACCGAACTGTCTATTTTTACCTATTAAATAAGCCACAGCCAGGAACGGAATTCGTCGCGCGATTTATTTTTACTTTGGACTGTTATCGAGTAAAATTAACTCACAATAAGCTAGCAACCGTTATCGTCTTGGACGTTAATAGGCTACCACGAGAGGTGAATCGTACGCCGGACGAAGACGCTCCTATATCGTAGTGAATTTAAATCAACGCCGTTGTTAAAATAAAGCTTTCCAGCTCTGTCTTTGCATGACCTTCTTGTATAATAGTTTACATTCCACACCGATACAGTGGTTATTAATCTCTTCCATATTACCTCGCTGGTCGCGCTGCTCTTCATTACATCGTTGCTCCATATTAGGTGAGCTGCGATAAATCAAGGTCTTTGAACCGATCGTAATTTTAGGCTTATTAGTCGATCCGACGATAAGGCTACCGAATTTCTCACATCCTTATCCTCTTCCAGCATCGCGGTGAAAATTTTCAACTAATCTGACATCACTCGCGCTACATCAGCTCCGCTGTCATTGACATTCGCGCCTATTTCCCATTCTCTACCTGTAATCGTATTATATTTATCTCCGTTCTGGTATTTTATTGCTCTTTTTCTATCCGATGAATCGACGAAGTCAATCTTTGTGAACTTTTTTATTCTGCTTCTTACGAATGCAAGACGTGCCACCTTCTAGTATCCATTCAGCTTAATTAAAAATCTCGCGCTAAGTATAAGAGAAATGTTTAGCTCGACTGCGTAAGTACAGCCATACTTATCGAGCATGTGTGTCATAACTCCAGAACGCTTTAGAGCTCGACTTGCCGCGTAACAATACTCGTAACTCGTAATAGGCGTAATTCCTCGTCAATTAATACAACCTTCGGGCGTATATGCAAATCGCTCCGCATTGATTAAAAAATCTGTTTTCTTCATTGATCGCGTTACCGGCCGAGAAATATAGCTTTTAAAGGACTAAAAGAGCAACCATTGGGAACATGATTGATTTTTTTGGGACTTTCAAAGTAATATTTTTATGAATTTATTCGTTCAACAAAAATTGAAAAGAAACTTACAAAACAAGCAACAAATTTTCGTCGTTCATAGTTATCAATTGTTTAGCCTATATTTTCATTTTTAAACATCTTCATCCCCTCCCCAACCTGTCCTACTAGTAACACCACCTTATCTACCAATCATACTCTTCTTCAATATTCTAGATATTAGTCGATCTTTACCATACTTAATATTCCAGCCAGCTTATCATCTTTTCTTCGAGATGATTCTTATTGCAATGTGACAAAGTGTTCTCTCCTTCCCTAATCCTTTTGAACTTTTTGTGTCATGACATCAATTAAATTTTTTTATCTGTCTGAAGATGTAGCCTCGTAGCTGTGCATGACAAGGCGAAGAAGGAAAAAAGTTGTGAATTAATAATGAACATCTTTTCATTTTCAAGTGGTTTTGAATTTAATGGTAATTTTTTTTTTATTCTTGGGTATTTTTTTGTTAATTTGTTGTTTTTTCATTTCATTCTTTAATATATGTATTTTTTATTGAAAAAATAAAAAAATAAATTAAATTAATTTTAAATTGATTAAATAATAAATAAAAAAAAAATATAAAGGAATTTTATTAACAAAATTTAAATAAATAATATTAATTCAATTAAGTTTTTTAATGATTTTTATTATTCAATAATGATAAGGGAAAATACTTAATTTTATTAAAATTAAATTAAGTGAATTATTAAAATTTCTTAATTTTGGGCCTTTTTCTTTTTGAATATTTTCTATTTATTTTTAACATTTCTTTATTTCTTCAGCACTGGTAATAATTTTTTATTTTGTTGATAACTTTTTAATTTATGTAAATTTTTATTTTTTAACCTATTTTTAATTTTTGGACATGGAATTGTCGGTCTTTTTCTGTCTGTAATAGAACGTCAAGGCACAGAATACTTGCCCACTTTTCGCACCCTCTCAGAAATTTTTGTTATCAAGAGAAACAAATGCATCAAAATTCGTAGAATTTTTCATTAGAATATTTTTTATTACATTTTGTCTCATTTAGTTTCCTTTCATTTTATCATTATTACTATATCAACATTTATTTATTCATTTTCAATTTTTGTTGTGAAAAATGATGACAATGCACTAATAATGAGAAAAATATTTGAAGAATACGAGTAATTTTTTTTATGGCGTATTTAACTGCTATTAGGTTATCACGCCATCTTTCAGCGGGTTTAGATTTGGTGGAACAGGCCTGAGCGGTTCAGGAATACTAAGACTTTATGGATAGTAGAAGTGTCGTCTGGGATGTTCTGTTCGAAGAAGGATATGGATTTTCTTATTGGATCAAGTGTTGTGCATCGAAAAAGAAGTTGGTCTACTGAGATTATTTCTGTTGAGCAGAGGTGACAGAGAGGGGGGGGGTGCGTTTGTCTTTCGAATAGATAACCGTGCATAATTCTGGTATGACCGAGACGGAGGCGTGTTAAAACACTGAAACTCAAAAAAATTAACACGAAACTTCTTTCATTCCTTGAACAATTAAGAATGAAAGAAGGTAGCCATAACATCTCAAATTGCTTAAAAGCAAATCTTTATTCAACTTTTTTAAATTAATTATAAAACTTCCGAACTCTGACTCCGTTATGAGAAAAATAAATATTGACCTGGAAGGTTGAAATTGTTTTGGATTCTCTACTGGAGTAATTCTACATCTGCAACTGTTCATCTTAAAATATGCAGATTTTACTTTAAAAAAAGATTGTTTCGTCTTAGTGTAACATTAGGGAGGTCAAATTTACATTTTTTTTTTAATGTTGTAAGATATGATTTTTAAATAAAATTTATATTTATTGAATTGAATTTTATTATTTAATTTTTATTGAATATTTAATGTTTTACTTTAATTTTTTACAATTAAATTTTATTAAAATTAATTAATTAATTTTATTTATGTTTATATTTTTTTAAAGATAGTTAAATTTAATAATATATTATTAATATTTTATATTTCTTCAAGAAAAATTTTACATTGAAAATATAATGCATTTATGAATTGACCCCCAGACCAAGTAATAAAATTTTAGTAGCCAAAATTGAAGGAAACGTCTGTTAGAATGAGACCACTGTTTTCGAAAATTTCAAAATTTCAAAAAATTTATTTTAATGGGATATGTAATTTTTTGAGCTCAAAAGTTCACATTTTACCGTCTAAAAATTAAAAAGATTTTTGCCACACTTTTTTTATGTTTTATTTTTTTATTTTTTTTATTAGTGCTGTGTACAGCCATTGAGGCTAGAGGCACGTACTTGTGGATTTAGACCCGTTCAAGGAGGCTAGTTGAGATGAGAAATTTACAAAGTGACTGAATGGTAGACTGAGTCTCCACGGAAATTAGAGAGAGAGATTCGGGTAGAAGGAGCATATATGGGAACTGTATTTGGGCATTCTAGGTGGACAACTGGACATGTCTTACTGTCATCTGGATGGAGCACATGGGACACAATTTTTAATTTTTTTTTGAAATCTAAGAATTTTCAGCATTTCAGTATTTCAACCAATGCAGTTACAAACGCCCAATAGAATAAAAAAAAAAAATCAAAGAAGCTCCAAATTTTGAAATAGTAATAAACTAATAATACATTGATGGGCTTGATAAGTCTTTAAAACTCAGGAGACAAAATATACTTTATTATGTTTTTTAATCTTTATTCATTATTTGATTTTAAAAATTTACTTCATTGATCTATAGTTCTTTAAAAATTATATTAAATTATATCTACATGAATTCTATTTTTGAGCACGATTTTCACCATACAAAAATTCTCAGAGTATGAGTTATCTCGTAATAAAACATCTAAATGATGTCATTTTCAAGTACAATTGTAATATTCTGCACTCAGGGAACACTTATGAATTAAAAATTGAGCCTATTTCGTTTCAAGAGTCTTGAAGATGTCAAATCAAGTCTATACTATGCATATGACCAATAAATTACCCATTAGCTATTCATTCATAAAAATACAAAAATTTAGTTTTTTTTTTTTTTAAATTTAAAAAAGGATTAGCACCTTTTTAATTGAAAAATTAAAAATAAAAAAATAGGAGGGAAATTTTTTCAGTACATATTTAGAAGATAAATGATAATTTTATACAATGTACGCATAACAAAATTTTTGATAATGGTAACATCATTTTGGCAAGTGTTCCACCCAACTATAAAGAAATGGATTTTTTCACATTTTCAGGAATTATTTGCCAAACACTTTCCCTCCATCTTGATCACTTTTGGAAGAACACCAAAATTCGACCTACACTAAGGTATAGGAACAGTGGTACACCACACACTTTTAGTAAGAAAAAAACAGTTTTACATGAACCAAAACCTCAATAATTTGGATATAAAATTGCCTAACCATAGTACTGTATAATGAATTAATAAATCAGTAAAAATTTTTTGACGATTTTTTGAAAACACCTACTCAAATATTCCGCCCACTCCGAAGAAATAACCCTTTCCTAACCCTAAAATACATTCCTTCTACAAACACAGTGAGTACAAACATTCGCGTGTCTATAAAACAACAGCAAACGAGAACGTCTCCACTCCATGCATACTTTAAATAGGATACCGAAATAACCCAATTAACGGTCACTCGTCGGTAACGCGACTAATCGCAAGTCATTTATCGACATTGTCAATCGGACTGAGCGGTGGCGATTCCGAATCGCTTTCGGACCTCGTCTAAATTACCGTAACCTTTTTGGTCGTGAATTTTTAATTTCGTTATCCGACTGAATGGCTTCAGATACACGAATCAATAAAACCGCAAGCAAGCATCTAATTTCAAATCGGGGTCAATCACATTACCGAGACCGAGCGCGCACCGAAATATTGCGCGAAAATGTTCAAATTAAAAAATTACGCGCGTTTTGAAAGAACCTCGGTCGCGCCCTCCGCCCACCCTACCCAACTCGGATAACTAATAACGTTTTGTTTTCTTTTTCGCCGCCACCGCAGCCGCTTCTTGATGGCGCGTTCTTCTAGAATACAAAAACTTATACGGATGAGGGTTTTATCAGCGCGAAAACTTTTCCCTTTTATCGACCCACTTACAGTACAACGCTTGTTATTAAAATTCGCTCTTTCTCATGCGATTCCTTCTCTCCTTCGAGTCCACTACGTTAAATCAGTGGCGCACTATTGGGTTCCAATATTCAAAAAAATCTCCTTTCGCCCCTCTCCTGGAAAAAAGCGAAATATAATCTGTAACGCCATTATCAATATCAGTGCCTATTATACACAGTACGACCTCATTAACGATGTTACAACGGCCATAAATTCTTCCATCGCGCCATTTAACTTGCAACAGTGGTGACTAGTGAGCCCCGTATTACGATGGTTTATACGAGTATAACTTCGTGCTTATTTACAACCGTCAAATTGAGTTAAATATTGTTACTTTCGCGTACCAGTTGGAAACGGTTGAACGATCCCGCAGCCCAGTTTATAGCGTTAACCTACACTCGACGGTAGATTCGAGTTTTCATTACAATTTGGCAATATCGTGGTTCAGTATTTTCGTAGGGTTTTTGCCAGCCAAACCAGGAAAATCCGATTTCAATAGCTTTTATTTTCTTTTCCTTTTCGCACGTATAAACAATAACAGCTACGCAGTCTAGAGGTATGAATTAATACTACACATGAAATAATATCACTGGTTCATTCTTCATTACTCGTCCCTTACTGATATCGCGATCAGTTTATCGTACTTGTCTTATCACGCATTTAAAATATGAAACAAAAACGGTAATAAGATAAAACTCCGGACTTTTAATTGAACAAAATTACACATTACAAAAACTGCGTATCAATGTGTTTTCAAAAAGTATGATGCAATAATATTCTGAAAAGAAAACAACATAGAATGCGCACTCTTGCGACTGTAAGAGTATACTACAGCTCTTATAATAGTCGTTTTAATTACGTAAATAGATATAACAGAGCAGTAATTAAGTTGCAGGCCTACTATAGTCAAAGACATATAGAAGAGAAGGGATGGTCTCTCAGAATTTAGTAAATTGCCATTTTCAGCTTCAAGTTGGCAAATTTGGTAAATTGTACAATAAAATGTACACAAGAAATTGAAAATGAGCCAAATATTTTTTTTTTAAGAACATATGTTTTTATACGTCAGAAGAAGTGTATAAATGAGACCTAGATGATTTGCCTTCATTTGCCCTCCCTTAAAAACTCCTTCCGAACGTCTTTGCCTGCACGCCTGGAATATCTCTCTGAAACTAAAACATATTTCACGATTTTGATTTTGATAATATCGATGAATCACAACTACTGTAGTTGGAATATAGATCAGAAATGATAAAAACCTTGTTAGGTCGTCTGTGACCACGCTTCTTTATTTCAAATTTCACTTCGCATCATTTTCATATTTCCTATTTTCTATTTCACTTGAGATTTTGTCAACTGTCCTTATCAGCCTTGTAATTCTTCTATTCGTTCAAGTAACGCATATAGGTACCTACCTGAAACATAAAAAATTTACAAAAATTATTATTCTCAACAGAAGTGCAACGCGAGAGGAAAAATTCGATATCTACACATATTTTTTCATTAAAACAAATATCATCATACTCGAATTTTCTATCATCACTATAATTAGCACAGGAAGTCTACAGATACCAAAAAGGCCATTTGCTGAAAAAATTCCCAACAAAAATTTTTTCATGGATATTCAAACAACGACTCCCCTTAGAACATACTAAAAGTCATCATACATAGGTGATGAGCATCGTTTACGAATGGGATAAAAACTGCCCTATATTTTTTTCTTTTTTTCTCCTCAAGGAATGTTCCTGTAGGCAAAAGACTAGATTTAACCCTTTATTTAGATAATATTAATATAAAATTAATTTTGTTTAATAAATACTACATGAATAAGAAATAGTGCCCCCCGTAGGGGCGCTCGCGCGGTTAAATCATCTATTTTCACAAATGAGGGGTCTCGGTGCAAAAGTGACATGTTCCAAAAACCACTTTTTTGGGAAAACGCGAAAAACTGATTCCCAAAATACATACCCCCTAATTTCGGCCGAAATTTTGTCCACTCATCACTCATGAGGTTAGAAAATTTTTGACATTTTTTTTTCAAAATCGCCCCCTTAGGGAATTTGGGATCACAAAATGTGTTAGATCATGAAAATTTACCAATAATAAACGTATAAACTGCTTATAAATCAACAAACAACAACCAGAAAATCTCCTTCATCATTCTAAGAACGTGAACGAAGAACTTCTTACATAGCACAACTTCAAGAGTAGAGTCACTAGCCTGCCTGAAATGCCATCACCGAAAGCCTTGGTGCCAAAAGTGACATGATCCCTTAGAACATGTCACTTTTGCCACCAACCACTACTTTTGAAGGCCAGTTTCACACTGAAGAAGTTGAGTTAGGATAAATTTTTTTTTACCATTCGATGCGCCTTGAAATGCTCTATCCAGTGATATGCATAACTCAATTTCGGTAATTTTGGAACATGTAACTTTCGCACCTAGACCCCTCAAATATAAATGTTTGATGCGCGGCACCAACAATCTGCGGAACCCGGCGCCAAGGCAACCGGGTTTCCAAATTTCCCCTTCCCCCCTTTTGGGACGACCCCTGGGACTAGTCGTCTTTTATATAGAGCTAAACTATAAGAATTATCTACTGACACTAAAAACGGACTCGTAAGAGGTAGAATTAGATTACACCTCAATATCTACACTGTTGAAACAAGCAATAAATGCATCTTCCAAATCGAAAAAAAAAAATCAAAAATTTCTAATAAGCTACCAGAAAAAAATATTAAATCTAATAAAAAAACCAAATTATATGAAAAATTGAGAAAATAAGAACACACAAATAAAAAATTAGACTGAATATTCTGTGAGTATATAAACTCAAACCTACGCAAAGCTCTAAGACTACCCGAAAGAAAAATACTTCAAATGAATAGAACATGCTTATTTATAATGGTTCGCTGTGGCCCATCAGTGGTACCACAGACCAAAATTTAAAATTAGTTAGATCGATTTGCGAATCGTATCGAGGGAGTCATTTTGCCCGTACTCCTCTATCATTAAAAACCACAAGTTCGAGGTGTCCCAGATCTTTTTGATTACTTTTTCTTTTATGTCTTAGGTAGCACTGCCAATTTAGGTGTCTTTGCCAGGTTATATAATGGCAAGCTCATTCACCACAGTCTTATTGTAAGGGTTATGAGTAAGTTATTGGTGTAAGTCTAGGTTAAGGGGTATGTAGGTTAACGAGTTGTATATTTTGTTGGTGTTGCTGTCGTTGTGGTCTTGGTGTTGTTATGTATATGTTAGGTTCTGTCTCGGTTATTCTGTTGGTGTCTTGTTAGGTCGAAGGTTCTTTTTCTGTTTGTCAAGTTTTATTGGGGTCTTGTAGTTTTTCTTTTTTTTCTTTCTTTTTCTTTTCTTCTTCTTTTTTTTCAATAACTTTCTTTTTTTTTACCCTAATGTCTTTTTAAGAATTCTTGCGCTCGCTGGGCGGAGATTCGTATTTTAATGGGGGATTGTGCATTAATAGCTTCGTCGATCTTTCAGTCGCTCTACGCTGGGTTTGCATTTGCAGACTTTGTTAAAAGTTAGAGAGAAGTGAAGATGTACAAGAAGTCATTGGAGTGTGTTTCTCATGCACAGAGAGTAATGTAGGTTGTACCCCTTAATAAGGAACTAACTCCTCGCCTTGGCTTAAGAGCTGAAAAGAGGGCATGGCAGGGCCATTCGAGGTCAGTTCTCGATGGCGCTCAACTGTGACTGAGGTTAGGGAAATTCACATGTTGAAAAAGACTCCAGAAAAATATAATTATGACTTCGTTTTAGAGCCTTAAAGAAATGAAGAAAGTTTGGTTAGAATTTTAAATAATATTTTAATGTATTTTTAATGAAAAAAAAGTTCAGTTTATGCAATGACTTTCTTAGATATAGATCAATTAAATAATAGTATTATAACGCGTTTGTGTTTATTCTGCAGTTTTACGACCTTTATGGGGCATTGTGAAAGGGTTGCACTGTGGACTTCAATTCTACGCACTTATGCAATATCTAGGCATAACCTATGTAAAGTAAACCATGAATGTAATTTACACCAATAGTTTAAGCATAAACTAATTATAGATTATCTCCATGTGCACACTTTGGCTGATAGATATCCTGTTTCTGTTCTTACATATCAAATAAGTAGACGAAAAACATCATTTTGAGCTAATATATATCGTATGAACATCTTATAGATATACTTTCAAGCTGAACTTGAATTAATGTCGAATAGATGTCAATAGATATCAATATCTTTTTCTAATTAATGAAAAATTTTGATATCTATTTGACATTAATTGAAGCTCAACTCGAAAGTATGTCGATAAGATATTCATAAGACATGTATAAGCCCAAAATGGTGGTTTCTGTATATCTATTTGTCATAGAAATGTGCACATAGGTATGTAAACTGTGTTATGTCACTAATGATAAAGGATAAATTCATTATAAATTTGGGTATTTTATTCTATTCTCGTGTACGTTATAATACGCAGGTATTATTGCACAGTATTATACGAATTATCAATTTACCATGTAATACCACCTTCGGTATTTAAAACCGTATGTAGCAGATACTTATGATTACTTGTAGGTATAGCAAAGAAACTACATAACAATAAAATAAATTGTTTAACATATTACAAAATTCATATTTATCAACAATTCACATAAAATGAAGAATACGTTCTTTAGTAATTGATTGTTATCGAATTCAATATTCATCACTGCAGACTATATAACTTATTTTTAAGGAATTGTAAATGTGTACCAGTTTCTCTAACCTCTAAAAACACACTCGATTTTATAATCGACTCAGAGGCGCATTTAGGCATGGGCAGAGAGGGCAGCTGCCCATGGCGGCAAAATATCAGGGGCGGCAAATTTTGGTTTTTCCGGCTGTTTTTTAAATGCGAAATGTATTATGACGATTTAAAAAAAAATTACGGTAGTCGGGTGGATGAATTTATAACATATTCAGCAATCAGTTTGAAAAAAGATTATGAAAAATTGAACATTATAGTAAAAATGAAAACTGTTTTTTTTTCGACCGAGTTTTTACAACTTCAAAAGGATAGCTATATAATTTCTTTTCACGCCTAGCGCCGGCAGGTATTCACATGAAATTTGCTCAAAATTTTGAGAAAGACTTCCTAAAAGTGCAAAAAAATTCGTTTTTTTGTTTTTTCGATAAAATTTTGAGGGAGGCTGGAGTAAAGATACATAGCTCAAATTTTTTGTTTTTGATCTCATTCATGAAAGAGTGCGTCATGGAGACCAACATATCCAAATTTCAGCTTCATAAATGCATTTAGAGGGAGAGTAAGAGCAGAAAACGGATTTCTGAGCAAGTTTTAAGTCATAAAATTTCTTGAATCTTCCACATCTCTTCACCAAATCAATCTAAAAAGGTCAAACATTGTGTGAACGGCTAATTGGTGACCAGCATATGATCTCTTGAGTTTGGATCAAAATGGATACAAAATGGCAGATTATCAAAATTGGAGTAGAGCTTGAGGAGCCTCAAATTAGTGATAATGTAATTAATATTAATTCATTCGATTGTTGGGAATAAGAAGCGTGTTACATCCCGAATTTACTTTCACAGATGATACTGTAGGAGAGAAGGAGGGGTTCCTCACGAGGGGTTGAAACTTTTTTATTGTGGTGTCATATGATAAAATGAGTCCAAGTAACTAACCTATTTTCATTATAGCTTCCTACGTGCATTTAGAGAGGAATTAAAATTTCAAGATAATTTGAGGAACCTCGAGTAGATATAATTTAAAAAATATGTGTTCATATACTTGTTGCATAGCAACAAACACTACATTTGTTCTAAAGTTCTTAAGTGGTTTTTGCAAAAGATAGGGCAGAGGTTTTCGTACTTGGTATTGGTTGTGGCCTGTAGACGTGAAGGGCTTAGCAACATTATTTCTAAACCTGATCAAGCCTTAGTTAAAAACTCAGCTCTAGTAATGTGGCATGGCTGCTTACATTTAAAAAAAATTTTAAATTAAACTTAAAAGTTTGGGTTATGTACCAAAATGAACATTAAAAAAAATATTATGCATGAAAATTTTTTCATAATTTTTTGGCGGGGAGAGGGGGCGGCGGCAAAAATTTACTGCCCACAGCCGGCAAAATTCAAAGTCCGCCTCTGAATCCAATAATTTGAAAAAATTCACTCTAAAGCAGATGTTGATGCTGGCATTAACTGCAACTTTATAGCAAATTTGGATAAGCTTGGATAGTGAGGGGGTGCCATGTTCTAAATAATTTCACCATATGTGATTTGCTTAGTAAATAATGTTCCACAAAAACCATTCTTAGGTATTTTAGTAGTTGAAGAAATCGTCGAGTACTGAAGTATGAAGATTATCTAAAATAAATTTTTATAATATTATATACTACGCCTTCTCTTCATTATCATCATTATCAAGTTCTTCAATCTGGCTTGCATTTACAATCTCATCCAGTAATACAGTTTCTCATATTTCTACATAAGCCAAGACAAAACCGCAATAAAAAACCCTTTTTATCTGCTCACCATCGTAAATGTAGGTAAAAAAAAAAAAAAAAAACGCAGAAAAAATTGTATCCACACGAGTTCAATCCGAGTTCGACACAGTTTAACGCCAATCAAACCGATATGGCAGCGCGCAAATTCGCTTGGCTAATCGATCGTCTGCGGGAGTCAGCATGAGCATACTCGAAACTCGCCAAGTGTAAAAACGTCGTTGTCGCAAAGGCCAATAAAGGTGCTCGGTAAAATTCACCGGCTATATTTTACAGGCTAATAAATAATAAATAAAAGGTAAAAATGATTTACGCTTACGACTGCGTGCGCGCCTATATATTACCACAGCGAATTGGAAATAAGGACAAAGTTTACAGATATACTTTGTTAAAGGAATATTCGCTACGGTACCCTAGACGCGAACGGGCGGGAACGAGGGATTGAAATAACGTAACGTTAACGTAAAGCTACGTCATTACGTATTCGTAACACATTTGCATGTAACGTTCGCACAGCCAACATTATTTTCTCATCTCTACATTCCTTTTATCGTATCGCAACTTGACGCTACACCCTCCTCCGCAAACTTCACAAGTGGAAACCACCCTACATCGGCGGATTTACGCGAACGCCTCGTAATCCGCCGTAATTAAGAGCTTTTCGCAAAAATTTTCTCTCCCTTTAACACAGCGCTAGCCTCATTCACGACCACGTGCAACCGGTTTTTCTAAAAAATCGCCTCCGCTTACATCACCAAATGGCTATATCGCGTACGTAGCCCCGGCTACTGCGCGCCTTCGCTAATTAAGAGACGACGACGTCAAAAAATAGGCCATTTAGAAAATACATATTTAATGATATGTTGTCGTTTAAATGTTAATATTTCAACGTTTTACCTTCCAAACGCCACCTGTTATCGTATCGACAATTACGCCGAGCTATTTCGAAAGTTAACAACGTCGTCGGATTCACTTCGTACATGTCGCCGATCGCGTTCCCCCCTCTCGTCGCCAAACCGACGAAAAAAATTACATCCAGCACCTGTCTACGCGTCGACGTACAACGTATCGACTATTACTTTCTCTACAACACCGTTCGCCAAATTACCTCCGCGTTTTTCATAATCAATTAGAACAAAATCGCTTTTTATCCCGACGTATTTTGTTTTTACTCTACCGAGTTTCAAATAAAGCGGAAAACATCGGCTCCATCGCTTTATTAACTCGTACCTGCGCTTATAAAATATTTTCGCTGCCTAAATCTTTTCACTCGTAGTCAATCTGTTATTGATATGAATTGTTTATTTTATTGACAGCTTCGCTAAACACGGCCCATCGTCATTCCGCCGCTCAATCATCGTACGTCGAAAGCGCTTCGCCTTTTTTTTCCCAACGTATTTTTCTGTTAGCTTCGCCAGAACGGTTTATGTAGGCAAAATTGTGATGGCTTTTTTATAAACTCGGCTTCCGAAAGCGAGGTGAAGGGAATATATCGCCTTCAACTTGAACGAATTTCTTACATTTTCATTGAGTAATGATTAGTCATTTAGTGGCTCTATAAGACAACAAAATGTGATGATTTTTTATATTTCCTTCATGAAAATCGACCTATTTATTATTATTAATTCCTTGAGCATATAAAGCATATAGAAAAGTTTCTCGAAAAATTATGATTAAGTTTTCTCATTTGTCAGTTCTTCTTGAAAACTTGGTCTATAAAAATTCTCGAGGCTTGATCAGAGCCCAAGTTAAATGAATTTCGTTTATATTCATACTTCCCTCCTTCCGGGCTTGATAATTACAATGATGCCCTATTATAGGTCAAGCAGGGTACCTGGTAAACTAGTGGTTAAATGATCCATAAAGAACGTGTAAAAAAATCCAGCCCTCAAACCTACCAAGAATATTTCCAAAATGGGTAAGTTCTTTAAAAACTCAAAAAAACTGATACTTGACCAATTTGATTTTTCCAAGAGTTTTATTTTTGTCATATAACAACCAAAGAAAAAAGAGTCAAGCAGCCATGTCGTAATACTGGAGCTGATTTTTAAATTGGTACATAATATTGTCGAGTAACACTTTTCTACCTCACAGGTTATATTCATTAACATTCATTATCGAGTCCATAATCTCTTTTCAAACTTCAGCTGTTGGAAGCTAATTAAGCCTATATCAAATTTGGGCCATCATTGGATCTATTTTTTTTATCAATTTTTGAATTGAATTAAAGGTACTATATTCTAGTCTCCAAAAATCCCACATACAAAGTCTAAACTTTATACATCAATTTGGTAAGTAAATATGAGAGATTCGTGAAACTTACTGCGGTAATTTGCTCAGCACAAGTAATTTTTTGTTCTAGTTCCCTTCCATATTAACTTAGGAGACTAAAATTGAAATGCTTTAGTCGATTAGGCTCATTTTATCATCTGAAACCATAATCAAAAATTTTCAATCATTCGTTAACCCCCCTCCCCACACATTTGAGAACAATAGCCACTCTTCCCCGAAAAAATCACTTGTGAAGATGAAATTGGCATACAGCATACTTTTCGTCACTATAATCATAAGACGGTATATTTATCAAATGTGTGCCATTGGAGACCTGTAAAGCCTTCTTTAAATTTAGACTCATCGCCATTTTTGATCCATTTTAACCGAAACTTGAGAGGTCATATTCTGATCTCTAAATAACTCAACATATGAAGCTTGATTTCTCCAGATGGATTTGGTGAGCAGATAAGATTTAAAAAATTTCATTACTCATGCTCTTAGCTTTTTCTACGTGTAACAAAAGATTAGTAGTTTATTTTACTTTATTATAATAAAAAAAATTAATAGGGTTATTTTAAAAATAATTTAAAAACTTAAAATTTTATTTTTTAATGATCCATTTATTTTTTTTATTTATTCACAATTTTTCTATTTTTTTGTTGATGTTTTTTGTTGTTTTTAATTATTATTCAATCAATTTTGATTTATACTATTTTTATCAATTTTTAATTTTTTTTTTTCATTATTTTGATCATTTTTCTTTAATGTTTTCTATTTTCTCTTTTTTTATCTATTATTTATTTTTAATTCATTATATTATTCATTTATAATATATTGATGCGGCTATCAATCTAGACCACGCTTATTTAAAGAGCTAGAGAGATAGAAGTTAGCATTTTCAGCGCCGTGCAGAGAAAATCCGGGCTCGGGACAGGAGGAGAAGTCATAAGAACAAAAAAAAAGTTATGAAGATGAAGGCATATTTTTAGCGTCGATGCGTCAAGTCGCGAGCCCTCAATGGGCCCTGAAAAAAAAAACCGGGCCTAGGGGTAACCCCTCTCCTCTTGCTCAGGCCTGAACATTTTGGGAATCACTAAAATATAACTTTAAGTTTACCTTGAATTGGATTATTATACAAAAGGTATGGAGCAGTAATTCGAGACCCAGTTAAAAATTTGCTACTATCCAGCTGAGACCTGAAGTGGGTCTCAGAAGGATAGAACTGCATCACGGGTCTCATAATGTTAGAATTTGTATATAGACATATGCATATATATATATATAAATAGATATGCACTAGCAATGCAAGACCCGAAACGAGTTTCGGATTAAACTGCCTTTACTGCCGTATACAATACATCTTCCTCTATGTATTTAATCATTATATTATATTATATTAAAATTCTAGATTTTTCTGGAATACTATGAGTCTATGCTATTCTTCGAGAATTTTAGGAGGTGGTTACAACTAACCCCTACATAGTCACGTTTCATACTAAGTTACTCAACTTTTCAGTAGTATGAATTATGTTTTTTTTTCTTCCCGAACAAGATAATTTGGAAATTGTGTAATAGAGCGAGTCAAATTTATTTTTTTGTTTTTCAAAAAGGGAAGCGATGTCACACTAGCTGCTACGCAATAAAAATTTCATTCCCTTCACTAACGTAAAAATGTTGAGCAGCCCGAAAATTCGTTTTTGTTTTTTTTTTTTTTTTTGTTGAAAATTTTAAAAGTGGAGTTCATTTTAGATACCTAAAAATAAGGTTGGTTGAACGTTCTTTCGAGTTAATTTACCAACTACTGTGACGGTGCTTTACTTTTTGAAAAAGAAAAAACTGCCAATTCTATGTGTAACGACTTTGTCTCCCAACTGCGGAATAAATAAGTAAAGGATGCCAATTTATTTTACATACATTACCACCAGCGTTACTCTTTTATTTCAAATGATCACTGATCATTACCTGAAACATTTCGTAGAGTCTGTACATTTTATTTTTATACGTACAAAATCACTAAAGAGATATAGAGGATGTAGAAAGGTTCAAAATGTACAGCTTTTCAATGTTAAATATTTAGATAGGCATGGTCTGAAAGCAATTTACGAGTTGTTTTTAAATCCCAACTTCAAGCTGGACGAAAATTTTCAAAGAGATAACTAGATTGAGAAAAAACTAAGAATTCCTCAATTCTTTTCTATTTCATCCAGCTAACGCAGAGGGAATAGTCTAAACGTTTTCACATTCCCTCTAAACACATCCTACATTTCACACAATCAATAGATCATCGTGCACCCGCGACGAATACTACTACATCCCATTCACCCTAACCGAACATTATTCACCTTCACTGTAAATGCGTCACTGTACAAAACCCATTCGATACAACCCAGCCACCCCGCTATTTAAAAATAAACATCTGATAATGAGAGAAAATAACCAACGATAACAAGTCAACCAGGGTTCGTCTCCTAATAGCAATGATCAAATGAACTCTCCACCATTATCGAAGCGATCTCATAGGCTCTAATGCACGTAGTACCTTTTTTGTAATTATTCTCAATCACCGACTAAACTTCGAAATCTAAATAAGACCTCCAAAGCCGAAAACACTCGATGAAATAAACACCGATAAGAAAAGCATTCGACACCCCAGGCAGCTGCTGCTAATACGATTGGCAGCACTTAACGCGATAACGCCTCGATACATTAATTACCATCGATCGTACGTTCGTAACTGACCAAGGGTCAGATTTTAATCGTCCAGATTTAATAAAATTGCAACGCCTAATTCGCACGTCGCTCTCGCTATCATCTTACAACCGGTTGAATACAACTAGCGTTGGATCGATATTCCTATAAACGGTTCTACTCTTCCATTACACGGTGCTTTGGATGCCATATCGAATAATCGTCGACTTGTGGACTACAATGCGGTCAAACACCGTACTGTAAACAAATCAAGAATCTTGGTGCTGGCCAAATCGCCATTAATAAACAACGATGAATGAGAGCCGAGCAAATTATCGCCATTGAGTCATACACCGTATATCGTCGATCCGGGTACATTGTAAACGACCCTTGCGGGCATACAAACCTAAATGGAAAATTATTTTAATACGGTCGTAAAAACCGAGGGTGCTCCCTTTCGACACCACTACTCTCGCAGGATTCAAAATCGATCATATTCTACCGACGCGATAAACGCATTTACCGAAAGCCTTTGTAATACAATTACCCGAACCTCGCTATCACTTATCGTTCGAATAACGGATCAAATCCTCCCAAGTCATCCGGTTCGCCGTCCAAATTATCGCGCGAATACCGGTAATGTCACGCCGAGCGTACTTCCAAGGTCAACAACCCAACAAACCGGTTTCGCTGTGTAACGCGTTCATCGCGCTAGACGAGGGATATCGCGAAAGCCGGTGTATACGTTGGTCTCAACTGAACCGCGGCTCTGCAGCTCAGCTGTGAACCTAGGCATTGCGGCCAATCAACGTCCTTGGCATATTACCGTGTTCCGTGCCCCCGCCAACTTCGTTAGATCTTCTATACGCACGCTAGCACGCGCGCCACAGGGTATTTCCTAATTCATCGTCGTCGGCGAGCCACCGTTGATAGGAAATTGTTACTTACGCGTTACGAACTATTTGTCGCCTTATCTTTCTACCATTTTTCTCCCTTCCACACTCTAAAGCCGTGAGAAAGTAGTAAAAAGGTGCAAATTTTCTACGAAGTCTCGAATCTCGTACATTTTCACTTTAAAAAGTCCAACATGAAGAACAGGACTTACCCTGACCCTGTAAGTGCACATGTGGTTAAATTCACTACCTCAGGTTTTCAAGGCGCGTTATCGGCAATAGGGAAAGTGCTACGTATTTTAACGTTAGTGGGCGAGAATCATCTACACCCTATGAGCCAAATACGCTATGTCTATAATTTTTCTCTCCCTGTTTGAGGGCGTAGGGAGGGGAGAGGATGATCAAATTTTCCTTAATTTTAATTTTCGCTGGAATTAAAATTAAATATTTTTTATTCATTTAATATTTTAGCTTCAACCAATAGACTATTTCGTGACTGGATGACCTTTAGTGACTACATTGGACACAACTGGAACATAGCGAGGAGGTTGGCGATGAATGCTTCAACATCGATTATCTGGAATCCTACTTTGACTTTACTTAGGAGTAGGATTTTAAGATACAGGCGTTTGAGGGATGGTCTTTTGATTGCTTAGTTCCTCCAATACTTCCTTAATGGTTCATTTGTATCATTACCAATAATGAAGGAATGCCATAATACATTTTTTTGATACATTTATGAAATTGGAATAATTTTCAAGATAAAAAGATTATTTTCAAAATCACTTTTTTGGGGTAGTTGGTAACATTGATTGTAAATATCTAGCACTTTTTGGGGCGTTATGTAAAGACAGTTTTACCATAAGTTGTTATATTTAGACCAAACAATAAAGTTGCAGCTAATTTTTACATTTTGAAGTGCATATTCACAGAATCAAGGCCATGCTTCGTGTAAAATAACCATAAATTTCTACATGCATGTTATTCGCTATTTCGTTAAAATTAAAATGATACAAGTCAAGAATTAACTTTGAAAAATATTGAAATAATCGTATAAGTTGCAATTTTCATGTTTTATGACAAAGAAAAATATAAAGAAAAATGAAACGCGACAATAGATTCGTTTGATATTGAAAAAAATTATACTTATACTTAATTCATTTTTTCTTCATTCGAATCAATTGTCCAGATTTTTCAATGGAATTTTAGTGCATCTTGAAGCAAGACATTTTGGACTTTTTCAAAATGTAGTTTCTAAGAGAAGATATATAACTACAAAAATGCTTGGAGAAAGTCATCTTTAGACGATAATCAATGAGTAATAAAGCATTCATTAGTAAATATCTCAAAAGCCTTGCTCAAAAACGGCCATAAGAATGAAACTCAAATTCATGTAGTTTCACCGAGTAGTTTTCAAGAAATATTTGGGCAAAAAAGTTTTTAATGAAGTGAACAACATAGCAATTCTTAATACTAAGAGATATGAACCTCTATTCCTCCTATCCATATCAAGATTTGTCCAAAACTAAAAAACGATGCATTTTTTCCGAAATTACAATAAAAAAACTTCTAAAAATAATGAAAAATATGTTGATAATATCATTACAAAAATAATTAAAAATGAACGAAAAAATGAAAAAAAAAATAATAATAATAAAAATTTTCTATAAAAAAATACAAAATTGAAAAAAAAAATTACGACAAAAATTAGGTTCCAAAATTAAAAAATTTTTAACCATGAAGAATAACGAGATGAAGAGAAAAAAATTTTTATAAATAATCAAAAATACATAAACAGGTACCTATACAAGCTAAAAAAATGATGGAAATGAGAAAAAAATGTTCAAAAATCAAAAAATCATAAAAAAAAACTTAATTTTAAAATAAAAACATTTTTAGGGATAACAAAAAGTGTAATAAAAATACTTGAGCAATAATATCGGAAATAATGAAAATTTATTACAAAATGAGGAGTTTCGAAACATGAAAAAAAAAATGGTAAAAATTCTTCACAACAAAAAAAAACAAATAAATAAAAAATGTCGAAAAATAGCAAAAATTTACAAAAAATAAAGGAATGTCCAAGGAATAAATTGTTTCAAAAATAAATAATCATAAACGAAAAAAAGTGCAAAAATTAAAACCAAAATCTAAAAATTAAAAAAAAAATGATAAAAAATCCATTGATATCATATTTAAACACTTTGAGAATTTTCTGCGAAAAATATTTCACGAAACGTCCAATGAATTTAATCCAGCCCCAGGTCTAATCATAGCTTTTAGCATTTATTTTTTATTCAAATCCTAAATCAATAATATGGCATTCTTGAGTCCAATTTACAGCCAGTGTATTTTTTTTGGGGGGTGGGTGTGGTGAAGGGGGGTTAATTTTGACTCAAATGATCAAATCATAGAATAACGTAACTCTTGGTAATCTTTTAAAAACTAAATAGTGGGGCCACGTGCTCGCAAAATTAGCCAATCATGTTACATGTCTATAAAACATCCAGGAAAGAATGTCGAGGACTGGAGAACTAATGGCCACCTGAACCCACTATTAACAGGATTGTCAACTTCCATTGTTCGACCTGTTATTCGAGTCGGTGTTGCTTTAGTGCATAATTTAAGAACATGAAAAATGTTTGTAATGATTCATAGCAATTATTGTAGTCATAGTCAATTAATTGGGATTTTTTTTTAATTTAAGAAATTTATTTTAGTACAAATTTATACAATGACTTGCTATAGAGAAATAATAAGATTTATTAACCTATAAATATTCAAGAAGTGGACTCATAGGAGGTATACTGACCACCAAAGCCCTCTTCGTCTATCTCCATTTTTTTATTCTTTCACTAATTACAAAATTTCAGGAACACCAATTTTCTGTTCAAAATTTAAGCATAATATTTTTCATACGCAATAAATATGTAAATTACACCTCAGTCAAAAGTCATTCACTAGACCGAATTTATTTTTATTTATTAAAGTAATACACCTTAATTGAATACGTTAGTAACGAAGAACATTCATAATGAACATAAGTCACGATCTCGTGGTAAGCGGTAATTAAAAAAAAAACATAAAATAATGGCGCTCTATTTCGTCAGCTCTCGAAAAACAAAACGAAAAAACTACCGTATGGGAAAAAGGATAACAATTTATTTGAAAATGAAGTTCCCCAGTATTTGAATAGATTGTCGGTAAGAATTTGATGACGGCGAAAAGTGTTTTCCAGTGAACGACCAAGCAATTTTTCTTTTGACAAGATTTTTTAGTTTCGCCTGTTCTCGCAGTATATGCGAGTTTTTTTCCTCTTTTTCGTCTGTACCATGTTTTTACATTTTCTTTTCCTTCTATCGGTATATTTCAACGAGTAGATTCGCGGTGGAAATCTTTTTTTTTTACGCTAATATCAAACTGTCTTTTCCACGTATTTCCTAACGTGGTTTCACCCATATCCCGTAAACGCCGAGCGAACCCTAATACGAGATTAAGGCTAGTATTTTCCACTGTTTACTCACCTATGCTTAGGCTCAGCTTGGTATATTATTACCGATCGAATATGGTGGGAATTTCTTCAAATTTAATTTTACCCTGTTTGTCGAACCAACGATAAAATGAAAAGATAACCGAGTTCATTCGCGATTCAACCATACTAAATATTTCAATAGTTATCGAAGCTTCGAGTGTTATAAATTATTAGCGAAAATGGGTCGTCGATGAACGATGAGCGTACACAATACCCCTGTATACCAGTAAGAAAGTTCCACATTAGCTCGAATTAATTGCCATTCATTTAAAATTCATTTCATCTTCATCTTCGGTACGAATTTTGACGCGCAAATCGATTCTTTATCGTTCTTTCGCCATCAGCGTTCCAATAAAAGGTGAAAATTAAATCGTCTCGCGATCGATATTTTCGCCGGATTTAAAAAAAAAAATGAAGAAATTTCGGTCGAGAAAAAAACCGTTGCGTATCGAAGTAGAAAATTAAAATTAGCCGTCGTATTATTCGGCGATTACCGAGCGTTGGGTAGAAGGGCTCGTGAAATGATATGTTTTGCTTGGAATGGCGAGAAATAAGTGAAATTAAATCGTCTCGCGATCGATATTTTCGCCTTTCGATCAGCGTTAAAAAAAAAATGAAGAAATTAAAAAAAAAATCGGTCGAGAAAAAAAACCGTTGCGTATCGAAGTAGAAAATTAAAATTAGCCGTCGTATTATTCGGCGATTACCGAGCGTTGGGTAGAAGGGCTCGTGAAATGATATGTTTTGCTTGGAATGGCGAGAAATAAGCTACGCAGCATCCATTATTGCAAGTTTTCATCCCTCGAAATGACATTCGTTTGGCCTGCTTAACGAGCTGCGTGTTATCAAATACATATATAGCGCGTGTGTGAGGCCACCATCCGTATAGTTATACGCCTTATAAGCGTATACCCTTTTGCCGAGTTTTTATACGGTCACCGTGGCGGTGCGACGTGACGGCGGTGGGAAAAGTACGAGGGGCAGAAATGGGCTAAAATTTGTCCATTCCTGTCTATCTTGTTATTATAAGCCAATATAAAAATCATTTCTCGAACGCGTGACTTTTATATAAATCAAATAGCGTTTTTCGTTTTTAACGTTGGCGTAAAAATTTTCTTCCAGCTAAGTTTTTATCTGAAGTGTGTTATTTATTCTTTTTTATTCTTTTGCCGAGCTTTTTTTTCTCTCGTCTTGGCGCGCGCCTTGTACTCCTTACGTTTTTATATTTCCAACTTGAGCGGCGTTGTAAAAATTTTAAGTCGCTCGTATTTTTGATTTATAATCTTCGTCGATAGATATTGTGATTTATAGCGGACCGCGGTAATGTTACATTAATTTAGGTTAACACGTCGCTTTGCGGCTGTAAAAATCGAATTCCGAATTCAGCGGTGCCGATTTCGTGTCGTGTATTTAGGACGCGAGGGTTAGAGGTGGTTTATTTTATTCGCCTCGAAGCTCGCAAAATCTCGACGTAATAATTTTTACTGGCGAGTTTTTCATTTCGCGACGTCCTCGCCGCAGGACGCTGCCAGTAATGCGCCACGTTGAATCGTTGTAAGGCGATTTACAACGTCGACGAAAAGCTTGCGAAGATTTGCAATGTTTTTGCAAATTTTTCAAAACTACCAACATAGGTCTTTGGAAATGCTATTCTATCATTTCCTTATGGTCGACATAATGCATTGAAGTTGGAACGGGTGAGTGGAAAATAACCCTCATCAGATACTGACGAAAGGTACTTTAGCTCAAACGAATTGTCGAGAGTGCATACTTCGAGCATTAATAACATAGCTTCATTCCGAATCTATTCTCATTCGAATATCTTTGAGTATACGATTTATGTCACCGAACAACTGAATCGATGGGAAAATAAAAATCTAACGAGAAATACTTTTAAAAAGCAATAGAGTCAAGTCTAAAATGTTTGAAGAAAAATAAACTCAAAAACAAAAAGGAATAATATATTATTGGTATTCACGTTCTTTCGGTTCCACATGGAACTTGAAAGTAATTTAATTTTAGCATTTTATTGCTTCACGCAATTTTATACAATGTAAAATTAGTTGCAAGTAATTTTTTCCAAACAAGTAGATTCTAAGAATTTGAAAGACGAAAAATCAAAAAATTCAAAGAACATCGCACTCATTCATAGTTATGTTCTGAACAGGCAAACTTCTCCCACATACTCCATCGGTCAAAAGCCCAACAGTTGCCCACTATTTTCTCCACTGTCCCAACCACACAAGCTGTTGAAACACATAACTCTAAGCAGTGTAGTCATGTCTTTGGTCTAAGCGAAAGATGGTGAAACATTAAATAAAAAATTTAAAAAAAAATTAAAAATCATACAAAAATTGAAAAACTCAGAAATATTTAAAAATACGTTTAAAAAACTAAAAATGAAAAATTATTCAAAATTAAAAAAAAAAATTAAAGTATGCTAAAAAATATATTTGAAATAAGAAAAAAATGAAATGAAATTACAGATCTCAACGCTAAATAATCTTTCCATACCTCATATATTCCAAATATTTCAATATCCCTCCCAGATCTCAAAGTAACAATGAAAAAATACTTCCAAAGTGTCTTTCAAGACTACAAGGCCAACGTTCTGAGCTCTAACAAACTGAAATTTATCATACAGTAGAACTAAGGAAATACTCCAGCCACCTCAAAGGTAGAGAGGAAGTTGTTATGACACTTATACAAACAGGCCACTCTCTTCTCACTCATGGGTACCTCTTAAATACACTGCATCACCTGCAACGTTCCAACAACAATCGCCTATATCTTCACAGAATGCTCTAAATTTACCTATAGTAGAAATATCTATTTTCCTTCACTTCAAGCAGACATTATCCTTGCCAATAGCCAGGTAAAAATCATCAACATGATCAAAATTCTACAGTCTCTCTTACTATATTCCGCAATTTAACAGAACCTAAATCAAAACGCCTCAAGCCGCAGGGCTGTACATTGCGTTAACTGAAAAAAAAAAACCTTCAAAAACACCCCAAAAGCAAAAAAATAAATACATTTCTAAAAAAAAAATTTTTAATTAAAATGACAACAAATTTAAAAACAATAAAACATTCAAATAATGAAAAAATTTAAAAATTTAAAGAAATGTAAAAGAAATGCAAAATGTTAAAAAATGGAAAACCCCTAGAAATTTCTCGACATTGATTAAAAAACTGAAATGTCTGAAATGAAAAAAGAAAAATAAATGATAAATAATACTAAAAAAAAAAATTAAAAAGTAGACTAATTTTTTAAACAAATAAGTCTAAAAATTACAAAATATTTCGAACTTATAAAATCGAAAAATATCCTCCCCTCCCAAAAAAATTTAATGCTTGTATCTTTAGTCACTCATCAACAAATTCAAAATAAAAACATAAAAAAACAAACAAACCAACTGAGGAGCTTTTGAGCGGATATTTGTCTTAATGAAAACTTGATGATGTGGTTTCATACAAATTACGAAACGGCCACACCACTCTTGTCTCTCAACCACTCTGTCATCAAACTGATCTAAACCAATGCCCAAAATATGTTTTTTTTTTATGAATAAAAAAAATTCAATAGGAAGGAAGGGAGGGACGGACAGACAGACAGACAGACAGATACTTTTATTATTGTTGAGTATTAATTACATATAATGATTTATATATATACAGCCACCAAAACCCTAGTAAGGGTGAGTGAGGAGGAAGGAAGGAAGGAAGAAAGGAAGGAAGGAAGGAAGGAAGAAAGGAAGGAAGGAAGGAAGGAAGGAAGGAAGGAAGGAAGATAGGAAAGAAAGAAGAAAGAAAGGAAGGAAGAAAAAAGGAAGGAAGAAAAGAAAGAAAAAAAGAAAAAGGAAGGAAGAAAGGAAGGAAGGAAGGAAGAAAGGAAGAAAAAAGGAAGGAAGAAGGGAAGGAAGAAAGGAAGAAACAAGGAAAAAAGAAAGAAAGGAAGGAAGGAAGGAAGGAAGGAAGGAAGGAAGGAAGGAACAAACGAACGAACAACAATTGGAAAAATACACAAAATTCAAAAAATTTAAGTAATGATAAATTGTAAAATACCAAAAAGAACCAAAATCTAGAAAAATTAAAAACTTTCAAGTCCAAAAATTGAAAATTTCTCAAAAATGTTGAAAAATATAAAAGTGAAAGAAATAAAAAAAAATGTAAAAGAAATTTTGAAAACAAAAATACAAAAATGAAAAATAGTACATCCATTATACTCAGTGGGCTGTAGAAGATAAAAAGAAAAATAAAAAATGAAGAAGTCCTAAAATTAGTCAAGCATCCATAAAAGAAAAAAAAAATGGTAGTGAAAAATACAACATGTCTAAAGTATTTTTCAAACATTAAACACACTAAACATCAACACTGCCTTCAACTGCCTATCATTTGAACTTCACGAATTCCCTTCTCAATTTCACGCCCTAGTCCCGCCTACATTTTAATTTTGCGCTTTTATTTTCATTTCAAGGCTATTTTTTGTAGTCACACACAAGGGACAATATCGTCTTCATCGCGACGTCCAAATTACCCGATTCTCAATTACCAAATATCGTGGGCGTGGAGGGGCGGTACAAAGAGAAATATTACGATAAATCGTCATCTATATTCCATCGACTGCATTCTCGACAACTCGAATAAATATACTAAACGTCGATTCCCTCTTTTCCAAAGATCGCAACAGGGTGAAGAGGGAAATACGTTTCATCGAGTAACAAAACATCGAAAGGCTTTTACAATTAATTTTGAATTACGAGAGCAATAATTCGTCCATTTTCCACGAATGTAGCTTTTTCAGCTCATTTGTTTTTAAACAGCATAAAAATTAAATTCTTCGTACAAACCAAGCGGCATATTTTACGCGAAAAAATATTAATTAGAACCGCCTCGCTTGTCCTTCGTCGGTAACGTAATTAGAATTATAATTTTAAAACGCTCGATAAAACACCGTACAAATGTCACCGGTCAGAGTACACTGGAGGGCGCGGAATTGACGGCGTTAAAAACATTATCCGTCGGTATAGCGGTGATAAATTGTTTTCAAATTTCCGTTCGCCATATGTACCCTGAATAGAGCGAGGGGTGCTTTGGTATTGAAGTTGAGTCGAATCGAAAGAGTTAATTTCGTAAAATTGCCATGTATACGATGAAATGAGCTTTTATTATACGAGTTCGACACCGACCGACAGGCAACAGAGAGCCAGTGTAGTTTTCACCATACAACCATCTATCCGCATTCGGTTGCTGTGGAAACAAAATCACCGAATGTAGAATGCTACCTTTTCGGATCGCCCTTTTCCCCCATTCGATGGCGCGTCAAGAGTGAAAATATTTATAAAAAAATATTTCCCAAATGAAATTTCAAGTAAGACGAATCTCTATAGTAGAATGAAAACGGACTTGAACCTCATTGAGGGGGGAATTTTTCCTACTCGAGGTTTTTAAAAAAATTTCGCGAAAAAGCAGTTGTTTACGTTCTTATGCTAAACGTCTAACCCGAATACGCCTATGGAATACGATATTACGTTGGAAACGGTATAGGAAAGGAAAATTTGCCCCTTAAAAGCTTTTATCCTGATTAAATGGAAACCTATTTGACGCATTATTCTTATTGAAATTCAAAAGAAGTAAGCTATATTGCTTCGCTTGGCTCGTCCGTAATTTCGCAATTTAAATGAAATTTTCAATTTAACCGGCGAGATTTACGTCGCCCAGTGAATTTATTAAAAGCACAAACCAGCCGAATCAAAAATCCCGTCGATTCGTATCGATATGACATCGTGTCCGAGAGATTATTTCACGTTGACAGGTGTAAGGTACGTCGGGTAAATTCGTTCGCCGCCATAACCATAAATAAAGAGGCGAGTTAATGGACGAGAATTATTTCTTTTTACACGACTACGCAAAAAAATCGACTAAACGTGTTAATTTTTTAAAACGCCAAAAAAATTATTACCCGAGTAAACGGCGTCAGCGTGCGAAGAAAATATTCATAAATTTACGATAATTTTTTTCTTCCTTCGCCGACGCTTCTGTTATTTCCTTTTTCAAAACGTAGCGCGTAAAACTTTGTGTAACGTGTATCTGCTTTAAAGGTTTTAGTAATGTTATACGCCAATTTCTCAAGACTTATCGTAAGTTGCGCGCCAGCTTTATAATAAAAGGAAGAAGGGAAAAAAAGAATACATTTCGTAACGGTGGAAAGTAGAAAATTCATTCCCACAAGGGTATCCTTCTGCTCTTACGTTGCCGTCGCCGCGCCTTCCCCTCTCCCCCCTCCCCGATGTTTTCCTCATTCTATTTATGATCTCTTTGAGTGTTTAATCTCGATTTCTGTTATTTTCGTACTTTCAAAGTTTCATAAAGCTTTTCGTTTGCTCGTTGCGAAATGAAATAGTCTGCGCGTTTTTCTGGCTTTCCATTTTTTCTCCTCGCGTCCACCGTTCCCCGTCTTTCTTGCGCTTTTTGTGTTTTCCTTTCGATTACTATACATTTCTTGTTTGTTTGCGCGAATTGGTCGGATTAAAGGATGAAGGAGAACGTGAACGGATGCCAGAATCGTATCACTGTGTGGCCCGCACAGATGATCCAATAAGAAATACGATACCATTGAATCGAATCCGGTTATTAGAGAAATTAAACGCGTTCGGCGACACAACCGAAATTCTAATTCGACCTTCGTAATAATTATTCTACCGTGAATACGGCCACATTAATAAATCATCTCGTAATTAAATAATTTTTTCACATCACACTGAAATAAAAACCGAAGCTGTTCAATTTAGGGAATGCACTGCAGATCATCGGTGAGTAAGATTAGACATGATGGGTGTGACGACAGGTGAGAATTGGTTCAAAATGTAAAATGAAAGAAACCCAATGCTGCCGACGATGACCGAACCATCACGCAATCTAAAACTGATTCAGTCAAAAAAAAAAAAACAAACAAACAAACAAACTTTGCATGAAACGAAAACGAGAATTGAATAAAAAATTCAAGTTGTTTTTGGATTCGAAAATCCTTCCTGGGCTGAATAAACGATAGATTAAATTTTAAATCTTAGATCAGCCTTCTGATTACATCACAGTATGCTATTATGTATACTGTATGTACACATAATTATATTATATGTACTTGGAAAAAAGTTTTTAGAGGGTTTCAACTCCAACCTCCCCCCGCCCCCTTCTCTACTGTAATTAGAGAAAGCACAAAAGTGATAATTTAGGATTACATCAGATGGTTATGCGTTATGAAGTACTTCGCACGCAGACTTCATTCATATTTTTAGCGGAAACGCACTTGAGGAAAGAGCGAGGAAAGAGAGGGAGGAAAGTCTAAGAATTTCGATTTTTAGAACACTAAAAAAATATTAACACAATAATTTTGATCTAATTTGTCAAACTCGTAATAGTTAACATAATAAATAAAAGTATCGAAGCATGACATACTGCCTATCTTGAAAATTGAAGGGGAGGGTTTTAAAAGAAAAAGAGTACTGCATTAATATCCTTTTGTTGGTCACAGGTGACATGACAGGGTATTTAGCTGATTTTTTTTTGTTGAAAAATTACTTCTTTTTTCAGGGCCGTGCAAAGAAAACCCGGGCCCTAGAGGAAAAATCATAAGAGCAAAATAAAAAAAAAATAAAAAAAAAGGTTGTGGAGGTAATAAAGACAGATTTTTAGCGCCGATGCGTCAAGTCGTCAAGTTTGGGCCCTCAAAAAAAACTCTGGCCGGAGGAGAAAACCTCCCTTTCCCCCCGCTCAGGCTTGACTTTTTTCACCATCATTTTATCAATTTTTCAAAAACCTCTCAACTCGGCCCAGCCCCCTCCAAAAAAAAGAAGAAAATCAACGAGGTCAAATTTATCAGTGAAAAAATTTCAAATTCGAAGTTCAGGCCAACAGACTAAACTGAAGTCGCATATTCCGACAGTGCTGCCAATATTTTAAAAAAATTATTAGCCTTTTATCAAAAATAAACAATTTTTTGTAATGTTTTCAAAAATAATAAAAGATTTCGCATGTTCGGGTTTTTTCATTTTTTCATTACTTTTTCTTGAAATTTTGACTGGATTCACTACTTTTTCACTACTTTCACTACCTGTTAGATACTCTGTATGAAGGATCTGGATCCCAATATCATAGATCTGCTGTAGACATAAACACAAAAGAAAGACGCCAAGTGTAACCACTTCATTTTTTATAACGGTCACAGATTAGTCCAAAATGCGGTTCAAAAAATACGTTTTTTGAAATTTTTTGTTCAGTTATCAGGCAATATTCAAAAATAAAACAAAAACGTCACATGAACTTTTTTCCTATCTATAAAAATGAAGGAGTTAGATACACTCAATCAAAATTTGGAACTCGAAGATGTAAAGTAAAGATAACAAAACGCTCGAACATTAAATGTTTAATTTAATTTTTCATTGAGTTTTAAGCGGAATGACACATTAGAATATAACAAAACTAGCTTAATTTTCTTTTTTTCTCATTGGCGACCTTCTGCAGTCCAAACAACGAACATAAAATTTCACGGAAAAACAAAAACATGAAATTTCACTTAATTTGTATAGATAAAACATATTAATACCACACTATTTTCGATGGGACAATTCACATTTTACCACTCTGCTTTTTGAATATTAATACCACACTGTTTTTCTGTGACAAGTTTTGATACCACAACTTCCACACTCATTGGTATTCGCCCACTTGTCCCACTTGTTAAGTAATATACTATTACCGAAGCAATTTATGCTCAATGTTAAACATTATACTAGGAGGGGGGGGGAATTCAAATGTTCATTTCTCTTTATTTAAAAAAATAAAATCTAAAAATTGGGGTATTCTGTTTCACAAAACTTAATTAAATCTTTCAACATTTATGTTGAAAAAAAATGTCAAATATTAGCTTAAATACTACATAGATTTTAGATTTTTAGACACCGAATAGGTTAACCCAGAAAAATTTCAAACTAAAAAAAAATTGTATACATTCTCGAGACCAAATAATGAACTACTCCTCTTCAAAATGCAAAAAAAAAATTCGTTCACATCTTATAATATTTCTACATTATGTGTACACTGTAGACATAATTTCTCCATTGTTTCTTTTCCTCTCAATTTCTTCAATTCTATTTCTTCTACTAACTAGGCAGCTATACTTTAGCTCGAATGTTTCTTCATCATTACAAAATAAAAAATAAAAAGAAATAATGATGTTCATTCTCATTCTACAATATTAGCTCAATCAGCTGACAACACGTGTTATTTTCCTGTAAAAATTTCACTCTATTTCAACATCCTTATACGAAAAGAGAAAATAAAAAAAAAAATGAAGATGACGCCGACCAACTGGATAAAATTATAAACAATTTTAAGAAACCGAAAAATTTAAAGTTTACAATGATTTTTTTTTGGTGGCGTTTTTAACTGCTTTAGTTATTATGCCACCTCTAGGATGGTTAGATTTTAAACAGGAGGCCGCCTCGTTGTAGAAGAGTCAAAATGTTGTGGATATTTTGTGGGTTGTCAGTTATTTCTTGTTTGATTTTTAGTGATATTTTGGACACAGAAAGAGAAGGTAGTTGACAGTGGTATTTTCTTGGTGGCATAGGTTGCCGACTGGTTGTGGGAGTCTTTCGAAAAAGTTAAAGTGGAATAGAATGTAAAAATACAGGTTACTTCACTTTTCACCGATTTTAAATTTCCAACTTTGTTATTACCTCACAAAGAAACCACGCGCTCCACATCAAAGCGGAAGGAGTGTATAAAAGTAGATTACATCATTTGCTGGTCACTAATAATTCTCAAAAATACTTGCTTTTTTTGAATCATGTTAAGAGTGATAGGTATAAATTACTGAAGGTTATTAAGAAATTTTATGATTATATAATTATATATTTAACAAATACCTATGCGAGTAAAATAATACTGAAATATCCGTATTATAGAAAAAATAAGACTGGGAGGAGTGGAGATGTAGACAATTTTTTTTTCAACTTGAAAAACGAATATTACGATCTTTGAAATTATTGTTATAAGAGTGGTTACCAAAATACTGTCTCTCAGTGTCCATATAAAATGATTCGCGAAATCATATGTTGTTTTTTATACAAAAAATCACGCCTTGCAAGAACTCAAATGTGAATAAAAGTCGTCAACTGGAACGAATTTTCAAACCAAAAAGAATCTTTTTATGGAGCAACACTGTATGTATTTTTCCTCATAGAAATGATGTAGCTTACTAAATAATAATTCAATTTTAAAAGAAAAAATTGGTCAGTTACCGGTTTCGTAAAAAAAAAAATTTCCAAAAATTTCTCCTTCATTGTATAAAACGTAATACTTTTAAAATACCAGAAAATTAAACAAAAAAATTTTTCTCGTATCCCTTCTGTAGGATAAAAAATATAATACTTATTCGAGGGTAAAAATTAATTACTTCAAAAATGTTTTCTTCCCTAAAAATTTCAATGAAAACGCCATCCACAGCGACAACAATGCATTTGACTCAGAGAATGAAATCTGACCATCCACATCGTCAATTTACTCGATAACTCGAATGTCGCTGATTCAAAAATTTCCAACATTTTTGGTAATTAAGTATCAACAACTTCCGGACAGCTTAAACCAGGAAGTCGATTGCGGTATAAGCGAACGGTAACCTCTTCTATATACTTGGGTGGTCCGACCAAAGAACACCCTCTTCGAAGATTTATATACAAAGAAGTACATACGATAGGAAATTAACAATGAAAGTAACGTTAGGAGGTGATACGAGCTCATTAGAAAGGTCCCGGTAGACAAAAGACCAAGATCCCGTTACCGCTTGTGGGGAAATATTGATGTAAGTCGGCGCTGCGCTGGTTTACGCAACACCCTTTTCATAAACGTCGCGAGATGTTTGAATACGCGCGGTTATTAGATTAAATACCGTCTTCGCCTCGTTAACATGGCCTAATGCGTGTGACGAAAATAAAGACTTAGGGGTGCGTAAGAAATAATGTGCCGGCTTCGTCTTGCAAGCCGATTTGTGCCTTATTAGTAGTCTTAATGAAGAGAAATAGTTGCAAACGACTGAAAAGTTTATTTAATAGGGAATCTATAAGCTTCTACAGAAAACTGAGGTCATCCAATTATGCTCACAGGGAGGGGTGTGGAGACGAGTGGAGCATTTCCTCTGCATTTTTATTCGTCCGTGGTTTCCCTGTAGTGCTTGAGGACATCGAGCAATTTTATAATCATAAGTTGGAATAATAATATATTAAATTTTGATTTCTCAACATGCCGATTTAATATAAAATTAAATAAAATGAAATAATAAAAAATAGTCTTAGTATTCCTGCACCACTCAGGCCTGTTCCACCAAATCTAAACCTGTTGAAAGATGGTGTTAAGTACACCATAAAAAATAAATGAAAATAAATGAAAATAAAAATAATAAAATTAATTATAATGATATAACGTGATTTAAAGTAAAAATTTTTTTTTTTCAATCAAAACTAAAAATCAATCTTGCCCCAAAAAATTATAGAGCAATTCAAAATAAAATTTAAATATAAAAAAATTTTTTCGAAAAATTCAATTTTTTTTTATTATTACAAGGCAGATGCTTGAAGATTTTGACATGTTTAAGGAGGGCGATGAAGATGAGAAAGCTGAGAAGTAATCGAATGGTGGACTCTGAGTCTACAAGGAGATCAGAGAGGGATTTGGATAAAAAGTAGCTATCATCGAACGTTCAATGATACTTTGGCCACAAGAAGTTAGATTAAACAGCAGAAATAATAAATTTTATTTAAACTGATTCTTAAAATTGATGCTATCTTTCAACACTTACTGAAGTAAGACCTAAGTATCGAGTATCGTGGGTCCAACTCTACTAAATTCGCCCTACATTTTCAAATGTCATGTGCTCCAATGACATCATTTGATGTTATGATACGAAAAATTATTTCAACGATCTCACCAATTTTTCAGTCGAAAACTGTTTTCCTTTTTGTATACTTCAAAAGAAGGTTTATATTTTTCAATTTATTCTTTTATTCTTTTATTTATAGATTTTGAGCGTTTTTAATGAAAAATTAAGCAATTGCAGCCTACCCTATTTCGGAAGGAGGGTTCGGTAGAGGGGGAGGGGGCTCTAAATGTTTACATTTTAGATCATTTTAAACAGATCTATCATTTTGTATTATTATATATATATACACATGTATCATTCCAAAATGATGGATCACCCAAAGTACCTATATAATACGCTGAAAATTTGGCGAGAGCATTGTCTAATGAATATCTCCAGGATCCGACTGGCTGATTTATTGTTTACACGCGTAACGTACGATCAATGAGAAAGCAGCCCATCTACTATAATTATTCTATGGAATTGCCAAAATTCTGTATATTTTATCTTTCAAGACAAAACCTCAAAATTCTAATTGATTGAAATAAAAATCATTCGACTTAAGTTATTACCTTGATAAAAATTTCAAGTTTGTCAGCTCATAAATTTTTAAATTTGAATTTACACACATGTATTAAAATTTTCGCAAGACAGAAGGGACCCGTGGTAATATGATTTCACTCACAATTTTTAGCTGGATTTTCAAGTTGAGGACGATAGCTAAAACAGCCTACCTGATTTAGGAAGATAGGTTAGGGGAGAGTGGGATCTTCAAATCTTTGTTTTTTACATGAAATAAAAAAATGTTACTTATTATTCCACAGTTTTATTTATTGGAATTTAATACGAAATCGCGAAAAGTAGAATTACACATACTTAAAAATCAAGGTATTCATACACAAGGTATTTATAAAGAAAAACAGTAATTACAAGTAATTACGAGTAATTACCCCGTACAGATATTATCGAATTTTTTTTCAAAGAAATGTGTTCAGGTTATTAGGCTACTTTTAAGACCCTAGAGTTGTTAATTTCAGGACAACAGATTTTTTATAGTTGATCACCCTCATGGACACTCATGTACGACAATCCATTGAAAAAAAAACGCTTACTTTAAGTTCTCTCTTTCGCAAACCAAATATACCAATTGATAAAATACGAAAAAGTAAAAGAAAAGAATTTCTTGATTCAACCCCAGGAAAGAGAATTTCTCAGCCTGGATTATCGGCGATACAAGAGCATAAGACAAAAGAACGCGAAACGACGTCACCGTTAAACGAGAAAGTTTCGAATAGTTGAGTAATTTAAAAAATTCTATATCACGAAGGCGCGGTAATGGAAAACAAACTGGAAATAATTCACAATGAAAACGCCAACAGGGAAGGGATTTTCTGTGAAGTCATTTTAAAATCTCATAAAAGCGACGAAAAGAATTTCAAAAGTTGAATTAAACTTTTTAAAGTCATAGGTTTTTTTAAAAGGCGGACCCGACGTAGCATAAGCTCGAATTCCTTCTTTTTTTTGTTTTCAAAAATCGTTTTAATTAAACACACTAAATTTAATCGACGAAGGGATTTCAACACCATGGATTAATACCAGCGTTTTTTCCCCATCTTCGAAAGGGTTGATGAAACGATGAAATCCAACCGAAGTGATGTTTCGGTTTTTTAAGACACCGAAAAAAACGAACGAACGAAAGAAACGCTTCGGATATTTCAAAAACTTTTTCACGCTGTAGGTAACGACCAAGAACACAGTAAGGTATTAGGTATTGAAAAATGTGTAAAGGGTTAATTTATAAAGTTTGAGAACATTTTTCGCCGCGCCGATGATTTATTTTTGTTGCATTAACGAGCCTTCGCCCACGTTTCAATGGTTTTAGGCGTATTTGACGAAGGTGTTAGAAAGTTCACGCAAGTTTTCCGCCAAGGAGATGCCATCTCCGAGTGTTTTCCGGGTACTCGTACGCGCCTGGCTGTAGCTAACGTCGAGCCCATTTCCTTGCTTCCAGTTTTAATCCAGTATTCGCAAAATGCAAACAACACGTTTAGCCTTTCGACGTCGAACGAGAATAAAACGTCGTCGCAAGATTCATTAAATTTCTCGTAAAACTGAATCGGACGCGCGATGCCGGTAAATTTATTCAAATTTCCAAATTACTCGTTAAAACGAGGCGTAAATTACTGTCGACTGATACGGTTAGCCTTAGCCGCGTGTTTAACGAACGAAAAGAGTTTTCCTATTAATGCTTGTTGAACTCGTTAAAATACAAGAATCAATGTTGAAATCATCTTTTGTCGGTACTTACAAAACGATGATATCAAACCCCTCGCAGTTATTAATAATTCATGAATGGGGATGAAGTTAAAGCGACGGTAGTCTCCGTTACGAGAGATTCTCCATTTTCGCGGCGCTTTTCTCTATGCTAGCAATACAACCTGCGTCGTCATATTCGCGTACTCGATTCGACGACGCAGAAGCTAAAGGTATTTACGATGTCGACGTCAATTATGCACGAAGCGTCGCGTCGCCTTTATCAAATCGAAAGCTTATTCTGATTATCGTAAAGCGAGATGTTTCGTATCTGGACAAAAATATTTAATATATGTTATTCTCCGCCAAACTATGCAAATTAATAGATTCACGACAAATTTCATTTCACTTCGGTATCGAACATTATACATTGACGAAAATATACTTCAACTAGGACCAACTCATCAGTTACTGGGAATCGAATTTTATTAAATTTTAAATTGGTAATCCTGAAGTCGTAGAACTAGTCAAAGATCTAAGAATACCAATGGTGAAAAAAATTAGAGATACGCAATATCCAAAATTTCATATATTTCACTTCTTCTCCAAAAATCTTAACCTATAGTTATAAACTCAAATTTAAAAACTAAGATGGAGCGCTAAAAGTTCCGTTAATACCAGAGAACTCTAGCCTAAAGGAATATTAAAAAACCTGTCAAGATTTTAATATTCTATGAAATTGCTAAACATTTCAATATTCTACCTCTTAGCTTAGAACCTTGAAATTTTCGGCAATTTAACAATTTTTTTGAAGGTAGAATTTTCAGAACCATTAAAACTTTTACAACTCTCACATAATAAATTTTCAATACTTGTGCATCGGAATTTTCAAAAAAGGCACCAACATATGAACACTATGACTTTATAAGTGAATTCAGAAGTATGATAGAGTAAAAGAGAATTTTGAGATAGTTTCACCATGAAGGCAATTTTACTGCCCTCCAAATACATCTGGAAAGCTTAAAATTTGGACATAGGGTTTCTTAGACTAGACTAAAACATAATACTCTGAATTTGAGTACAAATGCATACAAAATAGCGAAAACATAGAAATTTGAGAAAAGCTCGAAAAGACTCAAATTCGACAAAACTGACACGCATGGGACTCATATCATTACTAAGGATATGAATTATAACAGATTACAAATCCAACCTAATGAATAGTTTCGGAGCATAGCCGGTTTTAAGGGGATGAGGGGGGTTTGGGTGTCTAACTCCCCACAAGAGCTTCTTTTTTTCTTTTTTTTAGGCGTTTAAATCAAGTTTTTGGTAATTTAAACAATTTACTTTCCCACTTGACTTTATGGAACTGAACCCCCGCCTCCCAAGCAGCGATCCTAAAACCGGCACTGTTTCGGAGGAAGGTAGAGTTTCCAGTTTCGGTATTTGAGGTGATTGTAAATTGATTTGCAGCACTATCTGGAAGTCTGAACATTAGAATGAATCAAAATTTTAGAAAACTGAGAAGCTTAGCTGAGATCCCAAAAGTTGCTAAATGATATAAAAACATCAAAAATTAGACTTCTACTTTCCCCTTTTTTTAAATCAAATTATACGACTACTAAGTATATGATTTCTACGCCAATGTCAATATGAGATGGATTTCGTGAGCAGCACAAGACTGAAAGATTTCATAAGTTAAAATTATCTTAGAATGTCGACTTTTTCTCTAACATACTTTTAAATGCACTTACGAAGTTAACATTTGTATAATGTTCGTGTTCTTAACTTATTTTATCACATAGTACAATGATATAAAATTCTGAGATCTCATTAAATTCCTTCAACAATCTTTGAAATTTAAGTAAGCTGCTAGGTATTTTGAATCAGATTAGAAATCTAAAAAGTACTTCTTAGATATTGATATGAACAAACGCTGACCAATTTTTATGCTCACCCTTTTATACACTAAAGCGGGAAATACTCAAAAGTGAAACATTAGCAAATCACTTACAACTGGTTTGAAACATGATGATTTTAAAATTCCTCCTATAAACTCTTCCTTATGAATTGGCTAACATTCAATGGATGATAAGCGCGAATAGGTTGAAAATCTCGAAAAACTAGTGTTGCAAACTTGAAACATAAAACTATGGATTTGACTTATTGAGTAATATTATGATAACTGGCCCGCTTTCTGATTAGTCATACGTCAAGCGTGTAACGACCAATCATAAGGGTGATAAAATCTAGGCAATTTCATTTTTACCTTCTTAAATAATATCGTTCAGTTTTCAGTGAACGACTGAAATTCGTTTGTGATTTATGTTTTCATTCTACGAGTATAGAGTATTTATAATGACTGGTCTAGATTCTAATTGGCCATACGTCACGCCTGTAACAACCAATCAGCAAGTTGGAATGTTATAAATTTACCTCGACCAACTCATAAAATAAAAATACAAATCAGCTGATGATTCAAATCACAAACGAATTTTAGTCGTTCACTGAAAACTGAACGATATTATTTAGGAAGGTAGAAATGAAACTACCTACATTTTATCACATTCTAGCGTTATGATTGGTCATTACGCACGTAACATATGACCAATTAGAACCTAGACCAGTCATCATAAATACTCTATGTTGACGTTGAGGTAATTTACTACTTTCTGACTTGCTGACTGGTTGTTACATGCAAGATGCACAACCAATTAGAAAGCGGACAAGTTACTATAATTACTCTATAGCTTCAAGATTTTTTTTTTTAATTCGGATTAAAATCCTGCGTCAAGCGAAATATGAATAAAAATTCAGATTCAGCTTGGAAAAACATACTGATTAATTTGGCTCACAGATGTAGCTTCAGCTGCAAAATTTTCAATCTAATTTGCTTTAAAATTTTATAACTTGATTTTTCATTTTATTTTATCTCAACAAACACTTCACACTTTATTCCTCATCTTAAAATTTTTAAATAGTCCGTTGGCTCTAACAGAATGTTGCAAACTTGAAATCTAATAATGTATAAGATGAAACGTACACAACCGAATCAGAAGTCAACAAAAAATAAATTTTTTAGCTTCGGATTCTACTTCTGGTAATATAAAAAATTTACCTTCGGGCTTGGAAAAAATTCGCTTGAATTCAGCTTAAGAATTCTGATTCAGATTCATCTTTGTAACCCTACAAACAGCTTATACGACGCGACGTTTTGATGCGAGCGAGCGAACAATAGCGCAGCAGCTCCCCACCAAAAATTCGCTCGTTACATCCCACTACGACGTTAGTTAATATACTGAGCGGATGTGTATTCCTGCTCATAAGCAGATGAACTCTCATCATGATTTATATTTGGGCGAGAGTACTTCGTGCATAGACTTATTGGATATGGACTGCTAAATTTCAACTTCAATAGGTATACAATGAAGTTTGCTCATGTGCAGTTAAAAAGTAGGGACGTGGACTTAATTTTATTTTTATTTCATTATAATAACATTAAAGTAGCATTCGGTACTAAGTATGTACATCTACTGTTGAGCTTCTCTCGGACAGATGCATTATGATAAAACGTTATCTATATGCGAGCAAGAACATACATCTGACTCCGACAACATCTGGAGTTGTAGTGAAATTGTGAAACCTGCATTTTTGGTGGGGAGCTGTTGAGCTACTGTTCATTCGTGCGTGTGTATTAAAATGCCGGCGTTACTTAACTTGTTAATGCGGTATCTTATCTCTTTCAAAGAGTCTTGAATTTACATAATTTTATTGTATGACTTCGCATATTTTCACTTTTTCATTTTATGCACATGTTATTTTTTCATAAAGTAAATAGCCCGTATTAACCTTCGCTTGTTTCGAATTATGATTTATATTATTTTGCGATTGAATATCGATATGTAATTTTTATAGATGAAATACAGCTTTTGCATTGAAAAAATATAGCTTTTAGAAACAATCATAATAACACTGAAACGCATCCACGTACCTACGTTGCACGACACATAATCGCGTGCATAAAATTGCATCAAAATTTATAAGCATTGAAGACGTTCTTTATATCGGTCGGTATATTTATATGAAAAAAAATCACGAACGACCGAGAAGCTTACAGCGACTTATTCATGAAACCGTACTTTTGTAATGAAAAAATTCTGCAACTTTTGTAATACGCGTAGCGTGGGTTTAGTTCACGGTCTTCAATCTTCATAGTATACAAAATCAGTAGGTTGACAAAAATGATACCATTGAACTTCAAGTGTATTGAAACTTCATCATTCTATTCTATTAAATGTGAAAGATGAAACGAATAATACCGATGAATTCGTAGTTTTTTAAATCCTACTTTTTTTCGCGACGGTTGAGAGTAAGCTGGATGGGGAGTTCTTAACGAAATATTTATTGTAAAGAAAACGAAGACTGAAAACAAAAATCGAAGGGAATCTCGATTTTTATGTGTGTATAACCTTGAAAATGTGATATTTCTATCACCGTATCGAACAAAGCTTCAAGAACACATTTTAAAAGTGCGACAAAAACTTAGCCTGCTATTGACCTCCATGTATGCTCAGAATGATTACATAGATTATTCTCGCAATATTTCAACTGCACCAATGAGACTTTTACGGGCAAGAGTGTAATCAAGGAGAGCTACGTGAAGCCATGACGTCACCCATCCATTTTTTGGCAAATTTGACGGTCGAATCAAACGCGAAAGATCTTTCAAGCATTAAAAAGTAGTTGTTTACTGAGATAGAAATAACTATATCATTAGATTCAACTGCTTTATGTTGTCTATGCTGAGTTCCAAATTTCTGCCATGATGTTTGCCTATAGTAATTCTCAAATGACAAACATTTAATAGAATATTTGATATTCATCACCTAAAACGATTTTAAAATTTTCTTCAAAATAAATTTCAAAATACTGAAATCCATTAATCAGGAGAGTTCTAAATTATGATTGGGCATAGAGCAGGATATATTTTTGTGGGTCATGTGAATTTTTCGGGTGTTTGGATATTTCTCTTTATGGAAAACATTTTTTATTGAATATTTTCGAACTTGAGCAACTTTTTATCAATTAATCATTTTTCAGTTTTTTTTTATTCCTCAATTTTGAAATTTTTTGCATTTTTTAACCGATAAAATTTTTAAACAATTTTTCTTTTGCGACAAGTGAGAGGAAGAGTGAGGTAGATTGTAATGTTTCATTATTCAAGCGTAAAATCGGTAAGCAAATTGCATTATCTCATATTCCACAAATTACCATAGACATTTAAATCCAGATCTACTAATACCTCAATTTCAGCATGTTTCGAACATTTTTTTTTGAAACATTTTTTTGGTGGATTACGAGATTTTCAATAGCCAAATGGTGCAAGTATTCCATAATTATTTATTAGATACAATTTTTTACACAATTATTCGACCATTTTACTTCTTATATTTAAACCAATAAACAAGAGTGGGAGGCAAATTCGCTCTCATTCTAAACATTTTACAGCATACTAAAAAAAATTACCCTTTCCCACCACATCGGTGGAAACACGCAGCGCTAACAACTCTCATGGCCGCCTCCATCTCACCAGTAATAGCTGAAGCCGTCGTCGTCTCCAGTAATTCTAAACGATTTATTTTCCTTTAAAAGTATCCGCATTCGTGCCCCATAAATGGGTGAAAAGCTGGCGATATTAACGCTGGCGCTGCGAATACGACCGAAGATGTAAACCCAGTGTATAAAATTGCGCGCACCGGCGTCCATGTCGGAAATCGAAACAAGCTGCGACTAGGCCACGGCCGTTCTTTCCGTATTTTCTTTTTAATCGTAAAATGCTATTTCGTCGTCACACCGGTATCGGAGTTGGCATTTTTTCAACGATCAACAGTGCTCGTATTTCAAACCCTCCAAAGCTAATTGTTTAGAAAACGCCACCCGCTTCAAACGAAGGAGATGATCGTCTAGGGAATACGAGCACGATTTAGGCTCGAAAGGAAGTTTACCCTTGTTTAGGTATAGGTAAACAATCGAGTTAAATGGGTTCATTGTTATCGAAAATTACTAAGAAATACTAAATTAGTTATGATAACACGATGCCGAAGAAGAATTTGCCATTAACATTGCGAATCCAAGAAACGTACAGAAAATTGCACACGAAGTTTTCATAAAATCACATGTTTTCTTTGATTCATACATAAATGCTTACCCATTAATTTTTGAATAAGTAAATAAATTGCAGCTACACAGCGGATGTTCTAGCTCTTTAAAAATCGCTATTAATGGAAACTATTAGATTATTGTTATGTTAATTGTTAATGAATTAGAAAAGGAATAATAAATAAATACTTCACTGTCCACTTGACAGGGTTTTCAGCAAATTATGAAAGGACCACTTAATATCAAAATTTTCGTAAAAGATGAAGCTGAATTCCCAACGGTCATTTTTTCCACCCATAAAATTTTATGTATTTCTTGAATTCATTCTTGCAACGATTATTTTGATATTATTTAATAAACTTGGATCTTTTATTCTCCCACGTAAAATATCGTAAAGGAACAAAGTCGCATAATACCCCTTTCTAGTCTGAAGGCCTTACACCTCGTATACCGCAAGGAGATCTTCAAATGACACATCACAAGGGTAGTATACTCGTATAGAAAATCTGTTCGCACCCCTTATCATACATTGGAAGGCTGATGCCTGGATATTTTATTCTTTTTTCAACTTTATGAAAAACATATATTTAAAATTTTTTTTGAACTGCATTTTGTAGAGAAAAGTTTTCTCTTCGCTTCTCCATGCTTATTAAAAAGTACAAAATTTTATGAAAGAAAAATTTTACTAAAAATTTTTAAAGGTTGGTAACACTGATTTCGGGAATGTGATCGCATAAACCATGACCGACTCGAATAACAGGCCAAACAACACAAGTTGGCAACACCGATATCAGCTAATGTATGGTAGGCCCACGTGCATCCATGAAAGACACTTTCTTATGGAAACACAATTAATACAAATGTGAACATACGCACATGGGCCCACCACCTTTGTGTTTATTACGATGTTGCCAATAGTTCACTTGTTCGGCCTGTTATTCGAGTCGGTCATGCATAAACACATATGTTTCTTCTTTCGAATTCTATGCAGCTACATTTTCACTGTAAGAAAAAATTGTTCGGTGAAATCATTTTTATGGAAAATTTTTAATATTCTAGATGGTTGTGTGTGCCTATGCACGATTAAATGAAAACTCATCATCAGTTAATAACTACAAGGTGTTCCGTTTCGAGCGCACCACCTGTAAACCACAAACACCGCAACCCGAGTAACATACATGCACGATGGTTCGTCTGTCCAAAAATTTGAAGGGCTAAGATATGAAATGTTGAAACAAAAAAAATTAACTGAAAAAATTATTCAACTTGAAAAATTCATATTTCATGAGCTATTAATGATAGGAATGTAGGGCTCATGTCAAAATGTGATGGACACAATGTAGTTCTCTTTATCAAAAAAAAAAAAAAAAAAAAAAAAAAAAAAAAAAAATGGTGAATATAGAGGAGATTGAAGGAAAGATACATGGAGATTTTCGAGATAAATATAAAAATATTGTAAAAAATCAGTAATTTTTTTTATTTTTGTGTATCACTTTTGAAATTGCATCATTGATACTTGCATCGTCGGTCCCCTCTATGCTTTTTGCATCCATCATTTTTTTTTTTTTTATCAATAAAACTACATTATAAACATGGTATGCTGATTGGCACAGCCATAACAACTTCAGTTCTGATGTAAATATCTTCAATTTCATTTCCAAACAAAATTAAAAAATTTTAATTTTTTTTCTTCTATTTTTTTTTTTTTGCAGAACCCATGTCTAGGAAACATACCTCCCACAATGTATGCAAGATACATTCACAATGACCAAGAAATTTGTTAAGAAGGATCTCAATAATGCAATTTCAAAAGTGATTCACAAACAATTGAGAAATTTATTGATTTTTCACAATGTTTTTTTTGTATTTATCTCCATAACCATTCCTTCAATCTGCCCTGTATTCATCATTTCCTTGTCAAGAAAACTACATCGTATGCTTCACATTTTGACAAAAACTTCACATTCCTATCACTCATGGTTCACGAGATATAAATTTTCAAAGTTAAATAATTCTTTCAACAAAATTTTTTATTAACATTTTACATCTCAGCTCCTTCAAATTTTTGGGCAGGCAACCCATCATATATGTATGTAATTTGAGTTGCTGCGTTTGTGGTTTGCGAGTGGTGCATCCAAAATGGAACACCCTGCATAATGAATGAGTAGTTGAATTAATATTTTTCCATCGATAGATACCACTCTTACGCAAAAGCGACTCTGTAGCCTCATGGCACTGGTGACATCATTGATTCAACGAGCTATTTTGAGTGAAGGAAGAAGGTCGTGTTACTCAGCTCTCTCGATTTCCACTGGTATTTTCGGTAAACAGAACCTCCAATTTTTGTCTTTTAACGCCTTGAAATCGTAATCAGCCTCACTATGCATCAAAGTAAACAAAGTCAAAAAAATTCGAATACTTTTCATAACTCTTCAAATAACCGGAGTCTGAAATTCTCGAAAAACCCCCCTATTTAAAGCGCGAAATCTCGTTCACGACCGAGTTCTACACTTTACAACCTAAATATTATACGCGAATTAGTTTTCGCGCGCCTTAACGGGGCGTGAAAAAGTTTCCGGGCGTCGTGTTTTTAATTTACTATCCGTAATTTCGGAATTACGCGAAAAGAGGCCCCGAAAGTTATATCGGTAAGGTGGCGGAGCATAATTTAATAAAAAGCTCCGTATAACCGGGCGTTTTCGTAATCACGGTGTAGTATACGAGGGAGGCGTATTATAGTATATTGGGGTTTGAAAAATTAAACAAACCGCATCGAAATCGTAACTATAAACGCCGGTTCCAGAAAACACCGGCAAACTCGTTTGAAATCCTCTTATCAGCGACGAAACATATTAACATTCATAACGTCTAATTTATGCAAATAGCTATCTCTTTTGTTGTACGTATGCGCCTAAAACTCGACAACGTTTTCGCCATTTCACACCAACCATCGAATAAATAAATCTGAAAGTTTAATTAACCATCGAACGATTTTAATCGATTTAATCGTCTCGCTAATGAAAAAAAAAATTCTCCGAAATACGTACGCATGGTGAACGATGGCGTACGAAGCGATTCCAGTTTCCCTAATCACATCAACGGTATCTGTTTTCGGCTCGATTTCGCCATAAGCAGCCCTATCGACGTGCAGAAATCTCACCCTCTGTCTTTTAATTTTGCACCCTTCGGTCAGTTTTTCCTTTTGTTACCGATTGAAGGCGATATGTAATGACGTCATCTGCGCGTACGTGTGTGCGGATGGTGGATATAGGATGGCGGCGGATACGCTATACAATGAACCTATCAGCCGTCGATATGTCGATGCGTTTACCGCCGCTCGTCTATAATACCCATTTTCCTCTCTTAAGCTTTATTTGTTCCTACAACAAGCGCTTTCATTTAATACAACAAACCTTCAATCATTGGCTTATCAAAGGCGCTTTTCCACCAAGGGTCAGAGAAAACGACAACGTACGAGTATATGAACACCCGAGTGTAGGTTACCGGTGAACGCGGAAAGCTCTACCCACATAGGTAGGCGCGTCGTTCATTTCGTATACGCTATACGAGGGTGTTTTTTGTTTTTAAAACATTAGCCCAATTAAACTTTTAACGTAGTACGTTTCGGCGCGAAAGCTGCGGTTTGTAGCATCATTTATCTTTCGCCTGCTACGGCTTTTATGTAAACGCTAATCCTTTCATACATATGATTTCTTTGTGATAACGCGTTTTCGGCGTGGCTATTTATTGTCTGCGGCGCGTACACGAAGAGATGCTGCGGCGGGATAAACTGGCTGAGCTAATTGTGGCGAATGACAAATGAATTCGCGGTATTTAATTACATCTCATTCGTCGCTTTGTTTCGCCGCGCCGCGCCGCCTAGGCTTACCAGTGAAAGTGATTTACTTTTAGAGAGCTCGCCGAGTAATACGAATTGTTATGAGATTGTAGAATTTTACGCCGAGATGGATCGATATTGTTTCCTATACGGTGTACGTAGTCGCAGAAGCGTGCGGAAAAATTCAACAAATGGTTCGCCATTCGCATCCTTTGGGAGTCTTTTGAGAGGTTTTCGGCTTACCGTGTAACGTTGATGTAATGGTATGGTTAACAACGGTGTATGATAATGCGGCAACGGTGGCCTAACAGCGTCGCGATAATGGTGCCTACCTTAATGGCAGCAAGTAAAGGAAATAATTCACCTTTCAGGAATTGTGAATTTTTTTTTTCCAGAAGAGAAATTTTATTTGGATTTCAATAGGTAAGATTTATTAGTAAAATCAAAAGAGAACCAGAAGGAAAGGAAATTATACAACCTCTAAGATTTGTTGAGAAAATGAACGGACTTGGCATTTTTTCGATAAATGATAATGGATAAACTGAACTAGGTATAAAATAAGACCAAAAACACAGAGAAAAATACGATATTATCCATAGTTTGAGTTCTTTCTCATAATTCTGAAAAAAAAATGAAAAATTTCAAAGCAAATGATTTTTTGCAGTTAACGAACAGTTTTTGCTCTCTAAGGATCAAACGATAAGTTTGCTCTTAATTTTCAACGTAAAAGCATAATTTTTTTATAATAAGTTCAAAAAACATAGCTGAAAAAATTTCAAATTTTTCAATAATAAAAAAGAAACGTACGTATTTAGAGGAAATCGAATCACAAATATAAAAGGTAAACGTTGTCAGCAAGGACTGTGAGAGGGATGATCTCTCTTCACTCGCTTATACTATGACAGAAAAAACGCAACAAGCATAACTTCCTAACTTGTCTATTGAAAATTGGAAAATTATTCTGATAATGTGCTGAAAAAGTTGAAGCCCATTAGATCAATATATTTTTGTGTATTTCAAACAATGTTTAAAAATTCGAATAACTACACCTCTGCCTCCAGCAATCAAAGTTACAGACGGTAGACTTCTCCACCTTCGATAATGCGAAAATACCTCCACTTTTAGAAAGGTACATTTTATACACTATGCACTAACATGTTCGCATGAATACTCAGTTTTATCACCCTTAATTTAGTGTATAAAAATTGTTCATAAAATAAAATAAAAAGTAAGCAGCCATGTTGTATTACAAGAGCTGAGTTTTCAATCGGGGCTTGTTCAGATTTGCAAGCTAACTTCTTCGTGTCTACAGGCTACACCCAGTACCAAGTCTGAAAACCACTATCCTATATCTCCCAAAAACACTTATGAAATACAATTTGGAATAAATGTATTATTTCTTGCTATGTAATGATCACCTGAACCGATATTTTTCAAATTCTAGCAATTCGAGGCTTGTCAAGTCATGCTCAAATTTTGATGATTCGCCATTTTGGATCCATGTTGAGCCAAATTCAAGCGGTCAAATCCTGGTCATCAACTAACCATGCATACAAAGTTTGACCTTTCTAAGTTTATTTGGTGAGATCATAGAATTTTTTGAAGTAATTTCCCCTCCAATCTTCAAAAGCCATTTTATCCTCTAACTGCTTTCCAAATTGACTTGGGAAGCTAAAATCAGAATGGGTTAGTAACTTGGACTCATTTCGTCGTAAGATACCACAATAAATAATTGAATCTCACCATATTTTGTGGTTCGATGATCCCTCCTTCTCCCCTCCAACATCATGTGTGAAGATAATTTAGGGTATAGTATACTTTTTATCCCCAATTATCATACGAGCTCATATTTATTACATTTTTACTAATTCGAGACTCTTCAAGATATACTTAAATTTTGATAATCCGCCATTTTGTATCCATTTTTATCCAAATTCAAGACGTCAAATTCTGGTGACCAACTAACCTCACACACAAAATTTTATCATTTTTTGTGGTTTTGGTGAGGATATATGAAAGATTCAAGAAATTTCATGACTCAAAACTTCCTCAAAAAGCCGTTTTTGCTCCAACTTCCCTCCAAATGTACTTGGAAAACTGAAATGTGGATATGTCGGTGTTCGTCACTCACTTTTTCAAGTGAGGTCAAAATCAAAAAATTTAAGATATTTGTTCTTTGTACAGCTCTCCTCAAAATTTGAGTGATCCTCCATTTTGAGGTGTATCGAAAAAACAAAACTGTGCCTTTTTTTCCATTTTTAAGGAGAGTCTCTAAGTTTTGGGTAACTTTCATGCATATCCGCCGGCGCTACGCGTGGGGGGAAGAAAGTAATTATACACAGTGTATCCTAAAAAGTTTGAAAAATGTGGTACTACCAATATATGAAACATATATACCTAATACAGTTTTATTGATGATGGAAACATGCTCGATTGTGGTAGATGGGAGCTTTTTAGATATAGCATGGATGATGAGAAAAAAAAATTTATCAGAAATTTTTTCTTTTTGATTTTTAGTGAAAATTGAATTTTAAAAATTTTATGTAACAAATTAGAGATAGTGAAACTGCAGCATTCATGCTATTATTCGAAGCGTAGGATGTGATTTTATTAAAAAAAAAACTTACTGTTGGAGAGATAGAGGAGGTGATACTGGGAAAGAACATCGTAAGAAATCAATATATTTTTCATTTTTTCTCATTAACTTTCGAAACAGTATTATTGAATGCCCTCTTAAAAAATGTATTAGTGATTACAAATAAATATGCTTTACAAATTGTAATCGGTAAGCAACCGTTTCTTAAATAGCATGGATATTGTAGAAAAAATCGAAAAGTTGAATAAATTTTTTTTCAGCTGAGTTTTTAATCAGAAAGGTAACTATTATAGCGTACATGATTTGTGAACGAGTGATCGGAGGAGAGTGGGTTTTCAAATCTTTGCGTTGCAGGTCATTTCTAATCGTCTGCAGATATCCCATTCATAGTTCACGAGATATTGAAGTCGTACTAATTTTATAATTTTTTTTTTTTTTAAATTAGCATATTTCATCCTCTTCAAATTGTTAAGCAAGCAGACCACTATACGTGTATGTAACCAGCTATTCTGTTCGTGATTTGAGGATGGTGCTCATCAAACGGAGCACCCAGTAGGTATAAACCCTTCAATTACGTCGGCTACATACTTTTTTTGCCTATGTACATTGCACAGTTAGTTAAAGGGCAATATGTCAAATCTAAGAATCTAATTAATTTCGTTTAAATTGTAATGTAGTAAAGAATGGGATTTTTATCACCTAATCGATTAAGAAAATTTATGTTTAAATTATTATCAATGATAATCATCGTAATTTCTCTTGAAAGAACTGGAATAGAGTTCTTCACTGCACTTGTAACCCTATTTATTTGATATTAGCGAGAGATGACTTCATATAATACTCAAGTGATAAAGATCATGTTAAATAGTGCCGAATAGATTTGAGTTGAAAAAAGTGAGACAAAACATGCAATCCGAGCATTTTCCATCATGTAGTATCTCATATAATGACATAAATAGTAACCCATATTCCCATAACACCTCAAAACAAATTATAACTTGATATTCCAGCGAGCAAGAATCCAAATAAAATAGGGTAACGTTATTTATTAGTGACCATTGAGTATTCGCTTTGCTTAATTTTCTGTCTCATCATACTCAATTTCTAGATGTTATATAATAATATCGTTATTCGCTTATTCGCTTTCAATTTAAACTTTTGAACATATTAATGCGTCACGAGACCATCGAGTTATGAGTAAGTCAATAATAGGATTAATTTTTATGGAATTTCTGGGAAATATGTTTTTATGGAATCATTTTTCTAATTTCTAAATTTTTTTTTAACAATTTTTTTACTAATTTCCATTTTCAGTGTTTTTTGTTCTCGATTTCTTCAATTTTTTCCATTTTTTGAAAATTTTTCATTTCATATTTTTTCATTTACAAACACATTTTTGAATAATTTTATTAAGTAAATTTTTTTATTTTTCCATGTTTTTATAATAATTATCAAATAGCTATTTTCCTTTCAAGTTCTGATTATTTTTTTATATTATTTAAATTTTTGGACATAAATATATATATAATTTATTTACGTGCGGTGTACTGCCACTTGGACAAGAGGCATGGGAAAAGAGGGTGATTAAATTTTAGAAAATAGATCGGTCGCTGCAAGGAAACACAGAAGGTTTTGGGAGTCAGAAAAGAGAATTTCGGTAAGGACATATTAATTGTATTTTTTGAAGATTTGTCACAAAGTTTGCAAGGTAAAGGGACAACTTTTAACGAATATCTCATTCTATTAAATAGGAACGCAGTGAACCATGCTCTCTTAATTTCAAAAAAATAAAATAAATATGGAACCACGGAACGAATCACTTAGTTGGACTCCGCAAAGTTACTGGTAAACTGAATAAACTCAACGATAAAAGGACCGAACTATCGAAGAGACAAACTCGGTCTCCGATTGATAACGGTTCCCTTTTGCAAATTAGCAAACCGCAAAGAACAGATTACTGGTACCTAATCTATGTTTATCGTATGCGAAAGGAAAGCGACACAAGTTTACCGAAACCAAAGTTTGAAGATTTAAAAGCGTCGGAGTTCGGTAAAAGATTTTTTGAAGGCCAGAGAAGCTTTTAGGCTTAATTAAAATCGAATGATATTTTTTCAAGATCAGTAAGACAAAAGGAAAGCCGAAACCTTACATCGCGTTAATCGAATAACTGATGTCGATTTAAAGCAATAACCATCAATAACGTATTATAGCGGTATCATTTATATATAAACTATATACATATAAATCGTATTGTATATAGATACTTAAAAGAGTTCTTTTTCGATAGTGACACTCGAGATAACTAAAGTGGTAAAGATGATAACATCTGTTAGATGCACTAATACGCTGTATTTCTCATTACCTTCTTATTAACACGACGAAGGCACCGGCACCGTGGCACGAATCCAACTATAAGCTTACTAATTACAATTTACCAATTTTATAGTATTTCCATAAAGAAAAACTCAACTTAAAAATGGCGCATTAATAGAAGAATCCATTAGGAAACATTGACAAGGTTGTTAAGTTGGTTCTACGCGGGTCGAAGCGCAGGGGAAAGTTTGTGGTGACGAGTTGTCGTGAACGGATTTTCACCGTGATAGGGAAGAGGGAGCGGAAAATGGAATATATACAGGTCGCCTCGCAGGGATATATAGTATCGAATACACAGAAGACGGTTACTTTATACACTGGTACCATCCATCTCCGCTCCCTTTTGCTACATTTACTCAGCCAGTGCTGCCGGCAGACGCCACAACATTACACACATACGGTGGAATGGCTTCGTAGATCTCTTCAAAACTCTGCTCTTATCTTCCGCCAACTTACCACAGCCCATTGCATGCTCGCCCAAAAGGTGAAAGCAAGACTGAGGGGAAAGGAAGTTGTGTGAACGCGAAGGACTGAAAGCTACGCAGCTAAATTTTTACGATATTCAGGATATACCTATATGTTTTAAACAAACGCTTTTATATAGGGGTTGTATTGGGTTTTTGTGACACGTGTTACCACCGCGTACCATACCGGTTACACATTTAGATACGGATAGGGTGATTTATTTACTAGCCTCGATGGGTTTCTCGTCTGCGGATCTACCAGCAATGAGGAAATACTTAAACGTGTTTTAGCCCACACTGGCCGACCCAGATCAGCATTTAAACGATATCAACGAACAATTAGCATTAGTATAGGAGAAGGATTAACTTGCGAGCTCCGAGTCCATTAAATATTCTAACGAGGTTTATAAGATTTTCTTCTAAGCTATATCATTCATTTTTCTAAAAAGTTTTTTCGTTGTTATATTCTCTTTCAAATACGAAGTTTTTTTTTTCTTCACTCATTTTAAGTTTTTCTGACACCATAAGTTTGGCTAAATTTGACGCATCGATTTAATATTTAGAAAGTCTTTTATAGAGCATTAAATAAAAGGCAACTTAGTCAAAGTTTCGATGTTGGAATCAATATTTTATTCATCGATGAAGTTAACAATAATAATATCCTTTTTCAGAATTTATTTAAATTTGTTTCTATTTCAAAAGAATAACACGCGAAATTAGTTAAACATCTACATTTTTAGTTAACAAATTCGTTTTTCTAATAGAAATCGCAAATTTCTCCCCAGAACTCTCATCAGAGCTTCAACATCAATGCAACGTAAGCTGTTGATTTACCTGACAAAAATTGCTTCCTAAGATAAAGAGGTTGTCGGTGAAATGCTAAAGATTATACTTTTCAGCTGAGTTTTTACCATGATAACGATAGCTATTACAGCTTACCTGATTTGGAAAAGGAGGGTCGGGGGAGGGTGGGGTTTTCAAATGTTTGCGTTTCAGACCATTTGTAATCATCTGAGTAATGTCCAACTCTTTGATATATGTATACCAACTATATATTTTCCTCCAAGCGTAGCGCCAGCGGTTATTCATGAAATTCGCTCAAAACTTGGTGAAAGACTCTTCTCAAAAACCTAAAAAAATCACTTTTTTCATTATGTCGATAAAATTCAAAATCGCGGATCACTCAAATTTTGAGGGAGGCTGGAGAAGAAGCAAATAACTCAAATTTTTCGTTTTTGACCTCACTTGAAAAAGTGAGTTCAGTTTTCCAAGTACATTTGGAGGGAAGTTGGAGCAAAAACGGCTTTTTGAGAAAGTTTTGAGTCATGAAATTTCTTGAATCTTCCATATCTCCTCACTAAATCAAAAAAGAAAGATCAAATTTTGTGTGTGAGGTTATTTGGTGACCATAATATGAACTCTTGAATATGGATCAAAATTAATCCAAAATGGCGAATTATCAAAGTGTGAGTAGAGCTTGAGGAGCCTCAAGTTGGTAAAAATGTAATCGATATGAACTCATACGATCATTGGGAATAAGAAGTATACTATATTCCCAGTTCATCTCTATAGATGATATTGGAAGAAAGAAGGAAGGGTTATCGAACTCAAAATGTGGTGGGGGTACACGAGAGGTCAAAAATTTTTTATTGTGGTGTTATATGATAAAATGAGCCTAATTGACTAACTTATTCTGATTTTAGTTTCCCAAGTAAATTTGGAGGAGAATTAGAGAAAAAATTATTTGTGGGGGTGGGGGGGAATTGGGGCAGGAAATTTCATGAATCATCTATCTCTTGTCACCAAAACAGCCTAGAAAGATCAAACTTCGTGTGTAGGATTAGTCAATGACCAGAATATGACCTCTTCAATTTGTGTCGAAATGGATTTAAAATGGCAGATTATTAGGATTTTAAGATAATTTGAGGTAGCAATTACCTTTAAGGAACTGTTCAACGTTTTTGAAGCGATTATAAGAAGGGCAAATGATGAAATGTAGTTGATGATTCCGAATGTTTGTTCGGGTTTATACGTATGCAGCAAGCCCGAAACCAGTTCGCCATTTCAGGGGACTCAACAAATCCTAGAGGAGGCTTTGAATTTTATTTCTCAATAAAATCTTACTAGTGAACTACAAAAAAATTTCTTTAAAAAAAAATTGATGTTGATAGAGAATAATTTTGAAGAAAAAAATATAAAAGAAGACTCATCAATTTTGAACTAAGATACTAATTATTACCCACCCACCAGTCTTCATTTCAGCTACTTCTCCGAACTTCTCCACAATTTCGATCGTGAACCTGGCACTGGCAGCACTGTAAAAATATTCTTTTCGGTTATTCTTACATAAAATTTACCTCTCTGTATAAAATGAGAATAAATGCAAATCATTTTGTAACACTAAATTCGATCGTAAATACGGCGAAAACAATAAGTCACGACGAATGAAAATCAACAAAGGAAAATTAAATAATACGAATTAATTACTTCGGCGAACAGCAATTTACATACGTTGCGAAACTTTTACGCTTCTCCCTATCGCGTCACTATTACCTATCGGCCGGTTTGAAATTTCAATTCGAAAGCCAACGCTATCAAGTTAATTACAATTATCGTTTTTAAATTAATTATATAACGAGTAGTAAAGACGGTTAGCAACCACGCGAGAAAAGTTTTCATAGCATACGGATTAAAAAGGCGATTTTTTTCTCGTACTATAATTAAAGCGAACGTTTTCATTTGTATGCAAATAAGATTAATATACGCGGCGTGTACGTATAAACTGCAAAAAAAAGTAGTGAAATATTAAAGCGAAATGAATATACGAATATAAATGAGCCAAAGGTCGTCACAATGCTATGGCTAATTAATAAAGACAGGAGAAAGCACTAAACGCTTTTTAAACAAGAAATTTCGTTAAAAATTTTGAAATATCGACTGCAGTGTTTTTGTCTCATAGGGACCGGCAAATTTAACAATACAATAACTCTTCCTCCCGCAGTTTTCATAATATAGGTAGAGGATAAATAAGAATCTTAAAGCTTTAAAAGTATAACGATACAATAAATTAAAAGAAAATATTAATAAATATAACAACTCGTTAATTTATTATTAAAAAAAAAAAGAAAAAAAACACAATAAATGAGAAAAATTATTTTTAAAATTTTTAGAACCTCTGTAAAGTTTTTAAAGAGCAGCATAAATTATAGAAATTAATTCCCAACATTTTTGGATGCTCATTTCTTTTTTCATTTCAACGGATAGAAAAATTAAATTTTAAAAATTTTTAGAACTTCCGAACATTTTTTGAAAATACAGAACATAAATTGAAAAACAAAATGATTTTTCAGATATCCACAACTCCTGATAATTTTTTTGGAATTTACGATAAATTAAATTCATTTTCTAAATTTATTCCGCCTTTAAAGATTTGTGAAAATAATAAACTTCTCCATGAAAATTTGACAGAGAAAGAAAGAAAAACAAATGACGGTTTGATTCTCCAAATTTTTATAAGCCCGAAAATTAAATTCTTTTTCTTTTTTCAATCAGTTACGCTCCGCAATGTACCAGCTCTGAGATTATAGAGACGTTTAAACTGTAATTTTTGGAAAGATAAGCCGATAAGCGCGTTTAGGAAAGTAAAGTGAAAGAACTTTGGGGGATTTCTTATATTGAATGAGTCTTATTTTAAAGATTGAGCCAAGCTGACAATATAGAAGTAAATATTTGTTCATCGAGATGTATTTCAGGCATCAAGGACGTAACGAGAACATTTTTCTCGGTGAGAAGGGCGCGGAAGACAACCAAAAACTACCAACTAATATCATGCAATTTTAGCAACTATTCGATTTTTTTTCTCTCTGATAAAAAAGATTTGGACTCTTCTTTTTTGAAAATAGAAGCAATAATAGCATTTGCGCAAAAAAAATTTTCAGTAATTTTTTTAGCTAAATAGGAAGTAGAAAAATATGTTCCAAAAAAAGGCAAAATATGAATCCATTTTATGCTTTCTTTCAAATACAAATATGTAAATATGTTACATTATGCAAAGTTGATATTAGTATCGTTCAATTCTATATTCAAATGCGACAGTGTTTGAAGGAATCAAGGAGAACCGCTGAGAACAAGAGTCAAATTATGTTATTTCAAAAATTTTTTAGAAAAAAATATCACAAATGTTACGAACACCAAAACTCCAGAAATAATTATTAATCTAAGTTGAAAACATTTTGTAAAAAAATGACTAAAAACAACGACAAAAATTGATAAAAACTTGAAATTTATGTTAAAAAATACGCAAAATGAAATCGAGTTAATTTTTTTAAATGCAAGTAGCACTCTGAAACTGCGATATGCACAAGCATATTTTTTTGCTCTCTATTCCACTTACTTAAGTATGTCGGTATAATGCTCAAAAAAAATTTTTCAATTCTAGAACTACTTCATTTCAGAAAACTAGCAATTTTAAATTAATAATAAGAAATTAGAAAATATTTTTAAATATTATTTTAGAAATTTTAACAATTGGTGTAGCTTTGAGTGAAATTTCATAATTAAAATTCCTAAATAATTGAATTAGCAGTTTTTCTTTAGTTGTAGGATGATAATCAAAATTTCATTATTCATATCACTCTGCTCATTTTGTCAAATTGGAAATTTCAGTATAAAAACATCATCCCACAAAACTTCCGAATAAATTCAACCACACACGAAGGGCCAACATTTTTAGAAATTTGTAGGGTAAAGTTGGCAAATTGGTAAATGTTCTTTCATACTTGGCTAGTTGACGAATTTCATCAATTTTTAACAAATTTGTAATGTTTTGTGGTATTTTAAAAACATCTGCCAATTCTGGAAGGTTAATGAAGGAGGGAGAGAGAGCTCTACCCTCCCCGAGTCGTCAAGTCCCTGTGGAGTATTAGCCAAATAGAGGGATGGATTGTCTGTTGAATAAACAGTCGTGAATGGGAAGAAAATACCCATTATGGATTAGAGTGAGAATGACTTCTCTTTGATATTTTTCAAAGGGTTACAGTAAATTTAAAAAAATTATTTTCTAAATTTTTAGAACCTTTGCATATTTTTTAAAATACAATAAATGAAAGAAATGATTTTCAAAGTTTTTGAACCTTTAGAAGAATTTTTTAACACTTCAATTATGAGAAAAACTTACATTTTTCTATTATATGTACAAGGAGCTTATTCTCAAATTGAAATTTGGAAATATTGCCAAAGGCATTTTAATCCTTTATCCCCTCAGTCTAGCCTGTCGCCTATGAAAGCGATAATAGATTTATTAAAGCGTACCATCGGGTTAGGTAATCGACGAAAACGTCACAAAGATAACGAATTTTTCCAACGCAAAAATGGTAACCCTTTAGACAACAGCTGGAGGAAAAAAATTACGCTCGGAAAAAACGACTGTGCCCAAGAAGCGAATACAACTACACACCGTAGCGGAGCTACGTCGAGGAAAAAAAATCGAAATTCCGTTTTCCACTATTTGTGTTTCGGTGTAGGTAATGCAAGCTTCGTGATAATGGAAATAGATAAACGCATTCAGGTTTCGTTGCGTGTATCCGACGTATTAGCCGAGCTCGGCGTAGCGAGCTTTAAGCTTTGGACACTTTATATACACGCTTACAATCGATAACAACTTTACGTTTAAACCTGATTACACTTTTGCCATTTTCCGGTTCTTTCTTTATATAATGCACTCGGCACACAACTTATAATTCCGGATATTTTCCGTGTTTCGTTCCGTTTACAGATTGTTCACTTATAAAGCCGGCGCTCGGTTTCCGATTTACGTTAGCCGCGTTCGGATTATATATTTATCGAGATGGGTCTTCGATACGGACGCTCAGATTATTGTAATGCTTTCTCGAGTGGGTATTTTATTTGAAAAATCGTTCGGCTCGTATTTATAACCACCAACGCCGGAAATGGCTGCGCTAAATTGAACTTGCTTTACTTTATCATCGAGTAAACGACGATTAACCAATTGATACGAAACCTAGCCGATATGATCGATACGCGAATAAATAAAATTCTCCGCCAAAAAAACAACATAAATTACCGAGAACTCCTCACGTTTCGGAGACGATTGGTATCAAGAGGTATAATTTTTCCGAGTCGCGCCGTAAATGGAAACTTCGTCGGTGATTTTTAGCGTAGTGCGCAAACGACGACGAGCTACGTGTAAATTAAAAATCGAGACACGAAGCAGCGAACTTCCAAGAGACTGAATTCTTCTTCGGCGCTTCTTTAATATAAAAACTTCGCCCTCATTGAATTGCAAATAGCGACGTTGCAAGGTAGTTAAAAGTTACCAAGTATTTACAAATTTAGCAAATATGTTCATAAAATGTTTCCAACTGCAGGCTAATTTTACACATATTCTGTATAAGTTTTTCACGCGCTTTTCGCCTGTCTCCGTGTCGCATTAACGTAACACTTTTCATTTGTCATAATTTCAATTTTAATCATTAGGGCGGACGGCGCGGCGTGAAAATGGAATTTCGCTGTCGAAATTTCAACCGTACGCAGCGCAGCGAAAAGAGTTAATAAATCGCGTGGGACGGGTCGACGACGATATTTTAGATAATTGGATGCCCCAGTAAGATGGCCGTGGAGTTTTATCGTCGAGTAATAGCTATTTTATTCGATTTCATGTTTCCTCCCTATTTTTTGATGGTCGGCTTCGCGGTGCCCCGGTATCAGGGTTTTCCGGTGTTTTACGACTTTCGAATATGAATGGATTGTAGTATAAAGGCAGCTATTCCATAAGCTTTAATTGCGTTATGATGTATAGATAAAGAACTCGAAACATTTATCCATCCATATTGTTTTAGGTATGGTATCACGTAATTGAAAAAATATCCAAAATTTTTAGTAAAGTTTGAAAAATAAATGTTTATTTATTATTCATTTAATTATTATTATTATTATTTTTTTTTTACTGCTAGAAAATATAATACTGTCCAAAATTTTTTTTGATGCCTAAAAATTAAGGAGACCAGAAATGTAAGAAATTTTTTCAATTATTCTTAAACAACCACGCGACAATCTGAAAATCCAAGCAACCAACCGGACAACCAGGTTGAACTGAAAAAATCCTATCCCTCATTTACAAAATAAAGCATAAAAACCAAATATAAACAAAATTTCTGACACTGGGCGTAACAATCCTGGCAATTATACATGCCCAGTATAATAAAATGGAAAAAAATTTTAAAATAAAACTTATTTTTATTTTTTTCCATTTTCATTTATAATTTATAATAATTTAAAAATTAAATTAATTTTTTTTATTAATTCTATTTATAATATAATAGTTTGATTTTTTATATTAATTATTAGTAATTAATCCTAATTTTATAATAATTTATTTTTATATTTATTTATATTATAATTAATTCTTATTTTATTCAAACTCTAGCAGGCTATGTTCATCATCTTATTAAAGTAAAAACTTGCAATATAGAGTAATTATAGTAACTGGTTCGCTATCTGATTAGTCATACGTCACGCGTGTAACAACCAATAATAAGGCTAAAATGCGATAAAAATCTAGGTAATTTCATTTTTACTATTTAAATAATATTGTTCTGTTTTCAGTGAACGGCTGAAATTCTTTTATGATTTCAATCATCAGCTGATTTATGTTTTTATTTCACGAATGAATCGACGTAATTTAACACTATCCGACCTGTTGAATGGTTGTTACACACGTGACGTACAACCAATCAGAAAGCAGACCAGTTACTGTAACTACTCTATTCCATTCTTTACCCGAAAAATATTTTTAGTGAGAATTCTCAACTCGAAAATGTGTAGATGTATTATGTGAAAGTTTAAAGAAATATAATTTGCTTCAGCATTCACTCAACTATCAAAAGAACATTTAATAACGACTGTAAACGTTTTCTTCAATGTAGGAAGAAACAGTAAACAGAGCAATTCTGAGGACATCAAAAGAATCCATCATTGGACAGCTACCTACTAAACCTTCTACAAATTCTAAAGATGATTCTTAGTGTTTCTGTTGAGAGGAAATATCTCGAGAAATCTCATCTTTATTTCTCATTTTGTGAGAAGCCAGAGAAAACGAGATAACGATAATATAGTCTCATTTCATGATAGAGCTGCATTTATGAAATATTCGTGATAGATGAGCTGAAATGAGGAAAAATTTCTCGATCTTCAAATAAACATTTTTAAAAAGCGTTTAACTTTACACCGAATTAAATTTTTTTAGTAACTTTTGTATTTGATTCTTTCGGTGGCGTGGTGTAGGCTCAAATTTAAAATTTTTTCTTCTGTAGTATCGACATATTATAGTAAGTTTCCGAATATGTAGGTTGTAGGTATGTACATTTTCGAAGAAGGGCTTCAAATTTGAAAAACCAAACATTTGAATCGCCACACTCGAAAACCTATTGAAAAAAGTGAGACACATGAAAAATCAAAATTTCAAATTTCAAACTCCTACACCCTTACCCGAATTCTCTGGTGTATGTTTTGAGTTTAAATGTTCTCAGAATTCAACTCATTAAAGCCCGAATTTTTTTTTTTTAATTTTGAATACGCGTAATATGATGTATAATTTTTCCATAAACAAGAAGTCTCAAAGATGAGACTAGGTGAGAAATCTCATGAGACGAGAAAACTAGAAGAGAATGAGATTTTTTCTTGCTTTAATTTCACGAAACTTATTCAAGACGAGATGAAAATGCCTAATTCTCGTCTCACCTCGTTTCAACAGAAACATTAGTAATTCTTCATTAACGAAATGAGCTCGGTTGATAAAATTTTTTTATAGAAAACTCGGGTCACTTGAACCAGCCAAGGTGATTATACATTCAGGATACAAGGTTGACTGTCATTGCCATTCAAAGGCAAACCTTCAGAATACATAAATTTCAAAAGTAGTTCCAACTGTTTGGCAGCTGTTGATACCTTTAGGGATACAAATTTAAAGTAATTAAATTATTATTTCATTAGTCACTTCAATAATTTGAATGTCTAGACGTACAAAAGCTGCAAACGGTAGGAATAATACTGTATGAGATGCATGTGTGTTGATGCAATCAGTATTCTCGTTCGTAGTATTTTTCACTAGCACAAATTATTTCACCTTTCTTCACTATTACAGTTCATAAACTTAAAATATGTACTTGAGATCTATTCATTGATTGTCACTTAGTGTTTGTTAACAGATAATGTTGAGATAGCAATTTTTTTAAAAAGAATATAAAACCTACAGTGGGTCTAATCAGAGTCTGAAAAAAGTATTAATTTACATTATTTTGTACTGTCGTACTTATGCGGGATAAATAAAGTACAAAACTAATACTTTTTAATCAAAGAAACAATTCATTGGTATAAGGAACGAGCTATGATATCGGTATCCAGTGGACATTCGCAGTTCCAATTACCATCGCCGTTACTAGCTAGGTGTTTAAAACTACTACTACGCTCGCGTTGTGTGTGTTGACTATCGAATGGCCAAAACCTTATGTAGTACTTCGCATACCAATTTATCTGCGAGAAGCAGTTGAGAAGCGAAGTATTACAGTACGATTATAAAATAAAAATAAAATAACTTGAGTGAAATGTGTTCATTTCCACGCTACTCCTTACATTTTAAACTAATTGTAAGCATACGACCAAGATCAACTTTTGGTAAACATTTTTTCAAAAACGAGTGGGTATGGATGAAAATCGCAGAAAATTTAAGTAGAGATTTTTCGTGGAAATACGCAAAATTATTTCTGTAAATTTTTGATTCGCTTCTCAAAATAGTAGTTCAATTAAATTTTGAGAAAAGTTGGAAGGGGGGCGAAAAGCTTAAAATCTTTGTTTGTGGATCCACGTGAAAGAGTATATCAAGGATAACTGGACAAATGATTTAAAGAGAGTATTCAAAAAAGTATAATGAGAACAAGGCGACCTTTGTCAGGGATAAATGATCGGGAATGAATTTAATTTCTCGAATTAAAATGTCAAATAACCCGTCCGTTGCACTTCAAAACCCATTAAAAACTCTAGAAAGATTTTATAATGCCCAATGGTGTTTTGAAGTCCGGTTTCAAAAATAAATGAAAACTGAAGAAAATCAATTAAAAAATCGAATAGAGTTTTTAATATTTTATTTAATATTTTATCATGCTAGATTTTTTTTTGAAATGGTTGATGTATTTTCTTCAAAACAAATTTCTTCACAAAGCTTTAATGCTATTCTACATAAGCGGCAACTTGGCAACCAACAACTATCAATCATCCAAAAACTAAACAACTAGCCATTTTGCTTATAATCGTCCCCACATAAAGAAGCAGCTAGAAGTGCAAATGCTTACACGGAAGTGATTGCATTCATATTAAAAGCATATCGTTTTGTACTTTTATTTTACATAATCAAGAAACATAAATAATGACAAAGACAATACACATACACGAGTGAAGTTTGCTCTGTTATTGGCAAACAACATAAAATTTTCTGATTTAATAGCTAACTACTAGTTGCCAGGTTGCCAAGTTGCAGCTTATGTAGAATAACACTTACTATAGGCTTTTTCTCTCCGTAATTAACATGTATTTTCCAGAGCCTATTGTAAGGAAATTTTGGAACTACCACATTGTACAGAAGCATATGTTTTCAAATTCAAGGAAAAACTAAGCTCTTGCAGGGAACTTTATTTTTTTTTGGTTCATTATTATTGTAGTTCGAATGTTTTTAAACAAAAGATTTATATTCATAATTATAGTTTTGTTATCTAATTCTTCATATTCCCTACCATCTTTGAAAACAAAAATTCATTTTACCAAGGCCAGTTTTAGCACCAAAATTCATGACAAAACTATGGTTAATATAGAAGAGAATTTGTTTTTTGCGAGATGAACTTCCAAGTTTTCCAATATTTTTGCGTCAAAATTTTTAAATCCTGAGAACTAAGAATATCACTGTATTCGTGATCGAGAGGTTCTGAACGGAGGTCAGAAGCCCAAATTCTATAGATTTTTTTCATGTTCGCATAAAAAGAGTATTGGATCAAATATGATCAATTTTGATGAAATTTTATCAAGAAAATTTAATATCTGATCAAATTTGATTATGGTTCATCTAATTTTATCAAAAAGATGACTAGATATGATGTGATCAAATTCGATAATTTTTCAGATTTTCTAATTGTACTTTCACTGATTCACTGAGTTTTGGAAGCTGGGTAAGGGTTAATTTAACGGCTTGAATTTTTTGTCACATTTATGGAAGACGTTAAGTATATCAGCTATGTCCGAGACATTTGTCTTAGTGTTTAAAATTTAAAAAATAAAAAATTTGGAACTACCAACTTTTTTGTGGAACTACCAGTCAATTCTTAGGAGCTGCCTAACTTGGCATAGCTGCCCGTTAAAATAGGTCTTGGTATTTTCCCACATATTATCCATAAAATTTCACTTTTGCTTACACTATCTCTTATTCTTTTGATTACTTACTCATAGTTGAGTACTTTGCTTAAAAGTTTTTCATATTAAAAAAAAACCCAAGATCCTCTGAATAAAAGAGTGCATATGTCTAGTCCAAGGCAATTCGCTAATGAAATGTACTTAAACATAGAACATTCCTAAACAGAGCTGAACATATTTTTCATACCTAGAACAAAAAAATAAATCACACTGTAAGACCAAATTACCAAACAAAAGTTCATACAAACATATAAAATTTAAATATGCAAACATTGTATGATAAATTATTCAACTTCTTCCACGTAACAAATAAATCATTAGTTTCAGCATATAAGAAAAAAAGAAACATTGCATAAATTCCAATACAGGGGCATTTCACACCATCACCGCGTCAACCTCATCGAAAATCCGCCGGTGAAATTAAAGCGCAGAAATGAAAATCTATAGCATGGTAAAATTTTTTCCCAATAATAATGAAAGAAAGAAAGCTACAAGAAAAAGCTAAACCAAAGAAAGACAGAGACGACGTAAAATAAAAACGCGAAAAAAGAAAAAAAAGAAGGCAGACGAAGCAAAAAAGAAGGTGAGTATAAAGAGAGAAATAAGATAGGGAAAATTATAAAGCTGTTTTGTTCGCAGCTTCGGCTTATTTATATACGGGATGCGTAGCACGGCGCGCCGATCCCTCAAAGAATTTATTTCTCTGGAGTACCGTAGCCTTACGCGCGCCACCATCTTATTCCAATCTTTGTATATTCAAAGGTAAAAAATGTTTAACATCCGTAAAAGTTTTCTTCATTTTCTATTTATTGGTGTAATTTGAAAAGAAAAGAGGAAAGTTGCTTTTTTCGGCGAAACCTTCCCAGCATATATACGCTTTACAAATCAATGAATTCTCGGTCGCCCGCTATTTTCTTTCTCGCAGATTCCTCGACGATGTTTGGCCAAGGCGAAAATATCGAATTTATTAGCACGTTCGTTATACCATCGAAGACGTGTAAGGGTTCGCGGAGGTTTCTTTAATTAAATTTCACGCGAAAAGCGATATCTTCGCGCCCCTAACATATTAAAGTACATTTTTAACGAACACCGGAAGTATTTCCTTTATCAGTTGCGAAACGCCAAATCTATAAGGATAACGAATCGGCCGAGCGGCGCTTTTATAACATCTCGTCAAAGGTAAAATGTACACTAAATGGACTAAATGCTTGGTTTAATCTGGTAATGGGATATGTAGCCTATGAAGCGGTTATTCGATATCGTTCGCGAGATTAGAAGACGTACACGCGGTTATACTAATAAAGCAATAAGCCTCTATGTTCAACCAAACCAACGTAAGAATTAGTTATTCATTCAGTTACACATTCGATTGATTTTCTAAACTCAACACTGGTAGGAATTTCTTCACACGATAATCAATACATCCGCTTATTATTCTCAGATGCGCTTCAACGAGCCGAAAATACCACTTTATATAGCGGTGAACGAGACAATTATAAGGCCATATCGACGGAGGGACAAACAAACGAAATATCACGCCACAACAATCATATTTCCATTCGAAAAGATAATTTGTCTAAAACACCATCAACTCGTACCGACGATATATCTCCTTTGGCACACCGTAACACGCATGACCACTCGAGATTTTTTTTTCCTACACCGCTTGAAAGAGTTTAAAGGGGAAATGCTCATAGGTTATTTGCTTTTTAACGCGAACCGATCCGTGACGCTGTAATGACTACTTAAAACGCCCGCTACAGGGTTTAAATTATATATCGGCCATTCTAAACGCCTAAACCGCCTGCTTTGTTCAATTAATTTTTATACAGCATTTTCTACATTTCCGTTTATTTTCAGAAAAGCGACACAAGAGACCGTATAATTTTCATCAAAATATACATAAAGCTGAACGTGGTAAAATATTCGACGTCATTTATAACACGTTCATCGCGTCCAATACCTCTCTAGTAAATAACTTTTGGCTTTAAATGATGAACATCTGGGCACGTGCGCGGGTGACTTTTTTCCCTGCGACGAAACAGTAATCTCGCGAAACAAAAGGGAATAAAAGGAAAGAGTAAACCGTAGTATTTGCCGGCGTATTTCTTCTTCGCAGTTCATTAAAATAATGCTTTACAGATCAATACCGAGGTAGCGTAGAAATGGTTTCAAATGAAGCGTTTCAAAAGACGTACGGTGAATGATTACGGCGAGGTTAGGACGCGTTCCTTTGCCTCACCGTCAATAGCGGTTTTACCAGGTGTAATTAAATTTAAGTCGGACTTTTAGCGATCTACAGGCGTAGCGAGCAGTTTTCATTTTTATGGTTAGGATTTTGGCGAGTTTTTCTGACGTTTCTTTTTTATCATAGGAGTCTTCGAAAACCCATCATATCTTAAAATTTATCCTAAATCTCGATTTAGGATATCTAAAAACCATACAATAGATACTCATGAAGGTCATATAAGGATAAGCAAACTAGTTCCGTCCTCTCACCTATACAGTATGCCTAAGTGATCTTTGCATCCCTTCAAATTAGAAAAAATTATTTCCTTCCTGAATTACCCAATATAAAATTCCTGAATTTTAATGCAGAATTAGTCGAATTAATAACATATTAAACTAGTCTTCGAAAATGCTATTCTCAATATCGCCATAAACTATAGGGGGACAGAAATCAATTGAGCACAATATATGGTACCACCATTCTAACTATGTATATCATTCATATGTGTAACTCCGCCCTTTCATCTACATAGTTCCGCACTTTCATACATAAGGCTTCGCCCATTAATGCATATGGCTCCGCCCTTTCAATCATATGGTTTTGCCCTTTCATCTACATAGCTCCACACTTTTATATACTTATATGGTTTTGCCCACTAATGTATATGGCTCCACCCTTTAAATTACGTGGCTCCGCCTTCTAAACTGTATGGCTCCGCCTTCTAATCTGTATAGCTCCGCCCTTCTACCTCTATGACTTCGTCTCAACATTTTAATCTCCAATAATAAAACTGTTCAAGATTTACTCTCTACCACCATGTATTACAGTAAATATTATATTATTTTGCCAAAATTATGCAAAAAAAAACAAAAAACAAAATTGAAAACAGTTGAAAATCGATTTGAAATTCAGATTCAGCGTATCTGAAACTCTAACCATAGACAGCAAAAAGAGTCATAATATAAGAGTTGGTAAACAGGCATCCCAAATTTATATGCCTACAGCTCCACCTTTTTTTCTCTTCGACTCCGCCCTTTCATACATATGGATCCACCCTTTAATCAACATAGCTCCGCCCTTCTACCTCCATAATTTCGCCCAAATATTTCAATCTCCATCAATGCGAATGTTTAAAATGCTTTTCCATCATCATATACTGCGACTGCGGCAAATACTATATGTTTATGCCAAAAATAATAACCAAGTTTTCAAAAAAAAAAAAAAAAAAAAAAACTATTAAACAGCTCAAAATCGACTTAGAATTTGGATTCAGCATATCTAAAAATCTAGCAAAAGACACTTAAGAAAGTAATGTAAGAATTGGAAAATTAGCTCCCTTCATTCATGCCTGTAGCTCTGGCTTTTCTTCTATTTGACTCCGCCCTTTTATATACATGGATCCACGCTTTAATCCACACAGCTCCGCTCTTCTGCCTCCATGACTTCCCCTTAAGATTTTAATCTCCACTAATCTAACTATTTGAAATGATTTTCTACCACATATTATGGTAAATATTGAATTTTTTTTATTTTGCCAAAATTGATATCTCAGAAAAACTATTAAGAACATCAAAATCTACCTCAGCGTATCTAAAAACCTTGTAGGAGGCACGTATGAGAACCGTATAACAGTTGGCAAGCTGACTCTCCCTTTCATCTCTACAGCTCCGCCTTCTCCTCTATATGGCTCCGCCTTTTCGTATATATGGCTCCGCCTTTTCGTATATATAGCTCCACCCATACTTCTCACTCATTAGTACTCTATTGTCTTGAAATCATTTTCAACTAGCACATACCACTGAAAGGCCAAAATTCATTTCCTACTCTCAAGTAACATGTAATTAGTGAGAAGGGGGGGAGGGATCAAGGCGGTTCAGAAGCATAGTTGGACGTAAGTTGTCATGTAACCAATTGCACGGTTTTCAAATGCGCAAAAATACAATTTCACAGTCATCTTCAAAGTAGATATCTCATATAAATGAAATAAGCATTACCGAACAAAAAACACCATCCAAGAGCTAAACACATCGCGTATTTTACAAGCGATAAATTATCGAATACAACGAATAAATTTACCAACGCCAAATACCGATGAAAAAAGAAAAGTCGACTGGAAAAATAGGCCGATTAGCGAATTTAATGTCGCAAAAAAGTTTCCCATAAGTTAATTCTGGTGAAGTGATTTTGAAAAACGTAATAAAATTTGTTTTTGAAGTTTTCCTCTTACACAGTATGTGTATACACGGCCGGTATCAACTATAGCGAAGAAAAATCAATAACGCGTAAAATCCGTAGTACTTTACAATCTGGCGTTATAATACTTTGAAAATATTTTATTTCAACTTCTTATAAGCCGCTTTAACTTACAGCGCGAATTGTCGATAAAAAGAATTAAAAGCGTTCTTTCACCGCAAAGAAGTTAGCAAAATTAATTTATTTTTGAAATACTAATTGACAGGTTAATTTCAACAACACTGTGGGCAATTTCAGAACCTATTAATTTTGTTCTTGAATAGTAAAAAAAATCTAGATGCCAGGAATTGGTGTTTTGTGGTCTTGAATATTTAATACAAAGCAGTGAATGAAAAGATATATATTTCTTGCAAACAAATTTATTTAAAACTGTAAAAGAATTAGTTTAATTTTAAATATACAAAATATCTCCCATAAATAATACGCACAGATATATTTTTCAATTTTATTTCGATGTTTACTGCGTCTACGAAGTCAAAAGTCAACCTTCATCACTCAATACGTATTTTACCAGAAATTCTAAGAATGATTTTTGGGTCTACAATAAAATGTTATTTTCATAAATCCTCTGACTTCAAGTACAAACTTTTGAAAAATTGAAAAGATAGTTTCCATTACTTTTTTAAGCGTATGGACTTTTTTGTTTCGTTTTAAAATAATTTTTTATTGTTTAAAATCACATTTTTTTAGTTTTTTTAATTTGGGAAGATTATTTACTATATTCATTTTTCAATAATTCCACACCTAAAGGTATTTCTTTACTTTTAGGACTTTTATGTTTGGACAATTTTTATTCTTAGATTTTTTCCAATTTTGGAATTTTTAAAATATTTCTTCTCCTTTTCATTTTTAACTTTTTTTTAAAGGAGATTTTGATTTTTCTTCAATTTTACAGACCTTTTTTTTCATTTTCAGAGCTCTTCTATTTTGAGACATTTCTTCATTTTTGATATGTTTTCATTATCAAACAATTTTCTATTGTTAATATTTTTTCATTTTTACCCTTTTCTTCATTTCTGGTATTTTAAAATATACTTACTTACTTACTTACTTACTTACTTACTTAATCTTCATTTACGTGCCATACACTGCTACAAAGGTCGGAGGCACGGAAAATAAGTTAAATTAGTGTAAGGAGGCCAGACTGTTTGAGGAACAGGAAGAGCCAATCAAAATATTTATTTCAAAACTTTCTTAATTTTTCCTATTTCTGGATTCATTCTGTTTTTGGACAATTTTTCATTAGGTACTAGACATTATTTCATTTTTGGGTTTCTCTTATTCATTTTTCATTTCTGAGCGAATAAAAATTCAAAATTTCTAAACCTTTTGAAATTATCGTAACATCTTGCTTCCTTCTTTTCGACGCTCGTACTAAAGCTAGTCGTCGAGTACAATGACTTTTTCAAAAATTTCACAAGAAAACTTAGGGATACGGGTATACGTTTTCAATACACCACTACTTTCAAGTCAATGTTATCACTAGAATCCATTCATTAACGAACTTCCTCTCTCCAAATGAAAGGCGACACGCATACGATCAACATGTAAGGCGAAATTTTTTCAACACGAAAAATGAATTTTCTCCCAAAAAGAAAAATATAATAAAATTTCACGGTTCAAAAGTTATACGGAATTCCATGCAAACTCATTTCCTGCATGTGAACTTTTATATTCGGTAGAAATCTTATACGCTTTTCAGACGCCGTAACGAGTGAAATGTGAAAAAGTTGCGCTGATGGAAGTTCCCAGAATGATGGCAGAAGCGAAGGGAAGGAAAACGAGTCGTGTAAATTGGGTAATGGAAAATTCGGCGCGAGATTTTTCGCGTCGCTCCGACAGCATTAAATGTCCACGTTCTGGTATCGATTTTGACGCTTCTCGCGGTAAAATGCGGCGCACTAATAAATTCACCGTGGGTAATCATATTTTAAAGAAGAGTTTATTTAAAAGCAAATGGAAGAAGGGTAGCAATACGCGCGGCCACCCCTCAAATACTTCCAGACGCGGGTTCTTTACCATAGTAATGAAGAGCTGGGCAGTGCGCTACTTACTTCAAGTGATAGGGTGATGTTCGATTCAAGTGATCGCGCTCTTCAAGCGTTTTAGAATGTGTCGATTCTTTTTGTGAAAATAATTGCGGGATTGAATTTCCCCTTGCTTTAAATTTTCGCCGCGCCGATGCAATCGCTGATGGCGGATTTTATAGATTTGTTTTCCCTTTTGATGTTGAAGGATTTTTTTTTTGAAGGATTTTTTTATTACTTCTTTTTTCTCTCTCACCCGTAGAGAGATATCTTTCATTAGGGTTGTCGAATCAAGGGTTGACATTTGAATGCTGGTTTCGAATTTACTTTCTTCGGGATGCGTTTACTTTCAACACGATTATCACAAGAAGGTAGACGAATGATTTCATAATAACGTGTAATTGCAACTCGTGACGAATAAATCAACCCCAGAGATAACGGAATGAATATGCACATACACGTCATAATTAGTAGCTAAATTCAATAAAAGCGCTCAGAATGAGCGTGACTGAAGTTCAAACTTATAATTTTAAGAGACTAGGGGAAGTGAGGGAACGAAAAGAGCACCTCGATCGATTTTCCCACCGATGATAAAAGCAAAATCAACTATCAAAAAATTACAGCGTACATTATTGCATACAAAAATTCTATAATAAAAAATTATTAATATGAAAAAATCAAAAGTAGGTTTAGAAATAGAAAATTGGTCTCTCATTGCCTTTCATGATTATTTTTCAAAATTTTTGTATCTTTTTTTCTCATTAAAATTCGCTTTTATATGCCTAGGTGTAATCGATTTTTGATTAAAAAATATTTTGCCATCAAAGAATCAAAACAAAAATTTCATTATTTTCTAAAAAAGTGACCCACCAGGCCACCACCTATACAAGTTATCACCAATCTGTTTTCGTCTCTGCAGAACATATTACTTCGATATATTATTTTTTTCAACTTTTTGAACATATGCAAGACTCTTAATAAGGCAAAAAACCTATAACTTATGATATTTTGGTATTAAAAAAATAATCAGCAAAAGCCAAAAATGTTCGAATGATTACTAATAAGAGCTTAATCATACTATATTCAATCAGTTTAAATTTTTTTTCGTTCATTTTCATATTTTTATTGATTTCAAACTTTTAGCTGGCCCATAGCTAAGAGACTAGAGAGGGCTAAGCATCCCAGTACGATGTTTGTAAGGCTGTTATGGGCCTGGCTTTCACAAATGTATCGTATTTATAGAAGAACTTGTCAGCACGTAATACCTAGTCAAAATAGTTATATTAAAAAATTAGAAGGAATTTACACTAAACAAATTATTAAATCCTCGTTCCTGTTCTTTTTTATTTTTATTTTTGGGGAACTCTTTTAAAATTTCAAATTAACATTTTTCATTATTATATTTACACGTCTTAAGTATTAGGTGTTATCGATTTTTTATAATAAATATAGCGCAGCACTAAAATATCGATAAAAGAGGAAAAAAGAATTAAAATTGCGGAAAGTGAGATGAATCAAATATAAATGACTTCTTCTTAGAGAACTCGTTCGCCCATCCCATTATCCAAAAGCTAGAACTACAAACAACAGCGAGATATGAACGATTCATTAAATTTCATAACTCAAAACACCCTCAAAACCTCATTATTGGTTTTAACTCTTCTAGAATTCAATTCAGCCAAAATAAAGTTCAATCAAGATCTTGGATTTATGTACACTACAACGAATTCCAAAATATTAAAATGTTCCTGAATCTGAATAGAGACAACCATTTCACATAATTCTCGCTTGATAGATAAAATTTTCTTATACCAACCTGAAGCGTTCCAAATTACTGAATAAAACATAAGAGCCATGTTGGCGTAATAGTCTAAGTAATTAAAAGACGAAAAAAAATATGAATTTTTTCACGTATAATTTTCATGTTATAGAGTTCAGTGGGTATCAATTCCTTCAGTAAAATTTAATTATATTTTGGTGAAAATTTAAGTATATTTTTTGCGCCATAAAAGGCAACTTTCAACCAGCATCTCCTTGAATGCGATAAAAAACGCTCGCTTCGATCGTTGCACTGCAAACTACAGTCTAATCAAATTTCTCAAGATTTTATCAAGAAAAAGCCAATATGAAAATTTTAAAATTCATGCGTTCAGCTATTTGACGAAATTACTGGAGGGAGGGGGGTGAAAGAATACAAGAACTTTATGATGGAATAACAGGCTTGGACAGGATTTAAAATCCAAACAATCTCAAAATCTAGATTTTGGATTTATATCCACTCCCATAACGGATTTTGAATTTTAGATTTGAAATCTGTTTATGCAACGGATTCAGGATTTTGTAATTGAAATCCTATTTCTTCAAAAGCCTTTCTTTTAAAATCCAAAAATTTACATGTTACGCGATCCGATGATCAGTGTTCAGGTTTCAGGTTCTGGTACCCAATACCCATGTGATTTACGATGATTTTGTTTTCATTTTTTTTTTTATTATTTACCTACACTGAAGAAATGAAAGAAACAGTACAGTACTGCATATCAACAGTTCAGGAATGAAATATGCGAAAGTTGATTTAATTACTATGCTGAAATATATCAGTTATTCCCGAATTTTTAGGATTCAACACGTCACATATCTACGCTTTTGATTCATGACTGATGTACTAATAACAGGGTTGCCAGATGAAAATTTCAAAAATCCGTACACTGTACATATTTAAAATCCGTACGGACCACAAAAAATCCGTACGGTTGTAATATGGCTATTAATAAGCATTATAGTGTGTGGGCTAGTATTACAGTTGCTAGGTACTCCTATTTCAGAGTTATCTCTGGTTTATGTTGAAAATTGCATTTCAATTTTCAACATAAAACAGAGATATCTCTGAAATAGGAGTTGTTTAGCTCAAAGTGTAGCAGCGGCAATTCTAATTATTTTTATCAGACTAAGACTGTTATTAAATGATTTTAAATCAATAATACATTGATCATTGATTCTTTTTTTTTTTTTTTTTTTTAATAAATTAGCCCAAACCCAGAGATATAAATTAGCAGAATAATTTAAAATTAGTCTACTCTTGGCACGTTGAAAAATTCAAATTATTATATTTTAATAAAATTTTCACATTCTTATTTCAATCAATTACTAGTCCTACATAATTTAAATATAAAAAACGAAAATTTTAAATTATATTTTTATTTATATAATGGTAAAATGGTATCCGTTTGTTATCCGCTTCCATTGAACTAACAAAACCTGGATAACAGAGATAAAAATTTACACAATATGCGAACTTTTTGATGTAATTACTCCATCCAGGCAATAAAACTGTGCTTCTTATTATGAAATTTTTTTTAGTTTCATTTTTTATGCACTAGTTGTAATATTTTCCAATTTTTTGTGTGGGAATTCCTTTTTAATGAAAAAAAACGTTGTTTTTTCAAAAATCCGTACAAAAATCCGTATTTTAGCAAAATTTGTACATGTACGGATAAATCCGCACGTCTGGCAACCCTGACTAATAATTCCATTGAGTTCGGAAATCAGTACATCATATAAACTACTAATTCATGAGTAATGCACTGATGCTGCAGAATTCATTACTGTGTTCTTTTCTATTTGTTACAGGCAGAGAAATACAGTAATGAATACTATTTCTGGAGATTCAAGTACATCAGTAATTACTGGAATTAAAACCATATATGAAGTATTTGGTACTGAACAGTACAGAATTTCATACACTTCTGCACAGTAATCAGATTTGATATTAATCATTACCTCAAATTCAGAGTATTGGTTACTTTACTTCTTTTACCATTTCTTTTTTTTTCAGTCTAAATTTTGGATTTTGGATTTTTAATCTTATTATCCGAATGATTTTGGATTTGTAATCCATTTTTGCAGAGGATTTCAGATTTTGGATTTTGAATCTATTATCCGGACAATTTTGGATTTGAAATCTTTTTGTACCGGATTTTGCCGAACCCTGTGTAATTAAACTTTCATCGATTCATTTTGATTCACTATTCTTAACTACCCATACCCTTCATTCATCAAAATGCATTACGTGTACACTGCGCACAATGAAATCTGAAATTCTAAATGCATTAAAAAATTTTAAATCGAACTGAATTCACCACTATTTTGGAACTTAGTTAAAATCGGTATTTTTAGTTTAAATTCTTGGTATATACTTCGCAAAAAAAGACGACTGGAGAACGGGAACGAAAGAACACAACTTCGACCACCAGATTACACTTAATAAAAAGCGCATTGGAAACACTACAGGAATTTTCCCTCTACTTTTTCCTTCTTTATCGCGTAAAAAATTCGACGCAATATCTGTAAGCTGTATGTAAAAACTAGTCGGTAATTTTGGCTGCCTACGATACGGACATAATAATTAGAATTTATTACCGCGTTTATTAGGTTTCGGTATTTTGAATCGTTAACGTTGGAATTAACGAAAGCTAAATTATAAAATACTAAGTAATTCGCGCGAATAAAATAATATACGTGATGCTTCTTTACGTGGCGGACGTTAAACAACGTGGCTGCGGAGGGAGCTTTAAAAACATCTAAATAAAAAGGTCGATTAACGAACGCGAAGAAAACCAGGAAAAAGTTTCTTAAAATGGGAGAAAGGGAGAAAAAAATTGCGTTATTACGATACAGTCACTAAATAAAACGCTTTAGACTTCTTTCCTTATTTTTTGTTCTCTTTTTAACCTTAAAAGAGTGAAAAGTTTTCTTAAGCTTAACTTTTTTTTATTCTGCGTTGTGAAAGAATAGGAAAAAAAAAATGAAGAAAGAAAGAAAGAAAAAGAAAAAGTCGAGCTAAAAACTATATACGTTACGCTATGTTGCGAAAGAACGTTTTCAAACAATTACTTAATTGGTTTGACGGTTTTTGACGAAATAACTGAGAGACTTTTCGGCGTATTTTCGTTACACAGGTAAAAGCTGAGCAAAATTACGCCGATAAGTCGGCACGCGTTGTGTATTAAAAGATAAATATTTAAAGGCTTGCGTTCAAATCAAAGGTTCACCTGTCGTGCGCGTTATTTGACGTCGAGGGTAAGACGTATAAATATTTCTCCCTTTTGCCGATGTTTATCCGCTGTCGTCGATGGTTTCGCCTCGCGGGACTGATACCGACTATCATCTTGGGCTTTTTAGCGTACTACAAGGGGATTCGGTGTGGTCGCGGTGGAGCAGGAAAATCTATAACACTTCTACACTACGTATACGCTACAACGTGCCGGGGGAAAATTAACGTTTATTTGATCGCCGATTGAATTCATACATTCGAGACGGTCTTAAGGGTTCGACCGCTATGCATCGAGCAATTTTCTCGTACGTTTTCGTTCGTTAAATGTGCAACCGCGATCGTTAAACTGCGATTTATTTTTCTTATTTTTCGTCTGCGCAGGCTATCGTCTCGCTGAAAATTCCGCGTCGCGGAGTTCGATTTTCAACGTAGCGTGAGTAGATGGTAAAACCACGTCGATGTATCGTGCGACGGTGTCACGACATACGTTGTAGCCGGCGTAAATTTGACACCGGAGACTTATCACGTCCATCTCTGATAAATAGCGTGTCTGAAGGACATTTTCAAGTTTTTCGCATATTTCGTTATTCGTCGTATCGGACGTTGCTCGTGAACCAACGACGAGCTGCAAATTGAAAGCATCCGAAGCGATCGTATCGATACGACCGAATATTTCGGGCGTTTGCTCGCCATTTCACGTTTTTCCCAGTACGCTTATCCGTCCTCGCGTATGCTTAACGTCATTAATCAGACGGCTAAATGGGTTTCGAGTGTTTTTTGTTCGACGTGTGTAGGTGGTCGGTGGCGCGGAAAAGTTTCGCTATTGATTAATTATAACGAGTGCTCGGTTTTGAAAGGTAATTCACAAACGGGCGGTAATTCCGGCTAGCATCTCGTACTGAGCTTTTCCAACAGCCATGTGAGAAGAGTTTCGTAGTCGCCGAAAAATCGTACGAGTTTATTAGGTAAAAAAAAGATATCGTTCGCGCCGCGGGTTTTTTCATCTACGCCGGATTCGAATATAAGGGCGCGAGCGTCACTTAGGCCGAGAATATGGTAAAATTATGCGCTGCTTTTTGACGCTTTATAAATGTTTTATTTACGTGATCCCTTTATTGCGTACCATTACGTCGCACGTCTAGATTGCATTTACCTTCATACCAAATCATCAGCTAGATGAGATGTTAAGTAGGCAGCAGAAAAGACGAAATATACGAAAGACTAAAATTACTCCTTGTCGCTTCCATTTTGCGCTACGTCCCAACCCCAAAAAATATTTACATCTGTATTATTTTTTCATCTTTTCGGTAGAGTTTTTAGTAAAAATGATAGCTATTACAGCCTACCTGATGGTGTCTTCAACTCTGCTTTTCAGACCATTTGTAATCATATGATAAATGTTCAACACTTTGAATATATATGAATATACGTATTCAATATCTTGTGATGCCCTTGTATATTTTGATCTAAGAGGCGCCCAGCCATATGCCGGGCACCACAAAGAAAGTGTCTTTCAAGGATTCCATATCGGGCACCACAAGGTATATATACCATAAACTCCAGTATTTATAAGGGTTTTAATTTTTAATATATAAATATAGTCATTGTGGTGCCCACCTCTAAAACTTCAGCTGTGGACCCAGAGGGGTGAGACGATCATTTTCTGATAGTTTTTAGCTTAAAAACCTTGTGGTGCCCAATTAGGGCACCATAACGTTAAAAACGGGCACCACTATGACTAAAATTATATCTATATATATATACATGTAGAGTTGCACTGCTGTAAAGGTAGTCCCAAAGTTAGATATGGTAATATCAATTCGAGATCCATTTTACCAGTTTAGGTTTTACCATGTTTAAAGTCATTTCTTTGCGTGTTGCATGCCCAGGAGTCGTTCGGCGAATTTTAGCATGGGTCTCGGATTGCTGATAACATATCTACATATATACATATATTTATGTTTATATACAAATTTTAACAATCTGAGACCCGATATATGGTGTTAGATGGATAGTGGCAAATCTGAAGTGGGTCTCGAATTACTTTTTGTATAACTCAATTCAAGGTTTTCCTTTCCTCTCCAAGGTTTCCAAAAAAGTTATATTTTAGTGATTTCCAAAATGCTAACTTCTATCTCCGCAGTTCTTTAAATAAGAGCGGGTTTCAGGTTGTCTTGTATCATTTTTTTTAATTTGCAGGATATTCTACGGAGCCATTACAATGTCTTAATAATGAAGAATGATTTGATGATAAAAAAATAATAAAAATTTTGCGTTTAAAAATAAAATAAAACAATAAAATAACAAGCGTAATTATAGTGCGAGACATTGTTGCACCGTGTAAAACACCCCGCGGGTTATGTATTGATAACACCATATACAATACATATACACATAGGTATGGTACGATGAAGTCAAACCCGATCTTGGAAATGCTGCTATCCTTCCGAGACCCGATCCTACGTTGCGAGACCCCTTTTGGGTTTCGCAACGTTTTGTGTGTATATTTGAACGTATATAGCTTTCACTTTTATACAAATGTAGGCAGAGAATACATAATCCTGTTTTATAACATCATACATACCATACAAACAAAGCTAGTCTATTATTACCTCATTATTTTACTAGCAAGGTGGTGGGCTAGTTGTGCAATCTTCACAATTCATACGATGCTAGCAACTATCTCTGTTAATAAACTAGCATAGTATAAACGACCCTTATAGAACTTTTGCCTAATAACAAAACAGAAATAAACTACTAAGCCAATATTTAATAACTGTACAATTAGATTCATTAATATTTATTTACTCTTATGTAGGGTACTAACGCAACAAAAAAAAAAAAAATAGAGCATAAAATAAAACAAAAATGAAGAGATGATAAATTTTGATAAGAGAATTAATAATTTATAAGTTTATACAGTTTGATTTAAATTTCACACGTAACCAGCTCGCGAGAGGCGTCCTCTAAAAGTGGAAGAATATCCCCCATGGATCTTATCCAGTCACAATTTTGTGAATAGGTAGTCTGCAGACATTTTCAACATTACATAGGTCATATAGAGCGAGCAGAGAATGGTATAATGTGAGAGCAGAGGGCATACTACTACTGACGAATCTGGTCATGAGGCAGAAGACCCGACTCTCCCCTCGGCAAAGTACATCCACCTTGCTAACGCTTTTTTGTCTAAGAAGCTCGTATAACAAATCTGACCGCTATCACTACACACTGAGCAAGAAGTAAGCTTCATCGAGGATAAGGAGATCTTGTTTGTTTATTCGAATGTTTAATTTGCTAAGATGATAGTACGAAACAAAAATTCGCCATGATATTGAGCTTGTAAGTAGTTTAACTTCATGGTCTGGGGGCACAGAAGTTTTAGTGAGATCTGAAGAGAGGTTAGCGTACTCAAATGTGTTGGAATAAATTACAGGTTAAACATTTTTTTATTATAATTTTATAAGATAGTTTGCTCAAATTACCAACATGTTGAAATTTCAGCTCCTTAAATAAAGTTAGAATAAAAATCTAGTCACGGAATTTCAAGAATCATCTGTAATTATGTATTCAACACATACACGTAAAAAGCTTCAAATTCGTATTTATTAGGGCTGGTTGAAAACTAGAATATTACTTATTGAATTAGGGTGAAAGTGGATTTAAACTAGTGCGTGCTAAAAGTTTGAGGAAAGCTTGAGGAGCTGAAAATAGCTTAAATTTGATAAATATGGATTCACATGATTACTGAGGACATGACGTATACTATAGTATACATTCGAGTTTGACAACATAAATGGAAGGAAAAGGTTATGTGCATGTTGAAATTGGAGATGCATGTTCACTTGCGAATGAGTTATCTACGCGAGTAGTTTGATCTTTGAATCTGTCAGTATGACATATTATGCATTAAAGTTATAATGAAATTATTTGGAGGGGTGACTATATCACAGCAATAAAAGTTTTTGACTTAGATACCAAAAGCTAAGGCTGCAAAAATTTGCTCTCAGGAAAATTTTGGAGCTATGGGATATATGTTAGCGTGAGTAATAAACTGTATGTTGGGTTCAAACACTAGAATTGATGAGGAAGTCAAATGTTGAGAAATTCATTTCAGAATAGAGTAGGGAAGCTTTGGGATGCTGCAGCAAAGTACCTATTTGTTAACTGCTCCCTAAATAATAGAGGGAAAAGTTGCAAAATTAACAACGGGTACTTGGAATTAGTAATATGTAGAGAACCTATACTGTGGGGAATTGCTGCGTTCTATACTATTAAGTTTCGAGAGTATGGGCACATCACCAAAAATGAGTATAGTAGGTCCCTGGTTCATGTTGTATCTTATAGTGAAATAATAATCTATTAACATTCAAGAGTAACTTCCAGGATTGCTCATGATTTTCCTTCTCTTTTATTTTTAAATTATTTAAATTTTTATAATCTGTCAATTTTAGGTACGTGCCATTTAATTCATAATTGGCATATTGAATAATGAGCCGGTCTACTTCTACCAGCCATTTTATTTCGAAGCTTCAACGAAGAAAAAAAAAGACCTCCGAAAATCTCCGCATCTCTAAATGTTACCCTCGTGGCAACTAAAAAGAAAAGACAATCTGGCGCTGGGCCGGCGTTAGGCCGAGTTTTAATAAAAGACCCGACTATGCAGCATGAAAGTATAGCTGGAAATTAACAAGGGTGCGAGAATTATGCTAATATACAACGTTGAATTTCGTTTAGAGGAAACTGATCCACATAATTAGGTTGCCTCCTGTAGGCCATTATTTAATAAAATGTTATCGCTGGTATAATAGCAGGTTTTTACGCGCAACGATGATGTCGAATCGTTTACGGTAATTTTTTTTTCAGGTGTTAGAATAATTAAAAAAGAGGTTTTCGTTGATTTTGATGCCGGATTAAGTGGCGACCATCGTTAAAGATTAAGGTAATTTGGCGAATATTATTTGCATTCCCAACTGTAGGCTTTTGGCTCGCAATCCAGCAATTATGTACATGAAGTAATGTCGGTTATTTCCTACCTTGTTTTCTTTTCTATAAATCAATGTATCACGACGAGTTAGAAAAAATGACAGAGTCATGTAACTTTCTTTCTACTACACCAAGAAAAATAAAAACATGCTACTTATTTTGTTGTTGGAAACATGAATGAAGCACGAACATGACCGATTCCAATAACAGAGTAAAAAACTTGAATATTGGCAACATTGTATAGATATCAAGGGGGGGAGGGTGTATTCTTGTGTTTATATTACAAAGTAGTGATGGGTTACCATCGGTAGTTTCAGACTATCGATAAACTACCCATCGATGACGGCCATCGATAATATCGTCAAAAAACTATCGATAGTTTTTCATTTTTTTCACCGTGTTCCAGAAACAAAAGAGAGTATAATGGTACTTGAAAATAAACTGTATTAAAAATTTTAAAAAGTATAAAATTAAAAAAAACCTGGAAAATCAAAAGTTGTTACATAAATTTATAATTTCATTTTAAAAAGGTTATCATTTGCAAATTACATGGTTTTAAGTGATTCCTGCGATCGGTGACGATATATCCAGTTCTTCAAAACAGCCTTTCAGATAGCACAGATGGAGCTAGTATGCGCATGCCTATTACATTAAGCGCCAATAAAAATACAAGAATAAGAATAAAAATTAAAATTAAAAACTCAGCTAAAAATAAAAAATTAACAATACATCGACAATTTTCCATTGATAGTTCTCGATATAATTATATAACGAAGCAAAACTATCGATACTATTGTTACGCTATGGACCATCGTCCATCCTTTTGAATATATACTACAGGGACCGCACTACATGTAAGAACATCGCGGTTGAACATAAATTTCCGAAGCGTAATTTTGCGCATGCGCAAGTCCTATAGGACTTGCCCTATTATCAGGATTATTTTGTTACATCACGTGCTTGTCTATTATTCCTTTTATAAACACACAACCTTTTATCAATTGACGCATGCGCAGAAGCGAGGCTTGGAAAATTATGTTCAACCGTTCTGTGGTTGTATTTCTCATTATCTAGTTCGTTCCATATCCTTGACTATATACCCCTGGACCGCTCGAACTCATTGTTTAGAATAGCACAAATTTGTATCGATATCAAGAGAACGGTCTCAGACCAAAATGTGTCTGCGCATGCGCGAGTTCAAAGTTACGAATATTATTTCGAGTTTTCAGTATAACAAGTTCTACTGGTATCAGCTGTTCCCGTTGTTATCTTCAACTCGCGCATGCGCAAACACATTTTTGTCTGAGAGCGTTCACTTGATTGCGACAGAATTTTTCTTTACAGTTCGAGCGGTCCAGGGGTATACAGGGTGTTTCGTTTCGAGCGCACCAGCTGCAAATAGCAGATAGGTCAATTCAAGTTACATACATGTATCATGGTTTGCCTGCCTGAAAATCGGAAGGGGCCGAGATATGCCAGCTTGAAAAAAAAATTTGCTCACAGTGATTATGAAATAGAAAAATTTATATCTCACGATCTATAGACAATAAAACTTTGCTGCTTGCTTTGGCATGTGAGGTATGCAATGAAGTTTTTCAGGTGTAAAAATTGTGGAGGTAGAGGAGCTAGATGAGGATATATGAGGAAATTAGTACCGAAAAACATGCGAAAAATAAGGTGAGTCATTAAATTTTTTGTAAATTACTTTTGAAATTGTCCTATACAAACCCCTCTTTAAAAATTTCTTATTGGAGAAATGTGTCCCCTACAAAATATAGTGAGTGAGTACCCCTAGATAGTTTTGATAATGAGAAAAAAAATCTGAAAGAAATTAATTTTTTACGAGTTTTTTTCAAAAAATTAATTTTGAACATTTTTATTTCATGAGCTACAAATCATAAGAAAGTGCGGTTAGTTTCAACTCGCCACATGATGTAAGGGACATATTTCCCATCAATAAGAAATTTCTAAAGAGTGGCCTTGATAGAGCAATTTCAAAAGTTATGTTCAAAAAATAAAAAAAGCACCTTATTTTTCGCATGTTTTTCAGTACTGATTTCCACATATCTCCTCATCAAGCTCCTCTATCCCCACCATTTTTACACCAGAAAAACTTCATTGTTTACCTCACATGCCAAAGCAAGCCGCAAAGTTTTATCGTTTATAGTTCGTGAGATATAAATTTTTCTATTTCATGATCACTGTGAACAAATTTTGTTTTTCGAGCTGGCATATCCTGGCCCCTTCCGATTTTCAGGCAGGCAAAGCATGATACATGTATGTAACTTGAATTGACCCATCTGCCATTTACTGGTGGTGCGCTCGAAACGGAACACCATGTATAGTCAAAGGTCCATATAGTATATAGTCAAAGATTCATCCCTATTACGAAAAATCTTTCACGAAGGCACGTGGGCCAATCACACATCCACTGAAACCAGTGTTGCCAAGTTGTGTTGTTTGGCTTGTTATTTGAGTCGGTCATGGCATGAGTCACAGTGGAAAAAATCCGTTGAGACAAGCCCCAGCCATCTGCAAAATCTAAGCATAGAATTTGCAGAACAGATTCTTGAAATGGAGAGGAAAGTTGGGAAATGCCTTCCATAACTCTAACATGTTCCTGTAATCTGAAAAAACATTCCTAATATTTTTAGATGCTATATTACAAAACAAACGTTACATTACGTTAAAGTGGTGTTCCTCATCTTTAGAACAACAAAGAAGTATTTATCTCAACTTAGAATTCCTCTCCTGCACCATCTATAGCCTTATTGACTTCTCAAGTTCAACAGCATACAAATCTTGATGTTGGAACAGCTAAGCTAAAGATATATCAACTGGTACTTCAAAAAAGTGTTTTTGATAGCCATCACAAGCTTCCACTCGGATGCTAGCCTTGTGCTTCATGTTTTATCGATGTAATTTCAACAGTTATAAAAGAAGCTACAGCACTTCAATTATTAAAAGCTCGCCTATCATGACCGCTTAGTTGGTCAGTGGTAGTTAGAGCCGATAAGGAATATTTATCGCACAATGAGTTAGTCACATCATTATGGAATTAAGAGGCTCTCCAAATTGGTTCCCACTCCATCAGCTCGGCGAGTTGTTCACAATATGGGTGACTAAGGCTGTAGTCAACGAGGAGGTGCTAGAATTTCGTTTGCACTTTGTTACAGATGCGTGATATCGACTCTCTCAAAGTAACATTGAAAAGACTCACAACCTGGGATTAACTATGTAATATATTTAATTGAAACTAGATAGTTTTTCTTCATGTGCTTACTGCATAGGCTTAAGGATGCGTAAGTAACGCCTTCCGTAACACATTGCTGCCACTAATAGTTCCACTTCAACAGCATAGGTTTACAGACTATACCAACCAGTACTTTAAAAGGGCTCTAGATACAAAGGTGATGATGAGTGGTATGCCACAAGGGGCTGTTAATGTCTAAATTGTACTATGCTAATTGTATCACCCAGTTGAATCCTAAACTCTTAATTTGTCAGATTAGCAAATTAAGTTTAAAAGTACAAATTTCATCTTCAGGTTAATACCATAAGCGAAAGTCAAGAGCTTATTAATAATAAACGGGTGCTACATGGCCCATGTGGAATTCTATCCAAGAAAACCATACACCAAGCACGTATAACGTGGTAGTACCGTGATCTGCTTCTCATAGATATCGCGTTTACAAAGAGGAATGTCGGTAGCTGTATTACCATCAGGAAACGGTACTTATTATATTGTGCGGTTCTATAAGAGTAAGACGAGCGAAGAAAGAGCAGCCGCAGTCAAAGCGCAAGCGTATATGTATATCAACATTCAACACACTAGATGCAAAATCTAATGGCGCGTAGGTCTATTGTAATCTAAACATATATATAAACGCCCGTATAAAAAGCGGTAAGCATAAGTCGCGAAAGATAACACAACCATCGAAAAGAACAGAATGGAAACGCCTTTAGCGCCGACACCGTCGTGTAGTTTAGGCAGGTCTCAATTCTCACATTATATTAGAATCAATATAAACACATTACGCAGAATTCTGACTAGATAAATCCCACGTAAAAAAATAAAAACGAAAAAATCTTTCGCTTTAGATACTTTAATATAACCATGCGCGTAATGATTTTTAAAAAGGGTCTTTATTGGTTTCGAAAGCCTAAAGAAAGAGCCAGACAAGAACCATGCTTACGATAAAAAGTTTAATCAACTCTATGTACGCTCAAACACATAAGCGAGTAAAACAAGCGTGTGTAGTCTTTTCATGTTCAAGGGGTTATTGTCGTGACAAAAGGGAGCGAAAAAATCGTAGCGGCTGCGCTTCGATTTCATTGTTGTCGTGTTTATAATAATAAATAAAAAGAAGAAAAAAAACCTTCGGAGTCGGTGATTTGTCAACAGACAATCGCGTTTGTAACCACGTGACATGAAAATGCGAGCCAAGTTAATCCCTTCTGGTACTCTGCTCTCTTCAACATTTAAACCATCGCGATAAGACGTTCTTACCATTGGTATACGCGCCCTACGCTTCGATAAAAATATCGAACCCTCTCGCGTCCTTAGACGTACACAGAGTACCAAATTAACGCCATCCTCCGTCGAGTATCTACGCACCGTGTAGTTACTTATTAACTTAAAACTTTCCAAATTATAGGACATGTCTCCTCGGGGAAATGGCGACGTTGAATTCGCCAACGTATAGCTCCGGAATCTTGACAATTAAACCGAAAACTTACGATGATTAATTTTTCCGGAGCGCGTTTCGTTTGCCGCCGGTCTTAAATATTCGCGATACGCAAAATTTTCTACCTCCATTTAGGTAATGCAGCAGACGCTATTTGGAAATTATCTCGCGCCTTCGTGTACAGTGCGTGCATATCGAAAATGATCCGACAGCTAGGAAAATATTAAATTACGCGGATTATTCGCGTTTCGGCTTTTAAATTTCGCCCATACAATTTCAACGCGTAAATGAATTTCATTTTTAATGTTTATCGATTACGCGTATCTATATCAGCGAAAATATTTAGCTCGTCGAGGCTTTTGTTGGCTACAATTGACGGGGATGTTTTTCTCTTTTTAAGGGTATTCTTTAAAATCGAGCTGACTTCAGGATTTATTTAGGGTTAATTTAGCTATCAAACGAAAATTGAAATTAACGCATTTCGAATGAAACTGAAAAATTTTGCACGTTCATTTCTGAACTTCTGCGTAAAAGATGAAAAATTGGATTATAATCGTCATTTAGGATTTTGAATTCATATTAATACAGCACATGCTCAGAAAAGAATTGAGCAACCATGCAACATTACTACAACAGAGTTTTTAATGAAGGCATGTTCAGATCTGCAGATGATTCTGTTCAACCCTTTGTATCCGCACCCAGCACCATCCTTTTCAATATCACTGTTTTGTTGGTTTGAGGATCTCGAAACCATGTCTACACATTACACCAGAGCCCCTCGGGTCATCATTGACTATCGTTAGTATCCCTTTTTCTCCTACGAAGTGTCCTCTGAACCACCAATTCTTATACAGGGTCTTTTAGAAATCTACGTGGTCGACAACGTTTCCAGTGCTCACACTTTCACATCCTCTTTGGCAAGTATGAATGCATTGATAAAGTCACTGATATATCATTTGCTCATCTCTTCGAGTAGCAACTGGACTAGCATTGTCATATTCTGATCAGTGACCAGTAGAGATTCGAGCAAGACTCATGCGTGGAGAGTACCACATCAAGTACAGAAACAGAATGTGGCTTTGCTTCTAATTCTTCACATTGAAATGGGTTGGAAGAAACCCGGTACTTTACCAAGATCTTCAATATCACTTGTGAGAGCAATAGAATATGGTACACAGATGCTCCAGTAATCATGCGGAGCCCATATGTATAGTGAAATTAATTTTTAATCAATTATTAAGTATTATTTAATATAGAATTAGTTAGTAAGCTGAATCAAAAAATAATTCTAGAAAAAATGGAAAAAATTACTCCTCTAACCTGAGAACAAAATTCAAACTTTTAGGCTAGATTTAGAGAGAAGATATAGACGATTCAAAATTTCATGACCTAATTCCCTCTTTAGAAGTTGTTTTTCGCTGAAATTTTTAAATATCTGAAATTTTGAAGTTGATATCCTCATTTCCCTCTATCATATGACATCAAGGTCGAAAACTTTGAGGCTTCGTAAGTCTTTTCAGCTAACTTAAAAATTTTAATAAGATGCCATTTCGAGATGAATTAAAAATCCAAGAGAAATACTAATAGTGACTCCTATGAATGTTAATGTGATTTTACACGCAAGTTTTCTTTTTATGAAAGAAATAAAAGTTATATTAAACGTTCTTATTATTTATTTGTTGGAAGTCAAATCCTTCTTCCTCATCAGTATATATTTTTCAATACAAAATTTTCATTTCAATATATCAAAATTAACACAACATATGCTTGAGGTATTACAAAATCATGGTATCTAGCTATCTACCGACAAGGAAAATACGAATACACTAAGGTAACCCGAATTTTGCTTCAATATTAAAATTAATTTTATAAAATTATATAAATTAATGAAGTTTATAAGTTCAAATTGAAAAAAAAATTATCTAGAGGTCGAGTTTCTCAATGTGAAGTTCTCTACACAAAAAACTCTATGGTTTATAGATCTGAGTCGTGAAACGATGATATTATTTTATCTAGCTTATCAAGCCTGTATCATCGATTCTCCAATATAAAACATTGGAGAAAAATAGTTGCGGTATATCCCTTTTATACTCTAAGCTCTCAATTTCATATCCCAAATGTAACTCATCATACGATATATCATACGACTAATACTTAGAATACAAGTAAGTAACTGGAAAAAACTAGGTGGGGAAAAAAAGCAAGTTCGTTGTATAAGAAGTAATGTAATAACAGAGGTGGGAAAAAGTCAGGCAACGAAGTCCAACAATTTAAAAAATTGGACGAGTCTAACAATTTCAAATCAATTTTCTTTTCTAATTTTAAAAAAGTGTGAAAAAGTAAACATGACCAAACAAATAAAACGAAGCAACCATATTATTTTTCACATTCCAAATTTATTTTTCCAATTTATTACCAAAGTTAAAAAATTAAACTATTTATAAAATTTTTTATATTTTTAGAAATTCAAATTTTTTTCAAATCTCGAAATCATCAAGTTTTTTTAATTAAATTTTAGCAACGCTGCATGCATAAATATAAAATAAATAAGCAGCCATGCTGCATTACTGGAGCAGAGTTTTAAACTGCGGGTTGTTCGGGTTTGATGATAACGTTGCTAAACCCTTCATGACTACAGGCCACACCCAATACCAAATTTGAGAAACCCTACCCTATCCCTTGCCATGAAATAATCATATGAACATATACTTGCCAAATTATAACTATTTGAGGTTTCTCAAATTATCTTCAACTGTTGATGATTCGCCATTTTGGATCCATTTTGACTCAAATTCAAAAGGTCATATTCTGGTCATTAACTAATCCTACACACGAAGTTTGACCTTTCTAGGCCGATTTGGTGATGAAATATGGGTGATTAATGAAATTTTCTATGACAATTTCCCCTCCAAACGCCGTTTTTTGCTCCAACTCCCCTCCAAATTCACTTGGGAAGCTAAAATCAAAATAGGTTAGTTGCTTAAGCTCATTTCATTATGTGACACCGCAATAAAAAATTTTCGACAAGTGTACCCACACCACATTTCAAGTTTGATAACCCCTCTTTCTCCCCTCCAACATCATGTATGGAGGTGCATTGGATACTTCTTACCCGCAATAATCATATGAGCTCATATTAATTACAATTTCACTAATTTGAGGATCCTCAAGCTCTACTCAAATTTTGATCCAAATTCAAGAGGTCATATTGTGGTGATCAACTAACCCTACCCTCAAAGTTTGATCTGTGTAGGTTTATTTGGTAAGGAGATATGGAAGATTCCAGGAATTTCATGACTAAAAACTTTCTCAAAAAGCCGTTTTTTTGCTCCAACTCTCCCCCAAATGCACTTAGGAAGCTGAAATTTGGATATGTTGGTGTCAATAACTTACTTTTTCATATGAAATCAACAACAAAAAATTTAAGGGTATTTGCCCCTTCTCCAGCACCTTTCAAAATTTGAGTGATCCGCCATTTTGAATTTTTTCGAAAAAACAAAAAAATCATTTTGTTAGATTTTCAAAGTTTTGAGCGAATTTCACAAATTCTCGCCCGCGCTACACGTGAGGGGAAAAAATGAATAAATATATACCAAAAAAATTGGACATTTGCCAGATGATTACAAATAGTCTGAAACGCAAAAATTTGAAGACGCCACCCTCCCCCGACCCTCACTTCCCAAATCAGGTAGGTTGTAATAGCTGTCGTTTTTAAATTGAAAACTTAGCTAAAACAGTAATAAAATCTTAAATTAATTTTTCAAATTCATAAAATTTTAAAAATTATGGTCAGCATTCACTTTATCGACTTTTCGAATTTATAAAAATTTTTACAATTGAAATAAATGTCTATTAAAAATTTGTTGAAAATTGTCAAGATTATTTGAAGTTATACAACTCTTCAAACTTTTTAAAATTTTCTAACTACTTGCTTAACTTTTGCCCACCCCGCTATAGAGATAGATAGGTAAAAAACAAAATATATACCATAGTGCGGAAATTTACTTTCCAGCAGAAAGTACTCTAATTCATAAAGTCCTCCACTATGCGATAAATAAGAATAGACAGTTCTAAATAACACAAGGCCTTATTCTGCGATACAAAAACGACGCCATGATCATGATGAACTAAATGTATAACCCATCTCACCATTAAACACATATCATGGAGTATGCCCAAACATGTCGAAAAAAGGATGAAATATGGAATCAACAAAAGGTGTTATAAAGTTCAATAAATTTTTGGTAAGCGCATCATATACATTAAACTAGCCACATTTGAATAACTCATCTGTCGTTAATGACCATCGAAAATATACCAATTTCGATAACATAAAATTCGATATTTTCAGCCGTATTCTCAAATGTCACAAGGATAAAAATCTATACGACCATTAACATTAAAAAACCCTCGAGATTAATAATCATCGGTAAACCACTAATTACGAATAATCACGAAACGAAAAATAATTGAGTGGCTTCCTCATTTAAAGCCTAAATCTTATAAATGGATGATACGGATAAACGAAAAGGATATATTTGGCCAAAGATTTACCCCCTCCAAAGGAAACACGGTAACATTAATGACGAGGAAAAATGAAATTTTCATCCGCTTAGGAAGCGATATAAAAGCTCAAACGTTTAAAGAAATCCCTACCTAGTACCCACACATCCACAACGAATAACACCCAAAGGTATGCGAAGCATTTAAAAATTTTCTCGTCGAACACCGGCAAGTTTTTTACTCGAGCTTACAATAAAACTTCATAAGTATTGCGTGAAAGCAAAAACAATATCGCCCGGTATCGATGCGTACGAAGAGATTTCAAGACAACGGACGAGCGGCGCGCTCTCCGCCTCGAAACTGGGCCGGGGAAAGTGTAAACTTATTATCGATTTGACAATAAAGCCAAAAGCGGAGTTAACTCGTATTTATATATATTGTTTCTTGGGGTGTTAGCGAGTGTTGTGCGCTTCTGGCGCGTTCGCTTGAGTTCGGGGTGGGAATAAATGAGTGCACGTGGGTACGTTGGAAGGTCTCGATGGAGCGATGTAATTTATTGTTATGTCACCCTTTAACTCGCACACAAACACACGTTCGCCTCAGCCGCTTGATGCGAAGCGCGTAGAAAATTTCGTTTCTTCTTCGACCCCAACGCCGACCTGTTACCCGAAAATAACTCGACGCTTATCTTATGTCCGCTCGTAAACATCTAAATACTGGTTACCATACGATTTTCGTATTTCACCTCTTTTCCTCCACCTCTTCGCTCCACAACGGTATAAGGATGGAAAAAAAAACGCGTGAAAATTAAAATTTCAAACGCGCCCATTTTTATACGCCTTACTTCATCGATAATTTACATAGACGGTTGCTTTCGTCGCCGAGATTTAAGCGTGCGAAAGAAAAAGAAAGAAAAACGCCCCGTCTAACACGTGTAAGAAAAGTTAACAAGACGTAATCTTCATTTACAAAGATTTTAACTCCACTCGAAGAAGAATTTTCCGACGTATTTTTCTTCTATACTCAACCGCTCGCATTCAACGTCGAATTAAAAATTTTTTAAAAGCTTAATCGCGTGACTTCGTTTTTATAGCGGCTTCGGAATGAATAAAAAAAAAATGAAAATAAAAAACTCAATGTCAATAGATAAAACTCTTTTGAACGTGTCTGTATAAAATGGTTTTAATTAAGCGCATCAATTGTACCGCTCAAATAAGGATTACGAATTAGATACCGATTGGTGAAGAAGACTAAACCGCAACCATTTAAAATTCGAATAGAAAAAATCAATAATTTCATTTATACCACCCAAGCTGTTGTCGTTAAATTACGATTTAGTCGGCCATTCATCGGCGTGTTACGACCGTACACAGCTTACACTCGTATGTTACACTCGTCCATTACGTACCGAGAGGTCATTCTCCTATATTTGCGACGGTAATAGTACGCGTACCCGGACCCAGTTCGATTGATTAGAAGGGCAATTACTTTTGGTAAAAGCGGGCTCAAATCGTTGATATGTTTATGTATACAAATGAGGTTAACTATTCAACAATGTGTGGAGGTGAGTATGTCTGAGAAGGTCGACAAAAGTTCACGTCTAATGTGCAACTGGGATGCTTACCCTAAGGTTTCAAAATCATCCAAGTCTTTAGTATGATAATGATTTATTTCAGGACTATCCGTAACGGTACACCCATCAGATGGCATTTTTCCGCATTTCTCAGTACAGATGTTTCACTTTGTTATACATACAACAGTGGAAAGAATTAAGCGTATTTCTCGGTCCCAGTGTAAAAACGTTATCGAATTAGGGGTGAAAAGAGATGATTCTACGACACATTTTTAGATTTAAAGTGATTTCTGAAATGATATATTTCGTGCCGTGATTGTACGAGGTAAATGTTTGAACCAGAGCACAGAATGAACAGTACCAATTCTTGTTTTATTTTCAGAAGCATTTGTCAGCACGGAACGGTGGTGTCACTAGGGTGGTAATGTTGTTCATAGTATCCTTGTAAATTTAATAGACTTTTGTAACGATGTGACAAACGATATCACACATTCTTTCAAGAAATACGTTCAGCAGTAGGTATACTGGGCCACCATATTGATTACTAGGTTCACATTCTCCTATCACTCTGTGTAAATTTTCGAATATAATTTTTCTGTTAGACTCTAATTCAAGAGAAGTTTTGTCGAGTTTGATATCCTTATTAATCAATTCTAGCAAATTGCAGACAATTTCAAGAGACTTGGAAATACGTCTTTTCTATCGACAAGGTTAAACATTTTCCAGTAATTTGTTTAAAAGTGCATTAAAACTTTTAAACCTCGAGAGGAAAAAGAAATCAAAATTTCATGAATTTATTTAAACATAAAACTCAAGATGTTGTTTTTCAAAGGATACCACGATGAAAAAATTATACTCAAAATTATGCTTAAAAATTCCGTTGAACTTGTACAAATGTACAAAGCCATAAATACATACAACACAGTCCAGCAGAACTCAGAGAAAAACTTCGGATCCAGAAAGTGGGGCAAAATGGGTATAAAAAAAAATCAGTTAGCTTATTGAATCTGATACAAAAATAGGGTTCGAACAGATCTAACAAAAAGTATGAAACTATGAGAAACTCCCCTGGGCTTTCCCCTAGATCTAACTGGGTCTCCATCTTAAAGAATAGGTTAAAGGTATACTATAAATCAATACATAAAGTTATACACATATACACAGGTTCTTATACTTGGCAACAATTTATAGAAAGAGTAATGCCTGCAAGCCGTCAAGAGCCATGAATGGGCCTGGAGAAAAAGTGATTTTTGGGCATTATGTGTGGAATAGTAATTCTGTTTTGGGGAATCGTTTTATTTATACTTAATTTTTCAATACCAGAAAGCGAAAATATTCTGAATAGTTTTCCCATTTGGAATTTTTTCCAAATTATGAAAATTGAATATTTCTTGTACATATTTTTGAATTTTTTCAGGATTTCATTAAATTTTTTCATTTTTCTATATTTTCAACTTTATTTTATTGATCTGTGAATTTTTTCATAATTTTTAAAATTTATTTGATTTTGAAACATTTTCTATTTGGATTTTTCTTTAAACATTTACTCACTTCATAATATTCTTTCCATTTGTTTTTTTATTTTTTTATTTTTTTTGCATTTATAAATCTCGTTGACCTTTAGACTTTTAAATTTTATTTGAAAATAAAATTCGATAGTAAGTAAAGATGTTTTGAACAGTTCTCCTATTTGGAATTTTTTTCAAATTTGAAAATTGAATATTTCTTGTATTTTTTTTTTACATTATGTTTGACTTTTTTAAGGATTTTATAACATTTCACCCTTTTTCCGTATTTTCAGATTTCTTTCGATTTGTGAATTTTTTCATTTTCATTTATTTTATTTTTGGAAATTTTTCTACTTGGGTTTTTGCCTAAACATTTTAATTACTTTATAACATTATTTCTATTTGTTTTCAAATTTTTGATTCTTCCTGGCTCATTTCAGGAAATATGGAGCCATGACACTTTGTTCCATGCTTTTGGCGGCCTTCAATCCGGAAATGCAGCTTATTTTTTCAGTGACTGACCGAATTAATTTTTCAAGCAATTTGACTCCATGAAATCAAACTGGCAATTGCAGAGAAGAAACAATAGGACATGAACTTATCACTTGAAAAAATTATCACAACAAAATAAAAATGTAACACTTCTTTATTTTCTATAAAAAATGCTCAAAAATGTTAGGGATGTGCGTGAAACATTTTATGTATGCTCCTTTCTCCATTTCATCGTTGCTGGGAAGCAATAACATAATTATAAATTTTTGGATCAAAAGTTACAAACATAAAAGAAAAATACTTCAATGCCAAAAAGATTCCATTTCACTTATTTATTTATTTATTTATTTATTCATTTATTTATTTATTCATTTGTTTATTTGTTTATTTATTTATTTGTTTGCTTGCTTGCTTATTTATTTGTTTGTTTGTTTATTTATTTATTCATTCATTCATAGCTGAGCTTTTAATTAAAAACGACAGTCATCACAGCTATTTGATTCAGGAAAGAGAGATTGGGCAAGGGGGATTTTATATCTTTATATTTCGAACCATTTACAATCATGTGAAAGATGTTCAGCTTTATGGTACGTATATTATTTTGTTCTCCTTCTACCGCAGACCTTCAATGAAATTCCACAATACAACAGTTCATTCAAATTTTGAGATGGAGAGGAGGCAAACAGCTCAAAATTTTTGTCTTGACTTTCACATGGAAAAGTGAGTCAAGACATCAACATAACTAAATTTTATCCTCCTAGGTGGGTTTAAAATGGATTTAAATAAAAAAAAAACTATTATTTGAGGAAGTTTCAAGTCGTGCAATTTCTTCATTAGAAAAAATTCATATCCTCACGAAGTCAAAATACATGTATTGAGACATAAAAATGTTTTGTAGGTTTGAAAAGTTCACTTCACAATATCACATATAAATCTCAACAAACCTAAATTGAGAACTCAGCTCTACTGATGTGGCTTGGCTGCTTACATTTTACTTTTCATTTTCTAATAAATATTTTATAAGCTAATTATTACCAATTTGGCAAATTAAAGAAATTTGCTGATTTTTCAAATGCACTTTCTTTTGGTATTTGTACCTCAAGGCAATATAATCTTATGAAAGCATAAAAAAAATAATATTAATAAATGGGAAATTATGATTTATTTAAATTTTCCATCATTATGATTTACTTATTTTTCTTTTTGCCTAGCAAATGAAAAATAAACATCTGATATATTTTTGATCATACTTATTAGTGAATTCCCAGATTTTTCAAATCAAGTCCTTTGTCATTTTTCAAAATTAATACTTCATTCAAAAATTCACAGTCATTAATAATTATCAATTCTAATGCAATAATATAATAAGAAAATAGAATCTTATTAAACTCGCTCTTTCCCCGAATAAATGAATTGACCATCCACGCACGTTTAACGACCCACGAATCAGGTACGTGTTCAAACAGCAACCACGCGTAAAACAACACCAGCCCGCGTTTATATTCGCTTTGCGCATGCGCCGTACCAATCACGTACGCCATTTATCGTCAGTATAGCGCGTGACATCTACGAAGACACACGTGCAAACACGGTACTTCCGTATAAATGACCAGAATAACATTTCCATCGATAATAATTCGACAACTTGATCATATCGTTAAGAGCATTCATTTCAACACCAACGCAATCCACATAACCGATTGCTTCCAAAATTAAATCCTTGTCTTCACCCACGTTAAAATACCGGCAACTTGTTCCTTATTTCCGCCACATAAACTCGTCCTATGTCTAAACAAGCCCCTCGCGTTACAATAAATTAACCACAAACTGAGAACATCGATCGGGCGCACACCGCGGTGGTCTCCGGTCTAAACGCTGCGAAAAAAATCCACCTCGCTATAATTTCACCCGTAAAATCCGCGCAACATATTTGACATTTCGCTACCCACGACGCTGGACTCGGTGGGCGCCGATATGGAAACTTTACTCGATGTACTCGAGAAATGTCCGGAAGCCTTTTCGAGCCGGCTAAATAATTTATATTTAAGTAATGGAAAAAACTTCGCCGCTCGCCGATACGCCAGCGTCGAGTTTTAAAAAGTTTCGAATTATTTTTAAAACCTAACGTACGATATCCACGTTTTCGAGTGTTGCGCTCGTCGGTTAGTATACGTACTTCTAAATATAATCGATACGGCCTGTTTTTACAAGCCTTAGCGTATATTTCGTCGTTCGCGGTGCTTTTTCCGACTCTTTTTTTCCCCTACAGCGAATAATACTGTAAATCGGAGGCGACCAAATTGCGGCTAAATGAAATGACCCGATGAGCACAATCAATTAATTAACACGAACTACACACGCAGATATTCATCTATCTCTAATGCATTCGAATACCTAATACCCTACTTTGCATATAATACTAGCTAGCCCGCGAAAAAACACGTCCCAATGATAATTCGTGACATCTTGCATATTTATCGCGGCGTCCGGAAAATAAAAACTCATCGGGTTTTTTCTTCGAATCAACAAAAATATAAATTCGTAATTTGGGAAAAATTCGTCGACCTTTCCCTTCCCTTCCAGCCATTTTGCGTATCAAGATAAATGAATATCAAATCTACAAATTAATTACGTTAATGCAGATTTTACACGCGAATATCTTGGAATATAAAAGCCGGGGTTAAAGTGAACACCAGAAGGGAATGAACTATAACGATCAGACGAGGCATAGCGGCGCGGTGTAAAATGGGAGAGCTTACCGAAAATAGGGAGCGAAAATAGAAAATGAAAATGAGCAATAAACTCAAAGGATACAACGTAAAATACTTCGTTCACGAACGATTCGCTTATTGAACTGAATCTGTACACCGAAAAAACATCTCCTTTCACCTAAAATTACAATATTACCGCAACGACGAAATTTAATTTTTTTTAAAGTAAAATCGCATGTTTTTCCAATTACTTCCACTTTTGTACTAGCAAGGATACCCTTCTAAAACAGAATTACAAGGTGTGCTAGTTAAGTACATTTCAAGTGTTTCGAGTAAACACTAATTCAATTTCACGTTATCGAGTAGCTATCGAATGAATGAACGGTTTCTACGGTTAACCATATTAGCATTACTTTGCGCGAAACGCCATTCCACCGCCATTTATACGCGCAAATCTGACTTCTCCGACCGATCCTTTTACCCTCTACTCTATCACACCACCCTGTTCTCATTTCGCCACCTTTTTATTCCAATTAAAAACAGTTTCTTCGTTAAAACGCTCGTAAACTAAGACGAATTGCGGCCAACGAGGCTTGACGTTAAATTCTTACAAATTCATTAACAGCGAGAAAACTAGATTCCTCTTTAAACATTTTTTAGCTGTATTACGCTCCACCAAAAAGGGTTTACTAGATGTCTCGTCCATAGCCTCGGGCTTTCGCGTAATTCTGCGTCGCGCCACCATCGTCGTCGACATCGTTTACATGACTTACAAGAACCTTCATTTTTTTTTACTAGATGACACAATTATTTAACGCTTCGCTTCCTTTTGCTTCAACCCAGTACTATTAAACGGCGTTACGGCACGGAAACTACTATAGTTTTGAGTGTAAACCTGTACGAATGCTTTTTACGCCAAAAATCTCACGTTTTATAAAATGTTTGTTAGTCAGCGGAGCTCACCTGATCGCAGTGAGAAGAGAAGCAAGTCTGCAAATCACTTCTAATATAGTACATACACTTGAAAGACAGTCCATTTTTTTATTGAGGGATTTGCAGTTATTATATCAAGGAGTCATAAAGAGTGGTCGCTAGAACGAACAGAATTTTTTTTTTTTTTTTTTTCAACAGTGAAAGGGACAAAGAGAAACTAGCCATCCAATAAGTTCAGTCTTCAAACTTGATGGTTCCTAACATGGAGTTAAATGTTATAAAGAATTTAAAAATTTTACAAAATATTAATTTTTGGCTAGCTTGAAATTTTTCATGTTCAAAAATCACATTTTGTCCTTCAAAGATAGAAAAAAAATCTTGACTACATTTTTTTTTTTTTTAATTTGATATTTTCAAATTTCGATGAGAAAACCAATTTTGTGTATTTAAAAAAAATGAAAAATAAAAGAGAGATATCATAGATTAACCATACCTATAAATAACCCATCGTCATATAAAGATTTATCCCTCATAAGAATTTAAAAACACCGAGCAAAAATACGTAGTTCAACACGCTTAATACAGATAGCGTTCACCACATTACATCTGATTACATTAGTGTACAAAAGGAGAGGGGAATGACTTTTCTCGTATTAGCTGCTGTGCTGTAACCCGCTCAACTGTTGAGGTAAATTGCCGCGGGTGGAAAAATATGTTGAAACGCTATCTCTGAACAAGCTCCATAACTAACTTATTTCTAGCTCCGTTTCAAAAAAATACGAGCGGTGAATTTGTATATGGAATAGGTTATCTATTATAGTCAATCTATAGTAATATATTATAGATGACGCACATAATACGAGCTCAATTTGGGAATTTTAAGACTCAAAAAACAAAATATTTCAAATTTTTACCTCATAAGAGTTCCTGAAGTATGACATTTCGTGGTATTTTTTAGATTCTAACTTGAAAACGACAGCTACTAGAGTCCACCTGATTTGGAAAGAAGATCGGAAGAGGGCGGGGTTTTCAAATATTTGCGTTTCAGACCATTTGTAATCATCTACTGAATGTCCAACTTTATCGTACAAATGATTATATCCTTTCCCCACGCGTAGCGCCAGCGGATGTTTAAGAAATTTGCTTAAAATTTGGTGAGACTTTTTAGAAAAATTCAAAAAATATACTTTTTTCGAAACACCATAATATGACGGATCACTCAGATTTTCAGGAGGGTTGGAGAAGAGACAAGTAGCTCAAAATCTTTGTTTTAGATCTCGCATGAAAAAGTGAGTCACGGACACCTACATATCCAAATTTCAGCTTCATAAGTGGATTTGGAGGGAAGTTGGAGCAAAAAAATAGAATTTTGAGGAAACTTTGAGTCATAAAATTTCTGAAATCTTTCACATTCACCAAATCAATTTAAAAAGGTCAAGTTTTGCATGTGAGGTTAGTACCCGATCAGAATATGACTTCTTCAATTTGGATTAAAATAGATACAAAATGACGGATTATCAAAATTTGAGTAGAACTTGAGGAATCTCAAATTAGTAAAAATGTAATTAATAATGAACTCATATGATTATTGGAAATATGACGTATACTACATAATATCCCAAATTCACCTTCACACGTGATGTTGGAGAGGAGGAGGAAGGGTTATCGATTTAAAAATGCGGTGGATGTACAACAGAAATCGAAAATTTTTTATTGCTGTTTTATACGATACAAATGAACCTAAGTCACTAATCTATTCTAATTTTAGCTTCCTAAGTGTTTTTTCTTATCATTACTATTTATGTTTCTAAATGATGTCATTTTGAAACAATGTGAGGTTACATTGGGAACTCACATTAGGCAAAAATCGGCACTTTCTTTACCCTGAACCTGAAAAAACTCTAAAACTCTAATCAAACGCATACTACACGAATGACTTATTAATTAATTCATTATTATTTTATTCTTGAAAACGATGTTTTTTTTTTCTAAAAAAAAAAAAAAATTGAAAAAACTAAGATAACTTTTTTTTTTTGGAAATACCACTTGAAAATTTTTCATTTTTAAGCCCACAAGATTTAACTTTTGGTGCAAAAAAATCAAAATTTTCTAAAAATCAAGTTTTTTTTTAATTTTTGAAGTTTTGAAAACTTTTACTTCTTCTTAACGGATGTTGCCACCAAACTGGGAGATTGAGCAACGTCTCCATTTTTCGAAAATCGATTAAATTTGGCCCCACTCCATTCATTAATGTTCATTCTTATTTATTCAAACTTTTTATGCGATATCGAAAAAAACCCATTACATTATTTGGAAAATGAAGAATCATATTGACCCAAATCTTGAACTTTACTCAAGGCAACACATAAAATAACTATAGTAACGAAGATCTGCAATAATACTCTTATTTGTCGACTTTAACAAAAAGAAGAAACACAAAATATTGTTTGACATCTAAGATGAATGATTTTTTTCTGATAAATGGTTATTACGATGAAAACATATTTTCCAACATCTAACTCAACAATTTATTTAAAAAAGATTCGCATGCAATGTAAAATTCAGAAATGAAAAAATATGTATAACTTCCTTTACATTTACTTTTGAAAAGTTTTCAAAGGCATTTGATGTGAAATTGAATTTTAAAAATGTTACCTTTCAACAAATATTATCATTTAGAGTTGACAGGTAATTTCAGAGTCCAGGATCATTGCTTCTTAAAACTTAAGTCGTATGCACACAAATTATAATGTTCATGAGTGAAAAGGAAGGAGTGCTTAAGGTAGTATATTTAAGTAATTCGGCAATTTTCATGATACCGGTATCTTCAGTCTTATAAGTAAACCAAATGGTGATGCAAAAAAATATTGACATCCAAAAATAAATATCGATATATTTCGGTATATTTAAAAATAAAGAAAAGAGATTAGTTACTTAAATTTAACTAAAAAATACACCTACTTTTGAAATATATGATTTGAAAAAAAGAATTTTACAATTATATAATAATAAAATAAATAAGTATGTTTGAACTTGAGAAAGCTTATTTTTATTTGATTCAATATTTTTTCATTCTTAGCCACTAAGGTACTCTTTTCCTGCTGAAAAAACGAAAAAAGAAAAAAAAAACAGAAACATTTCAACTTGATTAGTTCTCCCTAGTTTTTCAACTATACGGTTTAATTAAAAGCACAAGACGCAGAAAATTTTTGTTTGAATAAGCAAAATTCACATTTTTGGAACTAGAAAAAAAAAAAAAAAAAAAAAAACTAATGATCACTTATCCAAAGAGCAAATTAAGAAAAAAAGGATTCATTTTACTGCGTAATATGCATTGTGTATCTCCATTAAAGCTCTCCAAACAATAAACCGACCACTAAAGAAAAATCATTTCAATAACCATTATTAAATAGTTTTCAAATATGGCAGGAAGCTTCCCTAAAATCGCAGCAGTCGAAAAATTCCCCTCATATGATATCTTTGAAAATTGACACGAATGGTTATCGATTTTTCCTTCAACCCTTTGTCAATTCAATCTCACAAAATTCAAGCATACACGGGAGAGCTACCATAATTGGCACACTTGGAGTGAAACATGACTTAAACAGACATGAAACGATTACATTCACGCGAGAGGGTTCCATTCATCCATAAATACGTCAATATGGATCCAATTGCGAGCATATTATTGACAAAATGATGGTCAAGTATTGAAACATCGGTCGGAAAAATCTCTGAAAATTTCCAATAAACTGCAAAATTTCGATAATTCTTTTCACATAAAAGGAACCATTTCATTCAACTCGTCGTTCGTGCTTCAAGTATTGACCTTAACCACTGTCGATGATCGAGCCGAAGGTCAACTTGCGTTCTGACGTGTCATTTGTACCATGTACTCGCGGACGCTTTCACACAATGTCGTTACCGCTGATATCTTCACGTTCGTGATTCGTTCGCTATTTCAAGCCTCGAATAATTTATCGCATCCTCCGATTCGATTAATCGTAAAACGAACGTGAAAATTTCGCTTCATTTCGACCCACACGTACTCGACTCGTCGCTGCATCGGTACTGTTATGAATTCGTAATAAACTCGCGCCACCGTTGCCATGGCGGAATTCTTTCAGCCAAGGTCTCGTCTTGATAAACATTTGTGAAAAAATTTTCGGTGATAATACATTCACCTTACATCGAAGAATCGGAAAATTCCGATATTCAAAGTCCCTCTTAGGTACTTTTCCGCGATCGAAACAGGTGTATACGCGATACGACCAACATAACGTCCGACCATGACTACCAGACGGATAACGAAATTGCGAATTTATGTACCCCTCGAGGTTATTTGTTTTAATTGCGAAGTTGGAATATTTTATCGAGTCGTCGTCGATTCGAATAATTTGCCACGAACGAGAGTACGCGTTACGAACACGACGCGACCACCGGTACCGACGAAAACGTAACGCGCCGAGAAATTTTAATAGGATAATTCAGCGCCAGCGCGTCATCGTTAAAATATAATAAAATTCAGCGTCGTCGGCCGTTCGAAACGAACAAGTGTCGTTTGAAAAATAAATGAATAACGCAGTAGCGAATTTCGAGTAAGTGCTACTTTTTTTTACGATTTTCCGCCAACATGAACTTGAAAATTAGCAGCGTGTAAAAAGCATTTTATTTATGATGTTAATTTCCCGTTTACGTAATACAAAGTTAACTCGTACAGCGTACTTTATTTACATTGCAAACGATCACTACGGCGCGTGCGCCAAATATCAACATTCTAGTTGCATAATGCGTTATTTACCTTGAATAAACCGAAAGTAATTTATTACCTTTGCCAATTTGTCGTGTTTCTACACGATGCGATTTGATGCCTTTCCTCCTACCTTCCAACCCTTTCATTGTTTGCCATCTAGAATACATAGATATTCGGAGAAATATAATCGAAAAACATTTGGTCATTATTGAGTCACATATTGAAAGCACACTTAATTGAAAGAAATATTTGAGCGTACTTTGCACATTCAACAAATTTCTTCAACAAGTCAGCTGACTTATCCATCACTACATTTCTTTTGTCACTTTAGATTAGTAGTTGACCAATATTTATTTATTTATTCTTCCTCCAACAGGATATATCAACAAATAAAATCAATAAATTTGAATGCTAAAAATTAGAAGAAAAAAATCTACAACCTACATTTCTTTTGTCACTTTAGATTAGTAGTTGACCAATATTTATTTATTTATTCTTCCTCCAACAGGATATATCAACAAATAAAATCAATAAATTTGAATGCTAAAAATTAGAAGAAAAAAATCTACAACCAGACACTGGAACTTAAAAGCCTACTCTACCTAACATTCATAAAATATCATAAAATAAAAGCTAGATTCATAGATGATACTTAAACTTTACTCAGGGCCATGCAGAAAAAATTCGAGCACTGAGAAAAATTATGACAAATGAAAATCCTAATTTTTCTTTTAATTTTAGGAATAATGTCCACATATCACTTTTATTTTAGTATTTCTGTAAACCCTCTCAGAAAGGCCGAGCCCAGGAGGAAAAGCCCCATTTGCTCCTTACTCTGGTTGGGCCTGGCCTTACGCCCTTACTTGAGCAAATGATGAAAAATATGCACCATTAAAACTTGTTTAGAATCCTTCTTCAAATTTAAAAACATTAGGGATATCTTACTTCACCATTTAGAAGCATTGATATTACATCTGAAATTTATCATAGTTTAAAGAATATGATATGGTTAAGAGAGTAATAAAAAGACTACGAAATGCATTACTTTAAAAATTATATATGCTTAAATTATACAACCATCATCATTACTACCTTCTCTCTAATATTCTTGCAACCTTCAAAATTCAAATCAAACCTTTAAAAAAAATTTAGCTGGAAAATAATTCTTTAATTTTTCTGCCAAAGCTTTTGAAAACTGACAAAAACTTAAATTTCAAGTTATTTAAAATTTGATTGCTTCCAAGTATACAATATGTTACTCCCCGAAGACTGAAATAATTTTACATGTAAAATTTTGAGATACTTCATAAATTATGTTAGGTATTTTAAAAAATTCTAAATTATTTTTTTTATCACTAAATAAAGTTTAATACTAGAAGAGAAGAATACACGTTTACAATTTTATAACAAATTTTGAATTTAAAAATTTTTACTGCCTTCATCTTCTCATTTATATTTTCCATTGAAGTCAATAAGTAGATATACTATGTCGGAAAAATTTTTCAATCCCTTCCCATAGCATAATTACTAAAACAATTCATTTTAATAAGATTAAAAAAAAAAGAACTCAGGGAATGGGGATTGCAGGTGCCTTTTACACGGTGTAACAGTGTCTCACAATGTGATCACGCTTGTTATTTTATTTTTTATTTTTTAACTTTGAATTTTAATTTTAAATTTTTTTTATCTAACCATTACATTATTCTTTACCTTCATAAGTCAAAAGTATTGTCACGACATTGTAATGATTTCAAAGAATACTCCGCAAATAAATTTTAAAACCAAGTTCATCGGACACAATAACTATTAGTGCCACTTTCGAGGTTCTACCATTTAATTTTTTTCAGAAGATTATCTCAAAACACCTCCCTTTACTTCCACGACATATTATGCAAATATCGTTTTACTTTGCGTATAGCATAAAGCAGAAGGAACTAATCCGTTGAAAAAGGTATACGTTTAAATTTTATTCCGCAGCCGCGAATTATTAACCATAAAAAAGCACTTATTCGTCTTTATCGTCGTCGTAATAATAAATATTTTTACCCCAATATACGAAATATTTATGTAGCTTTTTGTGTTACTTTATTGTTGTTGGTGGCATAGTTGTCGTATTGGTCGATTTTACGAAGAAAAAAAACCTTGAACGAAGATACACGAATATATGTCAGCTCCACTATAAACCCGAGTATATCATTCGAAGTAAGGAGCGAATAAAAAATTATTTTTAAACAACCTCGAGCTACAAATAGCGAAAAAAAAAACATCATGAAGAATCTCCGAGCATTTTCACGTGCAACGCGATAACAATTTGACGCTTGTCAATTTAACGATGAAATTTCCAACGAAGGGAATTTCTTCTTGGTCGTCGAAGGACATCGATATTGATTTCTAGTACCGATGAAAAATACCGGCTGGAAGAAAGTGATTGATGAAGATTGCGGAACATTCTCAAATCAATAAAAAAAATTTCCATCGAAAACACGCCACAACGAAATCAAAGATGAAGTAGATGGAATTTTTTCAACATTAGTCTGACCATAACCGAATTCATTCGCTAAATGAGGCCATACGTTGGATTAAATTTGAACCAAAACATAACGCACACGTTTGATATAAAAACGTGAACAAAAATTAGAGAAAGAAGAATGATTCTAGACATGACGATGAAGATGAGCGAACTTGGATCATAACGAGGTATTTTTAGAGGTCAGACTTGATTTTTTAAAATAATGGCAACTTATACCACAACTGTCAAATTTAGCACAATAAATATCATATCCTCACGAACTGTAAATAAGAAAAAAGTGAGCCCTTTACAAGCTAAATTTCGCAGTGATAGGGGCTATAGTGCCAATAGTGTTGGAGAATAATTTGGGGCCACATTCGTAATCTATGGGACATTTTGACATATCCAGATCAGTTGAAACAAATCTTATTTACTAGAAACGGAGTCACGTGACCGATTAGTTAAATAGAAATGAGCTATTGAATAGGTAGTTTTATTAAACGAATAATTAGTAATTAAAATATTTAATAGCTTTATTTATAAAAAATATATTAACTTGATTAATTGTATTTGATTGAAAATATAAATTAATTTTCAAAAATAATTTTTAAATAGCATAATAAAATTTAATATATCATTAAAAAAAATATTTTATCAAGTTGACGAGTACTATCGACCTTTTTCCAAATTTATTAAAAGTAATAAACCAAAAATTATTTTAGGGGCCTAATTCTAAGCCTTCAAAGTGCCTTATATCTATGACTACACTTGGAGTTAAGGACATGGCATATTTCAATTTAAGGCTTTCTGGAATTCATTTTCACCCATTACTTTCCAGCCACTTATCGCAATTAAAAACTACTAAATAAGATTTTACGACGATAATCGATTTTTTATGCAAAAATCAATAATGCAAAATTTCACAATTCCATTTCGCCCACTTCTCACAACCAAGCACGAATTTTGAATTAAACGAATAATTATAATTAAAATATTTAATAGCTTTATTTATAAAAATATATTAACTTGATTAATTGTATTGATTGAAATATAAATTAATTTTCAAAAATAATTTTAAATAGCATAATAAAATTTAATATATCATTAAAAAAAATATTTTATCAAGTTGACGAGTACTATCGACCTTTTTCCAAATTTATTAAAAGTAATAAACCAAAAATTATTTTAGGGGCCTAATTCTAAGCCTTCAAAGTGCCTTATATCTATGACTACACTTGGAGTTAAGGACATGGCATATTTCAATTTAAGGCTTTCTGGAATTCATTTTCACCCATTACTTTCCAGCCACTTATCGCAATTAAAAACTACTAAATAAGATTTTACGACGATAATCGATTTTTTATGCAAAAATCAATAATGCAAAATTTCACAATTCCATTTCGCCCACTTCTCACAACCAAGCACGAATTTTGACATATTTTGGGAACCTTGAAAAACTGTTATCATTCCGAGACACCTTCGACCTTTGAAATATACCACATCTGCAATCAATCACCGGCAAACATGAAGTTCATCATATGAAAAAAAGAACAAATAAAAAATAACATTTTCGACCCGTTCACCTCGAATACCAACAAAGACGCGTTTCCTGTAAATTAGAACGGTGAAATACCGATATAAAATTTTGTACGTTATTACGCGCCAATCAATACTCAATTCCCTAAGCCTTTACTTCAGCAACATAATAAAACTTCTCGTCGTTGAATTGTTGACGAAAAGCGGAGTCAATATAGAGACGCTTCGCGTTCGTTTCTTTCGAACACGCCTGTCCGTCAAGAATCTAACGTCTTGTCATATCGCATCGTGTCGTTTGCAGTTTAAATAAATTACTTATCCAATGAGAAAACTGGTGCTTCAATTTAAAAGTTAAAGCGTATTCGTAGCTGTATAATCCACCAGCCAAAAGTATAATGAGATTTTAAAATGTAATTATTCAGGCTTTCAAAGCAATAAGGTGATGCGTAAAACATACATATTTTTGAAGATCCAACGATGATAGTTTGGAAAGGTAAGAGAATCGAGAAAACTACAGCTGTCATCTAGCCAAGAAACATCTTTGTACACGGTATGTATTTTTTTTTAGCACAAAGTGAATTAAATGTAAAGTCGTATGAAGATAGATTCAGAGGTCTTCAAACACTTAAAAGCTCAAAAAATTTTTGATGTTCTTATTTATAGGGAATCTTGAAAACTAAAAGGCAAAAGCTTATAAACGAATTACAAAGATTTCCAGACCCTTCTTCCACGAGAAAAATTGTTAACTACACCGACCATATCAATCTGAAAAGTATCAGTTCATTTGAGAAAGAATAAACGTACAAATAAAAATAACAATCACCTCAAATCTCTACAACCGAGGACAAGAAATCGTGCACGAAGACGACGCTAGTTTAGAAATCACTGCAGTACAAACCGGCGCTAGAACTACCGTGTTACGCGCTTCAACTGGCCGCCTTCGCTTTGTGTTTTCAGCAGTAAAGTGGCGGCTCGACTAGCAGCGAATTTAATGATTTCCCTCTTCTACTTTAATTAGTTTGTTTAATTTTACATTCGTCCCGTGATCATTAACCAACGTTTATATCAGTTTTTTCCTCTGTTGTCGCGTTCTTTCGCTAATTTTAATTGATACAATACTTTCTGATTTCTTTTCCCGTTCTTCCACTTGAACTCGAACGCGACGCATTCGATAATTAATATTTAGCGGCTTGAATTTAGCGAGGTACTTCTACAAAACAATGTGTAAATTAGACCGACTAAGTAGTTGTTTGACGTGAAAATAAGCACGCGACTTGCCTGCCTTCAGAATTCCGGTAATAAGGGAACATACGTTTATTGGACCGTCGAAACAATTTTAAAATTATTTCACCTACTTTTCCAATTCTTCGTTGAGATGCCCATATCTCGTCGTCAATGAGGGCATCCTTTGCCACAAAAGCCTAAGAAATCTTCATTATCTAGATGAAGCAGAGAGATAACGCGGATTACACCTCTACATGGTTTCCAAAGCTTTGAATATACAACAATTAACGCCTCAATATAACCGCCGAATCAATTACATCCGTCGAGATTTTCCACCCCACATTCGTTACTTTACGCTGCAAAACATTAAACAAGCCATCAATTCCGTTTTATTTTTCGAACCGCTAAATTAATTTCATAATGGATTATTTAATCACAATGCTCGAATAAATATTTTTATTGATTATCGTTTTTAACTCAAGTGTCGCATCAAATCGCAGTCCAGACTGTGATGTAAAAGGTATTATTTACTTTGAATGGGCACACGCTGATACACAATATTACCTGTCGCATATTCAACACCTTACTGCTGTGACCTTTTAATAACTAGGAAAATAATTTTTTCAATCATACTGGATTACCAAACGGAAGAAGGATCACTGACTGCAGAGAAAAATAATCTATAATCCTCGAGGTATTTTCTAACTACGCCTTTTGAAAAACATCTATACAAAAATAGGATATTCACTCAGTAAATTCATTAAATAAAAATTAATTATTAAAATAAAAATATCATTAGAAGTCATAAAAATAATAATTAATAAGAAATAAACGAATATAAAATTTATAATAATAATTTAATCAGAAATAATATACTTTTGGCAGGGAACGCCATAACTATAGATGAGAAAACGATTTTAGACACCATCAATTATTGTTTTAAATTCATTTAGAATGAATATGTGAAAAAAAATTCTAATCAAAATTTTGAAAAAGTTTTGAATCTTGAAATTCGAGTTTCAGAGCCCTTTCAAAAATGCAAATGCGGAGGAAATATGCACCTTCATCTTCTCATTTCCCAGTATCACATAAATACGTACGTTTCAGTTGGTAGCCAAATTTGGCAACTGACATCAAAGAAGTCGCCATCTGGTGGCCACTGTACGAATTAACGAAAAAGTGATGGTTAATTCAAAATGTATGTACTCTTAGGGAGAATTCATGAATTTCAAAAATTCATTAAAAATCGTACACTTAACATAGACGGCTATCTTCTTTCTTTCAATAATTTCAACATTTTATTTTATGAAAAAAAAAATTTCCAGCATGGAGTAGTTTTAAATTTTAATGAAAATGTAAATATAATTTTACTCTCTTCAGCAGTCAAGTTATAACTGATAACAAAAAATGGCATCTTCTCTTTTCATTGATGAAAATTAAGAAATGATGTTTGAACAATCAAACTTTGAACTTTTGAAGATCACATTGAAAGGAAATTTGATACGATTAATTGAAAACCACATAATATCATCAATGTTTATTTCAAAACCATCACTTTTTCGTTATCAGTAACAGCGTCCTCTACTGGGACAGTCAGTTCCCAATTACGAATATTATAATCAGGGCATAATATCTTTACAAAGAAATTGAAAAAACATCACTACAATTTGAGATCAATTAATTCACTCACCGGTAATATGTAGATGTGTTCGGATACAAAAACATTATCTCAATACTATAATACTAAATTACTACACTGGTTGGTCGTTCAAACGAATAGTCCATTTTTCTCATTGGTTGATCATTTAAACATTCTATTAGTCAATTGTTGCAATTGCTTGATCACAGTGTGTAACACTGTACTGGTTGTTTTTTCTGATTATCACATAAACGTTCTATTGGTCTATTCTTCCCATTGGCTCGTCCTTTAAACGCTCTATTTGCCCTTTTCTTTCATTAGTTTATCGTTTAAACGCAGTATTAATTCATTTTTTTTATTGGTTGATATTTCCTATTAGTTGGTGGTTTAAAAGCTCAATCGGTGAATTCCCTCCCCCCTCTCCCCCCAAAAAATTGGGATACCACCTCCCCCAAATTTGAAAATGCACGAAAATTACCAATAACCGAAATTGCTACATCTCTGAAAAGCAAATTGGCGACGCTTCATGTCTACAGTTCGAATTTTTTATACATTACACCGTTTAGTGGCTTAGACCATAATCTGAAATTTTAATTTTTTAAAGAAATCATTGAGTATGTACAACATTTGATAAGTGAGTAACATTTATTTATGTTGATGACTGTATGAAGAAAGTGTAATATTTATCTATGCAATTAATTAAAAGAAAACTGTTGATAAAATCGTATACGCAGTGTATCCTGTAAACTAGGTACTGAATAAAATGAGTTGTGATCTTTAAATTTTTTTTAAACCTGTTCAAGGACATTTACTTTTTTTAATATTGAAAATCTCTTCTATTTTTATCCAGGAAGGTTCAAACTTGCAAATTTCAATATAAAACTCAACAAGCAATATATGCAGATTATACAGAATAAATTCGTGCTATTTAAATATTCAAATTTCTTCTAATCGAATTAGACAAGAGAATACTTACCTTAATAAAGATAGAGTAAACTTCATACTACATCAGGGAAAACAGAGTAAATTTTCACTCAATTCACACTCTCAAATTTGCCGTCAATTTCAAAAATAACGCAAAAAAATAAGTTCATCGATTATCGCACACGTAAATGGAAAAAGTCGTTCCCTCAGTGGGAGAACATTATTCGATAATTTTATTTGGCGCTTGTTTTCAATCTTTGTACAAACGTTTTTTTTTCGACGGCATATTTTTTCCTCGTTTTCCAAGGGATAGCCACAACTCAACCAGAACTGTCTGTTACCTGCGAAAAATATATTACGGTTGGGTTATGATATTTAACGTTATCTGTTTTTCTATTTCATCACGCTACCAAGTAAAAGCAAACGGATCAGATGAGAATTAGAAACGCAAACAGAGTAATCTTTTTTTTTGTCGTCAATTTTTTTGACATAAAATGTTAAGTTTAAATGTTTGAAATTTGTCAAATGAAATCAAATACTTCGATATGCAGTTTTTTCAAATCACTTTTTCACATTCGGTTTCCTCTTAACAAAAGTTTACTTTTTAGTAATTTATAAATCGAAACATTGTTGTTTCCGTCTCCAATTTTTGGCTTAGATCCATTCTATGCAATTCTTCGAGGTTCGAAGTTAAGCACGATTTTCTTAACCCTTATACATATGCTAGTTAATGTCTTATTACCTACCATCATATTTGGAATAAGATCAATTACCTAAGCTTTTAAACGAAATTATTCTTGTTATGATCAACAATAAAGATACATTTCTTACGGAAATGTCAGCAGAATTTCACAGATATTCAAAACTTTAAGACTCGAATATGTGATGAAATCTTCGGGAGACTAAGTACGCTAGCCCTATTATACAATATACAGGGTGTGTACTCGATTCAAGATACAAAATAACATTAGCTAGTTTTATATTGTAAACAAGGGTGTTGATAACAGTGTAAATGATCTAACAACAATGATAACAATGAACATGATTTGATGTTAATTTTCAACTTTTTTGGAATTTCTGAAAATAATCGTTGTAATTGGTGTAATATAATTGCTTTTTGAATTTGAATAAAAAAAGAAATCAATATTACAATCACAATAATTGACAAAAAATGAAAAATAATTAAGAAGTGAAAAGTTGAAGTTGAACTTATTTGGAAAGCAACGCATTCTGTATTCGTTTGGAAAATGGAAAATCGTAATCTCGCAGCAGTTGATCAACATAATTAAAACAAAACAGTTCTGTCTCATTATAAATAGATTTTCAATAAATAATCGTGTTATTATCATTCCTTAAATTATTATCACATATTGAATTTCCCCCTCCAAAAACTGTTTCGATTGCTTTCATTACTACCAACCATAATTTTGAAATTACATTTTTTTACCTACTTCAGTTTTGTATCCTTAAGACACCATGTATCATTAAGATGTTCATACTTGTTTAGGGGAAAAAATTGAGCAATTATGCTGCATTAATTAAGCTGAATTTCTATTGGAAGAACATATACTTGCAGAAATTCTGTTAGGTGTCCGTGACTTATTTTTTCATATGAGATCCAAAACGAAAATGTCGAGCTATTTGCCTCCCCCCTCATCCTTCAGCCCATATTTACGTGCATATGCCAAAAAGTTGAACATTTCACCTATAATTACGAAGGGTCTAAAACACAAATATATGACAACCATATCCTCCACCCAAGCCTTCTCCCTTCCCAAATCAGATAGACTATAATAGCTATAGTTTTTAAAGTTGAAAACTCAGCAAAAAAAAAATAGTAAAACAGCAACAAAAAATAAATCATCATCCGAACACATTTTTAATGTATTTAGCATCACCTTCAATTAAAATTTATAACAACGCAAATTCATAATTCTTTAAAACGGTGTTAACGCGTTTGCCCATTCATTATTCACAAATGTGAACTTTACGAAGTAAAACATCTGTTTCACCGCAACTTGGCAGAGCCATATTCAAGGAAGGTGTTAATTTCACGAGACAAACTTGTCACATCCCGAAAACAATTCATATAAAATTTAAAAAGGTCTTTAGTCTTTACTCATTATATAAAAAATTATTTCATCTGTATAAATATTTCATCGGTATCGGAGTCGAAATATTGAGTAAACTTCTCTTCTTTACTTTTCATCATCGTGTAACCCTTCAAAGTGAACTTGAAAGAGAGACCAGATAACATTTTTTTTCTTATATTTAAAAGCGATCGAAGAATATTAGGCTTAACGAGACGAAGTAAATTTCAGATTCAAGGTTATTGCCCATAAAATTTCGATAGAATTCGCTGCTTCGGTAAATGCAAAAAAAAAAATTACCAAGAACTTTTTTTTCTCTTTCAAGCTTTAAGAAAACTAGCCCATTAAAATATTAAATTATCTTGCGATGAAAAAGTTAATCTTTCTCTGATCCGAATTTCAAATTATACGATTTTCTTAAACAGAATTAAATACTAACGTTATTTATCCCGTTTGCGCACATTACACGTTTAGGCGTGCTTGCGGCATTTCAATCGGCTTCCAATGTGTCGGATAACGATCTAACAAAAAGCTTTTGAAAATTGACTAAAATTTTACCGCATGTTCGCGTTAAGGCTTTTGTTCGATTATTCTACACGATGACGTACACTCGAGAAAGTGGAGCGAGCGAGAGGGAAAAAAACACAAACAAAAAAGCAACCCGAGAGCTATGTTAACGTTGAAATACCGCAAGTGAGGGTTCTTCAGGCAACGTGTTCGATTGAAGACTTGGTACGATGCCAGCCTCGCTGCCGCGAAATTATTAACGCGATAATTTTTCGTCGTTTATAACGTACGTTCGAATTATTATTTTTTTATCATCTCGTGTAAATTATTTACACAAGCTGGATTAATTCTAGCGCATTTTTCATTCGGCCGCCGACGTTAATACATAATTTTCGTCGAAAACACCGTTCGCCTCGTTGAGCGGCAATTCGTTCGCAAATTTGTAAATTTAATAAGCGACGAGTGAGATAATTCTTTAAACCGCCGGCAAAAAAAACCAACATCGCCAACTTTCTTGCATGCCGATTCATTCACTAGACCAGACCAGCGAATCGTTTCGATACACCCGCGAAAAACCACATTCCCATTTCCGCGCCGGGCGTCATATTAGTTGGCAATGATTGATTTATGAAGCGTTTTATAACCGAGTTAACAACAGTATTACTCTATAGCGGAGTCATTGTGACAGTTCCTCTCCCAGCCCGCCTTCCAGTGCGCGATACTTTTCAATGCAATCATCGTGCGCCTCTCGCCTTTCACCTCTTTCGTTTCGCGCCGCGCGCGCCATACGGGGCCTACTTTTATCGACATAGTTCGTTGTCGAAAAACCAACACGCTTCTTGATTTTGACGCGCTAACAGGCGCTTCCCTTTCAGTTTATTTTGTTCGCTGCGCTGCCTCGCCTCTTTACTAGAATTGTAAACTGAGGTTTCAGCAGAAAGGACAACTATTACAGCCTATAAATGATTCGGAAAGCATAGCCAGGAGGTTGTCACAGTGCTTTTGAGTAGTAGTTGATTCATTAAGAAGCGCATGTAAATTATAAATTACTCTTTATCTCAACAAAATTCCTTCATCCAATGGCACGTTTAGGAGTGAGGACTTCTTCAAAAAAAAAAAAAAAAAAAAAAATTTGTTCAGATAATCATATACTAATATTTTTGTACGTTATGAAACCCAATATGGTATTTAAAGTACATTGCAGCATCCGAAATCCATGTTTTTTCACCTGGAACCTTTTTCCAGTGCTACAACGCCTAAAATGTTTTGTTATGGGAATCAACGAATCAGCTAGAATGGTTGAAAATTCCAGCTTCCCAACTCAATTTTCAGACCATTCAAAATGAAGTCAAAATTTCAAAAATTTCAAAAAAACAAATTTTCTGGGCAATTAAAATTTTCTTCACGTTTCAAAGTCATATTTTATCATACAAAAACTGAAAAAAAAAAATTGCGGCTATTCTGAATTTAAGAGGTCTAAATCAATATAGGAAAAAATTATTTTCAAAAATGAACGACCAATTGATGATTTATTAACCTTGTGCACATTACGAGCTTAATTATAGGCTATTTGGGATTCAAGAGGCGAAACTGTATGCTCGATTTCTGAATCACAGGTATTTCTTAAATCTGAGATTTTATGCTAAAACATCTATTCAATGTTATATTGAATGTAGACTCATATGATTACTGAAGGTGAAAAATGCATCATATCCCAAATTCATCTTTTAATCTTGTTTGGAGGGCATTAGCAGAGGTTTCCAGTTTCTGTACTGCATGTGAGTGTGAATGCAAAGAGATCATAGCATCATCTACGATTCCGAACATGCCCTAATAAAAACTCAGCTCCAGTATCCGGCATGGCTGCTTTACGCTTTTATTTAGCTCCTTCTTCACTTTTCACTGAATGACCCTTCTAGCGCAGAGATATTCTTTCCACCTCCTTGATCCGATTTTGACAAAAAAAAGCATACCGTTTAGCATCACGGTGGGTTATTTTTTTATTAAAAGAGTATTACCACAACACCGGAACCCTTCGTTTTGTGAGCGAATATACATCCCATTCTACGCTAGGTGTCGCCATCTATATCCATCTTTCGGTATTTCAACGGCTACCTTCGCGTATTGGAGATACAACTCACGTTCCGCATTCGCTAATTACCAAATACTCGATAGAATTATGCCATCAGAAATTCACGATATAAGCCTTCCATCTCGTCTTACCATGAAATCCGAGCTTATTCATTTTCGTTGAGGATTTACGTTTGCATTCTGCTTCCAAATACGTTATAACGAACGCACCATCGTGCACGATTACACTACCATTGCGATTTATAGTTTCTTCGTTCTTCGACTCGTATCAAACGATTCCGTTACCAGTTTACATACGCGTTTAACGATCGACCGCAATTAAAACCTACTTATTTCAACTCGACAACATTAATTATCCGAGATTACACGAAAATGTACTCTACAATGAAAAGCAAATAAATAGATACGTTTATGAGTTTTGGCATTAAAAACCCGATCGGACCATGCGGCGCTATTAAAATAAACATTTTGAAGAGCTTTCTGAGGGCGATATTTTACGAGTCCGGTTAGTATACAAGCGATTAAATTCGCGAACTAGTTACCAACATTTTAAGGGTTTCCTATTGATTAGTCGCCGCCGACGCGCATTTAAATAGTGCACACAAGTGATGGAAATTTTAGGTAATTGATTGGTCAAAAGTAAGGAAAAACATTCCGAAGGGATAAGGAGTATTATAAACCCTGTATAGGCGATCATGTCTCATTTATATTGATTGAAATTAACGTATAAAATAGTAACTTAGTCTTATAAGCTAATTTTAATATTGTATATAACTCCAGATAACATTAAAAAACTTAAACAATTTTAATGAAAGAAAAAAATAATTATGTCAACTGAACGTGCGATGAATGCATTAATTTCTACAATATCGATTTTCGACTACATTGAGATTATCATAAATGACTGACACCAAATCATTCGTCTTTGATTCGATCAAATCACATAGGCATAAGTCTTCTACATTTGTGGAGTGATCATTGTCCGACCTATACTTATGTTTTGGATTTCATTTGGTTTATGATTTGTGCTGAACCATCCAATCACATATAAATCTCTATTAAAAAAATTAACATGCCCACACTCAAGAGTTGGGGGAGAGGAGTACTACATAACACTCCAACATGATAAGTTACGCTGTACGTTTCTGGCTATACATTCAGAAATTCTGAATTAAACACCTTTCTTCAAAAAAAAAAAAAAAAGAAAAAAAAATCACCAAAATCCCAATGAAATGAGACCACGCATGGGACTCCGCGAGCGCATTTAAAAAGCACTTAGCATAAATTTTGAAAACCGGTCTTTACATGATTCAAAATGTTCAATTGTAGTCATAATATTGTGAACAACTTGTTTTGGTTTACAACAATCTGAATCTTTACGGAACCAGCTCCAAATAAATACTTTGAACCAATGGATTGATTAAAGTCTGGTATAGCCACTACATCTTCATTTTATATCATGCTTGGTTACCCTTAATGGAGGTTTTGTGATTTTTTCTCCTCAAGAAAGGCTTGTAATTAAAAAATTATGAAGGTACAGCTGGCAAAATACAGTATGGGCCATTAATTTCAGGTAATAAATTCAAAAAATCATAAAACTTTCAGGGTAGACAATATAATTGCGGGGAATTCAGCTTTGTCTTTCACAAAAATAGTTTAAAATATCTTTGCAGAAATAAAGAGTATAATATTTTTGAAAACAAGGGAGAATTTGGAGAAGTGCGATGCAAATAAGATGATAGACAAAATTAAACCCTTTCTCACAAACTCGGTTTTTTTTTGCAATTCAATCGCTTTCAACATAGACTGATAAAGCTGGAGAGCGAAGCACTTATACTAGTGCCTCCTCGCCCCTTCGGGGCTCGCAATAAAAATTAAATGAAGAAAAAAAAGTTATTTTATCAGACAAGTACTGCTACATTCCAAACTGCACATCCCAATTTATTCTTGTTTGTCACCCCACCAAGAGTTTTTCCTTTCAGAATGGGCTCCCCCCTTTATACCTTTGTATACCTGCCATTTTAAACAATTTTAAAAGCTTCTATTGAGGTTTATCGACTTTTTTTCCCTTTGTATACCTGCTATCCTTTATACTTGTTATACCTGCAACTCAAAACAATTTTATGACTTACCCTTGTGCATGTACAAAGCTTTTATTAAAATTTACATCCTTTTTTTCCTTTGTATACCTGCTATCCTTTATATAACTTTTATACCTACTATTCAAAACAAGGATGCGCGCGCATCTCAAAACCGATTTTATTTTGATTTTAATACATAGAGAGATACATTTACTTCTTCATGTTTTAATTAAGTTTATTTATTCATTTATTTGTTCGATTATCTATTTGTTTGTTCGTTTATTTGTTCATTTGTCCATTTGTTTGTTTGTTTGTTCGTTCGTTTATTTATTTATTTGTTTGTTTGTTCGATTATCTATTTGTTTGTTCGTTTATTTGTTCATTTGTCCATTTGTTTGTTTGTTCGTTTGTTCGTTTATTTATTTATTTATTTATTTATTCGATTATCTATTTGTTTGTTCGTTTATTTGTTCATTTGTTCGTTTATTTGTTTGTTTGTTTATTTATTTGTCTATTTATTTATTTGTTTATTTATTTATTTGTTAGTTTGTTTATTTATATATTTATTTATAAACTTGTATAAGAAAAACTGAACAACCTTCAATTAAATATAAATGACTTTGAAGCTAAAGATAACCGTATTCTTCTGCAAATCTGAAGAATTAAAATTTCACATCTTTTCAAGCGAAATATCACCAACATTTCTGAGAAAAAAATTGTTCAATTTTGTACCATTCTATACTTCGGCAACATTTTACCTACAAGTTTCGGAACTTGGAATCAGTAAAATCTAGACCTTCGCTACCCTAGAAAGTCTAATTGTGACTATCTGTCATCTTGGCACATCCTTCACAAATGTCTTCTCAAGAAAGAGTTCATCAGAAGGGTAAATCTACATCAAGTCATCTAATACTTATAAATTCTAAATAATTTATTACCCTCTTAGATCGAAACATTTACAAAATATACACCAGTGAAGCACAGAGACCGTCTGGCATCTCGGTAGTCGTACATTCCGACCCTATTATCAAGTAATTTTCCAATCTCGTAGAAAGCATACGCAATACACACCATAAATCTAATCCCTTTCATATGCAAATGCATTAAACGCTAGCAATTAAATTTCCCCGTCGACAACGCACTTTTGCATTACTTCCGCCGAATTATATGGTCGGAATCTGAAACGATGAGGCGCGCCTTCATTTAATAGATTAAACGGTCAACATCTCCATTTAAACATCCGATACGGCTGGCTTTTTTCGAATCCATTGCATTCAAATTTCTACGCAGTGTAGTACCCAGTTAAACACCTCGATCCTGATCACAGTTCGACGACACTTGTTTGCTAACAATTTCAGAGCCAGCTCTTATCCAACTGATTCAGGCATGATAAACGCCGAGCTTAATTACTATCAAATTGAGAACGCGGAAAAAGTATAAGTTTTCATCGTCTAGCTTCGAATTTTATACTTTCAATAAACGATTCTCGTTATTACCCTACACCGTGAGCGAGAGAAAAAATCCTCGGCGAAAAAATAATAAACGGAATATTTTACGAGGTCGGTTATCTCGATTAAAAAATCTCTTCTCCATAATAACCCGGTAATCGTCGCGTAATTACGCCCCATATAGCCTGAGCAAATAAAAAGATCACAGAGAAAACCACCGTCGCGTCGTTCGCTCATGCACCGACGTTGTAGAGGGCGCAACGTGCAATTCCTATTTATAACTTTTAATATTCTTTATCCCTCTTTTAACGAAAAAACATTGAACGCGTGACATTAGTACATGAAGTTGATGACCCTCTTCTCTTTCCATGCTGCTTTACGTATGGGATCGACCTCGCTTTTCCTTCTGTTAAAATGTACCTCACTTTGTGACCAAAGGTAAGGACTGCACAGCTTATAAACAAGTTGTCGTTCGGCCGATAACAGTTCAGATAATGGGAGTTATTATAAGAGTTCCACAACAATGTTCACTCTTTTCTTTCATTTTTCATCATCGTAGGCCGCCGAAACTATCAAATGATTGGAAAATCCGGTTAACCCGAAAGACAATTAATGCTAACCCAGGGATTGTCCATCAATGCGCGCTGCTTCCATTTCGCTTTAATTCGAATCCCATAAAACGGAAAAACCGTTTCATTCTTCTTGTAATTATCGGTCATTCGATGCCCGCTAATTTCACTCCGTCACGCAAATTAATTAAAAGAAACGGAAGCCGATAAAACCCGGGCTTCGGATACACAGGCAAAAAATGCTTATCGACCGTTCTATCGATGTTGTCATAATACGAAAAAATATTCGTTCTTCGCTTTAAACTGATGGTGACACGATGTTCAACTCGTGTTAGCCACGCAAACCGCTAAATCGTATCCAACTGTTTGGCATTTTTTAGTATATACCGCCGAGTCGCCATAACGGCGGAATTTAATCCATCATTTACAACGGCTGGTCTTGTCCCCTCTCTCGTCATGATTTACCAACGCGCTACCATCTTTCTTTCCTATGTACTTCACTTTTTCCACTATAAAGCCGCAGACTGGATCAATAAAGCGACGAAAAGTTTTTAATAAATTTTATCTATTGCGACTTGTTACTCTTACAGTACTTCCAAAATCGTGCGAATTAAATTTTCTAGTCCGTGTTTATCGCGCAGAAGACACAAACGCGTACCTCGTGTACTTATATCACCATCGCTGGCGAATTGATTAACGTAGTTCATTCGGTGAATCTAAAGTAGATATTAGCACCATCGTCCGATAAATAAGGTGTATGCGAAACGAATCGGACTGGTGGTCGCGCGCGTGTCTTCACTGGTACTCTTTCTTCTCTTGCCTGCTTTCCTGACCCACCGAAAAGTTTTCTTTTCATCTAATACTTGAAGTTCACTGAAGCGACTTCACTTCATTGTCAATGTCTTGGGTACTTGAAAATTTCAAAATTCTTGATTTTAATTTTCCATCGCAAATTCGATAAAATCATTTTAAACAGGTATATCACTCATTTTCTTTAAAAAAACATATGGTGAAAGGTTGCGTGAGTGCCCAAATTTTCCCCTCACACTTGAAAAAAAGAAAAAAAAAAAAAAAAAACGTAAGCAGTGATGCTGCATTAATGGAGCTCAATTTTTAATCGAGGGCTTATTCAGGTTTGCAAATGTGTCATTTCAAGGTGAAAGGTCCCCCTTTGACATTTCTATCTATCGAGATATCTTGATATTTTTCAAAGTGGGACCTTTTGAGTTACTGACATTTTAAAATATGTAATTGAACATCTACTTTTCACCTGGAGTAGTTTTCAAGTCGCGTCACTCACGGAAATTCGGTGAACTACAGCGTTAGTGTTTACCATCCAGTGCTTTTTACCAGAAGGTTTCCCCCTTTTTAACTACGAAATTGTGTATTTTTTTATTTTTTCAAAATAAATTTTGGACTTCTGTTGAAATATTTTTTTAAATGAGTAACTGCACACTACAATACAATATTGGGCAAAAAATTTCCTTTCAAATGAGATGTCGGTGAGCTGTCTTAACTATTTTAGTTCTGAAGTTATGATAGAAAATGTATCAGAATTTTCAAACTCATTTTTTTCAAAACTATGTTTTTTTAATGTTCATACTTCTGGAATCCCGTAATTCGGCAAAAAATCACGTAATCGAACTTGTTAAGGTCTCAATCGAAAGAGAATTGATTTCTCTACAATATGGCGGTCTTGACTACAAACTGTTAAAGTGGAACCTTTCACCTTGAAATGACGCAAATGATGCTGCTAACCCCTCCATATCAACAGGCCACAACCAGTACCAGATTTGAAAATCCTTACACTATCCCTTCCAAAAACACTTGAGAAGTTAAATTTAAAATTAATGTAGTATTTCTTGCCATACAACAATCATATGAACCCATATTTTTCAAATTATGGCAACGTAAGGCTCCTCAAGTTATTCTCAACGATCTGCCATTTTGAATCCATTTTGAACCAAATTTAAGAGGTCACTACACATATAGTCTGACCTCTCTAGATCGATTTGAAAAGCAGATATGGAAGATTCATGGAATTTCCTATGGTAATTTCCCCTCTAAAAACTGTTTTTGGCTCTAACTCCCTTTCAAATTCATTAGGAAAGCTAAAATCAGAATAGATTAGACATTTGGGCTCATTTTATCATATGACATTACAATGAAAAATTTTCAATTTCTCGTGCACCCTCACCATATTTTAAGGGCGATAACCTCTCTTTCTCCTCTCCAACATCATATGTGAAGCTGAATTTCGAATATGGTACATTTCCGATCCTCAATAACAATATAAATTAACATCAATTACATTTTTATTAATTTGAGGCTCTCCAAGCTCTCCTCAGATTTTGATAATCCGCCATTTTGGGATGATTTCGACCAAAATTTAAGGGATCATATTCTAGTGCCAAACTAATCCAACAAAGTATAACTTTTATAGATTAACTTGATGAGAAGATATGGAATATTCAAGGAATTTCATTACTCAAAACTTCTTCAAAAAATCGTTTTTTTTTTGCTTCAACTCCCCTCCAAATGCACTTGGGAAGCTGAAATTTGCATATGTTGGTGTCCGTGACTAGCTCTTTTATAAGTTATCATAAACGAAAATTTTGAGCTATTTGTCTCCCCCCCTCCCTATCTTCAAAATATAAGTTTTAATATTCAACACTCAAATTTAGCCGAGACATGGGTTTCTAAAACTGATTGGCTCATTTTGTTTTATATGATGATTGCTCAGGGTAACATAAATCATCATATGGGGCAGTATCACCAAATACGTGGGACAAAATGAATCAATGTATTTAAATGATAGAAAAATAATCCAAAGAGTATTTGCGAATTATTATATCAAAAATACATAAGTAAATTAAAGTTATTACATAGTTTAAAAATGTCAAATTCAGTCAAATTTGTTGGTCTGTGATATTAGTTCATTGAGCCCCAAGGGGAGTCTTAGTATAAGAGAAAATTCAAAATTAACGTCTAATGCACCACCTTATAGCTAATATGATGTATGTTTCATAATGAAAACTGATACCAATACGAAAAAATACCAGAAAAAAAAAGGTAAAAATAACAACAAAAATAAAAAATGTATCAGAATAAATCTAGCCAGTATAGGTTTCAGTACAGAAGGTGCACTGTCGTATTGTCAACATACGGTGGAAGTATCAAAAAATTTAGTCAAGATGGGGATTGAAGTACAGTGCTTCATCTTACGCTATGTGCAGTTCGACCCCATCTGACTATAGTAGTTGCAAAAGATATTAAGAATATTCGTTCATTCATGATATGGATAATCGATGAAGAAATTAAAAATAAGACTTTTACGTAAATTTCGTCCCACAACTTTTGCAGATGTCTCAAAATTTGAAATACAAAAAAATCGATTATCGAATTTTTGTGAAGCAGCACGCCTGTTTATCGGCTTAACTTTGCATGAATTAAATATTCTTTTTTATGCCTTTCCATTATAAAAAGCACAAGAAATGGTTTCAAGAATTTTCAAAAATTCACAACTCCCAAATAATGAGTTAAATATCAAAATAATTTCCCTTACATCATGCCTTTGGTTATACTCGATCATTTTAGATCATTAAAAAAAAAATGAATTTCGTGACGATTGTTCTAAAATTTCGAGTTGTGACTTTGGCACCTAAGCACCTCCGAAATAAAGATGTTCATGCGAAATGAAGGTCTATTCCTTATCAGAGGCATGGTATGAGACGACTCAACTTCTCAGCGGGCATGAACTTCCAAGTAGATAAGCCTATAAACGAACCTTATTTACATTCCTCTTTTTATATACAAAATATTTCCTTCCATTCAAATAACACGATAATGCTCGAAAAGATCCTTGGATGAATTTTTCACTCTTCAAAAAAAATGCAAAAAATTACATCTCGAATATATCAAATTGATTAAATATTCACAACACGAAATGTAACGTCGCCACTCCACGATACCCAACCATGCGGTATCGACACTCGATGATGAAAAGGCTCCTTACAAAATCATAAATTAACGTTCAAGGATACTTCGATACCGCAAAATTACATTCGGCACGATATGAATACATTTCGTCATTAAACGTATTCCACTAAATCAGAATCTAGTGATCGTTGTACACGTCGGTACATACGATGATTGACGCTTGCATTGAAATAACTCTCGCCGCGACTGGTATTCAATGAAGAGAAACGTCATACGTTTTACGTAAATTCACCGCAACGACGTAATTGAAATTTAAGAACAAAAACTCCGCCTGGCTCGTCATACATGTCGACTTGAAAATCAAGATCAACGATTATACGAAACACTGAAAACGAAGAGCGGACATTTTTATGGCGTTGTTCTTCGGACCACAAACCAGGACATAATGTTTAGCCCGTCGCGACTGCTAATTGTCTTACTAAAAAAAATTTCCCCTTGGTCCTCATTTACGACCTCTAACACGCGGTAATAGAATACTCCACCAACGACAAATACGACCCTTCTTCGCCAAATAAACCAGTAATCTATAACATCTCCGCACCAGCCAATGAGTACGCGTATTAGAAACTCGGTATTTGATTACATAATGATAAATTAAGCTCCATCGTTTCGAGGATTTCTAAAAGCGTAAACATTGTCTCATTGTTGATGGCCAGAAAATACCTCATTTGACAATGGCCATTAATCCGACGCGCGCTCCAATGACTGATAGCGATTCGCTCTTCACAGACGTGCGCCGCGCGTACGTGTTCTCTACCTTTACCACCACTATGTGTCAAAAGAACGAAAAATATTTCAAACTATTATCCTATGCATTCGGTTTTCGAGACTGTTACATCAGACGGTGCAGGGATGCGACATACCAGCGCTGTTGGACTTTGGCGGTCGGCGAGGCGACGGGTAACTTTATCAGGTTCACCGACCCGTCGACTTTACAGAAAATGTAATAACAGCAGTTAGTTCCACCTCTCGCTCTGCACTCCCAATACACTTACTTTCCTCCCAGTCTCGATATTCCGTATAAACCGCGGCACGGGACGCCTTCGCAAACCGAAATACGCTCATCTTCTCTACCAATTAAACCTTCTTCGTTGAAACATAATTTCCAGAGGACTCGTAATTTCGCTACGTAAACGAAAAATTTTCTCTGTGCAATATTTTAAACGTTATAAATATTAATTCACGCGTTTACCATTCTCGATTTATTAAATAGTGGCGCAATGCGAACCAATGAACCAGCCAATTCGATTCTGAGAATTGTGTACTCATCAATATAACGTAAACGTGACAAAGGTAATTACAACGTGGTTGTTTTTTTTTTTCATTTCATTCACAACAGTCTGCCAGCATAATTGATCTATAAAACATATTCGTGGTAAACATACCATTTTCGATGAATTCAATGCGATGGTCATGACCGCATGTACCCGCAGACTCGTTCCAGCCATCTCGTCTTCACCCATCTCCTTGGCGAATATCGAGGAAGACTCATAACAAAAATGTGGTTAAGAAAGAACATAACATACGAGCTCGAGCAAATATGTTCGATGGCTCGATATCAGATTTATCCACAAAACGACTCGCACACGCCATCTAACGTATTCTATTTGTACTTCAGCATCTCCTTCACACAGTACACCCAACATCGCAACCATGCTTTCTGATCTCGCAGTTTACCCATTTTGTATTCTATTTAAAACATTTTCCCAAAAGTTCCAGCATTATGAAGCGTAAAAATTGACCAAAAAAATTACAATTCGTTTCCTGTTCCTATTTTGTATCCAAATTTTACGACTTATCAAGGATATAAAATTCACCGAGCATGACCGAACGAGCATACTTCGGATTCGAACCCCTGAATCGAAGTTTATAAGAATTATCTACCGGATAGAGCGTACGACTTACGCCCTTTCTCTTTTCCTTATGGAGCTTTCACAAAATATAGCGAGTAAAAGCATCCAGCTAAGCTGCAAAAACAGAACCAACACTGAATATACATAGTCTGCAGATTATAACGTTGGGGCTGGTTCAAAGTTTATTGACCTATAATAGGTTACACTATTTGAGAACGAATGAAAAATTTCAACTTCGTTTTTCCGAGTGTATTGTTTACAGTCCGGGCATTTTATGAAAAAGGTGAAAAAAATTTAGAACAGCAGGTTTTTTGCGGGAATGTGTTCAGAAGGGTCTCAGTAGTTATCCTATAAAACCCAAGAGCCCCAAGTATGGAGGAACATTTTTGAGGGAGTGTTTCACCCCCCTCCCAAAATGAGTTTTTTCGCATTATTTTGAAAAATATCAACTTTGAATAAAAAATAATAACAAATTCGGAATCAACGTCCAATTTCCGATTGTTTCATTTTTTTTAAGTATTGTATGAATTGAAAGTTGCATTATATCGTACCCCAGTGGTTGTTTACAAGTATTTGAGGGATTCAACACCATTTCACGAAATGCTTCAAAAAATTATTCCCACTTTATCCTTCAATATTTGGGTATGTCTTTAGAGCGACATATAATGCAACTTTAAATGCACACAATGCTTAAAAAAAAAATGAAACAAATTTTTGAGCTCACTTTGCTTCACCTTTACGTGCTGCGCTCAAAAATGATTTCGACGAGCTTGTCCTTATTGAAATTAAAATACAAATAATATTGAACAGAGAAATGTAACACGAAGGCAGTTTGAACAGCTGAAAATATCTTGCTTCTGCAGTAATCTCTTAATTATGAATAAACATTTTCGCTTGATGTAATACACATATATACTGTATACATGTGAACGCTTCGGTAATATTAAAATAGCCCATCCCCTGGATAGGGGTGCGTTGAGTAAAAATACTTTTGTAATCCCTTACATACTTATAAAAAATTGTTGGGGTACGATAAAGTATCATTTAAGTACAAATTTCAACAAAGCTGAACTATCTGAGATTTTCGGAAAGTCGAAATTTTGAACCCCCTCCCCTTAAAGGCTCATGTTTTACTTGAAAGGGGTCGTGTTGGGTATCATCGGATCGGAAATTAGACGTAGATTCCGAATTTGTTATTATTTTTTATTCAAAGTTGATATTTTTCAAAATAATGCAAAAAACTCATGGGGGGAGGTGAAACACTTCCTCAAAAATGTTCCTCCATACTTGGGGCTCTTGGGTTTTATAGGGTAACTACTGAGACCCTTCTGAACACATTCCCGCAAAAAACCTGCTGTTTTAAATTTTTTCCACCTTTTTCATAAAATGCCCGAGCTATTACTAATGACGTCACTATGAGCAACTATCGTGCGATAATATCAACAACCAATAGCGTATTGTTTTGATGAACAATGATGGAATTTCGATCATCCCTCTCACACTCCAAAAGCTGTAATATATTAAGTTGCTCATATTGAAATCATTCAGAACCAAATACCTATTTCTTATTTTCAATGGTTTTTATTCTCAAATTCTTATGGTTAACAAAACCAATAGAAATTTATTCAAATTTCTTGATGGTCTGACAAAATGATTAAACCTGTTATAGGTCAATACACTTTAACGCAAGTCAACATTGTCTCTTCTTAGATGTAAACTTCAGTAGGATGAGGAGCCGTGGTATCGAGTCCTACATTGTCAAGGGTCCACTATCAACATATAAAACAGTAACGTGTAGGGACATCATTTCCACAACAACATCTCAAATCAAATTAAAATTTTATCTATATTGAAAAAAATAATCATGCATTTGAAGAAGGAAAACATCAACCATGAAGAGCCCCATTTTAATGAGCTCATACCTGGAGCCTTAGAACTCTGAACACGGGTAGTGGTGATTTACATAGAGAGAAGAAAAGCCTGATAGCAAATCAGTTGACGGCAATTTACTAAACAAAAAGTGTAAGCAGCCATACCAGGTTACTGGAGCTGAGTTTTCAATTAGAGCTTGCTGTAATTTGCAGGTAACGTGGCTAGCCTCATTACGTCTATATTCAGTACAAAGACTCAAAACTCTAATCTAATTACAGAAGTTCATTGAAAATTATGAAAAACCAGAAATAATGATAAGCTTCGAACTTTTTCTATCGTAGAATTATAATAAAAAACAATTTGAAATGTGCTTTTTCTCATACAGAAATTCTTTTGAGAATTTATTCAAGACTTGAACTGTCTTCTACATGCTCCAATTTCCATTCGAGGAGAAATTTCATATACAAAGTGCAATCAACACTGCGTCCGCAACTGCATAGCACTTCACGGTCACTCACCTTACATCATTTACTTCACCATCTTAATTTGGAGGTGGCGGAGCGCCGTGATTTACATCATTAGCCTTCTTATACGGCGTAAAGGCATATCAGCGGCCGACAAACCTACTGTATACAAATCGTGATGATAGTTGGACGGTTCACCTTTCCCATCCCTGCGCTATGGGACTTCGTTGGTTCTAAAATAACAGCTCAATTCAGAACCTCGTTTCGTTCTCGTGTATAGTAATTACATCGTACACGCTCGTTTCGTGTAACTGTCTTTTTCGATGTTTTTACTTTTCTCTTCCACCTTTCCTCGCACCCGGCATAATTGATATTTTCACCCAGGAAACGCTATTCAACAAGTTAAATTTTGAAAATTTCATCACCAGTACCGAACATCGTAACAATCTCCGAAACGGGCATTATTTATTCAATTCTATCGTCGAGCAATACAAACAAATGTTTCGGATTCTTGAAAGCCTTTCCATGCTTATGGAATATTTATTAACAGTTAATATATTAATAATTCAAGCTCGAGTTGACCACCGCACCGTTGCTTTCGCCGGTACCGACGATAACTATTGTATCGTCGTTACAGTTACGCCTTGTGACATTTGGGTAGCTATTTGGTCGTAAGTAAACTTTTAAGGCGCCAATAAGAATTCACGAGCGGGTCGCGATATTCGGTAAATTTTCTTCATACCTTCCAACGTCTATTCGCGCCGCTTTATTGCGAAAAAGTAAAGAAAGGTAGTTCTATAGATATTACGCCCGAGTACATGTTGATTCAATATTTATTCGATTTATTTTATCGCAAATTCTTTTCTTCTGTTGAAAAATTTAAAAAATTAGATTTTCATCATTTACTGTAAACAAAAGAAGCTACAGGAAACTATCGAAAGTTCGAAACTAAATTAAAGATGAGCTGAATTTGAATTTATCTTTGACGAATACTATTCAGCCCCAACTACTCCTATCATTAATGCAGACAATAATTTTTAATAAAACAATGTTTAAAAATTACAACAACTAAGAAAAAATCATCTTGGAGACCTAAAACTTTCTATCACTTCATGGTATATTTTTTACTTTCATTTCTTTTACTCTGATATGGTGAGTTTGCTCTGAGATGATTTCGAGTCCATGCTTGAATGGCAGATGTGTAGTGGGTAATATAAAAAAACATTTTTAACCAAATTCTTGGACTACTTTTTTTTTTTAAATCGTTGTTTTAATTACATGGTAGGCAAATCCACCTCCTTCTCCACATAATTTTTTTATATCAGGGGAACAACATTTCTTCACAATTTTAAATGTATACTTGGTGATCATGAATTTGTTTACTTGTAAAAAAACAAGTACCTACTACAAATTTAGTTACATAAAAATTTGCACCCATTAAAAGCTATTGTGCCAGGAAAAGGTGTAGTTAACGGGAAAAGTGGAAATTAATTTCATAAAGTTTATACATCATTAAATACTCTATAAACAACAGATTTTTTGGTACATTCTAATACAGTGATATGAGAATATGAAGAACCAAGAATCGTAAGTTCTAGAAAAAAAAATTTACCATATGATTTTTTTAAGGGGTGGGGGGGAGTTTAATTCTGACCCTTAAAAACAAAACAAATAAAATAATTTCCAATTTTATTAAACTTCAGAATGTCTTTTCATCAATTTATGTAAAAGTGAAAATTTTCCAGTTTTCTAGCCTTTCAGAAAATATTTTCATTTTGATTTTTGGTGATTTACTACCGCAGAGAATGATGAATGATTAATTTACTCACATCATTGATGAGATGAAAGAAAATGAAATTAGGATGGTCTTCATGCTGATAAAATTTTTGAAACAAATTTTTATTTAAGGATTTAAATATGATCCCAAACAAAAACAAATTTCAGTTTCTAAGAATTCATTTATAAAAACCAACAATTTTTTATGTTGCATCCTAGGTCCATTTATTCATAAAAATCGAAAGAAAATATATCACTCACTGTTCTTCCATCATGATTTAACAATTTCAGAATGCTTACCTGAAATCATACACATCTAAATAAGTTGCTATTTATTAATTCTGGTATCACAATTCATAAAAATATACACTACTGCACCCCAATATTATCCCAAATAGGTAGAATACAGACAATGGGATAAAGGAAAACACTGTTTGAAACAAATAGGGAGCAGCAGTGTATTACAGCGTATAGAGAATTCTTATTTAAAATAGGCACTGACTATAAGTATTTAACTTTCTTTATAACTGGAAGAGTGTTCGAAGAATTTAAGGTGAAATATATTTTTTTCACAATTATAAATATTCTTTGAACAATGCAAGTTGCACCACAATGCAAAGAATGAAAGTTTAGGAATCACTGTGGTAATTTATTAGGATTCATTATTGATAAACATATATTTTTTATTTATCAACTCGGTTAAAAATAAGACCATTCTAAATGAAGTCATGAAAATATAGAGTAACAGTGGAGATTAAGGAGGGCGGAATTCAGAGTTTTCTCTGGGTAGTAAGGAGACGAGAAAAAATTAATCGGCAAATGTGGCTCAGAAAGCGTGAAAAAATTTTACTTTCTAAAGTTAATGAAATCACCAGCCAAAATGAGGTCAAAGTTTTCAAAAATTTGAAAATTTCGAAAAAACTAATTTTGGTCAATTTCATTTTATTTTTGCTTCAAAAATTACCCTTCGTCGTCTCGAGACTGAAACAATTATTAGAGTCAATTTTTTTTTATACAAGGAAATATATCTCTCTTTGAATTAAATACCATGCATACTATGGGGCTGATTTGAGCTGTTAAGGACTGTGGAGAACAAATGCACCCAATTTTTACCTCACATGATTTTCCAGAGTACCTCGCAACTATATAGTTCAAAATGACATAATGCATTTCCACGATATTCTACTATGAAATAACTCATAACTTGGAAACCCGTATGAAGTAAAAATCAGGTTCAGTGTTTTCAAAGTCCTAAAGAGCTCAAATAATGTCCAAATTATACGTATACGATCTATAACTTATTCATTCACATATTATTCATTTTTGAAAACACAAAATTTGGTGCTCTTCGAAATTAAAAAAAAAAAAAAAAAAAAACTTCATATTGGACCTAGAAAATTCCGAACTGACCAAAAATCAATTTTTTCGAAATTTCAAAAATTTTGAAAACTTTGACGTCATTTTGGCAGACTTTTTAATTAACGTTGACGACTGAAATTTTTTCGGGCTTTCCAGGGGTTATTCAGCTATAACTTCTCCTTCGCCTCTCCACTTCGTAAAAATCCAACATTAAGCCCGACCCAGTTGAAACTTCAACTTACCCAAAAAAAATACTTCTTCTAATAAAACAATGTCCTTACTGAATTCGATCTCAAATTTTGATTTGTAAAATAAAATGAAAAACAAACAAACATTTTTTCAAAATCTTTTTTTGTGAATATTTTGTGGTCAAGAATACACATTCTTTCAGCTATTTGAAAAATCATTCCAAATAATCCTTCACAATAACCTTACAGGCATCTTGAAAAGTCGAATTCTTCTCTCTTTATTTTGAAAATCAATGTGTGTGGTGAAAGTAGGCATTTTTTGAGTTCCTTATAAAAGCTCTGAAAACCCTAGAAATTCCTCCACCTTCGCTCCATTTGAAGGCATTATACAAAAACTCAGGTAACAGAAGATTTCAAATTTAAAGTTCGTCAACAATATTATACTTTATGATAGTCCAAAATATCTAATCGTATCCCACTTTCAATATTTTTATTTTTTCATATAGGCACGCAACTAGTTAACATACTCGTATATTCATTTTTTAATTATTAATAACTGAGGCAAAATTCGTTTTATTTACATAAGCTGATGATGGATTCTAAACTCGATTACGAATCTAAAATGCAGAACCTTGAATTAACATTCATACATGAAACAATGCCACTTAATTTTTTCTATTATTATTTATGTGAATTCTCATTTATCATTTCATAATTCAATGATATAAATTATCGTATGATGCAATATCATCATACATCTAATAAATGCTGAAACAAAAATTACATTCTGATAGCCTTTGTATCCTTCAAAAATCTGACTAGAAAAATTAATTCTAAAATCAAAAATTTTTTCCTCAAACGCACCCCCACCCATACCGTCACCAAGAAAACATAAAATGCAAACTGCATTTACGCAAACCGTATCATATTAATTCACTGGTGAGATTTATGGCTAGCTCATAAATAATTAATAATGACACAAAGAAAGGAAGTAAACAATAACACAGCGCTCAAGCATCGTCTAGCATTAATGAGTCATTCCTAACAGGTGTTCGCCGTTCATACATTACACGCACATATAAGTTACGAATGCATTGCCATGATATATGAGGCTAATAAACGTAACCAATTTGATACCCATACCAACCTGATTTAGTCTTAGATTCCTCCTCAAGCAGCGTCCAATTCGGCGTTGACGTATTCAACGTACATTGCTGAGCAGCACACTCCAAATCTTTGTAAGGTCCACAGTCGACCATACCGCATTCGCAGATATCACTCATCTTTACATATTTCTTGCACCTATGGAAAAAATCGACAAAAATACAGTCATCGTTTAGGTACCACTGCAATGTGTGGCAGTACGGTAGCGAGAGGGGAACCACGTATCATGACATCGTCGCAATAAGGCATGCAAATGATTAAAGATAAATGTACCGTTATCTGTAGTAAAAGTTGCTCGCTTCGGTAACCATACATATCTATACAGTGTAAGTTGAGCAGTCTCAGATGTATTCTCAAGGCGCCAAAAGCCATAAATTATTAATACAGAATGCTTCCAATTTACAGAACAATAAAGTTTGCTTCTTTTTTTTTTCGTTTTAATGAAAAAGAAACAATTGCGACGAAAATTGTTTCTCTCTTTTTGCGGTTCTGCTTGAGGTTTTTGTTTTATTAGAAATGACAACTTCTCCTTTACAAGCGTTGTACTCGCGTTCGAACCCACTGCTAGTTTTACCTTTCGTAAAATGCAACTCTTTATTTCGTGTGTAACTGTATGTACATGGCTAAGTGCATCAAAATGGCGAACAAATGAAAATTTACCTCGTTCATCATCTTACGCTATTGTAAAACGTACAGATTTATAGCGTAACCGAGCTCGTCCGAATGAAGCTACATTTAAATTAGAAAACTTATCCCTTTGCACCGAAATACCACTCGAACGAGTCTACCCGAAACCAGTTCGTTCAACTGTGAATTCGTCGCTTTTTACTTCAACGTTGGTAGGTTCGAACGCGTCATTGTTTCGAAAACTTTCCTTTTAACGTTTTTTCTTCGTGCGAAAAATATTTTTTCGATTCGACATCATTATCGGCACCGCTGCTGTTTCGTCGTCATCGTTTACAATAATTCAAAACCGAACGATTCAAAAACTTTCTTTTTTTGCCCGTACACCCGACGACCCGACAACATATGCTGTACCGAAAGAATCTTACAACGCGTAATTTGTTATCGAACTTCTCAGCCAACAGGAAAGTTTTATAAACCTTTTTTTATAGCTTTTAGATGTCATTAGTCTTCTCCAGTTGGGCAGAATTTGTTACCACTATACATAGCCCTATCGTTCTGCTTGATTAGCCACGATTTCGAATCCACGATAATAGATACGTGTTCGATTTAACGCTGCCCAACATCACTAGTTATCAGAGGAGAGATTGTCCCCTGGCCCAGAAATCTAAATTTTAATAGATTTTTCAGCTTATTTACAACTCCAATTGAAATTATTTTTTTCTATTACAGTTTTTCAAAATTTTCATTATATTTAAGAAAGAATAGGAAAGAGTGGACCCAAAAATTATTTTTTCATACTTTGGGGAGGAAAGCGCTACTTTACCTCCCGCTCCTCGCTAATCGCTTGGGTCTCAAACGAGCGCTTTCCTCCCGCATTTGGGAAAAATTTCGTTCACTACTCGGGAGAAAAATTGATTCTAGACTCGGGTGACAAACCTCACACTCGTCAAGAATCACTTTTACCTCCCTAGTTGTATTGCCTAGGACTAATTCTCAGTATACGACTCTCTAAACTTGACTTTTGTTGAATTTGTTGAATACACATATTTTCGCAATACTTTTCGAAATATGTCAATGAGTAATAATGATATTTTTTACACATTATTCTTGTTTTTTCTTCAAGTAAGAAATTAAGAATAACGAAGATACCAAAGATGAGCGCGAATTTAATCTGATGACGAACGCGATACTGGAAACGTCACATAGGCACGTTTCTGCTGCGACGTTTTCGTATCGTGACCACGTACAGAATGTAAACGACTGCGAAGTAAAATGTGCAACGTTTGTCATCACTCCATAAAATGTGATACGATATCATTTTGCACATAGTTCTCTCTAAACATATTTTAAAAAAACCAATTGCTGGGCAGCATTATCGGTGTTTTTTGTTTACATGGGGGGGGGGTGGGAAGACTCGACATTTCGAAAGGAATAGATTTCTCTCATACGTACTTCCATTCAAAATAATCTGAACAACTTCCATAATTTATGACTAATAACTAAATTTCAGTATAGTTGGGAAATAATTAATATTATTATTTTCAATTTTGAATAATATCAAGATTATAAAAGTATTCGTAATTTTTTGTTTTATTGTTTACAGCGCTATCTACTTCTTTGACCATACTGGGTAGAAAATACAAAAAAGAACCTACCTTCTTTATCATACATAATTCTTTTACAAAAAATGTGTTAATTAATGTGGAGTAATGAATAAATTCCCATTCATAGTTATGAAATAAGATAAGGTACATATTCCAGTTCCAGTTTATGAGGATTAAAGGCAAGCGAAGACACCAAATTTAATGATTTTTGAACTATTTTGTTTATAAAGGTGTACTGGGAGGAGGAGGAGGAGGGGGGAAGTAAAAAACGTTTATCGAATTATTACTTTACAAAATAAATAAAATTATGCTTAAAAAGCTTCCAATAATTTTTTTGTTTGAGTAAACAGGCCAGTTGAAATTTTCACAAGGTTGGGCTTAATTTTGGACTTTTACGAAGCTGAGGGGCGAAGGAGAATTAGTAGTTAAATAACTTCTAGAAAGCCTGAAAAAATTTCAGTCGTTAAAGTTAATGACATCCGTCAAAATGACGTCAAAATTTTCAAACATTTATTAATTTGGAAGAAACTGATTTTTGGTCAATTCGGAATTTTCTGGGTTCAATATAGGCAAAGGTTCTTATTAATTTTCTGAAGAGCACCAAATTCCATGCTTTCAAATATGAATAATACGTGAGTGAGTAATTTATAAATCGCGTACATATAATTTGGGCTTTATTTGAGCTCTTTAGGGCTTAGAAAACGCTGTACCTGATTGTTATGTAATGATTTTCGAAGACTGATAAAATTTTCCAGGCCTCTAATTTAGAAAAATTAAAATGTCTACATATGAACTCAAAAACAAAAAAATTTTTAATGTCCAACATTTTGCAATACTGAAGCCTTTCTGAATAATACTGATTGTATTTTCCCAGAATGAAATGTTTGGTAATTTATTTGAGGACTCAAAAAACCCTGTTTGGTATGCTGGTAATGACGAACCAGTCCAATATCATTTCACATATGAAACTATACATTTGCGTGTACTTTGTACGGGTATATATATAGTTCTATACACATGATGCAAGAAGTGTAAAAGAAAATTGTACGACATTTTCATTTTAAATTTAACACTAAAAATGTAGAAAAAGATGTTACAAGCTCTCAGATTTATTTTGGATTGCCACAAGAAAGGAGAATCCCTAAATGAGTTATACCACAACAAAAGATGCGAGTTGAGTATTTTCTCATAATAATTATAATAATAGTTTTTTCATTTCTTTTTTGAAAGAAAGCTAATTTGTAAAAAAACATTCCCTGTAAGGACATAAAAGTCACCTCACCTACAGTTTCAAAAGATGATCTCAAATTGCTCACTCGAGAGTCGTGTTCCAACAGACAAATTAGGCACTCAGAATCAGGTGTTAAAAAAAACCACAAAATCAGAATATAGTCGGAGCTATCTGCCAGTTCTTTCATTACCTGTGTAGTGCTTCGCGCACCAACTACTTCTCGCAGATAAAATAGTGCGCGAAGTACTACATAAAGATCTGGCCATTCGGTAGTCAACACACACATAGCGTACACATTTATGCTAGTACTGTTAAGCGTTTTACTTATGAGAGTCGGACGCTACGGATGCGCGAGGATCCCATACTCAACAATTAATAAAAGTATCTATTTTACACTACCGTGTTATCAATTAACTATCCGGCAAACACTGGTAACATTTGTAAAGAGCATGGGTTGATAGGTAGATCGAAATGGCCCTCGAAAGGTTTTCGAACGATCCATAAGCCAAAAGGTTGACCATATCGAGAGAAAATGTTCCCCCAAATTTTTGGACTACAATTATGCCTACATTCGGAGATGTAGGCAAAAACAAATATTTTAATTAATTTTTGTTCTCGGCATATACGAAAGTTGATACGATGAAATTTTTGTCAATTTTTTCAATGTTTTTGATTGCTCAAATAATAATTTATTAGCTACTGAAATTTTCAAAAGATCATTTATATATGAAGCTTTTGAGGCACAATTACCAAACTTCCGCATGAAATATATATTTTATTTCCAAACATGGCATGAAAATTTCAAACATTGTTGGAAAAAACTAAAATAGAAGAAAGGAAGAGAGGTTTGATTGACACAGGTCCATTTTCAATTGAAAAATAACAAAATCGCCATATCAACTCTGCTCTTGAGTACCAATTAACTAAGTTTCTGCCCTGAAAGACGTGGATATTTCAGCTAAATAAATTTTTCGGTACTGAATGAATAAGAAATGTGCGAAATACAATTCATCCATTTTATAAAAATTCAATATGTGAATTTTTCGAGTATTCGAAAACCGATTGGAATCAGCTTAAAAAAATCACAACGTTTTGACAATTCGTAGCTTCAAGGATACAATCATAAATCAAATTTTAATCTAGAATCTGTATATTTCATCACACGTCCGAAAAAAATTCTGGTATTTGCCAAAGAACAAGAAACATATAAACATACACAGAGCTGAATTTATCTCATTTTCAATCAGATGGATATGAATGGTACTAATAAATGAAAAAATAAAATATAAAACAACATATCAAACGTAGTGGAAACGTGTCCAACAAAGTATACGAAATTTGAGGCTTCATTTTCCCCTAGCTTCTGCGAAACTAAAGAGTTCCTCATTTCATCATAATTCGGTATTTCTATACTTGTTAATGATTCATAAATGTCTTTAATGTGGAACTCAGATACCAATAGATAAATCTAAATGAACATGTTAAATTATTCTTCTCTCCTTCGGTCCTCCCTATAAAAAAAGCATCTCTTTTTATATGGGTTTTTGTTAATAAATTTGTCAACGTGTCAACGAAGTGAATACGGTTTGAAAATACTCTAAAAGTGGATGAAGTCGTTCTGCAGTGTCTGGTATGTAACTTCGTAGAAAAGAAATTCCTTTCTTTATTTTTCAGCTGCGCCAAATGCCAAAAAAAAAAACACGTTTATAAGGTTTCTTTCAATTTTAAGTATTTTTATTTCTCTGATTACACTTCTGACATTTAGAAATACTTTTAAATTAAAGAAATCCTTACCAAGAAGCCCACTTGGTGAATAAGTTATGTACATACTTATACCTTGAAAATCAGACGTCTTGAACACTTTGAGAACCCTTTACGCAAACAGATATACAACCTTGAGGCGTATTTCTATTACGCTTACTCTATCCGTTCCAAGCTTACAGAAGAGAATTCTGAAGGACGGAAAAATTTCGCTTCTTGATTTCGACATTTTTTCCCCTCGATAAAATGCCCTTCTTTATCTTTTTTGTTGTTGTTTCAACGATGAAATAGTTTTGTTTACCGCAGTACACGATATTACACATTGCGACGTATCTTTATGAAAACTATACCGGTGGAGAATTGAAGATGCGAGTAGAATTTCGTAAATAAAAACGACTTATTAAAGTAAAACAGTTATTCACGATATCGAAACGCATACGCTGACCCCCCTTTTAAACTATGTTAATTAAAATGTTCCATTCATACCTAAACACAATAATAAAAAATTCTTTCGACAATCCTGCGGCAAGTTATGAAATTAGAGTACGAAAAAAAATTGCTCTTAAAATAATTAAATTTCGACCCCTTCCGCCGAAATTTTCACCATCGCTCGACCACATTTTTGCAGATTCGAAGAATAACCCGTAGCAACGTTCGAAATCGCTAAAAAACTTTCCAACCAACGTCAACGTTAAAGCAAAAGAAAAACGATGAAAGTTAATAAACGGAATTTAATTTATCCCCGCGAGTCGTCGAATGCGCCATTTTTAAAAGTAATTTTACGCATTGTAAACAGCGAATAAATAGGATTGCATTTGACGTTCGTTTTCCGCGCGTAGTAATTTCTTCGCTACATAGTTGCGACAGTTTTCCTCGCACGAGCACTAGGTTGTTTCGCCATTAACAGCGTACCTTTAAATCTATTAAAATAGCGTTTAACGTGTCGAGAGTTTTTAAAAAATCGCACTATACTGTACGCTCGGCTACCATATCCATGACCTACCACAATTACATACGCTGAGACAGGTCCGGTATCTTACACCTGTTCGGTTCGCTTCACCGAAGTGCTCGCGTTACTCTGTCTAAAGTTGTACCATGATTCGACACGAATGAGATCAGTTTTTGACTTCAACAGGCTTAGAATGGTGAAACAGTCACTAATTTTTGTGTACCAATTTCCAACCTCCTAACTTCCAGTATTATCAATTTAATGCCTTTTCTAAACACGCGCCATGAACTCACAATTATTTTTGTTTTGCAAGATCAGGGAATACAATTACCTATGTTTTTATGGTAGGGGAAGTATGGTGGGGGAAGAGGGCGCGGTAAATACTATAGATTTTCAAGATAATGCATGAAAATTTTGTCAAAATTGTAGGACAAACATTCTAAATTTTTTTTTTGTAAATGTTTCATAGGAACTAGGTCTTTTCAGCTGCGTTTTCAACTAAAAACGATGGCTATTACAACCTAACTCATTAGAAAGGGAGGAAAAAAACTTGACCCAAAAATTGATAGAAAAATCGCAGGTGAAAGTAGGATTTGAACCCACGCCCGCCGGGTCCTCATACCATCGAGCATACCACTCCACCAGGGATCGCTTGGCAGAATTTCGCTAAAATTTCGTATACATGTGTTGTACAGTCATACGAAGGGTTCTGACAATCTTCCCGAAGTATTTCGAGAAAAACATCCAGCTCCAATATGACTGTATTCATATTGACGATTCCACGTGGAATGGCTGAACTGTAGCGGATTACCTTCGAGTTGCAAATCGAGGTGATCAAATGTACATGGCTTATGGAAGGAAAATGAGTTTTTTTCAATTTTTAACTAGAATAAGAGGGTTTACGTAAGATTTTGTAAGAACATGAATTAAAGATATTAAAATTTCGCGTCGATTGATGTAAGTTTCATTCGAATTCACGCAATAATGACGCTTCTGTGAACACTTCTTCAATATGTCATTGGCATGATACCAACTTTGCACAAAAAATTCTCTCAAATAAATACGATTGCGCCAATTTTTGATTTCATCTCTTAGTAGAGGATATTATCGTCTTTCCAACAGGATATCGACGGATTTTGTAGCTGTAATATTCATGCTGTAATTTTTATTCAAAAGTTGGAAATTCTCTTCTCAAAATAACTTCTACTGTGATAAGATTGATAAGAAACGCTCTACAAGCCCAGCTTGTACAAGCTCAAGTTGAAATATTTCAACTCGAGCTTGTTACAATCTTACTAGCCAGCCATCGAGCTTGTAAAGGGTTTACACTACGCTAGTTACAAGCAGCTTGTAAAAAATCAGCTTGTACGCTTGTAAAAAAGCCTCGTGAAAACCCCGTTTTTTGTTAAAAATTGAAAAAACTCATATGTACATTCGATCACCTTCGATTTGAAATGCGACTGCAGCGCTCAGGTGAGTGTGGAATCATCAATGCTTCAAGAATGGTCAACTTATTTTCATGATGTCATGTGCAGTAAGGCACTGTAAGAATAGGTATGATGGAGCCGCCATCATGGCTCGTAAATGTAAACAACATGGTTTTGAATGGGGAAGTTCTTCATCTTTCTTCACTGATTGCTGGAGAACAGTGAGTCGAAGAAATTTTTGATAATGACAATTTTCGTGGAGAATGTAAAGAGCTTTCCAATAGTATATTAATGTTTGATATTTAGCACAAACATAGCACAAACGAATGCACCAAGTTTCATTTCCAAATTCCGGAGTGGGGGTGCTGGGGAAATGCACCTACGAAATGGTTCAAAAATAGTAATCATTAAAATTTGAGGAAAACTTCAGGAGTTTCAAAATATAAATGAGAATTCCAAAAAACGTGATCATCCACCTACACCTTAATTAAACAAAATTGTAAGTAATAAAAAAAATAATACGAGTAAAAATCACCAAAAATGTAAACACCCATACAATCATATAGTAAACATACACTCGTTTTCAAATACAGATCAAGTTAGCTATTATGCAAATTCTACAATTAAATTTTTAATAAACCATCGAACTTTAATTACAACATTACAAAATCATTGGGAATCATCATATAATCAACTTTTACCAAACGTTGATGATACAATATTTTCTCAACTAATGTTACAATTTATTAGCCATCGTATTAATAACAATGAACCCACGTTTTCATTTCCACTTAGGCAATTTATCGATTTACCCTACACTAAAAGAGAACAGCAATATAATTATTATTTTTAAAATATCAATTATAACTGATACAACATAATCATCATTCAATCTTCGAGCGAAGTAGATAGAAAAACCACAGGTAAGAAGTATCATTTATCACAGTCAAAAACAACAATCATAAATTAAAAGTTTAAAAATCAACACGTTTGTAATATTACGATACCAACTCATACACAAATTCATTCAAATGAATATCAAACCAAGTCATAAATAAATAAAAATATATTGTTCAATTTCTCGGAGAATCTACAAACTTAATATACTTCAAATTGTCTAATAATCCAACATCCAGCACCAATACACTCTATTCGCTACTCATTCAAGAACTAAATGAAGAAAAAATGATTGCAATAGGGTTAATTATTTAATTTCTAAATGCCGTGAAAAAATTAGAAGAAGTCAAATAATTGACTATCATCGTAACCTGGGCGCTCTAGGGTATTAAGATCAGTTGAAAATTGCGTATTTTAGGGGAAGTGTTTTTGCAAAAAAATGCATATGTGTAGAAATGAACCAAAAAATGCCTGTGCGTGATGTATTTCGGGCTCTATGGGGCTAGCCTAGGACTAAAAAAAAAAATTTGTTATTTTTAAAAATTAATAATTAGTTATAAATTAATTTATAAATCAAAATCGATAATATTAAAATTTGTTAATAAATTGAAAAAAAATTAATTTAATATTTAAAAAATAAGTTATTATACAAAAATAAAGATATTGGATTTACTGTTATTAATAATGGTCATGAAGAAAACTTCGAGGAAAATTGTTCGAATAAAGGTTTTTTTTATGCATCTTGACTGAACTATGTAATAATATTTATTTGTTGAGCTGTGTGAACACTTACCTTCACACTTACCTCGCAGCCTCAACAAGTAACAACTAACATGACATCAAACGTCATATCTTTCTCATTTCAAACATGCTATACAAATATATTGTTAAGTAGGTACAACACGATATCATCAATTTATCAATACCATATACACGTAAGAAGATTAAAGATTCGCTAAACATCGTAATTTGTATCCTGACTACTCATTGTCATCAACAGTATTAATTTTCATTCAATGTAAATGGAGATATAGCCGTTAGTAGAATTTTTCAACATTTTCGTTCCATTCACCACATTACAGTATGTCTAATATCCCACACAATTTCCTCAGTGATTAGCACTAAATTTCGATCAACCTGACGAAAATTGAAAAAGCCTTCTGGAAAATTCGCCGCCGAATAATTTTCCATAAGTTTCGATAATAGAGAAAACGTACTCATCACCGCAAACCGAACCGCGTCGATGGCATTTTCGCAAGATAAACAACTTAAACCGACGCAATCCTATAATCGCCTATTAACACTTTATGATAATTAACGCAAGCTCTACACTCAATGAGGAAATTTTCATTCTCGTTTGTGGCGAAATTTACTTCCTATTAACGCCTAAAATTTCCCATCTTCGTCAACATCATTTTTCCGCCAACAAATCATCGACGAGACATTGTACATTCGAGCAAAATGAATTCTTTATCGTGAAAATACGGCTGGTTTTCGAAAAATCGAATTTCCCTCTCTTCCCGTCCATCACTACGAGTTTCTCTATACACCATGAACACGGTGGGACGTGGTTAGTCCTCTTTCGAAGGCTCCCTTCGCTAACATTTTCTACCTCAACTCGGTTCGATAATGTTACACTTTTATAAGGATTCTTTTTTTCATGACAGCCGATCCATCGCTAGTATATCAGACTTTATCAATATTTTTCTCATCACTGAGGTAATATCGGTTTACATAGGCTCTTCACAAAATACTAAGTTTCTGCGGGGCAACGAAAAATGGCACGTTTTAGCCTAAATCTGGTGAGTGATGGTCACGCGTACTCAGCATCTTCTTCGCATAGGTCAGTAACGCGACACGTGTTTTACGAGTTCGAATAAATTTCACCGGCGAAAGGCACGAGTCTAAAATTTACCCTCTGTTACGCTTTCGTTATTCGTTGCTGTTCGGTAACAATTTGCTCTCGTAGTTTCTTTAATTAATTACAAATTTCGAATACTAAGCGAAGCTACGCGCCAATCTCGCTAACGCCATCTCTAGTTCTCTACGCAGCGAAAATTACTTTTTACTAGATTCTCGACATTACTACACGAGATACCGGCGCGTGCGCTCCTCGCTTACATTATAATCTAACTAAGCGAATGTGTCAACCATCAGGATTAGATACACCTTGCAGCTATTCGGTGTAGCCAAGAGGCGTATTTATTGGGTAATTTAGCGCGTGTTTTCGTACACTCGAGTAAACACTGTAATAAAGTGTAAACTTAACGCGCCTCCATTATATTATAATTCGCCTCTCTGATACACCTATTCGCTACCATATAACTAGAATAATTCGGAAAACCAAATTAATCCGTTAGCCACTCCGCCACCGCTATGGTTCATCTTACGAGAATCATTTACGACTTCAGACGTCACTAAAAGCAAAATCAGAGCGTTCGAAAATTCTCAATGTCAACCTCGACCGAGATCGATTATAGAAATGGATAAATTTTCAAATATACTGCTCAACTTCCTCCTTCCATCCCTTCACTTTGACTTCACCCTCGCCACAGTTGAGAGCGAAATTTAATATTCTCTTTCGAGTGAAACTGAAACGCGACTTTTTCAACATGTCATTTCACTCCGACGAAATTCGACATCGCCATGACGTCGAAGACGTTAACGATTTATTTCAATTTAACTCCGCGCCAATCGTAAAAATTTCCTCTGTCAAGGTCTTTGATCGAAATTTTTCGTTCGTAATTCTCGCAAGTGCTTTTTAATTGTTCGCGTAACGGTTTGCTATAATCGTTATTTTTTAGGTTTAGTGCTATTACATTGTCCAGTCTCGAATGTATTGCTATTTCAGTCATACACGTTGCACGTTGGCGTTGGTATGTATATATGGTCAAGGTTACATACGCACTACTCGAACCGGTCATGAGGTAATTTATTAATACTTAATCGTCTTAATGTTATCCAACTATTACAATTTCGTTCGATTTTTATTACAATATCGATTTGGTGTAACGTGCGCTGCGCTAGTGTCTTTAATTCGTCGACCAAGAATTATTTTCAATTCTTTCTCCTTCTTTTTAATAGGTAAAACGAGACGCGATAAACGTTATCGTTTAACCACGTCGAATTCGAACATCTTTCAGTCGAGCTATTTTCGAGGCTGAATTGAAGACACGTGTCATTATAATACACAAATCGCTTCTGCCGTTCGCTGCGAGACGTATTGAATAAACTTGCTTTTCTTTTTTCATTTCTCTTCTTGCCTGAATTTAAGAGCCGCGAAAAAAGTTTAATGGAACAATAGAGTTACTTTCCAGGAAAAGAGGATTTGATTAAATTTTATCAAAAAGATGACCAGATATAATATTTGAGCAAATCAGATCAGCAAACTTTCATCAAATTTGATTTGATCTGATCAAGTTTTATCAAATTATATCTCGTCATCTTGTTTAATCGAATTTGATCAAATAGTGAAATTTTTTTCAAGTTTTATGAGAGTCGTCTACTTTTTCAAAAAAAATAATAATAAATAAAAAAATAAACGAAACTCGGTTTTATAATCTTTAACTTGTAAGTTCTTCATTGTTTCATTAAATTCAAAGTTGTTGTTTATTCGGATATCAATTCATAACGCGAGAATCATAAATCAATGAACAAACTTAACAACCAATGCAATACCATCATTTATCAAAAGAAGACATTTTTAAGGGTTTTGATATTGCCTGCAATACGTACAACGCAACCAATTCAACTTGGGATTTAAAAAAAAAAAAACTGGAGAATGAAGTACTTGTTTCAAATAAATAGTGCTGTCCACAAAACTAGACCTTCCTCATGAGCGCTTTGTTGCCATATGTATTACATGACGGACTCGAATAACAGGCCGAACAACGCAAGCTGGCAACACCGATATCAGCTGATGTTTGGTAGGCCCACGTGCATCCATGAAAGACTCTTCGTAATGGAAACACAAATAATACAAATGTAAACATAAGCACATGGACACACCATTTTCGTGTTTATTACCATGTTGCAAATATTTCACTTGTTCGGCCTGTTATTCGAGTCGCTCATGGTATTACCAATAACTGATAATTACGGAGATAAGAGAATGGTAGTCATATACAGGGTGTTCCGTTTCGAGCGCATCACCCGTAAATGGCAGATAGGTCAACTCAAGTTACGTACATGTATCATGGTTTTGTTTAAAAATCGGAAGGAGCCGAGATATGCCAGCTTGAAAAAAAATTTGCTCACAGTGATCATGAAATAGAAAAATTTATATCTCACGAACTATAAACGATGCAACTTCGTGGCTTGCTTCGGCATGTGAGGTATACAATGAAGTTTCTCTGGTGTAAAAATGGTGGGGGTAGGGGAGTTATATGAGGAGATATGAGGAAATTAGTACCGAAAAACATGCGAAAAAAGGGCGAATTTTTTAATTTTCTGTAAATAACTTTTGAAATTGTTCTATCAAGACCCCTCTTTAAAAATTTTTTATTGATGAAAAATGTGTCTCCTATAAAACATAATAGGTGAGTACCCCTAGATAGTTTTGATAATGAGAAAAAAAAAACAAAAAAATTTAACTTTTTTCGATTTTTTTTTTTTCAAAAAATTCATTTTGAAAATTGTTATTTCATGAATTACGAATGATAAGAAAGCGCGGTTAGTCTCAACTCGTGAAGCACGCAGTGAGGTTTCTCTGATGTAAAAATGGAGGAGAAAGAGGAGCTAGAAGAAGAGATATGAGGAAATTAGTACCGAAAAACATGCGAAAAATAAGTTGATTTTTTTTTGAACATAACTTCTGAAATAGCTCTATCACGTCCCCTCTTTAAAAATTTCATATTGATGAGAAATGTATCCCCTACAACATGTGGCAAGTTGAAACTAAAGTAGCTTAATAACAATTTTCAAAATGAATTTTTAGAAAAAAAAATCGAAAAAAATTAAATTTTTTCGGATTTTTTTTCTCATTATCAGAACTATCTAGGGGTACTCACTACTCACCTAGTATATTTTGTAGGGGACACATTTCTCATCAATGAGAAATTTTCAAAGAGCGGTCTTGATAGAATAATTTCAAAAGTTATTTACAAAAAATTAAAAAATTTGCCCTTTTTTTCGCATGTTTTTCGATACTAATTTCCTCATATCTCCTCATCTAGCTTCATTCCCTCCACCATTTTTACACCAGAGAAACTTCATTGTATACCTCACATGCCGAAGCAAGCCACGAAGTTGAATCGTTTATAGTTCGTGAGATACAAATTTTTCTATTTCATGATCACTGTGAGCAAATTTTTTTTTTCAAGCTGGCATATCTCGGCTCCTTCCAATTTTTAGGCAGGCAAACCATGATACATGTATGTAACTTGAGTTAAACTATCTGCCATTTGCGGGTGATGTGTCCGAAACGGAACACCCTGTATATTGTGGTTAAAAGAAATGTAATTATGCAAGAAATTACGAAATTGTTCTCTTTTTTTATCTAAAAAATGATTATTACATGAATGATGAACGAACTTCTGATGCGCATTACAATTCGATTTCATGAGGTCGCTGGTTAATTTGAAGAAATTTGGCAACGTTTTTTCTATAAACATACTCACAACGCCATCTTCATGTTTCTGGAAAAAGCTTAACATCCAAAGCCTCCGATTTTTATGGTAATTTTCACTGTTCATTTTCCTACTCACTTCCGAGAATTAGTTTTTTCAATGCTTAATACACTTTTATGCATATTACAATTATAACACCTCACCTTTCCTAAAGGAATCTTCAAAACATGAATGGTATAAACATTTTCAATTACCACTTGCTACGAGCTATCCTACATACATACAATTATACACCGCTTTCTTTCACGTGACGGAAAACTACTACACGCTGAAATAACGATGTTAAATGGAAAGTAAAGCGCGTAAACAAACGTAACGTTGGTAAACAAATATTTACATATGGTATTTTTCACTTCAACTTTATGGATCATTTTGGTTTCAATTTAAGCTTGTTCACTGGAAACCACGCACCGAGTCTTTCTACAAGCACTTTATCTTCCTAAAAATCGCTCGTGATTTTATTATCCACATTTACCATCATTTTAAAACGAAGTGGGGGTCGTTATTTCCAAGTAATTACGCATAGAATCATTAGTGCGTCCCTTTTCATATAAATGACCAAACAAGAAAAGAAGCCCACCCTTTCAAAGGCTCTAAACACCAATGGAACTGATTTTTGTTTAAAGTTTTCAAATTATTTTACGCGCAAAAAATTTCGATTAAATTTCCATTCTTTAATTTTATTTATTCAACATCCCCTGAACGAAATTGAATTCGTTGCACTATTTCATCAATTCCATTCCTTACAAGAGATATTTATCTGTTCAAAAAAATATTACTTATTGTTGGCAAAAACAGCATAGTATCATTAAGTCTGCGCACGCAACTCGTTTTAGTGTGTTCTTCATCCCTTCTTTTACGCTCATCAGTAGACTTACGAAGCATGACTGCAGAGAAAAAAAGTGGGCCCTAGCAGACATGAGAGGACAGAGCCTATATGTTAACAGGTAAAGGAATTCGGTCCTTGAAAAATTTTTTTATGATTTTTAAAAAACAATTTATAGGAATTTTTCAATACCTTCATTAACATACTGAACGTTTAATTTTTGTGATAGATACTATTCAATTGATATTTGTATTTTTCATATTTTGTGAAAGCACATGTTCTACTTGTCTGGCTAAGAAACTGCAGTTAAGCACATCAAACAGGGCTTTTTTTCCTTTTCTCTTTTTTTTCTCCTAGCGCCCTCTAGGACCACATATAAAATTCCGGGCCCGGGATAAAATACCCCATTTTCCCCACTCTCTTAGGCCCTGTTACCAGCCTGCCTGATTTGTTCATAATCTGGACTCACTCTATCATAAGATAAAATAATGCAAACGAAATGACAGGTGATGCATTTCTTCTTCGATATAATGTTCAATTTTTTCAACCGTTCTATACATTCATCATCGAGCAAGAATGTTGTACCTTTTCGCTAGGAAAAAAATACATAAGAAGCCATGTCACATGAATGGAGCTGAATTTTTAATTGCAGCTTATTCAGCTCTGCAAATGATATTGCTAACCTCCTCATGTCTGTAGGCCACACCTAATATCAAGTCTGAAAACTCTTATCCTATCCCTTTCAAAACCATTTTAAGTTGAATTCGGAACAAACGTAGTATTTCTTGCCATCAAATAATAATATGAACACATATTTGTCAAATTATAAGCACTTGAAGCTCGCCAAATTATCCTCAAATTTTGAAGGTCCGCCATTTTGGATCAATTTTGACTCAAATTTAAGAGACTATATTTTGGTCATCAACTAACTCGACATACAAAATTTGACCGTTTTATTTTCATTTGGTGAGGAGATATGGAAGGTTTAAAAGATTTCATAACTCAAGACTTCTTCAAAAAGTAGTTTTTCCTCCAACTCCCTCCGAATACGCTAAGAAAATTAAAATCAGAATAGATTCGTCACTTGGGCTCATTATATTATATAACACCTAGAGATGGTTGGAAATTTAAAGCGGTAAGTTAGCTGGTAAGTTGCCCGAAGATGAATTTCTTAAATTCTTTCATAATTTAATAGCTAGTTTTTGTGTCCATTTAGCGAAACTTTAGATCACAAATCAATTTTTTACAACAAAATCTAGTTATTTACATGAAATTTAGTAGTTTTTATCCTTTCAAATTATTTTAATTACCAGTAACTTATCGGCAACTTATATAAATTACCGGTAATTAACCATCACTAATAACACCACGATAAAATATTTTCGACCTCTCATGTACCCCATCACCTTTTTAGGTTGATGATCCTTCTAGCACCCCTTCACCATCATGTATGAAGGCAAATTTGGGATAAAGTATACTTTTTATCCGCAATAATCATATGACTTCATATTCATTATTTTGTTAATTTTACGCTACTCAAACTCTACTCAAATTTTGATAATCCGCCATTTTCAATTCATTTCGATCAAAACTGAAGTGATCACATTCTGTTCACCAACTAATCCCACACACAAAGTTTAACCTTTCTAAGTTGATTTGGTAAGGAGATATGAAAGATTCGAGAAATTTCATGACTCAAAACTTCCTCAAAAAGCCGTTTTTTCCTTTAACTCCTCTCAAAATACACTTGGGAAACTGAAATTTGGATATGTTGGTGTCCGTGACTAATTTTTTCATAAGAGATCAAAAACAAAAAATTGAGCAATTTCCCCCTTCTCCAGCTCTCCCTAAAATTTGAGTGATCCGTCATTTTGAGGTGTACCGAAAAAAAAAGGACCTTTCTCGGGGTTTCAAAAAAAATCTCTTATCAAATTCTGAGCGATTTCCATCAATATTTGTCGGCGCTAAGCATGGGGAAATAATATGAATACATCAAAAAGTTGATCATTCTTCAGATAATTACAAATGGTCTGAAACGCAGAGATTTAAAGACCCTACCCTACCCCGACACCCCTTTCTCAAATCGCGTAAGCTGTAATAGCTGTCATTTTCAAGTTACAAACTCAGCTAAAAAAGAATTTTGTGTCATAACATGCAATGCCACGTGCTCACTGTTCACGTACATATTTCTTCTAGGAATTTAAACCGCATGAATACTTTGAACATGGATAATCCTGAGTTTCAAGGACAATTAATGGGAGAATTATTATGTCTATTTTCAGATAGTTCCATCAAAGGCACCAAGTTGGTGATGATTACGGAATTTCGGCATACGTTTACGTGTAAAACTACATACATGCATACACAACTCAGATATGTACTTCCGGCGTCGTAGCCAACATGGATCAATGTGGGGTAGATCTGAAATTCGATTGGAATAAAAATCTCATTAGATTCGGATTTATGTGAAGCTGAGGGAAAGTGAGGTTTTCATAATATTAATTTCATCTGGACGCTATCAAGTATTTATTATCATTTATGATTTAATGTCAACATAAATATTATGATAAAAGAAATGATGACTCATGGGATTTTGATTCTAAAACATTTCCCTCCTAGGCTACGTTCACTTCCAATCTTCCACAGTTCTATTTGATGACAAACATCAAAATACTCATACATAAGTGTACTTCTTATAGTGTGTTAATTAATGTATCTAGTCTAGTATTAAAAAAAAAAAACTTTTATAAGCGATGTAGATTGTTATTTGTTCTCGAACATTCGTAAACAATCTAGCATATACTTACTAACATTATCCACTTTATGTTTACATTGTTTCCCAAACAAAGTATTAACTGCACATTCCATAAATCAAGAATGAAATAAAAGCTATACTTACTCTGCGTACGAAAGTATATTCCACTCTTCCAGAAGATAACTCAATTATAACCACAATTTGGAAAATAATCAATCAAAATTCCATCAACGTAAATTAATTACGCTAGAGAAAACCGATTAGGTAATACACATGCGAAAAGACCGATCTTTTGTAAACGATAATCCGAACATGCGTCAATCAGTGCTGCAAACGTTTACAAAAAAATAGCAACAAATTGAAAATTCGTTATAATTTTTATTTAGATTAATAAAAATATGAAACAGTAATTAACAAATAATCAACACCGATCATTAATTCACTCGTAATAATAATGAAATACTTATAATTCCATACGAAGTCTAATGTAAGAGTAAGGAAACGAAAATCGACCGGAAAATAGCGACTATTTAACGTCGAAAATAAAGTATAATTCCAGATATGTGGTATTTATTTCTCGACAATTGAAAAAACAAAAGATAAAAATCGAATGACAATCGTATACGAGCAGTAACAACCAATCAAGCGTTATAACAAATTGGCACTGATCTGATATCAATTCATTTCACGGAGCACGTCGCGTCGTGTCGTCGTCGTGGTTCATCGTAGTTTCTCTTTCTCGCGCGTCGCACCTCACCCTCTCTCTTTCTTGCACTTGCGTTTATTCCAATCACATGTTTTTGTTCTGGAACGTAGTTACAGAATAAGTGAATGCAGTGTTGCCATCGTTTCCGCATGTTAACCTTTGAAAGTAGTTAATACGTCCTCATTGTTTGTTTTTTAATCCTCATGTTTTATGTGAACACGTGTGTTTGAAATTTTTCGCATTTTAGTTCTTCTTTGCTTCTTCGATAATGAAATATTAATAAAATCTAAAAATCAAGATTTAAAATTTATATTCAAACTCACATACGAAATAACTAAATTCAACTTTTAATTCGTCAATAAATATTACATAAATTAGCAAATTTTGTATTATAAATGTACATTTTTTACTCAGTACATCTCAAAATTAAAAAGTTCTTTTTTTCAAACTTCATCTAAAATTTTCAAGAACATTACGCAACTACAATGATGAAAAAATTTCGAAAATGGCTGTTGAAATACTGATTGATCATTTATGCTATTTAATGAAGAGCTGATTTTGCTCAATCTATTTGACAACAAGCTAAATTTCAACACTGAAGTAGAAATCGCAGAAATCTTACTACAGGGTAGTGAAAGTATGCCAGTAAGTTCACTAAAAAGTATCCAAGTATTCCTAAAGTACAATGATGAAAACAATGTACTTGACAGCTTAACAAGTTATACATAATAAGTACAAAACGTATTTATATAAATACAATAATTTTTTAATATTTATGTAATTTGTTATCAATTTTGGGAGTTTTAAGCTACTGAACATATTAGAATAATTTGTAATTACCGAAATTAATATTCTTTTTTAAATCAAACTTAAATACCTATTTTTTCAAAAACATGTCTGATTTGTAAGCAAAAATTTCATATTGATAGCTTTACGCCTAAGACTCCATGGCTTAATTTTTTTTTAAGCTAAAATTTTTTTGGAGATTTTTGAAGGTCAAAGGAACATTTTTAGTGGGTGGCACTATGAAAAATCTAATTAAAATGTGCGCCACCCTGAATAAGTACGTATATTCTTGGAGCCAAGAAAAGGTAAACGACAAAACCGTAAAATACCATCGTATCATCGACTTGCCTCACTCGACAGGTGATTACAAAACGCGAGATAAGAAAAATTACACCAGCACTTGAACAACGAACGTTAAAAAAATAGAGTGCTAGTTTTTTAAATGCATCTTTATACCGCATTCTACGCCAAACTAAAAATAAATCTATTTATATTCCTCTTACGCCTCTCTATAATGTTCAATGATCCGAAAATAATTTCCCCGTTTCGTTTCTTTGCAATCTCTATTTATGTAGTTCACTTGTTAAAATGAATAATTCAACCGTTAGAACTTCCAAAGTCTCTACTTCGGAAATAAGTACGAGTATATAAGTTCGAACTCGCTCAAACGCGTATTACTGTACAGACAACCGCGAGTCCGGGCTATAAATCTTTGATTCTTATAAAAACGTTTATTTTACCCACACGAGGTGTGCCAAATTATTTAAATTTTACACATCGGCCAAAAATACTTGAAAAATTTCAACTTCTCATGTTCTGAAATTTCTGCCTTAATTAACCAGTAACGTATATTTCTACGTTTTGATTTTCGCTATCGCTTTATAATAAAATTTAATTAATTATTCCGCAATGTCTTACGTAGTTGTCGTTCTACAGATTCGAGCAGTAAATTTACTATCACGAGAAAATATTTACACCTTTCATATTCTTTTAACGACAAACGCTGAAAGAAACATTCAAAATTCTGATTGTTATAAATTTACTCATTACTTTAAACTTTATATGAGACTGAAACACAAACAAGTATCGTTGCGTATATTTTCTTTCATTAAGAAATTAATTTCACGACGAAAACGCAGAACTTTCTCGAATGATGTGAATAAATCCTCGAATCAAAAATTTTCCATTTTACCTTGTAACCAAATACTTACGTACTACACGTTTCGCGTTAAAGGCGAAAATTCTCGAAAACAATGGAAAATTATTTTCTTTTGATTTTATCAAATTGGTAAACAATATTTTTAAGCAGGGTTTCATTGTATCACGAAATTTGAATATTTTTTCATAATAACGCGATTTCTATAGCTAGCCATTTTAATCCTAAAATGATACGATGAAATTATATTTTAAAAAACAATGGAGAAATCAAATAAGGTGAGTACATCTATTGATGAAAATGCTGAAATTTCCTTTGCTAAAGCCTCTTCTGCTTCAACTCTCATCTAAAATCACTTAAAAAGCTGAAATTTGCACATCGTCCATATAAATGCAAACGGTATGTAGGGTAGAATACCCGTTTTTGGCCACCGGTCCATCTTTGGCCAACTCACTTGCCAATAAAATAGATTGATTTTTTTCGAATCTGGCAACACTTCATAAACCAATGAAATATCATTTGTGAATTGAGCACGTGGTGGTTTTGCATTTATGTTAAAAATTGTAGCAACAAGTAAAGAAGGCTTCTTCGTTTGAAGGGGTAGGCGTTACCGTAGAAAAACATTTTTCGAAATTAAAAAATAGCGGCGGATAAGTAATTATTTTTGAAGGTTAGTGAATTATTACTAGAAACAAGTTTAAAATGTTATAAAACTTTATTAAGTAGTTATTTAAATGGCGGAATTGGAAACGTGAAAAATGTAAATTTCCCAACTTTGGCCATCTTATGGCTAAAAATGGAGCAGGGTATATCTTTGGCCACTCCCAATAATTTGTTGTTTTTCAAACAGTTCAATTACAGTTTTCAACATTTCTTCAAAATGGCACCATCAAAGACGAAAAGGTCGCCTGCTCAAAATAAGAAACAATTTTTCAATTATACAGAAGATGACTTAGCGAATGCTTTAGCTGCTGTATCGCAAGGGATGATGGTAAGTTCATGATTTTGTTCTCATAAAAAGTTCATGTTTATTAGTAGGTAGCTAGGTACCTATGGATGAACTTCTTTTTAAATAAAACAGGTGTTAGCTGCTAATAAGGAATTTCATGTTCTCGGGACCACACTGAGGAACAAATGAGGCTTACGGCAAAGTTGGTCGAAGCTGTGTACTCGAAAATTCAGTTGAAGAAAAGTTAATATGGCTGTAAGATATTTCGCGTCTAGGAGGTCCATTATAAAAACAAGGTCTTCTGTATTCAGTTCAAAATATATATAAGGAGTACGATCCTTTCAAAAATAATCGCCACGGTAAATTTCCTTCCATAAAACCCACATAATTACTTATTCCTTCCGAGTTTCGATATTATGTAGAAAGTCATTTCTTATAAGCAATAAATGGTTTCGAGCTTTTATGAAGCGTCACACACGACTATCATAGAAACATGCGGAATATTTGTCGAAGGTTAGAGCCGCAGACATAGAGGAATACATCAGTCTAGATGAAAGAGGCTGCCCTGAATAAAAAGTTGAAATCACGTAAAGGCGATGAAGCTGCTTTAGATAAAAAGATGTCACTCGAAGAAGATGATAACTCACAAGTACATAAGTACATATTATATTCTAGTGCTGAAAGGTACCTATCTATCGTGCTTGTCTTAGGTTGCTCTACCTACTAAATTTCATACATTTACTTTTCCAAGAGTCGCGTCTTTACTGCGGTGTTCTGTTCAGCGACGATACTAATAGCGAAACCCAGAATAAGTGCTGTATCTGCAAGGAATGGGCTCACAAACAGTGCAGAAGCGAAAATAAGAGAAGTTTCCCTCGCAGAAAAACACTATTGGTTTTTGGAAAAACTAATAGTTTTACTATTCGTATTACTATTGAACTAATAGTACAATTCATGAATGAAAACACCACTAATATCTCTAATAGTATCACTAAAAGTGTTGATAGTAGTAGTGGCACTATTAGTAGTGGTCATAAAACACTACTAATATCCCTATCTAATCGATTTTCAAACTATGTCGAATAGTTTCGGCATTTTAAAAGAAATTAATGTAATATAGTTTTATTTTTGGGGCACGGGATTATACAAAATTTGTAGCTGAAGTTTCCATGCACATTTTAAGCCCTTTTCTATTTTGTTCAACCCTATTTTTAATTAATTTTTACTTGGATGAAGTTTTTCAACGCTTCTCGCTGATAAAGTGACGCGCTAGACAATATATAAGGAAGTCCATAACAACTCTATGATATGTGAAAATAACACTCTCGTAGAAAAGCGCTACTGGTAAATATTGGTGAAACTTCACTAACAGTTTTTTGGTCCAATACTTTACTTTTAGTTTTGTGGTTGTTCACTATTAAAATACTTCGAGTGATATTTATACGTGTAATACTACTAATACATTATCAGTATCACTTGTAATACACAGAACTAAAAGTAAACTATTGGACGAAAAAACTATTAGTGAAGTTTCACTAATAGTTACCAAGTAGTGTTTTTCTGCGAGGGTTCTAATGCAATTTTTGTTTACTAAACTGATTTATTCTTTATTAAATGTTTAAAATTTGATTGGTGTAGCTCATTTCATTGTTGTGAGGTTGTGTTAATGAGATATCTAGTTATTATTAAAAACATCGAATCATCTAAGGAATAGGTCCAAGAAAATGGCGACTGATAACAATTGTGTAGTTATGATAACAGACACGAAAGTGGCTTTTCAAGTTATGAAATTTCTTGAATCTTCTATATCTCCCCACTAAAACAATCTAGAAAGGTCAAACTTTATATGTGGGGTTAGTTCGTTACCAGAATATGACATCTTGAATTTGGGTCAAAATAGATCTAAAATGACGGATTATCAACATTTGAGTAGAGCTTGAGGGGTCTCAAATTAGTAAAAATGTAATTAATATCAACTCAAATGATTATTGGGAGTAAGGAATATACTATATCTCAAATTCACTTCCACACATGATGTTGGAAAGGTGAGGAGAAGGAGGGGTAATCGATCTCAAAATGTGGTGGGTGTAAACGAAAGATCGACAATTTTTTATAGTGGTGTCGCGATAAAATAAGGTTACTTGATGATCATAACATAACCTCTTGAATTAGGCTTAAAATGGATCCAAAATACCTATTGGATTGTAAACTTTTTAGGATAATTTGAAGAGCATCAAGTACTTATAATTTGAAAAATATGTGTTTATATCATCACTGAATGGCAAGAAATACTATGCAGTTATTCTGAATTTAATTTTCTAAGTAGTTTTGGAAGAGATAGGGTAGCGGTTTTCAGACTTGGTATTGGGTTTGGCCTGTAGACATGAAGGAGAGCAATGTTATCTGCAAACCTGAATAAGCCTTATTAAAAAACTCAGCTCCAATGATCCGACATGGCTGCTTACGTTTTTTTTTCCAACATTAAAAACTCAAGAAGTACCAGCAGTATTCAAAAATATTTTAAAAATTTGTTTATATTTTCGAAAAGTTTCAACAATACATATATTATAATCATTTTACACATAACTTGAAAGTAAGCATGTACACGAATACCCAATTTGAAAGTAGGACAAAACGAAATATAAGAGATGAAAACTACAGAGAAAGAGAGAGAAAGTATCGCAGATTACTGCGTATATACGTATAGCACACGGCTAAAAAGTATACACAGCAAAACCACCAGAGAATAATAAAAGTCTAAACAAAAATAAGAAAGAATAGGGCGTATCAGTCTGTTTAAAAGAAAAAATGTAGTTACACAAAGGCTCAAAAATGGCTCCGGTGCAGTACCAACCTATCGTCCGTTTAACCCTTTTTATAGTAATAAAGAAACGACACAGATCCGTGCCTCAACATTTATATTGCTGCATCACAACATGTACAATGTGTATAGGTACACCACGCGTATACAGCCACCAGCCACGTAATTTAATTCTTAACTTAAACCTATACAACGTCTTTCACCATTACTGATAATAAATTTCCTTCTATTACCAAGAGCCAGCTTATTAATAAGTTTAAATGATTTATTGCGATATTTATGGTAAGCGGCAACGTTGTCTTATATTTTTTCGTCGTCATTATCATATTCCCCTTGCTCTAAAATTGTATTTCGTAAACTGGTTCATTCGACAAGTGGTCCACGCGTTTTCGTTGATGCACCGCGTTGTACGCGGTGGCCGAGCGTACACATAAAAATGCATCGAAAACGATAACTTAATAGCGCGACTGACGTTAAGTACTAGCATCGTAGAAAATTAATTTCTCGACAAACCAGTTCGACGGGCTAATAACGCTGTCGCGCTAATCATCTGATAATAGCCGTTGATCCATTATCGCCAACTTATATTACTCTGAAGCAGTACGCTCTAAACTCCTAGATTTAAAATTAATAAATGCAAACCCATACAAAGTGATCAGTCGCGCGCTAACTATGATTTCGCGAATCTTTCAATTTACGCTGCTTCATCGGAGTTTTCTAACACAACAATTTAACGGCTTTTAAACTAACGAATAAGGCGTACACTATGTAGACAGCGAAGATCTCCAATGCTTTACGATGTACCGGATTAACTTGTTGTTGCTTAAATATACAAAATTAGCTGGTAAAACTTCGGGCGAAAGCGCGTTTCGCATTGTTTTCTTCCTTATATATATACGTTTAGCGAAGAAATTGCTCGTTATTTACAAAATTCGTTCCGTTAACTACTTCCTAAAGTATTAATCAACGCGTTATAGTAATGAGTTCGTAGGAGCTTTTTATAGTACACCGAACTTCCTAATACAAAAGTTGTTACGTGATAACGCGTCTCGCATTGTGAACTACATGTCTATATTGTACAACCTACCTATAAGATTGTACCTAATCTTTATAATATAGAAAAAGTGGATATTTATGGTTGTTATTTTTTCATAAATCATTGAAAATTTGATGATATGATTAATTTTTTTGTACATATTTTCCAATGCGTCACTCAAGATATGTCCATATTTTATTCGCCTCTTTGGGCATACAGTAAAATATGTTTCGCATTTTATCCGCATATTTAAATCAAAAAACAAACAGCCATGCTGCACTGCTGAAACTGAATTTTTAATTTTTTGAGCGGAATCAGCTGCACAAACGATGCTGGTAATAGCTACACATTTTATTTAAACTTTCCACCTTTTTAAGGATTTTCCGAAATTGTTAAATGTTATGCTCATTGTAACGTGCCACAAAAATTACACCCACGATTTTTTTTTTTTTTTTAAATTAAACCTAAATCGAAACCGAATGAAGGTTATAAAATTCGTCGATGCCTCGACGGAACTACGGTGACGTGGCAAAGATATAAACGGTTGTAAATTTTACTCTTTGGACGGTTGGGATGACTAAAAATTTCTATGCATTTCAAAAAGTAGTCAAAATCAAAGGACACCGAAACGTGATGTGTTAAATGGACGGGAGGATAAATTAACAGCATTTTTTTAAAGCGATCGCGACTTCTTTGGAGACGCGAGCCGCTAATGGATCGGTGTCACTGCAATAAATTTGGAACGAGGGGAGTTTGCTTTTCGGCAGTATTTCTATTGTTGCGAATTCTTTTTTTTCAACTTAAAAAAAATCAAATGAGTCTCCGTCGACTAAATGTCTCGGTTACCTAACGGTATCCGGATCGTGAGTCGATGGTGATACTGGAGGGTCGAACGCAGGTGTTTAGTCGGCGAAAGACTTTCTTTTGAAAAAGGGAGATAAAAAAAAGGTTCTTTGTCACCTTTCACGGAGTTCCGCCGAGGGTGACTTTAGCCATGAACAGGTTTAGCGAACAACGCGCATTGCGCAAACCAATCAGAACTTGGGGGTGGTTTTATCAAAATTTAAATAACCAATCGTGGCTAAAGGAGAGACGAAAGTGGGAAAAAGTACAATTTCTTTGGAAGGGTGGTTAGAGCCAGAGTAAAAGGAAGAAATGAAAACAAGAGAGTGGAAATTTTTGGAGGTTCGTGGTCACATTGCGGTTGTGCGGAATCGATTTGAGATTTTTAGAAGTTCATAATCGCGTGTTAGTTTTGAAGTGGTAATTTTAAAGTGTGGAATCGTGTTGAAAATTTTTTTAGCAATTCGGAATCGAAGGTGATTTGTCGGTATCGTTATAACCTACGATTATTTTAATAATATAAATATATATAGATATTTATAGATAAGTATGTCAATTTAACTTTTTACAATAACCCCGGGTGGGTAATGACGACCCACCCAAATCAAAATTTGGCTGCCCTTATCTTAAAATAGTAAGAATGTCATTTTAATATCAATAAAAAATCTTCCCAATCGACTATGTTAATCATTGATGTAACGTGGGAGGTGGGTTCGGTGGTTCCCCTGCAAAGGGGTTCCATCGAGCGTACAACCGCCGCCACGCTACAGAGTGGCGCCCGAACAGGGACTGGCGGGTTAATCGTGTAAAACCTTAGTTCCATAAAAGAAAAAATAAATAAATAAATAAATAAATAAAAATACGTAAATTAATTATTTTTGAACCTTAATAGAAAATAAAATTTTTAGTTACTCAGTTGGTTGGGGGGTACGATCGTGGATCCCTACGAGATCCAAAGTGATATTATCAGCCCTATGGGATAAATATTAATATTAAATAAATACATCACTATAAATTTAAATAACTTCTTTTTAAATTGCACTTTGGATTGAACCGGAGATATGGCTTATTCCTCAACTGAGTGATTAACTATAAATTCAAATTTTACAAGATTTAAGAAAAAAATAAATAAATAATATATTTGATCAATAAATAAAATTGAAAAAAAAAAAAATTGAAATGAATTGAATAAGAGTGGAATTATTCAGTCTTATTTAGTTTTAGATTTAATTTTGATTTTTTCCTGCATGGAAGTACATCTACCTACAATAGTATTTTCATTTTCTAAAAGTGCATGAATAATTTTCAAATTTTTTTTTGTGTGTTACCTAATCTGGAGTGTACGAAAAAAAGAAAAAAATATTCCTTCACATAAAAGGATAAAGTAGAGTGTTATTGATCAAAATGGTATAAATAATTTATTTTTGAATTTATGTTGAACCGGTAAATTTCACATAAATAAAATTATGCAATTTCATGAAATTTAAAATTGATTTTTTTTTAATCGATAATTTTAGTAAATTTCCAACTAAATTATAAAAGTTGATATAAATGTAGTCGATGGAGGGGATGAGGAATTTTTCTCGGATAGTTAAGAGTAGGCTAGGCACGCGCGGTCATCACTTAAGAGGCCCGTGTTATACAAAACCCCATCGGCCAAGAATTAAATTTAAATATAAAAATTAATCGCTCAAGTGAATTATTTAGACTTGAGAAAAATGATTAATTAAAAATTAAATTGGTCGATGGTGGACCAAATTTGCTGATGCCGAAAGTATTACAAATGGACTCGGGAAGAGTTACGATTCTTACTTTCAATCGACCTGCATTTTTAATCGCTTATATTGTAGAAAATTAAAATAATAAGAATGATCTTGAGGAAACAATAAATCAATCAATCAATTAATTATGAAAATAATATGAATTTTGAAAGAAACGTGAACCAAATTTGGGGGGTACGATATTTTCAAGAATCCTAGATGAATTTTCACTGTTTAAATTGAAATATGAAAATAGTCTAATTTATTCAAATAATTATTGAGAAAAAAAAAAAAAAATTAAAATTAAAATTAACTATATAAAACTATTTTGGTATTGACATCAAATTAAATTCAATCGCTCTTTGAAACAGAACCATCAAACCTGCTTCTCACGGAAATTAATATTAAATTTCAATTCTACTAGAAAATTTGTTCAAATTGTTATTTAAATTTAAAAATTCTGTGTAAAGTATTCTATATACCATTTCATTTTGTAACTTTTGATTGAAATACAATATCAGTGTATGAAAAAAAAAAAAAAAAATAGACATATATAGATATTTTCTATTCTATGAATTAATATGATAAATTTTAAGAAAGCAGCCAAATTTTGAAAAGGGTAAGGGGTACCATTTCCTAACCGGGGTATTTAGTTCATGATTGTTATATCTCACATAGATAAATCTAAGCTTTTATTTTATTTTATGTTATTTTGAAAAATTTGTTTACACCATTCACTCGAATCTATTCTCGGCTCATAATAGTATGGTTATATCACGTGACGGTAAAGAATATAGAATGGATCTAGTGTCACAAGTAAACGACGATAACGTCGATTCCCCAGCCGCGTCTATGAATACACCTAACGATGAATCGAATGAGGTATCTGACCAAAAGGTGTCTGTCGATCGTCTACCTTCAAATTTACATCCATTAGATCTTAATCCTACCCAAGCCCAGTCTGAAGGAAATCTCGCGATAGAGGAGGATGATATGATGGCTGAGTTGGACAGAAAAATGGAGATTCTGATGAGAAATCGGTTAGAAAGGAAAAGTAAAAGAACTGAGAAGGTAGAATACAAAGATACCGAGGAGTCAGAAGCTCTATATAAACGGTTTGATGAAGCGATGGCTCGTCTCACTCAAAAACAGGACAAAACGATTGTGAGTAAAGTCGAGAGCTACGATACAGATATCGCGATATTAAAAGAACAAGTGAAAAATTTACAAGATCTTTGCCATGTAAATGAAAATCCAACTGCTCAGTCACGTAAACCAATGGAAACCCGAACACCTCCGCTTAACTTTCCCACAAATGAGAGCAGAATTTCAGATAGACTTCCTAAGCTGAAGGGGACTTCAGTATTTCGAACTCCTACACCAACAAAAACGAAAGTTCAAAAAATGAATGAATTATTCCTTTCTGAACCTAATAAAATTCAGGCTAAAATTGATAAAAGGTATATAGCGTCTGAACCCTTGCCTGAACCAGTATCTAAACCCATACTTATTATTGAAAAAAGTACATCAACGGTTGAGCCTGAAAGCATCGAGGAAATTATAAGTAGTAACGTTGAAGTTCACGATTATCCAAATGACATCCAAGATACTTCTTCAAATGAAAATGAAGACTCCTTTGAATTGCCAAATGAAGTTGAAGATTTACGGACTAATCAGGTTGAAAAGGTGGTTGTTTGTGAGGTTGTCAACTTGGAGGCTGTAAATTTAGAATCTTCGACCGCTCGAAAATGTTTTGAAATCATAGAGTCTAATTCTGTTTCCATTTCTGCTCATAAATCCGATAAGAAGTCCAAACATAAGAAAAAACGTTTTCAAACTGCGGATTTATTCAAAAATTCAGTCGGTAATGCCTTCGTAAGAATCGAAAAAATCGCTCAATTTGCCGTACTTCATAAGCTCCAACGTCGAAAAAAGCTGGTAAATTGCATCTTATCGTCGAGTTTCAAACGATTTAAAAAGAAATATACAACGTTTGTGATGGCTAAATCAGTACATCGTCTCACCAAGAATGTTCCTTTTTGGAGAATGAAGAAAAAGAAGTATGAGTATGATGCTTACAAGAAGAGATTCAATAGCATTGATAACTTTGATAATTCCAGCTTCAAAGATAATGGTTAAAATGCATGAATAAAATGTATTCTCATTTTTTTTACTATTTCAAGTTTTATTAACTTTTAGTTTGTACTCGTAATAGCATATATATTTTTTTTAAAGGAGGCAGCCAAATTTTGAGTTTTTTTTTTGTCTTAAATAGCTTTAGGTATATTATTATATAACATTATTATCACAATTTTAGAATTTTTGTAATTATTCTGTAACTGATGTGTGAAATGTAGTAACAATAATTAAATAAAAATAGTGAATTGTTATTCATTCATTTGTGTTGAGATGAAAAATTTATTTTTTTTTTTTTAGATTTAAAACATACGATGTATGATTATTATTATTAATTTTTTCACTGTACTAATATTTGCATATGAATAATAAGTATGTAAAATCTGAAATTTTAAAAAAATATTTGAAATTCAAAAGGGAGAAGGTTACAAGTTAAAATTTAAAATCGTAGAAAACGGAAACAATATCTGTGCTGAATCAATTAAAAATCAAAATTCAAAAGATCGATAATTGCTTCTGTTCCATTCTGGAAAGAATCAATTATCGAGGGGGGTATATGTAACGTGCCACAAAAATTACACCCACGATTTTTTTTTTTTTTTTAAATTAAACCTAAATCGAAACCGAATGAAGGTTATAAAATTCGTCGATGCCTCGACGGAACTACGGTGACGTGGCAAAGATATAAACGGTTGTAAATTTTACTCTTTGGACGGTTGGGATGACTAAAAATTTCTATGCATTTCAAAAAGTAGTCAAAATCAAAGGACACCGAAACGTGATGTGTTAAATGGACGGGAGGATAAATTAACAGCATTTTTTTAAAGCGATCGCGACTTCTTTGGAGACGCGAGCCGCTAATGGATCGGTGTCACTGCAATAAATTTGGAACGAGGGGAGTTTGCTTTTCGGCAGTATTTCTATTGTTGCGAATTCTTTTTTTTCAACTTAAAAAAAATCAAATGAGTCTCCGTCGACTAATGTCTCGGTTACCTAACGGTATCCGGATCGTGAGTCGATGGTGATACTGGAGGGTCGAACGCAGGTGTTTAGTCGGCGAAAGACTTTCTTTGAAAAAGGGAGATAAAAAAAAGGTTCTTTGTCGCCTTTCACGGAGTTCCGCCGAGGGTGACTTCAGCCAGGAACAGGTTTAGCGAACAACGCGCATTGCGCAAACCAATCAGAACTTGGGGTGGTTTTATCAAAATTTAAATAACCAATCGTGGCTAAAGGAGAGACGAAAGTGGGAAAAAGTACAATTTCTTTGGAAGGGTGTTATCTTAAAATAGTAAGAATGTCATTTTAATATCAATAAAAAATCTTCCCAATCGACTATGTTAATCATTGATGTAACGTGGGAGGTGGGTTCGGTGGTTCCCCTGCAAAGGGGTTCCATCGAGCGTACAACCGCCGCCACGCTACATCATCTCCACAAGACAACAAACGTAACAATGTCATTTTTTTGCATAACGATATGTGAGGATTAGAATAAACACGTGATTCCAATAATGTTCACAGAAACCACATCCAACAAATGTAAAATACGTAGTTGCGCATATTCAAGTTGATGAAAACTTATTTTCAGGATGGTCAAGGGTTAATGCTTGTATAAATTAGCGTAAAAAAAAAAAAATGGAAATATATGATTCACGTTCCCTGAAATTACGAGTAGAGCTACTCATTGAGAATTCATGTATGATGGTTTGCCTATCCTAGACGTTCAAGGAGCCGCAAAGATATGTCAGCAGTGGCGGATTTGAGGGAAGAGCCAGTCGGCAAATAAGCTGTAAAGGGTCCCAATAAACGAACGACCTTTTTTTTTTTTTTGTTCATCACAATAAGAAAAATACATTGGTATCACATAAGAGAAACAACTAAGTGCCAAAAATCAAATAGGTAATTAAAAGCATACATACATCGGTACCACAAAAAAAGGATCCTTCCAGCCTGGAGCACGCTGCTTCAGCCAGGGCCCAGGTCATTGGATATGTGAATTTGAAAGATACGTTATAAAGAATATAATTAGATAGAAGAAATAAAGTTTGATACATCAGCATTATTATAATATTTTATTAATTTTTTTTTATTATAAATGAAAAATATGAAATGTGAACAAAAAATTATGTTCGTCAGAACGATACACTTATTGTCGGATGACGATAAAAATCTAATTATTTTGACTCGTTTTTGTTTATCAACCATAGAAATTTCCTGCTGAAAACCGTGCTCAAACGTGCCAAAAAAATGTGCTGGAACCTCCATCTACAAGTTCGAGATTATGAGTGAAATTGTTCTTGAATGATACATGGAAGAATCAAATGGAACTTATGTTAACATTGCTGCATTACCATGACGCAGTGAGCTGACTATTCAATACTCATTCTCACAAAATTTACCAAATGTTAGAATTATTGTGCTTAAGTACTTTATTTGTAAGAATCTTGAAAAACCAAGTCAAACGAAACAAATGAACAGAATGTAAACAAGTGTTTTGAGATCTAATTTTGTATATTTATTATTAAATATAGGTACGTCAATACAAATAAATGTAACAGAAAGTTACAATAAATATATGTATAAAAAATTTCAAATGACAATAAAAACAAAGAAATTAAAAAAAATCACAGCATAATTGCTTTTAAAGCTCTCTTCGTAAATTCTATGGAGTTTTGGTTTTGCTGTTTCTTCTATCAAATACCTTCTCTTAACAGCCGAGTCCTCAAACTGTTTGTCTGTATCCGATACACTTCTTCTTGCCATGAATGTCATCTGATGATGGTTTTAGATTTGGACGCTGGAGGGCAGTTTTTTCAAGGACACGTTCGTGAACGATAGCGATGTACGAGCATTACCACAACATAATCATAAAAATGCAAAAATTCTCTCCCTAGCTGACTTTACTTCCCTTGCGGACATCTTTTCTGGAAACATTACCTCCCAGCAAAACATTTTCCTAATGCACATTATCTCCCTAGAAACATTACCTCCCTGATGTACATTACCACCCTGGAAACATGAGCCTATGCCAGTGATGTAAATACGAAGTCGGAGTTGTGTTTGAATTCCCGGACATTTTTTTTATGTATGTACACGTGCAATGTACTAAAACAATCAAATGAAATACATTTCAACTTTTACTTTTGTAAATCTATTTTTTTCAAACAATAATATACTATTTTTTTCAGCGGAGTGGGGGGCACAAAATTTACTAGAGAGGCACCGAGTATGCTTACATAATTAGATTTATTTCATTACAATATTACCATGCCCTTGTTGAGTACCTAGAAACTGTTTCTGAAGAAGGTGAGGTCCAAAAATCTTCAAGTTCCATTTTCAGCCTTCTGCCTATTGATTGTTAAAATTATACGCAGTTGAACACACTGCAAAAGATGAAAAATTCAACTGAGTTTTTGGGACCTAAATTTCCTGGGTCACCTCTACTTTTACTACACCATTGCAATGTTATAATTATAGTAATCTCTTACAGCCCCTGCTATTTATGCTAATTTAATCGACATCTTCTTCTGCTATTTCATCAAAAATACCTCTTTTGACGCGCATTACGAGAAGATATTCTAAATTTTCAAGCAATTATTTTAATCTTGTTCGGGTTTTAATCAACTTCAAATGAGAAAAGTTCCTCTAATTTTCATATTCTTCGGCACATCCGCTATTCTTTTAAGAACTTAATGATACAGTTTAAGCATCCACCCCGTCCGTTATTTTAATATTTCTATTTTATCTTCGTTTATAAAATACATGTGGTCATTGTCGCTGTGGTGACTCAAACTTTTGTCGCTTCCATCACCGTCATAAAGGTTGTGTCGAGATTGTTTTACGCTAATTGGAAACCATTATATAAACTAATTTTATTGATTTATTTTTATTGAAGAAATTAAATTATTTGTTATACTTTAGTAGAAAGTCCATTCCTCAAAGCTTCACGAGTGAACTAAATTTTGGTCCAGAAAAAAACAATGAGTATCCCACTAATGTAAGGTATGTATAAGTATGTTATATACGCATAAGAGTGTACTTTCATGGAGAGCACCGTGGAAAATGCCCTTTGACCATAAGATGGTCTTTATAGTACAAACCTTTATGTACAACAGCATTTTGGAAGTGTGTAACCTCTTACGTCGCACCTTTTTCCGCAACGTAATTTAGAAAAATTTCGTGATCTTATAGACTGATGCTTCTTGTTATGCTGAAAACTATACATGATCATCAAAAAGCATCGGAGACTATAGGTAAGTTAAGAAGTTGGAAACATGGAGTACTTACTTGGCAATCACCAAATTCGAATGAAAATACATTTGGATAGCTAAAAATCACTAGACTTGTACAGTCATGAAAGTGTTTATTGATAAACAGGATTAAAAAAAATTGTTAATAAATTAAAAGGAAAAAAAAAACTTAAAATAAATAATGCTGAATAAAAATATAATATTGGAAATCTAATTTAAAACTTCATTGGCAAAATGTGTACAACTGTACAAGGTTACAAGGAGGTAATATTATAGAGTTACACAATTTTTGAAACGAAAAAAGCTTCGAAATAAACACGATAAACAAACTGCGTTCTAAATTTCGCACCATCTAATCTATGATAATGGAGAAGCACACGTGTGAAGGCAATTTTCCATTCGTGCTTCGTGCTAACCACATTTGGCATCACAAATTCTTTCACTTTTTTGACGAACTTCTCACTCTCTATTATAATCAATTACAAAATGCGTAGTCCAAAAGTTAGGTATTCGAAAATGTATAGCGAAAGAACAGAGTTCATTAAAATCCTTTACAGCACCATTATGAATGTTTTCGAAGTCATGAAATGTTAAATCATCTTTTGGAATTCTACGTTACGCGAACCTCGACTAACATCAACTATAGATCTATCGATTCTTATGGAAGAGTACTTGTACTGAACAGAACAATTCTTAATATAACATTATTACAAAGGAATATGCATACATATACTACACATCTGCCAATAAAGAGGCCCACAATGTCAACCTTTCACCTCTGTAACATCGGTTATTTAATTTTAACGCCGAAACTCACGCATCTACACACACAAAAGAGAGTAATTTTTCAACTGTTTATTCGCAATTCGCGTAAAAACTCATTTCATGAATAGATCTGTTGCGTTGAAAAAATATTTCCAAACTCACTACTTTGAAACGAGCCAAATAAAAACGAAAGACAGCGACAAAGGCTAAAACGAATGAGAGAAAAAAATAGGGTAAAAAGTACATTAAAAAGAAAAGAAAGACGATAGCGTTTCGTTTAGAGTAGTGATTTAGACAGATGCTGCAAAATGAGTAACCATGACAACCGAAACAGCGTCCCGACGCCACTTTACCAGAAAATATTTACAGCAAATATTGTTCTCATTTTACTACACACCAAAACGCTCCAGTCTAATATAGTACTTTTATTTCGACCGCAGCTGCGATCAGATTAAACGATTTTCTCACGTGTTTCATGATGCTTTTATGAAAAAGTATGCGTATAATATTGTACGAATTGAATAATTACCAATTTTCCCACTTACTGATTATGTTTCTGAATGATAAATCAATCATATCACTATAAAAGTAAGTATAATAACTGTAAACAAATTCGCATTACGAACTTCGAAACTTCACTCGCGAACATTGAAACATGAAACGAATTACTGATCGACAGCTATTTTATAATGATGTTGTTATCACATTAAAAGGCAACACAAAGTGAAAAACTACAAACAATAAAGGAATTACATGATTATCACTCTCTATACTACGTACTGATTTGGTCTCTAAAGCGTAAATTAATTACATAATTTTCACCATACTACACGAAATTGTCCAACCTCACTAATACACACTACACACCCAAATGCACTAACACGAACTACCAGAATGGTGATGAAGGATTGTGCTGCAATAGAAGAAAGAAAATGGAACAGAATAAGCATAATACAAATTTACGGATCAACTTCACGTTCTGAGTTCTGACCTTTCTGACTGATTTAAATTTTCATTGTCCAATGTTAACCAGTGAACGAGAAGAATCGTTTGAGCCGGTCGAAGGGAAGAAGCACTGATGAAGAAGCAATTTTTTCGCTTGGTTATTCGTTTTTATGCTCATTGCCAAAAAGAGATTGTTCTTCTTTGTTCTTGTTGATCAAAATTAAATTTCCTTTTTTTTCTCTTTTTTTGTCGTCGAAAGTTTTGTACAGCCATATTGCTATTGCCAAGTTGCTAATTGCACAGATTAACCATACATAGATAGCCCACCGTACGTTGAATTTTTATCACTCCAAAACTGGAGCTGGAATCATTTTTTTGCTAATATCTTGGAAACAGTTCAAGATAGAGGGTTCACAATGGCTCATTTTAAAGATATTGAAATGCAAAATGCTTTAATTTCCTAAAGTTACTGTTATCGATTTACTTTTGGAATTATTTTCGAAAAAAAGATTTTTTATTTTAAAATGAATCATCTCAAAAATGAATGAATGACAATCATTCCTCAAAAGTGAAACACATTCAGAATTTCATACTCTTCAAAAAGCTACTACCAAACTTTAAACTTTCTATTTATATTTTTTCTTGAGATATTTGCAAAAAACTAAGCAAAAAGTCGAATTTATTTTTAGAGCTGAAGCTCATTCATAGAGGGCGCTCGTTTCATAATGTTTTAAAATTGAATCATATAAAAAATGTCGAAGTCTTTCCAAAAGCTGTTTCCAAACACTCGAAGTAAATTTTTATCCTAGATATTAATATAAATAATCTAGGAACAAAAAAATGATATAACGTTAATTTTTTACATCTCAGTCCTGGGAAACATTATTTCACAGGAGAACATCCCTTCCACGGGGGACACACACCCCTAGTAATATAGCATCCCTGTTATATATTACCACCCCGTTGAACATTACCTCGCTGGTGAACATTACCTCCCTGTAAAACATTACCTCCCCAGAAACATTACCTGCCTGGAAACATTACCTCCCTAGAAAAATTATTTTCCAGGCTGACATTACTTCCCTGGCTGACACTACCTCTACAGAAACATTACCTCCCACTAAAACATTACCTCACTGATATATATTACCTCGCTGATGTACATTACCTCCCTGGTAAACATTACCACCCTGGCATACATTACCTCCCTGGAAACATTACCGCCCCGATGTACATTACCTTCCTGATGTACATTACGTCCCTAGAAACATTACTTCCCTGGTGACATTACCTCCCCGCTGATATACATTACCTACCTAGAAACATTACCTCTCTGATAACATTACCTCCCTGCCTATATACGTTACCTCCCTAAAAACATTACTTCCGTGGCTGACATTACCTCCCTGGCTGACATTATCTCCCTGGTAATATTACCTCCTGCTTATGTACGTTACCTACCTAGAAACACATTACCTCCCTGGTGAACATTATCTCCCTGGAAACATTACCTCCCTGTTTAACATTACCTCCCTACGTTATGAATGTTGGAAATAGATAAGTTTGCTTGGTATTAAGTATCAATTAGTTAATTAGGCTCACGGTATTCAAAGTGACATTTTATATTTAATAGGGTGGACTATGACGGCACTAAAATTCAACAAATTGTTACCCAATTGTGCCTACGATTGCTTAATATCGATTTGTTTTTGGCATTAATAAAAACTTTGCCAAAACTTTGAACCAGGGAAATGAGCTAAATATGATAGAATTTTGGTTTTTACACATCTTTATGTAACATGAGATCGAATTACTTGCAAAATTCATTGGGACATCCATTTTATCTGCAGAATTTGCTGAAAAAATAATCTGAAAATGTACAATCCTCTTGACATCACAGCAGGTTCCTATCGGAAATTGCAAAATAATGAAACGAAAGGATCGAGTAAAGAATAGAAAAAAGGGTTATCACGTTTTTGAAATTGTTGCGAAGTACGCGGCGATGATAAAATCCGAAAGTCGAGTCGTTATATAACAATTTTCTAGTTGCCTTACGGAGTTTTCCTGTTTTCCGTCCCTCTGAAGGCGTACTTATTTTATCCAACTTTGTTACAATAAAACAAGCTTACTGAACCCGCCTTCGTCGCTTCGTGTTTCCGCACCGCCGCTCATCCGTGGATAGATCAATATTACGCCACCCTTGCACTAATACCGCTAAACCGCCCTTTAAATATTGTTTTCATTATTTGCACTTCCTTTGTTTAGTTATTTATTTTATTAAACGCTAAGACTTAACCCATTGAGTTTTTTTCCCTTTTGTATGAGCTTTCTTTCTTCTATTTTTTCCTTTTCGCGCTGGTCATAAGAGTATGAGAAAAACCATAGTATGAGTGAATCTTTAATTACGTTCCCGTCTTTCCTTTTCATAATTAGGCTCGTTGAAATTTAATTACCAGCGAGGGTGAGTTTTTTTGGAGGTAGTCTTCAATAAAGCCTACTAAAGTTGAATGATTTAATTGGCTTGAATCAAACAATATCGTTGAACAGATGATTATCTTAAATGGCTGATTAATTTTTATTTCCAAACGGCTGTATCGATTTTGGGATAATCCTTTTGTTTCATCGTGTTTTTAAGCTTTACGAAACTTCAACACGTTATTAGTTAGTGGTTAATTTCCTGAAGGAATTGATTTTAGCTTAATAATATTTTTCTTTCATAACCAACGATGAGATAAGCTGGCTCGATTTTTAAGTTTCCAAAAAGCTTTCTGATAGGTAGCACAAAACGTCACCAATTCAGAAGAAAATCAACTACTAATACATTTGTGACTGAAGAAATCTTCAAATCTTTTATCAACGCTTTAATACCAATAGCAGAGTTTTTTGGCAATCACCACTAAATAAAACGCTATAAAATGTTTTCATCGTAAATATAACACATCGACCTACAAAAAGGGATTAAAACATGGCCCATTAGGTTCCCACCATCAAAAGCAACCGATCAAAATATGAATATACGAGTATATATAATTCATTTAAGAGGATTCGAAACATTTTACGAGTCAATTTTCCAAACGAATTTATCCGATTACCTTTTGGTGGCTCCGAAGCTCTTTCCACATGGTACCCGTATAAAACGTTCCTATACCTAAAACGATTTTCTATACAGAATCTGTAATTATCCGCATTTGCAAGGAAATTGCATTAAAAGATTTAATTGCATTTCAAATTGATTTAGATAGCCTTCAGGGGCCATTCACTTAATTAAAGAGTAAAAGCTCCCAAAAGCTAGAAAACTAAGCGGAAATGATGCGTGATTGAGTTTTGATTTGTTTTGAATTATTTCACGATTCCAAACATTTTAGGTTGGACTAGTGTACAGAAAGCCTTCATGCATATAAGTAATAAAAAATTATTTAAATAAAATATTTTCGGTCAACGCTATGTGTGGGTGTGTTACTGTACTTTATAAATATTAATTTATGAAATTGTATGATTAAATTTTATTTATCTGTATTCGTAATATTTATTATATTTATAATTCGCGGTTCAATCTTCCTGACAGTTCTTATTCCGTTGAGCTTGCTCTCGTCTCTTCAAGACTTGAATCCTCGCCGTCTCTAGGACACTATTTCCAGCTTTAGTGTGTTGCAATTAAAATAAAAATTATTTCAAACATTTGCAAAAAAAGTTAGCAAAATGATTTTTCGATATTTATTCAGTTTGGGTGCTCAAGAGTTAACTTTTTATGAGGATGCATCTTTTTCACAAATAGTGTTATCTTGGGTCTTCGATTAGAAATAAAATGAGGTTCCTAAGTTCAGTTGAAGAGATTAGGGAGTTTTTCGAATTTTCATCAAATTTTCTTCAAAAATGTTGAGAGTTGATTCTTATTGTAGTTTCAGCTTCATTAATAATGTTTTTTTTTTCAAAAAAATAAGTCAAAGTTTAAACCGTTTTGAAAATTAAAAATTAATAATTTTTTGTGCGAATGAAAATTTTCAGGGTTTCAAAGTGACGTTTTGTCGTCCAAAAACTGGAAAAATTTTAGTCATTATTTTTTTTTATTATTTAGGGTGCTTACTAAACCGTTTTGAAATTTTTCTTAAAAAGTGACAGTTTTGTTTTTTCTTTCAAATATGGATAACAAATGGGTAATTTATTGGTCATGTGCACAATAAGGACTCACTTGAGGCTTTTTCGGACTCAAGAGGCAAGATTTGCTTAATTTTTGTTCCACAGGGTTCCATAGGGATTCTGAACATCTACATGAACTCATTTTAAAGCAAGAATGTGATATTTTGGGAAGGTTTGTGAGGTAAAAATCGAGCATATTTTTCCTTTTGAGTCCAAAATAGCATAAACTAAGCTCGCACTGCGTATACACGACCAATGCCCATTTTTTGTTCATTTTGGAAGTATGCAAAATAGTAGCTTTTTAAAAAAAATGATGGCTTAGACCTCTTAAGTTAAAAAAAAATTGCTGGGTAAACTTTTTCCATTCTTAGCATAACAATGCATGATTTTAAAATCTAAAAAATGTTTAATCACCCAAAAATTCGTTTCTTAGAAAATTTGAAATTTTTAAAAATGTTGACTTCATTTTATGGGATCTGAAAATTGAATTGGTGTCCTGAAATTTTTATGATGTCTTTTGAAGGTAATGAAGTCTCTGTAGCATTTTACACATCATAACGATTACATTGGCGTAATAGTCTTAAAAATTACAGATTCCAGTATGAATAAATAAATAAATAAATAAATAAATATTAAACTAATAAGTATATACCCTGCGTCTGATTGACATACAAAACACCAAATTCCCTTCTAATAAACAATCAAAATCATAATTAACATTATAATAAATAAAAAAAGATATTAAAAAACGATTACTAATGTAAAATAATTTATGGAAAGTATAAATCCAATAAAAACTTGAATTACTATAAAAATAGAAATTAAAGAATCAAAATTTCATCATAAATATTTGAAGGTGTTCTAACATTATAGATTTTCATTTTTTCATATATTTTTCATTTAATTTTTCCGTAAAGGAAAATAATTGTTTTTAATTGAAAAATTTATTATAATTATTAATAATAAAATTTAAAAAAATAGATGTAACATGTTCGTTACACTGATTTTTACTTCCACAACCAATCATAAAGCATTTATAGCCAGTGATGTAACATGAAAGAATTTTGAACTATCATGAAATGGAATTTGGTACTTGGGCTATATAAGCTTCAAATGTACGTACTGTATATATCATTTTTTTTATCCTTTGTCTTGTAAAACTCTGAAACTTTATTGTAAGAAAAAAAAATCTTGATGTAATTAACATAGAAAATTGAAGATGTTGAAACAAAGAACAGTTTCTAAAGAAATTTCATGACTCGTATACAACACTGATACCCAAAATTGCACCTCATTATTTTTGCAATCACATGCGTGTTAGTTTTCCACCAAAATAAAATATTAATCTCTGGTAAAACCTATTGGTTTCATGGCGGCGTTGAAAAAATCAATTTACTTTTTCAGGTCACGCTAAAGAATTAGGAAAGAGATAAGTGGAAAGTGTAAAGATATTACAAAGAATGTTGTTATTTTGTCAGGAAGGGCGTGAAGAGCGGCCCCAATCCATTTACTCAGACAAGTACCGTCACAGTATGAATGAATGATTGATGAAAACACCGACTAGATCCCCTCTCACATCCCATCGCTCCTTTTTCCACTCAATGCGCTATTTCTCCGCATCATTATACAACTTCACGCGACGATGTAATCGTAAAAAAGAGCGCAGAAGAAGCTCAAATCTCACCATTCAACAGAGCTTCCAATGAAGGGCAAAACAAGTTTGTTGCAATCGATGCTGAAAACTTTAAATATTTTTTTAATCCTTTGATACGAACAAAAATACAAAATATTTTTGCTTATTTTCACCGTTATTATAGTTGGTAGTTCACATAAACCGAAGCTCGCTAACTTTCTTCCATTTCATTTATTTACAAACCTAACGAAATTTCTAACTAAATACTCGAACGGTAAGTTGGAAGAAAAACATTTTATAAGTACTCTCGTCGCTTTATTTTCTCTGCTCTTTATCTACTAACCAGCATTCCTTTTCATTAAAAGAATAGAGTTGAAAAAGTTTCTTAAATAACCGCAAAAAGAATTGCGTAAAAAGTTTTATCTTTCTAAAAGGTCGACAAATTTCGTAAACAAAGATTGATAGGTGATCAATTGCGTTTTCATTAAATATGAAAATGTTAATTTATTCATAATGATACTTCATACCGCTTTGTTTTCCTTCAAATAAACATGTGAAAGGAAATCTACATAAATTCAAATCAAAATCCGTAGGTGAAATATTCCAAAAAAAAGTGATAGTCAACAAAAATTTTAACGTGCGCTACAAACATGTTATACAATAGCTTATAAATGTTTTCATTTCCCATACGGTTTGAAACATTGACTGCAAAAAACCTCGACAAATGAATAAATAAAAGAATAAAGGATTAAATCCAAAAACGATTACTTTCCCTGCGGTAATTCTAACCACTTTTATAACAATAATGCGACGCCCAACGTATTTCAAATCATTGCTAAAACGTGGATAACGTTTCAACAAAAAGGTTTTAAAAATAATCGTATTTAACAATTCGTGTTTCGACGTTCGCACCAAAGCGAGGAAAAAATTCGATAGAGAAATAACGAGAAATCCTTTTAGTGCGTTTATATTTCAATTTTTCCGCTGGATTATTTCGATACGTTTTCATATTACGAGTTATAAACGTTTCTACTATCTATCGATTGTTTCGCAAACCAACATCTCCGAATAGTGATTTGAAATTTCACCAGTTTACGCCACTTGCCGGAGAAAGGAGTAATCAATTACTGTTAATTATAAGTTTCCCAAGTCGATACTGCGCTGTTGTGCCAATAAGGAAAACTCTCGACAAAGCAATAGTTATATCGTAATTATCGTGGCGTCGAGTCCTCATTAATTACGTGCGCATGATTTCATCTAGATGTTTGTTTTCAAACTTTTTCCCCTTTCGAATACCTATAATAGATGATTTTTTTCACCTTATTGCTGAATAACGTTAAAAGCTCATTTGTATTTACGGCGAATTGGTTAGGCAGTTTTATTGACATTTTGAAAATGAGAGAGAAAACCATCCCCATGATAGCCGTAAGTCCGTGTTCATGGGGGTGTGCTAACCAGGTTTGCATTGTTCTCAAAGATTTTGCTTTAAATTAAAAATTGAAAAATGCAAAAAAAATGTTTCTCAATAGTGACGTAGTCAGGAGGGTTTTGTTAGTTTGGACTCTCCGAAGTCTTTAAATTTCAGATTTTTTCTGATTATTCATTCAACCAACCAAAGAAATCCTAGAGTTCAATAACTTCTCAATGTAGAGTTTTAATTGAAACAATCTTTTCGCACATTATAAATGAATTTATGGTAAATAATATTTTATAATATGAAATAATATTTCTTCTTTAAGATCTCTAATAACAATTTTATTTACTTTTATTTTTATTTATATTATTATTGAAAGAATATTATCTAAATGAACATTAATTTTTAAATTAAAATTTTTTAATATTGAATGGTTAGCGCTGTTAAATTCTCTTAATTTAAATCATTCATTTAATGAAAATTTAATTATTTTAAATATAAAAAATAATTAATTAATATGGTACAACTTAAAATAATTTCAATTTTTTTTGACGATACAAAATAAAGCAGGGTTCATTTGGCTTTTAAATCAATTTCCAGAAAGTTTCACTCGGGTGAAATAAAATCACCACATGTTGAAGAGATTTCCAGTCTGAAAAATTGTTAGTTTTTTCAAATTCTCAGGAATTGAATTTTTGGGTGTTTGGGGTCACATGTAAGTAGTATACGTTATACCTGTTCCTGACTCAAATCATTTTTCTGTTAAGTCGACGAAGTAAATACAATGAAGTTCAACATAATTTACTATCTTGTTTCTTTACCTTCCTCATCTAACTCATTTTTCCAAACTTGTTGAGATAAACATCATAATTTTCCCAGATCGATAAGGTAAATATAATGAATTTCAGTATAATTTATCTACTTGTTTTTTCACTTTTCACATCCCATGTTATTATGAAGTCGAAAAACAAATTCATAATTTCCCCAGGTTGATAAGATAAATATCTTCATAATTCACGGAGCACATAATTAATAATTCTTCATTACGCAACGAATACTTTTCACCAGTTTTTAATGAGTTTAACACTATCAACTTTCAATAAATGAACTCTTACGAAATATATTGTTAAAATATTCGAATTTTTTCTACGAGTAATATTTTACTGCATTTTTAACACTGTGGCATAAATGATACATAATGATTTTTAAATTTTATTTCCACGAAACTTTGAAGAAAGTTTACAAATTTCCTATTTTTTTCTTTTTTTTTTTTGCACATTCTCCATTACTTAGAAAGCGTTTGTCAGTTTGTCTTGTATATCTTGTAGGGTGTACGTAATAATATGCTAATGACTAAAATATTTGCCATTTTTTCACCTTTTTCAGTACTCACTTTCTTGTTTCTTCTTTTCTGACTTTTCTTTACTCACTATTTTTTTCGACCCAGCTTATTTCTACTCACTGATAAATTCTGAGAAAAAAATTTTTGAAGTTGATCATTACGATGGATACTTTTAAAAAAATTAAATCTATATACCTCAACCTCTTCAAATACTTGAGTAGGGAAATCACCATACAAGTGTGTAACTCTAGTTGCTCCATTTACCAGATATAGGTAGTGTTGAATGCGGAACACCCTGTATGTAGGTATAGTTAGGTACCAAGTATATAGAGCTTCCGTCGAAAAAGATTTTCGCATCGGGAATGATTTTATTATATACCTAACCATGAAAACGCCAAGCTTGGTACATATTAAACGTTGCTTTTACGAGTGGCTTCAGATATACAGAGCGATCTCTTACAATAACCCTGCTAACAATTTTCCATCAGTAAGCTATTCGTTACTTAAGACCGTAACCCTCGGTAAATATATTTACCTATAAAGGTAGAGCAGTGAATATATGCAAATTTTAATTGCATTCTCTCGCAGTGACGTAATTACGACATAAAAGGCTCAGTAGCACAAAGGTATTTTAATATACTTTATATTTTGTTGCGCAGAAAATGTTATCTCATCACTGTACCAGCTCATCTTTACTATAATTTTACGAACAATGCACAATCGTGTTTTCTGATTTTTCAAAGGTAAACAAACAAAGGGACTAGAATCACCTTTTTTCTCGAAATTTATAATTTATTTTAATGGGTTTCTAGTTATTTTTTATTACATACTTTCAAGTATTTTTCCAGGGTATATATTTATTATCGGTAATTAAAAAATTAATTTTTTCTTTTCAACATTCATTTTCTACTTCCTCAATCATCGAAATTATTGATAAAAAAAAACACACACAAATTATCTACGAAAGTTCCTCTCAAACGGAATTTATTATACATGAAGCATCAACTACGAAAACAATTTGGTATAATATTCATAAATTAATTTAGAAGAAAAAAAACTAATACTGTAAAATATCCAACAATACAATACGGATACAATATTAATATTTGTACAATAAAACTAACGAAAATTTCAAAATCTTTCCGCATAAGACATAATAAATAACAAAAGACATGAAGAGGAAAAAAACACACATGCAAAGCGCATCAACATAATTAATTCTAATCACATGCGGATCCGATAGTAAATCAGTTCAGATAAAAATGAAAATTCCAGCATAAATGTAAAATGATAAATATAAACGTTGACTTCAATCGTCACCTACATAATATGGCGACGAAATCACATGCTTGCGTCCAATAACACAGCGTCGCTAGTTCATATAAGCTTAAGGTAATTATATATACACCTGAAATTACGTATTACGTTCCATACGTATTTACCTAGGTAACACGAGCGATGAATAATACTATCGTACGTATATAATCATGTCGTTCACATTTACACACATGGATATACATAATAAATTAATTTAAATTCACACCATTCAATAACACAAAGATAAGTCATACATCGTCGATGAAGCCATCATACTCGGCTATGGACGGCTACACTTATAAACATGATATTTCATTCCATCGATTTATCACCGTATCAGATCTTGATATAAAATTCACCCATAGTTTACTCACAAACAATTCCTTTATCGATTATAAAAATCTACACATATGAAAAAATATGTCTACAAACACAATTTCAAAATAAATAATAAGCTGCAACTCGAATATTCTACATGGTAAAATTACACGATTTAAAATAAATTTGAAAACACAGAAAATCAAACTTCGCTGAAAAACAACACCAAAATTTTACACGAGATAGAAATACCTATTACATTTTGGAAGACACGCGATGGTTTACTGCTTGCTCAGCTTTCTACACCTACTAAAGCTAATACAAATAGAACAACGATTGACGCAACGGGATTCGAAACGTACTCGTCAAAAAGAAAATATCACAGAAACCTGTTCAAAAGGGCGATCGAAAGTTATGAAATAAGAAAACTGTCACAAGGATACCCCGTTAGCGTCAAAGAATGCAGAAAATTTTGGTGCTGTTCGTCAGTCTTAGTAACCATCGGTGTTACGACACATTCAACGAAAAAATTTGCTTCAATCATTTATTATGAAAAAAAAAAAAAAAAAAAAAACACAAGACGGAGGAGACAGATCAGAGGAAAGATGGTAGTAACAAAAGTGGGTAGTATAAACCATCTACGAGTTTCCCATATTGCTTAGTTAATCTAAGTAACTCGACCTACATATGGATTAAAAATACATAAATGATAATATGTACGATAAAATATTTCGTATAGAGCGATAAATGCTAAATATTAAGTAAAATCGTATTTTGACTAAAACAGGAACTTTTTATCCAGGATTTTCGGCGACAAAGTCATTTTTTACCTGAAAAACAAATGGTTTGGTATTTGTAAATACGCGTTCGCACATTTCCCATATCATCGTTATAATTGCAGTTTATTCAATTCGCGATTTACCTCGTCCTCGTTTACTTGTCTATCGGACGTGTTTTGTAATTTTACTTTAACTGAAGAAGGTAATACGGGCATACGGTTTTGATTATTTTTCGCGTCCGTATTATCATTAGCGACCACTTCGAGTTTTCTACCGAGCATACCGTCTTTCTTTGGCGGTATAATTGGCTTATTAGGTGGTACTGGCGGTGGTACACCCCTACCTAAAGGTATCGGCTTTCGAACCACCGTGCCAACGTTTATCTCACCACCGTGATTTTTCACCAACGGACTAGCGCTGAGCTTCGGATGAGGCGAGCTGTTGATGGTGGCCGAACGTACCGGCGCGACCGGCGTCACGTTGCGTCGTTCCTCCTGCAAAAGTTGGACGTTAATATGGAGAGTAATGGCATTGAAACATTCGTACTCATAATAGATACCTGAGGAGCAGTCGGTGTTTGCGATATATAGTGAGGATCCACCACTTTTGCACCGACAGGTGGTGGCGTGTTTGCTGTCATCGGCGAGTACATTACGTAACGTACGTGATGTCCTGGACTCACTGATCTTGCGATACCAGTCACTGAGAAAATTGATTTTTATTTTTAGCCACTGATTAGGCGTAACAATACAACAAAAGGTAAGCAGCCGCCCCGAATTACTAGAGCTGAGTTTTTGATGAGAATATACTCAGATTTGCAGATTATGATGTAGGTGTCTTTATACCCACATTTAATATGGAGGCTGGAAACCCCAGCTTATTCCTTGAAAAAGCACCTGACAAGTGGGATTTGGGATATGTTCTATTTTTTGCCCTCAGCAATAATTTAAGTTTGTTGTCATTAAATTCGAGCTATTTATGGGCCCTCAAGTATTCCTCAGATGTGGGTTCATCCGTCATTTTGGATCTATGTCGACTTAAATTTGAGAGTTCATGTTGTGGTCTCAAATTCATTTTATATAAAAAATTTTAGCTTTTTAGATCCTATTGGTGAGGAGCAATAGATGACTGAAGATATTTTATGATTTGATTTTCTCTCCAAACCCACTCACACTAGAAAAAATTAAATGTATACACGATAAATGCCAATATTCAAAATATATTCAACTATTTTCAATCCACTACACTAAGGTTTGAAGGCCCTGCTTATTTCCTCAATGCCAAATAGGAGCTTTTATTTATGATATGTTATAGCTCTTGGTCTCGATAATCATATGAACACATTAAAGTGATTAAAATTTCAAGTTTTTTGAACCTCAAATTCGTAATCTCTGAAATTATTTATTTTTATTCTAAAAAATTGTATTTCAAAAATTATTTGTAGATTGAGAAAACAAAGGTTCTATACTGATAAAACCTGATAATACAGTGAAAACGGCCCTTGACCCAAATTCGGTCACAAGAGGTCCTAAATGTTGTTCTCGATGAAAAAATTTGCCAAAAATTTTTTCTGAAAAAAAAAGAAGTTATTTTTTGAAAATTTCAAACCCCAAAAGATTCAAGAAAATATGAATCGAAAAATTTGGCGATGTAGTTTATAGTGTCCATCATCTGTGCAAATTTCAAAATTTTTCATCAATTCGATGCAGAGTAACGAAATATTGAATTTTCGATATATGGTGCCGATTTCTCCGAATGGGGCGGGGTGAAGGGAATTTTTTATCGAGGACCACAATTTAGGAGCCCTTGTGACCAAATTTGGGTCAAGGGCTGTATTCATTATCTTATCAGGAGAAACCAACAGGAATAATGCATCAAAGTTGAAAAATCAGTGGGTCATTCAATGCATAAATGAATTCCAAGCGGAAGGTTCTCTTAATCATAGAAAAATCATTTTGTTAGAAGATAGAAAAGCAATTTTAAAATACATTTGGTATTTTTTGCCAACTTTTAAAGTAAAAAACAAAAAATTAGCAAAAATATTTGAAAAATTAAAAAAAAAAAGCATTATTAAATTTCAATGATTTTTTTGGCTTGAAATTTTATATTAATTTTTTAACTGTAAGATGAACATTTTAAGAGAAGATGTGCTCAAGGTCGTAGCCAGGGGGGCGGAATGATAACAGAAGACTGATTAAATCACTGCTAATCTTTTTTTCCTTTGGAAACTGAGCGGGAAGTTACCGGAATTTATGGAAATTTACTTGTAATCTGAGAAATTTACACAGATGAAAAGCACTTCAAATCTACACAAAAAAGTACATTTGGTAAAAAAAAAATCGTCCAAGATACTAACTTTTCGGAAATAGACAAAAAACTACTTTTAAATTACCTGGAGAATTTAAGAAATGTATCTTACGGTTACATAATGGTAAATTACCGGTAACTCATCCATTTCATCTTCCATCCATCTCTACTCAAAATGTCCATGAAACCTCTTTCCAAATTAATATCTCTAGTGGATATATCATGCACGTAAATATGGTACTTATGAAACAAAATATTATTCGATGGTAATATGCATAATTATTCACATTCTCGCAATACAAAATTGAAGATCACAATTTTCAAATAAAAATAGGATTTTATGATCTCAATTGCAAATAAATATTTTTTTATATGTGAGTAAAATTCGATTTTAAAAATTACCCTCACCTCGTATACATACAAAAAATAATAATTTTCCCTCCTCCTTTCATCAATCTTGGCAACGACCCTGTATAAGCCTAAAAAAATAACAATTTTCCAACGTGTATTTCTGAATAACAATAAAATACTCGTTCATCAAATTTCACCAACTAGGCTTCTCAAGCTTTTTTTACTAATTGATCCAAACTTGAAGGATCATACTGTGGTCCCTACTACCCTCGCACAAAAAAGTTTAACTTTCGTAGGTTCATCTGATGAGGAGGAAAGAAAGAGTTCAAGAAATTTCATGACTCAAAACTTTCTCAAAAAGCCTTTTTTTGTTTCAACTCCACTTCAGTGGCTGAAATTTTGCTATACTGGATTTCTTACTGCAATATGACGTGTAAAAACGGAATCTAATGTTTTGCCTTTTTGACAAGCTATTTAGTTCCTATCAAAATTCGAATGAATCGCCATTTTGAGTGGAATCAAAAATCTTTAAAAATTTAATATTCACAACAATGTACTACGACCAAGTTTCAAGAAACGGCTTTTTATGGGTTGTACGCCTGCTCGAGAAATACCATGAAAACGAAAATGTGTAACTCAACAACACTTCAGGTATTTCTGCAAAATCACCAATTCGCAGAAAATAAGTGATGCATAACATTTTCTAAAAATTCACTCAAGAAGCAAAGAGGTACTCAAATTACTCCATTATATGAAGTCATCAATGAAAATTTTAGAGATTTTGAGATATTCCCATCACTCTCCAAAACTCAAACGAAGTCAGGTCGAATCGAAGATCTGAAAAATGAGCGGAAAATATTTACATGGAAATTCTTCGACCAAATCTCGAGCCATTTTCACCCATAACACTTCGAGTAACATATGTTAAACACATACATACATGTATGCACGAGGGAAAAATTGTACATTTACCGTAAAATTACAAATGATGTGAAACGTAAAGATCTAAAAACCCCCACAATTCAATCTCTTCTTCCCCAATCAGGGAGGCTATAATAGCTGTACTTTTTATCAAAAACTCAGCTAAAAATTCGAATGACCGGAACTTACTAGGTCCAGAAACTGGTACACTTGACACAGTAGCAGTGGGTTGTACGACTTTAGCAATACTAGTCATCATTGGAGTAACACACTGAAGTCCAGCGGCCCCTACATTACCATCAGTTCCGTCTAAAAGGAATTGCATGATCAGATTCTACAACGTTCATTCAGTCTTATTATTTAATCTTTCTTACCAATTGATGATGACATAGAACTAGAAGCGACATTTTTTTCGTGTTGGAGTTTCAATTCAGATAGTTGCTGTCGTAAAAGTATATTTTCTTTTTCACTTTTTTCCAATTCCAATTCCAACTCTTTAGATCTAGAAAAGAAAATAATTTATGAATCGTTTTCTTTGGGCGATGAATAGTGAAACACATACGTGACTTGACGGTTTTAAAATCGTTACAATTAAACGAGGGCTCATTAGTTATGTATGTTAGTACAAACTATTTTTACGAACGCAACTTTATGAACTCACAAATTAATCTAATTATCCTGGTCATGTTAAAAATGCGATAAGCGGCTATCATTACAGGTTAAATATCTCTCTCGTGTTAATAAAGATGTTAACAAAATTTTAGCTGCATATCAGTGACTTCGCAATATAAGCATGTAATTTATTGAAATATAAATCATTAATTACCTCTTTTCATGTTTCGATAAATTCATTTTTAGCTGCTGCGTTTCCACGTAAAACTGAGCTAATTGTTTTTCTAATTCGGCTTCCATTTGTAGAGATTTTTTACTCTCTTCTTCGAGCCCTTCAGCCATTGCATCAACGCGAACTTTTTCTTCTGCTAATATCTATAAGAATAAGTATAGAATAATTTTCAAGTTCAAATCTCATCTTGATAGAAGTAAAATAAAAAATTATGCATATTACTCCTCATACCTGAGCTAAATCTTCGGAACGTTTCCTTTCCTCCACATATTTCATGATGATTTTCTTTCTTTCAGCTAATAAAAAAAGCACGATTTGTTTCTGACGATTTTTTTCGGTCTCTAGTATTTCGTTCAATTTTAAATATTCTTTTTCGAATCTTTTTCTATTTTGTATTTCTATTTCCATTTCCTAAAAACAAATGTAATGATAAAAAGCTTTTCTAATAAATTCAACTATCTAGCTAACTTTTCATACCTTTCTGTGTCTCATTTCCGCTTCTTTCAGTACCCTGGCGACACGGGCTTGAGATCGTCTTTGCTGAATAACTAAATTTTCTAACGAATTCAACTGCTGATTCACAAGCAAATACATTTCTGAGCTATCTCTAGAATGATCAATTACGGCGAAGCTATCACGTTGTAGAGCCGCCAAAGGTTCATTATTATCGTGTAGAGAATGATGTCTATTTTGCACGAGATATTGTTTAATTTTTTCGGACTACATGGAACAAATATGAAAATTAGTGAATACTCGGGAAAGCGAAAATATCAAATTATTTTCGCTAATAATACCTTCAATGTAGCTATGACGATATCTCTGGCTTGCAGTTCGCCTTCTAAATATGTTAGTAATTTGAGTAAATCTGTTTTGCAAAATTCGATTTTTGGATTGCGCTGTAAATTAATCAATAAAATGAGTACACGGTGCTTAATATGGAATACTACGCAGTAAATTTGTAAATGTTACCTTCAAAGTGCTCACTGCTGCTTTATCCAAAGTTTCGAAATTTGATTGGTTTTGAGATTTCTGTTGAGTTTCCCGATTCATATTGCAATCCGTAGCGTTAGACATGGTGTAATGCGAGTATCAACGCGATGTACTTATCACTCGGAAAAATATCATCCAAAAATCATAAAACAAATGAAAAACTTCAACATGATTTTAAACGCGAAATTATTCTAATCCGCAAATTCTTTATTACTGAAAATCATCATTTTGATGAGATAAATACAGTGATGAGCAACGTACTTCGAGAAACTCGTTAGTTGAAATTTTTTTCGTGACAAATTACATTTTTTTTTTTTATTTTTATTTAGCCACTCAACCATAATGAATTTTAGTGTTGTTGGATGAGTAACGCTGGTTAATGACAACAAGAAAAAAATTAGTTTCTAAAATGTTCGCTAGAAGCGCTATAATCCAAACAAGATCATGATACCGGCTACGAAAATACCATTTTTATATTTCTATTTTTTTCCATCATTTAAAAAATTAATTGAAATAAATTATTTTTTATTATAATTTTTCACTTACAATAATTATTAAAATGTGTCAAAAATTCGCATTAACTTGTTATTTTTTCGAAAATTCAATTTGTTTTGAAAAAATCTGAAATAGGCAACCAAGCAAAATAACTTTGGCGCAAAATAAAAAATAATAATTATTTTTCTTCCCGCTATGTTTTTCTGATAGCACATCCTTGCTTAGTGTTTACCCGATTACTAAATTTGAATGACATGATCCCAGTTTGATTATTCACGTACACAAACTTTAGAGGAAGACTAGTAGGCCCGTTGCGACATTGTCGCAAGATAATATTGTAAAGTTATGAAGGAATGAAGGAAGAACCAATGTTCTCATGTGAATATTAGAATACTGTCTTTCTAATATAGCTTGAGACTTTTCAATATCGCAAAGTTGAGTAAAAGCGCAACAATTTTTACAATTCCATTATGTGTATAAAATCAATAAATAATACCCAGTGTTCATATTTAGAATCCTGATAGAATCGTTAAAGTGGTAAAGCATAAAAAAAATTCAGTAAAAGAGTAAAATATGTATAATTAAAGCGGATAAAATGGTCCAGTTGCGACATTGTCGCTACAGTACTTCGAGCATTCACACATGAAGGCCAGTCCAAACAATAAAAGTGAAGTGTAATTATTATGTAATATTTTGAGAAAAATACTACTAATGAAAATATAATTTTCATTGGTAGCATCAGGTCTGTAATAACGGATCGTTTAACGTTCCGTTCTCGATCTGGTATCCATTCCTGGGTCATTCCATTACGTTCCAACTTTGAAGGTTCCGTTTCCTTACATTTTATTCTGTTCTTTACCTCCTTTTCAGTTCGAGTTGATAAAGTTATGAGTTTAAGTTTCGTCTTATTATTATTATTTTTTTTTATCGATGATAGACAAACAATCAAATTTCAATTTCACATCAAAAAATTCACATTGCACTGGACTTGTACGGTATTAGGAACAATTTTGCCAACATTCAAATTTCAAAAAATGAAAACAGTGTAAAATAACGGACACTAACAAAATTGTTCCATTCCGTTCCGTTACTGAAATTAATAAATTCGTTACGTTCTGTTATTCTGTTACGTTCCATTACCGTTATTACAGCCCTGGGTAGCATTTTTCTGAAGAATAAGGCAACGAAATGATTTGAAATTAAACATGTTTTAAAGTCTTTGTTTGAGGGCGCTTATTTTTCATTTCTTTTTTTTTATATCAACTTTTTCGCATTTACCTACTTATTTTCCTAAGCACTGCCTCAATGACAGCATAACTTTGGGTAAGTTTCCCCGTTGCGGCCAGGGCTCAAAATCCTTAATGCGAAAATCTGAAAGATTGAAATCCGAAACTGAATCTAAATCAGAAATGATTGAAAATCAGAAACGGAATCCAAATCCGTATCCGAATGGAAAATCCGTTTCATTTTGGATCGAAGTTTTGCTCTTTTCAGGCTTTTTTTAAAAACGTTTTAGAGGGCAAATTTGTTACCAATTTTCGCGTTTTTTTTCTTATATTGCTAATATTTTATAATAATTGAAACTTTTTAGCTCTGCATGGTACAAAATTGTCAAATTTAATTTTCTGTCCCAGTTAAAATTTAAAAAATTGAAAAAAATCCAAATCCGATACGAATCCAATTTCGAATCCGAATCCAAAATGGAAATCTGAATCCAAAAAAATTGAAATTCGAATCCGATTCAAATTTGAATCCGTATCCAAATCCGAAACCGTATCCAAAATTCAATCGAATTTTGAGCCTTGGTTGCAATGTAGTCGCAACAATCGTATCACCAGCATTGAAAGTTGAAATACCAATACCAATGCCATACTGGAACAAATACTGAGGTATTGGAATTATTGCAGATTTAGGGATAAATGCGGACGCTGTATGTGGTATTACCAGTATTGTACTAACTGCTTTGGAAGGTAGGATACTAAATAATTATCAATACCATACCAATTGCGTTGAAAGTTGAAATACCAATACCAGCACTGTACCAATTAATGTAGGATACCGAATACCAGTACCATACCAACTGCGTTAAAAGTAGAAATACCAATAGTCCAGGGACTGCGAAGGGGAGGTGGTCAAGTACCTCCACCTCCGCCTCCTACCTCCAAAAAATGTAGTACCTCCTGGATGTACCTCCGAGATACCTCTGCGGTACTTTCTGGAGTTGAGAGGTACCTCCAGAAAGTAAAAAGTACCTTCAATACTATTATAGAAACTTAGAAAGTATTGAAAGGTAATACAATAACATTACCTTTCAGTTTCAATACTTTCTATAATTATTGTAGGTACTTTTTGCTTTTCAGAAGTACCTCCTAGCTACAGGAGGTACCTTGGAGGCACCATAGAGGTACCCCTTTGAGGTACCCTCGAGGCACCTCAGAAGACCTTAGTCAAAGTGACCCCCCTCCGCCTCTTACCTACAAAAAATTTCATGTAACTCAACTTCTGAGTACCTCCATCTCCGGTAAAATGGATACGTCCAGGCGTCCTCCTACCTCCGCCTGCACCTCCACCTCCGCAATACTTGATAGGACACAATATCAGTACCATTCCGACCCCTTTGGAAATTGAAATATAATACTGATGCTATACCGACCAAAAAGAACACCGAGGTACCAAGCTCTGTGTTTTTTTACTCTTTTTCCAAAAAAAAAAATTATTTCAAAAAGTATTTTTTTCAAAAAAGAATTTAGTTTGAATCATGCTGAAATGAGTACCTATTAAGAAGATCATAGAAAGAGCTTTACCCGTTGTTCGTTGTAGAACCCATTTTTCTAATATCCGCAATAAAAAAAAAAGAGTTTTTCTGAAAAATAGTTTTTCAACATATATTTTGATGAAGAAAACCTAAAATAAATATAGAAAAATTCAAAATTTCAGAATCTCATATAGGACTCTGTTCGCACTCAAAATTCATACATAATGAAAAGGAAACCCCAAAATTCATATTTCTTAGTTCTGCAAACTTTAAATAATATCATCAAAATAAAAGGCGAAGAGATGGAAAAATTATGAAATGGACACCTATTAGTTTTCATGATTCAAAATTTTGTTACTTTCGGAAATTGGAAACCGACGCTAACCAACGCTCTATCTCTTAAAGCAACAAAATGAGGATCCCACCTTAAAAGCCTCTAATAAAATTCATGTAAAAAATTTTATTTAGTTTGAAACATAAGATCAAGTTTTTGAAAATCTGATAAAACATTTTATATGTTTTGAAACCTTTTTTAATACATATTTCTTTATCACACAAAAAAAGTAAAAAACAAAAAATGATTATGCTGCTGAAAAGTGTAGGTATTAAGAAATCTGTTTAAAAAAAAAATCGCTGAAATGGAAACTGATATTGGATATTATTTAGAATATTGCCAGCGTTGGAAAATAATTACAATAATTATACAAAAAAAAAAAAAAAAAAAAAAAAAATTTAAAAAATGTAAGTAACAGCAAATAGAACACTTGGCTAAGAATTCAACTCATTTGAAAGATCTAACCTTGCTTTTTTTAAAACAAATTAGGTAGGTATTTAGTATAAAATGAAGTATTAAATTCCGCAAGCTGTCATACCGTGCGTCCAAGTGATTCGTATACAATCAGCGAAAAAATCTTTTTCCAATTACTTAAAATTGATTTTTTCAAATGCAAAGAAATTGTAATGCTGTTGAAATGAATTTATCAGCCTTAAAATTCACTGAAATAATTTTAAAAATGATTTCTAATTTAAAAATTATAGTTTAATTCTCATTATGTTATCAACGAATCACTTGGACGCACGGTATAATATAATGTTTCAAAGAATCCTCTCTTCGCTATGTATGTATACTATAATAATACGATGAGAAAAATTTAATCAACATTTGAAAAAGCGTTAACCCCTTGAGTTCTAGTTTAAAGCGCTGATAAAGCTTACAAAAAAAGAAAAGAACAGAAAGAAAGAAATATCAGGGATATCAAACTTGAAATTCACTAATCCGTCAAACGTATATTAAAAATAACAATCCCTTCGCTAAAATATCATGTAGAATGGTGAGAAAAATAAAGCAAACCCTTAGAAAATCTCGTAGAATAATAATAGGTAGTTGACCAAAAATTAAAATGTTAATGCTAAAAGAACGAAAATTTTAGATTTACTCTTCATTTAACTTGCGTTGGACGCGAAGTCACGAGCTCACGACCCAATATTATTACCTGATTTTTATTGATCATTCTATCAAGAAAATTAATGGCTAGAAGAATTCAAAAAATTTTAATTTCGAAAAGAAAAAAAAAATACAGAATAACGAAAATACAACACGAAAAACAAAAAGCGCGCCAAAGTCACTGAACCGTGCTATGATGCGCACATACGCGCGCTGTACGCACGCCACACCGACATACATAGAGAATCAACCAATTAAAAATCGCTTCAAACGTAAGTAGGTAAAAAAAAATAATGATAGGAAGACTAACGCTGGCTAAACTCGCGACGCCAAAGGTCGATGCTGCCCTAGTTTTCTTTATAACATTAGAAACCCCATCTCAGCGAGTCCCCATAGGAATAAAATTTCACAGAATTCTTTTAGTATAATAAGATGTTCGTAAGAAATGTAGAAATTTATTCCAAAATTTAAATTACATGTTGTATATTTTAAAATATTACGAAATTTTATATTTTTAAACATTATTTATGCTTCTAAAATGTTTGAAAAATGGATGAATCCATAGCCAAAGTGAATAATGGCGCTACAAATTTTTTCAGCTCAGTTCGAGATGTAAGTTCCATAGATTTATTTTTTCCTGATTTATTTTCTATCTGTAATCTTTTTAACTTATATAATGTTTTAAATCTCAAAATTCCACTCTTCGTTAACCGACATTCGTCATCTAATATATTTTTAGCTTATTCTTCAACGTAGTGATAACATACCTAAATGTTGTTTACAAAACGTACGTTCTGTATTTTCGCAAATTTATGTATTTGTTTTACCATTTTTAGAGTTTAGAAGTTACTTTGAACGACAAAAAGAGGAAATATTTCGATAAAATTCAAGCCCTTCTCACTGCATGGGAGCAAATCGTGAATTTCGTATCGATATCTGCAGCCGAATCACCGCAACGAACATTTGATTTTTTATTCTTGTTAGTACCATAAATCTCTATCAGCTTTTGAATATCGTCGATGGTACTCTAATCATTGTCACATTTTACAGAAACACTCTAAGATTCGTATTACGTGCGGATTGGCCCCGTTCTAGTGTAGCCACTCAGACTCATTTAACAGTTACTTTGCAGCGTTTCAGCAGCGTACTCGCTAAATCAGAAAATTATCATAGTATTTTAGAACAATGCCGTATCCTCGAATCGGTGGTCAAAAATCCGTGGGGACATACGGTTTTATGCAAGATTCTCAATTCGCAAGAAGTTGATTTAAATGGTTTGTTTACAAACCTAATGATGTATTTTTCGCTAACCTAGATAATATGAAATTTTTAATTCTTCTTTATTTGCAGAATGTGTCGATTATTTTAATTTTGAAAATGGTAAAGTCATCGTCGTCCGATTGGAAATGCTGCTACAGTCGAAATGCGAAGATATCGCAGTGCATTTGTCTAAGGCCTGCCTCAATACTTATAACAATTTTAATGAAGATTTGGAAGGCTTCGATACATTAGATTTTAACCAAGATGAAATCGACTACATTACCGATATTTATTTCAGTAGTTTATTGAAAACTAAGAAAAAATCAGAATTGATTTCCGAGGTTTGTATATCATGTTTATATTACTCTAATTAGGAGGAAGTTATCATAATATTTTCCCAGCTAGAAAAATAATGTAAGATAGATGAATAATATTCCCGTGGCAAAAGGTTATGATTTTTTATCTTCATTGTAGTCCTTATCGCCTCGGTATTCCCGTTATCAAAAATAAGCTTCATTCTTTTCTTTCTAAGGTCATTCCTGAAAAAAATTTTTTTTCCGTGAAATTTAACCAGTTTTTTTATTTTTATAGATAAAGAAATACCAACTCGATGATGGCTTGAGGCTTTTGCAAAGATATCGAAAAGACGGAGTCGGAGGCAAATACAAAGAAAACTGTCTGAACGCTCGTGTTTGGAAATGCAACAAAAAGCTCATCGATTTGTTATCTAATACGTTACTAGCGAATGCCGTATTAAATGAAAATTTACTGGAGTCACAATCTCAGTTAGAAGAATTAATATTAGAATGGGCGGCTGTGCAAACCATCAACGATGTGCTTCCACCTTTGGCGTTGGAAATGATCAGAAAATTCGTGCTCATAGCACCCTCTTCCAAGTGCATTTATCCTTTTTGCTCGTTCCTGATTCGAAATGTGAGTAAATTATTCGGAATTTCGAAGATAGTGGTTTTATTATTATTTTTTTCTTTCAAAAGTGGTTTTTTTATGCTTCTGTTTCTTCTAAGTAGGCCAATCAAACTTGAGATTTTTGAGCATCAGTAATTCTGATAAAAATGATTTTCGATATTTTTTCTCTGTGCTTCCTTAACCATCACGCTCAAAGCATGGAAATCGAAGTGAATATTTTTCTTCCTAGGGTGGGGTAGGGGGGCTAAGGGCTGGGATTGTGTAAAAAATGATTTGTCATTTTTATTTTCGTAACGATAGATTATACGAAAAAAGTAGTGCTTTTGAAATGATTCTCCGGGAAATTCCCTATAAGCTTTCATACGCGATCGCTGCAAATCCAGCTTTCTATAGTCCACCTTCTACAAGACTGCCCACATTATTTCTCATTTCGTAGCAATCATAATCTTCCTTCTACTCTCACCAAAAATTCTGACAGATGATAAATGAACTGTGATAAGCTTTTCAAGTTTCTTGTAAAAAAACTGCATTTTTCCTGAACCATAATCTATCCTACACTGTCCACGTGCCTATAGCAACTCGGATATACTCGGCACGATAAGTGAAAAAAATAAGTTTTTGAAAAATATGTATTACGCTCAGAAGTTCTATCAAAACTTGAAAATCCTTGAAAAAAATTATCCAAAAAAATACTGAAAATAATTAGAAGACTCAAATGCGTATTTTTAAGGACCCACGCTTTCGAATGAAATCGAAATTACATACATGGTTTTTATGCACTTCTTGCTTTAACTTTGGATTAATTACATCGATTTCCTTTTTCTGACTTTATTGAAAGCTCTTTGCTTTGAGTATTAATAAGTAATATGGTGGATGCAAGGCATACTCTTAGCACTACGCATTAAGGGACATGATAGAGGGGGGCTATATCAGATGCGAGAGGTACACTTGATTGATGTGCAGTATACAAGCTAATAAGTGATGACCTGTAGAATCTAGATTATCTAACCTAATCGGCGGGGGGGGGGGTATGGAGTGTGCGTATAACCAAAAAACTTGATTAATTGAAGGTGGTGTTTTTACGCTTAAAATTTAAAAAAATACGGCGAAAAAATAATTTTATTAATGTAGCTATCTATAGGAGTATGATAAAGACCAAAGAAACATTTTAACACTTCTTCGAGGGTGTATTACGCATACACCGTTCTTTTTTTAGTATAAACAAGCTCTGTAGGCACTGTATGTAAGTATGTAATTCTTATGGAAGGCAAATTTCAGACCACTAAAAATTTTTTTTTACAAATCTTGTCCTAAGGCAACTATTCGATAAAATTACTCGAAATTTGAAATAATGAAACTTGAAACCTTTTTCTTGATTTATACGCAAGATAAATATAATTCTGTTGTTTATAAGAACGTTATCACTAATCAGAAATGAAACATTGGTTCCTTATTAGTCAAATTTCATTCGAGGGTTTTTTCAGGACGTATTTATTTAATCGAAAAGATCTTGCGTACGATTTTTTAAATATTGATGAAGACTGTTTATTTTAAATTAAAAAAAAAAACTGTTAAGTACATTACGAGATTTAAGTGAAGTCAAAAATGGACTTTTGACAGGTAAACGCGTATGTAATCGTGTATGTGAGTTGAGCGTATTTTTTTCCGGTCTTAATTATTTTGAAGAAAATAATTGGTAATTAATTGTGTTAAGCCAGTAATGCCTTTTCTAGGACCATTTCACCTAGACACCTCACGTAAAAAAGAGTCATTCCTGAAGCTTGGAAATATAAAGTAAAGGGTGTGAATTGCCCATAGGCACAGAGGTTTTAAGAGAATCTAGGGATTCGAATTGAAGGTTTAAATTTTTTGCAAATTTAATTGAACTATTTTTGTTTTGATTTTTTCTTTCAATTTTTATTGTAATCGAAAGAAAAATTGAAAAGTGAGATCCTACAATTTGTTTTATGGAGCCAATTCTGCCTTTACATGTCGCTTAATGAGAGGAGATTGAATGTAAAATTCAGGTCGGATAATGGAAATGTTTGTATAATAGGTGTATCCCTCGAATGTTAGTAGTTTGTTTAGCCTAATTAATTTTTTCAGTAAAAAATCGATAATTCATTCTAATCGAGTTTTATGAACCACATTAAAAAAAAAATCGATAATTTGTTTCCTCTGTAATTTCAATTATTAAAAACAAAATTCTATTTCTAATTACATTTCGTTCTCGATTCCAGGGCAGTTGCAAAAACCACGACATTAATCAAGTGGCCCGATGTTTGATACGTGCCATAAATCAGAATATGAACGAAGTCGAGCAATATCGCGTCAAGCAAGAACGAGATAAGCTAAAAGAAACCTACAATCAGCTCTCCAAAGGTTTCTTACTCATCTCCGAGCTTTTCACCGAGTACAAAAATATTTACAAAGAATGCCTGCTCACTTCGTTCTCGCTCACGCCGTCCCGAGAATGTCTACAAACGATGGAAGAATTCATCGCCAGGCTCGCCACCGTGGTCGAAACCTCGGAATGCGATACCCAAGCTGAAAAACCTACGGAGCTGGCTACTCTGGACGAAACATCCGATAAACCGCACGACACTTCTGATAAACTGGACGACACGTCCGATAAACTGGATGACATGTCCGATAAACCGCACGACACTTCCGATAAACTGGACGACACGTCTGATAAACCACACGACATTTCCGATAAATCGCACGACACGCCCAATAAACCACACGACACTTCCGATAAACCGCACGATACTAGCGAATTGAATGAAATTTTCCAAAGTATAGGAATGCCCGAGAACGACGTGTCGGCGAAGCAAATAGACGCTAATATTATTAAACCTGTAGATTTTATGAAAAACTCGACTTCAGCTTCGGCTCCGGCTTATGTATCGGAAATCGAAGAACTCAACTTGGAGGACAGTTTGCGCGTCGATTTGAACTGTATTTTGCGATATCAAAGGTACTACACGTTGAATTGGGATCTCGAGTGGGACGAGTTGAAGAAAAACTGCGAACAGTATTTAGAGGATTTCGAGAAGAAAGGATTCGACGACGTGGAATTAAAGTATTTGATTTTAGATTACAATCAATTCAAAGACCAACCCCTTATGTACGACGATTGCGGTATCGAAAAAGGTTACGAACAATTTGCCATCAGTCCGGCAGATTCGGAGGAAGAGTACTCGAATAAACGATCCGGACCGAGTTCGTACGATTCGGACGACGACGTCGCATTCGGTTCGAAAAAACGTAAGAAAGTCAACAGCGAAGGCGACGAACTGAGAAACAAGAAGAAACGTGGTCGTAAGACTAAACCCGATGAAAAACCTGCGCGTAAGAGTTCGACGAAGAAAAAGAAAGACTCCGAGGCGAACGAAGACGAGTCTCGAGTACTCGACGTTATTAATCAACGAAGCGATCCGAATAGTCTGAAGGAGCTGAGGAAGTTCCGTATCGCTGGTTTGAAAACGTTGAATGGCAACCAACGGCAGGGTAAATCTTACGACGATAATCACAACGAATCCGAAGATAATGTACCGGATGTGTATCTGGAACTCAACAGTATATTAGAAGACTCGTTTAAGGAATTAGAAAGCGTCGATTTAACCCCATTGAGTCCTAGATTCAACGTATACGACGAAATACTCGACCATACCCTCGTACCTAGCGATTGCGAGATCCGGTTACCTAAATGCGAAGACTTGGTGAATAACGAGAACCTATGTATTAACCAGCATATCCAGTCCATCGAGAATATAAAGGCTTCATCCGAAAAACCCGCCAAGAAACCTAAACCCGTTGCTAATCGAGAACGCAATCCGGTCCCGAGAAAAAGAACCCCTAAAACTCCCGGTGAAGCTAAACCTAGGGCTAAGCCTCGCCCTAAGGTGCCCAAAGAACCGTATAAAAATGGCGCCACTTTTAACAACCATCATACGTTATTAGGCAACGATCAGCTATTTAGGAAGATTTATGGCACGAAGCCTAAAAATGGAAACGTTTTCGATTCGAATGCGAAGCTCATCGAAGAGCTGACGAATGGTCTAGAACCTTCGTCGTATTTAAAAGACTGCGTGGTTGAGTTACCTAAATTGAAAGATACTTTCAGTCACGTCAACACAGCGAAGAATGTATTGGCGATGAAACCGATCGATCATAATGTTAATTTTTCTTCTTCCTATCTGAATAACTCGTTCTCATCGATGAGCAAGAAAATCAACAACGAGCCTGCCAAAGAATATAGTGGCAATTTCGTTCGAACCCAGCCGCCTCAACGACCGGTTAATAGTGAAAATACCAACTGCACCGTCCAGACGTACACGTCGACGGAAAAAACGTGCGATAATTTCAACGATATCGATAACATCGAAATTCTATTACGACAAATCGTAGGCGAGACACCCGAATACACCCCTCAGTACCCGACGAATGTGGATAATACGTCGATATATAAAAATAGCAATTCAGTAAACTCTAGTAACGTTCGACAAGCAGCTAATGGTAATGGCGAGCTAGAGCAAATGTTATACGATTTTATGAAGGACGATTCACCGGAGCATCGGATGTACGGTAGTGATACCAATCAGACACCACCGAAGCCCAAGGTCACCCAAGTATTTGAAAGCCCTAAGACTGTACCGAGCGATGGTCTAGTAAACACTGCGGCTGCGACCGCTAGTTCGCAGGGTCTGACGATGACCACGGGTACTTTATACAACGCTCCTCTCACGAACGCGACGAGCAAAAGGAACGAGTTCAAAGTGCACGAAATCTTGGGCCAGTATAGAGACGTAATAGATAAATATCCGCATTTGCAGAACGTGCCGGCTCCTCGTAAACGTACCAGTAATGCGAACCCGTCGTCAAAACGTCGACCTCGTGCCAAGAAAAATGCTCAAGCGTTGAGTATAGAAGAAGCGTTGAAAAACGAATCGCTGTTGTCTACATCGTCCGCCAGTGATTACACGCAGCTTAATACGCATTCGAACTTAAGCGACAATTCTAAGTCAAAGTTACCCCCTTACGTAGCTCCGGCTGACGGTTCTAGTCACGTTGCCAAATCGTCTATGCTGAAAACTCAGCTCACCAATTCGGTCGCTTTTCAACGCAGTACCGGAACGCAGACGAATAAGAATACGCGCTCGCCTAACACTAATCAGCTATCTTATAGCGCTAATCAGGTGAATAATGGCGCTCGGTATCACATATCTGCCGACAAAAGTATCAACGCGTGCGCCAATGGTACGTTGAAATCGTTGCTACTTCAAGGTTCCTCCACGAGCTTAGAGTCGTTCGATCCTTCACCCTATGGTCACGTGTATAGCTCATCGACCGATACTCAAGTCCATTCGCAGATGCCAGTCGCCTCGAATGAGACGAGGAATTTCGTTACTCCTAGAACGTACGGACAGTCGAATCAAAACCTCTATGAAAACTCTAATGTGGCGTTTAACAATGCCCAGTATTCGACGCCAAATAACGGATACCAAGTTCTCAACACCAATGTTCCGGTATCGGTGGCCAAGTTGAACGAGCTTAATATGAACCACCAGAATGCTTACGCATATCCTATCGCCAGCACGTCGAATACGGTGATGGCGAATGACAACGGCGTATCGCAGGTTTCGTACGCCGATACGTTGGCGGTTTCTGATCTCTTAGCGAATGTGCAAGTTTGCATACCTCGTATTGATATCAAAATGGATCCTAGCAAGTATAATAAGCCTAACTTTTACGTCGACGAACAAAGCAAAGCTAATGTTAATTCAACGCCTATTAATGATTTGCAAAACATACATGAAAATAACACCGTACCTAATAACGCGATATCAAATGCACCGCAAGTCAGTCAAACTTTCAGTACAAATAATTTTAACCAGTTTCAACCAACGTGTTTGCTTTCGGATATAGGAGCAGGGTTTAACAGTGAGTAATTTATTTAATTCCAGCTTTATTTAAATGTACTAAATTTTTAGCTGAGTTTTTAATATAACAAAAAAGGCTATTGTTTGGTGTGATTTGGTAAGTAGGAATAGTGAAAGGAGGTATGTGGGATCTTTTCTTATATTTCACGCCATTTATAGTAGTGCTGTCAACCTGCATCGAATATTCGATTATAGCCTGGGAGGGATATGTCAAAAAAGGATATTTATTTAGACCATTTCCTATTATGCTGAGAGTCAAGTTCAAAACCTAGAGCGTCAAGCCTATGGCTTGACACCTTAATGTTGAGGTTAAACTCAATATTTTGAGCAAATCGTCATAATTTATTATTTCACAGGATTTTAGGAAGTCAATTATATAGTGATGTTGAAAAAAAAATTCAGCACCGAATAATGTTTTCTGAGTATAAGGTGCTCAAATTTATTCTTTAGTTACTGTCAGGCTATATGGCTTTACATAACACTGAAAGTGTTGAGCGCATATTTTGTCATATTTTGGCCATTTTCTTCAATTTCTAAAATTAAAAAAAAATTTTGATCGAAATTTCATTTTTTCTAGTTTTTCAACTAGAAAAAAACATCCTGTGAAGTGGAGAGGTCATTCAGCGTTATAAGAACGTACTCATTGACAGAAACGAACGAAATTTACTAATTCAAACCCTTTGCATGCACTTGATTATAACCTGTTTTAAAACAGCAATTAATAAAATAGACGATTTTTGATATTTTTGTTGCAATTTTGTTCATTTTTTCGAATGTAAATGGAAAATATTGAAAAAATAGACATCCACGTTATTCTCGTTGAAAAATGCTTTCAAACTGATACCCATATCAATTTTACATATTCAGTATATTTCAGCTTATAAATGCATGTTAACTTCGTATTTCTGGTGTGATTTGCGCATCTTTTATGCGCATAATTTGAAGTTTTTAGTGCATTAAAATCCGGTCTCTGTTCATCACTCTTAAATGTTGATGAAGGAGCCAGAAAGTTTTTTAGCTGAGTTTTTAAATTTGAAAATGACAGCTACTACAGCCTATCTGATTTAGGGAAGGAGGTGTCGGGAAGGGTGGGGTCTTCAAATCTTTGCGTTTCAGACCATTTGTAACCATCTGGCAAATGTACAACTTTTTGGTGTGTGTGTGTGTGTGAGAGATATACATTTTTTTTAAAAGTAACGCGTAGTGCAGGCGGTAATTCATGAAATTCGCTCAAAACTTGGTGTGAGACTTTTCTTAGAAATTCAAAAAATTACCTTTTTTTGTTTTTTCTATAAAATTGAAAATGATGGTTCACTCAAATTTTGAAGAGGGCTGGAGAAGAGGCAAATTTTACGTTATTGATTTCATATGAAAGAATGAATCACGGACTCCAACATATTCAGATTTTAGCTTCCTAAGTGCATTTGGAATAAAGTTGGAGAAAAAAAAATTGCTTTTTGAGGAACTTTTGAGCTATGAAATTTCTCGAATCTTCCATATTTCCTCACTAAATCAACCTGGAAAAGTGAAACTTTGTATGTGTAGTTAATTGATAACCAGTATATGACCTCTTGAATTTGAGTCATAATAAATATAAAATGGCGGATTATCAAAATTTAAATTGGGCTTGAGGAGCCTCCAATCAGTAAAAATGTAATTAATGTCAACTCATATGATTATTGGGGATGAGAAGTATACAATATTCCCATTTCACTTCAATACATGATGTTGAAGGGGAGAAGGAGAGGTTATCAACCTTGAAATGAGATAGGGGTACAAGAGAGGTCAAAAATGTTTTATGGAGATGTCATATGGTGAAATGAGCCCAAATGAATAACTTATTTTCACTTTAGCTTCTCAAGTGAATTTGGAGGAGAGGTAGAGGAAAACCGCTTTTGAAGGGAAAATTCCTGCATTTCATGAATCATTTACATCTCGTCATCAAATAGGCCTAGAAAGATCAAGGTTCGTGTGTAGGATTACTTGATGACCAGAATATGACCTCTTCAATTTGAGTCAAAATAGATCCATAAATGCGGATTATTAGGATTTGAAAATAATTTGAGGAGCCTCAAATAGTTATAATTTGAGAAGTATGTGTTCATATGATTATTTCATGGCAAGAAATACTACGTTTGTTCCAAATTCAACTTCTTAAGTTGTTCTGTAAGGGATAGTGTAGGGGTTTTCAGACTTGAAGAGTTTAGCAATGTTATTACCAAGCCAGAGCAAACCCCATTAATATCTAGAATTAAAATTAAGTTAGAGTGTTCGGCAATAGCTCATTCGTAAGAGCTTCACATTTTATTCATGATTCACTTTTAAAACATTATTGCCATGGATGCGAGTCTCGAGTTATTTTAATAAAACTATGGCACCTTTAATAGAAGGGTAAAGTCACTATGCCATCTTAGTTCATTAGAACTGTCATCACATAAACTGGGTGAACATAGTGTTTCACTGTATTTGTAATACCTGTATTCATATTCGGATTTATAATGAAGAATTTAATCTGCTGGGAGCAAGACATACATATTACGAATCAAATTTCTTTAGTGGCTTTGGAGGGGGTGGGTGAGATTCCTAGTCTTCCTATGGGGTCCTAGGTGTAATAGTATATTACTTAGCGAGTGGGACAAGTGCGCGAATACCAACGAGTATGAAAGTTGCAGCATCGCGAGTGCTATTTTCCAGTTGGTATTCGCGCACGAGTCCCATTTGCTAAGTAAGATATTTTACTTGATTAGAATAGATAAAATATATTAATACCTCACTACTATCACAAAACAGTGTAGTATCAAAACTTATCACAGAAAAACAGTGTAACATTAACATTCATAAAACAAACCAGTAAAACGTGATTTGTCCTACTGAAAACAGTGTGGTGGTATCACTATGTTTTATCTAGTATACGAATTAAGTAGAGATTATCAACATTATTAATTTGAACATGCCAGTATTGAAAACTCAGCTCCAGTAATGCAGCTTGACGTTAATGTTTTATTTCTCTATTTTTTATTTATTACAGATTTTTCATTTTATTTTTTCATTTGTTTAATAGATGAGCTAAAAATGCCAGTTCTCTTCGCGACGGTTAGTGATACGAGCAGTGGAGAAATGAATAGTGCCAATGAAGTTTGCATTTCGATTCCGGAGTCCGCGTATTCTGAAGAATATCTCGAAAGTTATTTGACTTTCATTCAAAGTACGTGACCAAAAACTCTGTTCTATGCAGCTTGAAAAATTACGATTTAATAGCGTTTCCGCATTTTCTGTTATTTTATAATTTCATCAGTAATCATTTTTTTTGTACGTTAAAAATTCTGAGGTTATTATTTAATTTAGAATGAGTATGCATGCTAAAGGCGTGTTCATTTTTCCATAGTGTTCATTAGAATTAGTTAATATATATTTTTTCTTTTAGGCTCCGTTACCTTTGTATTTTTAGTGCCTCTAATTAATTTGTATCAACTCGTTAATCTGTGTATTCAGTAAAACCATGTAGCGGCCTTAGATATTTGTTTCGGTTTCTTATCCAATTTTTTGGGTGAAGAGAAACATTTTTCTTGATTTCTTATTTCTTGGTTTCACGTACGAGTACCATATGTTTTATTTAATATTTTTAAATTGTTGAAATAGTTCTCTTTTAAAATTTTCTTAATCGGGTGTGGTATGAGGTAAGCTGGGACATACGTTTTTCATTTTCCAAGTTTTTTTACACGCACGGTTTTACGTAATCGTAGTTTTTACTATGTTAAAAAGTTAGAATTTCTATTGTAAAGGTTAAATAAAGACGTGTTCGTTTATTATTATTTTAAAAATTTTTTGAGAAGTAAATTATAATATTTTCCTTTTGTGAGTTGTTGGAATATTTTTTTTGTTTATATAGTTCACTAGAATTATATTTACGCATTTATGTAATTATCATTAAGTTTTATATATATATATATATTTTTTTTGTCAAACATGCGTGAACTTTCATGTAATCTATAAGGTGAAGTTAATTCATTTTTTTAAATTCTTTGGTATATAATAAAATTTTTTTTGAATCTTTTCTGTCTGTAGTGTTTAATTTAAATAACAAGATATTAATTTGAGAACGAATAAAAGTGCTCAGTTCAATTTAATAATAAAACTTGAGATTACAAAATATTTTGAAATCACATGTAGGGAAATGCTTCGTTGTTAAGTTTTTGATTCCATATTCAATTGACGAGGTTTTGATTATTTTCATTGACGTGTTTCTTAAGTTCACATAATCGATGTTCAAGGAGATCTAGAGGTCTAGTGATGCACACGAAAAACCATCCTATTATACCGAAAATGCAACGCCATAAATTCAAGCTTCTCCAAATCAGCAAATCTTGTGAAACCTGAAAAGCGATTTGTAGGTAAGATCAGTGTAATGTAGAACGGATATAGATTTCGGAAGAACCTACGGATAATGACTCTTTTCCTTCTGGAAATGTAGCGATGATTTCATCGAATTTGAAACACAAAACAGACAGAATAAAGGTGACTGTGTATAAAAATACGAGAATCCAATTACTGTAAAAAGTTCGTTGTTCTTGAATTATTAGCTGCTTGAATGTTATCAAATCAATCCTAAAAATTTGTAATTCTTAAAAATCAACCAGTCGATTTAAATTAGAACCATTTTGAAAAACTTACTTATCAAAAGCAAACACTAGACAAATGGTAGTCAGTATAGAGAAAGATGCAGAAGGTACATGTCCAAATTTGGAATATAATTCAATGAACGACATCAACTCGTTCTTTGATCCTTTGACTAGAGTGTATGTCTTAAAAAAAGAATAATTTAGAGTATTCATTTATATCATAACAAACTGGTAATGCTGTGAGTTCAGTATTTTCTTACAAGAACAAGCTGCATAAGTGAAATTCCTCCCAACAAGCCGTAACATAAATTGCTCACAACATGACTGTTTCGTTGAAACAAAATGGCAATATCAATAGTACTCTCCAATTTTTTCCTGTTAAGAAACACCGATTTAAAACGGATATGAGCTGATTATTGTTATTTTTCTATGCTACCTACATTATTACAGCACACTACTTACAATGGAAATTGACCCCAAGAAAATGGGTAATATGGATGATCACGATCTGGCAATGTGGTAAGTAATTTATCTTTGGTAATTTCTAAAAAGTATTCTCTCTGCTGTAAGTAAACTTTATTCTCTACCTTTTCACTGGGACTAATCCCAGGTGGTTGAGGTGCTGTAAATTTGAATGTATGGTGTATAATTTTAAATTTGTGCAGGTAATGTGCAAATGAATAATCGTGGGGACAGGAAAACTCTTACGTGCATCAGTTTCATTTTTTGTCACAAAATCATCTTTGAGTTCATTCAGAACTGCATTGATTGGGTTCATATTGCAAGTGAAATTTTACGATAATGGTACGACAATTTGTATTCTTCTCATATTTAAACAGATGGGTTGAACTACAGATCATTGATACGACGCTAATTTGATAATGTAATATTAATTTTCAACTAAAACATCGTATTCATCCAGTCAATTTGATGAAACGATAAGGAAGATTGACCTAATATTCGACGTATTCTTTTTGTTTTGGTTTTCATTCCTCAGACTTGCGATCACAACCATCCATGATGCCAAGAAAGGGGTAAGGGGCTATTCGAAATTTCGGTTCAATGGCCGACATAACAAATTAAAATGAAAATACGCCATCTTTGATCCAAGTTATGTACGTAATAACAACGATGCTGATTGGATATCAAACGGTACGGCAATCCGCTCGTCATGAACTGAAAAAAACTTACAATTTTATCAGTGCCGGTTTTTATTACTAAGCTGTTCTTATGTTCAACTATTTCTGATATTCTGATCATCAACATTTTAAATATTTAATAAGAAATATAAGCGGACAATTTTATACTACTACGAATGATTCGTTACAGTAGCGTTATTATAATTTTCCTATTCAGTCGATGCACCGAGGTTGAGTGTATTTTTTTCTGCTTTTCTATATTCATATCTTTCGTTTGTTTTCCTAATAAGTTGATATTAGTGTCGTAATAGTTTATAAAAACATGAATTTAATGAACCGTTTGGTTAAATCAAGATATGTTTCATGTTGGAAATATTTAAGGAGATATGTTACTCAGGACAACAATTCATCGTTTCTTCATGTTAATCGTAACTTTATGTTAGCCATACGTTCAATTCACGAGATTTCAGTGCATTCTAAATCAGCGGAAAATGATTACTTTCATTCGTTCTTGGCGAAGAATAAGAAATACGCGGAAACTATAGCATTCTTAGATTGCACTCCTATCATGGAGCTTCCCACTGATATAGAATCCGTTTTACAACAAAATTTCGAAAACAAGCCACTGATAAAACTTATAAATTATCTCCACGGAGCTTTACTTCACTCTCATAATTTCCCTATTATTCTCGAAGATCCCAATTTCAAACGCCTTTGTGATACATTAATATCCAAAATTGATACTATACACGACGATGATATTGTACATTTATTTAAAATATTGGCATTGTGGAAAGAAGAATATCGAGGTAATTTGTTTTATGAAGTCTGTAAAAGTATCGATATAGCTTGTCTGTCTCGATATCGTATTTGGGGTCGCAGCAAGTGTTTATTGATTATGGACTATTTTTACCGATTGGGAGTATTGAAGTATAGCCAATTCGTTTGGAATTGCATGAATAAACTATGGCGCAATTGTGACAGGTTGAAAAATTATTATTCGCTCGGTTAATTAGAAATTTCTTAATTTTAATCAGTCTCACGTTTCACAGTTTAGCACCTAATCAAGTGATCCATGCTTTGTTTTTGGTGAATGCTCATCGTAATTGGCATCCTTCAGTTCATTTGTATAATTTAGAATGCTATTTACATCAAAATATTTACGAATTATCTGTAGAAGAATGCGCTATTGCAGCATTAGCGTTTTTTAAAACGGAAACGAGGATTAAAAATCTAGAATTATTGGCCTTGATGTATCAAAAATTGGAATACAGACTATCAACCATAGATTCAATACCATTATGTTCTTTTCTAAAGGTTCGTACATATAGTAACTTCGATCTTGTTTTTTGAAAAATTCTTATTTTCGTTATATTACAGATATTCCACTATTCATCACACATGAAATTTGTTGATAAACAAATATCGTTGCAGAAGCGATTGGTAAATGTTGTAGATAAACAAAGTTATTATTGTTGTACCCATATTGTTCTTTTGGGTCATGCATTACAGCTAAGAAATACAAAACTATTAGATAAGGTCGCTGCTCGATTTGTCAACGAAATATCAACCCTGAGGGTGAAGGTAAATTGGTTATAAATTATGCCCTTATTTTTTGATGAAACATTCATATAATTATTTTGTTTATTTATAGGATATTGAACGTACCATTTTAGCTTTCTACACTTTTAATTACTTACCACAAGAGAAAGCTAATCCGTATGAATTAGCTTTGAGTGAATTGATTAAACGTATAGAAGAAGGAATCCATTTTCCAATTGCATTTTGTTCGTTAATCAATTACTTATGTTTGAGCGGATATTATAATTTTGATTTGATTGATAAAGTATTGTCTGAAGATTTTCTGAAACGAGCTTACAGTCAGTTAAAAATATTTTTTGCTTCAAATGAAACATTTTCTTCTACTTTATTTTATCGTTTATTTACAGAATTGAAAAACCTAAAGAAATTTATTTTACCTTATTCTTCGCTTATGATCAATAACTGCGTTCAAATAGATTGCCCAGAGTACACTGGTAACCTTCTTGATCCTACTTTAGTCGAATCCGCCACCAAGGTGTGAAATATCTTTGCTTTTCAAAATTAAATCATTTTATGAACCGACCTGAAAAATTCTCATTTTTGTTTCAGTTTTATTCTCAGCTACTTCCAAAATCATTCACAACATATGCAAATACAATGTACCGTGCGAAATTGTTGCTGGAAGAAATATTCGGTGGGCCAGATTTCGTTCATTTCGCATTTGTACTGCCTCATTTCTCACGACCCGGTAACTAGCTAATTCCCTTTTTTACATTGATAAAGTAGATGGTAATATTCATGTGTACAATTGCACAGATTTGCTCTTTCGTTTTGTCGACGGTAAAGCCGCAAAGTTACCAGAGAATATTTTATCGAAAAAATATTTCGGTATCGAATTGCCTAAGGAACCTGGCGATTGGTGTGTTCTGACATTTTTCGGATTTGGTACACTTATTTACGGTACGGACGAGCCACTTGGACTCACCAAAGCTAAACTACGACAACTGAATAAAATAGGCTATAAAGTATTATATGTAAGTATGATATTACGTATTATCAGTTACAGGATGAACGATTTTTATGTTGAAAATTATTTTGAATTTTATCGATTTTTAATTGGAAATAAAAAATTTGAGAATTGAGGAAAGGAAAAATTGAGAGAACATTTCGTTTAAATTGCCAATTTATTAATAAGGAAAATGTAAACAGTCATTCTGTATTAATGGAACTAAATTTTGTTTTTGCATATCAACTTATCAAGATTTGCAATTTATGCAGTTAATCGCTTTATATTCACTACTAATCCTCATAATTATGACTTAAAGACATACTTAAAAATGTTTTATTTTTATTTTTAATAAGTTTTATGATTAATAGTTGTATATTGTGATCCTATAGATGTGAAATCGTGAAGAAAAAAATACTATGTTAATCGATTGAATATTGAAAATTTTATCAAGTAAAAGATATGCTCTAATTTTTTATGATTTTATGGTTAAAAAAAAATTTTAACTAAAAATTTTTTTTTTTATGTACAATAATTGTATATTCTATTATGATAAACTCGGAACCCGAAGTTTCCAGAAATTTTCCGTATTTTTTCTTCATAACTTAGGTAAACTTTTTAAAGAAAAAAATTCTGCTTAGAAAAAGAGAATTCAGAATTTTCAGAAATGAAAAATCTCCTCATTTTCTCTAAATGAATCGATAATCATAATAATTTTTCTTAAATAATCCTGTGAATTGATCATTTTTGGCTATCGAAAAAAAATTGATAATTTAACAACAGTTTCAAAAATTCAAGTTGCTACTTTGATGACACCATACTCACGAAGATAGGGTTCCTACTCGTACGCAAAATTAGAGTCTGTTTCTTATTGAATGCATTATTTATACTACAACCTCTGGAAGATAAGATTCCAAAGTAGGTGGGCACAAAAATTGCCCTTATTTACATCCCTTCATCTGTTTCATTTTGTTAGAATATGTAGTATTTCTGGTGCACAATAACTATACATATTATAAGCTCAAATGTTTCGAATTTCATCTATTTGAGACTTGTCAAGTTATTCTAAAATTTTGACAATCCGCCATTTTGGATTCATTTTGATTCGAATTGAAGAGCTCATATTATGGTTATTCAAGTTATCTTACATGCGAAGTTGGACTCCTCTAGATCGATTTGGTGCGAGAGAGGAAAAATCATGAAATTTTCTGTTATAATTCCCTTCCCAAAGCTGTTTTCTGCTCCAACTTTCCTCCAAATTCACTTGCGATGCTAAAATTAAAATCTGTTAGTCATCTGGACTCATTTCATAATATGGAACAACAGTAAAACATTTTCGATCTCTCGTGTATCCCCATTTCATTGAGGTTGATAACTTCATATCTTTCCCTAACATTATGTGTGAACGTGAATTTGAGATATAGTATAAGGCTTATCTACAATACTCATATCAGTCTATATTAATCACATTTTTCGATATTTGAGGTTCCTCAGGCTTTCCTCAAATTTTGATAGTTTGACATTTTGGAACCATTTTGATCCAAATTCAAAGGAGGTCATATTATGATCACCAACTAACCTTACACGCAAAGTTTGATATTTCTTTTTCATTTGGTGAAGAGTTTGAGAAATTTCGAGAAATTTCATGATTCAAACCTCCTCAAAAAACAGTTCTTTGCTGTTACTCTCCTCCAAATTCACATAAGAGGCTGAAATTTGCATATGTTGGTGTCCGTAACTCACTCTTTCATATGAGATCAAAAACTAAAAATTTAAGCTATATGCCCTTTGTCCACCCCCTTCCCTTCAAAATTTGAGTGATACGCTATTTTGGGTAGAATTGAAAATCTAAAAAAGCACTTTCGCGTATTCACGTGAAAACTTTCTCACCAAATTTTGAGCGATTTTCATTCATACCCACAAATTAATAAATATACAAATCTGCATGGTTTGTACATAATATGTAAATGTAAGTTTACCAAAAATTTGGACATTTGTCATATGCAGATCCGCATTGAAAGGGGGCTAGGAGAAATGTAATCCCAGTCCAGGCCTTTCGAGGGTCTTTGGTCTTGAAATGTATGATTTTTGACAGTGTCATGACGTGATGCATTGAAAAATATTCAAAATCTTATTGAAGTACATATACATTACTTCCAATTTCTTTCCTCATCTTATTTTATTTAAAAATAAGCATATTATGGTACTTAGTATTCTGGTATTAAATTTACTGTGAACGAGTAAGGACTTGAACAGATAAAAATTTAAAAAAAATCTAAGCTTCTCAATAGATGTTTTGAATACTCAATTACTTTGAATAACAAAAATTTTTTGAAGGTCAAGAAGAATCAATAATTTTTCAAAAAAAATAAGAACAATTATTTTCAAGGTTCACAGGCCTGATTTTTTGGGTGGAAAAATTCAATATGAAATTGAAAAACAACAGCTAGAATTTTTGTGAAAAAAAGAAAAACAAATTTTAATTTAAAATTCTCATCAAAAAATCTACACATCGATGCTTTTCTTCAAAAACCACGTAAGTCCAAATATATAAATTTTTCAGGAACGAGTAATTTTATTTTGATGACAGACTTACGAGGTTTTTTTTTACGGATAGAAGCGCTAGTTGATGATTTGGACTTACGAGGTTTTCAAAATCGAATTCCTCGATTTTTTTTGCATAAGAAACCACTTAAAAGTGAATTTTGCCAAAAGTCGGATTTACGTGGTTTTTGAAGAAAAGCATCGACATGCTGATGAAAAAATATGGTAGAGATTGGTAGGTTATGACTTATGATACAAAAATTATGTAGGCCTGAAACGGTCAATAACCTTTAGCCCTATACATTTGCTTCATCCGCCTCCATCAACGTAATTACTTTTTATGGATTTAATTTATTAATAATATTTTTTTGTAATTGGTTTATTTTATAACTTTTATAAAATCGAAATTTTATTTTAATTACAAGAAATTATTTTATGTGGTTTTTATTATACTGAAAACTCAGTTGAAATTTTCAAATGTATTTTTCAAAATCATACAGTTTCACTTCTAATTCAATCATAATGACTTCACTATCAATAAAATGGTTCAGTAATCTTCCGTATTCAACATACTCATACATAGGGTATTGCACCGAATAAATGTGGCCATTTTCTTCATTGTCGTAGAAAAAACACAATTTTCAATTCTTAATTTTCATTGCTTGAAAACTCGTTAAGATTTTTCAAAAATTTATGTGTTTCTTTTTCTTGCAGTTGAGAGAAAAAGAAATGATGAAATCGAGTAAAGAAGAACAAATCGAATATTTAAAGCAGTTAATCGAGGAATCGAAGATCAAACAGGTACAATAAAAATGAGCAAATAAAAGTAATTTTATATTTTAGAAAAACATTCCAATGATGGTCATTACGAACAGATTTGTTCATAATTTACATAGAAATCACAATAGAAAATATAGAAAATTCTCTCATCGTAGAAGCATCATACGTAAATATACTCGCATAATATAGTACATAGAAAAGAAGAAAAAATGATGGCATAGATATCTTAAAATATAATAAAAGAATTAAATTAAGTTAATACGTTTATCTTTACCATTACACTAAATCACAATTACTCGTACGTACGTAAAACTCGCGTGTTTAGCATTGCTCGTTCCATCGAATCGAACTTCAGCATCATGAGGAAGTTAAAAGGTGAGTATGGTCGATGAGCTCGAAATCGATACAATCATTCGCGTTTAACGTCTTGTGACTAGCTGCGTCGCCGTGAAAATCAGACGAACGCGCGTTCCAAAATTTCATAAAATCGTTTCACGAATCAATGAACCCGTTCCCTTTTTTTCAAACTTTTCGGTGGGGGTTCTTGCGAAATCTCGGGAGTGACGCCAAAATCAGGATATGGATAGGATTAAATTACAATATGACTTAGATTTCGTATTATAAGAAGTTCGTTGTGCACGAAATAGATTTTATTTTTTGTACCGGGTTTGAGATCTGCTGAGCGAATTGAAGGCACTTTCGTTAAATGCATAATCCGAAGGTGACCGATTGGGTGATACGTTGCGTTGCTGAGGTTGATGGTGTTGCTGGTGCTGTTGCGAACTCTGTTGATAAAATGAGGTAGATGGATAGCGACGTATGGGATGCAAAGTGGAAGGTTGCAGAGCGTCGTTGTAGTTTACGTCGTAATCGCCGCTGCTGCTAGCCGGATATGTGGGCGGATCGGAATATTTCTTTTCGGGTGCTGTTGGCTCTTCACCAGGGGCCGATGGTCCGGGAGCTGTGATATCGTAGTTGGATGGCGGATGTGGAGGGAATGAGATGGAGTTAGTGGTGTATAACCGATCGCCTCCGGTATTGTAGAGACGATGCTCTTGTCTGTAGTTCTGTTGGTTTTGTGATGTAGTCTTAGGTACTTCATTGGTGAACGGTTTGGGCTCCGATATGAAACTGGTACTGTAATAGTTATTGTTGGTGATAGCGTTCAGTGTCTCCGGAACGAGGTGCTCTTCTTTAACTGGTCGGATGTTGTTGGGTTTCGGTTGCTCGTGGCTAACGGGGATAACGTAATTACGGTAATTAGTGCTAGGATAAACGGAAGCGTTGTGATGAGCGTATTGGAGTGGTTTGTAGTATTCGTTAGTACCTATGACCGGCTTCTGTATAGGATCTGGTAACTTGAGCAGTGGTTTTTCTTCGCTATTTCTCGAAGGTGTAGCGTCATCTCTGTAATTGTTATTTACATGCGTGCTCGTTGACGCGAAATGACTAGGTTTTCGTGGTGAGCTGACGACGAAATGTCGTACAGGCGTTATGGTTTTATTGGGCACAGATCTCTCGTCATATTCGATTGGTTTTTTGTCCTTGCGTTGGCCTTCGACAGCGTAGGTATCTGATGATCTGTGACTTTGCGGACTCAGCGTTTTTAACCCAACTACATTGCTGTATCTTGGTGGCGGCGTTTCGGCCATCGGCTTCATCTGCGTAGAGGACGTCTTAGTTTCGGCTTCGGTATGAGCGTACGTGTCGATACTTTCGTCGATCTCATCTTTCAACGAGTTATTAACGATTTTCACGGCTTTTACGGTATTCGGATATTTTTGACTTTGCCTGACGTTGATTGTTTCGGTGGTTGAAATTTCATTATAAATTGGACTCACTTTTGGTACTTCATTCTCGGCAGCATTTACTTTCGGGTTTCTCTGCGTGTTGGCAAATCCTTTGGCGTATTTCAACGGCGACTCTTCAGATCGAACTGGATCTTCTTGCGGGCGTTCTTTGGGTTGTTTCGGGGCTGGTTTGGCTTTCTCATATACTTTTTGATTCGGTCTCCTGTTACGCTTTGGCGGCGCCTCTTCCGGCTCTTCTTCGTCATAATAGTAGTCGTCCTCAACAGATGGACGTTTCGGTTCTTGGGCTCGTCTTCCAGTTCCACCTCGATACTCTGGTTCCATTACACGTTTCTTATATCCACTACCAGACATCGGTTGACCGTATCTGTGAGGTTCCTCTTCATGTCTCGAGTTCTTGTTACGATGTGCCATCGGTCTAGCGTTTCGTGGACGTTCGCCTTCGTACCTCGTGTTATACTCCTTTCGCCTATTAATCCTGGACGGGCGTTCTTTCGCGTCGTAATCGTCGTACATTTCAGCACGCTTTCGAGCCGGCATTCGGCCCCGATGTCGATTCATATAACGACGCGTGTCCTCATACCCGGTCGGAAAATCGTAATCAGTTGAAGGTTTCGGTTTGCCAGCTGGTTTCGGCTCTTCGTATTCGTATTCTTCTTCGTCTTCGTAGTATTCCTCTTCGGGCGCGTTGTTTACCATTTTCTTGCCAGTGGGTTGCGAGGGTTTTTCGGTAGTGGTAGTTGTCGATACGGTTGTCGATGGAGTTGATTGTTGTTTGGATGTGTAGTCGTATTTGTCTCGTTCGCTTTTTGGCACTGGGCGACGGATTTTAGGAGGAGTGCGAGGTCTTTCGAAGACTGATGCGGTGCCACCGTTGCTGCCGCTGGTCGATGGACGTACCGGTGGTGGCTTCGATTGTTCATTTTGAGAGTCGTAGTCTGCTTCGGTATCACGAGTATCACTCGGATAAGATTCTGTGAAAATAATTTCCGATTAGAAAGACGAAGATATGAGGGAGTTACTAGGTAAGTGGATTGAATGAATATAACAGTATCTTTAGTTGGATATCTGTATTTATTATAAGTATTCTCGTTTGGATATCATATTCCACATTCAAAAAACAACAATAACAGTAACAACAAAAATCCATACAGTTAAATTGTCTTATTGAACTGAATAATTTATACGAGTTTAGACCTACAGATGATGTTGTTAATGGTTTTTATCGCTTTCTGAATGCCCCTAAACCTCCTCCGAGAATTTGAATTCGGAATATGTCATCTAGGTTTTGATCTCAGTAATGGAATTCGAGCTGATTGAAGTTCTTTACGATTTCCTTAAATTTTGCCCATCAACCATTTCGTATCTGTTTTTATCGTGACTACTAGTAGGTCATTCATACTGTGATCCCAAACTGATTCAAGATACGAAGTTTTGAGTTTCCCATGTAAATTTGTCGTGAGTGATATGGATAACTTCAAAAATTTCTAACTAGATTTTCCCTCCAAGTTTCATTTTTCTTTGCAACTCAACTTGGAAAGCTGAAATTTGAATATGTTGGTATTCTCAACTGACTCTATAATAAGTATCAAATTATAATCAAAATTTCCTAGATTTTGGAGGTCTTTTTAACTGTCATTGAAATTTGAGTGAATTGTCATTTTGAGTCTAATCGAAGATCTGAATGAATAGTTTTTAGGTTTTTTTATGAATATACTTCAACTTAATTTTACATGATTTTCGTGCACATCTTCTTGCATAAGACTTGGAAAAAATGAATATAGTTTATTTATTTATTGGATACTGGCTATTCAAGTGAAAAATAATATAAAACGTGAAGGTATAAAGTTGGCCTCCTTCCCACCCTTCCTTGCAGAATTCAGTATGCTGCAATATCTAGCTTAGTTTTTATTAAAAAGTGAAAAAAAAGCTTAAAACTATCTAAAAAGTTGAACACGTGTTTTGAAATATTTTGAAATTTTTTAAATGGAGTTTCATTTCAAATTTAAATATTCAGAGTATCCAACAATTTTCTAAAATGGAAATTCATCAGTTTTTGAAACATTCCCCCTCCTCCTCCTCCTCCTCTTACCCCTCCAAAGAAAAATCAAGCACAAAATATTACCAAGTGTTGCCTCTAAAACAACCAAAAAGAAGAATTAGAAAATATATTATTAATTTTTTTTTTTTAATACAATGTCTCATTTTTGGAGGGAATTGAAAAAATATTGGAGCTAAATTTTTAAGTTGGGCTTGTTCGAATTTGCAGATATTTGATGTTGTTAGTTACTTCATGCATACATCCTGTACCAAGATGGAAATCCCTACCTTTCCCCTCAGAAAATACCTAAGAAACTGAATGTGGGATATGTATGTTTTGGCCATTTTCCATTTTGACCCAAATTCAACGCGTCATATTCTGGTCTTTAACGAAGTCTGCATAATAAATGGAAGTGAATTTGGTGAGGAGATAAAGGCAATTCATGACTTCAAAAGTCGTTTTTCTCTTTAAACACGCCCCCCCCCGCACATAATTGGGAAGTTGAAATTTGAATATGTTTTTCACCTTGACTTACTTCATGATGTAAAACTACAGTTGAACAGCTTTAATCTTTCGTGTACACCATCACATTTTCAGGATAATAACCCCTCCCACCCTCATCATCACTTATGAAGCTGGATTTGGGATGTAGTATACTTTTCATTCCAAGTTATTGGATGAGCTGACATGTATCAAGTTTGAAATATTTGAGACTTCAGTATACTTTTTATTCGGAGTAATCATGAGTTCACATTCATCAAGTTTGAACTCTTTCAGCCTCCTCAAGCCATCATCAAATTTTCACCATACGTCATTTTGCATCCATTTTGACCTAAATTTAAGACTTCATATTCTACTCTCCAACTAACCACGCGTGCAAAGTTTGATCTTTTTAGATTGATTTAGTGAAGGGATAGAGAAACAGTTTTTTGCTCTTATTCTCTCAAAATTTTGTTGGGAAGCTGAAATTTAGATATGTTGCTGTCCTTGACTTACTTTTTTATATGAGATCAAAAACGAAAATTTTGAATCTCTTGCTTCCTCTTCAGCCCCCTTCAAAATTTTAGTGATACATCATTTGACCTCGAATCAAAAATCTAAAAAAAGTACCTCTGCGTATTGAAATGAAGACACTTTCACCGAAATTTCAGTGATTTTCTTCCTCACTTGTTCGCAAAAAATGTATAATGTACCTAAACGTTTCACATTTACTATATGAATATCAGTAGTCTGAATTTCGAAGATATGAAACACTTTCTTTATTCGACTCTTTTGCCGCTAATCGGGTAGGTTGTAGTAGCTATCCTTTTTAATTGAAAATTCAGCTAAAAAATTATTACCTATTCATTACTTTCATCACTTTCATAAGATCATCAGCTTTCAAACACCCTGATAATTTCATCTTTACTAATTTTAATGAATTATTCAAAATGAGAAGGTTGTCTTGAATGTATAAATTTTCACCAGTATCCTTGTTTGGGCGCCATTTTTAGTGAAATTAATTTTTCGTTGCGTAAATTATGATCTATTAATAAGAAAGCTATAAAGAAACAAGACGATGAAGATTATATCATGCCAATGATAATCTGTAATTAGAAATTTTCGATACTTCCATAAATCCAGCCCCCTCTAATTCATTCTAGTAATTTTGAAACGAACGCGAATTTTAATTTCAATTCTATAAATTAAAAAAACGAAAATACTCCCATTTACAAGGAAATAAGTAGCCTAAACGTGGCTCGAATTTCGCTTCATTACCATTTATAATTCAATTGCTACCATTTTTTCAAAGCAATGAAAGAGAGAACGATAAAGTCAATGAGAAAAATGTATAATATCGGCGGTAAATTATACCGCAGACCGATATCTAAAAACTCATCGATATAGTGGCAGTGGCTACGGTGCTTATTATTTCGCGTTAGATACAAGCCCGAATACCAAGAAAGGATGGAATGGGGTGGACAATTGGATAATAAATCAAATGAATAATTCATTTGGTTATGTTTTCTTTCGATTATATCTCCGTACTATCCGGTATTCGCCGGTATCGCCTATAATAACGCGTGAAAATGCGAATAACGCGTAATCTAACCTTTGTTATGCTTTCGATAAGGCGTTCGACGATGACTCAAGCTGGCCACCTCGTCGTCGTAATAATCAGCGTCGGCGTATTCTTCGTCGTCGTAATAGTACTCGTACATAGGCCTTCTTCGGCGATACGGTCGACGTCTTCGAGGACCATTGCCGTGCCTCGATCCGCCCGACTGGCTGGCTGCTGTTGTGGTGGACGGTGCGGCGGTAGTGGTGGTTGTTGAGGTGGTTGTGGACGCAGTGGTCGCTTCTTTGTATAGAGCTTCGTTTCTGTACAAACGAACATCGAATTATTATTCACAACAGGTAGGATTTTGGTGAAGAAGCCAGGTAGTACATGAGAATCAAATGTTAGCGAGGACTCGCGCCGGTGAATGGTGATCGGGCTAATTAACCAGTCGAATAATTTATAAAACGTGAAATGAGTACGTTGAACCATAGCTCGTTTACCTTTTGAAGTATTTAGGAGAGTTATCACAGTCTACCTCGGATACGAAGTGGCAAATAAATGTTTTCTGATCGAATGCCGTGTAGTTGGCGCATAGGAAATCGTATCTGGTACCGTATAGGCAGTGATGGTATACCTATGGATGAGAGGTGGAATTTAGTATAACGATAGATTCCCTTTACTCGTATACCAGCGACCTACTCACCTGGCATTTATGAGGCACGCTGGCGTAGAATCCATCGTGTAATCCGTCGCATTTGAAATCGATATCTTCTGGTAATGCATTGTAAAATGGGTAGTCGGTTAAATTATGGCCATTCAATTCCCGAGGTAAATTAGGATCTAGAACGTAATCAATTTGTGGAATTCCAGTTAATTGCGGTTTCGTAACGTTCGCCGTTGGCCCATTATTAGTTTCTTCGTCAGTCTGCAAAGAGCGAAAGAGATATAAATAATAAATCCACATATACTTATTCGTAAACGTTGAACCGAATCGTCGCGTTAGAATCGGCTTAATTGTTATTATCATTTATATTCTCCACGAATTGCATAACCTATTTTATTTTAATTGGCGCCAACAACCGCAAAGTTGAAATTTTTTTGGCCAATGCAATGGCAACGGCTTTCCGCATTCATTCCTGTTTGGTCAGTACGCCATGTGCGGAAAACATTTGCGAAAAATCTCAAACCAGTTGGAAGACGCCAAAAAATGCCGTTATACAAGTGTTTAATATTTCGTTACTCACCTCTTTCTGTTCTGCTGCTTTTATTTTAGCCTGAAGTACAACTGCAGACCCGCGTAACGCTTCTAAATGATCTATGAGTAGCGCTGTCCAGAGGAGTATTCCTGTCCAACAGAAAAATGTTATAGTTGATAAGCTGGTATATAAACTCATTCAATTATATATATTTTTGATTATTATATATTTTCATTACGCGACTTTCTCAAAAATGATGTAGATGTATACTACGTATATGAACCTATATACATCAGATTATGAATTAATCATTCGTCGAATTGAACTCATGTGGTACGTATTTCCTGCCATGAAAGTTCATCTAATAAACCCTCTCTAACTTATTGCGAAACCGATCGAAGTATCGATGATGCTGTACGCCTGTACCTAAATATACCAAAGACTCAAGCGGGCGTATGTGTTTACTAGAGAACAATAGAATTAGCTGTAATACATTTAAAGAAGGTTATTCTCTCGTACGCCTTATCAATGTTGCGAGATACGATTAATTGTAAACACTTATGGGAATTTCTTTTAATAATACATATGCGTACGTCAACTTCTTTTTCTTCTTAATAGACACATACGTACGGTTGTATTATACGAATTGCCTTTTAAAATACTTCTGAAATTATCTGTTACAAGGTAACTACGCGAGTCGGCTAAATATCAAATGCTTCTTGGTATAGTCGCTTCGATGATGTAATCCGCGATAATCTGGTATAAAAAACTACTTTTTAAACCAAGAACGATCAAGAGGATTTATCATCCATCGACGTCGGCTAATTCTAAACATTCAGCGAAAGGTACTCGGTGGTAAGTTGAGACAGAATTGTTTTATTTATTTCACGTGGACTACTTCGTTACTACGTGCTGCGATAGATACCATGGTTTAGGTGCAGTATTTCAGATTTATAGAACTGATGGAATAGATGCAAATGAAGGCTTGAACGGATATGTAACCGAAAATGGTCACATGTGAATCAGGGACGGCATAATACACTTCTCGGTTACTGTGCAATGTTATTTGATTCAACATGGACTAAAAGACTACCTAAAAATAATTCTAAATGTGAAATGCGACATATTTTGAGAAATGCAACTTTTGTTGTTGATTCTTTATGCAGTAGTGAGCATGATGAGGCAATTAGTAATTTGAACAAATGATTCAATGAGCTAGATCGAATGATCTTATCGGATACTCCAGTAATTTACGATCTGAAGTTTAGATGTGGTAGAATTTTCCTTATTAATATTGATTCTGAGATTGTGAGAAAAAGTTGTATACCTGGATTTGAAATTTTCTAGTCCAATAATTCCACAAGTAGGAAAAGATGGTTTACCTTCTGTAGCATTGACAGGCTATGTCCTGAACGGTATCTTATTATATTAATTTTACCTGATACGTCGCAATAGATAAGGTGTGCGTAGGTGGTGGTTACCTGAGCATTGGGTTTTCTATAGTGTCGTTTTCTTCATTCCCTTTTTCGACAAGCACGCGTTAACTTAGGTAATGCAAATTATCTTCATATGTGTCTCTTTATTTTCTATTGCGTTAGTTTTATGAATAATATGTACGGCTAAGGGTCATTTTGTGCGCCTCTCCATTGGGAGATGGGGCCCGGCGTCGACCGCACATAGTTTTTATCACAAGTTTTCAATATGTGTTTTTTTTTTTTTTTGTATACTAAGTTTTAACACAATTTCAAGTTTTAATACAGTTTTATAAATAAAACCCGATTTTAATTATTCCGATGTTATACTTCATAGGAAGTTCCCACTATACAAAACTGTGTAAGTTTATAATTTTTGCTCTCAAATTAAAATCTCAGCAAATATTTCAAAAATTTTTCAAAAATCGATATGTTTTTGATGAAGGCTATATAGTCATGCAAAATGTTGTGTATTATAAGTTTTTCTGTTTTGTTGCGACTAAAGAGTAGAACAAAGTTTTTTTTTTAATCTGCGGAATGTCCACATATATGAATATATTGAGTTAGAGCACATATACTATAACATGAAACAAATTATGGAAAACTACTTGTATAAACTAGAAGCCTGTCTATTTGCTGAAAGATATCTTGGTCAAAGGACAGAAAATATGTGCCTAAAAGCGAAGCTATCGCAAGACATCCTGTAATATATACCTATTGTAAGGTGCTATTACATATACAAATTTTGTGAATACCTTCAAATTGTACTGACCTGAAACAAATAACGATTCTACTACTACTATTTTATTTTATGCGGCGTTTGTAACTACATAGGTTATTACGTCCCACGAGGATCTATATTTGGGAAAACAATCTGCATGACTTTATAGGAAGGAGATGATGTGACTAATAGTTTTTGTATTGTCAGGTATAACTGCATTAGATATCTGTAAATTTTAACGTTCGCTTATTTGGAAAAAGGTGCATTCGTTGAGTAGGTAGATTACATTTAAGGTTGAGTTTTGGCATAATTCACATAAGTCGTTTCCATTGCCAATTGAAAATCACGGTTCATGGTTATAAAAAAAGCATCAAAATGATTTAAAAATGAAATAAGATGTAGGGATGTATTGATATCTTTGAAGTACGAATTTAAATATAGGAGTCCTAATTGCTTCCTCCCACATTGAAGCAATAATGCATGAAAATATTAGAGCACTTCACTAATAATGATTATCCAAGGATCATCATTCATTTGTTATTAAATAAATAATTTAGAAGAGCTGTAAAACTGCAAGAATACAAATCAGCACATTTTATGACACCCCCTCTCCTCCCACCCATCGAGAAAATCGTAGACAATTTTAATATTGAAAGTCTTTGGATAATGAGGATTTTGACATTTTGTAAATAAAAGAGAAATCTATGAAGCAAAGCCTTAATGCAGTGTTTTCGTAGTTCTAATTTTTTGTTCCTTGGAAATGATGAAAAAAATTTATTTTCAGAGTTTTTTCATTTGTAAAACTTTTTAAATTGAAGAAAAAATAATAAATAAAAAAACTCATAGGATGCCCCTGTTATAAGTTCTTATTATAGATGGATACTCTTTTAATCGTAACAATACAAAAAAATCACACATTATGCGAAGCATTACATAATTATGCGTTTAGAGTGGCTAGGCTGACTCGAAGAACATTGGTAAGTTTCGCACATCCGTATCACGTGATGATGGTATAGTATTTAAAATCATCGAAGCGTCTGGGTTTCGAGATATTACTTACGTATGTAAAAATGTTGTTTCATAATTGCTTTTATTAATGAATTTGTATTTGTTGAATAATTTATTGCAGCAATTTTATTAAAAATAATGAAACTTCATTTTTTCAAAACATTATTAAAAATACAAAAAGGCTTGAAAATTCCAAAAATACTAAGTAATTCAAAAATTCAACAAAAATTCTATTCTAATAATCGATGACCCTTACGCTGGCAACATCATCCTGAATTCTTTGAAACTCTCGCATTTATTTCCTAAAATTTAGCACCCATTCGAATGGTAATGTAGAACCTGCAGTAGTCATAAAAATTTCTATAAATAATCCATAAATAATTTTTTTTTTTAATTCAGAAATTTGAACAATCTTTAAAAATCAAAAAAATGTCCAAAAATTTAAATTTTCCAAAATCTAAATAAAATAAAATAAAAATATTTTCAATCGTGAAGAATGGAGAAAAACAGCAGATTTCAAGTACTGCATGGGTTCAGCGTCAGTTGATTCAAATTAGAACATGTTGTATATCATAAATGTATAGGAAATCTTCCTTAAAGGGCTAGGCGGTAAGAAAAGGCTTCATATTTTTTCTCTCACGTGCGATATGAGTTCTTTATATTGTTCAGATATTACAAAAATAACTGTATCGTCGTTCCCAAATATGCTATAATAATGCTTTTGTAGTAATTTTTCTAATCGCAGACTTGAACTTATAATATATATATACCACTTTTGTCTCTGAGAAAAACTTAACTCGAGATTTGTCGAAGTTGATATTTTCCTTCCGTGGTGATAGGATGCATAACGAGCCATCCAATCTAGCAATTCTGGTACAGATTACTACTAGTGTCATTCGATCGTTACGAATACTTAACGGGTAATTAATTCGACATAAGCATATCAACTGACCAGCATATGCGGGAGGCGAGTACTCCATGGATCATAAGTACTATTATGCCATACGAAAAACGAAACACGTTGAATCGCGTTACACAAACACTCGACTATATATCTGTTTAAATATACGTTTCACATTCTGCGAATAATCTGGCTCGGTGTATACCTCCAGGCGCTAACTTAATTTCTTCCTCGTTAACTAGCGCGTCGGTATTGACTAAGTAGCGCTGTTATATTTTTTATTGTTATGGGTTATCGAATGAAATTAAGGTCGAACTTGTAATTACCGAAGGTGGTTATTTTTCCAGGCAAACGCCCAAGACAATCGCCCATATGCATCGAGGTAACGGTCATTTATTATAAAATCGAGCTGCAGTTGTTCTTTCGAAGATTCGTGTTGTGAACTTATCAGTACAGATGCCGCTGGAACTGTTCGCTAAGAAATGAGTATTTTAGCGTGTGCTCATTATGTGCAAATTTATTGCGTGGAATGTTCGTCTGCTCTCGAAGAGGGGACTAACGTGCCAGGTTCTGTTTAATAATTAGTCACCTATGTGCATTCGTGGCTCGCATTTATAGTCGCAGTTCATCGAACTTAGTCTTGTGGAAAATACCAAACCTTGAAAAATCTGAGGCGATGCATCTCGATTAGTTTCTGATACTTAGGTGGAATTGTCTATAGGATATTTGGAATGTTAGCTCGAACATATTACCATAAATTATAGCTATCTTGTCATTTCCTACATCACATACATCTATGTAGATAAAGTGCTAATATTTACATTCAACTTACCTATCACAAATTTTCTTGATAGAATTAATCCAGATCTCCGCATTTCAGTCTGCAACGAATAAAAAAAAACATCATGTATTAGAAAAGCGGTAAGTAATTAACACCATACAATGAACCGGTTACCTAGTACACCGAACAATGAAAACCCTCTCCGTAGATCCTATCAAGATGGATATGAAAACAAACCTAGTATGGTGTATCTGTATTCAACGCATTGGCCACAATAGCTAATTATAAATTGATAAAGGACATCGTTAATTACGAGATATCAAAAGTAAAACACATTATACGTTCGAATTATTTCAACGTTGTCGTGTCGTTCTTAATGGTAATCTCTCGAGCGTCCAGTTTGAATCTAATATAAAACACCATCGCGGCTAGAATTTCACTCGCTATAAATCCTCTAGTCCAAATTGACTGTTGGCAGATTACCCTGTAGACGGGTACGTGTCGTATATGTACGAGTTTATTATGGTAATCGTATAATCGTCATATGATATCATTTGCAATTTTAAAATGCAACTGTTACCCAGTGTAACATTGATTTCACGCTCGGTTCACTTCTCGGTACTTTCGCTGTGTTCGACGTGATTATCTAGTAACTAATTTTTTTAATCATTTTTGGTCCGATTTTTATCGCTGTTGATGTTTTAGTTACTGTTGAAGTTTCGTAAGTTTGCATATTGTCAAGTTGACAAGTCATTTGCTATAGTAGGGTGTGCGAAATTTCTAAATGATCTAAATGTGTCAGTTACTTCTCAAAGTTTTTCCATTAGTACATGTAGAACCTTAGGTGTTAAAATTAATTGGACTAGAAGCCATTATGTATTAATAGTTCGGATGAATCGGGTAATGGGCGAATGATATGCGATATGTGGCATTTATTCGACAGCCTTGACCTGGCATGTGGCACTTTTCTGCGAAATAACTGCTCTGAATGGTAGATTGACAAAATTAGGTAATTTGTGGATTTATCAGTGGAAGTGGGGCGGGTAATATGTACTAGGAAGATATCATGATTATGTAATATTTTCAAGGCATTTGGTTTTTTGAGTTGATTTTTTTTGTAATGGAAACATCAAGATTTGCTCGTTTCAAGGCTTTTGTAAAACTAGAATCTTGATACGATTTCATAATTCATTTCGTAAATAATTCCGTAATGGTCTTCGAAAATTGATAAAAATAAAACAACTTTTTTGATTAAAATTCTTTAAAGAGGTTGAAGATTACGAAGAAATTTAAAGGTTTTTTAACACGAACATTCAAGTGATCCTTATTTGGTATTGAAGGTTATAATAATCGAATTAGGTACCTAGTAGTTTGTGTTCCTCAAAAATTTATTACTGTTTACGCAAATTTTTTCATTTCTAAGGTATATTTTTGCATTTTTTTTTATTTTTTTTTTGGGAATGCTCAGCGAGATATTCTCCTGGCTTGATATCTTCCTCTTGACCTTATTTATAGATAGGTATTCTAAGTACCAGTTTCACTACTAGACGTTTTCCTTTTTAGTGAAAAACCTTTCATATATTAAGGATATTTCAAATATAAGAAAGTTCAGAGAAGTCCGCAAAAAATCTAAATCGACTTATTCAGGTTTTCTTTTCTCGAATTTTTCAGCTCTACATCTGTGTATATTTCTTATATTTTTGTTAATTTTTTTATATATGTGTTTTAACTTTTTGTTTTGCTTGATATTGTTTTTTTTTTTTTATGCATCAAGTTAGTGAAAACGATGATAGTAATCGCTCCCACCTGTTCGTACTGTACGTATGTCATTTTGCTTATAAAAATATGATTTTGCTGGATAAATATTGAATTTAATTAAATTGAAAAATGGTTAGATTTACGTTTGGAGAAATGAAAACTCGTACATGAAAGCACTTATCATCAGAATACGAAGTAAGAGTCTTTAGAATGTTTTCACAACTATTCTATAAGGATGTAAGTCTTTGGATTCTGAACAAAGTATGATTGAACCAGCTGACTATTTTAAAATGTGATGTTTTCGAAAGATTTAAAAATGCTATAGACTATAAAAAAAGACCTAAAGCGATTATATCCGAGTGATATTTCTTGAGGTTGAAATACTCTCTCCTATATGAGGAAAACATGCTTAAGAAAGACAAAGAATTAGATACAGAAGTCCGTTATTGTCGAGAAATATTAGAGCTCGGAGTTTCCAATGATTGTCTCAGCTTTATAGATACCTTATGCTGGATAAGGGCAGGAACAATGTGTGGAAAAGTTCCTTGTTTCACCTATCTTATTGAATCTGCTATCATGGAACACTGAAGGAAATGCAGAGACGAGAATATAGCCTTAATAAGAAACTTTTACAGCCTACGTAATTACAACGACCTTGAAAGTAGATATGTAAAAAACCATTAAGGGTGCAGAGGTGAAGATATAGTCAGGAATACTTCCAGTTTTCTTGACGGATCGAGAGGAAATTTCTACTTTCACTGTTTGAAAAGCTCTCGAGTGAGCCAAGTTGAATGAAGCGAGTACTGTCGCGTGAAACAATACTTTGATAACAGTTTACACCTTTTTGTTTTCTTTTGTCCGTCGCAAATTTTTTCAAATCTTCTGGTAACTAACAGTATTTACATTTTGCCCTTCATCGAGATATCTTTCGGAAAAACCACTTCGGGGCTCCAGAACGTTTTGAGAAGGATTTTGCAGTGGATGTTTCGTTCTTGAATTTTTTTTCGCTTTTTCTTTCTCAATCTAATTTCTTGCATCGAATGATCTAATCCCTTTTTTCTCAAGGATTTGTAATAATTATGAACAATAGTTGTGACATGTTTTTTGAAGGGGGGCGGGGAAAGGCAGTACAAAATGGAAAATCAATATTTATGTGAGAAGAACATGTTTCTATGTTTGTTTTTCTTGTGGAAGGAGGAAAACAAAATGATAGTGAAATTTTGTAATCAAACCGTATTGAAGGAAAATCAGTGTAGCATAATTTAAAATATGAAAATTTAATATATGTTTTATTCTCCAATATCCATATTCCAATTGGGCAAATTTTGTTGGAAAATATATCATTAAATTCAGCAATTATTGATCAACTTACGATGACCTTTCTAGGTCGATTTGGTGCGGAGATATGGAAGATTTATGAAATTCCACGCTGCATTGTACATTCCAAAAGTCGTTTATTGCTTTAACTCCCCTCTAAATTCACTTGGGAAGCTAAAATCATAATACTTAGCCACTTGGGCTCATATCATGTGAAACCACAGTAAAAAATTTTCGACTTCTCGTGTACCCCACTACATTTTGAAATCAATAAGCACTCTTTCTCTCCTCCAACATCATTTATAGAGATGAATTGGAGAATATGGTATAATCCTTATTCCCAATAATCATATGAGTTTATATTAATTACATTTTTACGAATTTGAGGCCCCTCAAGCTCTCCTCAAATTTTGATAATTTGCCATTTTGGATCTATTTTGACCCAATTTCTACAGGTAATATTCTGGTTACCAACTGACTTCACATATAAATTTTGACCTTTCTAGGTTGATTTAGTGAAAATATATGGAAGATTCAAGAAATTTCATGACTCAAAACTTCCTCAAAATGCCATTTTTTGCTCTAACTCTTCCCAAAATGCACTTAGAAAACTTAAATTTGGATATGTTGGTGTCCATGACCCATTCTTTGATATGAGATCAAGAACAACAAATTTAAGCTATTTGCCCTTTCTCCAGCCTTCTTCAAAATTTGAGTGATCCGTCATTTTGAGGTGTATCGAAAAAATAAAAAAGTCGTGTTTTTAAATTTTCAAGAAGAATCTCTCAAATTTTGAGCGATTTTCATTAATACCTCTCGACAAAATATATGCCAAAAAATTGAACACCAATTTCGGAGTGCGAATTCTTTTTGTAATTCCATGTTCCGCTATCAGTGATAATATACGTAACTAAGACTTAGGTCTTGTAACGATACGATCTAAAATGGGTTCACCTTTCTCATAGTATTATAGCATGTGGCTCCATGTAATCTCATCGTACCCAGTGACGGGGGAAGGTGGGAGCAGAGAAGACAAATTATCCCCTGGCCCGGATTCCTAAGAGAGCCCTGTGATCAAAATTTTAGGTCATGAAATGTTTTCCATTTCTAGGTTTTTGTTTGTTTTTTCAATTTTTTTTTCAAATTTTCTTTGGATTTGAAAATGAAAGTAAGAGCACAAGGACTCGAAAATTATTTTTGCTCCAAGTTTGTGCTTAAATGATCTGGAGAAAAATTTATTGTCGTCAGATAACTAATTATAATTATTTTCATTTGTACATAATTTATTTTTAATTATTTTTACTTATTTGTTTACTTGTTTGATGGACCAGAAAATTATTACTTACTCATTAAAAGACCCTCGTATTTTACATTCAAAACATTTTTAGTGATTTTAGAACCTCCCTAAAAATGTTACTTCTTTTAGAGAGGCTTCTTGAAATGAAGACAAGAAGAAGAAATTGGACTAAGTAGTAAATACTCCACACCTCAGCAGTGATATCGGAGATAAATAGTGGAGGTATTTGACCCCTTTCTCGATCCCTAGCGTAATATAATCACCGAACTCGATAAAACAACGACGAGAATATGTATTATTGCTCGAAACCATGGAAATCATTCATAACACTTTCGTTCCCAGCCGAAGAGTTCAATCGTCCGACTTCGATCAACGATCTACGAATAATAAGATACAGCGCATCGCCGCTACACGCTATGCTTACATAACTGAGCGGATAATTACGGCGGTGGCGGTAGCGGTGGTGATCAAATAGCGTAAACAAATATTCAAAAATTTCTTTATAATCCGATGAATTTACGGTCATCGCCTAGATGGTCGGTTTACATAGAGGAATGAACGACGAATAGAAGAAAAAAATCTTCGATATAATATCCTATTCTGTATACGCCACTCATCCGGCTCGATGGCGCGAGCACACGCGCGCATATTTATTACACAACATTCATAATGAATCCATTGTTCCGCGTAGATTAAATTTTCATTATGTTCACGGATATTATAAATAGAGATGTTCATTAATTTTACCAACAAAATGCGTTCACAATGAGGCACCGAGCGACGAGTACTCCTACAATTTTCATAGCTCTTAACCTTTAGAGCGTCGCGACCTCTCGAATGGTACCTTGCGTACGCGATTTTGATACGGGCGTATTGTCATTTAAATTCGGCGATTACGTTCGCGCGCCGGATCGCAAACAATAACGTAATAATGGCGGTGAAAGTCTCGGTTCCTTTTTCCGATCGATTAATAATTTGGAAATAGCGGCACGCGCGACATCGCGCACGTGATTTGCGAAGGTGTGGGATCGACGAAAAACTGGATTTTCTAGCCGTTTTGACTTTTAAATGTCCCTACCGTACGATTGCGATTACGTAATTCGGGGTATATGGATGAGTCGAGTTCGCGAGTGTGAATTCCGCGCGAGTAGAACTGGTTTTGAGATCGCGTCGCCAAGAAATTTGTGTACGAAAAAACCGACCGAGCGAATTTCTTCGAAGGCGATATTATGGAACAAGGGCACGTCGTCGACGCTATCCACGTTCGTTTATGTAATTGAATATTCTGACTAGATGGCTGCGCATTTGGCGAATTAAAGTTCTACTTTTACTTTCGCTGGCGCGGTTCTTACTTCAACCTTCAATTATTATTCAAAATTAAACCGTTTAGAAGCTGGATCAGGTTTATGCATGTAGTTTTCCATTGTTGCACCTTTCTCCGTTGCCGGGCGTGTTGCGACGCCGATCTGTTTGGTAAAAAAAACTCGGTAGACCGTGGAAGGGGGTTTCGAGGTGTGTAGATTTTCAGACGTGCTGAGCATTGGCGTTGTATGCAAGATTGTTAAAATAACCTCATTAGAATTCATCGAACGTAAAATTCCTCGCTACTTGGCAGATCCTTGTCGCGAAGACGCTGAAGAAAGCGAATTGGCGTGCGGAGCCGGCGAAAATTCGATTGTGCAACTTCGAGTATGAAATGAATCACGAATCGATACCATTTACCGGTTCGAGTATTCGAAAACGAACCGTCTAAGAATGCATATCCGTCTGATCGATGTTCACGTTTTGGAGTGTTTCCTACGCCAAGTTCTCAATATATGGACCATTCGAAGTATAGAAATAAAATCTGTCGAAATAACAAACGCAGGTAACCCTAAAAATGCATCTGAGTGCGACAACAGTTTGTGTTGTAGCTGTGTTAGTGAACTCGGACATTCGCGGAAATGGAAAAGAATTGAAGAGAGATATTGCACGCAGGTAACCCATAATATCCCTTGCACACTTTGGCTGATAGATATCCTGTTTCTGTTCTTACATAGCAAATAAACAGACGAATAACACATTTTGAGCTAATACATATCTTATGAACATCTTATATAGATACTTTCAAGCTGAGCTTGAATTAATGTCTAATAGATGTCAATAGACTTCAATATTTTTTTCTAATTGACGAAAAATTCTGATATCTATTTGACATTAATTGGAGCTCAACTCAAAAGTATGTCGATAAGATGTTCATAAGACATGAATAAGCCCAAAACGGTGTTTTCTGTATATCTATTTGCCACAGTAATGTTCTCATAGGGATATTTATAGAAATTCTAAAATTGTAAGAATGGAGTTGGAGCGCTCCATATACTGTATAGTCAAAGGCCACATTCAACACAACTAAGCTCACAGCCATGCGTGCACTAAAGATTACTACGTATGTAATTGTATTTCTTATTTTTACAAAAATCTGGCATTGTTCATGGTCTAGCCAACTTATAAGCGTTATTGGCCGGTGCCAGTAATTACAAGTATTTCTTACAAACTTAAGTCTAAATTATTTTGGCTGCTATTTTGTCGCCTCATAGAAAATGGACCGCAGTTGTATGAAGTTCAGTGGGTTATGAGTGCTTATGCAAGGCATATTCTAACAGACAGCTTTGCCAAGTTTGGGCAGCTCCAAACAATTGACTTACTGTTCCAAACAAAAGTTGGCAGCTCCAAATTTTATGAGGCAAATATAACAATAATGATGGTATACTTAGCTGACATAATTAGCGTCTTAAGTAAGTACCACAAAGTTAAGGACAATAAATTAATAGGTACCCAGCTTCCATAACTCACTGAAACCGTAAAAGTACGATTTAAAAATCTGAAAAATACTCTGATTGTGAAAGGATGGGTATCTGAACTTACTGAAAATTAAACTAATCGAAACGAAAATAAAATTACACTACTTTTGTATTGTATTATTTTACAAAGATCTAAGCTGACAAGGCATAAAGTACATCACCTGTATGTTACTTATGACCGTTGTTGAAAAAAACTATCGAATCCTTCAAGAATTTCTTGAATGCTTGGCTTTCTGTTAATTAAGCTGTGGTAAACTTCTACAGGAAACTTTACTGGTTCACAGCCCAGGAAGGAAAGATTTGATCAAATTTGATATGCAAACTTTTATCAGATTTGATTAAATATAATCAGATCTGATAAGGTTTGATCAAATTATATATCTGGTCATCTTTTTGATCAGATTTTTGAATAAATAGGAATTTGTTTAAATGAAATTTCATCAAAATTGGTCACATTTGACTCAGCATAGACTCTGGGCTAGAACAGCTCGGTCATGAATTTATAATGTTGTTCTCAGTTCTCTAGATTTAGTAAAATGTTGCCCAAAAACACTGGAAAACTTGGTAGTTTATCTCATAAAAACGAATTCTTTTCCACATCAACTAAAATTTTGGCGAGAATTTTGGTGGTATGAAGAATTAAAGAACAACACTATAATTTAGAATAAATGTTTTTTTTGTTTCAAAAAATTTGAACAATGATAATAGTATAGGCTTTTTTGATTTCTTTTTTATACTTACAAAATCAAAAAGAATAAAAATTCTCAGATCGTACGCTGCAATAGTTTAGTTTGTTCGAAACTCAGCTATAAAATTTCAAAGTATAATGTGCAATTGGGCATTGTGCATCTGTATTAATATGGGTAGTTCGCAAAGTGGTTTGACCTATAACAGGTTAAACCATTCCGGCTGGCCACGAAGAAATTTTAATAAATTTCTATTGGTTCTCCCAGCCATAAGAGTATGAGATAGTCTGAGAACAACAACCAATGAAAATGAAAAATATTTGGTTCAGTAGGTCCTAAGAGACAGAAAGGCAACCGGCGGGGATCCTTCGAAAGGAGGGGAGATGCGGCGCGGGGTGAGGGCTTGAGACCATCATACACTCGAGAAGAGCGCATTGCGCAGATAAGGCCGTAGAGAAGAATTAGGGATTGAAACCCACCAGCGGGGAGTAGGTTCTAAAGGAAAGGATGAAGCGACAGCTGAACTTCCAATGAGGAGGCTCCTGGTGTGCAAGCCAGCACATCGGGGGGGGGGGAACTCCGGGAGATGTAGGCTAGTTGCCAAGGTGCCCCTACTTGGTTGGAAGTAATGCCACAAGTGGTTCCCAATCAAGTAGTGTCGTGGGCAGTAGAAGCAATTCCCGCAAAAAAAAAGTTACACCATTTGAGATCACGTGAAAAATTTCAACTCTATTTTTTCAAACGCAGTGTTTACTGATGACGTCAATATGAGCCACTGTGAGTTGATAATATCAACAGCCAATAAGGCATCAGTCTCAATGAGTATTGATAAAATTTCGATCTCTCCTCTTACACCGCAAAAGTGGTAAGTCCACATGTACATTTAGCTGCTTATATTGACATCATTCAAGCCCGCAGGCGGACCAGAGGTCATACACTCTATGGACCCTAATTCTGTCTGCGTCATCCCCACCCTACTCCAAGCCGTGAAGCAGGGTAGGGGTGGTCTGCAATCAGTTCAGTACCTCCGCCATGGAATCTGGTTGGCATGACCCCACTCATGCAGCTACTCGATTCACCACATGAGCACTGAGGCCATGAAACACACTCAGTGAGTTGGCTAGAGTCGTTCACCTCCTGACCAAGCATGCGTTCCCCTTGCCACATTATTAACCTACCGCCTCATGTCGAGACGTGTGCGGTAGGGGTGGAACAGGTCGCCCCCCCTCGTCCCTTCAACCCTCACTACTACCCAGTTCCGATCCCTGGGGTTCGGATACTTGGGTTTGAGTGCCACTCGCGTGTCTAGCCTCCTCCTCTGTGGTGGCAGCGGCAGCTCTTCGTCGACGTCTCTGCGCCTGGCGCTCACGTTCGGCATCCTTCTTCCGCAGCATGACATCGCTGACAAACTCCTCAACTGCCCTCCATGATGTCAGCGACAACAAATGGTGTAACCCGTTATAGGTCAAACCACTTTGGGTAGTTCGAACATTTCCTTAGAATAAACTCTGTGCTTACATATCATGCGGCGAATTTTTTTTCTTCGAAATTAATAGTCTGTAAGAAGGCTTTGTTTGCAATAGAATGAGGAATACAATTTTATATAAGTGTTGAAGAAATATTACTAGAGAAATAAAAAGTTTAGGAGACAGTGAAATAAGGAGTAAAAATTATAAAAAATTCATCAAATTTTCTCAGCATTTGGAGATACTCAGGTCACGTCCATCCACAAAATATATCTGAGGATTGAATGGAGGTTTATAAACAATTTTTGAAACATAAGGTGAGTAGGATACTTATCAAAGTTATTTATCAAAAATATGAAAATTTTTTAATTTTTTTATCGTTGTTTTTCATATTCTTTTTACTATAGCTACCCACCTACTTCTTCCACTGAGACCAATTTCTTAATCAATAGCACTATACATTGTATACTCTATATTTTGGTGTAGATAAACAGCATATTTCCATTTGTCTAGAATAAAGAAATAAAAATTTTAAAAGTTGATCATCAAAATTTAAAAAAAAATTCAAATTTTTGTATCTCATTTCCTTCAGCGTTACATGAAGAGACAATATCTACACTGCTGTCACATTATTTTTTCAAATCCTCCCATGTCACTCTTATTTGCCCGCAGATTCGTTCCTTTTACATCATATAGTACCTCAGTTGTTCCAGTATCCTTTATACGTACTTCATAAATACATCGTTTTCGTACCTTTGACAACAGCTACTTGTTTTACTCCGTTAGACTGAGGTTTACAAGCATTCTATCCGACAATTTACTGGAGAGGATAATTCACCTTGTTTAATAAAAATCTTTCCCCTACGTCTTAAATAGTCGTCGCCAAAAATTACGGTTGTGATTTATGTGTAATAAAATTGAGAATTACTAGAGTGTTGTAAATTATTCACGTTCGAGTGAAGAAGTTATCGTGTCACTGGTTCAGAACGTGGCAATTCAAGATATGGGTAAACGGAAAAACTGCGTAGCTTAGATATTCGAACACTAATGTACCAATACCTATACAGAACCGCTATACAGAACCGCTCGAAGGTTCCACGGCGACGATTATGGACATAGACGATGTTTACCATAACATAGACTCCGTATTTCCAGCAGCAAGCGTTCAGTGGCATTATGCAACGACGGCGTCACCATACACTTGCAGAGGTCGTGCTTGAGAACCTTGCCGTAATCCAATATCAAACAGAAAATAAGCGTAACATTTGGATTTTTTTCTCTTAATAAACGCGATACCTACATGCTTGGACGATTCTGTTCTACAATAGCATTTCGTTAACGAGATGGCGCGGTTTTGAAACCGGCTCTGGATTTCATACTCTCTTAAACTGTTCGCAGTCGTGGTTGAAGAATTGTCTCGGAAACGCGCATTTCGGCAGGTTCCTTCGTCTATACCGAAGACGTGCGCGTCGATCGTGATTCAACGCCGTCTCGTAGAATTACCGACGTTTTAATTCCAATTACTCAACTGTTATAGAATTAACTCGTTAACCGGCGGTGAAAAATTGTAAAGTCGTGATGGACGAGCAACCTTGCGATAAATGTGCGTGCGCTTTTCTCTTTCATCCCATTCGAGCATCCACACGCCGAGTAATTAATAGAAATTCCTCTGATGTTCGAAATTATGATTAAATTACTCAATATTTCGTCCCCATTCCAGGCTGGCTGGAAAAATACGCCTCAAGCTAGATTACCGTAGTCACGATTTTATTCTATTAAACGTATAAATCGTCGTACACGAAGAGCTTACATGTGAATGCGTAATCATCGTCAACTTCAACCTAATTTTATCGGACTCGGAAGTTCTAGAAATATTTCATTACAGATATAGTTCGATGTAATGTTACATGATACGGAGAAAATATACCTTTCCACCTGAAAACTTTCTTTGTGGTTATTTTTGTAAGGTTGTGACCTTAGAAGTAAAATATGACGACGCATGTCATCCGAATGTAATACATTCGACAAGTTTAACGCCATTAAGAGGAACTATGGCTTTGAAATAAAATCGTTAGTTACATTTCATTTCTGGAGGGGGTTGGGCTGGCCTGAAAGAATCAGATTCATCTTTTTTTTGTGATTGAAAATAATTTGTCGAACATTCCATGACAAATATTTACCATTTTAATATTATACAGAGTGAGAGTACCAACTAGAATGCTACAACAGTATAAAGTATATAGATACATAGATACGTACTACAAATGATATATTTTTGTTATTGTTTTACTGTCAAGATAATAATGAACGCAAAGAACTTATTAGTCTAATAATACTTATCTTTAAAATAATTCCATAGATTGTTTTTATAAATTTCTTGGGATGTCATTGTTGACACTAGTAACAAATCAGTTCCTCTGTTAAAAGTAGACATATTTGTCGCATTTAATGTTTTTTAGCGCAGTTGAGTTTTCTATATTGATTCCTTCGTGTAGAATTCTTCTCAAAACAGTGGTACCTCCACATACATTTCAGTGGGTTTCTTTCTCGGTTAACCCCCACGTCAGTAGATTCGGAATCAGATATCAATATATTTTTTACACTACAAGCGTTCTACTCTTGAGAGACTACAAGAGATATAATGGATGTTTAGTGCACAGTACATACTTTATTTCGCAGTTTTATAAAAAATACAGATACCCAATGCGCGAGTTTATGACGGCATTTCAACAATTAAAGGAGTGGGGGAAGAAGCCAAAATTTTCTCTCATAGACATGTTTATAAATTGATGAAAAAATAATTAGTACATCATAATACATAGGTTTTTTGAAATAAAGAAATTTTTGATATAACTTATTTCTCAACTTGGAGAAATGCTGAATACTAATTCAACATATTCAATGAGAAAAACTGAATTAGAAAAAAAAAAAACGATCGTCGGGAGAAAGTAATTTTCATTGGAAAAGTGTGACCATATAAAAACTAGAAGATACTACTTGAGTATCTTAAAAGCGGACTTTACCTAATTATACTATTTTAAAGAAAGTTATTCGAATAATTAATTTTTTTGCATAAATAAATAAATTTGCTGAAATCAAAAGTTCTACCAACTCCACTTATTCTAAATTTCACCACGTATCATACAAAACATGACTTCACGTAATTTATCTTTTTATAATCAAAAACTCGGAATAGTGTGAGGTCAGGTCATTTTATGTTCAAACAGCTCTAAAAAAACAATAATTTCACTAGGCTTTTCAAAAAAACGTGACTTCACGTTGAATTATACTTCCTCACTGTCGACACGCTTTTGAGGATGACCAACTCTTTTTCTTATTTGCCTCCTCCGATTCGGAGATATTTTAAATTGTAAATTAAAATTACGTGACGTCACGTTACCTCATGTTCAATCGACTTCAAAAATCAATCAACTCTAGAGACCTACTCATTCTACCATTCTCCAAAATTTCGAGTCAATCTGTCAAGTTTTACTTTAGTTATAGTGAGAGAACTAACATTTACAAAAAAAGTGACCTTATGTTAAATCACCCTTCCTTAAGTTGAAAAACTAATAATTGCTTAAAATCTACGTACTCCATCTATCCCGGTAATTTGGTGTCAATCGATCTCGATTCAAGCCCCTTCACGTCACGTCACGTCTACTTACATCCACTCACGTCCAGGAAACAGTCCAATTCAAAGACTACTACGCCTACTTTTTCAGCCATTGGCACCATATTCTGATAAATTTTTGATGCCAAGGGAAAAACCGTGACCTCACGTTTCATTGAATCAGCTCACGTTGTAATGAATTAGAAATCTGATTATTTATAAAGCTCAACTATTCCTTCCTGATGAGAACACAAAAAACCTCAACTCACGCGTCCTCACACCAACTCATGTCCCATCATGCTCAAAAATTAATTGGCTTTAATAATCACTAACCTTACCCCTCTTTCACCTTTCAGTTCAATCTATCAACTTTTATCGTAATTATTGCGTGAGAACAAAGAAACCTCAACTCACGCTTCTTCATGCTACGTCACGTCCCATCTCATCCAAAAACTAATCAGCTTCAGAGTACCACTACCACCACCCTTTTTCCAACCTTCAACTCGATCCGTCAACTTTTACTCAAGTTATCGCGTGAGAACTAGAAAACCTTGACACATGCCTCCTCACGCCGTCCAAAAACTAATCAGCTCGAGAACTCAACTACCCCAACCATTCCTCCAAATTTGGTTTCCATTGATCACTCCTACTCGAGTTATTGCGCGAGAACGTGAAGAAATAAAAATAAAGAAACAAACAAACAAACTAACTAACTAAGAAACTGAGTGAACGCAATAGCGGATTTACTTTAAAAGTCAAGTCTGCTAAAAAGAAGTTATGGTCGCAGCGAAGAATTTTTCTACTTTCCATCTGGTAACACTGAGACTTACGGATGAAATATCATTCTTTCGTTATCTTGCATTCACGCTAGCTGAACGTGTCTGTCGTGTTCTTCGTTTTTTCAATTTTTAATATTAATAAATGTTGGTAGGCAATTTAATTTTGTATTAGAAATTTGTTTTTATTATTATTATTAATTTATGAATTCATCTCATTTGTTTTATAATTTTACTCGATTTTTTTCTTCGTTACTGGAAAATTATTTTACAATGTTGATGAAGAAAGTGGTTATATTTTCTCTTTCTTTTTAAAATAATGATAGTAAAAATATGGAATACATAATTGAATATATTTATTTATAATTTCTGTAATTCCAAATTTAATGAAATACAAATAATTATATTGAACGTAAAAAATTTTATAATTTACAAATAATAATAAAAATGAAATGAATAATAAATTGAATGTATAATTTAAAAAGCAAAAATATTTTAAGGCATTCTCAGTATGAAAAAGCCCACGAAGGGAACCTTAACGGAAGTTAAACCGGTCGATAATTGATCATTGATTAGAAGTAAATGGTAACAATTTATCGGGCACGAATTCAGAGCAGTACAGATTTATGTTATAAATGCAGTGGTATATATAGATATACCATACATATAATAGATTAGAACACAACCCGTTAGCCTTCACTACATAATGTCTAAACTCTCTATGTAGCTAGTGCTTCCAAATATAGATAAATAATAACAGGGAGGCGATAGCTACGTTTGCGGCTACGAATAAAATAGCTCACATATACTATCACAGATACTGGAGACTTTAATGATTGAAAAATATAGACATTAAAATTAAGTCCGCAAATCAAGAATAAAGAACCGCACATATAAATTCTGTGGCCGCGTATTTGTAACGAGGAATTACGGTGATCGTTCAAGGTTTACTTACGCCGTCCGAGAATCAAGCGATAGCGTTTACTTTCCATACGTCGAAAATTATTAAAACAAATATAACGTGAAATTCGATCATATCGCGTACCCATAAATCACGATTCTGTATTATGCCCACAGGTGGGTGAATTTTTCAAATATCTTACACACTGGTGTAATTTAAACACCATTTACCGAGGAATTTTGGAAATTATGCAACACCAAGTTCGAATTATGGGTGGATGTATAGAATTTTTAAAGGTCGACACTTCCCAGAAACCATATAATAGCGAAGACCTTCGCATAGGTGTATTGTACATTCTCTCCTGCAAAATCAAGGATATACCTATACATTCGCTGGTATTTATATGTCGCGCGAATTCACCGCTGACATCGTATTATGTGTACTTTCGAATAGAAATTTCTTCTTCGATAAAACGTACTGGCGTACGCATTCGTATATGTGCCATAAGTATAATGAACAGTACATCGTACGCATCTATACATGCGAACCATCGAAAAACACACATCTTAGATCGTCATGAATTACGAAACATCAACCAAACGCTAAGAACCCCTTCTCTTCAAATCGATCAGGCTCGCTAAGGTAATTTTCAAAGCCAAGCATAAGTAATTGCTCGTGGGAGCAACGTATCTCCATTGTCGGTGATTTTTAAACAAGATCATATACCTGCGCTCACCATGAAAGAATTTAATTGTGGAAAGTACATAATATAAGCCTATGCCTTCGACGATATCCGTAGAAAGTATACGTCATTTTTCATAAGTCCCAACAACTTTGAAATGATTACCGTGTAATCGGAAATTCTATCTATGGAGTATTCCTCGCTATTTTTATTGCTCTTTTAAATGCATCACAGATGGAAGAGCTTTTCGCCACTGTTCACTTATGTATATGCTCGCGTCGTCGATGCCACAGTAACTAAATTAATCATAGTTTTAGAATAGCTTTCTTTTTGCGAACGCATATTGTTTCGTTACGGTATTCATTTGAACATCTAACTGTATTAATAAATTATTTTTCATTAACTGCCAACATTGCCGCACCTTATTGTACCGTGGGATTCGTAAATGGAAAAATATTAGCGGCTTCCTACCACTTGGGATTATAGTAACCATGAATATGGAATCGAAGCTTTTACCTTTTATGTCAGAAATCTAATGTGAATTGAAGTAGGATCTAGTGCAGCTCCATTGTTTACTTTTTAACGACTGAGGAATAAATTACGAAAATTTAGTACTTTAGACCACGAAAAATACCAAAATGATAGTAAGACAGTTTTCAGTAGAATGTGGATTCTTAGACTCGCACAGTTTACTCTCGAAAGAAATTCCGAAAAAGTTTCTTAAGTTTTTATATCATTTAAAATTATTTTGAAGCAAAATTCAATTCGTTATCGTAAAATATGAGTGGAAAACTTCTGTGGAGGTGCGTTGCTTTGTTTGAAAAACATAAATCATAATCTAAGAATCTGTCTTCATAGAATGATTTCCAAGGTATGATTTTGAGAGGGAAGGCGCTCTACATATCATACAAAACTGTAGTACTAGAAATCAAGAAAGAAAAGCGTTGAAGTTCAAATGCGAGACAGACTTATGGCTCTCCAAGTTTTCCTGGTTATTGCTGAATGCAGGAATTTCCTTCAAGCAATTCACTAATGAAGGTCTGTCTGAGAAAACATAACAGCTTTCGAAACGAAATCTGAAATCCATATGATCTAAAAGCAACGTAGCTCTAGTTCACGAGTAGTAACGACATGCCCAACAATAAGGCGAAAACATTGAAAAAGCAGATTTCGTCTTGAGTACCTAAATTATGATAATTTTAAGGCGAAGAATAAATTTCCAACTCACTGTGGTGGACAGGTGAATTGGAATTAATTTTTAAATAGTAGAGTACTCATTGCAGTGGTTATGAAATATGTGCCAACTATAAGGAAAGCATTATTCAGCGACTAGTGTATTGAATTCACGAGTAATTGAGTAGGTGCCAAATGATTTGAAAATTAATTCATTTTTATTACTCCATGCTATTCTCAGAAAATAGTGGTAAAATTTAGAAAAAAAAAAATGTATACTAAAAAGTTGGACATTTGCCTGATTATTACAAAATAATGGTCTGAAACGTAAAGATTTGAAAACGCAACAATATCATCAAAAAATTTTACTTATTTTAATTAATATGTATTTATCATTCTTACCTTGGACTCATAGTTTGAAAAAGTTTGGACTTTTTCAAGAAAAAATTGAGGTAATTATTTTTCCGCGCAGATAATAATGAGATTTTGTTTCCTTGATACCAAAAAATATAATACTATGCTTTTTTCAATTTTCAGGGGTACAAAAAATATTTTTAAATTATGATATTTACGTCAAGTACTATATTTACTTACAGTTAAAGGCGATATTACAGGAAGAGTTTTCTCCCTTATAACTTGTTCCTGAAATATATTGCATGGCAGTCGAATGTTAAAGTAAGCGTGCATATTGCATATTTACATATGATCACTATAATGGAAATATACCAATTTTGGGAGCCACTAAAGGAAAAAATTCTTCGTATTATATCATCTCTAGATTTAATTGAGCAAAGCTAATATGTTGTACGAATGAAATAAAACTTTATTAATGACGAATATTACGAAATAAGGTGGGGGGAGGAGTTTACCAAATCCTAGAGGAGGCTTTGACTTCTTTTCTTTTTGTTGGTTTACCTTTCTGTTTTGAATACTAAATTTTACTAACGGGAGCTCAAAATTTTCTAGGGTGACTCATTCCCTCTGGCCTCCCTATATAGTTAGGGGCTTGTGAATAACACAAGAATAATAAAATTTGACTTACATATAGCACAATTTGAACATGTTTTTGGAACCCCTTGGATGGAATAAATAAATTGCCTCAAAAAATCATTTTTTGAATATTCTTAAAAATTTTTTAATTTTTTTAAATTTGAGCCAATGTAGAGATGGTAAATATTGATCTGAAAGCAGCATTTCCAACTCAGCTATTTTCCAACTTTTTTAGCTATTTTAGATTCTTGTTTGTTGGAGAAATTTTGAGATACATTTATTCATTTTGCCATGATATTTACATATTTCTGTTATTGCTTTTAATTAGAAATCTTTTTCAAACTAGTAACATGAATTTCATTGTTTTAGTGGAGGAAGCAGGAGGAAGAATTACTAAAAATATAATAATAATGCTTCATTTTCGTACAAAACTACTTGCATTTTTCATTAAAAATTTTAATGTTGTTAAATATTCGAAAAGGCATCAATTCAAAATTTAAAGGGTGCTATTTTGAATTTTTGAAAAAAAAAAATATTATTCAGTTTGTTTTTAAGAGAAAATGCTAGTTTTCAGAACCAATAATGCTATATTTTGGTTTCTGAAGTTGAGAACCACGTTGTCTGAGAGGCTGATATTTTTTGAGTACACTATTGAGCTCCTCTGACAATTTTTCCACACCCTCCCGGTCTTCGATTTTCGAAATGAACTCGAAATCAAATCATCCAACACTATTCGCCCTTCTGAGAGAGAGAGGAAAAAATCCAAAAATAAGGTTTACATAATTTTGATAACAATATGGTTATATCAACTTGATTTCATCTTTTCAAAATTATTAGAAAATAGAGTGAGCAGAATGCAGTGACACGATTCTAGGACCGGTATTCGCGAAAAATATTTTAAGACTTATAAATTGATGCCAATTTGAATATTACGTAATGCAAAGAAAATTGCTACAACTGCACCTGGTTTATAAATGAATCGGATTAAGCCGCAAGCATTGATGAATATTCTTTCCTAGTACGATATACTGAACAAGCTCAATTTACATATATGTATTCTCGCTATTTTGGTATATATCAGATTCAAGAATTTCGCCTTGAATTTTTTAATAGGAGTATAGATGAAATGAAAGGCATATGTATTTAGATTAAGTCGATTTTTTCCTTAATCATCTTCATGAGTAGATACACCCATATTACAAAAATATGTAAGAAAAAATACCTAAGGAGTCGACACTTAATTCTTGTGAATACGAAATAATATTTGCATAAAACAAACATAGAAGACAAATGTAAGTTGTAAAATGATACTAAGTTGTAACCGAGGTTCGTGTACACGCACTACCGTTAAACGAAACTCCGTCTATAAATGAATTTACGGTTGTGTTGACACGACGCGACGCTAGTTATAAAGATAGCGATTCCATTAAAGAGTAGTTAATAATGAGAGAAAAAAAATTAAATAAGAAACAAACGAAGCGGAAATTTCTGCTCTGAGATAAACGATTTGATGAAACAGAGTACCGTTAATTGGAAACGTAAAAATCGTACGAATAACTGGACCAAAGGTTCAACGCCTACGATCAATTCGCAAGTTCGCCCATGCTTCCTATAGGCGTTGCATTAGGGGCTTATGTATATGAATGAAGACCCATGTTGAGTTATCGAAACACCTACGAGACGAATGAGTTGTGAGTAGGTGCGGATTTGATTCGAAGACCACTGATACGAGATCGTAACCTGATGCAGAATTCTTTAGCGAATTGATGCGGATAATCAAGTATTACGTGGCGAATTTAGTGCGTCGTAGGAATCTTCGCATATATAGACGATGTACGAAAATGATAATCGCGCAAAGTATGTATCACGAAATTGTATACGCGTTTATCAGATTGATAATCACTTTCACTGGAACCGATGCGTAGCTCGATAAGTAGACTGTATTTAATCATCTCTCGCCGCGCTCCCATATGTACCATACATCAAATAAGTGGTAAAAATAAGTTTTCAGTTATATACGGTTATCCGGTAACGGTAATTAATTTCTGTATAAACTCGGTATTTGTACCTGTAGATCAATTCGATGCTATTCCATCAAGTAATCATCGGTCAAACACCACCACCTCGTTATGATGCTGCGTGAGAACGTGCATCGCAAAGGTTTGAACACGTAATTAATATTTTATAACCGACACGTTGCAAGGTGTTGTAATTAATAAGATTTGATATCCAAGATAATTAGTGAAGGTAAAAAGCGCTGGCAAAGTCGTAAATGATCTAAACCATTGCCGCTATTGTCAAGGAAGAGAAGAAAAGTTGGAGAACGGCAGTAGATGGAATTGAGCGCCTAGCTGCTGTGCTACACGGCTGGGAAAGCCCGGAGGCTTTTAATTGATCGTAGTATTCGTGGGAAGTCATTCTCTTCTTTAAATACCTTTAGATGGAGTGCACGGAGCTTTCAGTCATTGAAGTGATGATGTCCGCAGATTGTAGGATGATGCTATTGTTTTTATATATGAAAATTGAAACGATACAGATTAGCATTGTATTTCGATGATGAATGTCACGTGATGGAGCATTTGCTTTTTTTCATTGATGGTCTTAATACATTTCAAATCAAATTTATATTAAAGTACTCGATAATTTTAAGATTCATATGATCGATATTAAGATTTCTTTATCAATCTCTATCTCATTGCTCAATATGTTCTTACTATGATTACATGATTCCTCTCACATAAAGAGGAGATGTAAGAGACATACTGCATTACTGAATATGAGTCTTTAATTGGGGCTATTCAGATTTGCAGATAATATTACAACATACAAGCCTCTTCTTGGCCGCATAAGACAGATCCAGTACAGAGTCTAAAAATCCCAATCTTTCCTTTCCAAAACCATCTAAGAAGTTGAATTTAGAATGTACAGTACTTCTTTCCCACAAAAATCACATGACAACTTTAGCTATTTGAGACTTCTCAAGTCTTCCTCAAATTTTGACAATCCATTATTTTGAATCTAACTTGAACCAAATTCATGAAGCCATATTTTAGTCTGCAACTAAACCTACATATAAAGTTTCATGTTTGAAGTATATTTTAGTAAAGGCAAATAATGAAATTTCCTGCGGTGATTTCCACTCCAAAAGTTGTTTTTCGTTAAACGAAATTATCTTTATAATAATAAAAAATTATTAATTAATAATTCTTTTATTTTCAAATAAATTAAATGAATATAAAATTAATTAATATTAAATGAATAAATTTTCTTCCCTCCTATGCACTTCAAAAACTGAAATTCGAATACGATTGCCACTTGGGCTTATTTTGTCATTTGATACCATAATTGAAAATTATCGAGCATTGGTTTACTCCCACCAAATCCTATTCCTCCTCTTCCAACATCATTTGTGAAGGTGGATTTGGAATGTTATATACTTCTTATTCCCAGTAATCATCTAAGTTCATATTCATCAAATTCTAGCTATTTGAGGCTCCCGTAGTTTTTCTCAAATTTTGACTATCGCCCATTTTGAATTCATTCTGACTCAAAATCAAGAAGTCACAATTATTCTGATCTATAATTAATTGTACATATAAAAATTGGTCTTTTTAGATCAATTTGATAAAAGAAATATGGAACATTCGATACATTTTATGCCTTAAAACCTTAAAAAATTGTATTTCGCTTCAACCAGTAGCTTTGGAAAGTGAGGAAGCATGGAACCCCCTCCCCCCACACACAATTAAAATTAACAACATTTCAGATGCGTTTATACAAAAAAAAAAAAAAAAACAGAATATTCGGTTGAAATTTTTACAACATATTTATTTCTTATTTCAAAATTATCAAATTAAATTACATCATTATTGGTTCAATTTTCCTCTGTTTTTTAATTTTTTAATTTTTCGAAAAAAAAAAAAAATGAAAACCAATTGATATAATTAAGGTCTTTACGAAGTAAAAGTTGGCAATGAAAGTAGCCAGGATTTGAATGTTCAACTAAATTATTAGTTCGCTTTGAAAACTGGAATAAAATGTATTATCATATAATTATGTTGTCTATTAATTTGAAAAAAAGTGAAAAAATTCGCTTGTAATTCTATCTTCCCCCCCCCCCCGCCTTTTAGAGGAAATCCTACCTAAGCTATGTCCGTACTGAAAGTGGACACCTATTATGAACAAATCTGTACCTAGTTCGTTATTATTTTTGAAATTTTTTTATAAAATTTTTTTAATAATTTCAAAACTGTAATATAAGTATGTTCTACATTTCCTATTTTTGTTTTTTTTTTCTATGTGTTTTGTCTCATTGAATACATTCAAATTACACAATATTGGAATGAGATAATAACTGAAATTTGAAATTGATTCTTAAAATAAAAATATCTGAAGTAATAATCAACCCCCTTCTCTCCTCAAAAAAAAATCACCGCGAAAGTGTGTTGTCTTTATAGAAGTAGGTATACATCAGATATCATAGACAAGTAAATATACCCTAGATATGTATTATTGATTTTTCATTTCCTACCCCTACCCCTCAATAATAGCTATCCCTGTCATTGGCTCCAATTACCCTTCAAATTCACTTGGGAAACTGAAATTTGGAAATGGTGGTGTCCTTAACTTAATCTTTTATATGAAACTATGAATGAAAATGTTAAGGTGTTGCCACTCCCTCCACTTGCTCTTAAAATTTGAATGAACAGACATTTTGAGCTGAATCAAAAATTCAAAGAAAGTAAGTTAGAGTATTTCCGAGAAGAGTATTTTTTCTTCGCATTTTTATTTATGTCTTAAGGAACCAGTTATTTATTCGTCTAAAATTGCAATTTTAATTAATATATTTTGTAGTTGAGTTGAATATAAACATAATTCGATAAACATCATTTTTGTGTTATTAGAACTTGTAAATATTACCATTATATAGTTACAGATAATCCGGTAAAACATGAATAAAAACAATAAAAATGTAAACAAAATTTCCCTAAAAATTGGAGGTAAGCTAAATAAACATGGAAAAAGTGTTATTCAAAAGTGTGATGAAAAAAGAAGATATTTGATGCATTTTGAAAAAAACCTTTAATCTTTTTTTCAACTCTCAAAAAGAGAACATGCCTGAGAAGAAAAGGTTATTGGCAACCTCATCCAAGTTACCATAATTCGATTTTTTTTTACGCAGTAATCGTATAGTAATACCGTTGACCTCTGAACCTATGAAGACGGGGTGAGGAGAATGTAACACATCAAATGTGGAGGAATTTCAACGAAAAATTATTTTAAAAATCATGTTACATATTGATTAATAATAGTTTTATAAAAACACTGAAATCTAATCTTAAAATTGTTTTCAAAAAAAAAAAAAGTGTAGGATATTTGACACCTAATGATTCTTCTGGTCTATAAGGTTCAAAGTTTCAGAAGATAAAGAATCAAATTAAGCGGATGTTTGAAGAATAAAATGCGCCATCACCAAGGTGCAGTGAAATGGCTAGAAAATAAGCTAATTTGTTTTGATTAATAGCAGCCAAGCGTTTTATATACATAATATCATCACAACAGTCTTAATGAGAAACGTTATTAATTACACAGGAACGATATCAGAAAAATTGTGTGAACACATTATCGCTACCGTTTAACCTTGACTTAATAGCTATAACGCTCGTGAGAGTGGAAGGCAAAAAGTAACGATATAGTAGCGTCGAGCCTTTAAAAAGTAACTAATTATATTAGATGCAGCCTATACATATACGTTACACAAAATGCACACATATACTCGGATATTTTGGTCGTAAAATTGAGAAAGAACCTGTTTCAATAATTAACATAAGAGATAGTAAACGGTATGAAGAAATTTCAATCGAGCATTCGTCTCGCTCTCTGAAATACCAGGCGACGTCGATGATGAACTTGAGAAATACACGACCGATTAAAAAAAAAAAAAACGAGTAATAGCTCATCTCGAACATATTCGTTAATCGGCTTTATTACGATGAGTAAATAGTTCTTGGAGGATGGCAGAAATACTCGAACGAAAATATTTCGTAGATGATTGGTATTGAGGTATTAAGGAAAAGCGCTATTAAAACGAGCCTTCGTCTTAACTATCGAATCCTTGATCCAGTTCTCAACCATGTACAATAAGACAACCAGTTCACCTTTTTACCTCTCTTTGCCTAACACTTATGTTCTTTTTTCGAATAAAAAGGAGAAGAAAAGTCGTGAATACTCTGGTCCTTGGAGGTAGCGAATATGTCAACTCAGCGGTCAGCTCGGACGCCGAAAGTGTTGAAATTACATGCACGCCGGAATCGTGCCATATTTAATTGATCATTCGTTACTCTATTGGAGACCACAACTAGCACTTGACTGGTTTGTACTCGATGAGTCCCTTTTTTAGTAGCCATATGTAAGCACCTTCGACCAACAGTACGATATTCTCAAAATATTTAGCAATTTAACAAATCTGGTTTATCCATAATGGCTTTCTCCACATCTGTTGTAATCTGAGCCCAAAAATTTTCCTCGTTAATTAATCACCTCACAGACGAGCACGATCCAGGCGGGGGAAAAATCAAGCTCGTAATTAGACCAAAACCTGTCCCACAGACCAACAAAATGTCGCGATAAAAGGAACACGAACCAAACAAGGAAGCGAAGAATAAGCGCAGGGGAAAGTGCATGTGCGAGACATGTTTTTCATCGCATTTAAAAATGTATAATACGTACGCGCCGATATTACGCGTGATAAAACTGGTCAACGAGATCGTACAACCATATCAAAACAATGATGGTTGATATCGCGTGTACGCCGCGCACAACTGGTGGACCTTTTAAACTTGATTTCTGACACGATAATTATCCTAATGTGGCAAATTTGTATGAGAATTCGGTCATCGAAGGTGCGAAATTACGATTCCGGTTCCGCAGGATGAAACCGAAGTCTACGAAGAGCTCGCAAATTCAATAATAATTCACGATATACTTAGTTAATTTAAACAACTCGTTGAGAAAAAAATACCCACCGCGATATTAATTAGGTACCTAGCCTCGTATTCTGTACTACACTAGTATGTACACAGTGGTCGTATTCTCGGGCGAAAAGGAAACGTGACATTTACACATAAATCATAAAACGTTCCGTAAAATTATATAACACGTACGCTGTTTAAATTATTTAATACCTCCGCGTCATTTCTCTTATACAATATACATATTAATACCATTTTAACGTTTCACTTCTTCAACCCAGATTACTCAGGCTGAGTATGTAATTTGAATTCAAAATCTTTCAATTCCACAATGTCAAACAATTTCATCGTCACATCGTCGAAATTTTCATACAACTTATATAATTCTTTATACTCGTTGGAAAGCCCCCCGTCGTTATTTATACGATCGTTGAGAACGTTTGAAAAATAATAGAAGAGCTTCTTTCGTCCTTGCCGTCAAATCGTATAATATCGGCGACTATATAATATTCACAAATTAAAAGGTTAGGAAGAGAAAAATCACACGGCCTCGAGAATGCTACAGTATCCCCGCTACAGCTCATCAAGACGATAAAATCTGTCCATCTTAAATAATAAACAATAATTGGGACTTATCTTGATCTACGAAACGCTGTATCTGGTGGCCTTTATGTTGCAGCACTTTCTTTCATATTTTTATCATTCGTTCGCGTACGTATAGGATTTTGTACAAGTACGCATTTCAATTTTCTCCCAATTAAAGCGAATAAATAGGTAAAAGTTACGTTCGTTTTATCTAGCATTTTTATACGAAATTCTTTGAAGTGTACGCGTGCGCGTATTGTGTGATCGTTGTTTCGTGTATGTAATTTGGATTCGCTGTTATGTTGTCATTTGTCACACATCGAGATGTTATTGTATTTAAATGGTATGTCGGATGTTGCGGTTGATAGTGGTTTATGAGATTTGGCTTATAAACTATTTTCCCTTTCCTTCAATGAACCAATAGGGAAGCAGTATTTCAAAAAGTGGTTAATAGCTATTAATTAATTTTTTTTTGTAAATATATATTCGATTAGAAATTCAATTTTAATAAATTACATAATTTCTTCATTAGTTCGTTTTTAACATCTACATTATTAAAGCGTGTAAAATCTTTGACAGCCACGTTATTACTTGAGATAAGCCTTTTTATGTAAATTCAAACTTGCATATAATGGTACCAATCGCTTTACTTTGATCCCCTTTATGCTTATAGCCAGTGGCGCAAAAAGAGCAGAGTTCCTCTAGTACCTATGTATGAAATTTTGTTAAATCGTAATTTTATTGGAACTGCGTTTCTATACTTACTACCCATCACCGACCACATTATTCAACTAATGATTTTCTAAACTTTAATTAACTCATCGTATTTTGATGAATGATATCTTATGTTCTTTCTCCAAAAATATATAGATACTGCATTTAAATTATGTTACAATTTTTTTATACTATAATTCTATTTTCACTGTAATTCTAGTCTATTTTCGCAGAAATCTTAAATAGTAGTCTTGACTAGTCTTGAATAGAAATATTAAGCAAATTATTATTTTTTTTTCTAGAATAAAACCGACACATTCACACGAGAAACACAGATTTTGAAAAACTTCACGTAAGATTGGGGGATGGGGAAGGGAGTTGAGCCAAATCTCATGAAATCTTACTAGGAGGGAGAGGAGTGCGGGACGAGTCAAAAAATCTCCGTGGACGCGTCCAACCAACAAAAAAAAGAAGTCAAAACCCTTTCTAGGATTTAGTTAGCCTTTCCTAAAATGACAGGTTGGCTACAGGTCTTTCTTCTCTCCCACTGTTAATCGTTAGTTTCAGTATTTGTATTCATACAGTAATGTATTTATGAAATCTGAAACATATTTTTTAGTTCTTCCAGCTTTTCTCTAATTTTGAGGCATAGGGTAGTAGTCAAGATGGATGAATGAGAGCTTTTCAAGCATAAACCCCAACTTTTGATTTTAAGTCTATATGAAATGATGTAAATCTCTTATAGATGTGTGATTTTTTAGTAGTTTTCTTTGTATCGATGCTCAATGTTGAACATTATTTGCGAAAATCGACGAATCTTGAAAATTTATTCCTCTTTGTTCAAATGGAAATTCAAAGCAATTCAACTTTTTTTAGAAATGTTTTTAGCGAAATTCTAAGATGAAAAGCAAATTTAGATGTTGAATTGACTAAAATAACCTCAGATCTTCTAAGGTTAACGACAGTAACAATTAAAGGGGGACAATGTAAGCTACGGATTTTTTGTCTCTCTTTTGTCTCCTCATTAAGAAGTGGCTGAAAAATGTTGTGAGAAAAAACGTTGAATCATAAGTACGAATCAGTAAAAAGTAAAGTATTTTTGTGCTCCCCCTCCCCCTGGGCCCTTCAAGATAGCCTGGTTACCTCAATGCTAAGCAAAGATAATATTCTGGAAGCCGTATATTTATCGCGTCTTCATTGAATTTTTGTGGGCAGTTTTACGTAGTTCCAGATATCATTTAAGATTCTCATCTATCACATTTAAAATTTTGATTCAGCTCTCACAAAATAAGTTAGGTTTCGAAAATGTATTTTTCGATTCATCTAAAAGGTGAAGATTACAGTTTTATAAATTTCACTAACAAAATGTTCCTCTTTGAATATTTTACGCGATGAAGGTCATCATTTTTTTTTTCTTTAGAGCAATAGGAGAAAGGTAGCACTTTTCGAGAACGAAAATTTTCCATCATGCAACATAAATTCCATTTCCATGTGCACCACCTACAGGTGGATGAAACCGGTTCTTACATCAGATAAGATGAAGTGGTATCAGTTATTTTGGAAACTTAGTTCATTTTTATGTCACATTTTTTAATCAAGAAAATGGGAGAGAAGTTCTTTTGCCATGATAGACATTAGTTTTGTTGTATCCAGATTTTCAATTTTTTTTGCTCGAAAAAGAGGAAAGTAAGCGTGCAAAATTTCTTATTTGAGCTTAGTTTCATCGAACGAACCATCATAATTAATTGGATGATCTCATTTGTCATTGATATCGAAAATATATTGCATTTTCTCGCCATCTGGTGTCAGCACGCTGTATCAGCGAATTGCAACCATACCTACTCCTATTAGCAAAAAATTTTTAAACACAGTATTCGAGGCTTACTTTTTTCTGTCGTTTGTCTCGTTGAAGATATTATGTACGTTTGCACATTCGTCTTGGTAAACCATAACAAACTGGCATCGATTTGTGACAACATTCAAAGAATCGAACAAAACCAGCGCGAATATCACCGAATCAACGCACAGGTTAATGTATACACCGCACGAACGAAATTCAACCGTTGGCGAAATTCGAAGCGGACATTACTACGAAAAAATCACGCGCACCGAAAACTAGAACTGCACTGAAAATCTATAAATTTACGCTTAATCACTTTTTCCGAAATATACGTAATTAAACTATTCACTTTCGTGCTGAAAATATCGGCGCGCGCGAAAAAATCTCGTATTCGATGAGCGAATTTCAGACTACGTAGTCTACGAACAACGAACCAGCGAACGGCTATGAAAGAAAAAAAACGCAACGCACCACTCTACCATCAGGAAACGGCGCGGTTATTGTCTTGAAGTAACAGCGAGTGAGAGGTAGACGAAAACTGGAGACATCAAAAGTAAAACTAATACGTCAGAGTGGCGTATTCTTGTTGCGGGCACGTTGTAGTTCGGTGCAGTTGTTCTTGTTCTGGTTGATTCTTGCGTTGCCACTGCCATAAGTGTACATGGCAAGGGGCCGGGGTGAGACGCACCGTGACCATATTATAGGCTGTGTACCATCGATGGAATGGATACCATCTAGTACGATTCTGGCTGCTGGCGATTTACGACATCGGATGGGAGATTCTGGTCTGTGGACGAAGTGTGCATTGCTTTTGCGCCCGATAACCGGCGTCGCATCGCGTTCCAGTGTAATTGATTGTCAAAAGCAGAGCACAGTGATACGAGTTCGATGAATCACATAGTATCGGCCTGTAAGGCGAATTATATAGGTGATGCCTGACGATGCAATCTTAGATCATGAATGCAACTGTATTTACCCTATTCATACGGGTTTTCCAACGAGCTATTCCTGTGTGTGTGCATTTTAAGAATGGATTTTGTGAAACCTTGGAGTGGTGGTCTTCAACTGTTAAATTCTTTTTGCTGTCTCTAGTATTCATCGAAATTCACTATTAAAACCAGAAACTAACTCTGATTCGTTTTCAAAAAAATCATATGAAATTCGATTTAATGCAATTATAATTCTAATTAAAAATAATAAAAAATATTAAATCTAAAATAAATGATCATATTTCCTATTTTTGTTAGAAGTTAGCTCCCTAGTCGTTACCATGTTGAACTGGAATCATTGGAAAGGTTTCAACTCTGAGATCATGCATTAGACAGTCACTTTTCCTTTAATACTTTTTTAAGGGCAAAATGAGGTCTCAAAGTGGCCTTAAAGTAGTGGCAGGGCCTATTCTAAAGGACAGCTTCGCCATGTTTGGGCAGCTCCAAAGAATTGACTGGCAGTTCCATATTTTTCATTTCTCTAATTTAATAAGGCTAATGTAACAATGATGGCATACGTAGCTGACATCCTTAGCATTTTCAACAATTACCATAAAAAAAAAACGTAAGCAGCCATGCCGCATTACTGGAGCTGAGTTTTTAACTGGGGCTTGTTTTGATTTAGTAATAACCTTACTTAACCGATCATCACTACAGGCCACACCCAATACCAAGTCTGAAAACCCCTACCCTATCCTTTCCAAAAACACTTAAGAAATTCAATTTGGCACAAATGTGGTATTTCTTGCCATGAAATAATCATGCGAACACATATTTCTCAAATTATAACTATTTGAGGGTCCTCAAATTATCTTCAAATTTTGTAAATCCGCCATTTTGGATCCATTTTGACTCAAATTTAAGTGGTTATGTTCTGGTCACAAACTAATCCTACACACAAAGTTTGACCATTCTAGGCCGATTTGGTGATGAGATATGGAAGATTCATGAAATTTCCTGCAGCAATTTCCCCTCCAAAAGCCGTTTTTTGCTCTAACTCCCCTCCAAAATCACTGAGGAAGCTAAAATCAAAATACGTTTGTCACTTGGGCTCATTTTATCATATGACACAGCAATAAAAAATTTTCGACCCCTCCTGTACCCCCACCACTATTTTAGGTTGGTAACCCCGCCTTCCCCCTCCAACATCATGTATGGAAGTGAATTCGGGATATAGTATACAACTTATCCCCAATAACCATATGAATTCATATTAATTACATTTTTACCAACTTGAGGCTCCTCAAGCTCTACTCAAAATTTTGATAATCCGCCATTTTGAATCCATTTTGATCCAAATTCAAGAGGTCATATTGTGGTCACCAACTAACCTCACACACAAAATTTGACCTCTTTAACTTGATTTGGTGGGGAGATATGGAAGATTCAAGAAATTTCATGACTCAAAACTTCCTCAAAAAGCCGTTTTTTGATCTAACTCCTCTCAATATGCACTCAAGAAGTTGAAATTTATATATGTTAGTATCCGTGACTCACTCTTTTATATGAAATCAAAAACGAAAAATTTGAGCTATTTGCCCCTTCTCCAGTCCCCCTCAAAATTTGAGCGATCCGCCATTTTGAAATTTATCGAAAAAACAAAAAAAGTATTTTTGCGCATTTTCAAGAAGAGGCTCTCACCAAATTTTGAGCGAATTTTATGAATACTCGCCGGCGCTACGCGTGGGGAAAAAAATATATATATATGAATATACGTATTCAATATCTTGTGGTGCCCTTGTATATTTTGAACTATGAGGCGCCCAGTCATATGCCGGGCACCACAAAGAAAGTGTCTTTCAAGGATTCCATATCGTGCACCACAAAGTATATATACTATAAACTCCAGTATTTATAAGGGTTTTGATTTTTAATATATAAATATAGTCATTGTGGTGCCCACCTCTAAAACTTCAGCTGTGGACCCAGAGGGGTGAGACGATCATTTTCTGATAGTTTTCAGCTTAAAAACCTTGTGGTGCCCAATTTGGGCACCATAACGTTAAAAACGGGCACCACAAAGACTTCGTATGCTTAAAACGGGCACCACTATGACTAAAATTATATCTATATATATATACCAAAAAGTTGGACATTTGCCAGATGATTACAAATGGTCTGAAACGCAAAGATTTGAAGACCCCACCCACCCCGACCTTCCCTTCCCAAATCAGGTAGGCTGTAATAGCTATCGTTTTGTTAAAAACTCAGCTAAAAATTCAAGCTGATAAATTAACCTTTACACAGCTTCCAAAACTCACTGAATCAGTGAAAATACGATTAAAAAATCTGAAAAATTATCAAATTTGATCAAATCATATCTGGTCATCTTTTTGATCTAATTAGATAAAAATCATGATAAGATTTGGTAATAGCTTACTTTTTCCTTGAAAATTCAGCTAAAAAATGTTAAAAGCATATGCATCTGTATCAATATGGGTAGTTCCAAAATTTCTTTAGAATAGGCTGTGAATAGTGGGTGAAGTAATCAACATCCAACAAAGGGAAAATAATGTAGAAATCAGTCGCATACTGGTCACATTTTTAACTGAGTTTTGAATAAACGATAGAAATTACCGCCCCCTTTACTAGAAATGGAGAAGTGAGAGACGAGCCATCTTCATATTTATTTTTGCGTTTTAGACCATTATATGGTAAATAGTAAATGATCAGAATTTTTTTACGTACCCCCTCCTCTCCCGCTACATCGTGGATGAAGATCGCCGAAAACTTAGCCAAAGATTGTTCATTGCTCACATAAGTATGTTGAGTGACTTGCAACGACATTTTGCTCGAATTTTGAGACTCAGATTTTTAATCTTGGTGTCATATGAATGTATGAAATAAGAATACCGACATAGTATCCAAATTTCAGCTTCCTAAGTGAAGCATGTGGATATTTTGAGTCATGGAAGTTCTTAATAATTCATATATTTTCATCAAATCCATCTAAACTGGCTAAACTTTGTATGTACGGTCAGTTACAGACTACAGTATAACTCCTCAAATGTGGGTCAACATCAATATAAAATAGCAAATAAGTAAATTTTGAGGAGGACTTTGGGGGTCTTAAATCGCTCAATTGTGGTATGTATGTACTCACCTTATTGGGATGGAGCACTGAAAGGGTTGAGCGCTGGTGGCACCTCTTGAAAACACCGCAAAAGTGATCTTGGGTACTGATAACAAAATTAACTTAGAAATGAATATTGTAATAATTATATTTCATTTGGTTAAGGTTTATGGCAAATTTATAAAAACTCAACAAAATGATTAAAATGATATAAATATGAAACTGACATCAAAAATTATTTCACTTATGTTAATGTAATGCTATTAAAAATATACATGATCACTTTTGTAGTATGTTGATAAACAGAAGCGATGCTAGCGTCCCACTTCTCTGCTTCACTGCTTATATTTGAGAAGAAAAAGGAGAGTCGCTATCTTCAAAATGAAATAATGACTTGAGGACACTAACATATTCAAATTTCATAAGTGAATTTTAAGGGGGTGAGTATAAAAAATAGCTTCTAGAGAAAGTTTTGAGTTATGAAGTTTCTCGAATGCTCCGTATATCCTCACCGTATCGACCTAGAAAACTCAAATTTTGTGTAGAGTAGACTTGGGACTGGAATACGAGCCCATGAATTTGGGTCGAAATGGATCCAAAATAACAAATGGATAAAATTTACGAGACTTGAGCAGCCTCAAATATTTCAAACTTGATAAATATAAGCTTATTATCATTGGTGAAGATAAAAAGTATGCTATATCTCATATCTATCTTCATACCCTCACAGCTCATGCTGGTGAAGGAGGAAGGATTACCGTGCAAGTGTATTGGATGTAAATGAAAATTTGAAAATTTTGTATATGGCAATAAGAGCTTAAATTACCAATATATTCAAATTTCAGCTTCCTTAGTGAATGTGGAGGGGAGTTACATACTTGGTTTTTGTAAGTGAAATCGAGTTTAAAAACTTTCACATCGTGCACATTTCCTTATAAACTGTGTGTAGGAAGCTCAAAAATGTGTGTGTAAGGTCAGCTTAGGAGTGCGGTATGCCCTTTTGACTTTAGGTCAAAATAAACGCGTAGTGGCAGATGCGCCAAAATTAGGTGAATATATTTTGAGGTAAGAACAAAAATTAAAAAAATAAAATGAAAATAACGTAAGCAGTCATGCCACATTACCGGAGCTGACTTTTTAACTGGGGCTTATTAAGGTTTGCAAATAACGTTGTTAATCCCTTCATGATTACAGGCTACACCCAATACCAAGTTTGAAAACTCCTACTCTATCCTTTCTACAACCACTTAAGAAGTTAAGAGATCATATTCTGGTTACCAACTGACTTCACATATAAACTTTGACCTTTTTAGGTTGATTTAGGAGAATATATGGAAGATTCGAGAAATTTCATGACTGAAAATTCTCCCCCAAATGCACTTAGGAAACTTAAATTTGGATATGTTGGTGTCCGTAACTCACTCTTCCATATGAGATCAAAAAGGAAAAATTTGAGTTATTTGCTCCTTCTCCAGCCTCCATCAAAATTTGAGTGGTCCGCCATTTTGAACTTTATCAAAAAAACAAAGAAAGTAGTTTTTTACATTTAAAAAAAAATCTCTCAGCAAATTTTGAGCGAATTTCATGAATACGCGCCAGTGCTACACTTTGGGAAAAAATATATAAGTATACCAAAAAGTTGGGCATTTGCCAAATGATTACAAATGGTCTAAAACGCAAAGATTTGAAGAACCCTCACCCTCTTCCCAAATCTGGTAGATTGTAATAGCTATCGTTTTTAAATTAAAAACTTAGCTGAAAATAAGAATGAAGTGCGGGATTCAAAATTGAATGCAACAAACTTGAAAAACAGTTATATGAAATGCGTTATGTTGTTGCTCATTTAACTTTCACTTTTCAAAATTTTAGGATTTTAATAAATAGGTTAAAATGCTGTCATAAAAATTTTGCCACTGTAGGCTCACGCCAATATTCCGTACCGGGTAAAACCGTTTCTGCTTTATGCTTCAAATTGCTGAAATTTAGTGAGTACTACCAGCTTCTTTCCACGTAGTGGGCATTATTTAATGTAGATTTAGTATGCTTTGAAATTTGCCTCCATCTCTGACTATGAAACTAACAACATTATGTACTTCTTTTTAAGTAGGTCCTCGTAACTTGCAAGCTAGCTCTTCTCTCCTTCGGATAACTTTAGCTACAAACCTTACAGAAATTTGTTACATATATATCTTCTTCTATAGGACTGCACAGGCCAACTGTTAAACTATCCGTAATTCCGTATTTTTTGAAAATAAGGAATCTTATTTCTGGTCCAATTATGATTATTAGAATGCGAAATGGAATTAGTAGCTATTTAAGTTCAACGACCCAAATCTCTCTCACTCTGCCCAAACACAAACGAAATTTAATTCCCTCGATTTAAATTTAAATTCAATTTAACACGTTCTCATTCCACTGGTTTGAATTGAAAATTATAAACCATCGTTCTAATCTCATTATAATTTTCGTAAATGAAATAAGAATCATGTAGATCTCGATTCCATTATTAATCCCTAGCATATATCATTGGCCAAACCATCTCGGTAATTGTGCGAATTTGGTGGCTATATTTTCATCGACCTAGAAATAGGATTTTAAGCGAACAATTCGTTTCATGTACCCACCCTTATGTAGCAGTTGGCCGATAATGACGCTATAGCCATTTTTATTTACAAAAGAACTTTCAACAATTACCTTCTCATCGGGTAACGTTTATTACGAGGGGTCCGGCTGGCGAGTAATTTGGCCAGAGTTTTGTATGCGATCGCGCCTTCTTCCTTACCTTACACAGCGCTAATGTCGTAACCTTTAACGACGCTTTTATTGGAGCGCCGTTTTGGCCAATTTAACAAATTTCTACTGCCGAAAGAAAATTACGAATTTATACTCTTCCTTTTTCTCTCCATATACTCTCCACTATAGTACCGTTTTCTCGCGTGAAATCGAGATCGCATTTTTCAACGCTTCGTCGCCTTTATGCATATTTTGCGCCGAGTCGCCGATTTTTAATTAATACACGAGGAAGATTCATAAAACCGGTGTTCCCTTCGCGCCTCTATTTTCTTTATATTTTTAATTTATTATTTCATCTGATAAAGGTAATTATCAAATCGCGATGATGAAAATGTTACGCGATGGTGTAATATTCGAATCGGATACTCGTGCGCGTTTCTGGTTTGATTGTTCGTATTGGATAACATACGTGCACCGTGTATACATTTATCGAAAAGAAAACGTTGCTTTGTATCGAACAAGTTGAATTATATCTACTGCGAGGTCGTCGTATGAAATATTACACGGTGATTTAAACCGAGGGTGCTTTAATCGTCCGAATTGGATCCCTTCGACCTCGTCCAAGCATATAACTTGATTTATAGGAATTTGGTTTACACGACAAACGACGGAAAAGCGCGAACGAAATAGAAAATCATTTCTCCCTCTGTATAAGCATCGATTAAGAAGCTACGAAATGGCGGAAAATTAATTTAACAAATTGTGCTCGGTTAAATGACCCTCATAATGTGATGTAGGACAATTATGGATTTTGGGATGTGATGGTGGAAATATCTTCTATGGTTTTTCACTTTCGTACCCGTTTGATGAAAAATTTTAGATCCAGTATCATTTACATGGTTCAAATTGGATTCAAATTTTGACCACATCAAATTTGATTTGAAAATTTAATCCAGTAATATCAAATTGATGCAATTTGATGACATCCGATGAAAAAAAAAATTTATCAAGTTTGATGAGAAAAATGACCAGCTTATCAAATCAGATAAGCTTGTATTTAAAGTAATATAGATATCAAATTACAACACTGAAAAATAAACAAAAAATCGGAGTAGGATCATTTGCTCATTATAGGTATACAAGCGCTACGATCCTCTAGACGCGAATCTCTACTCTGATTGGTTGTTTTGAATTCCCCGCAAGATATGGTTGGGCTGATCATTGGTTGTTATTTCAGCTACCAATCAGAGATGTGTCTCATGATCGCCGCGAACCTAGCGATCATTTATGAACTATTTACGTTGCTCTTATGAACAGAGATGGAAAGCCGTATGATAAAACTTTTGCTTTCAGCTTTAGCTTCTGACCTTGAAAAATAAAACTTCGGCTTTTGCTTTTCAAATTTTTTCATATTCAGCTTTCGCTTTTGGCTTTTGCTTTTCAACCCAAATATCATTAGCAATAGCTTTCCGCTTTGGACTTTCGGCTTTTCCCCTACATTTTGAATATTTTCTTTTTGTACATCATAATAATTTTTTATCATTAGAGCGAGACTTGATGAAGAGGAAGTGAAGCGTGAAGACTGACACGAGATAGGAGATACAGCTTGAGCTCACGAGTCACGACGTCACGAGGTCAGGTCACACTAGACAGACACTACTGCCACACAGAAACGTCAGAAAACGGCATGACATGAAGAGAACGAGATAATCAATGAATATAAAAAATGATAATTTAAAATTTATAAGTACTGGAAAAGCTGAAAAAATAAAACTTTTGCTTTTGCTTTCAATTATTTGTGCGTTCTAGCTTTTGCTTTCAGCTTTTGCTTTTTAGGTAAAAAACTCTCCACTTTTAGCTTTTGGCTTTTGGCTTTTAGCTTGCTTTCCATCTCTGCTTATAAGAGTGCAATAACTTGATATCTATGTACATAGGTATATAACTTTGCTGGTATTGATTCGGACTGTGCATAGATGTGGCGCGCTAGTGTCGCAGCTACTGATAAGAACGAAGCAGTATACGTATACAGCATAAATTTTAGCATTGCTTCTTATATAAAATTTACAGATTCTTTTAATCTTTCATGAAATTAAGAAAAATGATTGATTTTTAGCTAATTTGTGTAATGAATTTTTTGTTCCTTGTGAAATTTCCTATTATAAAATGTGATCTTACATATTTTTTTTGTTGGTTATCTGATGTGAAATTGATCGCGATGTTAATGATACCAAGACTCTCATTATTCTATTTCGAATTTTTTAAAAATAAAAACATTAATCATGAAATCAACGCTCATACTGGTCGTGAGTTTGTTGTCAAATTGTGTTTGCTGTTATAATTTAATGGTGGACATTAGACAATATACGAAAAAATAGTAATGATGAATTTGTAAATAATTTGATACAAATTAATTCACTTATAAACAAATTTTTTCCTCATCGTTGTTGTAAGCAAAAAAAAAAAATGAAAAATTGTTTTTTAAGTGAGTTGAACTTCGAGAATCACATCTGGAATTTTATTAAATTGCTTGTGACATTATCCTAGAATTCTGGGCAAGCATAATTAATATCGTCATGATAATGTGATATATGTTATTGTGCGATCTGCAAGTCGTGTCGTTATTAAAGCCAACGTTGTCGCGACACCTGCGATTAATTCTTTTTGTCAGTTGACAGTTCTCATCATCTTAGCTGAAAATAGAGGTGCGCGGAAATTTCAAAATAATCTACGCCATTATTCGGCGCGACGCAAACGTAAGTAGCTACATATATTCTTAACGTTGCGGCTGGAAGTGGGGTAATACGCGACGGTGGCTGTGTAAATACGCGCGCGTGAACGAGAGAGCGAGATACTTGCACAAATCGATGTCTAACTTTCTTTCTTTCTGAAGCGTAACAAAAAGGTAATGTGGTTTCTGATACCTGCCGTACCCGACGACGTAGTATTACAAATAACTACCGACGAGATTGCATTATCTGTACTTGGGTTTTTATTCGATAAATTTCGTCAAAGTTGGGGAAAAATTTGTTAGCAACGGAAATTTGCGGTAATCTCGAGAAATAAGATGTAATTGTCACTCACCGTTGCCATTCACCTTGCTCGAAAGGTGTCAAGCTCGGTAGAGTATTTTGAAGATTGGGTGTTGAGTGGAGGTGCAGATGCTTTAGATCACTACAGTGGTCATGTACAAAGTTGAATGGTTCACTTCCCCCTCTTTTTTTAAAGCTGTCAAAATGCAGCTGCGAAGTTGAATACTGTGAGTATGTAATCGCACTTTGTGTCATTGGATCATCGTACAAGTTCAACTAACGAAATTTTGGTTAAAGGGTTCCTCGAGTCTTTTTTTAATTCACTTCATCCATTTTTAGAACCGAACTCGAGGCACCATATTATGCTCTTAAATTGAATCTACATTAATTCTTTACTATATTAATATGAATTTTTACTAGGACCATATCACGAGTATTTATTCATTTGTATTTTTGTATCACTTCCTTTGTCATATGATTATTATTATGTGTGTGTTTTTTTTTTTTTGAAAATTCTCTATTAACGAAAATAGATGTGACACGTGAGATGTGATGCATGATACATAACGCGTGAACCGTGAGGGATGAGATGTGAGGCTTAACATATGACACGCTACTTTAAGTCTTATGCATCACGTTCTACCTCTCATATTTCGCATTTTATATAATTATCATGCTTCATTTTTTATGCTTATGTAAGTAGGTAAAAATAATAAATTAATAACGAAAAAAATAAAAATAAAAAATGTCAAAAAAGTGATAAAAATTACAAGAAATTGATTCTGGTAAACATTAATATTTTTTAACCAATAATGAATGAAACTGATTTTCATTAACACAAATCAGAAATAATTATTTACTGATAATTTATTTTTCAAAAAATTATTAGTAACGTAGGTAACGGTAATTTATTGTTAATTTATAGACATGAAAAAAAACCTTGAATTTACGTAAAATAGTAAATTTCGAAACAGAAACTTGTCCAAGAAATGAAATTTCACGAAAATGGCCAAAAAAGTCTGTTTTTAAATTATCAGCAGGTGGTAACTTACCACTTTAAATTTTCATTAATCTTCACCTTCGATATAAAATAGGGTCTGAATCTAGGCACCGAATAACGTAACTGTGCTCTTCGTGTCGAATAAGTTGTATATTCTCAGCCTTCCGGCGTTTAGTAATATATTTCAGTATAAACAATTAACATATTTGCAATTATATATTATATTTTTGAGATAACATTACAAATTTTGAATGTAACCTTTTTGACATACTTGATTCTGAAAAAACAAAATGAAAGTAAAAACATTCCAAAAGACATGGTTTTACAATAAAACTAGTTCGTACATAACACAGCTTTGCATATACAAACAAGCAGGAGCCCGAAAGAGCCAAACTATGTTTTAGGGTAAAAATTACTTTTGCCACTACTTCTTATTTTCATTTTTTAAATCCAACAAAAATTTTGCGCTTTTGGGAGTCCGCACTCGAAAGCAATTTGCTCCCTCTTCTCGGCTTTGATTAATGAACTTGAAGTGATCACTATAAAGAAAATTCAATTCATTTTTTTCATTTTTTTCATTTTTTGGATTTTTAAAAATTAATATCTATATTATTCCATATTTTGGCAAATGAAAATTATTCTCATACACATAGCTTATTTTGATTTTTGTATTTTTTTTTCATCAAAGAAAAAAATTATGTCTATTGAATTTTGAATGATTAATTAATTAATTATTCATTACAGTCATAAAAAACTTAAAGGCAATATCTTCATGATACTTAGTAGATTTCATAACATTTGTAATAAAATTTTTTTTTTCAAACTAATTTATAAATTTTTTGTGATTTGTTTTTCAATTCTTGCCGACATTTTTTAGATATTTTCCATTATGGAGAAGTAATAACACTTTTCATCTACAAATGAAGAAAGTGCTATGAATTTTTATAAATGATTTTCTAGAGTAAAATTTGTTCACTGTTTATAGTTATAGGAGTAATACTGCTGCTTATTTTACACTTGATAAGTTGAAAACAAATTTTTAAATTAAAATTTTTTTTTTAACTCAACTTTCTTTCTTTTGCTTTACTTCCCCCATAAATTTCATTGTAAATTTATTCGATGATTTTCAAAAAAAATAAAATTAAAAAAATAACACTTCTCATTGCACTCGTGAATTAAAAATATTATCATCGTACAAAATTTTTAATTTCATTATAGTTATTTTTGGGAAATCTTGAATAAAACAAATTTTTAATCTAATATGTAGCTTTTCTTCAGAACAATATTTATATGTTGTCATCAATAATTAGCCGTATGAACAAAATTATGTGATTAGAAAATTTTATCATTTGCTCAAAAAAAAAAATTAGAATCAGTGCCTACATAAATTTGGTTATACTATTTCTGTAAAACTAATACAGAAAGCGCTATCTTGAAACTTTCAATCATAACCTCATGAATTCAGTAGTTCCTTAGGTTGAAAGACCAATTTATTGAAAATTAGGAAGAATGATCATTATGGCCATTTCTCATAGATTATTTTGAGTTACGTTTTTTCTCACATCCCACATATGTCATGTATCATGTCTCACGTATCATGCGTTATGGTGTTTGTTCTCACATCTCACATACGTCATGTATCACATCTCACATATCATGCATTATGGCCATCACAGGCAGGGCTCGAACAATGAAACGAAACGAAAACGAAATAACGGAACGAAAGGGCAGTTTTTTGCAAATATAATAATGTTGAACTGGAAACGAGAAACGAAACGAAACGCGTTTCGTTTCTAAAAGCCCTGGTCATGGGTCATATTCTCATGTATCAACGGTTATTACCTCATGTAGGTATTACGCTTCACCTTCACGTGTAACGTATTTTTGTTGGATTTAATATTTGTTTATTTGTTCGTATTTATTGAAGAAGGCGAACATCTCTGTGGCTCTAGGTACTACATATCAATTTGAAACGCGTATACGTATTCTCACAACGCTCATCGAACTTTTCATAACACCTCATGACGATATGGACGAACTATCTAAACCCATGTTATGAAATCGCGTCGAAATACCTCGATATATAAATATTTATAAATGCAAAAAAATCAGATACCTCTACGCGATGATTGGGGAGTAAATATAGAGGGCGCTCGCATAGCACACTATATACAGCATCGCGACGGCACCCTTACTCCCCTCGCCTTTGCCCCGTATATATTTCTACGTTAGTCAGATTAAAGCATCGCGGCGAAGGAATATGAGAGCCCGAAGGAAGAAGGCTCGGTTGGCGGGGTAACGAAACACGCGATTGTGTTATACTATATTTCTGGTGTCTTAAAGCCCGATGAAATTCATATCACGTAAAATGGAAGCCGTTTACCAACAGTCATACCCCATTTGAGGCTACAGTTCATCAGTCGTACGTCGTGCCGCCGCCGTTCGCCCTTCCCATTGTCAATTGTTTTGAGCGAAAATACAAAATGGCAACGAAGGCAGATTGGTACTATACACTGTAACGAAAAAGGGATTGATAATTTGATATAATTTGATCTCTAAGGGTTTCCTTCAATTTTCTCCAATTTTCTCCCTGGTTTAACACACAATTTTGGGTAGAATTACTTACGTTTTATTTCTTATAGCTGATACGTGAAAAGTGTCCGTATTCCGTTCACGTATTATATGTTCGTGATAAAAGAAACGTCTTTTAGGTTGAAAAATATAGCGAACGACTGCCACATTATCGAATATTTTATGGTTCCAAAGTTTTCTCTTTCTTTTTTTGTTTTACCCGCGCCATCGTCGGCCGACTCGTCCTTATTCGGACCTTTTTGCGCGCGAGCTTATACGCTCGTCGGAAATTCAATAAAAACATTTGGCCGGATTTTTTTCTCCTCTCGTAATATTTTTTCCGCGCCGAGGCGTGAAATATTAAAATTTTTCCTATACGTGATCACGTGTCGGCAATTTATTCGAATTGAACATCATCAATAACGTCGACGATCCGACGCGTAATTTGTTATTCTAAATATGGACGTTGCGAGCCATCTATTTCCGCTAATTTTCCACCGTTTCGACTTGGCATTCCGACGCTGGTCTTTTAACGCGCCTAATATCGTGCATTCCATTTTAACGCTCCCAGTGTTATGGTTTCGATCGAGGTATATTATAATGTAAGCACGTAACAGTAAATATAATTGATAAGTATACGAAGTGTCATATACGTATTCAAACCGAGCCTCCAATTCCAATGTATAATCGGATACTTTTACTTATACGCGAACGCGCGTCGAATTCATATTTTGTAATTATTAGGTATAGATGGATAATTGCATAATGGCGTAATTACGATTTATCGCTATATCGGTGAATTCTTAATGAGTATCGGTTTAAATAATCGTATAAACGTTTTCGTATATTTACGCTATTCAATTTTAAAACAGCGATAGGCTCGTTTACCCCGACATATTTGTTTTTACCGCGTGCCAAAACCATTTCACGACGATAAAGAGGATAATTTCGGAATTGGGGTAAAAATAATATTTCGTTTTGTATTTTTTTGGAAAACATTGTAGACGAGTTTATGGGATAGTTTTAGCGACGATTTGGGCGAATTTACGGTGTTTTAATTTTATCTCGAGGGATGAGAGCGTAGATATTTTGATTAGGTGCCGATATCGTTATATAGTTTTTACGTCCGAGTAAAATCGGTCCTGTTAGCTGGAGAATACTATCGATACTTTATCTATAATACGTCATTTATACCTACAGCTCATGTTGGTTAATATTAATGCCCTTGTGTTTTTGAAACGATTTAAATTATTTTCTTCTTCCTCCTCCTTTGAAAAAAATCCAATTTCTGGAATTGCATTGTATGGATTTGAATTGATAAACTCCTAATGTTTATTATTTTTTCCTTTCGTACATCCAAGTTCAAGTGCGAGTATGATATTTTTTAACGTTGTTTCATCATTCTTGCCGCTATAAGGCCCAGTCATTTGGCGGGTTTTCCCTTTTTACCCTAGAAATCAATCAGTCTGTAAAAAAAACTATTGATTCTTATTTCTCACACAAAATTTAAAAAATCAACATTTTGAGGGAGAAGGCAAACTGTTGTCTACATAAGGTCATTGTTTTTTAATCTTTTTTTTTTTTCGAAGAGTGGATGTATGTATGATAAAAATGTCAATATTTGTTCCCCATTAACAGTAATGCCATCTTTATTCAAAATAAGTAACTTATCATTTTCTATTTCTCCTTTTCTTTTTTCAAATCTTAGATGAAAAAAGTGGATAAAATATTTCCTACTTCATTACAAGCGTATACTCATTCGTGTGTCTAAAATGGGGGTTTTGGACGCAAGAAATTCATTCCTCAGGTTAGTTATCCATAAGGGTGTATATTGTATATCTTGCGAGATAAAAGGAGGGTTTAGGTGAAACTACTATTTTAAGAAGTTCGAGAGGGTTCAGACGCTCAGGTTCAGGTTGAATGGTGTGTTGTTTGGCCTTTTATAGTCCATACGCTCACAACTTATCATTACCTTGAAATATAGGGGCCTCGTAGGAGTTCAGCTGATAATATATATATTAACTGATTTGCAGTTATATGAGAGTTGTTGAAGATCGGCGTTTCATGAAAAGCAAAAAATCCAATCTTGGTGAATTTGAAACTTGAAAGAAAATTTAACGAATTAATAAAAGAAATATTATGAATCAAAAATTTTATTCAAATAGGTGTCAACAAAAACGAATGAATTTTCTCTTAAAAGGACTAAAAATTGTTAAAATAAAATATGATAAATTCTACTGTATACCTACCTTGGTAAAAATTATATGTTATTGATTGTCGATTTCTGTCTGAGAAAAGGAATAAAATAGGTAAATATTTGATTTAAAAAAAAAATTATTCTCTTGGCTGCACGGTTGTGTCCTTTAAAACAGTGGAAAAAAGGTAGGAAAAAACTATGAAAGTTTCTGTTTTTTACGGATTAAATAAAGGATATTTCTGTTTAAAAATGTACCAAAGATTTAGTAGTAGTCACTGGCATGTCTTCGACCTGCCCTATGACTACTTGTATATACAACACGATGATTGATAATATTGTTTCTTGTTTGAGTTTTGAGAAGAAAAGAAAAGAGAAGTGTTCAAAGTTCAAAGTTATGATTTCATTTACGAATTAATTGTTTTGGTGATTTGTTTCTTTTTAATTCAGATTTAGTGATTTATAAAAAAAAAAAAAATAAAATGAAAAATAAAATTACAGTTGATGAAAAATTTATTTCTACAGAACGAACGCCTTGAATCAACTTTTTTAGCTTCCTTTCTAATTGTTGGATCACATTATTTCTGTGCATAAAATTTAAAGATAAGTAGGAAACAAAACGAAACGGAATGATCTTGAAACGAAAATGAAACGAAATACGTTTTGTTGCTTACAACCCTGCAAAAAAAAATTATTCTTATTTTTCAATGTTACTAACATTTTTCAATATTGGAATAAAACATAAGCAGTACAGGGGTCTCATTCCACGTCAGGAAAAAGTCTTAGCCCTTCATGTGCCCTTTATCTTCGCCTTATGCGTCATTCAGAATTTTCTCTAAACCGGAAACTTATGCAATATGATCAGGCACAGATTAAAGGTTGGCTAGGTGGTTGAAGTCCAGGGACGTACCGATAGGGGGGAGGGGGGAGCTTCCCCCCTTGGCTTTTGCAAAGTTGGTAAATTTGGAGTTTTAGCGTAAAGTTGGTAAACTTGACCACTTGCGCTAGTAAACACTATTCAAAAAAGGACAGATGAATTTTCTTAAATTAAATATTGCAGTTTTTGAAAATGCCAACTTTTGGAATTTACCAACTTACCAACTTGCCAACTTACATAAAAGTTGAAAAAATTTCTTTCGCGCTTCGCGCGTTGTATTTTTTATAAATTTAAAAAAATTTGGAAGAGGAGGCAAAAAATCTGAGATTTACCAATATTAACCAAATGTGAAAGAAAGTGTATTAACTTATCATCTTGTATAAAATATGAAAAAAATTTTTTCGCGCTTCGCGCGTTATTTTTATTACGAATTTACGTAAAACATTTTAACCTTTAATGCGTTGTATTCACTTTTACCCATCATACGAGATGGATGATTTTCTCATTTAGCAAAGTTGATAGAGTAATATGAAGAATGACATTTCGATTGTCATCCTACAACTAAAACAGAATTGTCAACTTAATAATTATTTATGTAAAATCGAAGGAATTGTCGTTTAGCGTAGTACGAGCATCATAAGAAATATCATTCAGGAATCAGGACTACACCTATCGTTAAAATTTGCCAAGATAATATATATTTTTCAATACTAATTTCGTATTATGGATGAAAAATTGCCAATTTGCTGAAATTAAAACATTGAAAAATGAAAATTTTTTTCCAGTTGGATGTATATAACTTCACAACATAATAAAACAAGGAAATTACCTAGAAATTTTTCGCGCTTTGTGCGCGTATAGTATTATTACAGCTATTTTTAAATTTTTTGAAGAGTAACAAAAAAGTCAACAGTTGGTAAAATTTCATGGTATTAGTTGGCAATTTTTGGTTTTCTCCCCCCCCCCCCGAAGAATGTCCTCGGTACGCCCTTGTTGAAGTCCCGGAGCCCGTCGCTCTGGGGGGACTTTTGGTTTACAATATATGGTTTTGATAATGTCATTACTTCATGCATTAAAATATATGATTGTGAAATATTATTGAAGTGCGTTACTTCCCCAGTCTTTTTTTATTTAAATGTTACTAACTTCTTACTTCTTAAGTTTTACGTGCCGTTGCTTAGCACATTTATTGATTAAATCACATACATTTTTTAATCAAGGTCATTCTATATCAACTCAAACAAAAAAAACGATTTTTGATCTCATTAGCTGAGACAAAAATTAAAAATAAGTCCATCATAGTATTCATAATGTCTCTAAATACCTATAAAACGATATGCCATGCCTATCTGGATGCACTACTCAACTTCAACAATCGTTCATCTGTAAGTAGAGTGGTTCTCTTTTTATATGCACTCAAAGTTGATCACGATACGTAATAAATAAATATTGAAAATTCTACCAAAAATTAAAAGGACAGGTCTTTCTTTTCAAGTGGTTCGCGAGAAACAGATACTTGGTTGTTTTTCAACTTCTAGGATGCCTAAGACTAACTTGTAAAAAAAAAAATTGAGTAAAATTGAAATGTGTGAGTTCAAAATATTGTTCAAATTCACACGGAATGATCCATTATATGAATTTTAATTTTTTTACATTTTAAAATTTGATTTTTTGGATTCAATTTAGTAAAAATTTAATAACGTATGTTTATTGTATAAATTATTATTTTTTTAAATTTATCACTAATGCATGAAAAAAACAAGGGACTTTTAAGGTAACTAAAAAACTAAAGACTCAAAATGCAATAAATTTCTTCGAGCACCAATGTTCAAAACTAATTAACGTTGTAAGCGAATAATTATCGCATTTCAAAATACGTATCGTCGAAAATGTTCAAATATTCGCGAGTTTCTATGCATTACAATAGATAATCGCTTGTAAGAAGACTTGGTAATATTTACACGGTGTTTGTAAAGGCTTCGGTACTTAATTTAATGACGAGCCTATAATTGTGCAAATACGAAACGAGCTAATTACAACTTATAATCCTCACTAGGAGCTGAGAAATACGAATATAAGATGATAATAAGTGTCGAGTACTTCGTTAGGTGAAACGAGCGACTTAAAAATAATATTTAATAAAATGCTGAAACTGCCAGATGCGCAATTTATCACGTATAACGATATAAGTTCGTCAATTCGCGAATAATTCTTTACGAGGATGTTTTCTTTCTCGTTTTAGGCTCTAAGAAAAAAGTATAAGTGTACAATTACGAAGTTGAGATACAAACGAATGAAAATGAGAAAGAAAGCGAGGCGTAAAAAAACCTAACGAGAGTCAGAAGATAATGAAAAGAAATCGTACAAAGGCAAAAGTTAAACGTCGGAAAATGGCGGGCGTCGAAGCGGGAAAGCTGTGTCATTAGTTATGTAGAATATGGCTTAATATTGTATTATAATGATGATTGCACTAGGTTCAGTTCCAGTAGTTGGCTTCGTTTTCCCCTACGTCATTTTTGGCGGTCGTGCGCGGCGTATAGGGGTAGCGAAATAGCGGTTACATTGTTGTGATGAACTTTGAGGCGTGGCTTGAGCGGCGCAACGACCAATAGAAGTAAAAGTATATCTGAAATCCAATCTTCTCTTATCCCAACGTTTTGTCTAAAGAAATAATGTGAAAAGTATCTTTTACCCCTTGTTAACCTTATCGTCTGGATATTTTCCAGCTCTCTTTTCTTTAAATCTCGCGCGTATATCAGTCGAGTGGTGGTTTATTCGCGTCAATTGGGTAGTTTCAAATATTACGGGTCGAGAAAAAAAGTTAAATCTTGCCGACGTGATCGTCGCACACGTGCGTAAGGTGCTTCGAGGTTTCGCTTTTTCGAAGGCCGGCGCGGCGTTGATTTTTCCACTATTTTTGATCGGTACGTCATGTCGTCTAATTTGGACGAAGATGTTTGCGCTAGATCGCACGTTAAAGCAGAACCGGAACATTATTCCGATCGAACTATTACGGACAGCGATCGCAGTTTATCTCCTAATGAAACGATGACTACGTCTAATCGTAATTCTAGCTTCTGCATCGATGCTCTGCTAGCCAAAGATAAACGTATATGTAATTCGCCCACCACCACTAATTCGCCAAATAGCTCTAGAAGCGCTTCAATATCGCCTGGTTCGGAAATCCAAGAACTCAGATCGACGCCTTTTGCCGAAGAACAGTTACCGTCCACCGGTAGGCCGCCTAATTTGTTGATGTCATCTGCGGCAGCTATATTGGCCAATCAACATGGTCACGGGCATGCCGATGGTAATACCAATAATGGTAATTTCTACGGCTTGTACCCAGTCGGATCGTCAGCTTTTCAACCGTTACCAAGAATGGATGTGAATTCCAGATCGATGGCTAATATACCAGGAGCTGTGAGTAAGATGCTAACCAGTCCTGTCGGACATTCTTCTATGACCGCCGGCCATCTGCAGCAAATGCAGCTCGAATGGTTCGCTAGGGCTGGGATGTTCTACGCTGGTCCTAGACTCCAAGAGTCGCCAGGTATTTTCGGTATTGGAATTTTTATGTTTTTTACAGTTTATATTACTTAGGTGCTTTTTTTTTTTGAGAATTTTATTAGTACATTGGAACAAATGATATTTGATTTCGAGTGATATACTTGCATTTCCTTGTGATTATGAACGTCTTGACTAAGAATGGTCATTTATGTATATACTTTGTTCCATAAAGAATATCATTTTTTCATATTTTCGTCACACCTAAAAATCTTTTCCATATTTACTCGAAAAGTGATGACAGTTACGCAAGTGTACGTACTGAATATCACTCTACCACAAAAGTATACATATGGGTTCTATTTCCTATATATTTTCACCCCTTGGTATAAATATAAACAAATATAATACTAGCAGTACGTCATCGCCGTTGACATATTTCATTTTTACTTTGTTTACCTTTGAGCTTTATCAGTCGATCATCTGTTCGCATTTTCGGTTCGTAAATCTCAGTGATGTTTCGTGGTTTTCAATGTTTGTAAATTTTTAATTCTATAGGCTTGAGGTTATCAATAGTGCACAAAGAAATTTAAGGCTTGAGAAGAAGAGAGATGATGATAAGGCTGAGCAAAATTCACTCAACGTATCAAATTTCATTTCATAATGAAATAAAATAATATATTTATATTTTTTACAAGAGCTGTAAGGGCTTTCGAAAGAAATTCGGAGATGCCTCATTTCATGTTTGGCTTGGTGGCTAAGCTCTATCTCCATACGCTCAAGTTAGGGCACGTGGTCCATGGCATTTTTTCAAGTTTCATGAAAGCTTTTTATTCGCAAAAAACCATTATAATGAGCTGAGATTTCTCAATGCAACCATCATGTATGTTCTTAATTGCTCTGATAGGTTTGAATTTGACTCCATTTCCTATGTACAGAATTTTGAAATGAGCACTTCATTTTCTTCTGGGTATTAATTTCTAGCTTCAATTTTTTTTTTTTTTGAATCAGAAATCATTGTAAAATTCTGTAAACTTGTCTTAATTGATGTATTATTTTTACATTTAGAAAAATTGTCTGCATTTGAAATTACGTACTTGTGCACTAGACTAGAGTCTTTATAGAAAATGCCGAATAATCTGGCAAAATTTTAAGCGCATAATCATTGTTCTTTAATTGTAATGAAGTATACTTAATAGACAAGAGTTAATTACCGTATATTGATACGATAATTATCAATCAGAAAAATTAAGCTATAAGTACGTTTAATTTCCTAGTTTTTATATTCTCTAATTTTTTCGTAAATTGAAGAAAATGTAATGAAAAAAGATAAAAAATAATTCATGACCTATCCTGCTCAAAGAGATGTATAACAAATTCGAAACTCTCCAAAAACTCGTTTTCCTCAAATAATGAACTTGCGATGTTTTATCAAGCATCATTAAATATGTACTTAAAAGACAAAAAATTTAAAATGCCAATTGAAGGTGTTTTATTAATTTTTTTAATGATAGAATTTGAATGAAATAAATTTGCCGCCTAAGCGAGAATTCGCAAACAAAACAGTGGAAAGTTTTCTTTTAAAATGATGAAAAGCTCGAATCGGAGTTTTTCCTATTCTCATTGCCCCTTGTTGAAGTTGAAAATCTAGAACTAATGATTTATTGAATTTTTCAACTCATTTGTTTTATAGGTTTTTTCTTTAAGCTGTATTTCCTTTAAGGAATTTTCATTTATTTTTTATACATGAATTTGGTTTCTGTTTTTCCCTTTTCCTGTAGAACGTAATTTCGATTTTCATGTTTCTAAAATAGGAAAAGAAATTAATAAATTGACTTTTTATTATATTATTTTCAATACATGGTCAAGGGTGGATTGGGGTCCACTTCAAGTAAAATGGAACAAATTTGGTATGAATGAACTCCTTACCCCCGCTATATTCTTTTTTTACTTTTTTTTTCTTATTGTAATTTGTAAATTTAAATTTCTTTTTTATAAGATGTATGCCCCTTTTTAGCTCAGAATATCTAAAAAAAGTGTTTTTACCCATTTTCTGTGTGAATAGAGTGGGAATATTTTTTTAAATTCTTATCGTGAAACCGAAAGTAGGTAGACATGTATAGGTATTTACATAGCGTACCTATAGGGTGGAAAATGGAATAGAGATCTGCAGAAATTGATGAAGGTGCGAATAGTGGAGCATTTTTTATCGTTATCTGCAAAAAAATGAAGAAGTTCCATTTTTCATAGTTTTTACACTCTTTTCATTATTTATCCGCACCTCCCCTTTTTATTGCTAACGTTTATTTTATCAGTTATACTACTGGTATATTACATACTCTGGTTACATTTTGGTCCCAAATGCGCTTTACTTTCTTGCCTGGGATTTGTGAAAAAAATTTCAAATAAATTTCAACTGAAAATTTATGAAGAGAATAAAAATTGTTCAGGCATTTAGCGTTACAGAAGGAGTTGCAACCCAGAGTATGAAGTGGAGAATATGGTGGGTGATTTATAAAAAATGTTTACAACGTGGTTCAATATAATTACGTGTCACAAAATAATTTATCTCAATAAAATTGTAGCAAGCGATCGCTCTTTATGAAGAAGTGAAGGTGATGGGTTGATATTTTGAATAAAAACGAATTTTCTTTTCAGAGATCCAACAAGTTTTATTGAAAATTTTCATTTTTTGCGTTAATAAATTTGGCCGCTGATGTCCACTTCATCTTGTCCCGCACTCATTATACGCATATCGACGATTTAACAAAAAATAAAAAATAGTATCGAAATACATAACGTTTTTCTTTTTCCCGTAAGTGGCATAGATGAACTGAACTTTCTCTACATAACATACATTATTGCTTTCTATTCCAGTAAGTACGCCCCATCACATCATATTGCAAAAACCCCCAGTACTGAGACGTTAACGCTACAAAATTATCGTAATTATTTGAAAATAATTGGAAAAAATTTAAATTAATAAAAAATTATAAATAGATGTTTAATTAATGGGATTAATATCTAGAGCATTTTTCGAATTTATCTGCAAAGAAGTGTTAGAAATTGACTAATTTGTCACACTGCTTTTTTACACTTTTTATTCATCAGCCCTCTTTCCACTGCGTCCAATTTTTCATTAGAAATACTGCATTGTATGCCACACATTTTGATGCAAGTGCCGTATTTTTATCCATCTTAGATGTTGAAATGAAAATTGTCCATCTTGATATTTATCAAGGCCAAAAAATTTCAAGTCCTGTATTTCTGCACCTTCAATCTCTAGGTATGCAAAGCGTTGTAGATGAGCGTTACATAAGCAGATGTACCTGGGATATGAAGGTGCTCAAATTGAGCTCAAACACCCTGTATAGTAACTTATTATGCTACATTTATTTCCTAACGAACAAATTATGGAATAAATAGCATATATCATAATTCAAATGTTCATATTTTCTCTTCTAAATAAATATTGTAATTTTCATGTAATTATATTATTTATTGCGGGGTCAATCTGAGGATCTGAGGTCAAGTGCTATGACACTAATACATGATTATATATTTTTTTTTTGCTTCGGCCAATTTTTTCGACATTAATTAGGTTTTTTTTTTAGAAAGATAATCTGTTTCAGTCTAAAGAAATTTTCAAACTCGTTTATTTTTTTAATTTTGAAGATTCTATTTTTTTTGCTTTTTAATTTTCAAAGTAAAATTATTTAAAATTTTTTTTTATTGGTATTAATAAGTTACACAATAAGAAAATGTTGGAAAATTTTCTTCTCTTATACACTCATAAAGATTTGAGCAATGAACTCGCTGTTGATGAGAAAACTGGCTTAAATTTTTTGATATTAGCGCTGGTTTTTTGTGTGCGGAGGAATAATGTTATTTAAATCATATTCTGCTCTTTCTCTTCTCTCCTTTTTTAAATTTTGTATTGGAAAAAGAATTGCCAAAAAAATTTCCCTGAATTATTAACGTAATTGAAAATAATTGAAATTAATTAAGCAAGCAATTTTTTTCTGTGCCTAATTTTAATAGTATTATAAATTGTGATACTATATGATAAAATATTGATTACACAGTCTTAAATGATCGAAATATATACTTCTTTCGTGTAATATTAGTATTTAGCAGTACCGGAGGTAGGATGGAGCAAGGGGGTTAGATTATCCCAGTGTCTGGATTTCTGGGAGTCAAAAAATCTAAATATTGGATTTAAAATGTTTTCGCGACTCTAATTACATTTTTCTATTGTATTTTTTCAACATATTCGTTACATTTAAAAAAGAATTGAAAAAGGCCCGCCGAAAATTATTTTCTTCGGAGCCGGTTTCAACTCTCTGGCCCTGATGGTTATTTTTAAATTCGCATATCTATTTCTTGGAAATTTTTTTAAGATTATATATGGCATAGCAGAACTTATTAAATTTTAATATTTCTCTCAATTAGTGGAGAAAAAAGGACAAGATGTATTGTATTCGTCGAATTTTGATAGTGCTCAATACTGACGAGAAAAAAGAGGGAAAAAACACGCTCGATAATTTTATTCCAGTATTCTTGAATAAATAGGTAAGCTGAGTTGTAAAGTAATGATTTTTTATTGGCTTGATAGGTACCTGCTACCTACTTTATATTTCGATGCTTGTTATAAGAGATTAGTGGTGAACCACGATTTGTCTTGGTGGTAGCAGGTTAGGCTGAAAAAATATATTTTTATTTTTAGGGATAAACAGTTCCTGATTTTTTTTTTCAAAGAAGTAAATCACATAAATTTCAAAATGAGTGATTAATTAGATTTCTTCTGTTTTTTGAAGATAACAAAAAAGTAAAACTTAATACGAGATTGTTAAATCCATGATTTTAACTTGTATAGAAAATTGCTTCAGAACAACATCTAAGATTTTATTATTTTCTTCTCAATGAAAAATAACTACTTTTTAGTTCTTGTAGGAATTTTCACATTTTGTCGTATCTTGACCGCGCTTGATTCACTCTTAATTACGCCTCTATAAGGAGAACTTTACATCATTTCAATTTTTTGTTTTTAAATTGGATTTCTGTAGATTTTTTTTCTCTTATCATTTGGAGTTTCCTTCGATTCAGTTTGAGATTTTTAGTCTCTCCTAAGTACCATGATGATTAACATGATATGCTTTCAAGGTTCACTAAAAATAGTTGTTAAAAGAAGTCTTATTTTCGATAATAATTTGTTTTTATGAGCAGTACAGGAACAAAGCAGAACTTAAGTGTGATTCAGGGATTCAATTTTTTTATATTGTTATCAATATTTTATGAATTTTTTTATCTGTCAAAAAAATAACCCATTCCGTCCTCAAAGTAGGAGAAATAAATTTTCATCTTATGACTTCGAATATGCGTATTTTGTACATTGTCTATTTAAGTTTTTAGAAATTCTTTTCCTATTTTAAGGTGAGGAAAAATTTCAAAAACTTGGAAGGAGGCTATTGTACCTCTGATTTTTACTTCTGCTCTGCTACATCATATTGTAAAACAACATACAAAGCAAATTTTTTCAACTCTCCTCAACTCCAGTTGCCCACATCCACGTGCGGCAAACCCCAGAAAATCTCGATTGCAGGCTTCAATCAGACAAACGAAGTTAGAAACGAAAGAACTTTGAAAAAATTAACATCATGTCGAAAAACACCAAAATCAGTTCCAGCTAAAAGGCTTTCAACTCCTCTCCCGAAATGCCAAAAAGCCGCGCGCGATCGGGCGTGGAATATTGATTAAACCGTATCGTCACGTCCGAACGATAATGCGAAATTATAAATTCGGCGAATTTATCGACGAACGACTTTCTTAGTTAAAAGCGAGTTTGCTTTTGATTAGGCGGTGTCGCGGGGTATCGCAGGACGCGATTGTGTGAGTATACTGTAGACGACACGGAGCGACGGGGCGGCGAAAAGTGTATACAAAACAACTAACGGAGAAGTTTGAAACTTTCGCCGCGCTGAGTAAATATCATCAGCCATTATCAGAGCCTTATAATACGCTCAATACCCGGCCTTCGAGCGTGTAACAGTAACTGAAGAAACTACTCAATCAACTAATTGAATTTAACCGCTGACGAAGGGATACACTGCGCGCCCCGACCGTCGGATACCCCTTTAAATTACATCTAAATCATACTTTATATATACTTTTCCAATCAGACTCATCGTCGTACCTTTTTCGGCACGGTCTTTTGTGTCGACGCTCCATTGTCCGAAAATGTGTACATTTGTTAAACCGTTTAGCGAGACGATATTTTCTCCGAAGCGTATTCAAAATTGTATTAGAAAGGGGACAGTCGTTTAACCGGCCTAATGAGCTTATTATAGGATCGTTTAAAAATTTAATTACGTCGTAAAAATTGTATTTGTCAGTGTTTCCGCGTTTACAAGATTTTTACCGAGTCTCGATCGTATCAACCAATTATTCATAGGCTACGATTAATTATCTCAATAGAAAATAATTCTGTCTTTTTGCTCCCTAAAACGGAAGCAAGGGTACTCTGAAACCAATAGATTTTTCTCGTTAACGTGCCACCATATAGCCGAATATCATGGCCCGAAATTGCCCCATCGAAATATAAAGATTTGGTACCAGTCCAAAATTTCTCTTGAGCCAAATGACGATGTTTTTTAAAGCCTTCAGCGGTGGCAAAATATCGACTACTGGTTTTCCATGCAATGAATTATTCATCTGGAGTTTATACATTTCGAATTCTCCATTACAAAGTCGTGATTTAAAGAAGGAAAAACACGGTCAGTTGGATCTTATTGTCGGAAATTCTCTAGTTTATAAGAGTTACACCGGAGATTCGCATTTTTCCGTAATATTGCGCCTATTTCCGTCGAAAGATTGAAGAGCAAAGGGCGTGGTTTCGTTCTCAATTAGAGTGTTTTTAGAAGAAGCATTATATAATTTCTCGTAGCGTTCGTAGAAGGGTAGTAAAGGGAGGAAAGCCGTCGGTATCGTGAAACGCCATAAGCCGCGTATATTTTGATATTCTCCGGAGCTCTTTCGTTTCCACGCTGTTGCTATCCGCCGCGCCGGTAATTAGCAACTTATACTAATGACTGTGTACCTTTTAAATAATACTTTCTTATCTGCTCTTCTTCACTTTTACGCCGGCAGACTTTTTGTTGTTTGATTTGAATAAAAGCGAAACTGGCTCCATTTTAATTCCCTCCCCTTCCGTCGTTAATTCTTTTTTAGGTGGTGAAATGTGGGTGGGATTTTAAATGAGGGTTCTTTTTAATTTCGCATTTGTGGAAGATTCGAATTAGGACGGAATTGAAGTCTTGATGCTCTGTGGAAAAGGACTTTGATGAAGCCCAAAAAAGTAGTACCTAGTTTATTTCCTCAGTGTCCGCACATATTAAAAAGTCATAGACAGAAAACATAATATTTTATATGTGAATGGGAACGAGAAAACTATCATTTATAAAACAAAAAATTGAAATCAAATATTAATAAAAAAATGAATAAATAAAAAAATAAAAATAAAAAAGTAAAACATTATGAAATATAATCTATCAAAAAATTATACATAATATTAAATACAAAAAATTTATTTCTAAAAAAAAAAATCATATAGAGAACCTCAGAAATCATCTTCATTACAGTTATTAACATGTAATTACCTAGTATGGATGTTAGGCATCTTACGATACGCACCAATGTAGGCGATAATATCTTCGCAATTATTCACAGTGGCATACCAAACAACAGAGTTGGATCAAAGTTTAAACTCTTACAAATTGGAAGTTCAAAAATTTTCAAAAAATAAATTTTGGATTTAAATGTATCCACGATAAAGGTTTTGGAGTTTGGATTTAAAATCCAAAAATATTTCACCAGTTTTTTTGGAATAGAGGAGTGGGGTGAAGGATTAGGTTGAGACTAGATATCGAAAAACCAAGAAAGAAATGAGTCTAGGTCATATCACCGAATAAATAATGATCTTAGGTCACATCAAAATCATTCAAAATTGAAAGATGCGAAAAAAATATTGTAGATAAAATCTCTTTTTTTTTTTCAAATTTCAAGTTATAAAATTTAGTTAGGATTCGATTCTCAGATTTTAAATCTACTTTTTAAAGAAGATTTGGTTTTTTGATGTCAAATGCAAAATTGAAGAGGATTTTGGATTTCAACTTTCAGGTCTTGTCTAATATGAGAAAAAAATAAATCGTAATTTATCGTAAGAAATATAAAATATTGTGAGTTGTGTGCCGTACGTTTTTTGTTCAGAAAAAAATAAAGTTTACATTCATCTAAGATGGTAGAAAGAGGCGAAAAAATTAAGATTTTAGGAGAAATTTTAAATTCTGGAGACCAACTACGTTCATTCACCCTATGGAAAATTAGTACCTAGGGTACCAATAGAATTTGAAAGAATGAAGGAGAATCACTGAAAATAAGGGTCAAATTATGGTTATTTGAGAATTTTTCTGGAAAAAAATTTCAAAGTGTTGCCAATCTCAAAACTCTAAGAACCAAAATTAGCGAAAATAGAAAAGGTTCTCTGAGAAATTGCTGAAAAAGTCTTAAAAAGAGTATACCTCCAAATATGCCAAAAATGCACCCAAAATGGAAAATTAGCCAAAATATATTAAAAATACGCATTTTACCGCAACATCTGCCCAACGAAATTGGGCTCAGTTTTCGAGGAATGTTCTGGAACGGAAAATTTGGTACTGTAATTGAGGTAGCACTTGATAAATCGAGATCGTTGAATGCAAACCTGGCATGGATGAAAAAGAAAACATTGCAATATAAAGAAACTGTAAACAATACTTAATGTCAAGCTTGTAAGCAATCGATCATTCAGGGGGTGGGGGGGTAAAACAGGCTTTTATTTCTTTTTTTTGTTAGTTGGTACTTCATTATTGAATATAAAATTTCAGTAGAAAGTGACTCAATTTTCCTAGAGGGAAATAATTCTCCTCCACCCCCTCCTCCGCCCACTGATATCTTCTGACTACGGGCTTGATTAATGTTGAAAAAGCAATACCATTATAAATTACTTATTTGAAAATTTTTTTAAAACCAAAACCAGTTGGTATGGATAGTATAAAGTACGAAACAACTACAGTAGAAGAAATTGATAAATCGCAAAAGACCGAGATTGAAGCGTTTTGTTCTGGTTTCGGTACCTGATTTTTATTATTCTCGATCCTGAAGTGTCTATTCTACATACACGATTGCATACTGGTTTGCCTGCTAAATAACCATTTTCATACATCTTTGATTCTGAAATAATACTCATCTGTTTCATTTGAAATTTGAAATGTATACCCATAATAAGAATTTGAGAAACGTCACAGATGGTTTTTTTGATTAAGTGATCATTTGTCGAGAAAAACGCAAAAATGAATTGGCTTTTGAGGAGGCCATATTTCACAGCTTATAACTTTCTTATAAATTGGAATTTGAATTTTTCGTTCTGAACAAATTAAAGAGAAGTGTCTTATCTTCTTCATTTTCAAATTTTAAAAGTTTCCATAAGAAACTCTCGAAGAATTTTATCATTTTTTTAGGGTTATCAATTTTGGTTCCCATATAAATAACACATAGTTAGTTATACTGAAAAAAAGAACCCTGTATGTGAAATATACCCTGAATTAGGGTTCTTTCATTCTTCACTGATTTTACATTTGCAGCCCTGTTCTCATAACAAAATTAACCCAGAAAAATTCACTATTTACGCCTTAAAATATTATTAAAGAAGTTCGTTAGTTCTTTTGAATTCTTGCTGAACCTTTAATGAAATCACATTGCGGAGAACAAAACATTTTACCATGAAAAATCTTTTTTCCACAGGTGCTCATCCGCATTCCTTGTTGGGCAAAACTCGAAGACCCAGAACAGCATTCACCAGCCAGCAACTGTTAGAACTGGAAAAACAATTCAGGCAAAACAAATATCTCTCTAGGCCGAAAAGATTCGAAGTAGCCACCAACCTAATGCTCACTGAAACTCAGGTAAGTGTTGATATATACTTCTACTCTCGAGTCTCGAGGCGATTTTGGAACCGAAGAATAAATCGTTTCACTCAAACGAAAATAGCACTACAAAAGCGAATTTTCAGGTGAAGATTTGGTTCCAAAACAGACGCATGAAATGGAAACGTAGTAAAAAAGCGCAACAAGAGGCAAAAGCCGCTTCTAAAGAGGATCCGGATAAACGCAATAGTATCGTAGCCACCAATAATAATTCGCAAAATAGCGTGCACACGAATACGGCGAATAGTAACAGTAGCACTGGGAGCAGTACCAATAGTAATAGTAACAATGCCAATTGCAATTCGCAGAATAACATTTCGCCATCTCATATTAGTACTATATTAAGTAATAATAACAACAATACCGCCGCCAATACCCATAGCGTGATTAGTAATCATATTAAGTCAAATTTAGAACCGATTCAAATTAAACACGTTGAAAATAATGAGCAAACCAAGTTCCATCATCAGATCGCTCATTTAGCTCATTTATCTAGAAATCGTCTTCAAGCGGAGAATCTGCGAGAGACATTATACAGGCCGTATACCTGACTTATTGCAATCCGCTGATAAATTTTTGATTTTTTAGCTGCTGGGGTTTCGAGTTCATTGTGTGATTAATTCACTGATTGTACCAATATGGGATAACGAAAGAAAATCCGCTGAAGTTGGAATATTTGGGAGGCGAAGTGGGCTTATTTCCTTTTATAATTTGATTTACCGCCTGCAACGGAAAGTTGATCAGTATTTTCCCTCATTAAAAATCTTCAAAATTTTGTTAGAAACACGAATGACGAAATTGTGAAAGGTACAGTACTACAGCGCTTTGGAGGCAAAATTGTAACATTTAGGTGGTGAAATGGTACACACTTAAGATACAAATGTTTAAATTTAATGGAGTCTAATTTAAACATTTTTGATGGCTAAATGGTTGAATTTTAGGAGACAAAATTACGAGAAACTTGGAGGCAAAATGATAAAATTTTTGGAGGTGTGCTAAGACGTTGAAATTTTTTAAGGCTATGTGAGAATTTATCGATAGTAAAATAATGAGGTGGTAAAGTAATATACATTTATGTAGGATAGAAATGTCGGCATTTTCAGACTCAAGAGGCAAAATGAAAAATTTTTGGTGGCCGCATTATTGAATTTTAGGAGGTAAAATGACAAGAAATTTAGGAAGCAAAACGTTGAGAATTTTTTTGGAGGTAAACTATAACGTTGAAATTTTTGAATACTGAATGAGAATTTATTGGTAGCAAAATTATGAAATTTCACATTTTCACGATGCAAAATGATAAAAATTTGGGCAAAAACACGAGAAAGTTTTGTAGGTGAAACGTTGGATTCCTTAAGGCTATTCGAAAAATTTTGGCGGCAAAATGTTGAAATTTCTAAAAGCTAAATGAAAAATTTTTGGTGTCACTGTGATGGGATTTTAGAGATAAATTGCCGACATTTTGCAGGCTAAATTTGAAAGCTTCAGCATTCATTTTTCGGCTCTGAAAGAAATGGACAAACTTGAATTAATAGGCTCCCCTCTATCTAACCGTGGTCCTTTTTTATTTTCTAATATCATTTTTGAGGTTTTTCGCTGAAATCCCTGGAGCGTTATTTATTTCAAAAAAATATCATCCAACGAAACGAAAGGGAGCGATTTAGAAAATAAGACCTTTCCCTTTCAACTAAATACCAATTAGAGAACGCGATAAAATTATCGACGAAAAGTGGCGCATTATAAAAGGCGGCAATTTAATGCCATTATGTAAGTGCCAACTGTCAACTAGCCCTATAATACCCGTACTCGTTAATCGCATCAAGCTGTTTACACAGACCGACAAATATAAATATATCGATTAATGACGAACGATTTGTTCGTTTGCCTTTATAGTTCCCTATCTGCTAGAAGTTTATTTGATAAACGAAATTTAATTTACGGAATAGGAAAAGATTAAGGCCAAATGACGTCTCAGAACTGGTTACATTATCGAATATGTATTGCGAAACGACGAAGATGGTATGTGGGATGTGGGTGGACGTGTAGTTCTCGGCTTCTTGCTGGATTATACGAAATACAGGAACTGTTTGATTATTAAGTATGCTTTTAAAAAATCTAAATACCTGTCTTAAAAGTCTATTTATTGAATATGAATGACCTGTATTCTAAAACTATCTTTATTGAGGAAAAATATGACTTCTGGAGTTTGATGATGTATATTACCATGCATTACAGAGATGGAATTCCGATCTTTACAAGATAAAAACACGATCGTAAACGCACATGTCCCTATACTAAAAAGAAAAAGACTCGTATTACCCATCAAGTTGGTAAACAAGAAGAAACGAGCGTATTAACGAAGTAACCGAGGTACCTCTTATTGTGATTTTTATTGCTGTAATTACTTATTGGGATGGTTTTTTTTCAAAAGCCGCGTTGACGTCGCGGGCCACATTATAAGAGGGGAGTTCGCGCTAATAGATAACAACAACATTGACTAAACGCTTTATGCAGCGGCAACCCTGTCATTTCGCCAATTGTTATGCTAATTTAATTCCGGCCAAAAGTACAAAATCGTGAAGGGTGCGCCCGAATTTCACGCATAATGCGCGTACCACGTCGACGTGTACACAAATGTTACAATTCTTGATATTCGTCAAGGTTTTTTTCTTTTCGCTATTTTGTGGTTCGCTTTCGACCCCTTTGCCCCTCGTTGCGGTGTAACCCTCGAAGCGAAGTGATCGAATCGAGTTGTTTATTTATAGCATGTGGTCGCACTTTCAATCCATTATGCTAGTCACTCGTTTTCCTTTTCAACGCCTTTAGTGGCGACTTTTCAAAACGTCGCACGCGCTCATCCTATCAATTAGCGATGTGTAAATTGATTGTAATCGGCGAATTAGAGGGGTTATAAAGTGGTTGGAGTAAAATGGCGTTTCCAAGGTCATCGAAGACTTATTTTCACTTTTAGATCGTTTCGATGGACCGTGTCGAGTGATTTTATAAATTAAAAATACATCATGAATATGCATTATTGATATTAGCAACTGAGTAGAAATATCTTGAATTACTACCAATAACGTATTCTTCATAAGGTCTTTATCTTTCTTTCCTTCTTTCTTATTTGTTAAATTACAGACTTTAAAATCTCTAGTTTTGATACGGTCGTAAGAAGAACCTTACCGCTTTCTACTTACTTGCGAGAATCCTTCATCTTCATAAGCACAGTGTTTACTGCTAATAATATCTTAACATGGATTACCTATTTTTTGTTTCTTGGTAAGAATATGTTCAAAGTTCATTCTAGCTTGGGTGCTAGATTATATACTATAGCTCATATGAACCTTTGGTTTGAGTAAGAACATTAAGTAGCGTATATGTCCACAAATATACCCTTGAAAACAGGTACATCTCTTTACATCGACCAGCATTAGCTTTTTCATAGAGTTCAGCTTTAATACCTTCTCTCCCTTCAATATTCATTTCCAAATACCATATCTCGTGTTTTGTGGAGGAGGAACTCTAATTAGACTGTATAACCATTTATTAGTGATCACTATTTTCGTTTAAACTAACTCTATTTTAATCAGTGAGATTCAGCATCGTATCATAAAATAGTAGTTGACTTTGTTGATGATATTATGACCTAAGTAAGCTAATGAAAAGCAGAAATTGATGAAAGCTTGAAGTTTTTCAATAACCACTCCATCATACTGCCTTTATTTTTATGTATCGATTACATCTTTGATTACAGTACATCTTATTGTTTGCCAATGGCTCCAACCTATTTTATCCAAAAACATCAACATCACTTCTTCCTGGATACTACTTTTCAAACTTCTCGGTTGATGGTGACTGTGCCTATCTATAGTGTTTTGAATTTTCTTTGCTTTTGAGTATGCTATAATGAACCTAAATTTCATGATATGTCACCATATGAGTACATACATCACATCAAAAACTCAAAAGATACGGTCATTTTTCCCAGTTGGCGAATAAGATTCAGCAATTACAAATCTTTAAAATCTTTTTAATAGTTAGTTGGTTTATAGTATTAAGAAATCAGTTCTTTTATTATTATTGAGTGATACTTATACTTACCTTAAGAGATCAAAAGTAAAAGCCATACATCTATAAAAATTTAATTTTTGTTCCTATGAGACTATTCAAGTAGCCTGGTGTAGGACTGTACCTCACAGCCCATTTGAATGGACCTTTTGTACTTGAAGTCTCCTCTCTTCAGGTTCTAGTTCAATTGGGTGGAACAATTGGAGAGGAGGCAAATGACATTTTTAATTTGATTTCACCAATCATTGGATAAGTGATATATCTATCTACCTTTTACTGAACGTTTCTTTCAATTGCCAAGAGTTGTTGGCAAATTGGTCCATGCTATTTATTGAGGAAATGCCTATCTTTTGTGTTTTTACAATTTCTTCTAAATCTGTTGGGAATTTGTAAGGTTTTATTAATACTTTAATGAGCAGCTATTACTAGTAATGTTGGGTGACTTATTCAAATCTTGGGTGCCTGGTACCAGTTGGAGTTCAGTCCATTCCATTAAATTTGAACTAAACATTGAGATGTTTTACAAAAATGCACATTTAAAATGATACCATTTGTAACTCCATCCAGATAGTGATGATATATATCAGAAATTAGTATGCGTTAATTTACCGTTACTACCTTTCGTTAAAATTAAAATATACGTATGCATTCGTCCTTCTTCCATGGTGGGCATTATGTTGATACACGAAAACGTATTTTTCACGAGATAAAACAGAAGTGCAAATGACGAATAAAACTGGGCATATACGCGAACAACGAAGATTAAAGAAAGAAGAATAAGAGGACGAGCCGAGACGCGGGTGAACGACGGTAACGAGGGTTACAGCGACGCGCGAATAAAACGCCCGGAATATGCTAGAAACGGCGGCGCGGAATTGTTTACCAGCTGGACCGTCCTAACTAGCTTAAGTTAGTGAAGTGTGCAAAGTTGCTAATGTAAAACTGCGTCTCGGGGTTCGGCGCGGCGTAGAATGGAACTTAACAGATGCGGACAATTTGCTTTCTGTAAACATTGGAACACGTTCTAAATTACAACATGCACACGCCACTCCTCTCACACGAAAAAGGCCTTTTCGCAATTATAACCCCTCATTTTATATTCATCGTTCTAGCCAAAATATTATCAGCCCAATTATTACTGTAGCAGGCAAAACGTTTATACCGAGGTTAACTTGGTGCTGCTACCTTATGTACCCTCGCGCCTGACGCTAGGCAAATAAAAGTTGATTTTAACACGTTACAAATGAACCCCCTCCTTTTATTCTATGGAGACTCGTCTCCGCCTAGCATCTAGCTTTTCATTCTCTTCGACGCTTCAGCGTTGAAGTTGAATTCTACTGAAATTCAGTTCGTAAAGAAATTTTTCATATGCATTAAGGTGGGATTTTTCCACCGATTTTTGTTATCCACTTGTAAACCTCTTAGAATTGTTCAAAAACAAAAAAAAAAACACAGTTTTTAAAATATGAGCTTGAACGATGAATATCAATACGTACCATACAAGGAGAAATTTCCCATTTAAATGACATAGAACGAATAATATTCAAATATTTCATTTTCACTTATTTGTCTATGAAATGCTATTTATGAATTTTTCTATTTGAAAAATATTATTCTCCTAAAAATCGATCTTTTAAACATCGAATTTCCTACTCTTAAAAATTTGTTAAAAACTCAGCTAAAAAGAGTGAGTAAAATATATAATATTAACACCGACTTTCATTTAAATCAATGTGCCCAAAATGAAATAAAAATTGATTTGTTAAAAAATTTCAAGTACTGATGAAAAATTAATGAACTTGAAAAGAAATTAATTTTTCATCTTCTACTCGATTATGAGCAAATCATGTTTGAATTTTTTTTTTCAATATAAAAAAATAAAGAAATCAAAAAAACCAGAACTTTTAATTGCTATACAGTTTATGACAAATTTTATATTTCAAGAAGAATTTTGATGCTTTGCCTGCCTAGATTTCAGTAAGTCGCAAGATACATGTTATATTTTTCGACTCGTGAAAATGATACATTTTCGACTATAGGTGCATTTCCTGGAATAAGCGATACCGTATGATTAGGCGAAGCTAGTAACGTGAAAAATATAAAGAAAATAAGGGTAAAATGTAACGATTTACGAATACGACACCCGAGAAGACGTCAACGCCTCCTCCGCTCCTCCAATCGTCGATGTTTAACCATAAATTTACCATAAGTATCCTATAAGACTTTTTTTTTCTTGCTTAGCCCCCGTCGCAGCGTTTTCTTCTTTAAAGTTCCCATTTTTAAGAAGGAAAATCGGCGAATGTAAATCTCTGGATGCCCTTTGCCTCGACGTTGGATGGTTTGCATGTACTTCGAAGGCTGTTTTTTCTATAGAGTTTGCTTTTTTCCCTCCGTCTCATTGTGTACATATATTAAACCACGTAGACGAGAAAGAACAAGGAATAAAGTAGGAAGTAATTTTTTTAATGCCGAATCCGCGCCTTTTATCGGTGCAATAAAAATTCAGATTTTATTTGCGAATAATTCTTTCTCTTTTGCCGTCACGTGGGGGATAAATGCTTCATGAGACGGTTGTTGTAGATTGGATGAAGGGTGGAGGCAATTGTCTTAAAACGTTTTAAAATGCATTTCTTTTGTTCGTGTTAGTATAAAGAGAAGAGATTACAAAAATATTTAGGTAAAATGAAAGTAATTTTCATTTCATTCAAATACATGATTACGACGAACGTCAAAAATAATTATTAATCCTTTAAAGAAAGAAAAACAACTGTTTTGATTTAGTTGCACCCATATCTTGACAAACAAAACTACCTATCTATTCTGATAAGGAAAGAACAAGGAATCTTTTTGTTCTTCATTTTTTTTTCTTTTGTTCTTAACAAAGGGAGTTTTTCTGTTCTCGTTATTATTCTTGATTTTTAGCAAAGTTTTTGTACTCTTAATTTTTGTTTTAAAAAAAAATAAAATCTTGTTTTATAGCGCTTCATGTATGAAATTAGTGTCCTTTTGTTTACTTCCCTCATAATAATGCGAGAACAAAGGAATTTTTTTGTTCCACTGTTCTTTTATTCTTGACGAAAGGAACGTTTCTGTTCTTGTTCTTGATATTTAGTGAAGTTTTTGTGTTTTCAATTTATTCTTTAAAAATATAACTTTGTTCTGTAGTGTGTTACATACAAAATTGATGAGTTTTTTCATTTCTGTTCTTTATGGTAATACGAGGATAAGGGATTTTTCTTGTTCTTCATTCTTTTATTCTTAACGAAGAGAACGCTTCTGTTTTTGTTCTTTAGTAAGATTTTTGCGTTCTTAGTTTATTATTCAAGGAATATAGTAATCTTTTTCTACAGCGCTTCATGTATAAAGTTTCTATTCTTTTATTTCCATTCTTTGTATTCGAGTTTTGTTTTTATTTTTTTCAAAAAAATACAGTTCAATATTTCTGCTTCAAATATGAGAAGTATTTTCACATATATTTTAAAAGCATAAAATATTCAAGAATAATGTATTTACTAAAATAAAAAAAATTCAAAGTAAAGCCCTGTGACGTGAGTATAGGATTAACGATAGAATATCTAATGTTGAAAATTGGACATGCTTCAATGTAGGCGATAGAGTTATGACAAAATATCTCCAAAAAAAGGGAACCGTTAATTTGATTCCATAAAATAGAAATTATTAATGTAGAATCATTAATAAAAAAAAATTTTGAAATTTGTTATTCATGAAAACAGTATGGATGTAGTGTGGAGAGCAGTATCAAAATTTGGAAGGCAACTTGAGATTTAGTAGGAAATTAAGATTCAGAAGCTAACCTAGTAACAAATTATCATCAACCCTATTGATGGAAGATAATTTTTCAATTTAGAACTATAAAAAAAAAAGCATGTCTTGAGTCTTGACTAATAAATTGCTTTGAAATTAAATTCTTTTGCAAGGATTATTTCACTGTGTCATTTGTGAAAAAAACAAAACAATACAAAACAAAAGTAGAAAGGAAGGAAAGAGGAAGAAAAATAAATCACAAGTTATGTTCTTTGTTCTCGAGATTGAGAGACGTTGACGTTTATTTGTTCTTTGATCTTGTATTTTTGAAATGGTTTTTCTTTCTTTTTCCCCTTCAAAATCATAATCTTTTTGTTTTCTCATTTTTGTATTGAAAAAATGATGACTTTTTTATTCCTTTGTTCTCTTCCTTGTTCTGTTCAGTTCTCGCATCAATGATTTATTTATTAAGTTGTAGTACCATGTTAGATGAATGACCATAAGATCCGGAATCAGCGATGTAATTTATTATGAAAATTTAACCGCATCGCATCTCGCCGAAAAAGGAGAGTAAAAGAGAAAGCGAGAGAGACGAAAGTGCTAGAAAAAAAGCCAAACCGCCTTTAGGCCGTATCTCGGCGATAATAGTTCAAAATTCGAGCAGCTCGATGTTTTTACAAAGAGCGGGTAATAGAATTATATTCCTCTCCCGTTGGCCATTAATCAGAAGTTTTTACGAGCGTACTAAACGCTCTTTTCATTTCTAGCCCTGCGCGTCGATCGCCCCTATACCTTTCGCCCGTAAGCGAATAACAGTTTTAATTAACAGCTAAATGTCCCTAATAGCTCCCTTGACATTACTTTAATCTGGAGCTAATTAGAACTGCGGCTGCAACCATTCTATACCCGGTTCGCGTCCTTCGCCCCTTTTTCCAAACCAGCGTTTATCCACATTTCAAACGTTCCGAGCCAACATTCCGCCCACCGATTCGTTCGTTTTCGCCAAACCGCGCACTCGACCCTTCGTCTATCGACCTTTAATTTCTCCACTTATAAAGCCTATACCATTTACCCGCGCTTTTCACCATCGTCCGAGGTCCCGAAAACGAGCTGGGTATTCTTTTTCGGCTTATTACAGTTAACGCGTAGTACTTACCGTCGTTCCCTCCGGTACCCGTGTGTCCCGAAAGCTCTTTTACGTAGTTAACGTTGATTTCCATTATCTTTAGGGAGCCCACCTTCGTCATTTCGTCGGTTTTTTTTCCTTCGTTTTTCGTTGCCCTTTATTTTTCCCAGTTTCTGTGTGCCAATTTTACGTTCGGTAATTTGCGTTTAATTTGGAAATACCTCCCGAGTGTTTATATTTTTATAAACGATTTATTTTTCGCTGGTATTCGTGGCGGTATAACCTGGATGTACGTAATGAGTATTTTTTTTCGAAGGTTTTTTCTCATAGTGTAATTTTTTTTTATTCGACTCATATTACCTGAAGTTTGTCGGGCGTAAATATGTGTAAATTGTTGTTATATAATTTTATGTTCACCTTGTTTGTTATAAGTATCTCGGTTTGAATTTTTAATAATCAATAAATATTTGAATAAAACAGTTTCTTTATTTATTACCTATCGTTTCAAGTTAATCCCTATCACCATTGAGATCTATCACTCCCACACGATAGGCTGAAAAAAAAATGCGGTTAAGGAGCGGTGATTTCGCCGTATGTGGAACACGAAAGGAAACACGAACGCGGCGGCGTTTATAGTTACCACCCTCGAAAGTATTTCCCACATCTCAAGAACCAATTGAAATGGAAGTATGAAGAAAAACGGTAATTTATGTTCGAAGGGGAGCGTTTAACCCGTAACAACGTACCAGTGAACAAACATTTCGGGTACAAATTGATGGGGAGATCATCTACTTTACATTATAAATGCATCGCGTTGATTTTTAACAAGCCCTATCATCTTTTTATTGTATTTCTTTTGGAATTCTTTTTAACACCGCGGCGTATTATCGCGTGTACGGATATGCACTAGGCGGGTTATAAGTTGCGGGCGTGTTTTAGGGATTAGTGCTCGACAGCTCGATGTAATGGCGGATGGAATTATTAGTTGGAGTGTTTTGGAATTTTCTTAATATCGTGTTAGTAGGTTTTTCGTAATTTTTGAGGAATAAAGGTTGAGAATGCTGGAAAATATTTACCAATTTGTTCATTTTTTAAAATTATTATTCAACGTTGCTCAAATTGTAAGAATTTAAATTTTGAACAAATAAATTATTTTATGTGAAAGTTTGATTTCACAAATTGTTCGCTGTTATAATTATGCCCTGTTCAACATATATTGTTGGATGTTTTGCAATTAATTAAATCTGTAAAAATTATTAATTTTTTGGTGAGTGCATATCTTCACCTCTTATTGAGTGGTCTTCAACAAATATCCACAGGTGTTTGACGAACAGTAGATAAGAGTTCAGATCTAATGTTATACGGGTATTATAAGAAAGGAAAAGCTTATGTAACCATATTACCTATTTTCAAATTTGAAGGTGCTAGAAAATCTGAAATAACATGGACTAACGATTTAGGAAAATGGGATAACCAAATTGATCTTATTCAACTTCTCATTTGTAACAAAACATGTGCAATAAAAAAGTTGCCTATTCTCAATATTACAGGGGTACAGGCACTATGAAAATTTAAGCATCATCTCTCTTATTTGTGCGATCCTTGGTAGCGCCTGTGAACTTGAAGATGAGCAACTTTTCCACTGCATGCTTTTACTTGCTAATGAGTCGACTAGGTACAAATTGCTTTCGAGATTGAGAGTGTAATTTCATAGCTGTAATTTTTTTTTAGGGTCATAAAAATAATTATACATTCGACATTTTTCCCATTTAGCCATGAAATTAAATATTCCGTATTTTTTTGAAATATATGAATCATATACCATTCAAAAGAAACGAGAGAACCAGTATTTTTGCGGCAAAGCAAATTTTGTTAATGAGTGAAAAGAATATTCTAAACGTTTTCTAAAATATGAATAGGTTGACACAAATGGTCAAAAAAGAAACTTGGTTCATTGTTCCCTATATTTATAAAATTTAAATATATTAGTACCCAAGTGTTGGAATTTTAATTTTCAAAAAGCTATAAAACGTTGAATTTTTAAAGAAAGAAAAAAAACGTTAGCAGCCATGCCATATTACTGGAGCTGAATTTTTAGTTGGGCTTGTTTAGATTTGCAAAAAAACATTTCTCATCCCCTTCATGTCTACAGGCCACACCCAATACCAAGACTACCCTATCCCTTCAAAACCACTTGAGAAGTTGAATTTAGAACAAATGTAGTATTTTTTGCCATGCAATAATCATGAACACATATTTTTCGAATTATAGGTAGCTACTTGAGGCTCATCAAATTATGCCTCAAATTTTCACGATCCGCCATTTTGGATCCATTTTAACTCAAATTTAAGAGATCATATTCTGGTCATCAACTAACTCAACATGCAAAGTTTGAATTCTGTGCTTCGTGCGTACATTTAGTACATACGATAATGTATTATAATGAGGTAGTGAAATTTTCAAGAAGTAATAAAAAATAAAAAATAAAAACTACAATTAAATGGAATAAATTCCAATTTTTCCTTTTTTTTTGTATTATTTTGTATAATAACATTTTAAAACATTTTTTTTTATAAGTTATATTAATGTGATCAAATACCGTGCATTTGGCATTATGTATCTCAAGCAAAAAGCTGTACGTATCAGTTCACGAAATGGTTGGAGAAAATTTGTCAAAAAAAATCTAAAAACATTCCCAAACTTTGTTATTGGACCTAACAACCTATTTTTTCAAATCCCGGCTAAAGATGGTTGCTGTTAGTAAGAAATACATACAATACTTGAAAAAAGTTGGTCTAAAACTTGCAAATTTAGGGACAAGTATTTTATTTTTATTTTATTTTACTTTTTTTACTGTTGATTGCGAACATAACTTTTTATTTATTATTTAAACTCGAAATTTTGAAATTAACTGAAAATATATAGTTAAGAGGAGAGTGGTGAGGCATCTCGAAAGGGTGAGAGGGCAAACTGTACGGAGTTAGAATTGTTAGTTACTATGCCAAAAAGTTGGAGCCTCATAACATAATAAAATATGTCAAAAAAATCGACTATAATTATCGAAAAATTCATCAAAAATTAGACTGATTCGTTTTATCATGAATATAATTCAGATTAAATTCATTTATCTGAAAATATTCAAATTTGGCGAAAGGTGTAAATTCTTCGATGAGTCTTCAATATCTATCGAACTGATGACTCGTAATTGTATCTGGAACGAGATAGGAATAACTTTCCGAGTTAATATAGTTGCCTAATCTTATCTAAGGTAGGCTTTGCGCAGATCATCGTTTAGCATAATTCAATGATTTGATGGCAAACGACGTGCCAGCTTCCCCATCCCATCAAAAATCTAATTTAAAATTTCAACTGAACTTTTGTAAACAATAAACATTCTTGAGTTAATTCGTATTAAAAGTACAGCTCTGTAATTTAAGCATTAACATTTTCCTTCCGATATTTTCTTAATACGCATAATATCTGCGCAAAATGAAAACAGGGACTGTGCCAGTAAAAAGCCATCCCAAAAGAAAGGAGGGACGGAAAATGAATTGGCTTCAATCAACGTGAAACTATAGATTACTATATTCTAGCTCGTTAAACTAATTAGCCTCAGAGGGTTGTGACGTCACGGGATATTATAGATATAACGTGTGGAAATTCGCGAACACGCCACTCTGGGGAAAATAGCGAGCGGTGCTAAAGGGAGGCAGTACTGTGTAGACGAATAGGGTGCGGGAACGGTTATTACCTACAGTCATCGTTGTATCTCAATATTTACCTTGCATTAATGCTGGAATCGGAATAAATGTGTAACCAAAACCGTGTTGATATGCATACGCATATCATACCGCTTAATGTATATAGACCCGTTTACCGCTATATTTGCGAATACCAAACGCCATTTTCTTCATTTCATTTGATGCGTGTTACGTATCTAACGTTCGTTTTTGTTAATTTTTCGCCAAAATGTTGAAGATTTTGTATTTTTTTATGACCGCGTAATAATTTTAAGTGGCTCGATTAAGCCCTTAAAATTATAAAAACACGAAATACGCTCGTACAGAAAATTAAATGTTTCAGAAAGAGAATTTTTAACGCTAAATGAAAAGGTAGAGCGTATAAAGTCGAACGTATAAATATGTCGGACTCGCCATTTTAGAAGCAAAAACAGCACAGCGCCGGGGACAAGGCAACTGAGCTGGAAAATAGAATCAATTCTATTTCAATTCGTAATGTAGCTTGCCAATTTGAAATTCCAACAGGGACGTAATATCAAGGAGAGTGCCTCATTAGCATTAAGACGAGGGATTCGTTCACAGCAGCGCGAGTCAGATTGGTTGGCGGTACGGTGGAATATATTATATGAACGAGGAGAGCCGCTTAGACGGACGGGAGGGTTGCAATTCACTTACACTAAGTGGTCTTGTGATGGTTTCGATCAAAAGTCGACTACCCGAACATATCGGCCTGGAATAGTTTCATTACAATTTCCGAATGCTTAGAGCTCGATTTCTATTTGTAACAAATCACCCGGATTGATTTCATTTAACGCAAACCGCACGTATTCAATGCGAATGTTCGCTCTATATGGCGATTGATAAAAATAATGGATTCGATAAAAAATATTTTTATTTTTTATTTTTCTTCCATTCGCATGATTTAGTTTTAAACGGCGAATTGTCAAAAATTTAATGATAATGTGCGCAACTTCGTCATTAGAATTAAACTGAACTAGTTTTTACGTTAATATATTTGCATAACGGGACGTTAGAAGGGACAGTGAATGCATTTAAGTCGTTAAAATTCTTCATCTTTCGTTTAGAAGATGCTGACTTAAACTGTTGATTTTTTTTTTAATTTCAACCGGTCACGTGTGACGTGGAATCTAGATCACAATGCCATATATTAACAGAAGATATGAACATAGATATAGACATAAAATGAACGCATGAGGTGGAACTTTCTTTATTTCCCGTATGTAGCTATTGTATCCAAAATAGCAGATCGTGCAAGTTGGAGGAAAACTTGAGGAGTAATTTGAATAAGCCCCAATTAAAAACTCAGCTCTAGTTATGTGGCATGGCTGCTTACGCCTTTTTTTTAAAGTAGATAATTAGAAATCAACGAAATTTCTTGTGATATTTACAATTATTTTTAATATTAAAAAAAAGTACCTATGTTAATTCTAAATTCTGAGTATCAGCAGTTTTTCACTTTTTCTGACTTTGAATTCAAATAAATTAAGAACTAAAAAAGCTACTGAAAAAGTTATTAAAAAATTTATATAAAATAAATTTATTATTAAAAAAATTAACTATAAAAAACATTATTTCAATAAAAATTTCATAGATAAAAATAACTTTTAATAAAATTAAAATTAAAAAAAAAATCCTGAATAATCAAAAGAATCTATATTTACAGAAGTAAGAAATTGTTTGTTTGTATGTTTAAAACCTTCTAACTGGAGAATCGTCGGAGGAATTTTTTCGAAATTTCGAATTCGAGTTTCTATCGCTGCGTAATAGGTTTTAAAATCGTCGTTTCGAGTTTAGTCCCCAAGTGGGGGGAAGAGGCCCAAAACTTCATTTCCCGACTCCCGTCTCGAAATTTTTTTTTATTTTTCCGTCTAACTTATTCTACAGCGCGAGTACTTCATTTTTCGTAATAACTCTCGACGAGCCCCGAGGCACCCTGCTCCCTTTAATTGAGGCCCAAAGTTCCTAAAAAAAACCAAAATCGCCGAAATTAAATTTTTTCGAATTTATTCTGAACATTTCATGTAAGGTGAAGTCCCGATGATTCGTGCTCATTTTCAACTTCTTAGTCTCAAAGAGCGGGGGGGGGGGAAGGACCGAGCGAAAACCGAAATATTCGTATCTTCGCTTTCGTTCGACCGTTTTTTATTTTTCTCATTTCTACGTCTTGGGATCGACAACGCGAACGATATTTCAAAAATTCGAGAAAATCTATCGGTAAATGATGCCGCAATTGAAGACGAATGTGTGAAGAATTTTTATATTTTGCGAATGTTGGCCGCGTTGTTTTTTTTTTTTTTGATACAATTAATGTCCCCTATTTACCTTTAAATGCCTGAAGGCGGTGCTTCGGAAAATAAGTTGGTAAATGCGAAAAAGTTGATTTTTTAATAAAAAAAAATTGGAAAAAATGGAAAAATAAATGCTAAATGCCCTCAAAAAAAGTCTCTAAACCAATATATTATAATTTCAAATCATTTCGTTGCGTTATTTTTGAAAAAATTCTTCCAATGAAAAGATGATATAATTTTCATTTATGGCGTTTTTCTTAAGAATAACGCCACGAAATGACTTGAAATTATAATACATTGTTTTAGAGATTTTGTTTGAGGGCATTTAGCATTTATTTTTGCAATCTTTTCATTTCTTTATTTTAAAATCAACTTTTTAGCAATTATATTTATTTTCTGAAGCACCACCTGAAGAAAAATTATTTCCTTTTTACCTTTTTTCAATTTTTTCTATTGGAATATTATTTCAAATTCTTATCGTAAAACCGAAGCTATAAGTATAGAAATGTATGGGTATTTTTACAGCGTATCAATGGCAAAATGAAACATAACATTGTTAAAACGTGGAGTTAAGAAGTAAAGTGCAATAACTATTTTTACGTAACTGAGGGAGATAAAGTAACTTTATGCCCATTTCGATGGTTCAAATGCTCATTTATCTCCCACGATTAGGTAAAATATATTATTCAACAAGGAAGATGAAGTGATTTTCAACAATTTTGAGTTATTTCCCTCGCTTCACTCGGGCAATAAACCTCAAAATTCGTTGAAAATCATTTTATCTCCCTAGTTCAATAATGTACTATTCTTACACTCCTTTTATTTTTTTCCCCATCCTTCCTTACTACTGCTATTTATATATATATATTTTTTTTGTACTGAACGTAATCTAGGTCTATGGTGTAAACTGCTCATTTCTATCTATACTTAAAATATGTAGCTTGGTTTTTGCGATAAAAATTTCAAAATACCTTTCAAAAAATATAAAAAATTAACCAATCGGTCACAAATTTTTTTTTACTTTTTTTAAATTTCTCCACATCTATTCCTTTTATAGGACCCAATTTTTTATCAATAATATTGCCTTGTATTCCACAGTTTCTATAAATTTTGCCCTAAGCACCGTATTTTTATCCTTCCTAAATGTTCAATTTAAAATTTTCAAACTTGATTTTTATCAATACAAAAAAAGGTCAAACTCCTGTACGTCGGCTCCTTCAGCCTTAAGGTAGGCAAACTATTTTGTATGAGCTTTACATGAATAGGTTTGCCTGTGATATGAAGGTGCTTAGATTGAGCTGAAACACCCTGTATAGTAACTTATCATGCTACATTCTCAAGTAACAATTATTAATAATATATGTTATAACTCATGTAATCATATTTATTGTTTTAAAAATTATTTTGATTTTCATAAAATTTCTTCGTTTATAGCGGCTCCAATCTGAGAATGTGGGGCCAGGTGGTAAAGTACGTCTCTAGTTTTGTGTCTATGTATACTGCATTCCTGTAGTATTGTGATCCAGATCCTCCATATGATCTATGACCTGTTACAAAAATTCTCTCAAGGAATTTTCTAATGCCAGAAGTCATACTCTAAAACATGTTTCACTCGCACATTCCAATATCATCATATCGCTCTTTTCTGACCTAGCTTCATCCCTGCCACGCGAGTTTCGTGAACCGGCACGTTATTATAATTACACGTGACACTGAAATTAAAAAACGCGAAAACGCGACGCGTTCCGATTCTTCATTAATTTATTACAAATTGTGCAATTTCGATCGTGCGAATTAATCCGTCGGAAAATGACTCAATTTCAATTCTTCTGGATTGCTCATCTACTCGACAATCGATGATTTCTCGAAATCCATTAACTCATTTACTTGTTGGAAAACTGCGTAGAAGTACCGAAAAACGCGCCTACTAAGGCGAGCTGATGATATCGTCAAGTCAGGAAGCCTCATTTCCTGCTGTGTATTCAAGTAAAACGGATAGATGAGCACACGACGATTGTCATGCTATTCAAACTCCGTTACAAAATTTTTTGCGTGTAGACAAAGCTCGTACCATGGATGGCGGTGACAGCGGGTTTTTTACACTAGCATTTTGAAGAATATTAAACGTCGAGAAGAGGTAATTTGCTAAATCAAATTTATGTGTTTTTTTAACTACTTGAAATCGCATTTAGTGGAAATTTTACAAGGTCGATTTGGGTGGAAACTGGAAATAGCGTTGTCGGAACTCGAAAAGTATTTAGATGACATATTAGATTTGTTTTATGGTATGATGATGTAATTGGCTGAATGCAGTTGCTCGTTTGTTTCTACTCATTGTTCTTGGCTGCTTGTTAGAGTAGAAAAAATTCGTAATTTGTAAAAAAATAAGTTATCAAATCATATATCAAGGGGTCAAGTTTATTCTTTGTATTCTAAAATGTTTTTGAAGTTTGAAATTTAATGAATAGGTATAGCCTATATTTATTGTAGGCAAAATTTAAAATACAAAATTTGGGAAATATTTGATTAAAAAGGAAAAAAATTATTTTTAATAGTAATCGCACAAATTATTGACTCAATAAGCAATTGAAATGAATTTATGAATAACAACATAACAAATTAATATAAAGAAATTCATTTTGAAAAGAAAAATTTCGTATTAAATCAAGTTTATTGTACCTATCAGACTGTCTAAAATTTACAGTTTTTTTATTTTTTATGTTATCATATATCTGTGTGTTAAGTGTATGTTTTTAAAAGAAAATTCATCATTATCTATCCGTTTACAAAGCCTGGACAACTGTCTGAAAGTTTTATGCAGAAATTATTTTAATACTCGTATAATATAAGGTTCATTGGTATAATTTAATAAAGATGAAGCAGAGTGGAATTAGCAGACATACAATAAACACAAAGGTATACTCGCTTGACTGAATTGAAAATTTGATTAATTATAATTTTTTTTTTAATTTATCGAATATTCTAAAAGTATAATTCGAGAAAGTAAGAATCACTTAATATCTTGAGATTCATCTCCTTCAAAAATGTCATACTTACATTGAGAAAACAGATTCATTATTGAGTGCCTTGAAATACAAAAGTGGAGGGATAGGAAATAAATTTCAGACTCATTATCATAGAAGAACGACTTTATTCTCAAATAGTTTGGTACATGTTGCAGTAGTAGGTGGAATGATTCCTTTGAAAAACAATTCATTCTCAAATATGAGGAAATTATTCTATAACATACTGCAACATGTGCCAAACTATTCAAGAATGTATGATAATAAGTAAGAAATTTATTTCCTGTCGCTCAATTCCTGTATACCTGTACTGTAAGGTATTCAGTGCTGACCTCTTTTCTCAGTGAGGTATAGAAATTCAAATTTGAGAATTTATGATTTTCGTGTTTCTCAAGTAAATGTGTGAAATCTCTTTCTCCAGAAACATTTAAAAATCATTTGAACTTTCGAGGTTTCACTAACCAGGTGATAATGTCCAGATTTTCTGAAATTCCTCAAGCTTCAAAACCTTGAGGTTCAGTTATTCAGTTTTCAAATTTAGTTGATACCTATGGACTGAAATTTTCCCAGGTAGGGGAAAAGGGCGTAATCTCAAGATGTTGAGAAATTCTGAAATTTATATAAAAGAGACGTTTAAAGGTAACTTTGCTGTTCTAAGAATTTCTTAAATTTGTGAATTTAATCCATCACCTTCAAAATGAAATAATTTGCTGAAAAATGACATTAACTACCTGAAACCAATTACAATCTATTTTTCAAGCTTTTTTACATGAAATAGTTCAAGATCATTTTCGTAATTGCAATGACGAATGATATATGAATTTTTAATGGAGTAAATCGATAAATGACGTTAGTGACTCGATATCACCCCCATATGATTTCTGAGACTCTTTCTTACTTTCGAAAAAAAAATAAAATATAGTTTTTGATTTACTCTATAATATTGCATCTTAAAAAAAAATATTTACTTAATTTGAACGTAGGTGGTAGGATGAGCCAATTTTTTTCTCGAAAAGTGAAGAGAGCTTAGAAACATTGGTTTTCAAATCATCTCCAAAAAAAAAAGTACAAAAATTTCAATTCTCAAAGTTGATTGAAAATTACTGAATCAAATCAAAGTTTAAAAAAATTTATAAATTAAAAAAAAATATTTTTGGAAATTTGAAATATCATTTAAGCCCAAGAGTTATGCACATTTTGACGTCCAAAAACAAAAAAAAGTTTTAGTCAAATTTTTTCAAAATTTAGGTAATTTAAAGTTTTATCAATTTTCTTGAAAAGCCACCGAATGTCGTATATTTTCAACAATGGCTGACAAGTGTATAGTACATTTATGACCTTGATTTGAAATTTTTAGGGATCATGGATAAAATATGTTAAATTTTTATGTCACGATGTTTTTCGACCTAAAAATCCCTTTTTACTTCCCACAAATTCTAAGAGATGATAAGCAAACTATACAAGACCTCTTCCTATTCCTTCGTCGTAAGTCACTCTTTCCCCAACTTCAGTTTCTTCAGTCTCACATGTCACATGCACGTGTCTCCAGCTATATGCTGTACACGGCGCATAATACATATAAAAAAAAGTATGAGTTATTTATTGTTAAAATATTGAAATTATGTCATTTGGAAGCCAACTGCGCTGTTTTAGGAACCTTTGATAGGCTAAGATTGGATATATATTTTTTTTTTTTTTTTTTTGTTTATTTTTGTTTGAGTGGTGTTTTTAACTGCCAGGGTTTTTACACCACTATATCGGAAGGATTTCTAAATGAGGGTGAAGAGTTTAGTTCGTCTTAGGAATTCGAGGATAGTTTGTATTGCCTGAAAATCGTCAGATATGGGTGTGGGGTCGTTTTTGATGTTAAGGGTTATTCGGATGGTACTGAAGGTTGTGCACTGGTGCAAAATGTGGGTGTTTATTATGAATCATAAAGAGTTTAAATCAAGTCCATATTATGCAAGTCACCTATAAAGTATCAATTCTTTAATCATTTCGCAAAGTACACAAAATCCGTACTTACCCAAAAATATTAACATAAAAGTTAAATCTTTCTGAATTTTGAAAAAAGTGTAGACTAAAAATTTTTTCTGTCTTCAGACTGAAAAATGTTAACTTGGTTTGGTAGGATTTTCCATCAACGTTGTGGATTGAATTTTTTTTTCGTTTTTAGAGATCATATGGCAATATCTTTTCCCCTACTCCATCTAGTTTTCTAGGAAAAATTTAACTAAAAGTACCCTAGTTGGTGCCTAGTGAGAATTAAAGGCCTAATTATTTTATTAATCGATGTAAATGCGTATAGTAGTGATGACAGATTGTTTCAGTGCTTTCAATAATGCATTAGAGGTCTCGTAGACCGTAGATAGACTATATACAACTTTCTTGAATCACTATTTTTTTAGCTCAAACTTAGCTTTCAATTTTGAATTCTCAGCCAATCGATTTTACCATCTTAAGCTCAACTCCTCGCTGATTAAAAAGTCTTTATTTACCGCTAGTTTTTAGCTTTCTTAGGTAATCATATTTATTTTGTGTTAAACACGTTTTTTTTTTGCTTACTATCAAAATAATATACCAGTACATTGAAATTCGGGTTATTAATATATTTTTGGTTTTTAATTTTTTTTTGCGATATTTTTTCTGCAACAAAAATCAAAACAATTTTTTTATTCCTATTTCATGTGTATGTACATACCTATATATATATAGATATAATTTTAGTCATAGTGGTGCCCAAAGTGGGCGCCACAAGGTCTTTAAGCTAAAAAGTATCAAAAAATGACCGACTCACCCCTCTGGGTCCACAGCTGAAGTTGTGGGGTCGGGCACCTCAATGACTACATTTATATATTAAAAATTAAACCTTTTTTAAATACTGGAGTTTATGGTGTATATACCTTGTGGTGCCCGACATGGAATCCTCAGAAGATACTTTCTTTGTGGTGCCCGGCATATGGCTGGACGCCTCATAGTTCAAAATATGCAAGGGCACCACAAGATATTGAATATTCATATGTATTTTAATTTTCTAATTTTAGTTTTATATACTTATCATTTTGAGTATCTATATTTTTCATATTTTGTCATATCAGGTAGTTAGTGGCTTAAGTTTTAACCGGTCAATCAAAAATTGTGAGAAATTGAATTTTCTAATCAGTATTGCTTTCTTTTACTTCAGATTCTTTGTTTAGGCTTTGAAGAAAGTTATGCCATTTCAAGCTCGAAGTTTACCCATCTGCTGTATTTTTTGGTCATTTAATAAATTTGAATTTGAAACAGGTAAATACTCGCTTACATGTACACGATTAATTATCAACTACTTGCAGAATGTACCGACATGATTAATGAGATTTTTTTCTTCCTATTAGAAACCACATATCCGAATTCAAAAAGCGCCCTGAACTGGCAATATTCGTGTTCCTAGTCCACACGAACCACCAATGTCAGAACAATCAGCGGGCTAAATTTTGCGAAAAGATTTCACCGAAGATTTCTCCTTATCCTTGTTAGTGTATCTAATGAGAGTATAACTCGAGTATAAGGTAAGATGTTACACAAGCGTACGTAAAAAAACAACGTAGAAAAGTTTCGTCGTGCCAAGCGGGCACTAATCGCGTCGCGTTACTTTTTTTCCTTCTATATGCGAATGTGATAGATGACAATTCAGTAATGTACATAGTCTAAGGTAATTAACAATTAGTCGTGAGATTTTAATTAAAGAGAAAGTCTTCGGCGTGGCAAATTTGTAGAAAACGATTAATAAAAATCGAAATTAAAAAACCAACGATGTAAGTTTGATTGTAAAAGCGATGGAAGGGGAGCGTATAGTTGGCGTATCCAGAACGTTACGCTATGGTTGCTATCATCTGATTTATTCATTATTTGGCCGTACTCATACTCACCCTCTGTTCCATCGCGAAGGTCTACTGTACTGTCTGTTTATTAAGTAGTACTCGGCAGCCGTTACGGGCCACTGTCAGTATTGTGCACGCGCTATACGGTGAACCGGTTCATACGCTTGTGTCTGAAATAGTGTCGTAAGTTTTCGTGAAAATTTCGCAGCGTTTGGACGATGAATTTTAGTAAAATGTTACGGTGTTGTGTGGTTGTCGAGGAGTTGCCTGGATAAGTACGTGATTGTGAGCTTGTATTGGTCAATGCGGAATAATTTTTTATAGAGAATAATTTCAGCATTTAGCTTGTATTTACACTTCAAAGAAGTATGCTAAAAATTAAAATCTAATGAAAAGTCGAAGATTTCATTAAAGTAAAAATAACTTCAAATACCCATAAGGTAGCCCCTAAGTTTTCTTCGGCAACCTAAGAGTTATAAAAATCATTATCTAAACTGGTACCAAATAAGTAGAGCACTTCATATTGAACAATTACATTTGAAATCATTCTTCCACAACGAGTATTTTTACGATATTAAGCTGTCTAATTTAATTGTACCTATACACGCGGTCCTATTAAAATAGCCCAAATCACGTTACAGGTAATGAAGATTTACGGAGTCTCGTTAAATTATTCGCACCATGTATAAAAAATCGACCAATTTTTATTACCGCCTAGTCAGTATTGTAATTGTTGCACTATGCGGAGGTACCTTGTTCGTGGTCGCCGATGAGGTAGGTGAAAAATCTCTACTCAAATCATGATTGATTTGATGATGATAAAAAATTATTATGAATAGAACACAGATCTTGGAGTCTCTCAGTTCCTTATGGAATGGGAAGACGAAGCTTCTGAGATGTGTTACCAAGCGACCATGGCTACCTGGAATTTTATCACCAATTTAACCGAATATAATAAAAATAGAATGGTAAATCAATTCTACGTACGGACGTAATGTAAAATCCAAAACTAGAATAAATGAAAAAATAAATTTTCACAGATGGAATTGCAATCGTTGAATTCTAAATTCGAACGAGCCTCATGGAGGAAATCAGTCACCATGAGATGGAACCAGAATCTCGATCCGGTCACCAAACGTCAATTAAAATTGCTCTCTTCCAAACGACACTACGCTTTGACCGATGCCCAGTTCACGGAGGTAAGCCGAAAAATCCCGAGTCTTCGATTTGCATTGTAAGTAATACGAAAAATGTTCTCTATTTAGCTACAACAATTGATCGTCGATATGAAAGATATCTACACCAAAGCCCGAATTTGCCCATTCAGAGGATCTTTATCTACTTCATGCGAGCTCTCATTAGATCCAGGTATTACTATGTTCAATATTAAATCTTCCCCCTAAAAATAAAGTCCTTATTTTCATTCTCTATCATAGATGCGACACGTATACTCGCTCATTCGCGAGACTTCGAGGAGCAATTCCACGTCTGGAGGAGTTGGAGAGATGCTGTTGGCCCATTCATTAAGCCTAGATATATCAGATACGTAGAATTGGCCAATGAATCGGCCAAACGAAACGGTAACGTTGATTTCATACTTTTAATTCGAAGCCAACGCCCGGCTAGTGCGTTTTATATAGTTACACCATGTATAGGTTTCAGTGACGCCGGATATGAGGAGAGATCGGTTTATGAGACTCCGGATTTCGAATCGGAATTAGCTATTTTGTGGTCGCAGGTTCAACCTTTGTATAAACAGCTGTATACATATGTACGTAGGCAGCTAGTGCAGTATTATGGAACGCATAGGATTAAACCTGACGGTCCTATACCAGCGCATGTTCTAGGTGAGAGGCTTTTCCGGCCATTTAAACAGTTGTATGGAGGAATTTATGTGATTTTTGTTTCAGGTAATATGTGGGCTCAGTCGTGGAAAAATATTATTGATCTAGTGTTGCCGTTTCAAGGAAAAAGAAGAACCGATTTCACTGCAGAAATGTTACGTCAAGGATATACACCGCATCGGTAATAAAATTTTAAATACCTTTATGTACTTAATTCATTTTTTTTCTGCATTTGCTCGCATTCGTTACCGTCAGTCTCTTAAGACAGTATTTAAACATTCTAGATAGGATTTTGAGTAAGAGGTGACGACTGATTTGGTCGAATCCATGCCTTCCAAATCTCGATTTTTTGCTTCTATAACGTACCTAAAATACGCGTGTAGTAAAAAACTTTTTAATTAACTAAAAAGAAACAAGGATGTTTGAACACTCCGAAACCTCGCCCCTTTTCTACTTTACTGTTATTCATTATCCTAATCTCCAGGTATTAATAATAAAGCATAAATCCTACATTCACTCCATATTTCATACATTTGAAATATTCAAGTGACCTTATAGCATTTTGTCCACAGAATTTTTCAAGTAGCTGAAGAATTTTTCACCTCTATGGGTATGAAGCCAATGCCAGTAGAATTTTGGCGTAATTCCTTAATCATTAGGCCCGAAGATAGACCAGTCGTTTGCAAAACCTCTGCGTGGGATTTCTGTAACCGAAAAGATTTCCGGTAAAAACATTGTAATTAAAAGAAGAAATGTTATTTCTCATAAAAAGGCAACACTGAACGCACCTTTTTTGATTGGTGGATTCATATCATTATTGTCTCAACCTTCAAGGTGAACGGATATGTTTTCTATTTCTAATTTCATTATATTTCCAGTATTAAGCAATGTACTGAGGTTACTATGGAAGATATGTTCACGACTCATCACGAAATGGCTCATATACAGTATTATTTACAATATTCTTCGCAACCTTTGATGTTTCGTGATGGACCTAATCCAGGTTAGTAAGCATAAAGGATTAATAATGTATTTAGCTTTTTGAAGAAAGATTTCTGAAGTCCTGATTTGAATAATCGTTGGACATAGGTTTCCATGAAGCTATTGGTGATATGGTATTGTTATCAGTTATGACACCTAAACATTTACAAAGAATTGGATTAATTAATAATGTCACAGATGATTATGGTATATATATTTTTTGATTGAATTGAAAAAAAAAACTTCAATGAGGTAATTCTGCGTTATCATAAATATACTTTATTATCATTTCAGAAACCAACATAGATTTCTTAATGGAAATAGCTTTGGATAAAATTGCTTACTTGCCATTTGCTTATGTAGTGGATCTTGTGAGTACATAAATAAAATGTTTTCTGTAGTTTACATAATATTTTTACGAGTTGAAATTTTAATCAAAATATATCATAAAAACTATAAACAGCCATCTCACATTATTAGTCTTGATTTTTTAAAGGAAGCATCTATCGACTTGCTGATATTCCTTTTAATCTATTTGCATCCTCACTCGATTCCGAGGCTGGAAACCCCTACCTATGCACTCTAAAATAAATTATGAGAATTGATTGGAGGTATATGTATTGTACTTCTTACCTCCAAGAATCACACATCTATACCTTTGACTGTAATGTAATGTAGATTAAGCCCCACGCTGTTAAATAAATAGTTCAAGATCTCTTAGCTGGCTTTGTGGTAGATCTGCGCATGCGCGAACTGCGTAAACAACTCCCTATACCCCTGTGCTATCCATCAACACAGCTTTTAAGCAGTTTGCGCTTGCGCGTAATGATGAGACCAGTGCATCTACCCATCTACCTGCGATCATATTATTTGGAACCTCAATTTGAAAAAATTTGGGCCTTTTGTTTCTCTTCACTATATTTTAAAAACCATAGTGGCCTCTCCTGATGAATGTACAATATGTATGTTACCCTTTTTGGCCGTAGTATTCATAAGAATCAGTATAGGTATGTCATGTTTTAGCTACTTGAGGTTTCTCGATCTTTCCTAACATTTTGGCCTACCTCTGTTTCCAATTCAATTCGACCCCAATTATGATTCCTCCTATTTTATTTTCAGTGGCGTTGGAGCGTATTCCGTGATGGCACTTATAATATGAATCAACGATGGTGGGAATTAAGACTACAGTATCAAGGGATTGTACCTCCGATTGCTCGAAATGAAAATGATTTTGACCCCGCTTCGAAATATCACATAATTGCCGATATTCCTTACATAAAGTAAGGTCAATAATGAATCTAATTTTCTCGCATGAAATATAATTATAAGAAATGAAAATATGTATCATAAAATTATCGATATTTAATTAAATATTCTTCTCTTTTCAGGTATTTTATCAGTCTTATAATACAATTTCAGCTTCATGAAAGTGTTTGTATCGCTGCTGGTCATATTGGACCTTTACACACGTGCGATATTTATCGATCAAGAGAAGCTGGCAAGTTATTAAGGTAAATGGTGCGCGAAATGGGCCCGACTTAATTCATCACCTCTCTCTTTCTTCTCTGGTTTGTACAACAAATACTCACTATCTTATAATGTTGTATCAGTGAAATCATGTCCGTTGGATCCTCTTCGTCATGGCGTGAAGTTATCAAATTAGCTACCGGCGGTAGAAGCAGTTCTTTGGATACCAGACCACTTTTGGAATACTTTAAACCATTACATAAGTGGTTAGAAATGCAAAATCAAAATGAACCAGTCATCGGATGGAGTAACTCGAAAATTGAGACAGGTAAGTACCAACGCATGTACTGCGCATGCGTCAAATTAAAACCAGTAGTAATAGCACGGATAAGAATTAATATGAACGAAATTAAATTTATTTTCAAGTATTTGGTTTAATCGGGCATTAAGTGATCGAAAAAAATATTTGTTAGAAGCTAACCATAGTACTGTAAAATTTAGTACTTTGAATTCCAAATTAAGTAGGCCTATACTTGAATAAAAAGGAACAAATTTATGTAATACATGTTTATTTTGACAAGTTTAATAAAAAAGGCAAATTCTAAGTACGACTGAAGCTAAGTCATAGCCTCCTTGGGTGTGTCACTAATCAAGCAAATAAAATGAAAAACGGTTGATAATACTTATTTCATATACCTACTTTTATATAATGGTATAGTAACAAATCCTAGCAGGGTTACCACAGTTGTTATATTAAAAAAGTTGGAATTTTGCTACTCCAACAACTATGTATACATGTAAACTAGGCATAGAAAAAAAATGCAACAGAAATCTGTCCAAGTTGTAGTACTCTTATACAATAGCATACCTATTAATGAAGTAATGCCAACATGTGAGAAATACAATAAAATACCCAACGACACAATAATGAAGAAAATAATCGACCCATAATTATGATTCACACCACCATGACTTCTGCGGCATAGGTTATAGCATAGGTATAAAAGATTGGTAATTTATGTATGAATGAATTTAATTTTTCAGCTCAGTTCGAACCTTGGGAACGCGGAAGAGCTAATATCAACAGCCTATCGTTCTGGAGCGTTTTATTATTTAATTCGGTGCTATTTAATTTATTGGTTTTTACGTTTTAAGCGATTTGTACACGTTATGTAGTATTTGTTAATCAAAAGCTTATTTCCATATTTATGGATTTTATTATTACTTCGTCTAGTTACGAGAACAATCGTGTGTTACAGTTCCGTTTGCGTTCGACTATAGGTGCAAGAAGTATCTATGAAGCCATGATCGTATTTGCAATAAATGTGAACAAAGTTTTCCCTTTTCGAATAAATTTTAGAGGCTTTGAATAGTAAATTTTGAAGAAAAGAAATTTCTCTCGGAACATTAAACTGATTAAAAATAACCTATTAAAAAATTAAACTTTTCAAAATATGCCAATTGCTTTATTTACAATTCGTGGCATCGATAATGGAGATTTCTTACCTGATAACCATCATCATCACTGCAGATACGTTTCATATCGCTTATTTGTAAATACGGTTTACTTCAATTCGAGATTTTTTTCGTTGCTACTAATCAAGGATAAAAGTTTACGCACGTATTTAATTATTTCAATTCCAAGTGTGCCGCGGTACTGTTCATTGTTGAACATGTCGAACGATGCATGCTGCTGCCAGTGTTCGCCTTCGAGTTTAGCGAAATTATCGCATTTTTATCGCTAATCGTTCGTTCCAAGTTGCAGTTAACGTAAAGCTGAAAGAACTCGCGACTTTTTTTTACGTATTTCGCGATTTCCGAATTTTAAGTCGAAATTCAACGTTGTGTCTAACATGCGAATGGAATTCAGTAAAAATGTGAGTATATGATAGAATTACAATTTTTGGCATTATGTGGTGTAAAATTAGCTCGAAGTTGATGTTTTATGCATTATTGATTTGTAGGTATTTGCAGAATTTTATTTCGCGTTTAATTCTGAAAAACATATTTCTCAAGAAAATTTATGCGTACTTAAATCTTTTATTATTGCATCCTAGGCTGTGTGTTGCTTAAGGTTGCTGTGAATTATCGATTCAAGTTTCGGATAGGAAAAACCTATACTATGTAGTCTATTTAAGTAACACGCGTGTTTACATTATTAAAATGCGATAGGTTGCAATGTACGTGCGACAAAAGGCACGTACCTATAGTTTTGATAAGGCGTTCTGATACCTCTATGTTCTTGAATAATATCAAAAAAAACATTGATAACGTTGAAAGGTTATATATTTGTAATGTAGGCGAGAATTTCAACTTTCGTATTACTAAATTATTTACGTTGGACATAGAAAATTTTCTTCCTGATGAACATTTAATTTGTCATAACGAAATCGATAAAATACTTTTTTATTTTGTTTTATTGGCCATTTAATTTGTATATCCATTTTTGCAATGTATGTACATATTATATTCTAACGAGCATTTACGTACTTATTATGTACATATCCTTTATTGTTGCATAATATGTACATTTTATTAATAGGCAATAAAACGAATAAAATGAAATAAATATCACGTGCATCGAAGAAAATCTTGTTGACCGTGAATAAGTGGTTCGTCAAAGCACGTTGATATTCATTGTGACATAATTTTACGTATTCCAATTTTCCATTGTTTAGGAATTTTTTTACGAATATTAAAAATAATTTCGGAGTTTGAACCGTGATTATTAAATTTCTTTTTTTGATAGGTAGGAAGGAGATGATGTTTCGATTAAACATTGTTTCTTACGTTGCCGAATATTATGAGGTAATCAATTTTCGTAGAATTATTCAGTCGATAAAAACTTATTTTAAATGTTTCCAAGATGAAAGTTTAGTAGGCAAATGAGTTGGTAAAATTCTAACAGTAACAACATAAAAATAAAATTTTGTTTTTTACCAAAGATAGGGATGAGAATGAATGAATACATTATTTTAATAAAAAATCGCGAATATTGTATAAAAAATATTTAAAAATGAAGAGATATAATCTTTCGCCTTAAAATGTAAGTAGGTACAAACCCAAAAAATTCAATCAACCATGTTTACTAATATTCATTGAATTTTTATGGTGTAATGAATAAATTTGTAACTTTTATTGCGTTTGTTCCCTTAATATAATTATGCTAGCCACTACATTTTCGAAGAATATTGAATAAGAATTGAGAATGTTTAAATTACACTTTTTGACAAGTGGGGCTCGTTCACCTTATATTTCATGAGAGAAATTCTTAGAGCTCGAGATATGGGCCCCTTTTTGCGGTATAGACAATTATTTTACTCTCTGTTATCGTTGTAAAGAATGGAAAAACATGTTCCTTTGCTTCGCACTGTGTATGGCAACATAAGCCAATATTATCATCTCTATTTTTTCAGTGAAGAGGTGAGATCATGATAGTTACTGAATAACCTCAAAATGACGTCATAAAAAATTTCAGCTCCCCTTAACTCAAGTCTAAACGTTTAATTTTTTTTTTTTTTCAAGAAAAAAAAATTTTGCTCATTTCCAACAATGGTTGGCAAATGAGTAATTTATAATCGTGTACGCAGTACAGGCCAAATTTAGGCTTTCTCGAACTTAGGAGGCAAAATATGCTCGATTTTTGTTTTCAAAATTTGAGCTTTGTTCAGGGACGTACCGAACCTTGGCTTTTGGAAAGTTGGTAAATTTGACCACTTGTGCAGTATTTAAATTTTTTGAAGACTAACAAGACTGTGCATCATATTTTTTTGTGGAGCAAAAAAAAAAAAAAAAGGTCAACAGTTGCAACAGTTGGTAAAATTTCATGAGTTGGCAATTTTTGGTTTTCTCTCTCCCCCCTGAAGAAAGTCTTCGGTACGCCCCTGGCTTTGTTAAAATATCTATATGAAGTCATTTTGAAGCAAGAGGAGTTTAGTAAAATGAAAAGTGTGAGATAAAAATTAGTTCTTTCTCGTGTCCAAAATAGTTTAAATTAAGTTAATACTGCGCACACGACCAGTAAATCACCTATTTGTCGTTCATTTTTGAAAATAACCAAAATTACTGTTTTTTGAAAAAATTTAAAAGCAGTCAACATCTCTTGCATTTTGGAAAAATTTATTTCTAAAATTTTTCCCAGTTTTTGAATAACAAGACATGACTTTGAAATGTAAAAAAAAAAATTTAATTCACAGATTTTTTTTAATTTTTAAAACTTTTAATTCATTTTGAGAAATTTAAAAATAGAGCCATGAGGCTAAAATGTTTATGACGTCCTATTGAGGTCATTTAAAAAATATTGTAACCTCGCTCCTTCACTTTTCAAAAAAAAATCGAGCCATCCTACTGAGCACGGCCCTGTACTAGTTTCAGTCCAATTTACCTACATCTTCAAACATCTTCGACTTTTTTCCCCTTATATTTACTTAAGAAGTGTATTGAATTGAGCAATTTTAATTGAAGGTAATTAATAGGGCAGTATAAACTATGAAAATTGATGAGATAAAGATAATTACCAAATAGCCCTCAGAAAAGTCGAAAATAATTTCAGTTCTCAAGTATAATATACAAACACTTGCCAAAATGAACTCAAATTTGTAAAAAATTGGAAATATCATTAAAATGAATTTTTGTATTATATTTGAATTTTTTGTGACTTCGAAAGTTACACATTGTTACCTATACACCGAAAGCTTTTTAGCTGATATTTATTTCTTTTTTTCAAAATTTAATAGGTATAAACATTTTTTTACAGTTTTTTGAAAACCCCGTAATTTTGTGTACTTTTGAAGATTAATAATTTATAGGCGATTCGTGTAATATAGACTTGATCTGAAAGCTTTTAGTTGCCCAATTATGGTATTATTTCAAAATAATGTCATTTTTGTTCAGATGTCTTACAACGAAATAATTCATACTGCTGGAACCTCTGTGAAGTAGAAATTGGAAATATTTTGTCTACCAAAGTCCTGAAGTCCTTAGATCAAATTCATACTATGTGCTTTACCAGTGCCGGTTTTAGGATCGGTGCTGGGGAGGGAGGTCAATTCCATTAAGTTAAGTGGAAAAGATAGTAAATTGTTATAATTTCAAAAAAGTTTCTTCAAACTCCTAAAAAAAAGAAAGCAAAGAAGCTTTTGGGAGGGTTAGACACCCAACCCCCCTCCCCTTGAACCGGCTATGTGCTTTACCCATAAATTACTCATTCAATATTCGTTTTTAATAATTCGCTTAATATGTAGAATTTTTTCAAAAAAAATTGAAGATGTTTGAGCCTCTCTAAATTTGAATTTAAAAATAGTGTCTATTAGTCTTTAAGTAACAAAGTTTTACAAATAAATTTCAACTTGCCAAAAATTGATTTAAAAAAAAAATTGAAAATATAAACCTACTTTGATAATAATATTCCCATCCACAATAAGAAATGTAATTCTTTCAGGCTTTCTGGGAGACGACTGCTTTCTACGCTCCTTGAATTTTTTGAAAAAAACCGAAAGCTAACTCTCTCAATTTATTGAATGTGCTCAGAAAAAAGTTCACTATTTCAAACTCTTTCTCTAGATAAAAAAATCGAAAAATTGTCTAAAAATTTTTATACTTCAAAACTTGAAAGCATTCGTAAATGAAACTGATAATTTCCCAAAATGGGTAACATGTTGAAAAACAAAAAAAAATGATAAAATGACCCTATTTAGAAAAATGTCTAAATATAAAAATTTATAGAAAATACATTTGAACCAGACAGGCCATTGTGGATCATCCAGAGGTTAACGTATTTCATATTTATCCTTCAAAACATACCCCGTCTCTAATGAGTATATTTCTCCATGCGCTCTTCGTTAAATAGAATATTATACTTGGAATAAATTCTTAATTTGAAATTACGATCGTTCCATGGCTAGAACACATTTCATTATCGACGTTTTGTAGGGTCTAATCATCGCGATTAGGTAATGATTAATTAATTTACCAATATTTTCCATTTTATAATTAATATACGATTAGGATGTGATAAAATTAAACGGAGAATATATGAATCACCTTTTGCTGCTTGTTATGCCGTAGTTAGAATTTGATATGTGTGCGATATTAAAGGTTCGGCGAGCAGTTCGCGTTTGAAATAATTTATTCGAAATGGTGAATTTTAGTATAGGTAGTTATACTTTAACTATTAGTGCTGAAACATGGGATTCGTACATAGAGTAGGTTTAGTAAAATAATTTACTTATTTACGTTTCTAAAATATATGGATTTTTCATTTCAGTAATATAACGTTCAACAGCTAATATTTGCTTTGATGAAGGTATAAGTTGGCGTAGGTACCTACATATATTTTTCACAAATTTTTTTCTCCTCTGTATTCGTAAATCAATGTCTAGAATACTTACTACGTACATGAAGAAAAATTTTGTACTATGTGTGCTAATTTATGTTCACGTATTTTTCTCCAGGAAAGAACAAGATAGCAAAGAAAGCTGCCGTCGAGAAGTGTACAGTTACTTATGTCTGCTATTTCTAACCCTACAGAACGCGGCTTACACTATAATTCTAAAATATGTATTCTTGCAAGACAAAATATTCATCACCACGACGGCCATCTGTCTATCAGAAGTACTGAAAGTGTTCTGCAGCTTAATGTTAATGATGATGTTCGAAAAACCATGGACCAAAATTGGCACCTTATTTTACAACTCCGTAATGAAAACTCCCCTAGACACGTGTAAAATGTGCATCCCAGCAATAGCCTACGTTGTAATGAATAATCTATCTTATACGTCTAATAAATATCTGGACGTTATTACATTTCAAATAATTAGCCAGCTAAAGATTCCTATGACGGTGTTTTTTTCCATTATATTGCTACGCTCTACGTACCGAAGACTGCAGTTTTTATCCATAATCGTACTCACAATCGGTGTTGTAACCGTACAATACACTGACTCTAATAGAGAGTCTTCACATAAGTCCATCCACAATAATATAACATTTCAAACTACCAATGTCACCACTCTTCAGACCGCCAATATCACCATACCTCAAAGCAGCAATGTCACCACCCTCCAAACCAACAACGTCACAAAAGAATCGTTGCTGTCTAAATACATGGCTAGTGAAAAATTTATAGGATATACTACAGGCATCGCAGCTTCCGTTATATCCGGATATGCTGGCGTATATTTCGAAAAAATACTAAAAACTACCACCCTATCGGTATGGGCCAGGAATGCGCAGTTGAGTTTGATATCAGTACCGTTGTCTTTTGTGCAAACTTATACGTGGGATTACGGTAGGGTGAAAAAAGACGGTTTTTTTTACGGTTATTATAACCTCGTCTGGATTATAATTGTTTTACAAGCCACCAGCGGCTTGACAGTAGCTTTATCGGTCAAACTTACCGATAATGTATCCAAAGGGTACGCAACATCAGCGTCTATATTGTTGTCCGGATTTATATCAACTATTATTTTTCATTATCGCTTTGATTACTTTTATGCTTGCGGCGCGGCTCTAGTCATTTTATCTATACCTATGTACACGTTTTCGTTTTCACTTTCAACCAAAATTCTACCAGAGAAGATCGACTACGAAGGAAAAGAATGTTATATATGAAGGCGCCCAGCGGTCTTATTTAAAATGTCCGCACTTGTGGTAAGAATTTTTTTTTTTCAATCATTTTCGTTTCATTCATCTTTTTTTGTTGACATATGTCCCACATGGAGACAATCACGAGGTCATAAGAGGAAGGAAATGAACAAAAACAAACTCAATCATAATATTTTATTTTGTGATTATATAACCATATTTATATTTTTTCCATGGACCCTAACAGCTCCTTAAAAAAGTTTGAATTTATGTAAAACCTCCTTTTTCCTCTAATCGAATCTGGTTGACATATGATCTAATATGTATTAGAGATGCTTTCGGATTTTCATTCATCAATTTCGATTCTGAGTAATGAAAAAGTGATTCAATTTCACAACTTTCAGCGAATCCTCGTAATGAATTAACGCTTCGATTCGTTATATAATTATATAAACTCTACTTATCGCGAATACTTGCTTTTCAATCGCGTACAATATCCAACGTGCATGTCTTATCTTACTCGCCTCTGATAATAAATTTTTTATTTGAAACGAATAATTAACATAAATGATTGTCCGCGTGCTCAATTCGCAAATAACCACCTGTGTGCTTGCGTATAAATACGTGGAAGCATCTATTATATTTCTATTGTTTATATTTTTTACCTAATTTTTTTTTTTTTTATATTTGTTTTCAATCATTTTTCTTTTTAATTCCAATATCAATAATTACAATTTTATTTATTTTTTATTTTTAGGTCGTTAAACACGAAGTCGCAATGCTGTTTTCAATGCAATCGTTTGAAACACGGCCATAAAAGTTTAACTTTTTCGCAATCATATTTACGTGGACGGCTGTGATGTGTAACGCCGAAAGTAGATTACTTTCGAGTTCCCATTGAGATTTTTCTTAGGTAATGGGAAGAATTAATTTAAATTATACCTAAATATATATATTATAGGATTTAAAAAAATTATTTTATACTTCAAGTTTTTATTAATGAGGAAATAAAAATCGTTTTATTTTTTATTTTTAATATGATATAAAATATATGTATATGTACGTATCGTTTATCAATGTTCCTATAATGTAAGATTTACAGCACTTATAGGTATGTACATGTATGTAGTATTTGTACGGGCCTTCTTAAAATGATTATTATTTTTTTTTTTAATTTATTTAAATTTCAAATCGAATGCTATGTAAAAATAATTGTTGAAAAATAATATTTTGAAATTTATATCAATGGTAGATGTATTCATTTTAGGGGGGTGGGTAGTAGGAGAATTTATTTATCGTAATTTCAAATAATTCATTCCGAGTCCAGTTGTGAAATATATAATTATGTACTCAAATATACACCTTAACGTAGTTCATATTCTATGAATATTTAATAATTATTATTCAAAAAATTTACCGGAGGAATTTTAATTACCTAAATTGCAATTTCACTGTACATTGATTTTCAAATACTTAATCAGTTCGATTCTACGTATCTCGAAGAAATCGAAAAATAAAATTATTACGACGGTACCAATTCGATATCTAATTTTTAATGGCCCAGTATTCGTAATATTTTTTTATGTATTATTTTTTCGTTAAATTGCATTTATTCGTCGTAAATATTTTGTATTTTGGTGTTCATTTAGCTCATTATTATCCAGTATAAACCTATAAGTACTTATGTTAAGACAAATGTGGCGAATGTTGGTATTGAAAATTTTCTAGTTTAGCAGTACTAGTAGGATTGTTTTTGTTCGTTGTTTATGTACGTGAATCTGTGAATAATATCTTTTAATTTTTAAAATTAATATTTATATTTGCCAGTCAGTATTGTTATAATTTAAAGAAAATTATTTTTGAGATGGGAAGCATTATTGGATATTTACTTCACTACTTGTGGATTCAAACGATGAAATGCGTTTATAGTATATGCCAATGGATATTTCAGCTCATCTATCATCTAGTTATTAACATACTGCTATTTACTTTCATGGAATTCGTGAAATTAATTCGATTTGTTTATGAAAAACTAAAAAGAGCTATAGTGCATTGTGTAGTTGCAGTAATAAACGCTTATAACTCAATTCGTAAGCACTGAGATTACTTACTTCGTTAAATAATTGTTTGATTAATTTTACCATCGTGTGATGTATCATTCACTCATCTACAGCTGATAATGTCTGAAGCTGGCCTATGAAAAGTCATGTAATTATCATGGAAATAAGATAGTTTCGAGTAATTATGAAAATTAATATTAATAATTGGAATAATAATTTATGCCCATTTGGCCTACGAAAAGTCATGTTATTATCATCGAAATAAGATAAGTTCGAGTAATATATGAAAATTAATATTAATAATTGGAGTAATAATTTATACCAAACAACTATGTCTGTATAGTCTATGTAGTTACATGAAATAGGTATTCATTAATTTTTTATTTTCCATCTATACTTATTGTAGTATCAGCTCATCAAAAATCGTGCGTTAGATTTTTTTTTCAAATTAAATTTAGGTCATTAGAAATGTAATACACCAAATTGAAAGCTATTATGTTATCTCATATTATAATTTAAAGGGTATTTATACTGGTGATAAATGATAATACCTTTCTTAAATTCTTTCACTAGGATATAAGATGATCGATGTTTTATGTTATATAAAACACAATTGACTCATTAGAAAAAACGTTTATTGTAGATGCAATACATTAATAAAAAAAAATAAAAAAAAGAAAGAAAATAACCGAATATTACATTGACCAACAAATGTTAGCGTTACAACAAATATAGAGCGTTAAAAAAATTAATACTGTTTTAGTACGTGTTCGAAAAATTAATTCTAATTATTTGTAAATTTCAAAAATATTCTATTGTGTGGTTTAAGTGTAATTGTTAATACGAATTACGAACTGAATATAAAAACGTACATAATAAACCTTAACCTAAAACACATTGGTATTAAAAAAAGATACGAAGTAACTTTAAAATATAATGTTAACACTGAAAAAAAAGTTAAATAAAAAAACATTCAACTATACAATAATTAAAGCGTGAAATATTTATATAATTACCCTTATAAAATGGCATTTCCGAGTACATAGATTAGTTGGGTAGTAATTTTATAACATATTAAATGAGAAAGTTGATTAATTAAGATATGTAATATCATATTTTTTTTTATAAATTAGCGCGCGTACACGTCGTCGTCGCGAGAGAAAGTTGTCGTTTTCCGGTCAGTATTCGAATTGGGTGTTTTTAAAAATTAATAACGATTACTGGTTTTAAAAAAAATTATCGAGTGATTAGGACTTATTTAGTTGATTGATTACAAAAAATGAAAGTTCAAGTATAGAAAGTTTTGTTCCTGGAAAAGAATAAATTTTCTTTACCGCAAATATATTCAAAGGTATACAAATAACAAAGATATAAAAAATTGAAAAAAATTGACACATATTCGAACAAATATGAAGTAAACTTGAGACTACTTTAAAAGAAAATATTTACTTAATTTCAAATTAGGTACCTGTTAAATGAAACCATTTGTGGTGAAATTTTGATTTTAAAATACCTATAGAACATTGTTATTCTTTTTGATTTCATCAACAAGTTTTCTTCATATTCTCTTAAAAATTTATTCCGCGAATAAATTCAAAAATTCAAAAGGGTTTGTACAAAAAAAATCAATTACAAAATTAAAAAAAAACATAACAATAACATATTACACATATTATATGGCAAATGTTTAATAATTACAAATAAATAAATAGAAAAAGAAATAAATAAACGATCCAATAAATAAACAAATATATAAATACACAAAATAATTAATGGTAGACTGGTTTTAAGACGTTCATTGAACACCAGTAATCGTTTGTAACCATGGTTTATAATATGTTGTTCGCATATACACACCAGGTAAATAAGGAGCGGCACATTTGATACCGTGGGAAACAGTGGCTACTAATACCCAATGACCATCGCTTCGTTCTACCATTAATGGTCCGCCGCTGTCACCCTGTGAAAAAGGAAACAATGTTATTAAAATCATAATTTCGAATTTTAAAAGTTTTCGAGCTAAAAAGTTGTGACATAATAAAAAGCAGGTGGTGATTTCAATTTTTAATTCAGTAAATAAAACATTGTCTTTTCAAATAAATAAGACATGACGTCATAAAGTTAATCATTTACACGACTTTACAAAGACGCATTGTACTTAGTACATTATTTTCAATGACTCATTGCTTTGCTTTTACGTGCCCAATAATGTGAATGTATCAACAATGTCGTGTTTTTTTACCAGAAAAATATTAGGCGCGGAGTGGCATTAATTTTGTTTAGAAAAGTTCCGAATTTGGGTTTCGAGAAATCGAAATCAAGTATCAACCGATCAACATGTGGTAGAAATTAATGATGTGAAATATCTTAATTTTCGTTATAAGTAATTATTTTGTCTTTTGTTTGATGTGTGGAATTCGTTATTTGTGAGTTGGTGATCGTGAATTTCCAATCTTGTGCGTGTGTTCGGTATTTAGTCTAAATTTAATAATCAGATAATAATGCGAAACGACCAAAAATAGATGATGAGTGTTAGAATATAATGCCTGAATGAAGATATTTATATGACAGTTAGGATCTTTGTTGCTGAAATTAAACGGTAAGTCTTTTCTGTAATTTCATTGTATTATGTTTCATAATTATTGTCTCACTGAATAGGGATTCGATAAATTAGGCATTGCCTATCCGCCATCATCATATTTCATGATTTGCGTACTATTCAGTATTTGCATTCTCACAACTAAAACAGTATTTACAATTAAAACGTACTTCGCAAGAATCTCTCTGTCCATTTGCATATCCTGCGCAAAGGAAACTCGAAAGAATTACTTTGGAATGACCGGCGGTCTGAAACATTTCTTGACAAACGCGATTCTCTATAACTGGAACTTGTACTTCCTGTAAAACACTGGGCACTCCACCACCTAAAAAGAAAAAAATATGTAGAAAAAAAATATATCATCATAAAGTCGAAGATAATGAAAATAGTTTACTACAGTAGTTTGAAACTGTTTAACAAGTTTATCGAACCGGTTAAACACATTTAAACATGTAATCAACCAGAAAAATGAACCGATTCAAGTACTTATTTGGTTGTTGATTCTCCGACGAGTGGATAAGTAATTTCGCTTCCTTTATAATGGTTTATATTCTATCGTGAATAGTTGGCCGTTAAAAATATTATGACAGTGAAGTTTTGGTAAACGTTTCGATTTGTATATAATTTTTTCGTCGAAATTGAGCTCAAATGAATTTGTTTCGCAATAAAGTTTTACATGATAGGAATTCGCTACCATTTCAATTCCATGACCCGCGCTATAATTTGAAAAACCGGTCGAAGAACTTACCATATTTTAATCGGCCCCAGCCGGTCACAGTGGCCATACGACCAGTAAAATCTTCATCATCTTCGGGCATACAAATGGGCACAATATGAGAATCAAATTGAATTGGTGATTCTAATTCTAATAACGCAATGTCGTTCTCAAAAGTTCCGGCATCGTATTGCCGATGGACTATGACTCTTTTAACATTTTTACTTATGCTACGTTTCGATTCTACTTCACCGCTGATATCGTATTCTCCGAATACGGCTACTAAATTGGCTAAGAACCTGCGAATCAAGAAAGTAAATTGTGATTAAGTTACTATTGAAGGAGAATACATTGATTTTGATTTCTATACTTACCCTGGTTGACAGTGGGCTGCTGTAATGACGTATTTATTGGTGATTAGTACACCGCCGCATTTATTTTTGGTAAACAAACCCAACCATGTTGCTTCGCGGACTAAAACTTGCCATGGCCATTCGCCGAAGGTTGAGCCTTTACCTCCGACAATTCTACCATTTTTACGTGCCAGTGGTCTAACACCGCATTCTATAAAAATATTACGATATTAGCTGGTATCGTGGAATAATCGAGGACTCAGAGTAGGCTATGATAAGACTTCGACTTGATTTTGTAGTCGCTTGCTCACTTCTGTAAAATCTAACCTCCTTCTATTCCTCACTCTGCAACAGTTTCTAAACACTGCTCCAACTCTAGACTAAAACTGTATTCAAAAGTTTACTTTGACTCTTACTTGATTCCCACTTCACTCTTTGATTCCAACAGTTATTTTCAAACTTGATTTCACTATAAAATCTCTTTGCCCTCGAAAATAATGATTTTAGTCTATTAATATGTTTTGATTGCATGAATTACCTCGTCTGTAATCAGTATGCTCTTCGTTACCATTACTACCTTTGACAGTAGTGAAGAAGGCTTCTTCCTCATCCACAGTCGAACTCGAAGGAGATTCTGTCGATGAAGAAGCTGACGAGATTGAAATAGTTGTGGTAATTTTGATTGGTTTTCTAGTCGGTAAACTGATGGTACTCTGTGCCGTTGAGGATGGTTGGAACAGTAGCACTGGTGTAGCTAAAGTCGGCTTCTTCGTAGGCTTTTTGGTAAGAACTGTGGTAGTTACTGGTAACGTTGTAATGGCTGGCTTATTGGCTGGTCTAATGGTCGAAGGTTTTGCTGGAGATCCTGTTGGCTTTTTAGTTGGCCTTTTCGTCACCGTTGTCGGTTTCTTGGTTGGACCCCCATTATTAATGGTCACATTGTTCGTAGATTCACCGGTAATCAGAACCTTTTCCAAGTCTTCAAAATTACCTTGTAATGACTGCACGATTTTCTCTACGAACACGTGTACCTTATCTTCTAATGTTTTGTCAACGACGAATTGCGGCGTTACTTCTGTCTCTTCGTCGCCGAATGTTGTAGTTGACGTAATCAACGGATTTTCTTGTTGCGTCGCCGTTAAGTTGACATTTGGGTCTCGTACTGGCGGAAAAGCTATTAGATCTTCGGTGGAATTTATGAATACGTTTGTGCCCGGATATAAAGGGCGTGTGGGGTTATCTTCGAAATACAGCTGTGGCGTGGTGCTGAATAAATTACTACTACCATGTGGTTTTATCGTCACATAACTGGTAGTGGATACTACTGGCACAGAAGTAGTAAATGATGGAATCGGCGCTGGACTATACACTGGTTTGATTATGGTATCAGCGGCGTTCAAATTCGAGCTAAAAACAGGCTTAGCTGTTGTCACAATGGTGGTTTGCATAAAACTCGATGGGATTGTAGACGTTAATGTTGGCTCGGATTGAGGTTTCAACGTATATAGTGATGCTGATTGAGTTATTTGGGTTTTCAATGGAGGTTTATGAGTTGTCGTAAACGGCGACGTTGAATATATTATACTCGGTTTAATCGACGTTCCTACCTCGCTGTAAATCGGTTTCGATATGTAACCCGCGGTTACTGGTCGAATACTGCTATACGATGCTTGAGATGGTTTCGCTGTGATTAATAAGCTGTACGAGGGTTTTTCTGAAGCAGAATTCAATGGCTTCGGTGAATACGAAGGTTTAATGTATGGTTTACTTGAGCTGGAACCACCTTGAGAAGGGAAATGGTAACTAACGTTGTAACTGGCTGTTGTAGAATAACTATATACAGGTTTCTTTTGCGGACTACTGCCAGTATCTTGAGCCGAGGTCAGCACAATGACCGTTGGCGCTGATTCGCCAGCGTTATTCTGCGGCTTCGGCGTAATCTTCACTTCGGGTGTTACGTGAAACGACGGTCCTGGAATATGATGGACCGTAGTGCTCGGCAACGATGTACTCGATGACTTGGTATCCGCGTATGAAACATGAGTCACTGGTTTAGTGGAATAATATGATGAGCTGCTCTTCTCCGGATTATTCTGCACCGAAAGCCAAGTATAAAATGATTGCGTCGGTGGAGTAGACATTTCCGTTTCCATCTCAGTATTGAATTTCGTATCGTTCAACAACCATAGAATATGATTGATGGAATTATTCGAGCCATACTTATGGACACTGTCCGCTGTCAACGTCGGTACCCGTATAAGATTTTCATCATCGTCGAACACATCGTTCTTATTTGTAAAACCACCAGTATGAAAATTTGGCCTATATGACGTCGTACCATACGCATGTTTATCAGTACTTCTTACTGTCGTATACGGTGACACGCGAGTAGTCTGCGCGTACGAGGGGTTATATTTAGAAGATGAAAAATTCGGACTAAACGGTTCTCTGCTGCTGGATGTGGTGAAATATGGCTTCGGCGTCGACGAAACATGATTATCGGGCAGCGGCATTTTGCTAGCGAACGACATGGCCAAATCGAAAATCTGACTAGGACTGATCGAGTTAGTCTGCGCGCCAGACGGTGTCGTCCATTTTTGATGATAGGATGTGGCGCGTTTATTCATATCCATCTCGTCAGTATCATGTACTTTGGTATCATAGATATCGGTTTCGGGTAATGGACTAGTGTGCATATATAATGGCGTTTGTTGTTTAGAAAAGAATAAAAAATCATCCGGACTATATACATTTTGTACAACGGTGCCGTTTTTGTATAACAGAAACGTTTCTTCGGGCGAATGCTCTATATGCGGTTTTAACAGTGTAGTTGCACGATCCGACGACGAAGATTGTGAAAATGAGAACGGTTTCGATGATGTTATATCTGGTACGTCGACCGTCGATAATGACACTCCCGACGGCAGTTTACAACATGTTCCGTATAAGAAACCGTCCATGCAGGAGCCCACCACCGTTCCCGCTCTTTGTGTGCATTCGTAATTGAACATGCAAACACCGGTGTTTTCTTTCTCCGGCGACGACGTGTCTTTGCATGGTTTCGGAAGGATTTTGTAACCACCAAATTTGCGTCCTGAAATGTGAACACAGATGTTAGAAAATGTTCAACATTGACATGATGAAAATGTTAATTTTCAAGTAAGTAAATTGCAAAAAATGGAAACAATGGTGATTCTAATAAAAATTTGTTATGAATTCAAATGATATTGCAGTAATCAAAGATGTTATTGAAATGTTTTGAAATGTCCCAAATAATTTTCAAGCTGTCCTGATCAAATTTTTGAAATACGTCAAAGTTTTGGTATCTTTGCCCTTCAGAATGACCACGCTGAAATACTCTATATCCAAATGATTGTATTATTTCCAAGTTCCGAATTTCGTCAAAAAATCGATTTAGTATATTTTCATCCATATTTTCATTCATTTTCTGATTCCACTCAAATTTTCACTTCGTTTTCGAATTAAGTAGTAAAAAACTACTCTTTATAGTTAACAACGAAATTTTCAAGCATCATGCCACATTTATATGTAGTAAAATCTGAAGATATACTCCAGACCTCACACACGTTTATACAGAGTGTCTAACCCTCACAAGCTATGATATCTACGCATGAATATGATTAGGTGAATAAAATTTTAACGCACTTCAATTCCATGATCACAAGTAAGTAAATTCAATTATTGACATTAATTTACGTGATACATATTTCGTTGTTGGCCACTTTCATTATGTTTCATTAATGGAGGTATTTTTCCCATTCATTCTAGAATTATTTTTTAATTTTCATCGTAAACTAATTCTATAATAAAAAAAATAATTGTTTGTTTATTTAATGTCGCATTCAACCCTATTGGTTATTCGTAATGGAGGAAAGTGATAAGCCTTAGAAATACTTAAGATTAAATGAAGTTTATTATTTTAATTAAATTTAAAAACTAGAAGATTCTCTGGTTCTCCAAAGTCTTTTTAAGGTTCTCCTCAAGTCTCCATTATAGTTGCTAATTGATTAAATTTTTAAAAATCTGTTTTATCTATTAATTTAACTTTTTCCTCTCAAAATTTTTTATTAGAACAATGCTAGCACGACACTGCCCCATCCTGTTTAAAATTTCGAATCACAAAAAAGACGTATTTGAATTAATTACAAACTATCTAATCTCCTTGAAGATCTTATTTCAGTTACGTGAGAAATGAGAATACTTTCGTTGACTAGTAGACGATATTTTCACAACGTATTCATTCAAGGTCATTACAGTGAGAATTAGAACTTGTGAGTGCATTGTGATAGCCAACGTTACGTCTTACGCTAACAAGTGAAAATGAAAATTTACATGGATACTAGTTGGAAGTTCACTTACCTTGGTGAAAATATGGCGAAAGAGCAGAAAAAGCGGAAATGCGTTCATTATTGTATATTGCACTGAAACAAAGTATTCCCGGCAAGGGCGGTAGAATCACAGCTAACCAATACGATGACAGTAGCTGTAAGGCTACCACCCGATCTGGCATCTTAATCCAAACATCCTGCAAAAAAAAAAAAAAAATTAACACCATCATATTACCAGTGTATATCAGAAAGGTGACTGGACATTAGAAAAATAATGTAAGACACAGAGTATTTGACCCAATGACCAATATTAGCATCTGAGATCGTAATCAAATGCGCGATGATTGCCTGATAAATTAACTTTCACGTGTTAACATTAGCAGTGTGGGTTCGCAGATACCAAATAGCGAGTATATCCAAATTCCATTCGTATCTGAAGATCTAAAGCGTTGGCGTTGTGTATCTTGTCATACTCTAAAGAAGGGCACAGCCGTACAGGTCGACAGGCGTAGGCATTATTCGTATAAAATTTCCCGTAATTTCTAATTATAATGGGCTGTATAGCGTGAATTGTACTTCCGTCGGCGGGCGTGCAACTTGCCTTCGGCGTTTACACGAATCATTAGATTTATTGTAAATCACCTCGGCGACAAGATCGACGACATTGTAGGCTCACCCTTATTACCGAATGAAAGTACAAGACGCGATCGCCTGATCTAATTTAAAAAGTGAAAACTACCAACCAAAAACCGCAACTTTACGAGTGAAAATGACGCCACCGCGTTAGGTATCATCGAGCTACGTGCTATATGTCAATATGAGTCGGATGTAGATGTTATGTCCAATTTAACATATCATTATGTCGGTCGTGAACGAGAGGAAAGAAATGTACTCGGTAAAAGTATTTAGAATAATGGGAAAATATAACCATAGATATGATGGGACACGTATAGCACCGTACAGGACACCACGAAATAGTATTCCAGCTTTCACCTACGCAACGCCGCTGTATAACGTTATACATATAGATTAAAGTTTAATGTGTCGCAGCAATGAAGCTCTCTCGTTTGTACGACGCGTACGAATCGCAGACGCTATCAGGAAATAGTTGTAGACGAGGACGGCAATATTTAAATAATTAATTTTCTCTGTTTTACAATACATTTTCACGTCACCTACAATAGCGCTAATGAGTCTGACGTTTTCTAAGAAAATGAAAGTTACACGGTTTAACGCTTTTTGCCATATTAAACGCTATTTATGTACAAACGGTGAAAATTATCGTCAATTCGCACTTGTAATTAATAATTCTATCGCTGTATCAGGAGACGCAGACCATTGTTATACGACCGCAGATGCGTTAATATCGTAATTAACGTCCCGGAGATCCTATTACAATAGCTAGACGCGACCAGACGATCGTCGTGAATGTTAAATGATCGCGTTTAACTCTTCATTTAGGAGTGCTAATGTCGAACTGTCTAAACAGAGGTGTCGTACTTACTATCTCTACATCAGCGACGGGCTACCGTAAAGTGATACCGATTGCGACATCCGAGACAATCGCACTCCATCCAGATTTCTCCGGTCGCACCTCAATTACGTCACGGCTCGGTTACACGAAAAATTTTCCATCCCTCATTATCCGCTAACGGTACCAACGGCCGAATTTACACGACGAAGTACTGTAACGCGCTCGCAGACACAACTAATAGCTTATCTGTTACATTAGTACAACTCGATCACCGTACAATTTCACTCAGTTCCATCAACCTGAACAGTCTACCTGACAAATAGGTACTCGATGGGACAATAATTTATGCTACGTAGAAAAAACCGACGTCGCGATCGCGTTCTTCGTTGCTACATATGGGCAACCGTCCGAATCAAGTGGAAAAGTCGTTAACCTTTCATACTCGATGATTGACTAGCGTTGATATTGCATCGGAAATTAATTACTTTTTTACCATCGCGAGCTCATAATGTAAATAGTTTCACCGCTGGGCACGAAATTGCGACATCATGTCATCGCATGTAATAGCGCGATGTTTCGTCGTTCCGGTAGTATATCCGCGTCTCGTTTGTGGTTCGTATGGTTCGAAATTACGATAGCCAGGCATACTTTCGGATTAATACGGTATTTAATCATTTTTATACCGAGTCCACACGTCAAGAACGCCTGATGACGCCTACTGTTTTATCTTTTTGATGTTACCGAATAAATGTCGTAACCTTGACCATTAAATCGTATCCATTGGCATAGTATGGTCGAATGGAAGACTTGTAAATGGCAAATAGGTGGTAGGAGGTTATAGCGGATTAACACAGTATTGCCATGTACGAGACTACGAGTTATAACTATAAGGTACCAGGAAACTAGTTATTGTAGGATGATTGTTGATATCAAAGTTGTATAGAATAACAAATTACTGCACTGTGCACTCCCATAAGAGTAATGTAATTAGTTCAAAAAACGATCGCCAGGTGCACGACAATTGAGAAGACACATCTCTGATTGGTGGCTGAAATAACAATCAATGATTGGTTCAATTATATCACGCAAAAATTCAGATTAATAATCAAAGTGAAGACTAGATCACAGCGCTCGTATAGTGAGCGATTTCCCAAATATTTTTTCCATTTACAAGGCCGTATGCGCATTACCAATTTCCTCAGCCTTCACAGAAAGTACATTTTCCAATATAAAATTAATTAAAACAAGAATTAGATCAACGATGGAAGAAGAACATCTAATGATCATCAGATGCGAAGGCTACTCAACGTTAAGACAAAAAAACATTACAAAAAGCTATTAATAAGTTGGCTAACAAAAATAAAAAAATCTAAAAACAATCATTGTTTTATTAAAAATAAATGTTATAACTTATACCTATCAAAATTTGAAAAATTTTAATTCTATTAAAGTTTTTCACTTCTTCAGATAGCTTTTCAATTTATTTAAAAAAAAATGAAAATTTTAATGAGGGAGGCCCACTGACTCTTGGTGCCTTTTCAGGGTATTTATCCTGAGGCCCCCAAATGGCTGAGCATGCCCATGGATTGAACTAGAAGTATGATGATGTTATGAACTAATAGTGGATTTCCTGAACAAAACTGGAGAGCAGACCCTCTAGCACCCAGTATATACTGGAAAAATCTTAGATCAAAATTGTTAATAATTCTATGGTTTAATCGAAAATCTCCGAAATCTTGAAAAGTTATTTCATGGATATCAGACATTTAATTGCTTTTTCCGCAGAATTAAAATGTAAAATTTATCTATCTACTTGATTTCCCTATTTCCGCCGGGCGCGTAATTTAAATCTCATTAAGCGATGGATGATCATTAACTTTAGGATGTCTGGAGTTTATTTCTCGACACTTATGTTAGACTGTCCAAGATCAAATTGGTTAAACCTTCTAAAGCAGGTTATACCACTTCGCATTGACCACCAAAGTAAGTTGAACATTTTGATTGATATTCATTGAATTAAGAGCCTGATCTCATCAACGAAAGGAATGAAGAATATGCGGTTTCCAGTGACGTCAATATGAGCATTTAAATTTTCACGGTGGATTATCACTTGACTGGTGTGAGAGGGGTGATCGCAATTTCATCAGTGCTTATCAAGACTGATGTGCTATTGGTTCTTAGTACGTATTATCGCACTCGAAGAAATATAGTTGAATTTTTTACTCAATCTCAAGTGCATTAATCTGTTATAGGTACATAAACTTTGATCTGGGACGACATGGCCATTGTTGTTCAGAATTAATATCGAATTTTTACTTCGTAAATCTATTTTTTTCTCTTTCGTAAAAATTTTTTCAAGATTTCTTTTTGCGTTTGGAAGTAGTGGTTGTACCGGTAATGCCGCCACTCTGTAAGAAATTTTACTAAATTTCAACCCGAATAAGGGAATTTTCAGTCTATATTCAATTTTTATGTATGTTCGTGATTGAGTTTTCCACGAATGATATCGCCTCCATCGCTCACACTCTTTCTCCTAAAAATTTAGTTACCTAATTTAATTAATTTAATAATAGTTTTCTCTTAGTTTACGATTCTCTTATCGTAAGTTCCCCCTTTAATTAATTTTAGAAATCAGCAAGTGGTCATGAAATTGAGGAAGTGGAAAGCAAAACGCAGTAACTCCATTTTTCACTTTTTCGAGTTAGCATCACTGTCTTTAATAAAATTCAACGAGTAATTCAGTGGTACAATCATCAGACCGCTATCGTGATTTTAAACGCCTTAAAACTATAGGAGAAGTTTGCGTAATGATATAAAAGGCAACAATGTTGTGTTGGACATTTTTGTGTTTTCCCAAAAAGTGAAAAATGGAGTTACTGCGTTTTGCTTTCCATTTCCTCAATTATGATTCAAACATGATGCGAGATACCATTCCTTGACTTTGGAGGCATTGGAACTCCTTTCGTTGACTCTGGAGAAGTGGTAAACTTGACTTCAACCATTCTCTAATGACTATGAAAATATTATTAAGCTTGTCTCCCAACTTCACTGTTACACTCTAGAGCAATTCTCAAAGTCAGCTCTTACTACATTTCAATCAATTTTAAGGTATAAACATTTGTTACGTTATTTTCCTTTTTTCACATTTTACTCTAGTTTTTCACTTCGGAGTTTTTGTTTACTTCGTCTGAATAAAATTATAATTCGTTATTCTCCATTGTGCCAAATTTTTTGTTTACCACACAACTTATTCTTAATGAGACCAATTCATTCTTGAACTTCGCTATCTCTAAGAATAAGCTTAGGAATCGCTCTACCTCACCAGTCGTAGATATAACGGTCGGCAAATGAAGAATTGCCGACTGGGCCCCAATGGAACGGCGAGCTTGAGGCTGTTGGTCGCGTGTCATAGCCTCAAGTCCCATATGGTGTATCAAGTAGTTGTATGGGAGGGATCATGTCCATCGGACCCTTATAGCTGGGTACTAAACTGATTGCTGATTCCTCCTACCTAGTCTTGCAGCTAGAAGTAGGGCGGGGTGACGTTGGGAAAAGTAAGGCCCTAAAGAGCAGGCGACCACCATCCTCCGAAAGGGTACGGTACAATAATCAAGCTCTCATGTACGTAGTACCTCTGAAATAGGAGGTGGTGGGTATCAGTCCATCAAGAACATATGCGCACAGTGCAGATGTTGCCAGAGATTGTATCAGATACCAAAACCCATCAGCGGGGAGAAAGGTGACCGAAAAAAGGATGAAGCTGAAGCCAAACTACCGATGAAGAGGGCCTCCTGATGCGCAAGGCAGCACATGGGGGAGGGGGGGAACTCCCGGGGGAAATGTAGGGTCTATCTGCAAGTAATGCTATCAGCAGTTCCCGGACAAATAGGTTAGCGTACCGTAGATTCACCATCCTGCAAGAAAAAATAAATACAAAGAAAAGCTGGAAGGGCATCCTGAATAATTAAACGCATATATTTGCCGAGAAAAAGGCTAGGCGCGGTTTTAAAAATGATTAATTTTGTGCAGGTACATACTTCGTTGGTTTTTTTTTTGTGATACCGATGTATGTTTTTAATTATCTATTTGATTATTTTGATGCTTGATTGTTTCTTTTTTGTGATATCAATGTATGTTTCTTGTTGTAACAAGCAAAAAAAAGGTTCGTTCGTTTGTTAGGCCCATTTGCAGCCCATTTGCTGATTGGGCTTGTTTCTTTAAATACGCCACTGTCCCTCACGTATTTGGGTCTATGAGGTAAGATAATTTCTTTCAACAATTTAGTTGAAAATTTCCTCACCCCGACTACTTTTCGACAGTTTACAGCTTTCGCTACTATTTAAAATACATTTTTTCAAATTTTCATATCTATGTATGTATACCTATATCAATCATATAAATTTACATATTCCTTGCTAAATAAGCACCTAAAAAACCATCGCAAAAACATTTTATAAACAACTTTTGACTTCAATACGCGCTCTCCACCCCTAAAAAAAATCCTATGTATCTCACTGCATATCCTAAAACTCATATTACGCTGAATTTGTCGACTTGATATAGATAAAAATGAGCTCAGAATTTCATTTAATAGAAATGAAGAAAGAACGAAGCGAAAGGAAAAAAGGAAAAGTTCAGGATGTCTTTTCGTGCTTCCTAATGAAAAATAAATTCTTCAGTCAAGACCGAGTGTAGTATGAGGGCTAAATTTCAATTTCACGATCAGTTCGTCGACTTCGACTATTCACCTGATCTCCTAAATCCACTAACCAAACAAATCGATCCCACAATCAATTATCTCGGCACTTGGAAATCGTATAAATGAATATAAAATGATTCCAAACTGGGCAACTCATGTTACCAGCGTCCAAACCTGAATATGCGGCCAGCTCAGTAGCCATGCAATTTATTCACACAAAACGTTAAAAAATTCATACATGGTCGTATAGGAAGTTCATATAAGCGGCGAAGAATGAAACGACGTTGAGACATGCCCTTGACCTAGGGCTAACGAGTTTCCGGCCATGGTTATGGCCGGTGACCTACTTACAATGCGGGCGGCACGGGCGAGAACACAAAGCCTAATAAAGCACCGGGTATGCAACAACACGGATGAACGAATACCGCAGCACGCTGTCAACGCGCGCATTTCGCCCGACTACAGCTTTTCCTTTCTCGTAGGCTTTTTCCACGTTCATTATTTTCACCGTGTAAACCGCTGCCGCCAGTATAGAAGGCTTATGCGACGAAAAAAACAATCACCTTTCGCTTTCGGTAGTTAGTAATGAGATTCATAGAGTCGCGACGGCGTAATATCCTAACAGGCGCAGGCGGCGAGAAACTACAGCGTCGGTGTTCCTCGCCCGACCTTAATTCGCCGATTAGTCTTGTCGCCGGTAGAACGTGAAGCACGAAATTACTCGACGACGGAAATTAAACGTCGTTCGGGTGATAACGAAATCAGATTAATTTAAATCTCGCTAATTCATCGTAATTGTAAAAGCGCGGGCGTAACAGAACCCCTGCAGCGAGTCAGATGCTTTTGTGTACTCGAGTTCCGGGTATAAGCTCCGAATACGCCGAATAGCGATCTGTACCGATAGCGTACGTGAAATTAGACAATTTATCAACGCCATCGCCACCACCAGACGGTCCAATTAATGGCAGGAGATTCGCGCCTGTGATGTCAACTTTTCGATGACCATTAGCACCTTTTCGAGGGCAGGAAACGTCGATTTTTCCACTCGAAAGGTGCTTTCACCGTGAACCTTATTTGCCATTTCCTTCGCGCCCGCAGTATTATCACTTTTCAGCATTGCGTAACAGTCGTCGATTTGCATTTCCGTTCTAGCCGGGCCGTCTTGAGAAATAATGTCAGTGGGGATTTAGTTCACCTTCATTTTCATGACCAAAGTCGAAAACTTGTATTCTATTCATCGTTCGCTCGTGAGAACTACAATAATTCGCCGCGCCGGCTGTCGTGCCAAAAGACATGGCTTTCACTTTTTGACTACTAGTTCACACAATACCAAACATCCCTAACAATCTCCATTCAACGTTCAAGTAGCTCGAGACGAGGTCATCGGTATAGATCGCTGCGGCAAATTCTTCTGTCCATGTGTCCAAGTTTCATCTTTCTGGCAGTAAATCGCGCTCGCCGATATCGTATTATTACGAAACGCTGGAACAACCAATTAAAATGCACCGATGTAACTAATTATCGCGGCAATTAAAAACTGAACGTTGGTATTATACACGTACACGCGCCTTCTTCAAAAAAACTGGAGCATCGAATCACCGAAATCAATTCAGCCGATGTTTATTCTTCACCGCGTCAACGTGTTAGCAATTGATTCCTCGACGGCCTTGTCATTCGTTAAGGTACGATTCCATCCGAGTATTCGGTGGAGATGGTAATCGGGCGGTTTGACTTCGTTCTCGCTCGCTCGTCACGTCGACCAGAAGATATCCTAAATCTTCAACCTCTTCGTCTTCGGTATTTCCTTATATACCAGATGAACCGGTGAAATGCGCGCGAACACGATTATTGAAAATTATAGGTCTTGTTGGCACGTACGTTTGCCCTAAATAGAAATAGCGCTCGCTTAATTAACAACCTATACGGGTCTTATCCTATTATACTCGTCGATGCCAGGTAGCTCAGCAGTAATCCATTAACACTATGTGGTACCTATCGAATTTAAATACGAATGAAAGCAAAACCACGTTTATTGATTTACTCGAGCAATTGGTGTAGGCTAGTTTCGCGTATATATTTTGCGAGATGAATTTTATTTCAATTTAGATAATGACAGGTTTGGGTGCGAAGATTTTTTGTTCAGGTTTTAATTTTTTTTTTTTCAGAATTCACTCGTGCGAAGAAATGCCAATGTAGAATAGATTTTTTTCAAATGATTGAGGAACTGGTACGTATATTCGTAAAGAATTTTTCTATTTTCAAAGAGAATTATGTAAAAATGCTATTTCAATAATTATGAGATATCATTGCTAATAAATTTCGCAATCATTTAGTTCATACGTAAAATGAAATATTTGCTTTCCTCTGATTTTTTTAATTTACAAAATACCGAATCAACCACTGCTAAGTTATGAAATCAATTCCACAAATTTTCAAAATGATTATTTTCCTAATGCATAACAATCCAAAGAACCTCTGTAACGTTTTAAAACCGTGTAAACCGCTAATCCGAAAAATCTCATATTTGTACGATATCTTGGAATATCTAAAACGAAAAAAAAAAAATTCGATACATCTCAAAATGGTTTATCACTCAAATTTTGAGGGGAGGTGGAGAAGGGACAAATCAGTCAAAATTTTTGTTTTTTACTTCATATGAGAAATCAAATGAAGGACTAACATACAACATTACAGCCTCACGTTTTGAGTCATAAAATTTCTTGAATCTTCTATATCTCCTCACAAAATCGACCTAAAAAGGTCAAACTGTGTGTAAGCTTGATTTAGGACCTGAGTATGACCCCTTGAAGTCTGCTTTATCTACGTTTATTTTGACAACATTGTTTGCTAGCGATTTTGTTGAAAATTTAGCATTTGCAAGGTGTTCAATAGTTCTGGCCATGTTTGCAAAGTCAGTCATTCATGTAACGAAAATAGGTGCTAGAGCTGGTTTCTTTGGCTGAATTGTATTATCTTGATTACAAGTGTCGTCTTCTTTCCTAAGAGGCTCGTCGATGGCCTCATCAAGGGCCTCGAATCTGTTTTCAAGTTTCAGTTTGCTTTTGGAGTTCACATTTTCTCCTTTTAACTTGTCTTCTTTTGCTGCACAGAAATTAGGGATTTTTTATTTTGCACTTTTGGTTTGCCAGCTTTCGTTGCCTTTGATGTTCATTTTAGTTGTTGCTGGTAACATGTTGACCTCGGCCTGTTTTAGGTTGAATTTCTTGGTGGCGTGTTCTTCCAGTATAGTTGCCTTTTTTTTTGCAGTGTCGCGTATGACTGGATCGATTTCCGGATTGCCATGTATCTTAGTTATTTTGAATGCAATATACTTGAAGTTTAGTTAAGAAAGTAATTTGTAGATTCGCTTGAGGAACACATGGGTATTGTATTTTGACTTCACCGTGTTTCGAAGCGAATTTTTGGATCAAAATGAATCTATAATGGCAGTTAATCAAAATTTGAGGAGAGCTTGAGGAGCCTCAAATAACTAAAAATGTGATTCATATAAACTCACACGATTACTAGGCATCAGACGTATATTATATTCCGAATTCACCTTCACAATGATGTTCCAAGGGAGAAGCTAGAAATGTGGTGGAGATGAACAAAAGATTGAAAATTTTTGGTTTTGGTGTCATATCATAAAATGAGTTCATGTGACTAATCTGTTCCAATTTTAGCCTCTAGAATAAATTTGGAGGGGAATTGAAGCAGAAAATGGCTTTTGAAAGGGAAATCACAATAGAAAAATTCCATAAATCCTTCATAAATCTCCTCACCAAATCCACCTAGAAAGGACAAACTTTGGATGAAAATGAATTAAAAATGGCGCATCGTCAAATTTTGAGGAAGGCTTGAGGAGACTCTAGTCGTTAAAATTTGAAAAACAAGAGTTCATATAATTTTTGGGAGGAAAACATATCACAATAGATTCTAAGTTCCACTTCTTATGTGATTTTGAATGCGATATGGTGGGGGTTTTCAGAGACAGTACTGTATGCGTCCTATTGGCGTGAAGAGGTTAGCACCGTTATCTGGAAACCTGAAGACGCCCAATTAAAAATTCAGTTCCAATTATGTGGCATGGCTGCTTACTCTTTTTTTTTCTTTTTAATTTTAAGAATATCAGCAGTTGTAGCGTCATGAAAATAGGCAGGATACTGCAGCTCGAGTATGCTGTCGAGGGGTTTTCCCAATCTCTCGGTCGACGTTACAACCATTATTTATGCGAGTTAGTTGTTTGAAATGCGTTACATTAGACACACATTATTAGTTTTTTCCACATTGTAACGGTGTTTTCCCTCGCAGAAAAACACTATTGGTTTTTGGAAAAACTAATAGTTTTACTATTCGTATTACTATTGAACTAATAGTACAATTCATGAATGAATAGTGTGACTAGAAGTGAAGATGAAACTTTATAAATAGCGCTGTAGTAGTAACAACGAAACACTACCAGTATCACTAATAGTAGTACTAAAAGTATTGAAAGTAGTAGTAGTTATCATAAAACACTACTAATATCCCTAATAGTATCACTAAAAGCGTTGATAGTAGTAGTGGCACTATTAGTAGTGGTCATAAAACACTACTAATATCCCTATCTAGTCGATTTTCAAACTATGTCGAATAGTTTCGGCATTTTAAAAGAAATTAATGTAATATAGTTTTATTTTTGGGGCACGGAATTATACAAAATTTGTAGCTGAAGTTTCCATGCACATTTTAAGCCCTTTTCTACTTTGTTTAACCCTATTTTTAATTAATTTTTACTTGGATTAAGTTTTCCAACGCTTCTCGCTGATAAAGTGACGCGCTAGATAATATATAAGGAAGTCCATAACAACTCTATGATATATGAAAATAACACTCTCGTAGAAGAGTACTACTGTTAGTATTAGTGAAACTTCACTAACAGTTATTTGGTCCAATAGTTTACTTTTAGTTTTGTGGTTGTTCACTATTAGAGTACTTTCACTAATAGTTACCTATAGTGTACTATTTGTAATACTATTAATACATTTGTAGTATTACTTGTAGTGCACTAGTAGTGAACAAACTAAAAGTAAACTATTGGACGAAAAAACTATTAGTGAACTTTCAGTAATAGTTACCAATAGTGTACTATTTGTAATACTATTAATACACTTCTAGTATTACTTTTAGTGCACTAGTAATGAACAAACTAAAAGTAAACTATTGGACGAAAAAACTATTAGTGAAGTTTTACTAATAGTTGCCTAGTAGTGTTTTTCTGCGAGGGTTCATCATGATGTATTAAACATTTTTAATACCGCTCTGCCTACTGGGGGATTAATGGACGCACCAGAGTTTTATAATTTTTTATTTGTTACAATGCACAAGTTTTCAATTTCTAAAAAATTCTTATCGTGATTATATGTGCTAAATATAGGTTTTTGACACGACGCAAAATGGATTACCGTTATTTCTAACGCTACACAGTTATTTTTTGAAGCTTTAACTCTACTGTAAGAGTGTGTCTGGTATTTTTAGAAGTTTCAACTTTCATGTTTGTTAGAGTGTGTCTTAGTGTGAGAAGAACTGTGAAGGCAGGACGAAGTCTACCGGTTTAGCTTGTTATTAATAAAATTTGTAACTTGATTTTGAATAATGAATAGAATGAGTTTTCAATCATCAGTAAAATCTTCAAACAAGCTTTCAAGTATCAAAACATAAATCATCGGATTCTTAAATATAATAACACAACTATTTGAAAAAAAACTTGAGGAGCTTCAAATAGCTCAGATTTGATAAATGTGGTTTATATGATTACTGGGGACAAGAAGTAGGCTTACTATACTTCAAATCGTATTTCATTGCTAATATTGAAGGAGAAGAACTTGTGCTTGCAGCCTAGGTGCTGGACATTCAGGCGTAATGAGATTAACAGTCAACAGCATTATTTGCAAGTTAGAAGATTAATTCTTATTATATGCAGGTAATGAACTAGTTATATATATGTATACATTTTTGAAATTCTGCGGTGAATTGTTTCATTCAGTCTTTCTTTAAAAAAATACTATATTGCATTAAGGAACCCCTAGCCAATAACATGTGATGTTATCGCAAAGGATCGCTACAGACCTCGAACGCACCATTTTGAGCAAATATAGATAACTTATAGATGTTTGTATGTAAATTGCAAGTAATCCAAAATGGAGCTGATTTCATTGTAATTTTTTTAAAACATTTTTTTTCCAAGGACGTTTTAAATTAATTTTGGGAACCTTTTCAATTTTCTGTTCAGTTCAGGGTAGCCAAGTTTGAAAAAATTCAGTAAAATATTTTTCCATATTCATTTTGAAATAACATTTCATCAGCTTAGTTCCAACCTTCAAACGTATTGTTTATTTTTACAGAATTTCTAAAATTTGTTACCACCTGGATAGTGGGGGAGGGGGCGTCGGGAAATTTTGAAGCGTAGAAATCGGAATATTTACTTCATATTTCGTGTCTGAATTTTTTTAATCGATGCGGAAATTAAATTATTATTAAATAGCTTTATTAGATAATACACTTCCTTAAATTAATTTCACAAACTAGTTCTAAGACAATCTCCGAAGTGCCATCGAGCCCTCTTTGAACCGAAGCCATTCGCTTCGACTTTGCGCCAATTTTGTAAAAATTTTACTATTTGTAAATACGATATCATCCTCCCATCTGACCCTGTGCCCACCCCTTTTCCTTTTTCTCACTGTCATCCAATTAATTATTCAATACCCCAGCGATCGTTCTTAATTCTCGAGATGTGACACGCCCATTCCCACTTTTTTCGTTTTGCATCATGTAATATGTCCATTAGTCTTGGGAGAAAATTTTTTAGTTTTTTGATTCTCATTTTATCTTTTCTTTCGAAATTTTTTTTTGAAATTTAGGGTCGACCTTATTATTGCGTTTTGAGTATCTCTAAGTTTATTTTTTAATTTTTCGTTTAAAGTCCAAGTCTGGGATACGTAGTTGATCGTTGGAAGTATGCAACTGTTGAACACCATCGCTTTGTGTTTTCCACTGTATGTGCCTTTCATTATACGTATATCCGAGTGACCAAAACTTTTTCCAACCTATTGCTATCCGACGATCTAATTCTTTTTCCGTTTTTTCGTTTAAGGAAATAATTTGGCCTAAATATTTTATTTCATTTACCCTTTCAATTATCTTGTTAGTTATTTTGAATTTAATAGAATCTGGGGAGTTCGAAAGAATTTTTGTTTTTGACATATTCATTTTTAGTCCGGCCATTTTACTTTTAGCATGCAGTTCTTCAATCATTTCGGCTAATTCTGCTGATGTACTTGCTATCAGAACGATATCATTCGCGGATCTTGGATTATTTAAGTAAGTCCTGTTAATTTTTATCCCCTTGTTTTCCCAGTCTAAATTACGAAAAATTTCCTCCAGTGCACAATTGAAAATAATGGGTGACAGTGAGTCTCCTTGTTCTACTCCTCTTCTCACGTTAAATACTGGTCCTAACTTATCCATTTTAATTCTTGCCTGGAGATCTGTATATGTTTGTTTTATTATAGTAACGAAATGAGGTGGAACTCCTTGTTTTAATAAGGAGTTCAACATAAAATCATGATCTAGGGAGTCGAAGCGAAAATCATTTATTATTATTTTTGATTACGCTTTATAATTGCGCCTCAGATTAAATAAGTATTAAGTAATTATTCTTCTCACAAGCGAACAGTTTCATTTCCAGTCATAAATTCTAGTAGTACAAGACCACACGATGGTTTGCGGTTCTACGAAGAATTAATGAAAAAGAGTAAAAAAATGTTCAATTTCCTTCAACTTGGCAACACCTGTTCCAATCGAATCCCCTTCGATGAAGAAGGCCGACCTGAATCCGAACATCGATATGAAAACTGTAATTATAAGTCGAGTTTTTTCCCCCATTAATCCGAAAGCAAAAGAATTTCGTCACGCTATACCTGGCCGCACGTTTTACTCCCGAACATCATTTTAATTTCTCGTATATACGTTTTTGATGGCGTATTGTGTTTTTATCGGAATTACATTCTTTTCACGGATAACAGCAGACGGGAAGTATCATGTAGACGTATTCGACATTCACGTTGATCTATATACTCATTCACACCGCAGACCTGACGTGTAAAAAAACCTGACCATTGTCGAATCAGAAGCCCGAAAAAAATTCTCGTTCGTGGAATTCTAGCGTATGGATTTCACTGCATCGTATGGGCGCTGGCGCATTCCTCTCGGTAATTAAAAGCGTTTAAGAATTTCAGCCGTTTAGCCTAACATGACAATAAAGAGAACGATAAGATTTAAAGAAAGCAAAAGTTTCTCTCGGCGTTTACCTTTATTATATCTCCTGCGTATTCCCAGTGGGTGTGAAATGGTAACAATAATATGTAGGCCTATAAATGCTACTTCTCACTGGCGTTGATAGTGAAACCGCTGTTGTAAGAAAAATGAAATTTACAACTCTCGGTCATCAAGTCCCCGGTGCCATACCAATGTCGAGATGCCGAAGTTTAAGTGCTCGCCGTAATACCTTTCGATAGGTTGTAATTTATATGTAGTTTTGACAAGCATCTCAGCCGTTTTAATTGCTCTTCCATGTACCGTAATTAGCAGTTTTCTAAAAGGCGAATAATAAAAATTGTATATTTTGTCACCCGATGATATATTCCCGTTTCGTGTACACGTCGTAGGTATCGAAAAGAAAGTATTTTTGCTAAATTTTTATGATTAATTGTATCGTAAAATATGATAATACATATTTCCATTCGTCAATAAGATATCGCCACTTTGGCAAAAATACACCACATTTCTATACGCGTAGAAAGAGAAAGTCAGCGGTGAAAATTTTTGCATAGAGTTGCAATATGAAATAGTACTCGGAATTGGATGTAATTTATCGGAACTAATCGATTGGATACCGTTGAATTAATAATTTCCAACACAGGATATCTCTTGATATCGTCGGCGTGATGCCGTCCGCGTCTTCGTCGAATCCGATCTATCACAATTAACCAATAAAACTGCCAAACAGCGACATCGCGTCCAACAGTACCGCAACAGACACTAGACAGTAGACGAACCTTGGGCGATTTTCTTCACCAAAACTGACTCATCATGGAAATTAATTAACAGCGTGAGCCCAGCTGGCGCAATAAACGATGCTATTATTTTTTATTTATTTATTTATTTTTTTTACTTATTTTCTTGTTACTCAATTTATTTAATTGCCCCATTTTAAAAAGCTTATGTTAACGTTATGCAGTGACTTCAGCTTACGGTTTATGTAATAACGCTAATCTCGCATTATGCTAACGCGATGTTATTCTTGATGATGGAAACTTGCAATTGTATAGCAGGAAAGGTTTTCATGAAAAATTACTCCTCATTTATAGTCGCATTTGTTGTACTGAAGCAGATGTTCGAGTGCTCATCTTCATTGGAAAGTACAAAGACCTCATGGGGTTTGCATGATATCGTGTTCGGTAATTTTACACGTACAAGCTGAAGGAATTTTTTTATGTTATTTGTATCACTTGTCATTGAAGAAGTGGGCTTCCGTGGTACTTGTGTTTTGTATGAAAATAGAATATTGAATCTCCAAAGACTCGAAGTTAGGTGTATTTAACGCTGAAAATCAATCAAAATTTTAATCACATTGTTTTGATAAACTATTAAATTGCCAACTTGACCTTTTCAATTTGTATTTTTCAGCCAGGAAGCATGAATGAAAAATTACTGATTTACCCTCCAAAGTGGAAAATCAAAATTATTTTTCTTGAAAAGGTAGGGGTGGGGGTGCGATTGAAACCTCAAAATTACTACGTCATTTTATTTAAAAAAAAAAAAAGAATATGTTCCTTTTTTCCTTATCCGAAATCTCATATTTTGATGAAAACTGAAATTTTGCACCTCATTCATCCTACCTTAATGGGTCGTGGGGAGGGGGGCTGATACATGGAATTTAAAAAATGAAGAGACGTATAACATTGCATTTTTGCCTTCGAAAACTACTTTTTAATTGATGCTAAAATGAGGTATGAATTTCTATGGAGGGAGGGAAGGGCATGATACATCAACCAAATGAATATAAAGAATAAGTATGATTGGGCACAATTGGGCTATAAATGACCAAAGTGCATAGTGCTCACCATCCAGTTGAACCTGAACCTGAATAAGTATGATTTCGTATTTCTGTTTTTCTTAAAGTATATTTAATAAATATTTTAATGAATTATTCATAAATAGGAAATAGAAAAAAAAAAAAATTATCATGAAAAATTTAATGAGCTCAATAAAATTATTTTTTATATATTTTAGTATTTGTTATAATACTTTATTAAATCCATTTGTTGATATTATTATTCCTTTTAAAACATTCTTAAGAAATGTAAATAATTTTGAGTGGGAATTTTTTTTTTTAACTTATCCAGCTTTTCACCAACAAAATAATATTTAAGACGCGAAAAATAACAAATGAAATTTTAAGTTTTTTTTTGTGACTTTAAAGTTATTATTTCGACTGGAAAATATAAAATTTTGAAGATTTCGAAATAATTTAATGTTGAAATTTCTTAATTAAAAAGGTAATAGTACATTTGAACCAATTTTTTTCATTTTATTTTTTTATATTTTTTATTTACATGGAAATCTATTACAATTTCTGTAAACTTCATAAAAAAAAATTTTACGCATTTTATTATTTATTTATGGAATTTAAATTCGTATATTGAATGATGCACTTGATGAGTGTGAAAAGAGGCTCAACTTTTTTCCTACTTAGGCACTTTCTTCCTCAAAACACGAAAGCCTCTTCAAAAAGAATGGAACCTCAAAATAACTGGATTGACGCCAAAAATCCAATGATGCATAAAAAAACCTATTTCAAGGAAACAAAACTTGGAATATGTCACTATTTTCTATACATAGACTTCTCGTAGCACCCAAGTGTGATTTATACAATCGTGAACCGAAATGAACTCTTCATCCAGTACATGAATGAGCCCCCTCCTATCCATTCTTTCTGCGAATAATTTAAAATTATTACCTATTTTACTCTAATTTCAGATGATAAAAATTGATATCTAAAATCCTCCACGAAAATAGAGACATTAAATCGTAGAAATGTAGAAATTATTTATATTCGCCGGGTTGAAATCTCACCCCCTCCCCCTCCCGGATACAATTATGAACCGGGCAGCAAATTCACATTCTTATTTAATAGCATTAATGTTCACCAAAAAGTGGTTTTGGGAAAGAAAAAGAGAAAATGATACCTATCTTTTTCTGTGACCTTCTTAATTGAATTGTATCGAAGTTGAAAAATTTAAATAATGCCAAAAATGTGAAAAAATTGGCATTCTGTTGAAAATAGACTAACAATAATAGTAATAAAATAATAATAATTTTTTCCATCGAATCTTAATGTACATAGTATGTGAAAGAAAATGTTCTGATATCTGAACTAATGTCTAGTAATATTTTTCAGCGTGTAAAATGATTTTAAAAGCCCAAAATAATGGAAAAAAATCGAGAAATGTGTACATCATTTTGTGCTGTTTTCATCGTATACTTGGAAAATAAATGCATCTATTTCACGAGATTGTTTGGTCATAGAATATTATTGTGAAGAAATTATATTATTTCAATCAGTGAGGGCGATGAGGGCATGGTTTTTCATGAAAGTAGTCGCTTATCTAAAAAATTTACTGTGACTTAATTATTAAATACCTACTTCCAAGTATCATAAATCCATTCCTCTCCTTCAATGAAAATAGTTTCAAGTGAGCAAAAATTATATGCGTGGATTTCGTTGGAAAATACCATTTTAAATATCCTCACCCTTGTGTCCTGTGTGCTCTCTAGATGACTGTGAGAAATGCTCTAGAGTGCCCAAAATACAGTCCCCATAGACAACGGTTCCTTCTACCCAAATCTTTCTCTGATCTCCTTGGAGATTCATAATCCATCTACCAGACACTTTTCACGTTTCTCATGTCAACTAGCCTCTTTAAACAGGTCTAAAATCATATAAGCACGTGCCTCTAGCCTCAGTGACTGTATACGGCTTTAAAAAAAAATCAAGCAAAATGTAAAATAAAATACTAAAATTAATCGAATAATTTTTTTTTTAATTTCATTTTTTCAGGTTTTTATTGGGCCATCAAATTTCACATTTGTCAATATTCATTTCAATGTCTTTGGTGTTTCAGCCAAATTTTGGTGAATGATTATGGATTTAAATTTTTAGCCGACCTATTTATGCTAAAGAAAATCAAATTCAAAATATGCACGATGGGACCAGTGATACAACCAAGATTTTATTTTAATGAGCTCAAGGGTGGGTAGAAAAATACTTCGCTTTTCGATTTTTTGATGGAATTGGGATGCGGGGTTGTGTTTAATTTTTTTCCTCCTTCTAGAATTCTAAGAAATAGCATGTATATTGAAGCTAGTACTTTCAAATTTGTTTATAGGTCAGATCCATGTCGTGCTGCATGGAACATCGAAATACGTACTTATTTTAATTGAATATTTTTTCCTATGCTCAAGAGATGTTTTAGGTACTTGAATAGGCTAGCAGGAGGCTAGATGGGGGAGGGCAAGAAAGTTTTGAGGTCCGAAATCATTTGATTACGCAGCTAGATAGAATGTTATGGAACCCAGCTAATAGGTTCGTTCGTGAGTCATTGTAACTCAGCATCCGAGTTATAGAATGGAGTCAATACGTTGAAATTATAATATGCGTAACGCTCTCAGCAAAATAAAAAAATATGATTTGAAAATTTTTTGCAATTTTTTTCGCAACGCTTCGTAAACAGTCAGCAAGTACAGGGCGCTGTTGAGGTACCATTGATTTTTTAACGCCCCCTGTTCAAGGAAAAAAAATTATTTAAGGTTCATTGCTATCTATAATGTTAGTTCCAAAACCCAAAAAATTCAACCTTCCTTACAGTTTTTGAAAGATGTAATTTGCATCGTGTAATTTTATATTGGGAATATTTCATTATCCGGTAATGAAGTATCGCAAATCTATCCTATTGCGGTTATCCACATCGTATCGCGCAGAAATTCGTATAATTACAACGAACGAAATAAAAGCCCTATTTTCTCTGATTGAAACAATATTTATTATTGAATAATATCATCTCCGCATCAACAACTGCAAAAAAGAATAACGTATGCTTAGATGAAATTAACGTAACGACTTCGAATCCACTGGAAACGAAGTTTTCCCAAATGCCTCAGCTTCTGCATACTACACATATACAAGATACCAATACGAGGTAACCAATCACCAACATAGTTAACAGATGACTTCATCGATACACCATCGCACTCTCTCGTCTTTCGGTATTGTTCTAACATTAAGGTAAAACCGAAACCTCGTTCACGGCGTATTTCCGAATTTCATGCATTACACGGAATCACGTCAGCACGTTACGAATGTACGGCCGAAAAAGAAAGTTTTACCGTCATCGATGGGTTTCGAAGAGGGCATGGTGTACGAATTCGTATTCATGATTAGTTACATGTATCCTCGCGATTGGTAATTTCATCGCAAACGTTACCCGATGCAATCAACAATACCGAAAGCCGAAAAGCGAAACACATTGTATATGCGATCATCGTTCGGCAATTACGTATCTCCGTATACCCGGTAACCAAATAAACAATAAAATGGCGCTTTCGACTTCCGATGCGCGCACGAGTCTATAGGCCAATTATAACGTCAAGATTAAAGCGTTGTCTCCGCTTTCCACGCATAATTAATGGGCGTACGACAAGTGAAAATCATATCCGCGGAAGTGTGATTCCAATCCATCGACATTAATCGGTGGTTACGCGAGTATTTTCCTCTATGTTCGATACTTGGGAAATAGCGAACAGGGAACGGAGAATTATCCACTAGACGATTATAATGCTAGATCTACTCTTTAATGACGAGCATAATATACGTCATCGAAAGCAGGAACGAGCGTGTTTCGATCGGTTCGAGTAATTGTTAACAAAACAGGTACTTCACATGTGTGGGAACAAGTGAAGGTAGAAGATGGCCCAGTTTTGCGCCAAGTAATATTTGTATACAAGCTGATATACGACACCGATACCGCTACCAACGAGTATATTGCACTCGTCTTCATGTTCTCGTTTTTACGACGACGCCGATTGTTTATAATTTTACTGACATTGTTGTTACTTTTCCATTGCTTCGGGCTCTTCATTTGACCAACTGGCGACTCGAAGATTATGGATATTAATCTTGATGGAATTCAAATCAATACTCTTAGGTATTTCAGTCATCTTTAGTATCGCTAGAATTTCAAATTCGTCATCATAATTGATCCGGGCAAATTCAGAACCATCGTCACTAACCTCGCATCAGTTCGCTAATGATTATTCATCGATGTTATGCAAATTAGATTAACAACTGGTCGAAATAACGGTCACTGAAATACCTCAACTCGAGGTGTAATTTCGTCACCAATTCATCAGCCTCTCGAGTAATATCTAGACGCGTTTTATAGGCGAAAAAAATACCTAGTGTCTCGGTGGTCGCGCGCCAGCCACACTGTAATACGAGCCATTTACATGGATAGCTATGCGACCATCGGCGAAGCATAATTTAAAAAAATTTTACCTAATAATCGCATACAATGGAGAGACAAGCGAACCATACGGAGAGTCACGGTTTTCCAATATAAGAAGGCGCAAAAAAAAAAAAAAAAACGCAAGACCCGTATAATGCGTTAAATAATTTCACGTCTAAGAATTGTACCATTGTTAACTGTAAACTGGTATGAAATTGCGATGAAACAAGTATGAATTAATTTCTATATTACCGTTTATACGGCCAATGACAACCATTAATATTGATAGGTTAACGAGAAGGCGAAGACGAGAAATTTTTGTGGTCGGATAATCTATTTTTGTGGTACATTTAAAAATCAATTTTATTTAACCGACTTCTCGGCATGTACGACGTCGAATTTTTACCACCTAATCACGTCTCGTTGGTGATTTCACCCAGCTGATGGTCAAGGATAGCATTTTCGACTCGTTTTTCTGGTCGCGCGACGACGGTTCGTTGGTTCAGATTAACGGACTCATCAATGGGCCGATGGGTTACCTCTGCCATTCCGTATGAGTTTTAATTAAAGCGTATTTTATGGTTTACCAAATAACGCCGTGCTTCCGTGCCGGAGCACGTGAAATGGCACACACGTACGTGGTGCACTGTGTTACCGTTTTAGTGTGGTGATTTTTCGGTAGCTGCGTTTTAGACGCGGTTCATGTGTTAGGATTATTTGGCAAGTTGGATTGGGATTTTGGTTAATCCCATAGTGAGGTCGAGGTTTAAATATCAATATCGTGATAATATCGCGGTGTTTGTGCTGATTGAATTCGCAATTTTTGGGTTTTGAATAGAAAAATTTACTAGTTACTTACTGACGCTTCGAGCGGAACTTAAATCTCTTTTTTTTTAAGTAAGTGAAAATCATAGGCTCATACCCTTATATGTACTGAAAGCTTCTAGTGGACTCAGAATGGCTTTCATTTATCCTGCCACAACAGACGTGGAATCTAGAGACGAGATTGTCATAGGCTTGTAGCCAACATAGATGTGAAACAGCAGGAGCCCCCTCCCCCCAAGTCCCATTTTTCTCGATAGGTAGCATTGTATGTGCAATGACGTTGTGGAAATTGAAAATTTTTCTTATAAAATGCATAGTGCTTTATAAAAGCAAAAAAAAATTATGCGTAAAAATTTAGTATTTTTTGAAGGGAGCTAAATGGTTCCAAAAATCTGAACGTTATTACGTAAAATTTCGCGAATGGAGCATTTTTGCATTTGATTTTTTTTTTGTTGCATTTCATATGTACTACCCATTTCATTTATCATTTGTTCAAAAAAAAAAAAAAATTGTTTTTGGAAAAACTTGATGAAAAAGTGCAAGGTGATGACGTCACAAAGGAAAAAATTTTGCGTTTTTCGGAAATTTTTTTCTTTAAATCGATAGTATATGTGAAAGACAGCAAGAAAAGTTATTTAGAAGTTTTTAAAAATTTCATCTCATTGTACCTCCTTCAATTTTAGAAATAGGTTAAAGTTATGCATGATTTTTTTTTGTATTTTTCAAGTGCTATTAATTTGAAAAAAAAATCAAACAAACGCAATTTTTATTTTTTAAATCGATAGTGCTCAAAAAGTAAGCAGTCTTTTGAGAGTCAGTAGCGTTGCCAAGAGTTTCCCAATGAGAGGCCAAAAATAAGAAGATATTTAAAAAAATATATTTACATGTTTTTCGATTTTTTTTCTTGTGAATTAGAATCAAATTATATGGTAAAATTTTGGTTTTAACAAAAAGTTTTCCAAATTTTGAAGCAAAATGACTGAAAGAATTTCGAATTGAATAATAACTCGTATTAAAGTGAAGAGGCTCTTGTTCCTTGAGTCTTTGATCTTATTCCTGTGAAGTACTTATCACATCAGTTTTCTATTTGATCATATTTTTCATAAATTTCAAAGAAATATATAATGATTACTCTAGGCAGTTTAGTTTTTATAAGATTAAGAGTGTAACACATAGATACCGAACAGTACCGATTAGGAATATCGTGCCTCTTAGACACAATTTTTTTGAATTTTTTTTCTTCAAAAGTTCACGACATTTTTTAGTTTTGAAAAAATTATACCATGTAAGATTATGAAAATAAATCACGACTTTCGAAGTTCATAAAGCTTATGGGTTCTAGGCACCGTGCTTCAGCTCCTGAAGTACTTAATTTGAAATATGACGCCAAACCAAAGACGTGAATATGTAGAAGCATGCAACTATACCCATAAGTGTATCGCTTTGATCTTTTTTTATTGTTGTAAATATTTAATCAAAAGTGGTGCTAAGAATCGACTTTTATAGGGAGCAAATTGTGGCGAGCATTCTGACATTAAAAAAAGAAATGATTTTGTAGGTACTCGTTTTTCAAATTTTTTTCAAAAGTGGTACAAGTTGAAGGCATTTCAAGAGAAATACCAATTTTAAGCCATTATACGACACTTCCGATTTGTTAAACATTTCTTTGGCTCGAGATTTAATTTATCCTCCTCATGATTGATTACATTTCACCTCTTACTCTTCATGTGTAATCATTCTCGAGAACTTATCTTTTCTTGATAATTATGCGTAATCGTCAGTCCCCTTTCCCCTCATCTTCAAGTTCAAGTAAAAATTACTATAAAAAATTCCGATTTAAAAAAAAATAAACATATGAAAAATCAAGTTTCTCTTTTACTTCAAAAAATTTCTCAAGTTGAAATTTTTTTGTGTTTGTGTTTTCTTTTAATAATTCAGCATTAGTCCCAGCTTTTATCGTTAATAAATTAATTATGCTTTTGTTTGAAATTTTCTGGAATCAAACTCTTGGTCATTTAAGGGAGAGGAGCATTCTGTATGTTGTATTTAAATGGGTAATTTTTTATAGACTCTGGTGATATGAGCACCCTTGTGATAGTTCGAGTTGTATAAGTATGTTTGGCGTTAGTTAAAATTTTAATTGAGTTGAAAATCATTTTTTTGATTTCATTTTTTTTTTTTAAAGTTTAAACTTGAATTCTTCCAATTTAGGTTTTTTTACTATTATTATTTAATTTCATTCTATTTTATTTATTTATTTATTTTTATTACTGACTACTTCAAATTTTGCTTAATAATTGGGATTTTTAAAGAAATGCAATAATTTGGTTGAATTGATGAAGATCATGTTGTATTATCAGTTTAAATTATTTAAATCAAGTTGTCTTTACAAGGGGAGGAGGAAAACGGAGGGGAAGGTAAGCGTCCAAGATAATTGAATATAATCATATGAAATAACTGTATTCATCTATCATCTGAAATCAACATCTTATTACACGTAATTAGGAGTTTTGATAAAGAAACATTTTATATGTTTGTATAGACTTGAATTTTTCCTGATATTAATTATATTTATAATTATATTAAAAATATTCATTATTCAAGTTATTTCTTTTTTTCCACGTAAGTTTGAATAAGTTCATTTTTTGTTAGATGCAGTATTTTTCCAATCGCAATGTTAGATTCTGGACATTAACACATTCTTCAGTAAATGCTAATAATGTTAATGAATATCTAATAATTTAAATACGGGACATACATTCAAAATAAGCAACGAAAATAAACATTTTGTTCATCTCACAAAATTTGAGAATCTCTCCTTCAACGCATACACTTATTACTATTAATTATTATTATGTTTATTTTTTTCCTCCACATGTAAATTTCAAATCCTTCACCAAATAAGGGATACTTCCGAAATATTCTTTAGATCAGTGGACTGTATGTATAAAATAGATATCCGAAAGTTGATGAAAACAAACTTCGTTATTCCCTGACTCATACTCATTCCCATATCATTATCATGGCGATTTCATTTTGGAAATTTTGAAACTACAGAAATGACACCACGAGTAAAAGGAAACCTGTTTCAAACAAATATTTCGTATAGAATGGGATTCCACAATGATCATAAATACCTAAAGCAGTTCTGGTCACTCGCTGGACATACGTCGTGAAATAATATCACAATTACTTTCATCGAGGTAATTAAAATATTTAAAAAGCGAATATTTATATCGAAGATGATTTCTCGACTTTTAAATTCTGTATTTTTCGAGCGAAAGTGAAATTATTCAAGATGTAAATTATTAAACGACAGTGGACAAATGAACGAATACTGACCGGAGCACGTTTTTTGGGTAATGAGAGTTGCAGGAATTCAAGAGACAGTCGTTTTGCTGGAATTTTTTTCTCGAGGTATTTGGTATTTCATTCATTTTTCAATAAAAAATGCGAATTATTTTTCATATTGTCTTGATTTTTGAGCTTCGGTGCTGTCAAGAATTTGAGATTGAAAGCTGCAGAAGTAGTCAGTTCTCTCGCTCTTCATCTTTTATTTATTATATTGTATTTTTTTTTCATGGTTGTTCTATCTTAAATATGCTGTGTACATACATGTTCGGTGAATAGGAAAAGGGAGTTTGGTTGGGTAATAGAACACTTACCATGAACTCAGTTTGTTATATATTTAGATGTTGGTAAATTTTATCATACCTTCGTAGTAATGTAATTGCGGTCATATAAGTTTATAGTGTAATAGATTTCTTAAATTTAAACGTAATAATAAATTATTCGTAATTAATTTATTATAACTACGAATATCCTAATTGCTGTTAATCATTACAAAAAAAAGTTTTATCATCCTAAATTATGTACTGAAGTAAGTACATATAAGTATATTATATGCGTATATTTCTTGGCATTAAAAAATGTATCCTTTTAAAAACCACCCTCGCCCATTAATACACTGTCTACAGACCTGTGAAATGTTTATTCTGAAGATAATTATTAAAACTTATCCCATTGATATATCTTGGCTATATGACCCTGATATACATCATATTTTTCAATTACCTCGCTCCCCTTCTCTCATTACTATTTGAAGTAATGAAACATCATTTTACATATATTTTTTTGTCATGTTCGATTTCATTCTACATTGCATTATGTGACGAAATGACTCTTAATGACTTTCTTACCCTTTCGAAACATATACCTTTTAAACGCGATTGATTTCTATCATCTTTGATTTCACTCATTGTTGCATTATTCGATGAAACATGTCCTGGGTACCCCCCTTTTCCCTCGTATATGATAGAACCACGCTCCATAACCTAAATAGCCTCTTTCTCATATCTTTCACGAAATAGCTCTCCATTCGACATAGATGATAACAAAGAGAAAATGCACTCCTATGCCATTAAGTGAAATAAGGGAAGAAAATTAAACGACCTTGAAAATGGACTCTTCGATAAACCATTCACAGACATATTCTCGAGGTCCATTTCGTTATCAAACGATGGCTAGACTACGGATTTGCTGGAATTTTCGAATAAATTTTTGAAACCATATAATGGTCGCGCCCATTTCGAAATGATTAATCTTCGGTCGTTGTAGTAATGGTGGTCAATTTCTAAACCATAATTGGGTACGTAGACGGTCTCAGTGATAAGAAATGATAGCGGTGAAGTTCGCGACCTTGACTTGTAACGTAGAATATGGTCGCGTTCGAGGTGCAGTGTACGAGTTATAGGTTCAAGGTTTAATGGGTAAACACGGAGTGCGACGACGGCATTCTGTATGCTGGATTTTCGTAACTAACAAAATTAACTGTACCGAGGAATTCTCGCTTCGTTGGAATTTCCGCCAAAATACGTGCATCGGTTTTTTGGAAATTTAAAGAACGTGAGGATTAGTACGAGGATTTTACTCGAGTGTTCGTCGTGCTTTAAAGACTCGATCTTTCTCGACGACCGATTTCAAAGAAAAATTTATTTCGCCGCTGCAAAAGCAACAAAGGTTCGATCACGATTCTATGCAGGAAATATAGAACGAAACGTAAATACAGAAGCTCCGGTAGAAACGAGAATAATTGAAACCAAACACGTTTCGAATCCGGTGTCTACTCTTCGCTTTTATTTCGTGATTTTATTTCAAATATTTAATTACAAACTCACCATCGAGACGCCGCCGCTTGAATGCGAATCAAGAAAGCCGATACTTTAAATTGGAAAACTCGTCGAAAACGCATTCGAGAAAAAATAACAATCGAATCATGACGTTATGATTTTATAGTTTTATATGCTGAATAGGAAACGCACGATGGGGACGAAACGGTTATACGACGGATAAAATTTAACGCCTTTGACAACGATGATCCGAAACGTTATCATAACTTTCACTCTATATAGTTCCAAAAAATTTACGACCGTGTTTTCAGTCGTGTATTAATTTCATATTTTTAATTGTAGAAGGTAATTACAAAAGCGCCAGCGAGAGTAATAACGTCGATATAATAAATCAACGTTGGACATTTAAAGCTAGCTCCTTTACCATCGTCATCGAGCCTTGGAAAGTGCTAAGGGCATTTAAACTGTCATCTTGGTGTCCGGAATACCGTTTCGTGTGTAATTAAAAACTCGTTGTCGTAATACCAAAGGCATAATATATTTGTATATTATGTCGGTATAATACGATTACTCTTTAATGTTTGATTTTCTCTTCGTATGAATTCCATATCCTGGTATATATTTCCAACTCGATCACTTCAGCATTTTGGATTTTTATGTTGGCAAATTAAAGCTCTCCCATAAAGCCAAAGTCTCCAAAAATCGTAATAACATAGAACCTCGTTGCTTCTCTCTCTGGATATCAAATTCGATCTATATAAAAACCCCATTAGAGATTTAAACTTACCAAAAATTCACTCGAATTCCTATGGCAATTTTCCGGTTACGAAGATCAATCCACAAATTCGGTGGCTTTTCACACAACCGTCATTCTTCACGTACACAAGAACTTCATCAATAAAGATAAAAAAAAAACGCGCGACGATTCTTCGATAAATCACGATGAGGTAAAAATTCAAACGTATAAATCGCACAATACCATTATCAACCAAATAATCACATCATAACACGCGCGAAGTAGAATCGAGAAAAAAAATTCGAATATAAAAATCGGCTCGTACGAAGGCGAAAGAACGCGAAATATTTACTGCCGATGAACGCGTTTAAACAGAAGATAATACCAAGCGAGCGAAAGCTCCAGAACGAGACTTGTTCATTAGCGAACGTGCTCGTGCCCTACTGACTCAGTCTCGCATTCGAACAGAATCATTGACAGAAGTGGTAATTGGTAATGCCAAGGTAGGGGCATATGAAATTCTCTGCTCGCCTGTGTGTATCCCAGACCTATCAGACAATTCATTCATTTCTTCATAACGGGATTCCAATGGAGTACTTATCGAATACTTATACTATTCGGTAGAGCAATGCAAGTGTGTAGTTCAAAAGTGGTTATTTCATCGGTAGGGTGACCGGTTTGCGAGGTGTTGGGAATGGACTGGTCGGTGATTAATTTTAAATATTGTTTTCCGCAAAGGCGGTTTCGTCAAATCGTTCTGTTCGGTTACGGACGTAGGAATTTAAGAATAGCGAATTACACTAGACGAGTATTTTACTCGTAAATGGGAACCTAGAAGATCTTACATTCTTATTATGGCAAAAATTGTGAGCAAGAAATTAGCCCAGTGAATTCCAGGCTTGATGTGATAGGCTGATTCTATAAATCTTATTTTGCATCAGAATCACCGCAGTGGTGCAGAGATGTCCAACGAGTGACCAGAACTGCTTGAGGTATTTGTGATCATTGTGGAATTCCACTCTGTACGAAATATTTGCTTGATACAGGTTTCCTTTTACTCGTCGTGTCATTTTTGTAGTTTCAAAATTTCCAAACTGAAATTGCCATGATAATGATATGGGAATGAGTATGAGTCAGGGAATAACGAAATTTGTTTTCATTAACTTTCGGATGTCTATTTTATACATACAATCCACTGATCGAAAAAATGGTTCAGAAGGATCCATTGTTTGGTAAAGGATTAATTTAAATTCCTAACTTAAATTCCTAACTTTTTTTTAGTTTTGGCTAAAATTTAAAAGAGAAGTAAGCTCGAAAATTGGTTTTTGAAAAATTTTTGGTGGCTAAAACAGGCCTCTTCAATGCGTCAATGTATACCTAATCATTGTTTTTCTACGCTGAAACCAGCAATAAGTGTAGCACATGTTTCAATATTTGTATTTCTTTCGTTAAAAATTTTCAGGAATGGGACGAATCACTTTTTTTTTTAATTCGAATCACGAATCATTTTGAAAAATGTGATTCGAATCATTTCGAATCACGAATCAAATTATTTTTTTTATTCGTTATTCGCGAATTATTAACTTCGAATCACGAATCAGAATCAAAAATTGAAAAAACGGAAGTAATAGTGTGCTTGTTGTGCTAAGTCGCTAAGTACACTAAAAATCATATTTCTACTCGTAAAATTAAATTAAATCATTGCATTTTAAAAGTTAAACATTTATTTTTCAAAATATTTTTGTCTGTAATATAAAATAACACCAAACTTTTTTATTAATATTTTCTTTACTCGTAAAATTAAATTGAATCATTACATTATAAAAGTTAAATTCACTATTCAGTTTATAAGTTTATCAGTTTGTTTTTTTTAAACCCCGTTTTTACTTTTTTTATCAATTTTTTTTTTTAATTTTTTACCTATAAAATTAATTTTTTGAGTTTGTCATTAGTGCAGTTTAATGCAGTGTTTAAAAAAATTTTGAAGAAAAAAAATGATTCTGATTCGCGAATGAAAAAGCCAAAAAAAGTCCGAATCACGAATCAATTTTCAAAATTTAATTCGAATCACGAATCAATTTTCGAAATTTATTCGAATCACGAATCAGAATCAACAAAAGTGATTCGAATAATTTATTCGAATCAATTTGATTTGTATTCGTCCCATTCCTGAAAATTTTTGAAATATTTAAGCAGCATTCATTTTTTAATTCTTGCATTATTTTTATTTTCTGAAAAAAGTCGATTCATTATGACATTGATATCGATATTATCGATATCAAATATCGCATTGATATGACATCACTAATGATTTAAAATCCAAACGTTATACTGACTACGATTACTGAGTGATTCTCTTTTTCACCATCTTCCTCCATACAATTTTAACTTATTTCTTGATAAAACATCTGAATGATTGCATTTCAATGCGAAGTTGTGATACAACTCTGTCTCAATTTTCAGCTCCTAAAGTTTATATCTTCTCGAATTGAGTATTGTTTCCCCCCCCCCCCCGGTCCCTATAGAAATATTTGTGGCGTTCTATAAGAAAAGGGTCAACATTGTCACAAAGTTGATTTCGAGAAAAATGTGAATTTTAATAGGAAATATCGATTGTTTGTTTTTGATGGATTCGTGTACTATAATCCTTCTACATTCACGGGACATAGTCAGAATCTCGTGAAACAGAAAATATGTTGGAGCAGAATGTAAAAATATTTTATGCCTAAAACCGAAGTGAATTTTTTTTTTTTTGTGAAAAAAATTGTACATTTCAATTTGCGTTGGATCAGTTATGTGTGGGACTACTTTAGATTTAGGAACACTTGGAAGCCTAATACGGCTTGTAAATCTACTTTTTTAGATTCTACAGCAAATTTTCTATAATATTGAAAAAATTGAATTTTTACAACATATAAATATATTGTTTTTAATTGAAATTTTCGTTCAAAAACTTTAAACACGTTTTTCTGGAAACTTCATTTTTCCAACATCAAATTCCAAATTCTTGTAAAACCGGTAATTTTTCATGAAAAAAGGTCCCCAATAGCTTATTTGAAAAGTAATTTCATCTAGTTTCAAAAAATTGTAATATCTCGAAAATGATTTTTGTGACAATGTTGACTCTTTTCTTATAGAATGCCACATTTATGGATGGTGTTACTTCCAAAATTCATTGGAAATCACTCGAATGCGCTGGACATCCTCAAAATAAAGGTTTCAAACTCCGAGAGAGCCAAAATAAACACGGGGCAAAAATAATTCTTGGGTTTAACTTTTCAATTTTTTGTTTCAAATTCCATGAAGATTAAAAAAAAAAACACTGAAATTAGAATTTAAAAACCCATCGGATACACTCAGTCAGGAACCTGAGCCTGCGAGTAATCTGCCTCCTTTGCCCTTCCCTCTCTTCGAACTTAAAAGGTTCTAGTGATTTACCCACAATTTTTGAAAAAACTTCCCACTTTCCATCAATTAAAAATATCCGCGTGGAATGATAATTTTAAAATCGATCAAAAATAAATTAATGGTGTAGAGAATTTTAACATAATATTTACATAATTATATTTCAAAAATGATCCCTTCTCGGGTGCATTTTTGGGTTCTCTTTCTTGAATCTTGAAGAAGATATTTGTTATAATAAGAGTACTGACGAGTTTCATTTGTTAAATTCAATATTTACTCATTCTTTGTTTGTTTGTTTGTTTGTTTGTTTTTTTTTTAAATTGCCACTTCATGGGTCGATTTTTTGGGGACTTCTTTCTACCGTAAAGTGTTTTGTTAATGTTGAGAAATATGTTTAATTTATTAGCTGAGTTTTTAACGTTACAACGTCAGCAATTACAGCCTACCTGATTTGGGAAGAGGGTGGAGGAGAGTAGGGTCTTCAGATCGTTGCGTTTCAAACCGTTTTATAATCATCTAGCATATGTCCAACTTTCAGTGAGAAGGCGGTTCGAAAACTTTTTCAGAATAATATATAGTATTTTGTTCGTTTGTAACCAGTGTATTTGATGTGAGGGGAGTGGGGGAGGGTAACGATATAAATCCTGGTGATATATTTTTCCCCACACATAACGCTGGTGGATATTCGTGAGATTTGCTCAAAACTTGGTGAAAGACTCTACTTGAAAATGAGAAAAAGGAATTTTTTTTCAATACACCTCAAAGTTGCGAATCACTCAAATTTTGAAGAGAGCTGGAGAAAGAGCAAATCGTTCAAATTTTTTGTTTTTGATCTCATACGAAATAGTGAATCACGAACACCAACATATCCAAATTTCAGCTTCCTAAGTGCATTTCGAGAGGAGTTGGGACAAAAAATGGATTTTTAGGAAGTTTCAAGGCATGAAATTTCTTAAATCTTCCATATCTCCTAACTAAATGAACCTAGAAAGATCAAACTTTGTGTGTGGCATTAGTTAATGACCGTAATATGATCTCTTGAATTTGGATCAAAATGCATGCAAAATGGCGGATTATCAAAATTTGAGTAGAGCTTGAGGAGTCTCAAATTAGTAAAAACGTAATGAATATGGACTCATATGATTATTGAAGATAAGAACTATAGTATATCCCAAATTTATCTTCATACATGATGGGAAATTGCTGCAGGAAATTTCATTGTTCTTTCATACCTCCTCACCAAATTGACCTAGAAAAGGCAAACTTTGAATGTGGCATCGGTTCATGACCAAAGTATGATCTCCTAAATTTGGGTCAAAATGAATCCAAAATAACGTATCGTAAAAATTTGAGAATAACTTGAGGAATTTCAAGTAGCTATAATTTGAAAAATGTGTTTTCGTATACTTATTGTATGGCACGAAATACTACATTTGTTCCAAATTCAACTTCTTATGTGGTTTTGGAAAAGGATAGTGTAGGGCTTTTCAGACGTGGTGTCTGGATTGACCTATAGCCATGAAGGCGTTAGCAACCTTATTTGCAAACCTGAATGAGTGCCAGTTGAAAATTCAGCTCCAGTAATGCAGCATGGCTGCTTATTTTTTTTTTGGTCTCATAATTTTTTTTTCTTAATTATTCTGCCTTTATTTATTTTTAGGAATTTTGATATCAATCTGTCCCCCTTCTGCTGCTCATTTTAGGAACTTTGACAACTATAATGTTTTTGATATGGTACTCAGATCGTATACTGTCTATCAATTTTTGTTCGTTTGAACTCAGTAGTTCACAGTCCCAAAGATTACTTTGTGACGGTCGAAATTCAAAAGTTTCCACCCCCTTCGTGCATGAAATGCGTATAGCGGCTGGGGATACTAAATTTAATTACTTTGTTGTTATATTTTCATTAGCTTAGAAGTGTTACTTTTCGGTATACAGTTTCTGGCAATATATTCGTATTTCTCTTGAACATCACATTCGAGGACGAAATTATGAAATTTTGAAGAATGAAATTCTTTAATTTTTTTCGGGTTATGGTCCTTCTTACAAAGAAAATTGAATTTTTGAAGTATTTATCTCATATATCTTGAATTAAACATCAAACCAAATTTGTCAAAAATATTTTTATATTTTTCTTTAAAATTTAGCTATTTCTTTGGGGCAGCGAAACGCGACTTTTAATTATGCAGCATCTCAAAAGTACTAAAAAAAATCGTTTCACCCTATCGTACATATGCGACATTATTTGCTTTGTTCAGTTAAAGTTGGATAATTTTTGTTGTTACTCCCTCAATAACATTATTTTATTTGTAGGTAAGTTCTCCATACTTATTTTTATTTTGTCTTTTTTTTTTCATTTCATTTGCGAATAAATTCAGATTTAATTGCATCGTAATTTTTTAAAAAGAGGTAAGGGTTCAAGAGAAGGGGAGTATAGGGGCTAATTCAACTCCAAAGACAGCTGAACTATGGCAAATATTTCTAGGTCTTTCAAGCCTTTCTTAGAGCCTTCTCCTTATTCCTAATTAATTTCAAAATAATCTGCATGGAATAATTCGAAAAACTAGTACTTAGTCAAGTCAAATTTATGCAAATAAATTAGCTTGGACCTAGTGATGAGTTCTTAAAAACGTGAAATTTAATATACTAAAAGATTTGGCACTTTTAATATTGTAGTTAATGTACTTAGATTCATGGTAACGATAACGTCGACGACTTTCATTCGATGCTTGTACTATAAGGTGAAAAATTTACGTAAAAAATCACCTACTCGACTTTAAACTTATGGTACCACTTTGACATGAATATTTATGCGTTAATTTACCTACAAAACAACAGCGATAAAGATTTATCGCCGAGTAAGGCGAATCAGTCCGGAAATATGACATTGTATATGCATAGGCGAGTATTAGTCAAAAAATCAACGAATTGCTTTCTTCGAGCGTATAAGTACCAATTTTTACGACCTTATTGTTACACGTATGCATACTCGGTAATTATTCTGTTGGATGTACATTAAAACAGTACGATGGCCTTATTTTACGCTACGTTGTTACAACCAACACGATGAAGAAGAAGGGAAAAAAAGCCCATAAGAATGGATTAGCTGGACCGAAGATTACTCGTGTGTTTACCGAAATCGACGTCCATAATGGATACTTTAATCGACGATTACTTCGCTTGTCGTGATTTACGCGCTGCATTGCATCAGATTAAACGCGTCATTAATCCAGCTCGTGGGCTTGCGTGCATAATACTCGAACATTCGGTGGATTCGCGAACCCCGATCCCTTTGAATTAAGTGATGTCGCGAGAGTTAGCCGAAGAAGAAAGTGAACGTTATAGAAATTGTCATTGAAAGCATTTTTATGTCATCGTGGTGACAAGGACTCTCGTCGGAAAAATTCTCGTATCGAGTGTACATTAAAAGTAAAGCGCGCGAATTGTTAAAATGTAATTTCATCGCGACTTATCACTAATCTATAATGTACCAGTTGTACGGTGACGGCCTACTTGTAGATGTTTTTATTTGCATAATATCATATTCATAGGTCAGGGCTACGGTGCGGCATTTTCTCAGCCGAACCGGATATTTCTCGAGAAAGTGGAAACAACAAACGCCTACTTTGTACTGAATTTTTTTCACGTTTACTTTCCTTGTCAATGGGGCTTGGGTGGTGGAGATTGAGGAAAATTAAGTGATTTATTTTTGCATCGATTGAATTTTGGATATGATTAAAGAAATTCGTTTTTTACTTTGCTAGGTAATTACCTGTACTCTGAAACTCGGATTCAAGTGAGGAAAATTCTGTTGGTAAGTATGTCACCGCAAGACAGCGTAATCAAAATCTCAACTCTAATTTGCCATTTGGAGAGGAGTTACGATTTTTCATAATTTTGAAATTATCAACTATTGATTTTTACATTGAAAAAAGTAGTAGGCCAACATCAATTTTTCTGGTATTGTATCATCCAATAATAATTTCATCAATGTAAAAGAAATTACAATTCCCTCTCTAAGCAGGTAGCCAGGACCAGTAGGCTGTACTAAGTAATGACTGCTGTATAACCTCATCAGTTACACTAATGGACTAATTTCAGGTCATGTCTTGTTTCAGAAAAGTTTTCTGTGTGATGTGATAAAGGGGTACTAGAAAATCAGAGTTCCGAGGTTAAACCCCTGAAAATATCGATTTTGGTTGATCTGTAATTTTTCAAAAAAAAAAAAAAGCTTTGAATCTAGATGGAAATTAAAAAAATGAAAAGAGAATGTCAAAAACTATGTTTTAGCTGAGTTTTTAACATATTAACGATAGCTATTACAGTCTACCTAATTTGGAAGGGAAGGTCGGGTGAGAGTCGGGTCTTCAAATCTTTTCATTTTATTTCAACAATGACAGATTTGTGAGCGTACTAAGCTCCATTTTTTTTTCTTTTTTATTAATAAAAAAAATCAAAAATGTCGATTAAAAACGTATTCATAATATTTTCGAATAAAAATGATGATTACGCCATTCAATAGGGCATAAAATTATACATAAAAAACAATAAAGTCTAATCTACTTTAATGATTCGGGAAGAAGCTAGAATTTTTTCAATTTGAAAATTATGCATTTTTTACTGTTTTTTGAAGAAAATGTGGGGAAAATTCAAATTTAAATTTCTTACATCAAAAAGACCATCATGGCATTGAGTAAAATTTAAAATTATGCATCAAAAATAATGAGCACCAATCGATTTAATTATTTGAAGTGGAGCTAGAAATTTTCAAAAGAGTCCCCAACTAATTTAGCTAGTCTAGAAAGAACTAGAAATTTTTAAAGTTTGGACAGTTCACATTTTTCGACAGTAATGCAAAACGCATGCATACATGTAAACTACTTTTCATAATCTCCTAACATTTCTAGCCTCCTGCTAAATTAGCTGAATAGATAGGGAATTTTGTTTTTGTTGTATGAATTTAAGCTCTATTCAATGGTATAGGAGTAATCAATGCTATTGGAAATCAAACATTAAATGAAAATTTAGCACTTTATGAAATTAAAGCCAATAACTGTAAAACTATAATTTGAAATTTTATAATTCCGAATCCAGGTAAAATAAGAATATGAAATTCAGGATGACCAAAAAATCGAAATAAATGTTAAAGTATAGGGTTTCCATTTTCTAATGAATTAAAAAAATTTATATTTAAATTATTATCTAATTATAGTAATAGCTCTAGAAAGAACAGGAGTTGAGACAGATAATAAAAAAGTATAATAATTATAATTGATCATGCATATGAAGTTGAATTATTTTGAAAAAAAAAATCGTCATTCCGATAAAAAAAATGTTAGTAGAATATTATCGATATTTTCTTCAAAAAACCTCAAAAATGCAAAGGGTTCAAATTTTAAAAATTTCTTGCTCCCCTTTAAGTTATTAAATTGATTTGTGTTCATTGTTTTTATTGAATACTTTTAAGCTCTATCCATTGTCATGTTTGTTTCGATACAAGGAATTTAGAAGAAAATTTTTTCTTTATTCTTTTCAAAAATCAGAAAATACATAATTTCCAAATTTTGAAAATTTCTAGCACCTCTCGAAATCATTAAAATAGATTAGGGCTCGTTGTTTTCGTGCATAATTTTATGCTCTGTTCAATGGAGTAATCAGCATTTTGTTTCCTAAAGTTTAAATACATTTTCAATCGACATATTTGATATTTCTATTGATAAATAATGGAAAAAATTAGGTTTATTTGCTCATAAATCCGCCATTAATTGTTGAAAAAATTTTATGAAATTTTTACCACGTAGTTTTTGAGATTCTCTTTTCAGTTTTTCAATTCCCATCTGTATTTGAGTGAAATATATATATATTTTTTAATGTACAAATCAACTAGAATTTTGTCCTTCCCCTCAGAAACGACACTTCGAGGGCGTTTGACCACTTTAGTACACCCCTATTACATCATAAAGAAAAGTTTTCAGAAACAAGACATGATCTGAAATTTGTCGAGAAGTTTTATCAGTGCAAGTGTACTTGAAATGCGTGCACGGAGTCCAACACAAACAATTTTAGACCTGGGATTATTAATATTTGGTACTGAACCAAAATAAATAGCTCTCAACGTTATCTTAGAACAATCGAATGGTGCATCTTTACTCGAATGCCCCTCAAATGTCTCGTTAAATTATTTGTTGGCTTGCAAATGGGCTATCAATTTTTGGGAAAGTAAAAGATTTAACTCTCAAATGTATCGTGTAGTATAACTCATTATTTTCTCTTTTTATGCAATGTAATTTTCCCCCACCCCTTAAGTAGAGGTAGCATAATTCTTCTCGAGGAGAATAATCTATAATTGGAAATATGTAACGTTTCACAGCCCTCGTAGCCTAGCTCCGCCCATTGCATGACATCTTTCATTAATTTGATCCTACCTCCATGCTTGGAGAGAAGGTCGTAGTATTTTTCATAGTTATAAATTTATTATTCCATAACACAGTGCTGAAAAAATTGATATAGTTCTGCTGAATTTTTTTCGATATGAAAATCAATAGCTACTAATTTTAAATTTTGAAAAATCATAAATCTATCGTATCACCAATTACACCTGAAATTTTCGTTATGGGATCCTGCGATGATATACTTCGCAAAAAGAAAATCGTCCCAAGAGCCGGAATTCGAGCGGTTTCGTTGTTTGTAATTAAAACCTATATCTATACAAAGATCATTTAGAAGAGAAAAATCATGTAATGAACTCAAAGACCGTTATTAGAAAATTATCATCTCACTCAGCATAAGATTCCTTTCAAGGCTGAAATTTCTCTATTGGAGAATTGAACATAGGTATTGACGTTGTTGCTTTGTATTACACTACATGTTCGCGATTATTAGAGAAAATCCTTGACATTCACCTACGCACCTTATTCGCATCACTTTTGCTTTTACTCGCTCATAAAGCATGTAATAATGATAAGCCGAAGAGTGGTACCGTTTAAGGACAATTCATCTACACATGATTTATTTATTGTTATCTCACAATGACTACCGTTTTATACTCTTCAATCGTATCTAACGGGTGTTTGGCTTTCTCGCGGGAGCGCTATAGAATTGAAAATGGTGTGAGCTGTTATGCCGTGTTACTTCGAGTCGAGTTTCTATTTGTGTAGAAATGTACGTGTGGGCCTATTGAAATTTTTTTAATACTTCATTTTTGGTTAATGCCATAGATGAAACATACATAGATAGCCCACCGTACGTTGAATTTTTATCACTCAAAAACTGAGTTGGAATCGTTTTTTGCTAATATCTTGGAAACAATTCAAGATATAGGGCTTGCAAATGACTCATTTTAAAGAGATTGGAATAGAGAATCATTTAATTTTTCTAAAGTTACTCTTGCCCGTTTACTTTTGCAATTAATTTCGAAAAACGATTTTTTTACTTTACTATGAATTATATCAAAAAGTAAATCAATAACGATTGTTTTTTAATAGTGAAACACATTCAGAATTTTATGCTCTTTCGAATGAGCTACTTGAAAAGTTTCTATCTATATTCTTTCTTGAGATATTTGCAAAAAACCAAGCAATAAGTCTAATTTATTCTTAGTACTGGAGCTCATTCACAGAGAGCGCTCTAAAAAATGAATTAGTTTTATTAAAATAACTCGAGACTCACATCGATGGCAATAATATTTTAGTATTGAATCATGTATAAAATGTTAAGCTCTTTCGAATAAGCCATTTCTGAACACTCTAACTCAATTTTTTGCCTAGATATTAATAAAAAACTTTCTGGCTCCTTTTTCAACCTTTATGAGTGATAAATTCGATATACCGGTGGGCTATCTATGTATGGTTAATCTACGATTATATGAAAATTTGTATGTAGGTAGGTACCTAGGTACCTACACTTTTTGAACACACGCGTCCGTATTTGTATATAATTTACATCAAATTGGTGTTCGTTCACTCCCTCACTCAAATTCAATTCGTGAAAGTTGAAACTCCACATGAATGTATAAAAAGAGTCGCGCAGAATCTTATATTTATATGTATTTAGGAAAAAGTGAAATTTTATGATTTTTGAAATTTTTGCGCTATAATTTGAACTCAAATTTATAAAAAATTAGAACAAAAAATTTCATTCACTTTTGTTGAATTTAATAATGTTAAAAAAAATTAAATTTTATAATGTGCATCACCTAGATTGAATTTTATTCCTTCTTCAACTTTTTGTTGGAGTTAGGGCGCGAATTTGGCTCAAGAACCATCTACGTACTGGTAATTGGAACCGAATTCAAAATTTCAGCCAAAACCAACGGATAGTTTTTTGAGGTGTTCTAACTTCTGAGTCAAAAAAAATACCATCAAAATGTTCTTTTCAACGATTTTTTTCAAACAATTTACGATTATCTACTCCCATATATTTTAGGTAAGATTTTAAATAATTTTCACGTTTTTTTTTCATTGTAATTGCAAATGTGCATTAAAAAAAAGTGTCTAAATTATCATCAACGGAAAATATCAGTAATTTTTTTTACTCTCTCCCCCTAATTAAATTGGAAAAAGTTGAAAATTCACACAAATATATAAAAAGATTTTGGTCATGGAGTGCTTTACTTGTATTTTGCAAGAAGTAAAATTTATTGAATTTTTCGAAATTTTTGAGTAACACTTTCTTATTAAATTTGACGCCTATAAGTGCAACAAGGAGAAAAGAGATAAACACTTAATTACTGTCAAAAAATTTAATAATGTTTTCAAAAAAAAAAAAAAAACAATTTTGCTATTTCTAATCTCCTATTGTGAAATTTTGCTACTACCCTCCCCCCCCCAATTTTGATATTGGGTTTGAATGTGGCTTAAGTGTCATCATTGCAGTAATTGCAACTTGAATTTAAAATTTCAGTGAAAATTGTTGGTGCTTTTTAAAAACATTCCAGACAAACAAAAAACCGAACCTACTCGTTTCCTATATCATGTCCTATATCATGTTCGTTTAGAAAAATGAAGCATATATTTCGTTCAATAAATCTACATAACTCGTGTTCAGATCATTCTAAATTTAAAGCTACTTATCAACAAAACACCCAATGTTGCCAAATATATATCTTGCAGAAAATGGAATATAGGGGAATTCCGGTTTGAAAATCCTTATGTCCAAGTTAACTTAAGGTTTTAAACCTTCCAATTTATGAGAAAAAATTTGTGTTGCTAGCTCATTATGTAGTACAGTAACCGCATTTACCTTGTTCAAAACGCTAATGGAAAACATAGGAGCAATAATTTTCTCCTCTGAATCCTAAATACAAACTTGAAGATACTTACTCCTCCCTCTTCTTTACACCCGATTTTGCGAATTTGTAACAGTCTTCTTTTGCTAAGGAAATTCTTATATGTATTTAAGAGTTAGGGAAGGAGACTGAGACCTTTATAGGGTCATGATGGGCTGGTATATAGTCACAAATCATTTTATGTGGATTTTTCATTCGTATGTATAATTTCTCATAGTACGGTTGAATCAATGGTAGTGGAGCCCTCAAGTACCAAATTTTAAACATCTCTCCTCATAGAAAAAAAGTATTTAAATGAAAGTTGTAGAAAATTTAGTGTAGAACAAAAATGCACTGAGCTATTTTTGATACACGATCAAACCATGAGAAGATACAGCGAAAAATGCGTTTTTGGGGTGTTCGAACGCCCCTGTGGGATATGCACACCACGTAGGAATGCATACTTCTTTCATGTTGGTAGCAGAGCTTGTCTTTACATGTTTATAAAAAAATCTTTCTTGAGAATTTTTTAGTAAATGAACCTTATGTACTCGTAATTACGTATATGGTAGAGGTTTACTGGACTATAATGTGAAATATAAAAACTGTTTTTTTATATTCAGTTCGCCCATTCCCCTTCAAAAATCATGAAATAAGTTGTCTTTAAACACTAGACACCATCAATTTTCAATTATCTTTGTCCACGCAAAAAATCTACTTCTAACATGTATTTTTTTGCGATGTAGAAAACGAGTGCCTAGACTCGTGTTTGTATCGTAAAGGCGTAACCATAAGGTGGAAAACACGTAAGCGTAGCTACTGCGTATTTGCATAAGATTCATTCTTCGCGTCGATTGGTTGATTTGAAAATGTGTGTTTTGCAGTTGTTTCATCACGCTGTAACGTACAGCTCGTGCGTACGAAGAAGCCCGTGTATTTCGTAGAATTCGAAAAATTACTACAATTCTACGGACAGTCGCTTTAGAAATCTAAATTTTCTGCATCACGTAAAATTCTTGCTACATGGTCATTTAACTGACTTACTGACTAGATAAAATATTGAAATCTTATTGCCGAATGTTGGCTCTTCTATTGAAACTTATGTGTGGGATGTAGAACTGAATTTCCTGGTATCACTATGCTTGAAAAACAAAGAATACGGCGAAAACATATTTTTTGTGAGTAGGGTACGGAGCCTAGAACGCTGATGGAGAGTTTTACGAATAATGATATCCTCCTCTGAAACCTAAACACAAACGTGAAGATACTTAGCCTTCTCTCTTCTTTACACCCGATTTTGCAAATTTGTAATAGTCTTCTTTTACTTGGAAAATTCGACTAATAGTGCAACCATTATTCTCCGTACATAAAATGCATATCTTATTATTGCCTTGCTAAGAAGGAAACACGAAATACAGTTAATTCTATAATTAAAACGAAAGTGTGAAAAAAAAATAGAAGTGAAAGCATTACTAGGCGGTAATTGTACAGATGAAAATTTAACATAGAATAAGCATTAACGATATCCGAACCTATATCTCACAATGCCTATGACCATCATGGTGATTTACCTGTATGAAATGGTAAAACAGTTTTCCCGCAACAATAGCTTAATATCGCGTGTTTACCGATTACGATGGAATGCGCGTCTATTCGACCAAGTTTCCCCAACTCGAGAACCGATTAACAATGAGTTAAAAAAGTGTTGGGTGTACGTCAGACTGGGTTTAATACTTAATAGGAAAATATATGTACGCATGTATCTCTTACTATTGGATAAATATCGGAGAGTACCGTCTCTTTCGACATCGTCTCCTCAGCCGTTATGAATTTTATAATTTTTACAACTATTTTGCAGCTATTTGTTGCTCAGTAGACAGCCTCGTATCTATTCTGGATTTCATTTTTCTCATGTTTATACTTTGTTCCTTTTACTCTTCACTTCATTTCTGTTTATTCGAGGGAAATGTGTATTCGAATTAATTTAATAATTCAAAGAGTTGGATTCATGGAAAAAAATTTAAATTTTTGAAAATTTCTTTAATTAATTACTTCACATGGTGGTTTTTCATATTATGCATACACATATTTTTTAAGTTTAGGAATGATTAATTTAAATACTCGAAAATCATTTTTTTTCGCCTTATTGTAGTTGACTCAAAATATGACTAAGTTGAGCAATTTTTTGTTCTCTCAAAATGCTAGTTTCTTTTCCTGAAACATAAAAAGAAATGTCAAGTTCTGGTTTTCCAAATTAAAAAATTATAGAAGTCCTTACTTGAAAATTTTTGGTATTTTTGCGTTCAAATATTAGATACATTTTTCTTTCATGCCTGAGAAGAGCCAAAATTGGCCAAGGTACAAAAATAATTCCTTTTCACTTTTTTTATTTTCTATCTAATGAAATTTGAAAAAAAAATGAATGAAAATTAAAAAAAAAAAACAATGTAATTGGAATCATGAAAAGTTTTAAGACCTAAAATTTGAATCTCTGGGCCTTATTAATAATCTGGAACTAGGGGCAATCTGCCTGTTTGCCCTTCCCTCTTCACAAGACCTGTTGTCTTATACAAAACTGTGAAAATGTTCGATTCCAATTTTCCGATCTTAATGCGGTCTAAAAATACATTCAAATTCATGGAAAAATATTCTCAAGGCATTTAATCCGTTTCCATCCGAATGTGGAATATTATTTTATGTAAAATCGTTGTGCACCGAAGATTTGACGTCACGGTTTTGTTCTGTGTGGTTCTTATGTAATAATAGTTGCCTAATTCATTTTGGTAGGCATTATGTTGGAATATTTTTAATTATAAATCAGAATGAGCTATAGAGTGAGCCGAATTTCCTTTTTTCTTTTTATTTTTTCTTTTTTTTTTCAAAAAGTAATGTCGCTAGTTGAATATAATTGCAAAAGAATCAAACAATGCGAAAAAAATTTAGTTCTTGGAGTTGATGGGAACAGCTACTAGAATAATGTCAAGGTTTTCAGAAAAATTTTTTTTACATGTTGAATAACTACTATAACACGTTTGAAAATTGTGAACATGAAAAGTTCTTTTCGAAACAACTTTATATTTTGAATACTTTTTGTTAAACAGTCCAATAATCCAGACCTTACAAGGAAAAATTGCACCAAACTAATTACACATTTCACCTAGATGGCGTCTGGAGTAGCTTCACTGTAATAACAGGATGTCACTGCAAATAAAAAACTCGGTGGTTACCTCAAAATATCGATGGTATGGTATATGGTTGTATCCAGTAGAGGGCTGTAAAATTCCCAAAAACTAAGAAAAAATTACGATATTGTGTCGCCTAATTTAAATACAAATGATACAATTGATATAGCGTTTAAAAATGATAATACACTCTTCACGGCAACGTGTTTTCAAAAATTAAAGATATAGGTGAGAAGTTGAAACAGAGCAACGCAGTATACAAATTACAATGCGCAGATTACAATACCTAAATCGAGGGAACAAAACAGTATCTTGAAAAACTTATATTATAGCAACTTGCGGTTATGATATCAACACTGAGAAAATTGTTGCCGCCTTATCAAAATATTCAATAGACAAAAAACATACTTTCGATTTCGATAACGTGAAGATCCTTCATAGGAAAAATAATGTAATTAAACGCAAAATAGTAGAAATGATTTACATTAAAAAAGAAGGGTAAAATTGCATTAATTACAAATCATGCGTTGACATTTTATCTCGTATGTATGTATAAGCTTGTAATTTCGCCTAATAATCGTCGTCATACCTTATGATGCTGTCTAGTAGGCAGCGAAACGTCGTTTTTCGTAATTTTTGTGAATTTTTGTAATTTTTGTATTAAATAAAAAATATTGTGACTTGTGTGCTGTATGTTTTAATCATTTTATATAAACACTCACAGGAGAAAAATCAATCAACAATAAATGAAATACATTTCAAATGCATAATATTAATCGCATGTATCATAAATAAAAAATAAAATTACTTTGAAAGAAAGAATAAAATGTAAAACTGATTTAGGTATCAAAGGTATTAAATGGATATAAATCATTGCAAAGAAAAAGAAAACTTGTTAATTATAAAAAAATAGATATTGAATTAGTGTTAAGTACGGTATGTGTTATAGCAGTTTTTTCATTCGGTAATGAAAATTCAAGCATTTTCAGCACATTTTCATGTGCTATTTCCTTTTCAGTGGTCTCAAACCTGTCTCGAATTTAACAAGTACTTATTCTCATATTGGTATATAATTGGTTTTTTTATTACAATTTCAAAAAAAGTCATATTTAAAAGGAAATGAATATGCATTTTGTAATAAAATTATGAATTTGTGATGCTTGTAGTCTACCCTACTTCCTAAAATGAACAGAAAACTCGTATTTTCAAATGCATAATATTACTTATAAATTATGAATAGGAAATGCAGTTATCATAAAATGAAAAATGGACAGTAATATAAAAAATTGATTTAGTAACTAACTATCACGTCTCACTGATAAAATTAATAGAACAAGAAAAAAATATATCATAAAAAAATTAATAAATATTAAATTGGAAATGGGATTGAATGTAATGATTACGAAAGTGGGTTATTCTATCCACTTGGTGGTGCTCCTTGGAGAAAATTTGGAGGAGTTTGATTTCCGGCTCTAGTTTGAATCACCGTGAGGTTTCCTTCGATATAATCTAAAATCAAAGACCAGATTTATTTGAAATACACTGCTCTAAATTTTTTTTCCGTATGCTTAGAGGTAAATGTACAAATAATAATTACTCTTAATCGCCCTAGCTGCGTCTGTGTTCACTAAAAGTAAATACGATTAATCGATATAAAAATTGTTAATTATCGATGAAATTTAAAATTAGTTACTTGTCATTTTCGCGCCTATGTGGACATGAGTATTACTTAGAATTTCTATTAGGCTGGAAATCTTTCAAATACCAGTGGGTACATAAATTTATTAAGTATTGAAAATGGCAAAATAGTTACAGAAATGGGCCACGAATGTATATCACCGAACAGAAATCAAGGTTTTGATCTATGCTGTCTATGTTGTGTCACATGAGCAGTGTTTATTTGTAATTCAAGAAGTTGGGCATCACTACAATTTCTGAGATCTGCAGCAATACACCTACAACCATCTTTTGTAAACTGCAAAAACGTTTCAGAGATTCCCAAAGGATCGACATGCAACGCTTATTTTTTCTCTTATTTTGGTTCATAGTTTCCCTCGAAGATGTGGTAGATGGCCGAATGAAGGCGCAGATTACTTCTATGAAGTCATACTTTCAGAATAGTGCAGTATATTTACCCGAATTCCAACCTTTCCCACAGTAGGGAAGCTCTCATGTAATAAAGTTAGCTTATTTAATGAGAATTTCAATGATATGCGAAAGATTTTTGTACGACTTTACGGAACCGAATTATTCCACATTTAACGTTAAAAAGTGAGATATCGCGTCGTGCAGTTTCTAGTTTATTGTAAATCTTGAGTGGTTTATTAAAATTATTCCCAGCAAAGATCTTTTTCATAAATATATCTATGTAGAGACTAGTTCCGCTAAAAATATTCTAAATCTCGTGATTTCAAAGTGGTATGCTTGGCCCATAGTAGGAGGTGGAACCTCCAAAGAATAGTTGTTTCGCTGTATTTTTATGGGGTTTGATCGTAAGACGAAAATAGCTGAGTGTGATGTTGCTCTACACTAAATTTCCTACAACTATCACATAAGCATTTCTTTTCTATGACCTATCGGTGGGAAGTTGTTATAGGTGTTTGAAATTCGATACTCAAGAGGCTTAGTTACAAAATATTGACTCACTTATTCTATGTGACATTGTATATGCGAATGAGAAACACACATTCGACTATTTCTGACTACCGGAACTAATTTGAGCTTTCATTCCGCCATCTGTGTACCACACCTTCAAGACGAGTTAATGAACCAAAAATGAGAAAAAGTAAGTGTTGAATTTCGACCACTTTGAGAACCCTTGAAACGGTTTTGCAATTTGATTTCAAGAATAAGATGGCACTTGGGGAACGGTCGTCCATCAACCTTATAGGTATCGCAAAATTTGTATTTCATTCGGGTAAAAAGCTTTCCTCACTTTCAGGATGCTGTGTTCCGTACTAATGTTATTTCATTTACTTCTTCTACCTACCAAAGGTAGACTATCTTTTTATTGGATTTAGGAACTGCTAAGTAGCCTCCGAATGAAAGTTGATATATTGTGGATTTGTGCATAGAACTCTCTATGTTGAATCAATATGTAATGCATATATCTTAAAAGTACCACTAAAATTAGATTGTATTTCAAGAATGTAATTAGTTACCCGTATCCAAATCGTAAATGGCGGCTCGTTTTATACCTGAAATCCAATATCATTAGTATCATTACTTTTTTATTCAAATTGCTCAAAAATATTTTCAAATCATTCACATAAAAGAGTGTAATACATACTTTCACGTATCTCCCCATTAAAATGATTATTAATTAAATTTTTGAGACCTGTTTAAAATCGTATATTATATTGGAATTGATCAATTTCATTGGATTTAGGAACTGCTAAGTAGCCTCCGAATGAAAGTTGATATATTGTGGATTTGTGCATAGAACTCTCTATGTGAATCAATATGTAATGCATATATCTTAAAAGTACCACTAAAATTAGATTGTATTTCAAGAATGTAATTAGTTACCCGTACAAATCGTAAATGGCGGCTCGTTTTATACCTGAAATCCAATATCATTAGTATCATTACTTTTTTATCAAATTGCTCAAAAATATTTTCAAATCATTCACAAAAGAGTGTAATACATACTTTCACGTATCTCCCCATTAAAATGATTATTAATTAAATTTTTGAGACCTGTTTAAAATCGTATATTATATTGGAATTGATCAATTTTCATTATGATTATTATTTTACAATATCGTATATAAAAATCTCACCTTCTTCGCTTACATTATCTGAAATGTAAAATAAATTAATCGCGTATACGCGAATTTGAATACAAATCATGATTCGAAATTGTGAGCTAGCAAACGCGAATAGTAAGTACGAAATTTCACTTACTTCCCACATAATCTTGATTCCTTGCACCTTCTTTTTTATTGATCATTGCGTTCACGGCATTTTTTAAAGCAAACTGACCTGAAAAAGTATAATTTCTTTTTTGAAAACTATTCTTCGTTGGTATTCGCCCCTTCCTCATACGTAGTCGTCAACGTCATTGGTTTATGATATTTTTTTCGTTAAGTTGTTTGGAAGGAAATGAACAAAATTCTTGAAGAATTAAATGATGCATGGCTCTTTTTGTTTTTAGACACTACAAGTTGTTGAGAAATGAAACCATTTTTTTTTTATTTTTTTTTTTTGCTTCTATATGATATACATTTATTATGTATGTGTTTTCATTCATAAAATATTTACAGTTGCTGGAATAAAATGCTAGAAAATCATTGTTTGATGTTCCACCACGACTTCTTTTGTTTAGAACAAAAACATCTCCCATCAGGGAAGAAATGACGTTATCAATGTTCAGTCAATTCTAACATGCGTTTTTTTTATGACCAAGTTCACTACGTATGTACTATGTTACCTATATAATAAAAAATGTGAACATAATACTTACTATCTGTGAGGTTCGCGGCTATTCCATTATCCCTATTGAAGTCTTGTAGACCTGTTACATTTATGTACAATGAAATAAGAACAATAATAGGTGTTGTTGAATTTACAAAACAAAATCATTTGTATTTTTGCTTAAACTCGTTCATGTTTATTTTCATTTCAATCAGTCTTGCCGTCGAGAATCAAATATTTTATGTCATTACACAATATTCGAAAACATTGAAATCTTGTTAAATCAAGACACTCCGTATGTTCCCCACAATGAGGAAATAACATCTCTTAAATTTTAAGATGAAGTTTTTTCACACGAATAGCTTGTGAATTCGTATAGTATAAGCATGTTTATGTTATGCTTTATCAACTCAAATACTCAGATTTTCCAGAAAATAATTTCCTAATTATATATTTCCTTACCAAAAGTTCAAACTTTGTACATATGCAGGGTTAGCGAGAAACTACAATATGAGCTTTCGAATTTGGCTCTAAATGGAAACAAAATGGCGGATGGTCAAAGTTTGAGAGAAGTTTGGAGACCTCAGATGCTACATTTTCCATCTTTTGTTGTGTAATGAAATAAAAATAATAGAAACACCAACATATTCAAAATTCAGCTTCCTTAACAAATTTAAGAGGGTAATCAAAAGAGGAATTTTGAAGAATTTTCAGAGTTACGAAAGTTTTTGTATATTCATATTTTCTCACAAAATCCACACAGAAAGCTCAAAACTATCTGTATAGGATTAAGTGAAGAATGAATATGGCACCTTAAATTTAGGTTGAAATGGGTACGAAATTTGATCAAAATTGAAGAACATATTTTTTTTCACTCCACCCTAATGTTCATAATATGTAGGCGTAAGTGCGACTTATTCTACGAATTATTTTTTTTTTTAAGTTTGTGAGTTACATTTTTGAATAAAGTTTTGAAAAGTTTAGTTAATTTTGGCAATAAATTTTTTTAGGAAAAGCTCGAGTTACTTTTACGAATAAGATTTTGAAAAAAGTTCAAATTTTGTAAAAGAGACCATCCCTCCTGCACCTTAAAAGGTTAAAATGTCGAATGGATACGATTTTCACATCGTACGCAAAATTTCAACGTTATTTGATAAGTCACACTAATGAATTTTCGTTTTTGAAAAGGAATCACCCCGAGAGGTTGAAATGAAAAATGGACTCAATTTTTGTACTCTGTGAGAAATTTTAATGTACTTTAATAGGTCACACGCGTATTTTTGAGGAAATTATGGAATGACATTTTGGAGTAGATGAAGCTGACAAAAATTTCTCAACGCTATAACTCATCGTTGTGCAGGTATGTGTTGAAGATACCTTACGTAACCATGTTTGAATTTTTTTGTTGCGACGTCACTCCCAAAAACACCCCTTTGAGGCTCCAGCCTCCTATTATTCAGGTCTAAAATATTGAAATCTTGCTTTTTAGGGTTTGTCAGAACCTATCTATATTTTTCCAAATAAATTTTCCGGTTGGCAAAAAGTTTCAACAGAGTAACACTTTTTCGTGTTTTGATTGCAGACTATTTGATCACATATGAAAGAATGAATCTGAGATCATTTATATATTTCATGTTTCCTAAGTACATCTGGAGGAGTGTTAGAACAAAAAGCGGTTTTTTTGAGTAAGTTTTTAGTCATAAAATAATACCTCTCCTCACCAAATCGATGTTGAGAGATCAAACTTTGTGTGAGGTTAGTTTGGGTCTAGATCCAGAATGTGACAGGTTGAATTTGATAAAAATTGATTCAAAATTGCGAATTTTAAAAACTTGAGACCAACTTCAGGAGACTCAAGTAAGCGAAATGTGATTAATAAGGACTTACATGATTATTGGTGGAAAAACAGTAACATTTTCAAATTCATCCTCACACATGATGTTGGAGAAGAGAAGAGGCTTATCGATCTTAAAATGTGATAGGGTACACGAGATGTCGAAAATTTTTTACCATGTCATTATATCATGAAATGAACCCAAGTGGCTAACCTATTTCGATTTCGATTTCCCAAGTGAAATCAGAGGGTATTTGGAGCAAAAAACAGTTTTTGGAGGGGAAATTGCTATGGAAAATTTCAAGAATCTTTCATATCTCCTCACCAAATCGACCTGTGGAGGTCAAACTTTGTATGTGGGGTTAATTAATGGCCAGAATATGACCTCTTGAATTTGTTTCGAAATGGATCGAAAATTGAAGATCATTAAAATTTAAGAATAACTTGAGGAGCCTCAGGTTGCTAAAATGTGAAAATATGGCCTCATACAATATTATTACACGCAATAAATAGCACATATTTTAAATTTAACTTCTTAATTGATTTTAGAAGGAATAGGGTAGGAGTTTTCAGGCTTGGTAATGGATGTGGTCTGTACGAGTGTAGGGTTAGCAAGGTCATTTGCAAATTTGAAGAAGTTTCAGTTGGAAAATCAGCTCCGGTAAGACGATATGGATGCGCAAGTTTTTTTCTTTCATTAACGCCTATTTGAGCGCAAAAAATGCCGCCCAGCGTATAAACATATTTATCAACTTCTTCAGCCAAAACTTGATGCGTTCAGCGTCCTTATGATGTATTCTAACCAAAATAATATTCATCACTACTTTCCTGTCTCTCATCATCGAATCGTTTTTAGTTACATGGAGTGGATATTTACTATTTAGCCTAACACTTGACTATCTCGATTTCCTGACTCGAACCGCTCGCGAAAAAATGTAAAATTGTTTCATTTCAAGTCCTTTCGCATGTGTTTAAAAAAAAAATCAAAAAATTCGAGATTAATTTTCAGTTCTAACCGTTCAAAATCAGAGCTACAAAATCACACGAAGCGAACACGCACTTCTTGGAGTTTGCTAGTTCATATTGCTGAAAACAGGTAAATTACGAGTTCATAGTGAAAGGGGTTTGGGTTTCACGCCGGTGCAAGATGATATATCTTCAGCAAAATATAAGGAAAAAAATCTGAAAACACCGAATCAATTTATAACAGTAGAACTGTATATGCTGAACAATTCAATTTCTACGATGCTTCGTAGAATTGCCGTAATTTTTTGAATTCTACGAACACGAGCTGTACATTACGACATGAGGAATCAGTTCGAAAATATACATTTGGATAACCGCCGAAAAAAATTTTATGTGCGAGTGTTACTTGAAAATAAGAAAATTGCAAAAATCACTGTAGTCTAACCATTTTTGAAAGAAATAAAATAATATCTAAAATGGATGTAAACCACCCACTATAACTCCATTTTGATACTTTTTGAATCCCAAAGCCGTTCATTTTTTGTCAATATCATTACAAAACTCGAAAATTCGAAAAACAGCCAGAAACCAGAATACGTAATTCAAAGTTCCATGCCTGTGCGTCATCTGCATAGTTAGCAGTCTGAGATACGCCAAAGATTTTGAATTACAAACAAAAAGTAATAAAATTTTTGATAAATAATTTTTTTCTTTAATTGAACTTTTAATTAGACTGTACATTAGGAATATGGAAATTTTGTATTCATCAAATAAATGTGTATATTTTTCTAATTTATTTTTCTCCAAATTACTCAATTTCTCACCCACTTATTGAGGAAATAAACTTTGTTTTGCTTGTAGACAGGTAAGGGAGTTGTGTAAAACATTCCCTTACTCTGCTTTTATTTAATAAATATTTTGAGTTTTTGGAACTTTCCATTTATTTTGACAAGGATAAAAATGAGTGCGTATAACTGCCAATATGAAGGAAAAGAGGCGCTGAGAGCACATTCTTATTTATTCAGAAATTTAGCGTTTACTAATGTATTGAGAAGTATAATCCACTCGTAACGGTTTTGTAAGGAAGATGAATTCAAAAAAGTAGTTCAACAGGATTCAAACATCCTTAGCGAGAGTTTTACTTTATTGTTCTTGATGATACTCTAGACCAATATAGGTACACACAATCAGCTTGATAATATTCAAGGGTATGTTAAACATACGCGATTGCATACACATATTTTTGATTGCACTTGAATCTCGTATCGGAATGAACCGTTTTCTTTGAAATTTTGAAACAAATATTCTCCATCAATATTAAAAAAATTGTATGCAAGATCTTTTCGATTAAATAAATAATTCCTGGAAAAAAACTTGAATGAAATTTAACTGATAAGGAATCATTGTTCCTTTCTGATAATTTTCTTATAAATAATGGAAAAGGTTTCAACTTCAATTATTTAAAATTTTAAGAAATTTTGTCCAGTAGTTGTTTTAGAACAAAAGTTGTAAAAATGTCAATGCTCTAAATTTTGCCTACCATAAGAATTACATACGGTGCCTTCAAAGTATGGTTATACTGAAAAAAAAAAGAAGCGGTCGTGTGCAATATACGTTTAATTTTAATAGGTATATTATTAAAACTACATTTTTTTCTCTTTATTTTATCACTTTCTCTTCATCTCTGCCGCTATTTATTTGTTTTAAGATAATCTAATACATTTTAAGCAACAGAAACAAAAAATGATGAAACATTCTTGTAAATATAATGTAGATTTATTTTTTATGAATCAATTTCATTCTTGTCTGTCCTTACGATAGAGTAAAATTCAAAAAACTATTCTCAGAAAACAGTAAATCTTTATCGAACTGAACACATCAGCGTGATGTGCAAGACCGTGCTACTAACCAACGATGAGTGATAGAAAAAATCTAGTGTAATATTTTTGCTTAACATTTGGTGTGGAATGATTTTGTATGATATTAATTTTTTCATATCTGGCATTATGACAAAGAGAAATGGTAAAACTCACTTACGCACAGCAATCAGGTTATTTTACCCAATGACCCATCTTAAAAGTTGTTTTATGGATGAATGGTAAATAACAAAAAATAATTTGTTGTCCAATATTTGTGCGGAATTTTCTAAACATTGATTCACTTTGGAACTAACACACTCTTATAGGTTGATGTAGTTGAAAGAAATGCAAAAAAATAGTATTTAGAAGGTTTAATCCCCTGTAAGGTACAATGCGTTTCAGCTAATATACACATAAGCATTTTCACTATGTAGTTTGTGGCATTGCTCTTCAGAAGAAAGTCCATAAAAAATCAGCGTAATTATGTCTAGAAAGGCCTGGAGTAAGCAGAGAAATTGTAGACCACTAAATTTTACACCATTGAATTACATTTATTTTTCCATAGTTGAAAAAAATCGTAATTCCTGGAACCTTGAAAGCCCAACTTTCCGTGTGCAAACTAAAAACTCTTGTGTCAACCTGCTGCATTTACGCAAGTTATCTCGGCAAAACAAAAATTTCTTACCAAAAAGTAAGAAAATAAGCCGCAAAACAAATTGGACTGAAACTAATTACAGACTGTTCTTAAAAATTGAACATCGTGTATGGTTCAGTTTAAACTCACCTAAGGTGAAGAGAACAAATAGCACAAGTACGGAGTTCATGTCTTGAATGCGCGGATAGTAATTGTAAAAAAACGATGATAACAAGAAGACTTTCACGAACGATTCGTTTTGCAACTGAATTGAAAATGTGTTTAGGTATGGTGAATTCTCGTATTATATTGCCATACCGTCGTAGCTACCTGTCAGCTGAACCCTATTTTTCTTTGATTTATGCCTGAAATGAGTTTACCTACGGTAGTTGTTTTTCGAGTGGTGGCAGAACGTACGGTAGCGCGCGTGATTCCTACCGTGCAAGCTTAACCATAAGGTGAGAAACGCGTAAGCACAACAGCTGCGTATTTGTTTAAGATTCGTGCTTCACGTCGATTGGTTGATTGGAAAATGTATATTTTCGAATTGATTCCTCATGTCGTAATGTACAGCTCGTGTTCGTAGAATTCAAAAAATTACGGCAATTCTACGAAGCATCGTAGAAATTGAATTGTTCAGCATATACAGTTCTACTGTTATATAACTAACTAGTAGCGCTTCGCGCTGCCAGCTGGGGGCTCCGCCCCCAGCCCCCTGTTGGTCACTCGCTACGCTCGCTCACATCGTTTGATTTTTTTATTTCTCACTCGTTTCGCTCGCTCGATTCGTATCACCTCTTTTCACTTTTGAATTACAATTATTAATTCCATAAAATAAGAGAACCGGCCAGGCATAAAAAATCATCAAAATTATAGCTGTGCCTATTTATTCTGAAAAGTTGGCAATATTTACATTTGGTAGGGGTTTAAGGTGGTAACATTTTGCAACCGGACATTTTTTCGTTTTTTTTTTTTTTTTTCAATTTGACATAAACTGATTGTGTACTACCAAAAATCGAGAATCAAATTTCAAACTTTTGTTGCATCTTCAAAAGAATTTTTTCTTGTTACATGAATTTTCACATATTCTGAAAGAGAAATGTTTTTCTTCATAATAAAGCTGTTTCCAGATGTTTTTTGGAATTACAGCGTATTTTAGAACCAACTAAAAAAAGGTTGTTCTATATACCCGAGTCTCCCCTAAATTTATAAATTGATTTTAACACAGATTTATAAGCCTTTCTCAGCTGAATTATTTTTTTTTTTCCATGGGGATGTACAGAAATGATGTGAGAAAAATTTGTTTATCATTAATCATCATGTTCATAAGTAATTAAACTTCTTTATAAGTAGAGTATTTAAATTAAATTTTAAAAAAATCTGTGGGTAGTAATAATGACAATCAACAACTGGCGTGTTATGAAAAAATTCTGAAGTCATCAGCCGTTGTGCTAATACACGCTTGCAAAAACGTGCACTGAGATTCCAATTTCGGCTCTAAAACTCATCATAATTTCTTATGAAAAATAATGTTCATTTTTTTCCTGCTGTAAAAGTACATAGACATACACAAATGTAATTCATTTTTTGAAAAACCGTTCAAATGTGCGTTTTATTTTAATTTTTTTTTTAAATTAAAATTCATAATTGGATATAAAGTGTATGGGGAACACACTGAAAAAAAAATCATCAGGTAATTCATACCATTTTCAACGGGTTTGAGCATACGAACGCGAGTATTTAAGGCCGAACATGTTTACCTCGTGTAACTCGCTTCTGACGAATCGCGAATGCAACGAAAATGTTTTACAACGCGCTTGTCATTTACGAACGTTGAAGATTTTCGAATTTGTAACTCGCTATTACAGCCTTATTTTGGGTCCATTCTTTTGGGAATTTTTATTATACATTCTTATTATTGTTATTTTCAACGCCTTGATTAAAAAAAAAAGAAAAAAATTCAAAAATTGAAAGGAAGCAAAAATATAGAAATTTTGGTTTTTCTTTACCCCCTCCCTCAAATATGGTCGAAAAGCATTAAAAATCTACATGAATACTTGGGTAACTACAGCGTAAATAATGTCCAGCTTATTTTTGAAAAAAAGTAAAATTTAACGATTTTTGATTTTACAATGCCACTATTGAGTCAAATTTGAAGGGTAAGGGTGCTCCAAAAATGAAAAATGGTACGAACATAAAAAAATCGATTCATACTCTAAAATCCATTTATAAAAAAAAATGTAATTTTGAAATTTAGGAGAGCCCTATTCAAAATTTTGATCCTCCTCCCCCCCAATTTGTGGTTGGGGTTTGAATTATAGTTAAAAATTATCTACACGTTGATTCGGATGGGAAACCAAAATTTCGTCAAAATCGGACCAGTAGGTGCGGAGGAGATGCTAACATTTTGTAGAACGGGCGAATTTTTTTTTTTTGTAGCTACTTAAAGAGGAACCCTCGATGAAAAAAATGTATACAAAAAAATATTCATTTCAATATTTTCAGCCCCATTATACGTATTATAAGAGTAGCGTTTTCAAGCGTTGAAATTCGCCACGCTCAAGGTCAGACAGGTTTCGTTTCCGTCTGGTCCCTACAGCCGAAGCAACGAACGCGTTGCGCGAACGCGACCTACGTCGCAAAAATATAGGAATTCTCCGAACATTGCGGGATCATTTACCAATCGATTTTCTCGAATTTTTAAAATATCGTTCGTGTTGTGGATCCCAAGATGTAGAATTGAAAAAAATTAAAAACGGTCGAACGGAAGCAAAAATACAAAAATTTCGGTTTTCGCTTAGTCCCTCCTCCCCATTTGGGGCTAAGAAATTAAAAATGACCACGAATCATTGGGACATCGCCTTACATGAGATGTTTAGGATAAATTCGAAAAAAATTTAATTTCGTCGATTTTGGTTTTTTTTCGGAACTTTGGGGCCCGATTAAAAGGTGAAGGGTGCCTCGGGGCTCATCGGGAGTTATTACAAAAAATGAAGTACTCGCGCTGTAAAATAGGTTAGACGGAAAAATAGGAAAAAAATTTCGAGACGGAGGTCCGGAAATGAAATTTTGGGGCCCCTCCTTCCTACCTGGGGGCTAAACTTGAAACGACGATTTTAAAACCTATTCCGTAGCGATAGAAACTCGAATTCGAAATTTCAAAAAAATTCCTTCGACGGTTCTCCAGTTATAAGCGTACAAACATACAAACATACAAACAAACAATTTCTCACCTTTATAAATATAGATTAAGTGACTAGATTGAAGTCCAATGCAGCCGCGGATTTAAGGTTTTGCCGCCTACAAACCAAGTATCACCTTCCGCCCCTAAGGCCCCGAGTTATAGGAGCGATAGCAAATGATTTTTACTGATTTCTACGTTTCTTACTTTTCACCTCGCGACAGAACCAGGAATGGAAATTGAGGATGAAAAAAAATTTTCTTTTGCACTGCGTATTTTTTGTAAAAAAAAAGAAAAATAGTAGACCTATATTTATTTCATTATACATATCCATCTGTCTATCACTCAGTGACCTAAAATGTCAAAAATACAAAACATCTACTCATTTATAAAATTATTACAAAAGCAAAACAGAAGGAATTGGATTTTTTACATTATCTTTCTACGACTTTTCACAGAGAGCTGTGTATACGCGCGGTTGGTGGGTTGTGCGGTGTACAGCGTATGCTACCAAAATATCTGCTATCCCAAATCACTCTAAATGTGCGGAATGTTTAGTGTAGGCCTACAGTTTTTTTTCTTTCTTCTTCTTCCTCTCTTTTTTCCCTTCCTTCAAAAAATGCCGCCCCTAAAATTTTCCCGCTCTAAACCATGGCTTGGTTTGGTTTGTAGGGAAATACACCGCTGGTCCAATGGCCGAAAAGCAGCCCTTTTTGAATGAACTGTTTAGTAAATAAATGCATGGCGCATTACTATAAAGAACTTAATGTTTTCTCATATCCATGCGAAACACGAAACAGACAAATTCATTACCTCTAATTTCATCTTTCCACTGCTTTAGGTTTTTAAAAACATTTTAATTGGTCAAATTGCGGAAAATCTCAGAATTTTCGTATTATATTGTGATGCCGTCATTGCCACTTGTCAACATTGCCCCAATCTTTTTAGCTGAGTTTTTAACAAAACGATAGCTATTACAGCCTACCTGATTTGGGAAGGGAAGGTCGGTGGAGGGTGGGGTCTTCAAATCTTTGCGTTTCAGACCATTTGTAATCATCTGGCAAATGTCCAACTTTTTGGTATATATATATATATTTTTTTCCCCCACGCGTAGCGCCGGCGAGTATTCATAAAATTCGCTCAAAATTTGGTGAGGAACTCTTCTTGAAAATGCGCAGAAGTATTTTTTTTGTTTTTTCGAAAACTTTCAAAATGGCGGATCACTCAAATTTTGAGGGGGGCTGGAGAAGAGGCAAATTGCTCAAATTTTTCGTTTTTGATCTCATATGAAAGAGTGAGTCACGGACACCAACATATTTAAATTTCAGCTTCCTAAGTGCATTTTGAGGCGAGTTAGCAAAAACCTGTTTTTGAGAAAATTGCGTTTTTTGTGTCACTCACTTTGCGCAGGCGGGTGTGGATAAAATTCGCTCAAAATTCGGTGAGGAACTCTTCTTGCAAATACGCAAAAATAGTTTTTTTGTTTTTTCGATAAATTTCAAAATGGCGGATCACTCAAATTTTGAGGGGGCTGGAGAAGGGGCAAATAGCTCAAATTTTTCGTTTTTGATTTCATATGAAAGAGTGAGTCACGGATACTAACATATCCAAATTTCAGCTTCTTGAGTGCATATTGAGAGGAGTTAGATCAAAAAACGGCTTTTTGAGGAAGTTTTGAGTCATGAAATTTCTTGAATCTTCCATATCTCCCCACCAAATCAAGTTAAAGAGGTCAAATTTTGTGTGTGAGGTTAGTTGGTGACCACAATATGACCTCTTGAATTTGGATCAAAATGGATTCAAAATGGCGGATTATCAAAATTTTGAGTAGAGCTTGAGGAGCCTCAAGTTGGTAAAAATGTAATTAATATGAATTCATATGGTTATTGGGGATAAGTTGTATACTATATCCCGAATTCACTTCCATACATGATGTTGGAGGGGGAAGGCGGGGTTACCAACCTAAAATAGTGGTGGGGGTACAGGAGGGGTCGAAAATTTTTTATTGCTGTGTCATATGATAAAATGAGCCCAAGTGACAAACGTATTTTGATTTTAGCTTCCTCAGTGATTTTGGAGGGGAGTTAGAGCAAAAAACGGCTTTTGGAGGGGAAATTGCTGCAGGAAATTTCATGAATCTTCCATATCTCATCACCAAATCGGCCTAGAATGGTCAAACTTTGTGTGTAGGATTAGTTTGTGACCAGAATATAACCACTTAAATTTGAGTCAAAATGGATCCAAAATGGCGGATTTACAAAATTTGAAGATAATTTGAGGACTCTCAAATAGTTATAATTTGAGAAATATGTGTTCGCATGATTATTTCATGGCAAGAAATACTACATTTGTGCCAAATTGAACTTCTTAAGTGTTTTTGGAAAGGATAGGGTAGGGGTTTTCAGACTTGGTATTGGGTGTGGCCTGTAGTGATGAACGGTTGAGCATGGTTATTACTAAATCAAAACAAGCCCCAGTTAAAAACTCAGCTCCAGTAATGCGGCATGGCTGCTTACGTTTTTTTGATTTATGCCTAAATTCCTACGTTAGTTGTTTTTCGAATGGCGACAGAAGGTGCGGTAGCGTGTGTAATTCCTATCGTGCAGGTCTAATCGTAAGGTGGGAAACGCGTAAGCACAACAGCTGCGTATTTGTTTAAGATTCGTGCTTCACGTCGATTGGTTGATTGGAAAATGTATATTTTCGAATTGATTCCTCATGTCGTAATGTACAGCTCGTGTTCGTAGAATTCAAAAAATTATGGCAATTCTACGAAGCATCGTAGAAATCGAAATATTCAGCGTATACTGTTCTACTGTTATACAGCTAGTTAATTGACTTGATTGAAGTCCAATGGCCGAAAAGCAGCCCTTTTTGAGTGAACTGTTTAGTAAATAAATGCATGGCGCATTACTATAAAGAACTTAATGTTTTCTCATATCCATGCGAAACACGAAACAGGCAAATTCATTACCTCTAATTTCATCTTTGAATTAAGAAGTGCTGAAATATATGATTTCTCATGCGTAACTTTGAGCCTACAAGGTAATGAAATAATAAAGATATGGTCAACGTGAATAATAGGAATCTATTGAAGTATTATCAATTTCCTGGTTACCCTCGTGGAAACACAATTTTGCATCGTATAGAAATTTGTATACCGGTACCTATACACGTTTTGATCACACGCCTCAATCGTTGTATATAAATTACCTACACCTTCAAATTTGATTCATGAAAATTGAAACTCTACATGAATGTATAAAGAAGTACATAAGTTTGTCCATTTTTTTAGAAGTAGAATCCATATCGTAACCAGTAACAAGCCAACCCGAGGGAGGCTTTTCCTTTGGTGTTAGGTGAACAGGTGGTCTGAGAGTTCCACAGTTTTTATGACCAGAATACCTCGGATTTGGCGGCAAATACGATTTACTAGTTGGAGTGAGTATAGAATGTCCTGACATTTATAGTCATTGTTAACGTGTGGTACGCCATATCGATAATAAAAATCAGTTTTGTATGACTACTGTATAACATTATCAGTTACGTTACTCGATAAATTTCATGTCATGTTTTTTTTTCTGAAAACGTTTTTATATGTATCGTTTCCGGAGGGGGTAAGGGAAAAATATAAAAAGTTTCTGTTGATGGAATCGAGATGGGAATTGAAAAATTGAATAGAAAAATTCAAAAGTATACAGTAAACATTTTCATTTTGACATTCTCTTTTCAGTTTTTTGATTCCCATCTCTTTTTTTTTTTAATTTTTCGCGTAAAAGTCAATAGCTGCTAATTTCAAAATTTTTAAAAATCATGAATTCTCCTAATTGTCAATTGCAGCTAAAATTTTGATTACGGGGTCCATGATGATATACTTCGCAAAAAAAAAGTCCCATTGAAATTCAAGAGTCGGAATCCATATGGTTACCTTGCATAGCCGGTTTTAAGAGGAGGCCCCACCCAAGAGCTTCTTTTTTTCTTTTTTTTTAGGTTTTAAACAAACTTTTTGGTAATTAGAACAATTTATTATCTTTTCACCTTGACTCTATGGAACTAAACACCCTCTCCCCCCCCCAGCATCGATATTAAAACCGGAACTATTCTCTTGTTAGTACGTAATTAAAATCCATATCTATAGAACGATCATTTAGATGAGAAAAATCATATAACGAACTCAAAGACCATCGTTAGAAAATTACAGCAAATATTCATTTCCAGGACGAAGTTTCTCTGTTGAAAAATGGAACGTAGCTAATCACTAGTTATTTACTAGCATCTTACTCGAATACTAGCAAAAAGCTAGCATCTTACTCGCGTTTTTACTCTAGCTTCTATTTACTAGCGTAATGTTAGTCATTTGCTAGTATCAAATTACTAGGAGATTTGATACTCGCGTAGTGCTAGTTATTTTCTAGTATCAAATTACTAGGAGATTTGATACTAGCGTGTACTAGTTATTTTCTAGCATCAAATTACTAGGAGATTTGATACTAGCGTGATGCTAGTTATTTTCTAGCATCAAATTACTAGGAGATTTGATACTAGCGTGATGCTAGTTATTTTCTAGCATCAAATTACTAGCAGATTTGATACTAGCGTGATGCTAGTTATTTTCTAGCATCAAATTACTAGCAGATTTGATACTAGCGTGATGCTAGTTATTTTCTAGCATCAAATTACTAGCAGATTTGATACTAGCGTGATGCTAGTTATTTTCTAGCATCAAATTACTAGCAGATTTGATACTAGCGTGATGCTAGTTATTTTCTAGCATCAAATTACTAGCAGATTTGATACTAGCGTGATGCTAGTTATTTTCTAGTATCAAATTACTCGTAGATTTGATACTCGCGTGATGCTAGTTATTTTCTAGTATCAAATTACTAGCAGATTTGATACTCGCGTATTGCCAGTTATTTTCCAGCATCAAATTACTCGCAAATTTATTAAGTTTCCTGATGTTATGCCTGTAAATAAGGATAGTCGAATATATATATATATATCCTTATGTAAATCATAGCTAAACCGAGATCCGGCTGAAAACTTGCATACACGATATACTGCACCTCGCAAACAACGTGCGCTATGTATAACGTTGTGAGATCCGGCAAACGAATCTCATGATCTCGCAATTACTACGTATGTATGGAAATGATCTCGGTTTATTTGGTTTTATACATATATATATAGACTAGGGTGCGTCAAATTTATATGCAAAAAATTTGAAGTTTGAAATTTTGATGTCTTACCCCTAGAAGTGTTCCTTTTACTTAGAAAACACCACAGAAAAAATTTCAGGTAAAAAAAAAGGTATTTAGAGGTGGCGCTTCAGGGTTGAATATTGACAACATTACCTCCCATGGGTATATGCATAATTCGCATATAAACATGTTATCTTGGGATGTCGCCATTCTGCCACCATCTACTAGGTATATTAGGTGTGCTGTATATAACTTAAGAAAAGTCCTGTTAAGGTTGTAGCGCACTAGCTAATAAAATTCTATGAATTGAAAACTATAAGAGAGCCTATCAATAACCATTTGCTGCTTGAATGTAGCATAATGAAATGCCAAACCTTATTTTTGTTTATATGGCGATTTTTTCATATTTCTTTGTCCATGAAAATGAAAAAGATATCACTGAGGTCGAGGAAGTAAATTTCAGTGGCGTAGAATCATTTTTTTAGGAGGGTAACATTCAAGATGATCTTTTTTTCAGACCATTTACAAAATCTTTACAAATTGTTTCAATTTTGTCGGATTTGTTTTTAAATTTGAATTAATGAACACTGACTGAATTCAGTTTTTTTTTTTTAATTATTCACTAGAATTGGGGAAGGGGAAATATTGATATAAATTACCCCTCTAAATTGTTTTTGAAAGGTAATTGTTACCTAATTACCAGAGGTTTCTACACCATTGGTAAGTTTCAAGTTCCCACAAATTTGACAATAACGAATTGAACATCTTTTTAAAACGTGGACTACTATAATATGCTTTTTTTCCTGCCATCATAATATCACTAAGCAATCAAAGCGAAATATTTGTTTAGTAGGTCCTACAACTTTGGAAAAAATTGAAAGAATAAAATTACAAACAAATCCGCAAGTACTAAGTCCTTTTACTACACTTCAAACTTATAATGAGAAACACCTGATATCAAAAAGCGCTAGAATTATTTGCGATGAAATTTCTATTGTTTTAGAAAAAAGCATGTATGCCGATTCAAAAAGATTATAACATTATAAAGAAGAGCATAGCACAAGCTAACCCCATATAAGAAAGTTTAGACTTTAGAGCAGTGGAATTCAACTTCTTGAGTAAATTTTATGGGTTTTGGTACTACCGTGTCAAATACAAGCAATAGGGAAATCTAAAGAAGCGTGTCACCTACTAGAAGTGAAATTAGATAAAGAACTAGGGTATTTGACTTCTAGACATCACATCATCGAAAATGTATAGATGAAAACTGTTTCAATTTGCTTCCGAGTATATTACGAAAACAAAAGATGTTTTCAAGAACAATATGCTTCCTATTTCTGACCGCTAGGCATAGATTTATGTTGAAAAGTTATCTATCAATAATATTTAAAACCCTCACAAAGCAACACATATCACTCACAACATTATGTAAAAAAGGACACATTCTGTTCAAAAAAAAAAAAATCACAATATAATGTCAAAAACGACATATAACGATTTGAAAATATTCATATAATATGTCGTTTTCGACATCATGTTGCGAAAAAAAAATCAAATTTTTACATTTAATATCTTGTGTATTTATCGGATTGAAATCAAAAGCAAAAATCTCCCAAGCATTTTTATAAAAACGAATACGCACACATCGCAAACATAAATACTGCCTTAGAACGCATATTCATCACAAGGTGCTCGTGGCCGCGTGGTATAGGTTAGGTAGGTTAGTTCTAGTCATAGGGTCGTAGGTTCGAATCCCACCGTAGGCATAGGGAATTTTCGTGTTGGAATGTGCAGTAAATAAGTGGGGATGGGGAGTGACAAGCCGAAAAGTGCAACCATATCTCGGAAAAAAGCATCCTTCTGTTTTTTTAAATTAATTAAAAGTAAAAAAAAATTAATTTTAATAGTAAAAGAATTCTTAATTTATACTAGCTTTATACTAGTAAACCTACGCTAGCGCAGAACTAGTATAAATTTGAAACAGTTGAGGTTAGATTTTTACTAGCATTTTGTAGCTAGTTATCTGCTAGTATTTTGAAGCTAGTATATGACTAGTCTCATAATACTAGTAGATAACTAGTTACAAAATGCTAGTAAAAATCTAACCTCAAGTGTTTCAAATTTATACTAGTTCTGCGCTAGCATCATTTACTAGCTTCTTGTCAAGCGGGTTGTTGCTTTGTATTACGTTACATGTTCGGGATTATTGAAGAAAATCCTAAACATTCACCTTCGCATCTTCGTTATCTCATAATGACTACCGTTTTATACTCTTCAATCGTATCTAACGGGTGTTGAGCTTTCTCGCGGAAGCAGTAGGTATAGAATGGAAAATACTATGTGAGCTGTTCTGCCGTATTACTTCGAGTCGAGTTTTCAGTTGCGTAGAACTCTACCTATAGACTTAATGAAATTTTTTTACTATTTAATTTTTGGTTAACGCGTGAAATATAGGAATTAAGCATTATACTAGTAAAAGCTTGTGAGAGCCAGGACTTGCTGGATATGCCCTTTAGCTTCGCCACTGAGGAGAGCATTGAAGTCTTAAAGTTACCACGTTACCTAAAAACATCATTCGTGAACACGGTATTTTAACGATTTACCCTTTTTGAAAATGTAAATGCGTACTAGGTCATAGGTTTAAACTTTAATTTGAAAATAGGCTTGTTGAACGATTCAAATTTTTACACGAAGTGGTAAACTATACTATTAAAAAATATTCGGAAATGAAGCATGCTTTTCAATCGTTACAAAAGTTATGAGAATTTGGATATCTACCTTTTTGAGTAAAGTAAAACCTTGATAGTTTGGAGGATTTAAAAAATTATCTTGTAGAAGAATTTTCAACTCGCTAGAAACTTAGGTTACTACGAACGCATCAATTTTTGAAGTTTAATTTATACCTGTGCATTAAAATTTCCGAAGAGGGTACATACCTATCGGATAAATCAACCAATGCGGATTCTATCGCAGTTTCTTAAATTATGACACCGAATTAATGAAAGAATTAAAACAAATTTCCATCATTTAGGAGCTTAGATACGATTGAAAGAACTTTTATATTGCACTACAAGAAAATATCAACTTACGTAGCATGTTATAACGAATGTAAGTCATCAGTTACAAGCCCGCATCTTTTACCGTCTTTAAGGACGGTAAAGGAACTCTTTTAGCATCTTTAAGGACAGTAAGTAAGTTTGTTTACGTAAATATAGTTATCACTGCACGCACTTCACTGCTTATTGAAATTACTTTGCAACTTTTAACTGTAAAAAGCATTTCCAAATTCAAATGATCATGATGAAAATGAAATTCTCATACAGTGTTGCCCATTGCCAATTACTAATTTCTTGTTGAATAAAATGAAAAAAACTGTTCATTTTTTTAGATAAAATAATAATCATCAGGATTATATTTTGCTTTTATTTCTGCGTAAATTCATCATTTAAAAAACAGTCTACACTCATTTTCGTTGTTGTGCAATATAAAATATCTTACATTATAAGGTTCGTAGGTGAAGGAACCTGTCTCGTGCGTTGGCTTCACTCGCCTTCTGCTCGTTCCGCCAATATTCGCGCTCGCTAGGTAAACTTCATCTACGGTCTATAATGTAATATACTATTACAACACAATGAAAAAGGATAAATTTGAAATTTATCGAGTAATAACAACAGCATCAGCGTGAAATACATTATAATAAGCAAAAAATGACAATAGAAAATGAAATAAATGAAATATCATATTTATTATTAATTTAAAAATAACAATAAATGAAATACATATTATCGTAAAATACACAATATTACTCTCATGTATCAATAAGAAATAAAGTTACCATAAAAGAAAGAATAAAATGTAAAATTGATTTAGGTATCAATAAATTATATTAAATGAATATAAATTAATGCAACAAAAAACTCATTTATAGTAATGAAAATGCCCGCACCTTCAGAAAATTTTCGTATGTCGTTTACTTTTAAGTTCTGAAACCTGTCTTAACACTTACCAAGCACTTATTCTCATATAGGGTGCATAATTGGTTGTTCAAGTATTGAAATTTCAAGAAAAACCATATGTAAAAGAAAAATGAATATTATGCATTTTGTAATGAAATTATGAATTTGTGATGCTTGTTGTCTACCCTACTTCCTAAAATGAATAAAAAAACTCGTATTTTTAAATGCATAATATTACTCATATTATGAATAAAAAATAAAGGTATTTTAAAATGAAAAAATTAGACAGTAAAATAAAAAATTGATTTAGTCACTAATTATCATGTCTGATTGATAATATTGGTGAAAAAATTTATAAATCTTAAATTGGTGATGAGATTAAATGTAATGATTATTAAAGTGAGTTATTCTATCCACTTCATGGAGCTCCTTTGAGAAAACTTGCAGGAGGTCCCTGTCTGCCTGAATGTTAAGTCACCTGGAGCTTTTCAATGATATCTAAAATCGAAAACCAGATTTATTCGAAATACATTACTCAACATTTTTTTCCTTCACGCTTGGAGGTGAATTTACAAATAATAATTACTTATAATCGATAGAACATCTTTATGGTTCACTACAAGTAAATGCGATTAAACGATATATAAAAAATTAATTATCGATGAAACTTAAAATTAGTTACTTATCATTTTCAATTTGTACTTAAAAAAATAAAAAAACAAGTTAGTATAACATACAACGCGTTCAAGTACATGAGTACCTATTGCATTAGAATTTCTCTCAAGCTCGAAATCTTTCAACTACCAATGTGCACATAAATTAATTAGGTAGTGAAATTGGCAAAATAAGCACAGAAATATGCCGCGAGTGTGTATCACCCAACAGAAATCAAAGGTTTTAATCTATGGTGTCTGTGTAATGTCACACGGGCAGTGTTTAATTGTGATTTAAGACTTTGGGCATCACTGGCAGTGGTAGGCGCAAGTGAAAAATTTTTTAGAATACTTAATCATTGAACACAATAAACAGGAGAAAATATACATTTTTCTAAACTCTGTAGCCTTACACTTACAACTATATTATGTAAATTGCAAAAACCTTTCAGGAGTTCCAAAAGGTCGAAATGCGACGCTTATTTTTTCTAATATTTTGGTTCATAACTTCCCTTGAAGGTGTGGTAGATGGCCAAATGAAGGCTCAGATTACTTCTGAGGAGTCATAATTTCAGTAGTGCATGCAGCATATTTACCCGCATTCCAACCTTTCCCACAGCAGTGGTTCTCAAAGTTGAAAATACAATACGATATTGAACTTTTGAACTGTTTTTATTGATTAGGGTTGCGTTTCGTGCAAGAAAGCTCTTATGTAACAAAGTGAGGTTATTCAATAAGAATTCCAGTGATATGCGAAAGATCTTTGTACAACTTTACAGAACCAATATGTTCCACATCGAACGTTAAAAAGTGAGATATCGCGTCACGCAGTTTCTTGTTTAGTAAATCTAAAGTGGTTTATTAAAATAATATTAAAATTGATCACTTTCCTTTGTATACTTGCTATCTATTATTACTTTTATATCTGTTATTCAAGACAGTTTTATGACTTTGCCCTTATTATAATATATAGAGAAGAGGATGCGCGCGCATCTCAAAACCGATATCATTTTGATTCCAATGTATAGAGAGAATATATAGAGAGATAGGTAATGTAAAGGCTACCCCCACTAACAACATATAGTCCAGTCAAATTGCAACAAAAAAATGTGATGACCGGGACTAATTGGGGACCAAAGTTTTTCTGCGAAAAGATGTAGCCATTAGTGTTCCTAATAATCACTAACTTTTCGCAAAAAATCGCGCCGTTGTTTCTCCTCCAAAATCCACATTTTTGTAATGCCAAAACCAATTTTTCACCATTAACAAGCGCCCTAATCTAGATATAGAAAAAAAAGTGAAGTTGAAAAATAAAGCTGATCAGGTTTCCAACAAAAAATAATATGGCACATTTTTTGCTCAAGTTAATAGAGACGCTAGAAAAGTACCTTGAAACGCACCACTTTCATTCCTCATAGGGCCATAGCTCGACGTTTGATATACGCCATGTTCTTATCATGCGAATGACTACTAGAGTGAACAAGTTAGGGTTTTTGTCGAAAATCGATCTGGTATAGCGGTTGATAGTTGCAAAATGATCCCGAAAGTGCGCCTATAAAATTTTAGCCCTTCAAGTTAACATTTATACCCTGCATAATTGGTTCAAAGTTCGAAAATTTTATGATGCTCCAAAAAATGTTCAATAAAATTAGTTTTAAAAATTTGAAAATTTTTTGCGTCCAAGGGCGATATGTTGCCTTTTTAACATCAGAAAACTAATTATTCACCTATTTTTTCTATATTTAGGTGCTTTCAAAGTACTTCCCCTCGCAGAAAAACACTATTGGTTTTTGGAAAAACTAATAGTTTTACTATTCGTATTACTATTGAACTAATAGTACAATTCATGAATGAATAGTGTGACTAGAAGTGAAGATGAAACTTTATAAATAGCGCTGTAGTAGTAACAACGAAACACTACCAGTATCACCAATAGTAGTACTAAAAGTATTGAAAGTAGTAGTGGCACTATTAGTAGTTATCATAAAACACCACTAATATCCCTAATAGTATCACTAAAAGCGTTGATAGTAGTAGTGGCACTATTAGTAGTGGTCATAAAACACTACTAATATCCCTATCTAGTTGATTTTCAAACTATGTCGAATAGTTTCGGCATTTTAAAAGAAATTAATGTAATATAGTTTTATTTTTGGGGCACGGAATTATACAAAATTTGTAGCTGAAGTTTCCATGCACATTTTAAGCCCTTTTCTACTTTGTTTAACCCTATTTTTAATTAATTTTTACTTGGATTAAGTTTTCCAACGCTTCTCGCTGATAAAGTGACGCGCTAGATAATATATAAGGAAGTCCATAACAACTCTATGATATATGAAAATAACACTCTCGTAGAAGAGTACTACTGTTAGTATTAGTGAAACATCACTAACAGTTTTTTGGTCCAATAGTTTACTTTTAGTTTTGTGATTGTTCACTATTAGAGTACTTTCACTAATAGTTACCTATAGTGTACTATTTGTAATACTATTAATACATTTGTAGTATTACTTGTAGTGCACTAGTAGTGAACAAACTAAAAGTAAACTATTGGACGAAAAAACCATTAGTGAACTTTCAGTAATAGTTACCAATAGTGTACTATTTGTAGTACTATTAATTCACTTCTAGTATTACTTTTAGTGCACTAGTAATGAACAAACTAAAAGTAAACTATTGGACGAAAAAACTATTAGTGAAGTTTTACTAATAGTTGCCTAGTAGTGTTTTTCTGCGAGGGTCCAGTATATGTGAAAAACTCATATCTCCTGCGTTTATTGCATTATATTCGATGCTACTCTCAAGTTGATAGTTGATTATTATTACATATTTTTGATGTAATTGTAATTAATTATCGATGATAGATTGATTTTCGAGAAAAACCAAAATTTGTTCTACTCTAGTAGTCAAAGAACATGGAACAGTCGCGTATCGCGATGGTGTACATATATCAGATCTTGCGCTATGGCCCTATAAGCAATGAATGTGGCGAGTTTCAAGATACTAACTTGAGCAAAAAATGTGTCATAATATTTTTTGTTAAAAACCTGATCAGCTTTATTTTTTAACTTGATCTTTTTTCTGCATCTAGATTGAAGCGCTTGTTATTCACGAAAAACTGGTTTTGGCGGCAAAAATCTGGATTTCGGGGGAAAAGCAACGACGCGATTTTTTGGAAAAAGTTGGTAATTATTACGAACGCTATTATTTTCTCCCCCCATTATTCACAGTTATAATCATAATTTGACTGGACTAATACTAAACCTCGCAATTTCAAAGTGGTGTGCATGGCCCATAGGACTGGGGAAACCTCCAAGAAAATTTTCGCTGTATTTTCTTGGGCGTTGATCGTGAGGCGAAAATAGCTGAATGCAGTGTTGTTCTGCTTTAAATTTTCTACAACTTTCATATGAACATTTCTTTTTTATGGCCTATAGGTAGGGAGTTGTTAGAAGTATTTGAAATTTGGTACTCCAAGAGCTCAGTTACGAAATATTGATTCAATTATGTTATGTGACGTTGTATACGCGCATGAAAAATACATTTACAACTATTTGTGACTACCAGAACTAATCTGAGCCTTCATTCGGCCATCTATCACACCTTCGAGGCGAGTTATAAACCAAAATATGAGAAAAAATAAGTGTTGAATTTCGGCCGTTTTGGAACCCCTTGCAATTTGATCTGAAAAATGAGATGGCAGTTTCTAACTTGGCGAAAGCTTTTCCATCGACTGCATCAACTACATAAGTATCGCAAAATTTGCATTTCATTTGGGTACAACGCTTCCCTCACTTTAAGGGTGCTGGGTTCCGTACTAATGTTATTTCATTTACTAGTTCTAGCAACCAAAGGAAAACTAGCTTTTTATTAGATTTATGAACTCCTGAGTCGGTTCTGAATAAAAGTTGATAAATTGTGGAAAGAACTCTCTATGTTAAGTCAATTATAATGCATATATCTCTTAAAATACCACTAAAATTGGATTGTATTCCAAAAATGTAATTAATTACCAGATCTGATGCCCATCTTAGAATGCAAACTCTTGAGAGCTTCATTTTTTATATCTGAAAACCAGTACCATTACTTCTTATTTAAATTGCTCGAAAATGTTTTCAAATCATTCACCCAAAATTAATACATTATTTAAAGTGTGAGACATACCTTTGTATATTTTTCCATCGCTAAAATATCGATTAATTAGCTTTATGAGATCTGTTTAAAATCGTATGTTATATTGGAAATTTATATAATTTTCATTATAATTATTATTTTACATGTTCGTGTATAAAAAATCTCACCGGTTACGTTTGCGTTCTCTGAAATGTAAAATAAATATTATTCGCGTATACGCGGGCTTGAATACAAATCAAATGTTTTGTACGGATTCAAATGTTTTAAAATTCGAAATTCTGAACTAGTAAACGCAAATGATAGGTACGAAATTTCACTCACTTGCAACATAAATTAACTTAGTATTTTCTTTTCGATTGATCATATGGTTCACGATCTTGTTTAAATCTTCAGACGATGGTGCACGACCTGAAAAAGTTTGATTCGTTTTTTGAAAATTATTCTTCGTTGCTATTCGGCTCCCTTATAAGTAGTCGTCAACACTATTGGCTTATGATTATTTTTTTCGTTCAGCTGGTTTTGATTAGTTTTTTATTATGTTTTTGAAGGAAACGAACAAAATCAGTGAAGAATTGAATGATGATGGTTTTCCAACACCCAACACTTTTTGTTTTCAGACACTACGAATTTTTGAGAAATAAAACTATGTTTTTTATTCTTGAAATCCTTTATTGCTTTTATATGATATACTACATAATAATATAGATGTGTTTTCATTTATAAAATATTTACAGTTACTAGCATCAGGGAAGTAATGACGTTACGACTATGCATTCAATTGTAAGCATGCGTTTTTCTATGACCATGCTGACTACGCATGTACTAAATTACTTACCTAAAAAATTTTTTGGCCCCTAAATGAAAAAGAAGGGGAGCAGGAGGTCCCCAAATTGCACCACCTTTTGAAAAAAACGCTGTTTTTTGTGTTTATTAGCCAGTCGAAATAGTGCGAGAAACCTTTTTTAGCACTTAAAAGAGGCAATTTGAGTTTCTTAATCTTCCTAGACCATCACCATCCTTATTGGGTAAAAATTCAGATTGCTACAAGGGGGTCGAAGAGTTTCAGATCGCGATATTTCAACGTTATGAAATTTTCGCTGACTCTGCATCACTTATTTTTTGGCTCGATATTTTGACCTATGTTTTTTTAACCCTCTAGTAGCGTATAAGGAAGAAATTCATAAAAATATGTTCTGACGCAGTGCAATCAACCGCATGAAAAAGTGTATTTAAAAAAAAAAACGAATTCGAATGTTTTATTTTGCAAGTAAAACAATTCGTTAAACTTGAACAAAAACAAATTATTTACTGATAAAAATAAACATCTTTACGTTGAAAGTGCTACATATTTTATGAATCCATTAGCGATCTGATAAGGAACATGAAGGGTTATTGAAGTTATGCTATACTCAACGCCTCACTTACTACTCTGACTAGGGATGGGACAGTGCGCTCATTTTCATGTAATTCAACATTTTTTATATCCCTCAACACATTAGGGTTGCCGAGCATCCAGTATATTCATCAAAATCCGTAAAAAGCTAAAGAAAACAACTTTTGAAATAGAAAAAAGGTTTAGTAACCATCATAAGGGAGAAGGAGTAGAAGTAGAGCAATATTTTTTTAAATAAATAATTCCCGAAAAAAACTTAAATGAAATTTGACTGATAAGGAGACATTATTTCATTTTTGATAAACTTCTTACAAATAGTCGGAAAGGTTTCATTTCAGTTATTTAAAATTTTAAGAAATTTTGTCCAGTAGATAGTTGTTTCAGGACTAAAGAAGTAAAAATATCATGATTTCAATGCTTTGAATTTTGCCTCCTATAAGAATTACATGCAGTGCCTACATAGTGCCGTTATACAGAAAAAAAGAAGCACATGCGTGCAATATAGCTTTAATCCGAGTATATTATTAAAACTACATTTATTTCTCTTCATTTCATCACTTTCTCTAGATCTCTGATGCTATTTATTTGTTTCAAGATAATCTTACACCTCAATTTTAAGCGACAGAAAAAAAGAATGAGGAAACATTCTAGTTAAAAATTTAATGTAGATTTATTTTTCATGAACCATTTTGATTCTTATCTGTCCTTATGATGGAGTAAATTTAAAAAAAGTATCATCCAACTGAACGCATCAGCGTGATGTGCAGGCCTACTCTAAGTTTTTTCATATCTGGTATTATGACAAAGAAAAATGCAAAAACTCACTAAAGCACAACCATCAAGTCATTTTACCAAATAAGCAGTGATGTCAGAGTACGCATGCTTGTGTGTTTTTAGACTTCGTATTGGGTGTGGTCTCTGATAATGAATGATTTAGGTGATTTAGGAACGTTATTTCCAAACCAGAATAAGCCCCAGTTGAAAACTTAGCTCCAGTAATGAGGCTTGGCTGTTTACATTTTTTGTTTGTCTGCTAGTTCTTCTAATTTGTTTATCTATTGCATAATGGCTAGGAACATCTGTTCGACCCTTTGCTTTTGAACGTAGTAACAAATTAAGGATGTTGCGCGGATAAATATTTACGTGAGCGCATTTTGACATTACTGATTTGCCATCTTAACAGATGTTTTTTGGATGAATGGTAAACGATAGAACATAATTTTTTGCGCAGTATTTGTGGGAAATTTAAAATATAATTATTCATTTATTATAGAAGCAACATACTCATGTCGGTTTTTGTAGATGAGAACAATTTAAAAAATCAGTATTTAGAAAGTTGAAGCCCCTCTAAAGGATCATGGGTTGCAGCAACACGTAAGCAGTTTCAGTCCTTTTGTAGTTTGTGACATTACTCTCAAGAACTACATGTTACAAAACCCTAAGGCCTAGAACTTTGAAAGCTCAACTTTCTAGTTCAGAATGACCAAAAACTTTTGTGTCACCCTGCTGCACTTATGAAAATTATCGTGAGAAAACAAAAATGTTTCGCAAAAAACAAAAAGTAAGCAAACAAGCCGCAAAACACAATGGAGTGAAACCAGTTACACACAATGTTCTGAACATAGTGTACCTTTCACTTTATACTCAGCTGAGATGAAGAGAGCAAATATCACAAGTACGGAGTTCATGTCTTGAATGCGCGGATAGTAATTGTAAAATGTAATCCAAAATTTTAGAGTCAAAAGCGATAATAATCAAGAAGACCTTTTCACCAAAGATTCGTTTTGCAACTGAATTGAAAATGTGTCTAGGTATGGTGAATCCTCGTATTATATTGCCATACCGTCGTAGTTACCTGTCAACTCCACCAAATTTTTCTTTGATTTATGTATGAAATGAGTTTACCTACGGTAGTTGTTTTTCGAGTGGCGGCAGAACGTGCGGTAGCGCGCGTAATTCCTACCGTGCCAGCCTACCTATAAGGTGGGAAACGCGTAAGCACAAAAACTGCATTTGTTTGTTTAAGATTCGTGCTTTACGTCGATTGGTTGATTGAAAAATGTATATTTTTGTATCGTTTCTTCATGTCGTAAAGTACAGCTCGTGTTCATAAATTCTGAAAATTACGAGTTTAAGATAATTCTACGAAAAATCGTAGAAATCGAAATTTTCAGCCTATTAGTTTATAATACAACAAGCAAAAAGTACGTGAGAAAAAATTTTATTGAAATTTTTGGCCAATCGGAAGATTTATTTTAAAAAATGTAGATAGACTCTGGCAAACCTTACAAAGCAGGATTTCAATATTTCAGACCTGCACAATAAGGAGCTGGAGTCTCAAAGGGGTGTTTCTTGGAGTATCGTCGCAACCAAAAAATTCTAACAGGGTCGTGTAGGGTACCTTCCACAGATATGAGATGTGTATTTTTTTTTGCTGAGACTTTGCACAAACGGATGTTAAAGCAATTCGAGTTCGGGTTTTTGGCATTTTTGACCAATTTTGACGATTATATACCTCTGTACTCGTAAATATTACCTGCAACCGAAAGATATCGGTCAGTTTAATTAAATACCCCTATTTTAAACCGAAATTCGAAAAAACGACCAAAAAATAACTGCACAACGATAAGTTATGGTGTTGAGAAATTTTTGTGAGGTTTTCCCTCTCCAAAATTTTATTCCGTAATTTTTCCTCTCAAAAATACCAATGTGACCTATTAAATTACATTAAAATTTCCCGCATAGTACAAAAATTGTGTTTATTTTATATTTCAACCCCTAGTGGGTGGTTCCTCTTCAAAAACGAAAATTTACCCCTGTGACCTATCAAATAAGGTTGAAATTTTACGTACGATATGAAAATCGTATGCATTCGACATTTCAACCTTCTAGCTTTTCCTAATAAAATTTATTGCTAAAAGTGAAACCACGTTTTTTTCAAAAATGACCCTACTTTGAGGACCCTTATCTCCCCTTCAGGCCCCCAAATGGTCGTGTATTTTGAAATTTTGCATGGGGGACTTTCAACTCAAAATAAACTATCTCCTGAAATTTGATCAAAACTGAAGAACATTTTTTTTTTACTCTATCCTAATGTACATGCATACGTATGTATGTGGACGTAAATGCGACTTATTTTTACGAATCATTGTTATTATTTTTTTCAAGTTTGTGGGTTACTTTTATGAATAAATTTCATTAGGAAAAGCTCGAGTTACTTTTACGAATAAGATTTTGAGAAAAGTTCAGATATTATAAAAGAGACCATCCCTCCCCCATCTTAAAAGGTTACAATGTCAAATGGATACGATTTTCATATCATACGTTAAATTCCAACCTTATTTGATAGGTCACAGGGGTAAATTTTCGTTCTTGAATAGGAATCACCCCCCTAGGGGTTGAAATATAAAATAAACATAATTTTTGTTCTACGCGGGAAATTTTAATGTACTTTGATAGGTCACATGCGTAAATTTAAGGAAAAATTACGGAAGAAAATTTTGGAGAGGGGGAACCTCACAAAAATTTCTCAAAACTCTAACTTATCCCTGTGCAGGTATTTTTCGGTCGTTTTTTCGAATTTTGGTTTGAAATAGGCGTATTCAACTAAATTGACCGATAGACTTCAGCTCCTTATTGTGCAGGTCTGAAATATTGAGATCCTGCTTTGTAAGGTTTGCCAGAGTCTATCTACATTTCTTCAAATAAATTTTCCAGTTGGCAAAAAGTTTCAATAAGGTACACTTTTTCGTGTTTGGATTACAGACTAATATACAGTTCTACTGTTTTACAGGCAGTTAATTGGCTAAATTGATGTTCGATAGCTGAAAAGTAGCTCTTTTTGAATGAAATTTTCTTGTATTTTCCGTGTAAATAAATGCATATTACTTTAAGGAACTAAATGTTCTCCGGTATCCATGCAAAAGGTGAAAGGAAACAGCAGAATTTATTACCTCAAACTTCACCTTTTCATTGTTTTAAGTTTTTTAAAAACATTTTAATTGGTCAAAGTTGCTGAAAATCTCAGAATCCTCATATTATGTTGCGATACTCTCATTGCCAACTGTCAACTTTGTCCCATTTTTCTATGATTTATGCCTAAATTCCTACGTTAGTGTTTTTCGAGTGGTGGCAGAAGGTGCGGTAGCGTAGGTAATTTCTGTCCTATAGGTCTAGTCATAAGGTGCGAAACGCGTAAGCACGCCGGCTGCGTTTGTTTGTTTAAGGTTTGTGCTTCACTTTGATTGGTTGATTGGAAAAAGTATATTTTCGAACTGATTCCCCATGTTGTAACGCACCTACAGCTCGTGTTCGTAAAATTCAAAAAAATTACGAGTTTACGACAATTCTACGATGAATCGTAGATATCGAAATTTTCAGCGTATACAGTTCTACTGTATTATAGCCAGTTAATTGGCTAAATTGATGTTCGATAGCTGAAAAGTAGCTCTTTTTGAATGAGATCTTCTTGTATTTTCAGTGTAAATAAATGCATATTACTTTAAGGAACTAAATGTTCTCCGTATCCATGCAAAAGGTGAAAAGAAACAGCAGAATTTATTACCTCAAACTTCACCTTTTCATTGTTTTAAGTTTTTTAAAAACATTTTAATTGGTCAAAATTGCTGAAAATCTCAGAATCCTCATATTATGTTGCGATACTCTCATTGCTAACTGTCACCTTTGTCCCATTTTTCTATGATTTATGCCTAAATTCCTATGTTAGTGTTTTTCGAATGGTGGCAGAAGGTGCGGTAGCGTAGGTAATTTCTGTCCTATAGGTCTAGTCATAAGGTGCGAAACGCGTAAGCATGCCGGCTGCGTTTGTTTGTTTAAGGTTTGTGCTTCACTTTGATTGGTTGATTGGAAAAAGTATATTTTCGAACTGATTCCCCATGTTGTAACGCACCTACAGCTCGTGTTCGTAAAATTCAAAAAAATTACGAGTTTACGACAATTCTACGATGAATCGTAGATATCGAAATTTTCAGCGTATACAGTTCTACTGTATTATAGCCAGTTAATTGGCTAAATTGATGTTCGATAGCTGAAAAGTAGCTCTTTTTGAATAAGATCTTCTTGTATTTTCATAGTAAATAAATGCATAACGCATTACTGTAAGGAACTAAACACATTTTAATTGGTCAAAATTGCTGAAAATCTCAGAATCCTCGTATTATATTGCGATGTTATCATTGCTACCTGTCAACTTTGTCCCATTTTTCAATGATTTATGCCTAAATTCCTACGTTAGTCACTTTCGAGTGGCGGCAGAAGGTGCGGTAGCGTAGGTAATTTCTATCCTATAGGCCTAGCCATAAAGTATGAAACGGGGAATTTTTCTCGTAAACTACCCTTATATGCGTACGCCCGTATCGAAAGGGCCCATCTTGTCGATCCTAGAAACAGAGATGTAGCCATTTTTGTAAAAAATGGTGAAAAATATCGAAATTTTTTTTTTCGCGTTTTGCATTCCTAATTATGGCATTTTCCAACAACTGATTTTGAAATTTTTTCGATTTCGAGGATTTTCGGCAAGATATCGTGAAAAATGTTGAAAATGATAAAGGGCCCACTTGGTCGGTATTTGCGTTATTTTGTTTAAAATCTTCGTTTCAATTTCATGAACAGGCTAATGAACAGAATTACTTGATGTTTGAACTGTTGCTGTCTTCATATTACATTCATCAGGTTCTATATAATTTAGACGGTAGAAAATCTAAAAAAAATCGTTTTATCGGCAAAAAAGATTTGTCAAACGTTTAAAATAATGCATTTTTCTCAGAATTTTGATTTGATAAACTTTCAGTTCATCAATTTTCAAAAATTTATGAAAAATCGATATTTTCATTTTAGAGACCTCGGGTTTGCTTCATTGTGATAAGAATTTATTGTACCATTGCCCACTGGTCTCAACTGCATACCGACAAGGTGGGCCCTTTCGATGCGGAAGTACACATTATGCTTGTAATTATATGGTATAGATTTACTGGACTATAGTGGGAAAAGTAAAAACACTCAAGTCAGTTTCCTCATTCATCTTCAATTCACGAAGTAAGTTGTCTTTAAACAATGGACACAATCAATTTTTAATTTTCTACAATCACCCAAAACATTCACCTCTACCACTAGTTTTTGGGATGTAGAAAATAAGCCTCTAGCTTCGTGAGTGTTTGTATCATACCAGCGTAACCATAAGGTAAAAAACGTGTAAACATATCTGGTCAGCAGCGTAGCCGGAAATTTTCAAATAGGGGGGCTGAGTTGGGACCTTAAAAAAAAATCGGGGTGCCAAAAAAAGTGTATGCCACTGAAAAAAAAAAAAAAGTATGTGGGCGTGTTGGTGGTATGGCAGATAGTGGCTTGGAGGGTGTTTTTTACAATATTACAAAAAACATAAGTCAGTAAATCAAAATTTATTGTAATAATAAAAAGTAGAATAATTTCTTGGGAAAAAATATGAAAATAAGTGAGTAGATAATTGCTTATTACTTATAAATTAGAAGTTATAGGTATGTATCACAATAAAGCAATTTTACAATTATTGTGGTGTTTCACAAAAAGAGTTAAAAATTTTTGGAAGTCAATATCTTTCGACAAGTGCTTTTCAATATATAATACAGCTCAGTTAGAGAGACGTAAGTGGGTCATGCTTGTCTGCATGTAATTCTTTAAACATCTCATACATGAAAAAGTTCGTTCACATGATACACTGGAGATTCATTTTAACAGATACAAATTGCAGAAGAATTTTCAGTTTCACATTAAGACATTGTATGATAAATTGATGGTTCATCTGTTCAGCGTGATGTGACATTAAAATCTCCAAATCTCGTTTTGTACTTTTATTAAAATTTTAAACCAATATGTACTACAAAATACGTACACGCTTATCGATTCTCTCCAGTCTCGATCACACCTCGCTCGAGGCTCGATGTCGATGTTGTTTACATTCACGCAGTACATTACAACGCTGCATGTCTGTACGAACCACAAAGTCAGAACTCAGAAGTTTTGAAGTGGGGGAAAGGGAATAGGTGACAACTAGCTCGACTACCCTACAAAGACTGAAATTCAACAAGTTGAAGATTTTTTGGTTAGAAATAGAATTTAGAAGGGCTTTTGCGAAGGAATTTTCTTATTCCATACTGTAAATTTTTAGCTGATAATTACGAATTTTTTCCATTTTTTTTAGGAGGCCAGTTCGGGGGCTGAGCGATTTTCTAGGGGGCCTGTCCCCCGGCCCACCAGCTGGCTACGCCCTTGTATCTGGTGCATATTTGAATAAAATTCATGTTCTGCGTCGATTGGTTGATTGGAAGATCTGTGCTTTGCAGTTGCCGTCGTAGCTACCTGTCAACTCTGACCCCATTCTTCCTTGATTTATGCTGAAATGCGTTTACTTACTGTAGTTATTTTTTGAGGTGCGGTAGCGTGTGTAGTTTCTATGCTATAGGCCTAGCCATAAAGTATGAAACGTGCAAGCACACCAGCTGCATTTGTTTGTGTAAGATTCGTACTTCACAAGGATTGGTTGATTGGAAAATGTTCATTTTCGAACTGATTCCCCATGTTGTAACGTACAGTTCGTGTTCGTAGAATTCAAAAAATTGTGACAATTCTACGAACAACCATAGAAATTGAAATTTTGAGTATATACAGTTCTACTGTTATACAGCCAGTTAATTGACTAGAATGAGGTCCGATGGCCGAAAAGTAGCTCTTTTTGAATGAGATATTCTTGTATTTTCATAATAAACAAATGCATGACTCATTAGTAGGAATAAGGAACTGAAAGTTCTCCTTAAAACCACTTCCCTCCTTCCCTTCCATTTAGTCTTTCCCATTTTCTTCGTACCTCTAGTCTTTGCTGAAGTCTCTCTCTCTCCCTGGTCAGAGTCAATACTGACTGTTCTGACCCTAATGCGATGAAAGTTCTCCACTCTTCCCGTTCTTGTGCCATGGCTGCCGCAGTTGTCACTGCTCCTGTTCTCTTCCGGACAAGGTCCACCCAACGGGTAGTACATGACGCATTAATGAAGAAAAGTAAAGTAGTTTAAAAAAAAAAATAGACAAAAAGATATGAATCCAATACCTACATTTTGAAAAAATTTGCAGCTTTGGAAGCGGTAAACTATGACTTTCGGAAGTAAGAATTTCAAATCACAGAAAACTAAATTTTTTGAAATTATCCATTTTCCAGTCTGCTTATAATGTTATTTTTTCCAGAATAAGTTACTTTTTTCGTGAATTTCTTGAAATTTAATAATTTTAGTAAATTTTACTAGAAACGAACATATATTATTATTTTGATTCAGTTGAGATACTAAATTTTTTTTTACATATTTGCTTCGCTTACTTGTTTAAATTATTGGGCAATTGTTCTCTACCCCCCTTCCCCCCAAAAAAATCATAAAAATTTGGTTACTTTTTGGTTACTTTTTGGTTACTTTTTTCATCTTGAAAAATTACTTAATTGCCTATTTTTCCCGAAAAATTGAGAGAGCAGTCTAAGTTTATTTTTAAAAATTTGACCTTATTTCAGCCTAGTTTCTCATCAACTTTCGGGACTGATTTTGTTCAATTTTTTTTGTGATCATTGTGCAGCTATTTTTCCTTCCCTTCTTCCAGTTCGCGAAAAAAAAAAAGAATCGGCCCACCTAAAGCTTTCGCATTCATGAATAAATGCTACAGATCATATAATAAATAGAAACAGAGATTTATCGATTAACACAACCTTTAGATTAACGAAAAAGAAATTAAAATTTTACTAAAAAAATGTATTTAGAATAAATAATAAGTTCAATTTTTACAAATGGTAACCTTCGCATTTGATAATTATAAAAAAGATTTCTAATGAATTTACACGAATCGTATTCTTATCTACAATTTATAAGTATTTGAATTTTATATTTTATTTAAATATTTATGTAGGAACAAGAACAATAATTCACCTAAATACGATATCTCAGATATGTAAACTATAAATTAAAAAAAAAAAAAAAATTCGTTGCTTAGGAATTCTCAAGTTTCATGACTTAAATTTTTTTCTTTAAATATCTGTACGTCTATCCTACATATATTCACAAAGTTCATTTTGTGAATAATATGAAATTTCCTTATGTACAGACCGTTTAAGAATTATTTGATTAAGTGGCAACAATCGATCACTTATCAAGGATAATAAATTAACAAAATGTAAAAGTGATATCAATTTGGAGAACAGGGAATAACTAATACTATTTCAACTTGACAGTATGGCGAAGATATTAATTAGATCAAGTTATGCTCGGAGATCTTTTCCTCAGACTTTTTTTCTCTTTTGTATGTTCTGTGGTCTGACTATGCATTCGTTTGACCGAACTGTAATGATTTGATAGGGCTGTTATATTGTTTGTTTTTTCACTAAAGTTCCACGGCTCCGATGAAGAATTGGAATTACTTTTTGGATTTTCGGTTATATCGACAATCTGAGAATAATACATGAAAATTTATCTATAGGTAATTATTGTTGTTTAAACGTGCAAAATTACTACTTTACTCTTATACCTGAAATTCTAAAACACTGGACGAACTTGAATTTTTACTGAACGGAAGAGCTGTGGAGTAGGCCGCCGGTGCTCCAGCAGCAGCTGAGGATAAATTGTAATTATCTTTTTCGAAATGTAAAGATTCGAGGAAATTGTCAACAAGTGATGTTTGATGACGGGCGGTGTTATTTGGCGGACCTTGTTTGTGAACGTAGCTGATGGGCCAATGTGGGGCTTTTCGTTTATGCTCGTGGTAAGGCTGATAAGATTCGCTGCACGGTCTCCATTGCTCGCGGGAAACACTCCCTACGTAACACCTACGAAGCATATGATGAGTAAATACTCATATTTTGAAATTATTAATAAACTTCACGAGTTTTACCAAGGATAGCTATATCCTTCAGAGTATCCACAGTGATGATCAGGTCTGCAACAGTAATCCCAATCACCGTCGTCTACGGGACACGACCATATACCGGCGATATTTTGATGTGAGCATCGAGTTCCCCATTTACAACGACGTCCCGTTACAGTGAAACTACTCCAGACGCCATCTGAGTAAATTGTATAATTAGTCAAGTGAAATTTTTACAGTCGAAAAACGTCTAATTACAATACTCATGTTACCTGAAGGTGGTTTGAAAGTTGGAGTGAAACAACGAGGGTTCGTGAAGTCCCACGAGAACAACCAGTACGTGTCGTGTGGTGTGAAATCATGGCCTGGTCGCAAATCACGAAGCTCTACATCGCTCAATTCGCAATGTCCAGACCTAAAAGGGTTCACTTTCGATAATATCATAGGAATTCAAAACGTCAAGTAATAACAAACTTACCAGTAACTAATAGTGGCACATTTGAAATGAGTATTTTCCCTAACTCTACTGCATTCTGCTTTGCATTCCATTTCGTTAACAACCAGCACAGAGTTACCAACTGCAGCAGCAGATAGACGAGCAGGCGAACCATATGGAATATAGCACACTAAAAACATATCAAACTGATGATACTGGAATACCTATCGATTCCATTGTTTTTCCATAGTATACGTACGCTTATCCATTTTCCTAGAAGCAGAATTCATATCATAACCAGTAACAGGCCACCCCGAAGGAGGCTTTTCCTTTGGTGGCAGGTAAACAGGTGGTCTGAAAGTTCCCCTATTTTTATGACCAGGATACCCTGGATCAGGCGGCAAATACGGTTTACTCGTTGGAGTGAATATAGAATGTCCTGGCACATCAATCGGAGGACGGTTAGCAGGCGTGTAACCATCTAAAAATGGCCGAAATGTCGTCGTCGTAATGGTCACAATTGTAGGTCGTACTGGAGGCAATAGAGGCACCTGAGGTAGCCAATCTTTTTTATTAGGGGCAGCTGGTAAATAAGTAGATGATGGATAGCCGGAGCCACCATATGGCCAGCGATCAGCTTCGCAGCCATGACCGTAGCTTCCGCGATGGTAGAGTTCGCATTCTGAATCTTCGATGAAATGACGACGAGGATCCATTTCTGGAATTGGGATATCAGTGAGGAGGCAGTTGTAGTCGTTGCTACCGGGTGGAACGCCATATCTATGATAAAAATCGTTTTATTATTGAATCATCCTCTTCGCATTGTAAGAGGAGATTAGGAGAATAGTTGAACAGTGTTCAAGATTTACCTAAAACTGAAAGCTCGACATGTGAAGTGCCTAATATGTAGGCATATGAGTTCACAATCCACTAGAGTATCGGTATTTACAGCGAATCTCACCATAGAGGTGTCTAATCTGAGTCCAGTGCGTATTCTTTCGAAACAATCTGAAATAGCATTTGTTATAATGTAGTTTACATCACTTGAAGATTTTATGATTCTTTAAATCTAAAAAATTGACCATATAAAATTCATACGTGTTAATTATTACTTTCTTAAGTTCGTGCTGGATTGATAATAATTTCTTTAAAATATGAAAATTACTTCAAATGAAAATTGCGCAGTTTTACTTGAAAATGTGCATTAGGGTGAATCAATATTTTGTTTTCTAACCTCAAAACTGACAAATCTGTTAGAAGTCTACAGGCTGTTAAAGAATTTAAAATACAGTTTGGCCTGCCATCGTAGAAGAATTGATATCTAAGAGTCAGCAAGTGGAACACGAAAAATGAAAAACGTGAGCAGAACATTACTTTAATAAATTTTCTTAAATTTTCTCAAAAACCGAGGATTTCAAAAAGAAATCGATCATTATCAAATATTTAAAATATAAATTTCTTTTTCAAATAGTTTGAGTTTTTTTCTTCATGTTGTTCTCCATTTTCAGTATCGTAATAAATTTAAAATAATTTAAAAAATGACATGACATGATTATACTTTTCCATTACAACTTTCAATTTTTTTTCGAGTATGAATCGTTAAAAAACCTATACGTGTTAAATATTTTATAAAATTTTTTTCAAATAAAATATTTGTTAATGAACGTGTTGAAAGAACTTTTTAACATCATTTGATTCCTTGATTTACCAAACACTCGTGCCTTTTAATAATTCTTTGTTCCATTTTAAAGAGAATTTAATGTTTGAAAATTTGCTGATGGGTTTTTTCTTTAAATTGCTTTGTTTTTGAAAAAAGAACTTCTTTGCAAGAAGTAGTATAATTATAGTAAAATTTTGCCTTTGTTTTTTTCCCCCCAAAAGTCGACATCATTCCTCCCAAGATACAGATTTATCAACAATACTTATTCCTTATTTCAGTACGTTTTGAAAACGCTCTCAAATTCGAGTACAAAAAACAAAATTTATTATTTCTGCTAGTAAGTTCTACTTTTTGAGCCTATATAAAATATTAATTAACATTATTAATTTTAGGTTTTGCCAAACCCGTAAACAGAGAGAAGGCTAAGGAGGGCTGAGCTCCTTTTTGAATAGCCATCTATAGCTTATATGTAGTTGCAAATTGTTTCGAGGTGAATTGTCAAAAAAATCATTGAAAAAATCAAAATATCGTTTTTTTGGAAGTTTTTCTTGTTTAAAAAAAAATAGTTTTGAATATTTTTCTTACTTTTTGAATTTAAAAAAAAATCATGTTTTGGATTTTAGTACTTATTTTTTTTACGTGCGTGTACTGCCGCTAGGCTAGAGGCACGGAATATATGTGATAAATAGATTTTGAAGTAGAGATTGTGTTTTAAGAAATTCTAGTATGGATTTTACTTTCTTAAGATCAGTTAGTTACACCTGAAGATACCGACTAGTGCGGCGAAGGTCGTGTGAATAATAGCTTAAATAATTTTTTAATACGAGTTTTGCGAGTTTTGTGTTTTTTTATACAAAGTTTTTTCTAATTAAATTTGCCAGCTTGTTGGTATTCAATTGTTTTTTCATTAATACACTACTTATTTTAGTTTTATAATTATGTTAAAAAATATGATAATTTTCTTCTTTGCGTTTCACATATGTCTACAAAAAAATACACAATTTTTTCTTTTAAATAGCCTCCAAAAAATCTAAAAAGAGTCTATTTATCTATTTTTTTTATAAGTTCTTTTTTTTCTCTCGATTTACGTGCTGTGTGCACCTGTTGTGGCTATAGGCACGGTGTGATTTTAGGACTGATTAGGCCAAAAGGATGTTAATTTTTAGAATTTTTCCAAGATGGTGTAATTTATAACACTTCTTTGAAATTTTTAATTTTTAAAACTTTTCTCTATTTTGGAGGTATATTTTCTTCTACTTTTTATTATGAAAAAATCTGAATTGTAGATTTTGATCGTGTTTTTTTTTTTCAAGCAAAAAAATTCTTCATTCTGTAGTTATATGTAATTTAAATTTCAGAAATAACAAAAATGTGTGTAGATTATTTACTTTATTTTTTTATTCTAATCACATCCAAGAGAAATCAAAATTAAAACTTGGAATTTTCCTGTAATTGAATCTGGTTTAGAGGCAATTTTTAATGGAAATACATGGTAATTTACCGATCAATTACCAACAAATTATCTAATAATCACCGATAAGTTACCTATTAATTACTGATAATTTACTATGTTTATTTTTTTGATGGTAAAGGTAGTTTCTTTTTTGAGGTTAGGGGTAAGGGGGAATGGAGCTAAATTTGTAATAAATTTTTCAATAATGTTTTACTTTTTCTCTCTCTCTAAAATCCTTACCTCAAGAGATTTTTTCATAGGAAAATCTTAATGTGAAATATTTCTGAAACTAAGTTCCTTACCTCAATTCATCTTTTTCATACATTCCTCATCTCAAAAGATTTTTTTAATAGAAAAATCTTACCCTGAAATATATATGAAAACTACATTCTTTTATTCTTTATTAAATAAAAAATAGTTACGTGTACCAATGTAAACACACTGTTGTCATTAATCGTCATTTTCTCTGACCTATTCCTAGATGACTCGATGCTCTTTAAATTTAGCCTGTGGGTGGTGCATCTATAAATCTCTGCTAAGCTCATTAATTAAATAAATCAAATGTGTATCTTCAACCCTTCGACCATTCAAAGCTCATACTAAGCATATTTTACTAGGGCGAGAATTGGAGTTGCAAACCTCAGGGCTGTAATAACGGATCGTGTTTCGTTCCGTTACCGTTCCGGTATTCGTTCTTGAGTCATTCCGTTACGTTCCCGTTACGTTACGTTCCAATTTTGGATGTTCTGTTACGTTCCATTACATTACGTTCCGTTCCGTTCTATTCCGTTCTGTTGTTTATCCCTTTTTTTTAGTACGAGTTAGAGTCTCATCTTTTTTTTCATTTTTTTTTTTATTGATGATAGTAGTGGTAAAAAATTTAAAATTTAAAAAACATTGAAAATCAAACAATAAACATTTAAACAATGACTCAAAGTTGCAAATAACACAATGCACTGAGCAGTTTTGCCTTTTTTTTTCTTTTTGAAGACTGATTGATGATTGATTTAGTTATCGGTTCAAGTCAATTTACAAATTATTTGAAAACGTTTGAGTCACTTCATAGACACTCAATCAGTTTAGATTACAGTCAGGGTGAAAATACTCAGTCACTTTGTGGTTGACTAAAGTTAACGGTTAGCGATCGAGTTACCATACCCTGCTTTTCACAAATTCATAACTCTACTATGGTACTAGGTATTAAAGTTAATTGAAAATGATCAAATTTGATTTTCACATAAAAAAAATGTACATTGCATTGGGCTTAGAGAGTAGGAAGCTAGGAACAATGTTGCCAGCATTCAAATTTCAAAAAATGAAAACAATGTAAAATAACGGAACACTAACAAAATTGATCCGTTACGTTCTGTTACGTTCAGTTCTAAAAAATTTTGTTTCGTTACGTTACGTTCCGTTCCGTTACCAAAATGAAAAAATTGGCCGTTGCGTTCCGTTATTCTGTTATGTTCCATTACCGTTATTACAGCCCCGGCAAACCTGCGTTTTTTTTCACTGTAGGCTATTTGGCAACGTTTAGGATTTCAGTGGTGTCAGTTCAAAAACCAAAAAATCATTTAACCTTATGTATTAATCTTATTCATAACATGCAACAAAACTGAGCAAAATTTTCGATACTATAACATTTCAATTTTGAAAACGATGACAAATAGTTTAAGGTATTGTTAGTAATTTAAAAACTTTGATACCATAGTCCGAAAAAATGTGGACGAAGATTCGTTAAATTCAAAATCAATATCATAACATATTTTAATTACCACTGTCCCAAGTTCTAGTGGGTTGGCAGTTTGGTCTAGCGTATTCATTTCGCACATAAACATCGTAATCTCTATCTGGAACCAAATCGAAATAAATATCCAACTGACGATAGGTTTTTTCACCCAACTGACAATTATCAGTGGACGGAATAGAACTGTACCTAAACACAATGAAAATTTTCAATTAAAATTCTCGTACTTTAGTACTTACTCTTGACCTAGTGAATTTATGTGGCCAAACCGGTATTCTTAACAGTACTCGTGTTTGAAATTTTAGTACGAAATCCCGGAAGAGAGAAAAAAATTTACAGTTATCGTGGTTATCGCACGCGAAAATTAAAACAGCGCGTCGATAATGAACATTTAATCCTAATTTGCATTTGTTGTATGCAACTGTGGTATGAAGTGGCGACAATGAAAATATAATTTTATTCAAAATTACAAAATTATTTGAACGTAAATTTAACCAGTAGAATTCTCGAAGCGTAACACGACATCGAGTATGTGCTATAATTACGCTCAAAGGAAAAACCATTAAGTCGTCATTTTTGTTTAAACGCGGATGCAATTTCGTCACCTTTTTTCACAAGATGATTAAAGAAAAATACCGAATAATTTACTTACCTATAGCTGATTATATTGCACATGAATTTTTTCTCGTTGGCGCACACAAATTCGCAATCGTACAGCGTCGGAGCGTTTAAGGTTAACACAATGACTTGCCTGTGGAGTCGAAAACCAGTTCTAGCTCGTACAAAGCATTCTATGCGAGGAAAATTGTATTTTTAGATACATTCGGTAAATTACGATGAACGATAGAGATGTGCTTTTGTCGTAGGTATAATCTCGGAGGACAAGAAATGTACGTAATTATTACAAATACGTAGGCAGAGGTTTGTTTACATAGCGTGGTGATGTTATCTACGATATAAGTGAATTGCGACAACGTAGGCCAAATCGTCGTACTCTTAATTACGCGAGCTATCGCACCGTCACCGCGTAAGCAACCCAACACCGCGACAAAGGCTTTTACATTTACCATGACCAGTATTCCATTTAGGTTTCAGAGTGTCCTGCGGAGGATCAACTCGTGGCTGTATCCTGACTCCGTGTATATCATCGGGAAGCCAGTGATCTCGTGGTTTTTGCCACCATCCATCAGCTCCTACTTTCGTCCTCCTGTCGTATCCGTAATTCCACGTTTTATACGTCAAGTGTCCGCAAGCCGCCGGAGCGTTGCGATCTCTGGAGTAAAAATCGTAATCACGATCCGACGTGAAGTCCAGAGTCAGATCTAAATTCATACCAGGCATCGCCGTTAATTGGCAACTGTTACCTATTTCGGGACTCGTACCGAACCTGAAACCGTCACGATATTATGAAATCGAAATGCAATGCCATGAAAATCTCTTTAATTATAATTCGCATCTGCACGCATTACCGGTTAACGTGTTAAAACGCCTTAATTCGATGACGAAGTTGAACTAGATTACAAGAGTTCGTATGTTGACGCAATAGATGTCAATAAAACGTAAACACTCACCGATAATTGAATCCTTCGCAGATGAATTCGCGTTCTATTGTGCACGCTAGCTGACATCGAGCCAGCGAGTCGCATGGAAATGTCCGTCTGATGTAGCGATCTATTAGGCGTCTGCCGCTCACCAGTCGTTTGAAACACACTATTAAAAGTAAATGTATAAATTTAAATGAGCGAATGAAAACAGCATTTTTCAATTTATTGTACGTTTTTTAATTCGATTAAATTGGAATCGAAACCAAGTAAAGCTGAGCACAATTTAGACTTTACATTGTAGTTATGCGTGGGGTGATATGAAAATTAATATGTTCAAAAAATTTCTCTCTGTAGGTGGAAATCTAAATACATGAGGAAAAGGGAGAAATGTATTCAAAAAATAGTTTTCATTCCCGACTTCGTAAAGTCTCCGATTGAAAAAAATAACGCTTTAAAATAATTTTTTTAGGGTAAATTTGCTTTCAAATTAACTGGTTATTCGTCCTGAAAAACATACTCCATAACTCCGAAAAACAAAAGGCAAAGTTTAAATTAACCACTTTTTTCATTTTTTGTTATAGGTAAAGTAATAGATTTTCTACTCATTCACCTAAGTTAATTTAATCTAAAAATATCACAATTTTCACACAGGTAGGCAATCTCGTATTATTTTTATCATTTAGGGCTTCATAAAACAATAGAAAGAATAATACATTTATTTATGTATAGAATATTGAAATAATGTTAAAAAAGTGATCTGAACCGCTTAAAAAGTTGGTACAGGGCCGTTTAGAAATTTTTTGGAAGCCTCCATTTCTTTGTAATTATGTAATTCATTAGTGACGTAGTCAGAGGAGCTAAGGTGGGCCGACCCCCACTGGCTTGATTTTTCTTGCCGAGGAAAAATATGATAACGAAAAGAGGTATCGTAAGTTGTCGTTATTTCACTCTTATACGTGTTAAAATTATCAATTTAAAATGCTTATTTTCGAAATGATTGTACGATTAGTCCTTTGCAGCAGGTTTAATTTTTATATCTAACATACAGCTAGTTATTTCGAAGTTCTCACCATCTGCAGGTTGCATAATGTTCATTAAAAATTCACTGTAACTAAAAACTGATAAAATTAAATATTTATATTTTTTTTTTAGTTTTCCAGTTCTACCCAAACAAGTAGATAAATAAGTATCCACTAAACAATTTGAAAAAAGATAATGGCTTGTCCCTCTTCTAGCCCCACCCTCCTGAAAAATTCCTGATCATTTTCTCATCCTAACTAAATAAATAGATAAACAAATAGGCACCTACTGAAGGAAAAAAAATAGATTGGTCGTTACTCTGCTATCCTTACACCCACCTCTATCAAAAATTCTGGTTATTTTCCCGTCCTACCCAAGTAAATAGGTAAACAAATAGGTACCTACTGGAGAGAAAAAATAGATTGGGTCGTTGCTCTCCTATCCCTACACCCACCTCTAGCAAAAATCCTAGTTATTTTCCCGTCTTATCCAAATAAGTAGGTAAACAAATAGGTACCCACTGAAAAATTTGTAAAATAGATTAGGTCATCTCTCTTCTATCCTTACCCCGCCACAGTGTTAAAACCATGCCTATTTTTATGTCCTACCCAAAATAAGTAGGTAGAGAAATAGGTACCTACTGAAACACTTGGAAAATAGAGCGGGTTGTCGCTCTTCTAACCTAACACCCACTACCAGCAAAAATCCTTGTTATTTTCCTGCCCCACTTTAATAAGTAGGTAAATAAATAAATAGGTACCTAGTGAAAAATTTGAAAAAGTACAGTGGTTTGTCGCTGTTATACCTCTACCCTCTATTATGCAAAAATCCTAGCCATTTTCTGTCCTATCAGAATAGGTAGGTAAACAGGTAGGTATCTAATGAAAAATTTAGACGAAGAGAATGGGTTTTCGCTCCGCCAGTCCTACCCCCACACCCATGTAAAAATCCTGGCCATTTTCCAGTTCTACCCAAATGACTTGATTTAGTTTACTTTTAATTTTAGGAATATGATATTACAGTAGCCAGTAAGTACATTTGTGCAGTACCTCCTTTGTAACTGGCCAGTGTGGCTGTGAAAATAGGCACTTAAACATCTATAAAATCAATAAGTAGGTAAACAAGTAGGTACCTACCAAACATTTTTGGAAAGAGGGCATATTTTCGCTTTCCTATCCCTACCCTTCCACCTAGCGAAAATTCCGGCTATACTACTGTAATTCACCAATCAAGCAATAATATTTTTTGGAAAAAAGGGAACATTTTCAAGCAATTTTATTCTTTACCCATAGATTTTATGGAAAAAACAGACACTTGCTATAAACCTTATGGCTGAGGCTGTATAATTAGTGTTAAAAGCTAATAAATACGATTATTTCTCCTATTTTAATTACAATATGCTTGAAAACAAGCTATTATCGCAGATTAGTTTTGAAGCACCTACAGTAAATTGGAACTAAAATGAGTTATACGTGTTGGAATGCAAGCTAGCCCTCTCTTTTTCCGACTTTCCATTTTTTTTTTTTTTTAATTTATCGTTGATCAAAAAAATGAGAATAACATGTTTACCAACCAAATTAGTATTAATAAAATTTTTTGAGTATCCCTTAATGATAGCAAGAATCATCTCATATCATTTATTAATGAAACGAAAATTTTGAAATTTCGAAATTTTGAGCGTAAAAGTTCTTATGTATAGAGTTACTGCTTTTTCAACTGTTATTACATATCCCAGTAGAAGGAAAAAAATTGAAAAAATATGAAGTATTTTTGTTTGTCTTTGAGTACCATATAATTTCAAAGTCATAAATGGCAATTTAAAGGAACATACCAAGACCATAGCCAAGGGAGGAGGGGATTATTCAGGGTCACAACCCCAATGTCTTTTTTTATTATTGATATCGGTAGTATGTACCTAAATACTGCTCTTATGGTACGAAATATGCGATTCACATTCAGTAGTAACATGCATAATTATTATTACGTATTATACTCGAAACAAAATAAAAAAATTGAATTAAAAGCAAGTTTTCAAATAAAAATAAGATTTTATTATATAACATTAACTGTAAATAAATACTTATTGCCAGTAAAATTTAACTTTAAAACATTCCTCTCTCTCTCCATGTATTTTGGGTGAGAATTGAAAATTCATTTATATTCAAAAAACGAATTTCCATGAAAAGAAATTCTCTAAAAAAAAAATTTGATAGATTTTGTCAAATAGGAGTCAAAGTGAGAATTTTCAACAAGAATTCATATTTACCATTGTAAACAACCAGAACCACCTAAACACTTTGTAAATTTGTAATTCTAGAATTTTTAAATCTCTCCAAATCCAGTCGAATTAGCTCACATAGAGGTCGAATCACAAAAAAAAATAAATACTAGCTAGGATAATGCAAATAACAAAATACAAACAAAATAATTTTGTGCATTACAAAAAAATGATAAGTGTATATCATAGGAAATTTAGTTCAAATATAATTTTCACTGATCTAATTTCATCATTAGAGCTTTTCCTGATAAATACTTTTTGCTAGGTTGCATCCTTCTTTGGGGTGAGGGGGTGAGGGGAGAGAACGTTTTGTAGAGGGTTAATCTGAAAATCACTTTATTTGAAATTTTTTTTTCGCCATGTTCGATTGCTATGTTTTTTTTTTAGTTTAATTTTTTCTCGAAAAAAAAATGATCTTCGAATTATTTGAAAACATCAGAAAACACTGAATTTAACCAACAAAACTATGATCTGAACCAGAACTAATGTTTTTATCAACATTTATAATGTGTTGCAAATTTGCATACCTAGTTTCCGTCGAATGAATGAAAAGTACAAAAAGATATTTTACGAAATTACCGAACTCCCCGCCTTTCCATTAAAAGGCTTGCTTGGAATTTAATAGGTGTTGAAAGGTTTGCATACATGATTTGCCGTGAAAAATGCCTGTTAAAAAATCCCACCAACGATTCTCAGGAAATTTAAGATTGCAAGATATCACTCATGTGAGTACATAATTATCTTACTTGAGTACACTCGAAAAAAAAAATTCTTCCGATATCTCTGAATATTTTTATTTTTGAAAAATGATATGGTGTTTTTAATTTCGGTAATGAAGAGTATTAAAAATTCAGCACCATCGTGTAAAGTAGATAATTATAACTCTTACATTCATTAGTGACGAACTTGGAGACTTATCATCCAGAAAGATATGTATAAGAAAATACTCACTAATGGTAACCGGTTGACCGACCAAATCAGTACCATTCTCGACTGGTGTATACTTATGCATGCCATTTAAAAGCACAAACACAGCCAAAGCGCTGACACTCATTTTGCACCGATGATTTCACGAAATTGTATCACATGTTTCGTATATTCCAAAATAGTCCAACGAACGATACGAGGATCGCGTTCAACACAACCATATTTCGCGGAAGTCGCAAACACAACGAAAAGCCAGCGCCGACGAAAAAGAAGACCGATGAAAATTCTCAATGTCAGGTAACTTTTTATGAATCAGTTTGCGCGAGTTAATTCGTCTAGAAGAATAGAAAAACAACGAATCGCATACCGTTCCCATAATTAGAGGAATAATTACCGCACGCGAATTTGTTTTATCTTTTGTGCGAGGGTGTGCTGGTGTATATGCGATTGTTGTAGACTGATAAACGCGAACGTGTGCTTAAAATGTTTAAAATGTTTGATATGACAGTGTGACCTTGTAACGTATTCGTATCTGCATTTGATTGCAAATACTATCTCCAGGAAGCGTGCCATCGTTGCGTAACTGAGGAAAGAAATTACACGATTAAAGACGCCACATCTTACGACCGATATCGCCAGACTGCGGCCGTGTTTAGATTTGTTTCTTCCTTTCTTAATTTCTGTATGAACGCGCAATTAAACAGTCATTACGATATTGCGTTTCGATTGTTTCGGGGGATGCAGTCGATGAACGCGTTGGGCAATAGTGTATCGGAGTAACGCGACGAATGCAAATTACCGTAGTGCCACTGCCAGTGTGCGAGCGTTTGATGGTTGGATTTATAGGTGTGAGGGTTAAAATCGTGTGAGTTTCTTTTTGCTTCTTAGGAGGATTAAAATTAACCACGAGATGATGTTATAACTAGATTGAATTGATAGAATGAACAATAACGTAACCTGAGTGAGATATCTGCACCATCTCAGTTCTAGACAGAATTTCCTTTCGTGGATTTTCAACATATTTTATATGCTGAGGGCCTTCGTATTGAAAGGAAATAAGTACGTAATACAACATCAAAGTCAGAAGTTAAGAGATGGAGGAGAGGAAAATCAGCACTTCTCATATAATATTAAATCCATTTACTAGTTAGAAAAATGTTTTTATGATAAAGAAAATTTAATAGCACGCATTGATGAAAAGAAAACTATTGAAAATAAAAAATCCTCAAAAATTCGAATTATGAAAATTATTTTTATTTATTAGTCTTCAATTTTTTCATTTTGTTACAAAAATAATATTTTATTTATGTCTTATTTGACCCCGTCCCCTGCCCCAACTCTCGAGGAGAGAAGAGGTGGTACTCACGCGTCTGAGACTGGGACACAGCCTTCTCACCCATTCATACCTTTTCTACAGACAACCTCCTCCAATATGCCACAGATGCCAAACCCCACTCATCATTCAACACATTTTACTATCATGCCTTATCTACGCAAATGTCCGATCCAGACTTCAACTACCAACCAACCTAGCAGAAATTTTAGACAACAATCATCTACTCCACTCTCTGATCTCTTTTCTAAAACTGACAGACCTATTCCATAGAATCTAATCCACGGATAAAAAAACGAGGTGCCTCTGGCCGTAGTCGCAGCACACGGCACCAAAAATAAAAAATAAAAAAAATAACCTAAACGCATTGTTTTTGATATTTTTTCATTCTTGCCAAGTACTAATCCCCAACCCTCAAGTATATCCATTATGAAAATGAATTTCCATTAAAATTGAAGAACCTACCATGCTCTAATTACTTGAGAAAAAAGTCGACTTGACTTTGAGATTTCTGTATTTTTTGATACTATAAGTATTAAGATTGAATTTATAGTAGTTCCTTGTTTAAAAATGAATGAAAATACGATTGACATAAGATTTGTAATTCATAAAATCAACAAATAAATTTTTAAATAATGAAAGACAAAAATATGAGTTATTGATCTCAAAATATTCAGAAAATTTTAATATCATCATAATTTTAATTAATCATTTTTTTGTTTTAAATTTTATTTTACCTTTTACTTTATTAATTATAATTATGATTCATATTAATATATTACATCATTTTAAATCAAACAATCCTTCAGAAATATAATAATAATATTGATATAATTAATCTTAATATATGTATATTCATTAATTAAAGATTTTTTTTTATTATGCAAAAATATGAATCAAGGTAGGTATATTATTGAAAATTTTTGACGAAGTAATTGTAGAAATTTGTTCAGTTTCATGTCAAGCTATGGAAAATAAAATATCAAGTGCCATAAAAATTTATAAATGAATAAATAAAATGAAAAATTAATTGTTTTTTCATTCAAAACGAAATAAATGAATGGACTAGTTAATTTTGAAAATAAAGGTAAAAAATGATTTTTTCTAAAGAAGTCTAGAGAAAAATTTTAAAATTTAATTTTATTAATTTTAAAAATTCATTAAACAAAATTGAAAAATTAATGACCTAACTAAAAAATAACTAATTTTTTAAATTAATAAAAAAATTTAATAAAAAAAATTTTTTTTCAATGTTTTTTTTTCAAAAGAATAAAATATTCCATTAATTTTTTTCTGATGAAAAGCTTTCCACCGTTACCAACTCAACATACATCCCATCCATCCGACATAAATGCTGGTTCAACCACAACAAACTATCAAACCCGAAAAGATATTATTTTCACACCGCGATCTAAGCAAAGCTATGCAGATAAAATTAACAAAATAAACAGAAACAAACTAGCTATATCCATGCCGAAAGTTGAGGGTGCCAAAATTGGACATTATATAAAAAGTGTTGGTGCCTTGATAGGCAAACATAAAATTACCTACGCTTCCTTTATACCAAACAACCGTGCATGTATCTACCTTGCTGATGAAAATACAGTCAAATTATTTCTTGAACAACATAATAAAATAACTATCAACAACCAAATTATTGAAGCTAGAAAACTGATGCAAGACTCAAAAAAATTAATCTTATCACATGTCTACCCAGATATCTCAAACGAGTGCCTAAAGGAGGCTTTAAACTTTCTAAACATCAAAACCAAATCAGACATTAAAGAATTGAAAGTTACGCTAGACGACCCGGAATTCAACGTTCTTAGCTTCAGACGTCAAGTATACATAGATGAAAATATAAAAGATATACCTTCATCGTTCTTAATTAACTACGATGACGAACAGTTCAGAATATTCTTATCAATCGATGAATTAACCTGCTTCTTATGTAAACAAAAAGGACACGTAGCCTCAAAATGTGACAATCCTCCAATAATTACTCATGATACCTACAGACCAGAACAAGAAAAACAAAATATTGAAAATTCCACCACAACTAATTTTGAAGAGTGTACTGAAAATGGCAGTATGACATCTGATGAATATTCTGACATCATAACGCAAGAATTGCCTACGTTTGACTCTTTTAAAAACCTTGATGAAAAAATGGAAATAGACTCAAAAACACCGAACAAGCGTTGTCTATCTACGGACTCATCTAGCATCACAACCCTGCCATCAACAAAAGAAACTACAAAAAAAAATACTCCTACAAGTAAACCGAAGAAGAAAAGAAAAAACAGCACTGAAAAAACAGATCAGATACCGTTTTCTATATTATTAAAAGATTTAGAAGACCCACTTAAGCAAACAACGGAAGATAATATCACCTTTCAACAACTTACACAATTTTTGGAGGAAACACGCAAATCAGCAAAACCTAATGAAGAAGCTAGAAAAATGAACCTAGACCCCAAAGAACTACAAACATTACTCCGGCTCATTCATCCATCAATCCAAAATAGATCTACAAAAATCAGATTCAAAAAAATCGCAGATGCACTAAGCAGCGGTAACGAGGCTCCCATCACTTGTTTAAGCGAGGATTGGTCTGCTTCAACAAGTGACGCTGATTTATAAATTTCCATCAGTAAATGACGCTAGCCTAGCTATAAAAAAAAAAAAAAAAAAAAAAAAATCAATTTTAGTTAACATCCCAATATGAACTCCATTCTTAATTGGAATTGTAATGGCATCTATGCCCATTACGAAGAGTTCAAAATTCTATTACAAAAATACAATCCGGCCATAATTTCAATCCAGGAATCCAATCTTCGTCCAACCCAAAACATTAATATTGCAAACTACAACATTTTTCGTAATGAAAACCAAAATATGAACAGAGCTCATGGCGGCGTATTTTTGGCAATTAAAAATTCGATCTTCCATACCCAAATTCTATTACAAACAAACCAACAGGCGCTAGCCGCCTCAATTAACCTCGGTAATGTTACTTTTTCAATATGCTGCATTTACCTACCCCCAAATGCAAATATAACAAAAACAGATTTGCAATCTATTATTGATCAACTGCCATCCCCATTTCTCCTAGTTGGCGATCTAAATAGTCACAGTCCCATTTGGGGATGTCAATATTCAAACGCAAAGGGTAAAATAATTGAAAACATTTTAATCGATAACGATTTATCCATTTACAATATCCCCGAACCTACCCATTTTAGCTCTTCTTTCAATACCTGGTCAACTATAGACCTTATTGTAGGATCGCCATCCCTTGCAGATAACTTGACTGTTTTCCATAATGAAGATATGGCAGGCAGCGATCATATTCCCCAACTGATCCAATTTTCTATTACATCCAGCTCTAACCACCCCAATAACACTCCTCCAAGTAAATGGAACTTTAAAAAAGCCAATTGGCAATACTTTCAAGAGCTATGTAATAATTTTCCAAATATCAATTTAAACCAAAACATCGATGCAATTCTTACTAAATTCTGTCACCAAATTCTCGATATAGCATCGAAAAGTATTCCAAAAATATTTCCATTCCATCGTAAAACGGTTCCTTGGTGGACAGATGAATGTTCAACTGCTATTAAAAATAGACGCAAGGCATTAAAAACACTCAAAGCTAACCCTTCAATGAATAACCTACTCAATTATCGTCACCTACGAGCTAAGGCTCAATTTGTCATCAAACAGGCTAAAAGAACATCCTGGCGACAGTTTATCTCAAATATCAATATAAATACCCCTTCTGCCAAGTTATGGGCTGCTATTCGCAAATTAGGATTTAAAGAACTTACTTCATCTCCAAAATGTATTCTTATAAACAATGAACCCTGCTACAACGAAAGCACGATAGCTGATAACTTTGGCAAATTTTTCTCTCAGATATCTAGTGATGATTCGTTAGATGTAACTTTCTTAAATTATAAGTCGCAAAATGAGATACCATTAATATTTGATGACAATTCAAACCAACCATTCAACGCCCTAATCTCTGCATATGAATTAGAAATTGCCTTACATTCAGCAAAAAACTCCGCTCCAGGTACTGACCTCATTCATATACAGTTTCTGAAAAATGCCCCAGACAATATTACCCAAATACTTCTTCAGATCTTTAATATAATTTGGACTAATCATGTTTTCCCAGAATCTTGGAGTACAGCTATAATTCTTCCTTTTTTAAAACCTAACAAAAATCCGTACAATATCGATAGTTATAGACCAATCTCTTTAACTTCCAACCTTTGTAAACTTTTCGAAAGAATAGTCAATAGAAGACTCATGTGGATTCTCGAAACACAAAATAGGCTATCGCCTTTCCAGTGCGGTTTCCGCTCATCGAGATCTACATTAAATCAATTAATGTTCATTAATTCGAAAATACTTGAAGCTATAGAGCAGAAAAATCACTTCTTAGCAATATTTTTCGATATAGAAAAAGCTTTCGATAAAGTCTGGAGACACAAGATTATCCAAACACTCAACTCTTGGAATATCAATGGGAACATACTATACTTCATACAGAATTTTCTAAAAAATAGAACGTTCTCTGTAAAAATCTCAAATGTTCTTTCAAGGTCCTACACCCTCCAAAACGGTGTCCCTCAAGGAACGGTCTTGAGTCCGACTCTATTCAACATAGCTATAAACGACTTACCCACAGTGATACCTCCAATAATATCTAAAGCACTATTCGCAGACGATTTTTGTATATTCATATCATGTAAAGACGCTTCGGTAGGTGAAAACCTTCTTCAAATCGCATCAGATAAAATGTCTCTATGGTCTCAAAAAAATGGCCTAAAATTTTCGCAAACTAAGTCTTCCTCAATACATTTCTGTAGACACTATAAATGTTCGCACTCTCTCGATATATACCTCAATAACACCTTAATTCCAGTGAAAAACTCTGTCAAATATTTAGGAATGACATTTGATAACCGACTCAAATGGTCTGATCATATAAGGCAAATTCGACTAAAATGCTTCAACAAATTAAACTTATTAAAAAAACTCACACGTACTAGCTATGGCTCTGACCGTTCTACCCTACTAAGACTATATCACACAATCATTCGACCTATCTTAGACTTCGGCTCTCCACTCTATTCGTTCGCAAGTGAATCTTGTCTTAATCAACTAAACATCATCCAAAACACCAGCATAAGATTGGCCACTGGAGCATTTAGAACCACCCCTATAACCAGCCTTCTCAGCGAAGTTTCTGAACCCCCATTATTCATACGTAGACAACTCATTAACACAGTATCCTTTCTAAGTATAACTGCAAATCCAACATTTAAATCAACTCTCCATAACCTAATCCCAATTGAATCTATGTCACAATTATTTAAAGAACTTTTATATCAAATTTCATTGCATCTTCGCATTCAACATTTCCCAATTAAAATATTACCTCCATGGCAGACATTTACCCCGAATATAGATCTTTCCTTAACAAAATTCACAAAAACCTCAACAAACCCGATTATACTCAAACAAAACTTTCAGTTCCTATTAGAAAAATACACGAATTTCAATCATATATATACAGATGGTTCTAAAACTACTTATAACACAGGATGCGCGATTATCCATGATAGTACGCACATACCCATACCTCTTCCATCATACTACTCCATTTTTTCCTCAGAATTATATGCAATCAAAACAGCAATCAGCTACATCAATGACTTTTCCCTACATCATACAGTTATATTTACAGATTCTCTTTCATCCCTACTAGCCATCCAAAATCACAGATCTAAACAAACACATCCTATAGTACAGGAAATTACTTCATCTCTACTTTCCTTTCAACCAATAAAAACAGTCATCTTATGTTGGATTCCATCCCACTCACAAATAGAAGGTAATGAGTTAGCTGATTGCATTGCCAAACAATCTTACCTCCACCACCCAATCGCAGATATAGATATTCCTCTGAAAGATTTGAAAACCTATGCCAAATCCTTACTATCCGAAGAATTTCAGTCATACTGGTCAAATGTCCCAAATTCAAACAAACTCAAAAGTATTAAACCCACCATAAACATCTGGAAAACTTCTCTGCAACATAACCGTCGACATGCATCCATTCTTACTCGTCTCCGTACTGGCCACTCCCTCATAACTCACCAACACCTCCTTGCCAAGCAGCCACCTCCTATATGTACCTCCTGTAATGTCCTCATAACCGTCTCACATATCCTTACTGAATGCGTTCTTTATCAATCTCACCGGTCCAAATATCTTAAGTCTAATACTTTAAAGGACATTCTATCAGATGATCAGGCACAAATTGATAAATTATTCCTTTTTCTAAAGTCCACAGGATTAACAAGTAAAATCTAGATTGTTGCTGTGCCTCTAGCCATTGTTGCTGTACATGGCACATAAAAAAAAAAAAAAAAAAAAAAAAAAAGACAATTCATTTTTTATTATTTATTTTTTTTATTCATTTGAAAGTTTTTATGACACTTAATACTTTAAATGGCTCAAAATGCTTCAGGTTAAATTTTTCTATAATTATGCGCTTATAGTCTTTTATCAACATGAAATGTACCCATCATTATCACCATCGATGCAACATTTCAACCTATTTTGATGTATCATCCTACCATATTCCAAGTAATTGAATTTTGAGATAAATTGAATGTTTAGTATATGCAGTGGTGCCAATTAGATTTTCAGAAAGTGAGGCAGGATTAGTAGAATTAGCCACCCACTACTTAAAAAGAAGATCTCTTTACATTTGTCCCTTTCATAGCCTCGGTGAACCTCGTCAACCAACGAAGAATTACTCCTCACCCCCCCATGGTATCGAGCCTTTAATTTTGATAGGTAAGCAATATCGAGTATCTAATTCGACAACAAGCGGAGAAAAAATCCCAAAATTGAATTTTGGGGAACAGTGAACATTTATCCGAAATTGCAATGATTAGCTCGAAAATATGATTTTAATAAGAATGTTCATGAATAAATTTAAACTCATTCGTAAACTTCCACAACGTATTTAAATAAGTTGATTGAAATTTTTATTGGACATTTTTGTGCTTGTTGGTCCTTATTTACTTTATTGGTATTCATTTCAAGGGGAGAAGGGGTTATTTATTTGAGGTGAACTTTAGTTCTAAAACTGACTTATGCTTACTTACTTTTCTTAAAACAAACTAGTTGAAATTAGTGAAGCCGAAGACCTCTATACTTCTCTCAAGGGCGTTGAATAAAAGTAAAATGCTATTATAAGGGGAGGGGAGGGGGATTGTACTTGACTTAAAATATTATTTTGTTGAAAAAATTATAATTTATTTTAGCATTATAAATAAGCCTCATTCCCAAAAGCACAGAAGGAAAAAAAAGAAAAAAGATACGCCCCAAAATCGACAGAGAAGAATCCCTCGTCTAAGAAGTACGCTTATCGCACCAATGCTCCTTTTCTTCAAATAATATTCCAATTTTAGTATCAATTTTTGATAAAAAAATTTCATCACTTAAAACCCCCTCATAAAACTGTTGTTTTGTCTAATCTCGTTTCAAATACAATTATGAAACTGAAAGGAGAATATGTTGGTATCATTGATTCACTCTCTCATGCGAAACTGGAACAAAAATTTTGAGCTTTTTGTCCTCGCTCCATTCCTTCTCAAAATTTGAGTGAGCAACCATTTTGAGTTGAATAAAAAAAATACAAAAATGTAATTTTGCTTACTTGCACGATGACTCTCTCACCAAGTTTTCAGAAATTTTCATGCCAAAAAAAATATGGATGCATGATTTGCTATATGATTACAAATACTTTGAAACGCAAAGAGTTCAAGACTTCTTCTCCCTCCCCCTCTTTCATTTTCAAATCAGATAAGTAGACTATAATACCTATCGTTTCAAAAAAAAGAGCTGAAAAAATCGTTTACAACAAGAATATTGGAAATCTTTGGTGTTGAAAGTTTCGAGAATAGAAAGGGATACTATTCGACTAATATGTTCTTACATGATGTTTTACATGGAAGAATGAAAAATTTCAGTTTGTTGATTTGTAGAATAAATTCAAAAAAATCAGAAAATTTTTTGGATGGAAAATACAAACGTAGTAAATTTAGTTTCATGTTTTATTAAAATAAATAAATAGTTAAAAGCATTATTACAGAAAACAAATAATCATATTTTTTTGGATGATAAAGGTTGTAATTTAGGATAGGTAGGTGATGATACAGTTGCTAAAGCGGAGGGAGGAATTGAGTTGAAGTTCAAATATATAAGGAGGGAAGAATAAGGGGCGGTATTTATATTAGATAATTTATTTTATACATTTAAATCCATTTTTTATTTTTTGAAATTGATATGAAGTTGACCCTCTTCATAATTGCTTATCTAAACTGTGTAGGGGTATCCAAATGTACATTTATTTAATTATTTATTGAACATTAGAAGAGTTCCTCGAGCACTTCAGAGACATGCATGTGAAATTTTTCTAATTAAATAAAAGTAATATATCGAAGTAAATTAAAATTTCAAGCTGATTTCAATTATCTCACTGAAAAAGTAACTTCGATACTTTAATAAATAATTTTTCTTTTCAATAAATTCTGTTACTTACTCGTTGAATTACGACACTGCAACGCTTTAACGAATAAATCATAATCGTCGTCGTATTCTGGAGGTGATTTTGGTAGCTCTATGCCAATATCGCAGGTTCCATTGCCCTTCGGTCCAACCCTGAGAAATAATCAAACAACGGTTGAAATCGTATTTTCATAAGGTCGTAACATGAACAGTAACTTAGATTCGAATTTTCAAAGGAGAAGGGGGCATTGACTTAGTAGCTTTTTAAATCTAGATTTTAAGCGTTGTCTGTAATGTGTGTATAATTAATAGTTAGCAAAAAAAAATTAGTAGCAGTTGGAATCCCTGAATCGCCTCCTGCCTGGGCCACTGACCCTGAATGAGCTTGATTTATTTGGTTCAATTATTATGCATTGTTTTTATTCGAAGATAGGATTTAATTTCGGATTTGGATGGTTTTTGTAACCGATTGATGTTCATTTACAATAATTTTACATTCGTTTACTTCATTATGCTTTTAATGATTAACATCGCGTCGCTTTATGAATTAATTTGATTATGAACAAGGTTATCGAGATAAGATCAACATTCCGTGGTAGATTTCACTCAAGATCCACAAATTCAGACAGGAATTAGCAAAACTAAAACTATTGTCTTAGATGACCACAAATGATAACGTTAATTCTTGTAGGTAAATTTCAGGGACACCATACGGAAGTTCGAGACTGGGTGTTGAAGCTCATTTGAATAAATTTAACGTGATATAGTTCACTTTACTGTATAGTACATCGGTGGTCGTGGAATCACGAGCACAATGAGCTTGATAAAACTGACACCGCGAGAATGACGTGCATTTCTTTTGGGAACCAGCACGCGATATTTAATTATAGTATTTAGCGCAATTAAACTAGTACGAATTACCGAATTAAGTGTTTCGCGTTTATATTCTCGAGTGTAACACCTTTGCGTCGCTGTTTATCAGCGGTTATGTATTTAGTGGCTATTTAACGGTGCTGAGTAGCAGTTTTTTCAACTGTATTGTTATCCGCGGCGAACCTGCGTGTAAAAATTTCTCGCCCGAAAATTCGCCAGCCCTTTAGTTCAACGTTCTCACTCGTATTTGCGAATGTAACCGCGTATGCTGATTTATCTCGTACCGCATCGGTATTTCAGTACATGGCGGCATAAAAATAGGCATATAAATGAAACGCAATATTAGAATAATGTTGCAATTGAAACGTGGCCCATTAACGTACCGTATAAATGTCCATCATTACACTATACCTAACGAATTGAAGTAATGTTTATTTAACACGTCTCGCTCAATTGGTTCCATTAATCGAATTAATTCTCGGCGATGAGTACTGGGGATCATTAACGAACCTCGTCGTTCACAACACGCCATTGGTTTGACAAGAAATACATTTTGGGCGACTTACCCGAAAGCATAGGCGTTGCAGGTTTCCCGTTCGCATTCGATGTCGCATTGTTTAAGCGTCGTGTTCATAACAGACCGTGACACATCGCTGCTATTTAATCTTTTCCCGATGGACACGCGCTCGAAGCATTCTAAACACGCGTAATTAAATATCATTAAAATTATATCATTGTTATATCAAATCGAGCAGTTTAAATGCGCCGATATTCGATGTCGTAAAAATAATAAACTTCGAATGCAATTTTCCTCAGTTCCATGGCTCAATGCTAAATTTCCTCGCTGCTAAAACATCTACGAAAAAAATATTGAACAATATGGCGAAAAAATCAATTACTATAACGTGAAAGAATCGAATATGAATAGGTGAAATAAATTCAAAATATCGCTACCAACACGTATTTTGCGTTGGCGTTATCGTGTAACTAAATCTATTCATTGCAATTACAAGTCGTACCGTATTATTGTCTATATCTACTTGTAACGTATTTGTGTTCTTTTAGCCGTGACATCCTCTTTAAACTGGTGCAATAGATATTCTTATTAAATGAAATTAGGTATCAGAGTGAATTAAAAAGGTTAATTACATATTTAAAAAAATTATACCACCATAACATATCGTTCATACCGGAAAATATTGACTACGTACATATATCAACGAGATATTTTAGAATATTAATCACAGGATGAATTTATCAGTTTTTTAGGGTCATTGTTGAGTCATATGAATCATAATAATGGATATCCACTTATAAGATACTATTTTTGTGATTTATTAGTTTCGATGTAGGAGGATAAACTACTTTCATAAAATCAACTTCAATGAACAAATATCAAGAAAGATACTGGATGCCTATATAATGGAGAGTATTAAAAATCACCCATGTTGCAAATATGTTAATCAATATTATTTTGATCATTATAAAAACTATGATTTAGATAAATATTACTGTAAGTATCTTGATATATTAGTCAACGAAACAAAATAATGTTTAAAAACTGAGATATGAACCAATACTTTAAAATAATAATTGTGTCAAAGTTGCTTCAACGCTGTAGAATTTTTTAATGTGTAAAGCACCAAGTGTTGTATTACAAAATACTGAAATTTGAAAGAATGTTTCAAAAATATGAGTCAACATGTTAATAAAATTTCATGCATGTTTCGCAATTGTCAGTGCTGAGATAATCCTGACTCAGTATTGTGTTAGAAATCAACATTATGTTGAGAAATGTTAAATCAACATTTAGTCTACATCACTACATGTCAGCAATATCGAATCTGTTTCATAAAATTATTAAATACTACTGAAATAATATTGACGTAATATAATTATTTCAAAAATCAACATTATGTCGAGAAATGTTAAATTATTCAAATGTTGATTTTTGAAATAATTATATTACGTCAATATTATTTCAAGCATTAACATCATGTTAAGAAATCTTGAATCAACATTATATTGAGAAATGTTAAATCAACATTTTGTCTACATCGCTACATGTCAGCAATATCGAATCTGTTTCATAAAATTATTAAATGCGACTGTAATAATACTGATGTAATATAATTATTTCAAAAATCAACATTATGTCGAGAAATGTTAAATTATTCAAATGTTGATTTTTGAAACAATTATATCAAGTCAATATTATTTCAAGCATTAACACCATGTTGAGAAATCTTGAATCAACATTATGTTGAGAAATGATGAATCAACATTATGTTGAAAAATGTTGAATTATCATATGTTAAATAAGCATTTGGTGTACATGTCAATAATTCGAATCTGTGTATTGAAATTATTATTACTGAAATAATATTGACTTAATAATATAATTTTAAAAATCATCATAATGTCGAGAAATATTGAATCAACAGTATACTGAAAAATGTTGCGAATTATCATTATGTTGAAAAATATCGAATTAATATTATGTTGAGAAATATTAAATTATCATGTCAAATAAACATTTAGTCTGCATGTCAACAATATCGAATTCTATTTTATATAAATTATCAACTTACTATCTACTAAAATAATACTGATTTAAGGTAAATGTACCAGTAGTGAATTGTGTTCCAGTAGTACATCATTTTGACCTCAAATAGCTAATTTTAAGATGATACGTAGGGCTAAGTTGGTAACAATAGACTAATGTCTTAAAGCACCATTTGCCAATACTTTGTAACTTGAAACCATGACTTTAGAAGGATAAGGACCTGTGATGAAATTTTTTGTCGTTTTTATATTTTTTAATTACCCATTTTTGGCTGAAAATTTAATGAATGAACTAAGAAAAGTGCATTCCAATTTCATTATTCACAGACTTTTAAAAATATATTTTGAATGGTACTCCAAGTGACTAATATTCCCCGCAAAAAGGGGATAATTTTAATAAATTTATATTCATTTTTTAACTGTTATTTCATGTCAGAAATGTTCCGATTATCTATTAGAACTTACAAAATCCATTTCACTAATGGTGAACCACAAATATCCGCTATTAGATCTAAATCAATTTTTGTATGTACCAATGATGAATCACTGAATTTTATGCATTTTTAGCAAGAACTGCGGAAGTGGAGGCGGAGGTAGGAGGCTCCGTGAAGGTACCCATTTTGCCGGAGGTAGAGGTACTCCGAGGTGGAAGTACCTGAAACTTTTCGGAGGCAGGAAGTGGAGGTGGAGGCATTTTAACTAAGGTCCTTGGAAGTACCTCTGAGATACTTCCAAGGTGCTTCTGAGGTACTTCTGAAAAGCGAAAGGTACCTACAATAATTATACAAAGTATTGAAACGGAAAGATAATATTATATTACCTTTCAATACTTTCTATAATATTATTGGAGGTACCTCTTGCTTTTTGGAGTTACGTCTTCAAGGTACCTCCAGGAGGTGCCTCAGAGGTACCCTGCAGGTACATCTAGGATGTATTACATTTTTTGGAGGTGGGAGGTGGAGGTGGAGGTATTTGAAAAATTTCGGAGGTAGGAGACAGATGTAGAGGTACCTAACCCTCCCCCCTCCGCAGACCCTTATTTTTTCAGACTGAAAAATGAAAGAAATATTAGAATAAGTTCATCGACAATCCACAAAAAATATTTCAAAATATTATTTCTTGAAAAGTTGTTGGTAAAATATAAATGATGATCCACTATTGGAACATCATCAAAAAAAATGATCCATTTTTGGTGAAATAGACTCTTTTCTTTTTTTTTTCTTCTCATTAAAAATAAGGTTTTGAGTTTTTAACAAATGTTTGTTCTAAACCGAAATCAGTTTACTATAATTTAGTGCAAAACTGGTTTCATTATCTTTCTTTTTCTATTTTTAACAAATTAAATTGCGAAGTAACTTTCTTAGATGTGTCCACTACTGGTGCATTTACCTTACCTAATATAATTATTTCAAAAATCAACATTATGTCGAGAAAAGTTGAGCAACATGTTGAATGAGCATTTAGTCTATATAAAAATAATATAGAATCAGTTTTTTAAAATTATTGACGTTTGAAATAATAATAACTTGATATAATAATTTTAAAAATCAACATTTTGTCTAGAAATGTTGAATGAAATTTTAGTAAACATGTCAACAACATCGAATCTATGTTCTAAAATTATTACTATTGAAATAATATCAACTTAATATGGTTTAAAAAAAATCAACAATATGCATCAACCATAGTTTATATATATGGGCGGCTGAAGAACAGATAGCAGGAGCACTTTTCAAAACGTCGCTTTTGCGCATGCGCGAATATATGAATATATTTTTTCTAATTTTTCTAATTTTTCTAATTTATGGCGTTTTATTGTAAAAGTTATATTTTATCAATAAAAATTTTTTCAATGAGAACTTGTTTACATTCAACTTGCATTCAACATGATTTTCCCTAAGCATTCTCTCCTATTTTTCTTTCTCAAGTCATCACATATCAGTATCTTGCAAACACGAGTTGACACTTGCGCATGCGCAAAAGCGATGCTTTGTAAAGGGCTCCTGATATTTGTTCTTTAAAACGCATTGATTTTTTAACGTTGCATTAGCCGTCCATGTACGTATATATATGGTCGATGACAATATGCCAAAAAATGTTGAATCAACATTATGTTGAGAAATGTTAAATTAACATTATGTCGAGAAATGTTGAATCAACATTTGCTTAGCAATTAACATTTCACAAGTTACTGTTTCAAAATGTCAATACTGAAATAATACTGAAAAATGTTGAAACAACATCATTATAAGCACTGTAATAATATTGACTTCATATACAAAGTGATCATTCGACATGAGAACACCAAACATTCAACAATTCTTGCAACTTACTGACGCTCGTATACGCATAAACCTATGTACATAATAATAGTGCAATTATGGGTGCAAGCGTTTCATTGCAACTTTAATGATTCAAAATTATTAATTTTACTCCATGATACTTTATATTTCATCATTATTACGAAGGAAGTACAACATTTCATGAAACAACATGCGCATATATGTGATGTCAAAAATCAAATGGTTGAAAAATACTGAATCAACATTTTACTTATCGTGTCGACATCACTAGCTGTGTCTATATTTTAATATCAAAAGTATTGTAATAATACAATAACGTCAAATATCAATGTTTTAAAAAATGCAAAATTAAAATTAGTCAACAACATAAATCATTGTTTCAAAATGTCATTACTGTAATAATAATTTTGAATATAGACACAAATGCTGAGACAGCATTGAGTAAATAAGTCAATAACATTGTGTCCATGTTTCAATGTTGTCAATACTATTATAATAATGATTTAATATACTAAAAAATCGATCTGTTGAAAAATGTTGAATCAACATTAGATCAACAATTGACTTGATAGTATTTTGATATTGTCAACATACAAATAATAATACGTTAGTATCACCGTATTGAGTAAATATAATTATGCTGAATCAACATTACCGTATTATGTTCAATATATCAATGAAATACTGTAGCATTTCTCGTAGCAAGAATTTTGATTTAGAAAAACAGAGACGTTATTTTTATTGCAATGGTTCGCGCGGAACGTGCGAGAGTATAAAAAACAATTTAGGGAAAAAAGTTCTGTATTATTATTTGAAAATATGAACATAAATTTAATTCACGATAACAACCACGTTTAAATATAAATCACTGAAAAATCGCACGAGGGGGAAAAATTTTCCGCCAACACGTAGAGACAAGCATTAAATAAAATCACACGGTTTTTATCAGGAATAACGCGGCGACGATTACGATAACGAAAAAAATTCTCAATTTCGAAACTTACCGTTGACACCGCCATGATATAAAGATGCGGATGCAGTGTGTAGCACTACCATCACCGTCATCGCCAACTGCACTGCGCCGAAATACATCGAAATTACGCATACCGAGACAATTTCCATTATAATCTGAAATTTAACACTGGGTTCGGGGAAAAATCGACACTGATCAAAGAGGCGATCTGAAATTCCTGCATCGCGCATGCGTTCGACCGTGTAAATTACCATGTCCAGATCACGAACTTGGTATAAACGATTATGACAAAACGTTCTATTTTCTTTTTAAACATTCCCTATGCGGCGCGACTATTGCACGCGTACGGTGCCATATGCTGGAGACAGCGCCCGTTCGTACTTTTATCGATGACATATCGAGGTCGTAAAATGTCTCGCAAATGCAATAAATCAGGGATTTGTTTGTTAAGGTGGCGAGAAAATCTTCAACGTTTGCGCTTAATTAGCGTAGGATGTACAGCGTATTGAAACGAACTCGCTTTTATCGCGCTTAAAGTGACGTGAAATCTTTAACAGCTGTATGAACTAACGATTAAGGTTGTTTAAAATCATAACCGTGTAACAAGGACGTTATCCAGGTACACCGTAAACGCGTCTAACCGGCGTAACGAAAATTCGTATAGCTGTGCAAAAAAAATTATTTGAAATTTTTTCACCAAGTCCGGTAACCTTTTAAATGGTTGAAGAAGAATCTGTGAATTGTCTGTGAAAATGTTCTGATGGAAATTTCACTTCATAGCTGGTGTGATTGAATGAAATAAATTTTCGGTGACATTGAAATTTTCTTAATTTCAACACTTCGTAGTTGAATACCTTTATTTACTTACATTACGAACTAATTTATTACTTTTATTGTTTTATTTCATATTATAATGAAAGAATTTCTATGTTGTTTGCCAGACAAAACGATTTGAATATTTTCGCCTTCAAATGTGTAGTATACCGTATCTTTATACATTTAAATCAGATGAATTGCATAACTTATTTAATATAAATAATTCATGTTCTTGATTTCATAAGGGGTTAAATAGGCAACTTATATTACTTGAATGTGTTTTTCTAGTCTGCAAATATTTTGAGAATTAACCAAACACATTGAATATTTGACTCTCCAGAGCAAATTTGCAAATTGAAAAATTTGTCTCAGACTTCACTCTAATTCCAGAGTCTTTATGTCATTTTAGAGTTGGAGTCAAAATGATTGTTTTTCTTACCAATTTTATTCCGACTTATGTTTTGAATTCAAATTGAATTTTCATTGTAGTATTATTACTTTATTACTTTCTCTACATTTTGAGAAATTTTCACTGTGAGCAGGTGTTTCATTTTTTTACTACTGAAAACATCTCAAGTGCAATATTTGGCTAGTTCATCTAGGTGATATCAAGGCACTATTATGTACTATGCAAGTGATTAGGACCGGAGTTGGTGAAAAATTTGACTCCAACTAAGGAGTAATTTCTGATAATTTAAAATTTAATTTGATTCCGAATTTTGACTGAGGTAACACTACTGAAATTTGACTCCGGAGTTCTAGATCAAATTTTAAAACTTGATTCCTATTCCGCTTCGACTCCGAAGCTAATTTCAAAATTTTACGCCGACTCCACTTTAACTCTGACTCTATCCTTGAATATGGAGTCAATCTAAATAAGTTCATTCCGCGGAGTAAACGTGATTCACGAGTGATTTTGGAGTTAGTTTGACTCCAAATACGGAGCAACTCCCAGTTTATGATGAAAAAGTTATGAAACAAAAGTACATTCGAACAATACGAACACTCCTTCATATCAGAGTAAAGTTTGATGATTCTGAGTTTTTCTCTTGTTCTTTTTCGTTAGATTTCTTAAAAAAATAATAATAATAATAATAATAATAATAACAATAAAATTGGTAGCTAAAATTTTTTTCATTTTCAACCGTAAAATATACATAATTTTCAGACACAAAAGATTTTAATTCCAAGAATTTGAGTTTTTGAAAGTGAACAATAACGAATAAAAATCTTAAATATTGTTTCCAATATGGGCAAAATGGCAAAATGAGTTGAAATTTTTTTAAGCTTATTATTGGAGTATTTCACAATCTCGTATTTTTACTTACCTAATACCCGCAATACTGTACCATTAACGTGAAGAGAGGGGTATTGGTAGGCTAGCCCTTCCCAAAATTGGAACGGGAAGGGACAGGCTGGCATGGGGTGATGTGCTCCCATTAGTGGAGGATGCATTCTATAGTAGTGAGGTAGAGATCTTGGTGTGCCATCTCCCTTCGTTTTAAGTTTGTCTAAATTGCAATTTAATTTATGTAATTTCCTTTTTAATTAATTTCTATTTATTTATTCATTTATTTATTTATTTATTTATTTTATTTATTCATATGTTCTGAAAATATCCTATTTAATTAATTCTTCTATACCTTATCTAATAAATGCCCTTATTTTAGGTATAAATATAAATTATTGTATTTCTAAATATATATAAGTTGTAGTTATATTTAGTAAAATTAATTATTATATTATTACTGCGTAAAAGTCCTGTAGACAGGCGCTAAGAAGTAATTATTTTTTGTATGTTATTTGGCTAATAAATTGGCCTCACCCAGCAGGGCATAGCTGAGATTGGGGATACACACTTAAAAAAAAAACCAAGCTAGTTCGGTTGTTGCATAATATAATTATCTCTAAGGTTCGCCGACATTTCAGAAAACATAACAGAAATGTATGAAGCACGACAAATTACTGGTCTACATGAACGGAATACCAATTATGAATTAATTTAGGAAGCAGGAGTTAATAATAAATGTATAGATATGGAATGTTAAAGGACAACATACAGACAATATACATACATTCCGATTCCGAGCTGCATTAGATATGTACTATACCAAAACCATTAAATTAGGCAACCCGAAGAGAAAAAAATATAATATTCATTCTTGATATTATCATGTTTAGTTTTGTCATGCTTCATTGAATCTCAAGAAAAAATATTTCTGTAATTTTCGCGAATCCACGTCCTCAACGAATTTCCAAGGCCATCCCAAACGTTCACCAATTTCTTTATTCGAAAAAAGTTGTAATTTACGATGGAAGTGTGAAAGAGAAAAAAATTCCCATAAATTAAAAATTTATTATCCAACGTTATCAAACTGATAAACAAAATAGTACGGAGTTTATAAATACGCGAGTCGCGAAGGAGAACGGGGAAATCAGATTCAAAGAAGTAACGGAAACACACTTGTAAGTTGTTCGAGGTCACAGTGCGCGTTTTATCGTTACAAACGTTTAACATGACTAAACAGAGTTTCGTGGATTATTCGTCAAGTTGCGATTTTCCTATAGAAAATTTACCTTATGGCGTGTTCTCGACGAAGGACGATGTAAGGTTTATGAAAAATTTCTATTTAAATTGGCCTCATGTTCGTGAATGATGTAAAGATTTAGTGAATAACCATGTGACCCTACGCAGGAAACACCTCGTATTGGGGTGGCTATCGGTGATTTTATATTGGATTTGAAGAAAACCAAAGATGTATTTAAAGGACCACTGCTTAAGGAGAAAAATAATGTTTTCAAACAGGTTAATGTTAATGCTGCTAATTAACGTGAAGTATAATTGCCTAATGATATTGAAATACATCGATTTACAGACAACTTTGAATGATTTCATGGCATTAGGAAGACCCTACTGGAAAGAAGCTAGGCAAAGTTTACAGTCGTACTTGTCCATAGAGAACAATCAGCATAAAAATGAAGGGTAAAATGAAATCAAGTTTGTTCATCTTTCTTGAGAGTACAATGTAGCATATATATGATAACTTTTTAATTAAATTTCTAGAGTATTTGTCCCTCAAAAAGAAGCCAAAATGCATCTACCAGCTCAGATAGGTGACTATTCAGATTTTTTTTCGTCCTATTATCATGCATATAATTGCAGTTTAATGTTCAACATGGCAATCCTGAAATCGAATTGGCAAGTACTGAGTGGCTTCAGTTTGAAAATATAATTCAATAATTATAAAAGTAATACCATAATATCAATCATTTTACAGGAGACATGTACCAATTGCTTATCATGGTCGCTCTTCGTCCATCTGCGTAACAGGAACCGAAGTAAAAAGACCAGTTGGTCAAGTCATAGAAAATCCAAGTGAACCGAATCCCTCGTTACAACCTTCTAGGAGATTAGATTTCGAATTGGAAATTGGATGTTTCATTGGTGGCCCCCTGAACCCGCAGGGAACTCCTTTGGATATAAAGAATGTTCAAGATAATATATTTGGATTAGTTTTACTAAATGACTGGAGTGGTATAAATTATATGATTTTTTTAACATAAAAAAATGAAGTATCTGTCGTACTATAAATCTAGAAAATTTGTGTTTCTAGCACGAGACGTACAACTATGGGAAATGGTACCTTTGGGACCATTCTTGTCGAAAAATTTTGCCTCCACTATTTCCCCATGGATTGTCACAATGGAAGCTTTAGAACCATTCCTAACAGAAAACATGAAACAAGACCCAGTACCATTACCTTATTTACAACACGATGATGATTATAACTTCGATATAGTCTTGGAAGCTCATTTGAAAAGTATGAACTTCAAAGAGATTCATTCTTGTAAAACATACCAAAATATGATGATAATTTCAAATCAAATCTTTTCTTAATGTAGCTGAAGATACGACCACAAAACTTAGCCAGTCTAATTATAAATACTTATATTGGACTGTTAAGCAACAGCTGTGCCATCATGCCATTACTGGTTGTAATATGAAGCCAGGAGATTTATTAGGGTCCGGTACAATTAGCGGGCCTGTGAGTAGAGTTTAACGAATTCGAACCTCACTGTTAAAAAATCATCTTTCAATTATTATCATAATTTTTTTTCAGACGAAAGATTCAGTAGGCTGTTTAATGGAGTTGACTTTCAATGGCAAAGACCGCGTTGTATTGAACAACGGAAAATTACGAACATTTTTAGAAGATGGTGATGAAGTAATTTTAACCGGTAAGAAAAAAATTATGTTCGTATATGCTATCATTGATTGCTGCATAATTGAAATCCAATGTTTTTCAGGTTATTGTCAGGGAGAAGGTTATCGTATTGGATTTGGAACATGCTCAGGGAAAATTTTACCCAGCGAATATCCTCTGTGAATTTTCGTAGAAAAATAATTTTAAAAATTATCTTGTAAAATATGAAATATAAGAATTTTCAAAAAATTTAATCAACATTTTTTTTTTTTCAATAATTAATGATCTATACAAAAATATTTACACAATGTTGTCAAGCTAATTGCAATTGAAAATTAAATAATTTATGATGACTATGACTATACCCCGAAGTAGTTTATTTTGAAATCTATTTCGTTAAAATTTCGTATCCTGTATCGGTAATGGCAACCGTGTGTTCGAACTGAGCCGCTCGTGAATTATCAGCAGTTGCGAGTGTCCACCCATCATCCAGTATTTCAGCTTCCTCAGTACCTTCACCTATGGCTGGTTCGATAGTGAATACCATTCCAGGTTGCATTACATAATTATCGTTTTCTTCGTCTTCACATATTACTAGGATATAAAATACCGTTACAAGTCGAAATGTAATTGAATAACATTCACATTTTTTTTATACGAACTTTTGTGCCATATACAAGGAGACTCATGAAACCATTTTCCAATTCCGTGACCGCTGACAGATGGTATAACAGTCAGTTTTAGTTGTTTAGCTCTATTTTCAATTTCACTAGCAATTTTGTAAAATGGTACTCTCGGGCCGCAGCATTGAATTCCTGCGTATAGGAGTTCTCGAGCTCCACTGACTAGTTTTCTGCCATCTGCGTCTACATTGCCAACTAGAAACGTTTCGGCACAATCTCCATGAAAGCCGTTTTTAAATACCTGAAGGTAATTTTTCAGTTGTAAAATTAAATCAGAGATGGGATTAAGATAGAGAAATGTAATTAATTTACCGTAACGTCGACGCTAATAATATCACCATTTTTTAGAGGTCGTTCGTCTGGGATTCCGTGAACAATGATATTGTTCACAGACGTACATATAGATTTTGGAAAACCATTATATCCCAATGGTGAAGGGTAAGCTCCTTTTCGGAGAACGAATTCGTGAGCTACGTAGTCCAATTCATCGGTTGTTACACCAATCTGAAATATTTAAAAAACTGAGAACAATTTTTCGCTCGATTTAATCAACGATAAATTTGAGAACAATGCACTACGCACTCGAATGACAGTTTTCAGATAGTTCAGTAATTCTCGCGCAAGGGAACAGCTCAATTTCATGGCTTCGATTTCATGTTTGCTTTTTATTTGGATGTCATCAGGAGCGGAAGGCGATTCTTGTACGCGAATGTATGGAGGAGTGTTGATGTGTAGAGGAACACCTTTTACCGGTGAAACCTTTTGAGGTTCGACGACTTCATATTTTCCGAATATTCTGTAAGGTATAATGGTATAACAAAACAGATACTAAGTTGTCAAAACATTTGTCAAATATACATTAATTTCATGAATTTTTCCATCAATTTGACTGATAAGTTTTTCAACAGCCATACTCACTGAGGTTCAGGGTTAATTTTATTCACTATATTATGTAATTGAGAATTGAATTTTTCCCATCTTTGAGTCACCGTTTCAAATGATTTGATGAAATTTTTCACCATTTTGAATCCAGGAAACTTATAAAAAAATATTGTAATGTCGAATTGTCGAAGTTTCCGAATAAAGCGAAAGTCACATTTTTTCGTTATCAGTACTGCTCTACTCTAGCCTTATGATTGATCCTTAAGCGCGTGACGTAAACCAATCAGTTTGCGTTAAAATTGAAATTTTTTTTTAAACGTAATACAAAATTTTTGGATTTAATTACAAAATTAGTTTAGTGTGATTAAAATATTAATTAAATTCTACTTTTCAATGTTCAACTTCTCCGGTGAACTATTGAAAAAAAAGTATTTTGATTTAATCGCAAACTGTGAGGGTGCAAAGATTACTTGGTCACACCGATTTTTTCAATTTTGTACGAGGTAACATTGTAACTATTTTCTTCATATCACTTTGATATCGAACTTGGAAATGTGAAAACGTTTTTGAAAATAATTCTTAAATTCGTTGAAATTAACTGAAATTAATTTTTTTTTTTTTTAAATCTAGTATATACATCAAAAATCTATCCTTAATTTCAATTTCGAAGGTTATTTTCCTAGTAAGTATTTGAAATTGAATATTTTTTACATGCTTATCACACGCTTGCATTATTATCAAAGTAATCGTATTTGTAACCTAATTACCTGTATTCACTTTATTTTTTATTTTAGTTATTTATGGATAAATTTATCGTGGTTAGTCAACTCATTTCACATCATCTTCAATACTTAAATATACTCTAAGGTTTTGAAAACGTGAAAGAGTTGTATACGACCGTTCTTCAAATCGTTCAACGCAAGTCTCTAAATATATGATGCATTATAATTACAGATTTCACAATATGGTTCAAGTTGATGTTCAGAAATATGAGTTGCAAGGTGTAACTTGTACCCAAAGAATGAAAGCTGGTGCTGCACTGGGATTTGTAGTTGGTATTACTATTGGAGGTTTATTCGGTGGATCCGCTGCTCTCAGGTGAGACTGATGAGAGCATAATTACCAAACTGTATACTCCGTGCATCTCTTAATCAGTGAAAAAATTCAACTGATTACCACGTTAAATTGAATAAATTTAAAAATATTTTTAGGCATGGAATAAGAGGTCGTGATGCCGTAATCCAAGTTGGAAAGAATATGCTGAATGCTGGTGCATCATTCGGAATATTCATGGGAATAGGCAGCATGCTGCGTTGTTAATTAATGTGTAAATTACTAGTTATATTTATTTTAGTTCGATTTTATTAATTCTGTTTCTTTGTAATTTTTTGCTATCAGCATTTATTCTTGTATATTGGATTTTAATGAACAGTACATACATTCGTTCAAATTATGTTTCAGTTTGGTGAGATTATTTTGGGTATTATTATTTCAAACTACAATAAGTGATGCAATTTATTTCACATGATCTGGCAATAAATTTATTTCTCCATCTACACTTTTATGCTCAGTTTAAAACGAAAAAAATCGATGGGAACTTCTATGCAATCGATGAAATGTTTTTCTTTATTTATATACAAGTTTCAGCATAATTTATCTCTCAAAAATCAAATTAAATCCTAATATAGCTGTAACATGATGTACTTCGTAAGCAAACCTCGCATAAGTACCTCTCAACTTCTTTTAAATAAAATTTCTATTTCCAATGGAAATGAGTCATCTTAGTTTTTTCCTCCAGTTTAAAAAAGGAAATATGTAGGTTTACTAGTGAGTTCATTTAATTTTATTACTTTGATTACTATGATCTACATTTTTAATACTATTGAATAAGTAATACATATCTATGTGGGACACATTAGAATTTACATTAAATAAGTACATACATTCGTTTTATATCCTCAAAGTGCTTCTATTGTGGTTGTTGATATTTGATAATTTTGGTTTGTAAAGACCTGAAAAATATGAAATTATAAGTAGATGGCACTGGGACAGGAGAAGTAATGTGTGTGATTATGCAATACCATAGGGTAATGGTAATACTCATGCTACTAAAATAATATTTACTTTTAATATTGTTGTTTTTCAATGATATTTCGCTATCGCGAAATTTAAGTGACAAATTTTCTTTTTTTACAATCGATGTATCCCGTTTAGTTTGATTTTCTTTTCCTTTCTTTGGACGAATTCGGGATTCATCAATCAGTTGTAGTATTGGACGTCCGTTAAAATAAAAATGGCATCCTCGATCGGTTTTGTATTTGATTGCTAAGTGCATAATTTTCGATTCCGTGACCGAAATGCTCTGGAAACAAGATAAAATTTTTTTAATATAAAAAATTGAACTTAAATTCGAATTTAAATATTTATTAAATAAGGTTGTTACTCGTTGATACTTCTTTCGTTCCTTTTCTTCTTTTAAAAGATTTCCTCCTCTGTTGTTAAACCTACTGATATTTTGATGGCCACATTCCAAATTCTTGAGTTTTCCTCTAAGCTCGGACCATTTAATCGCCAAATCAGTTAGCTCCGCGTTTTCACGATATAATTGTTTTAATCGATTGATCTCCTGTTTGTGTAAATTTAAAATCTCTTCGTTAAAAGTGTCAGAGTTAAAAGCGATGAAGCGATCTCTCTGTTCTTGGCCAACATGACATTTCACCCAAAGGTCGATAATTTCTTTGCGCATATTATTCACATCTCTTCGAATTTTCTGTCTCCATAGTTTGGAACATTGATGTAATTCTTTCTGCAACTGTTTAATTAAACGGTACGTATATTTCAGTCTTGGAAAATAGTTTTGCTAGCTACTTTTCTTTTTGTTAATAACTCACTTCTGAAGATATACTTTTTCGATTCTGATACGTAAAAGTCTTGATTAAAAATTCCTGCCTAAATTTTAAATCAACTTCTAGCTTATCCCATAAATCAGTAACTTTGTTTTTTAAATCTTCGATTGTTTTTTGTTCTTGCTCGGATTGCTGTATGAGGCGAAGTTTCCATTCGTGTAAAGCGTTTAAATTTTCTTTCGTTACTATGAATTCGTCCTCGTTCAGAGCGTTTTTTTCGAATTCCGACCACGTAAATATTTCCATATCGCTGAGTAAGCTTTTTATCTCGGAAATTATTTCGTGATAATGTTGTTGTCTTTTTTTCTGTGAAATAAATATTGGAATATAAATGGCATGTGGTATGGGTAGGTAAGTATGTGAAAAAAATTAAAAATATGGTATTGGAAAAATTACTTTTAGTAAATATAGTTTTTGTAAATCTTTTCTGCATTGTTCCATTCGTTTAGGAGAAAGTATTTCGAATTTCTCATACTTGGAGGGAATGCCGAGTGTAAAGCAGAGTGCTTGTTCCTATAAAATAAATAACTAGAAAAATTCTTGTAGTAATGATGTAAAAAAATTACACTACATATTCTTGGGATTTTACTATTTTCTTGTATGATTGAAAACGTTCGTATCTTGTTTTGTAAATTTCTTGACTTTCATCAAGTTCATGTTTGCTTTCATGTTGATCACTCTCATTTGCATTACAAAATTCCTAATTATTAACATTAAACGTTGAGATATCTTGGAATTTATTAGGCTCAATTATTCATCATTATACAATTAATTAAATTTACTTTTTTCTCCACTAAATCTTCTTCAGATAAAATTTTGCTGGGTCTAAGTTGATTTTCAATCAAACTAGAATAATTTTTACTGTCATCTTCTTGAAATTTCTGATTGGAAACAAAATAAATCGTAAATGATGTGAATGAAAATTATTGATATGAACGTGTGCGTGCAATTCATACCATTTTAATTTTTAGAGAATTTTCACACTTTAATTTCTCTTCCTCTGCTTTCAAATGTACACGAAGTTCTTCCATTTTTTCACAAGATTTTTCAGCAATATTGGTAATTTTATTGACTACATTTGCGCTGTAGGGAATATGTTGAGGTTATTAAAGTTTTACTTACTTTTTTGGGCCTATTTAGGTGGTGATGTAATTGACCTATTATCAACAAATATAAATATGTACTCTCAACTCACCACAAATCCTCAAACTGGTCATTCCTCAAATCACTCATCATACAATTCGATTTCGTTACTATGTAATACAAAAACAACTTATATTTTTAATTTTTTCCGAACAATTAGATGATAGTTTTTTTGCAAGCTTTTGTGAATAAATGACAAACATTTCAATGCCATAAACACAAAATATGGGCATAGAAATGAATAACCATTAATTTATTTTCGTTTTCAGTATGTTGTTCCAGCATATATGACAGTGCTGGCAGCTGATATGCATCATTTCCATTCGAATGATCGAAATAATCACCCTTTTTTTTTCAGTTGAAGCGAACAGATGAAATTAAAATTGAAAAATTGATTTTCTTTAAACATTGTTTTTCTACTTTACTCTGTTCGATGTTTATTAGTGGTTTGGTGCAGCTGGCGCGGATTTGGTTAAAATTGCTGTCAGTATCTCGATTGACCCAAGTAGCAGTTAATACACCGTAGAAAATAGGTATAGAAGCTATTTCATTAATAAACCTTTTTTTTTTGTTTTGAAAAAATATCTCGAACTTTTTTTATGCATAAATTTATTTATGCGTGGACCAAACTGAACCGATATAAATATTGTGTAGGTAAGTAAAGTTGAATATACCAATGTAGTAGTATGCACAATTATTTTCATGGACTGCAGTGTTTTGTGTTCAGTTTTAACGTGAGCTACTTAATAGCGAATAAAATAACTTGTAGCATATTTAATAGTGCGTTTATACTGTAAACTTAGGTTCAATTTCATAGTCTTAAATATGATACAGTAATTCCTTATTTAAAGTTCTGAGGGCTGAGGCCATGCTTCCAGTCATAGTTATTTTATGTAATTCGCTACTCAGTGATTAAGACCTTGAATTTAACGGGATATTTTTGAATAAATTTTAGAACGAAGAACGTAAGCGCAGAGCTAAAATAAATTTTTATTCGACTTCCCATAACGGTCATAACCCTAATTTAATTGAACAACCAATACAACCATCACTATATTTCAGTGTTGTAGGAACAAACCAAAGAACGAGAACGAAGAACAACAAGAACGGAGAATTTTTATTGTTCCTGAGGAACAGGACCAAGAACGAGAACATAAAAGTGATATATCTGAGGAACAGAGAACAGAACGAGAACAGAATATTTTCAAACTGAAAGATCAAAGAACAAAACGAGAACCAACTAATGAACAATGTTGAGGTACAAAAACAAGAACAAGAACGATGTAATTTTTTGTTGTTCTTCGTTCTTTTGAAAGTTCATGATTTATTATAAAATTAATAGATATCATGAAGGGAAGAGAAAATGAGAAATTTATACTTCGGGCAAGTGCTACACATACCCATATAGGTATTTTTTTTTTTTAAATTATTAGCTTCAATTAATTGATTTTCAATTTCAACAACAACATTAACTGTAAACACGTTATCAAAAAAAAGAAAGAAAGAAAGAACAAAAGAAAAGTTGAAGAACGAGAACAGAACGAAGAACGAACAAGAGCGAGACCATAAAGGATTGAAAGAACAAAGAACAGAACGAGAACAACATTGTAAAGAATTAAAAGAACGAAGAACGGAACGAGAACAGTTGAAATATTGAGAATAAGAACGAGTCAGGAACAGGATCAAATGACTGGGTTTTTCCAGGAACGAGAACAGGAACAAGAACAGACCTATGTTCGTTCCTACAACACTGCTATATTTTGCATTAGAACTAAAAAGGCATTCCTAAGAAAACTTCGGAGGTGAAAATTCAAATGTTTAACATTTTAAATTATCAATGAAAAGCTCCCGCCATATTTAAGAACACTACCTAGTCTGTTTTAGCTCTCTGTTGCCCACCATCATAACATATCATAATATTGATTAAAAAAAAATTAATATATAAAAATTAATTATAAAAAAATATTAAATTTTTTGAAAATTTCAAAATTAAACTAGGCACAAAAATAGGCTGAAAAAACGCCATCCATCCAGTTGAAATTCATCTCCTAGATGTGAAAGAAAACTAAGTAAACAAGATCAAGAACACAAAAGAAAGAAAACAAGATTATGGTGAGACGGAGTGAAGTTTTTAATTAAAATATTGAAATTTCCACTTCATATTTTGTTTTTAATTATAGTGTTCCTTTTTTGATACTGTTCTTATTTTCATATTACGACTTGTGGTTACTTTCACTGATTGAACTTCCCTTTTTTATTCTTTTTTGTGTGGTGTTTTGCTGAATGATTTATTTCTCTCAAAGCTTCTATGTATTATTAAGATGTATATCACTCGCTTTCTTTAGCTGCGATCAGCTTTGATATGATTTCAAAATGCTGTAAATTTGATACATATCAATAATTACTGAAAGTGATGTTTTGAACGACGTAATAAATTGCAAATTCGTAATTTCAAATCAAGGTGCGTATATGATACGTTATCAGTGCTCGATAACATTAATTTTACGCCTAGATTATTCAGCGAATATTGCAATAAAGAACCCAATATACGTGATTTATAGCTTTTTATAGTTTACGATTTCGTGCAGATTGTAGTAGAGTGTTTTTATAGTGTCTTTGGAAATGGCTACTACGGATCCAGTGAATGAATCTTCTTCCAATGCCAAAAACGAAAGTGAAAGTAATCATGAAATTCCTATTGATACAACCCAATGGACTCGACTTTTCGACTGGATACATTGTATTTGCGTGGTAACGTTTGATCTGGAATTAGGACAAGCCATGGAGGTGAATATGATTGATAAAATACCCATTGGTGAGACAGTTCTTTAGTTTTGCTTTGTTTGCAGGAAGTTTATCCTCCCAACGTAATACTCACAGAAGAAGATAAGACTAACATTTGTTATCTCGCTTTTCCGGACTCAAATTCTAGCTGTATGGGTGATACTCAGTTCCATATTAGAATTAAGCAAAGCTCTAGAGATTACCCTCTAACTCAGTGTCAAATGGCGTATAATAATTCGTGTCCGGTATTTTTAAAAATAAATCCTTGTTATTTCTTCGGTTTCGTTTATTTCCGTCAAATAAAAGACCAGTCGCTACCGCGAGGGTATTTTCAAAAGGTAAGAATTCATTCGTTGCTTACATCTTAAAAATAAGACGCGTTTTAAAGACTTATTTTTTTTTAGAGTGTTATTTTACTATCACGGTTGCCATTCATCAGTCTCTTCACCGAAGTGAATGCTACAATTGCGCCTGAATATTTTGACAACGGTTTAAAAAGTATAGAAGCTGCATGTCACGAAATTAATCGCTGGCAAGTACCGAAACCTGGTGATACCTTGAAGTTACCATTATTCGGACGTCTTATACAGGTATAAATTGAATTTTTAACCCCTCAGTTTCCCTGATGATTTACCTTGGAATGTTTTTTTTTTTTTCAGAGTCAAATTCCACGCGATTACGGTGAAAATCAGTTGACAACTGGAGTGTCCTTCAGCAGTTACTCTATGTCAACGTTATATCCGTCAATTTACGATTTAAACATGTTCGAATCGCTCTCGTCTGTCATTTCTCATATCCACGTATTATGGGAGTTAGTTTTAACTGGTGAACCTTTGGTAGTTCTGGCCCCATCACCTGAGTACTGCTCACGTCTTGTGCAAGCTTTGATAAGGTTACAATAATTTACGCATTCATTCGCACAGATATTTCGATCATTCGATTTATTGTCCATTCGTTTTCAGTATGATTTTTCCGCTGAATTATAACGCCGATTATAGGCCATACTTTACCATACATGATAGCGAATTTAAAGAATTCATGACGAAAACCAGAAGTCCTCCGACTGTGATTTTGGGCGTTACAAATCCATTTTTTGGTAAAACCTTACAACATTGGCCTCACATTATCAGATTGTCGGAAAACATAGGCAGTGGTAAGACAGGTTAGAGAACACGAAATTACAACATTAAACCAGTCGGCCTAGAATAGTCTGATTTTACCAGCTATACCGCGCATTATTAAATTATAATTTGTATTTCAGTTCCAGTTGTTAAACAGAAACTGAAAAAAAGTGGAAGTGCAACCCCATTTGATGCGAAAACCGGAGTTTATACTCATTACAAACCGTTTTTAAATAAAGATAAGTTAGTTATTAGGAAACTAATCAAAGGATTACAAATGAAGAGACCAAGCGAAGTTCAATCAGCCATTTTGAGGAGACATTTATTAGAATTAACGCAGAGTTTTATGATCCCTTTGGAAAGATATATGTCTACTCTGATGCCTTTAAAGAAAAACATATCACCATACAAAGTAAACATTGTTTCTATGAAGTTATTACTCTGCTAAACCTGTCGAAGGAATGATTTGATTTTACCATAGAGTTGTGGTCAACATAGATGCTTAAGGAATACATTATTTTGCTTAAAATCCTAATTTTTCTCATAGGTGATGCTGTATAAGTGATGATGTCAAGGATATTTTCTCAAAATCGAATTCTTTGAATAAATAGGAAAATTATACCATAGATGAATCCTTATCTACGGTCTTACGTATAAGAGATAGTACTTTTCCGGGAAACAAGAAATGTTATCTGTAAAACTCCTTTATGTCTTCATCAAGGAAAGATAAGAGGTATCAAAAATTGGCCATTTTCGAATTTCAAGGATGAATTCTTTTAGCGTGTGAGATTTTTTTAAATATTTTAAAAGCGTAATTCATTTCATGAAAAATTTTTGAAATTTGAAAATTTTTTCAAATTTTATTATGTCACGTGATCTTTTGCGAGAAAAACTTAATTTTTTAAAATTTTTGTAGCCAAAACAAATTACAGTCGATTACTACAAATCAATGAAAAAGGTCATATTTGTCTATTTGGGTTATTCGGCGGTCATTTCAATTACGTATCAACTTGAATAAAAAAATATGATTTTTGACTTCACATCTTTCGATTTTGTTAAATTCTTTTTACAAATTAGTCTTGCCCTACGGGTTGAAAAATCACAATTAGTTTCCTCCTGCACCTCTTTTGCAGAAAAGAGGGTGGTACTCTTAATTTTTGGCAATAAATGATTTTCACTAATCGCTGTAAACTTTGAGTACATGTGAGAAAAGAACCATTTTACTTGTAGATGAATGAGTTTTGCAGTTCAGTAGTGGAAACTTAAAAATTGAAAATTCGGCTTTCCATATGAAAAGCTCAGCTTTAAGATCTATGAGAATGTTATTGGGCTAGACTTTTAAAATATGAAAAAATTTAATTAAATACTGCCTTAAATGTGCCTATTTCACTATATATTCAAAATGATAAAAGTCCTTATCAGGACTACATGCAGCCCTAAAATTATGAAAAAATTCAAAAAAATTGTGTAATCCTACACAGGTTTGTATGAAAGGAGGCGGGAGTTAGGTGAAGTGTAGCCCTGAGCTCTGCTATTTGGGGCCGTTTTGATTCACAATGTATGAGTTTTAACTATGTTATAACTGATGCATCAAAATATATTTAACATGTTATTGAAGTGCATTACTTCCCTAATTTTTTTTTACTAAAGAAAAATTACGAAGTATGTCATGATTATTATCCTAGCATCAAATTTATTGTAAACAATTTAGAACTTGAAAAGTTTTAAATTTTAAGAAAAACAAATTCTCAACCTCTTTATAGACTTTTTGAATTCTTAACTTTGAAGAACAAAAATTTGAGAAAGGTTGAGAAGAATAAAAAAAAAAGTTAATAAAATAAAAACAAATTATTTTAAGTTGTGCTCGTATGATTTTTGAAAAAATAATTGCATACTTCGTACATTAAGTTTAAAAATTTCAAACTGATAAACAACAACAAAATTGTTCATAAAAAACGTATTCTTTTTAGATCTTTCTATTTTGTAATCCAAAAGCGTAGGCTGAGGTGCTTCAAAATAGTTGGGATGGAAAAATAAGTGTATCATCACACGACGCTCCCAAACGCCTATAAAACTATATCTTGCATGTCCATGTTAATTTTTTTGAATATTTTTAAAATTTGGAGGTATTATGTATGTACCCTTCATAAGGTCTTTCTCCCATGATACATTAAAATGTAATATTGAATTTTTTTTTTTTTAGATTTTGGAAGTGTAACCCAGTAACATTTCTTCAGTTGTAAAAGTTGAGCTTTTCATACGACAAAGTTGAACTTTTATTTATGTTTTATTATTTTTTATAGGTGCATTACTGAACTGCAAATATCATTCGTCTCCAAGCAAAATGGTTCTCTTTTTACACTGAAGACTGTGTAGTGCAAATAATTGAAAGAATGATCCTATTTCTCTCTAAGGGATGCAGGGGAAAATTGATTGTGATTTTTCAACTTTTAGGGCAAGACTAACTTGTAAAAAAAAATCGAGAAAAATCGAAAGACATGAGGTTAAAACATTATTCGAATTAGTGCCGTAATTACAGGGGGTGGGAGGGGGTAGAAGGCCATGGCCACCCCAAAAAAAATTTCCCTCCTCCCGGAAAGAAATCGAATTAATTATTTTTTTATGAAAAAAGAAATGCATTTTTTTAATACATGAAGTTCTCTTAATATTTAAATTTTTAAAATCTCGTATACTTCTCATAATACCCCCCGCCCCCCTGAATTAAAAAGTGTAATAGTACTTTGTTCCATTTCAGTGATCCTCTATACTCCCTCCAAGGCTCCAAAAAAAGCTAGTTACGCAACTGGTTCGAATTGACCTAAAAATAGAATGACCTTTATTTGAGAAATTGAAGAAACTACAGTGAATTTAATATGTCACTGTAGGGTATACATTTTGTATGACTTCCTTTTTGTAAATATTGACTTTAATATGATTAAGTCTTGAAAATTTAAAAAAATTATTATTTTTTTTTTCACAAAAAGTTCTAATGACGTCGCATCGAAAAAAATTGAGCTAATTTAAAATTTTCCATTTGAAATAAGTAGTGCTTTGAAAACACAACATAAATTATTATATGGCACAATGCTCCATTCGAAAAATTTGAGCACATCTAAGATTTTATAATCTTGTAGCTCAGTTCACTTCCATGAAGAAATACGAATCTTACAATATGTATAAGTCTATTGAACCTCATACTCACGCCCAATCATCTACACTTCATTCATTTTAAGACATAAGTTTGCGTTAGTTACGCATCTATATTAACTACAACTCTATATTATAGTACAACTATTCCTTGATGACGACTGCAACAAGTTATTTTCAATGTTATTTCTTATATTTTCATTTTTAGGCTGCTCCGCATCCGTTACCATTCAATCCGGATGATTTTATCGCATCATTAGACATCTCAGGTCCTCAACTTACATCTACAATTAAGGGTAATTGGGAAGGTTTGTATAGAAGATTTTTCAGATCACTTAATTTCAGTGGGTGGTATAATACTCGCTATCAAGCTATGTATAAGAAGTTAAAAGCTCTGCAGTTGGAAGCACTTTCTCATATGGTGAGCTCGTATAAATCAAAATTTTAACTGTGCATATTTTCATACTTAAATTCTTCATCTTTCCTAATCTCGTCTTAATTTTTCATAGAACATACAAGAATGGCTTCAAGGTAAAGAAGAAGTAGAGATAGTCGATATGATATTAAAAATTAAAAATAAAATCGACGAAATCGATACCGAAAGCTTACCTCTTAATGAAATTACTCAAATACAACTGAAAAATAGACTGAACGATATAATATTATCTTTGCCTGAAGATTTAAGAAACATAATCAATATTAGTTGACAAATGTACTATTTTTCTCGTCCTATGTAATTATCTTAACGAGACTGGTTTCATTTTGCTGCACCATTTTTCTCTCTCAATGTGACTTTGCTATTACTGATGTATGTTTTTAAATTGCAAACAGAAACATTCCAATTTAGAATGGTTTTTTATACAATGTGAAACATTATGCATTTTGTTTTGTCTGCTGACATTACTTAATTCGTTTTATCTCTAGGGTTGCTGAGCGCCTTTATTCAGTAATTTTTATACTCCAGAGTATTTTTAGATTCTTATTGTAATAAGGGTATAGCATTAATTCGTCGTTATTTATTCATAGATCTTGTTGAATCGTAAATAATTTGGCGTTATGTTGTATTTACTCAAGTACTGTACTGTAATGTGAATATTTTAAGGTTAGATTTTATTGATGTTAATTTTTTTTTTTGTTGTTTTTTCCATGCAGTTTTATAATTTTTAAAATAAACATCGATAAAAAATATGTCAAATTTATTACTCATTGTGCTCCGAAAGAAAATAATGAAATTATATTCCTTTTTTTTATTCTAAAATATGAAAGTTAATTTCACTTCATTCATATGAAGAAAAATTCACGAATAGAGATGTGCAAGAGGTCCTTCTCGAGAATGTGGCGACTTGGTAGCAAAATTACGCCCATTACCTATCCAAAGGTACTTTACTAGTTTAATGTATCATCAGGAGAGTAGTGTTAACTTAAAGGTATCATGTTGATAAAATGATGAATCATCAATATCATCAGTAATTTATTCACGTATTCCATGAACAAGCCGAAATATTCCATTTGTAGCGTTGCTGTGTTAAAAATCAGTACCAGGAGCATATCATATGTGGGAGGGTATGTATTTGTTATCCCATAGGTGTTCGTGGAAACAAGAAATTTCTCTTCAAGATTGCACTTTGTGTATGGTAAATATTTTCACGTACATTCAGTAACAGGAAACTATATCATTAGTTTAGCTTCACAAGTTATAGAAATGGGTACCTATGTATTTCACTACGCATTCGCCATAGCGTTTTCTTGTTTTATTTTTTAACGGTTGATTCAATAATGTTGATTCACCAATTTAAAATGTTGATGCATGAAACGATGTATTACGCAAGAAATAGTTCGTTGATTAAATTTAATACCAAGAGAGCATAACGGAGGAGGAAGTTTTTATTTTACGTGTTTTCATCTCTACGCTCTGAAATATTTGTTACACGGGTTCTATAAAGATTTCCGTTGGGTTGGAATTTATTCGGTGATCGGTCATACAAGGAGACTATGTATTTTATGGGGGTTCGTTTTTTGTACAACTTTCGAACCTCGATTGGTATTGCAGAACATCTCCATCACCATAACTTTTAGTCTGCATCAAGAGAGGTTAGTGAATAACGCTGGATTGAAAACTTTTTAATTTATAGATTATAAATTAAATCCACATTTACATTTCTCAGTAGAATGAATCTGGAACGCTACCGAAAATACGAACTATAGCTTCGTAACAATCGTAAAATGCTTCGATATGTCGATGCTTCCGAATAAATTTATTAGTGATTTTGAAATTGTTTCGAGTTTTGACATTGTAAACTTCATAGTTGTATAAATGGCTAAAATTTGTAGGTAGCCAAGTAATCATAGTAATATTATAAATTATTATTATTCTGGGATCATTAAGATCTAATGAAGCTGAAATTATATAGCTCATAGAATTAACAAATTGGTAATCAATTTTAATCTACTATTTTAATCGTACAGTATTATTCATTTTCATACTTCATAACTTTTGTTAAAAAAAAAAAAAAAAAAAACGATAAGATAGGACAAAAACGATAACCTTTCAACAACATACCGAACCAATCAGCATCGAGAAATGATAAAGTAGGTCCCCACCTTACCACCTAACAACTTGATGACGTCATAGAATGACTCATCGACGGTTACCAGGCCTCGGCGCGGATAAGTGGTGGTACGATTTCCTGTTTGAATATTGTTCTTGTCTGATCGTCGAGTGTCGGTTCTTCTGTCTTCATGTTATTAGCTTACAACTTACCTGTGGTTTTTGTTTTACCATTATGAACTTGAAGTGAGAAGGAGTGGTTATGTGGAATGTTGTTTTACCTTTATCGTCAGTTATAGTTTTAAAATTTACTTCATAATCGGTAATTTTTTTCGCTAAATATCGTGTATAAATCATGTCAGACGATACTGTGAATTTAAACAAATACACAATTCGCCTTTGCCATATAATAAAATGCGACAACTTCGACGGTTACGGATTCAATTTGCATTCAGAAAAAGGCAAACCTGGCCAATACATCGGAAAAGTGGACGAAGGATCCCCGGCTGAAGCGGCAGGATTGAAGGAAGGTGATCGAATCATCGAAGTTAACGGTGTCAATATATCGAACGAAAACCATAAACAAGTCGTCCAAAGGATTAAAACCATCGCCGACGAAACCAAATTACTAGTGGTAGACAGCGAAGCTGATAGTTATTATAAATCAAAAAATATTGTGATTAAAAGTAGCCTTCCGAATGTTATTTACATTAAAACCCCAAGCCCCAAAGTTAGTTATTTAAATGGTAAAAATTCCAACGATACGCAGCAGTCACCTATATCCGGCAAAAATGGATCGTATTTCGATATCGAGGTATGTACTGGTTACTTTCCTCTATCAGGTTATTTTATGCATTTGCAATCTTCATTTTCATTTCTAGTGTAACGCCTTCGCCAACAAGTAACGTGCTTATCGATTTATGACACTTGTTGCTAACTCTCCTTATACTATGTGCCTTCACTCGGAACGTTGAACCATTTCTCAATCGGTTAAATCGTGTCGTACATTTTATCACCGTTTATTTTAATTTGTACAAAATGTTATTCATGGTAGCTCTCACGAATCGCTATTTATAATCTTCAGGATATTAGGTAGCCCTCAATTGTGAGAGTACTTCAACGTCAAATGCACTGCAGTCGTCGAAAATTTTTTATCTTCATTTTTGCTTCCACAAACGCTTACAAAATGGTGAAAAATAAGTAAATAGCATTCCACTTCAACACTCACTTTTACTATCACCTCCTGCTATTACCGTCCGCGTAAACCGTTTGTTGCGGTTTACCATGATTAACTGGTTTCTTGCACAATAAAAATGACTTAATTTATAATTTATAAAAATGACACAGTAATTAAAATGCTTATTACGAAATAGCTCGTGGAAGGATTTAGTTTCGCGAATGAGAATGACCACTCACGCTCGACCTTCTCACTCCGTATCGATTGTTATTTCTTCGCATCGCATTTGAAATGGTAAATTTCAATGAATTCCAGTCGAACTGCGATATTTTTCTCTTCTATAATGTTATCAGCGAACTTACGCGGAGTTGAAAGCGTTCGTTGTCTTCTCATTGACGCAAGCCAAGTCAATCAGCTGGTTATGGATGTGAAATACCTGTTTGCTAGTTACGGGTCATTGTATGGCCAGAGTTCGCGCGATTTTAGTATTTATTGGAAGATAACGTTTTGTGTGGTTAGCTCGTCGTATGGTTCTTGGAAATGGAAACGTGGAGAAGAATTTTTTTTATTCGTGCGATTTCGAAATATGTTTTTATTATATACTTGTGTACCAAGTATTCAGTATCGCTGTTTAAATTAAACTGATATAAATGCAGCCTTGGCCGTATTATTCCAGGTACCGAAAAAGTGCATCAAAATTTGTCCATTATTATGGAAATATTTTTAAATGCTTCCAGAATGATCTCTTAATTTGCAGAACAAAATAGAAAGAATTTTGTAGAATGGCTTCTTTTACAGTAACGAGAAAATTTATAATATGTTTTTGTCATTATCTCGTTAAGGACAGCTCCGACAGTAAGAATAACTTCACTACAAAAATATTTTACTCTCATTTTCTGAGAAGTTAATTCCTCATATTTTTTTGTAGTTACGATAGGAAGCTCTAAAAGTTCATATAAAGTCCAAGCCTTTTTTATCAGGTATAAAAACATCAGAAAATGGTGAATTGGTGATGCTTTGTAATAACCCAGGAAAACTATGCCTCAACTCAATAATTTATACCTTGGCTAAAATTTATGGTGGTGGTAGATGTCATCGTCATCACATTCCTTTCCTGAGTACTCTCTCTAGGATTTTACAACTATTAAAATATAAGGAGAAATTGGACTCGGAAAATTTGGAGATCACGTTATCTCGATCTGAGCACTAGAAGTACTTTTTTTTTTTTGAAAATGTGCCAATCGAACAAAAATATGCCACTCTCTTTACACCCTAGAAACGACACTTTGAACGGTTTAATCATGGAACCCTGGTTTTTAGTACCCCTCTATCACATCATACACAAAATTTTTCAACAACAAGAGATGACCTGAATGTCGAGTAATATTATTGGCACTTTTTCAGAGCTTCTTAAATGACGAAAGGATATCATGCCACTTTATATTGAATTTCATTCTATAGAGATTTTTGAAATTGTAGTAGAGAAGCTAGTGACCGCTTAAAGTATCTTGAAAAAATAATCTTGAATTCAATATTTTTTCCTCGATACTCCGCCTATCCCTTTTCGAGACCTGTTGTTTTTTCGACGTTACGGAGAAATTACGAAATAATTTTAAGCTCTGCCTATGAGCTGCTTGGTAAAAACACTTTCCATACAGGTTGTAGGCCCTATTTAGTGAATTCTGGCCACGTATTTGGTTTTCTCCTTCTTCGCTCCCCCATCTACACACTTTCAGTTATGATAGACTTTGGAAACAGAAAAATGATTTTTATGTCTGCTACATATTTGTAATTATGTTGTACATATTCAGGTGGAACAACAAAATTTTATTTAGTTGAGTTTTTAATAAAAAGGATAGCTATTACATCCTACCTGATTTGGGAACGCAGGTTCAGGGGACAGTGGCGTCTTCAAATCTTTGTGTTTCGGACCATTTGCAATCTTTTGGAAAATATCAAACTTTTTGGTTTATATTATGTATAATATAATTATATATATATTTTTGACTAATGTGAGGTCTGTTTGCTGTAGAAATGAGGGAGTTGAGATCCGTTTGGATCTTGCCATGCGTGTATAACTATATAACCTGTTTTTTGGTACATACTATAAGCATGATATCAGGAATGCATAGGCGAATTTTAGCCCAGATCTCACCTTTCCCTCTTTTCTTTAATTTCATGTATCGTCAGCTCGTTAATTTTCTATAAAAAAAAAGTTAAATTGATAAATAAAAAAATTAATTTTCAATCCATTACTATTTGTTAACATTGAATTTTTTTTTTACATTATGCGCTGTGTACAGCCTGAGGGCTAGAGACGCGTTAATAAAGGAAATCAAAAAATGATTCTTCAAAAAATTGAAAAAAATTACTCCTGTACATATAACATAATGAACATGGGCTACGACAAAATATGTATCATGTAAATTGATATCAATAATTGAATTAGAGAGAATAATTCCATTTAAACCACATAGAGTGTGCTGCATTGCTAAAATAGTATGCGTGGGGTTAATTTGTCACCAAAACATGATCCCTTGAATTTGGGTCAAAATCAATCCAAAATAGCGAACTATCAAAATTGAGTAGAGCTTGAGTAGCCTTAATTACTTTATTGTAAGTGAGAAATATACTATATCTCAAATTCGCCTTATCACATAGTGTTAGAGGGGGGGGGGGTGATCGGTCTCAAGTCGACTTCTTTAAAATTCAGTTTAACGTGCTGTAGACTACCGTTAGGGCCAGAGACAGGGGTGGAATAGTTTATTAAATTTTGTGTGAGAGGTTGAATTTTATTTTATAAGGATGTTTATGAGGGGTGGAAAAGTGGCAAGGACGCTACTAAGAATTTGTACCAATATAGATGGGTGGTTGAGAATGTGTCTGAGGTGTGTGAGATATGGACACTCCGATAAGAAGTGAATACTGACTGATAATCTGAGCAAATGGGAGGAGGTTGGCGATTCAAAAAGTGACTATGGGTAAATTGTGGTGTCATTCGATAAAATGAGCCAAAGTGGCTAACTTATACTGATTTTAGCTTCCAAAGTGAATTCGGAGAAGAGTTAGAGTAAAAAGGGCTTTTAGAGGGGAAATAGCTTCAGGAAATTTCATGCATCTTTCGTATCTTCTCACGATATCGACCTAGAAAGGTCACACTTCGCATGTACCGTTAGTTGTTGACCAGAATTTGACCTCTCAAATTTTGGTCAAAATAGATCTAAAATGGTGGATCGTCAAAATTTGAAGATTTTTTAATTATTCTTTTAGGGGGTTTTTTGACAAAAGATTAAGCATTGCAGATTTGAAGATGTAGTTAACATTTGAAAAAATCAACATTTTTTGAAAAACACAGTATTTTTGATATTTATACAAAAATGTCTATAGCAAAAAATTCGCTTTTTTGGTCAGTTTGAAAGATAAAAGCGTATAAAATTAGACCATTTTATGGAATGGAATTTTTGATTATCCTTTCGTTGGTATCTTATGAGGAATCAGCTAAAAGTTACGTCTGTAATATCTTTGTAGGAGATACGAACTAAAGTTAAACCCGCATTATGTTCATGGGAGAAAGGATCAAAAATCATAGTCATCGTATTTTTATATGGATAGAAAGGTACCAAAAATAATTAAGTAATCTATTCGAGAAATCTAGCTTTAAAATCATAATTTCTTTAATTTATTTTATTTCCTTATGGCAAGAAATTTCTTAATCATGTTTGTTCGTAATCGAGTAAATAAAAAAAAAATTATTTTTTTTCAAGTTCATTCATTTTACTGCTCAGTTTTTTAAATTGTTTTGTTGAATTTATTTTTATTTTTGATGTGCACATACTATGAGAGTTCATGGCTGTAATCGGAAAAAAAGTAGACATTGCTCTTATACATTTGATTTTCTCTGTTTTTTAGTGTAGGGAATTTGAAGTTTTATGTATTAGGGCACCCTGCATTTTTATTGTCATTGCTATTATTGTTTTTTTGAATGAGAAGACGAGTCAGAAAAAAAAACAGTTACTAAATGAACCGCGTAGAAAACAAAAAAAAGTGTAGTTCTCAAAGTTAATGGAAGCACTTGTTAAAATGAAATCATAATTTTTAGAAATTTCAAAAATATTGATTTTTGGAAAATTAAACATTTTTCTTCGTTGGAAAATTACATTTTGTCATTTAAAAAATGAAAAGGGCAATAGAAATATGAATAAAAAGCCAATGAAACAAGTAAAAAATGGTAATGGAAAATGGAAATGGCAACATTCATAAAATGAAATTGAAGGGGAATAGTCAAAGGTGAAGGCATTTTAGTTACTTATCATCGACAATACGTAGAAGGAACGAATTCATCACGTTTCAGTTTCATGCATTCTTTCAACCATTTTGCAAGCTTGCATGTACCTTTTCTTCCTTTCTTCATTGTCGCAGAAGTACAACCTTCTGGAGTATGATCCTTGATTGCATCACGGGAGTGCATATACACGTGGTTCCCGCTGCGCAATACTTTTTCATAAATTTCCACTCGGTCGGACTTAATGTGGCACCCTGTCACGTACCTAAAAAGCTATAAATCTATTCGTTCCGCTGAAACTAACACACGTGTAAACCATCGCTTACTCAGTTGCGATAATAACCATAAGCTGTGCTCATCACCGTTCGAACAACTTTCAACAGCATCGGACCGGTCAGCTCGAAAGCCCAGTCAGCACATAACGGAATCGCAACACGTATAATGAACGCTGGCCGAACATCGACATTCACAACTCACGATACGGCGCGGCATTTGTAAAAATCCACAGTAATTAGCATAACGCGGCGGCGGTAAATTATGGACTATGATGGTGTAATTATCGAGTAACAAATCGTTTTCAGAATACCTCCACAACGGTGGTACTTGTTCTCACGCATCGATTGAAATTCACGTGCAGTCGCGCCTCTCTCGCAAAATTCAATATCTCGATTAACAAAAAAAAAAACTTCCTTCGTATCCGCTCTCTTGCAATGTGCTCGCTTTTTTTCATCCGCATTTATCGTGTTCGCAATTTCAAGGCTGTCGCGTAATTGGCTTAGAAATTTTTACTCACCTCAATGGATGTTGAACAAAGTAAATGATGGGCACGTTTTCGTTGAGCTAACCACATTACGTAGAAATACGAATAATATTGTTTAAATCGCGCGTGCATCGTATACGCTGCTTCGTTGGTGGTTATGTAAACGTTTCGTGCCAAGAGAGTTTTTCTAACTATAAACGAATTTATAAGTTGTACGAATGCTATTTTGTTTTCAGAATAATGGCGAGAAGAACTCGTCCAAAGGTAGCAGCACAGCTACGACGCCGTCTAGTGATAGAAAAACCAGCCAACGGTCAAGTCCTGAACCACCACTTGACCTGAACGAGGTAAGATGTTCGTGAGTAATATTAGTGTAGTAGTGGTATCTTAGTTATATCTATGCATCGAATAAGAAAATATGGCTGGAAAGTTGGAACCTGTTGAGCCCTTTAGAGTCTCAGTTTTGGACTACTGTTTGTTCTAACTCCATCAACAAAAATGAAACTTTATTCAAAATCAGCTTTAACCGATTCGCATATCATATAGATAAGTAGTCTTCACGTTGTTATTTAAAAATCCATCAAAATTACACGTTCCTGTGTGTACAAAAACAAAAGATAGAACCCTTATAACTCAATGAGGTATGAGCACGCTCTTGAATCTTTACCCCACGTTCTCAACCACTGCTGGCAGTACTCGGTGGTCTGGAAGAGATGGCATAATGTTATTTTAGAAGGGCTCGCCGCTACTGTTTCTCGCAGATTCGACAGAGCGGTACCTGAGGTCGAAAGCAACTTCCGTTCGGACCTCATCATAGTCGATTAAGTTAAGAAGTCAGTGGCAATCGTCGACGTTACTGTCCCCTTTGAAAACTGATGCTCTACTTTTGCAGCAGCCTGCGAGGAGAAGATTAACAAATATGTGGGCGTTACGGAGGCTCTTCGTATCGAGGGGTATCGTGTTTCCATTTATGTAGTTATCGTCGGCTCATTAAGTGCTTGGGATCCCACCAATGATGTCATTCTGTCTGATTTTTGAATCGTATGTGGTGGTGATGAGGCGTCTGATGTGCTCCAATACCATTCGATGATCGACGGACATATGTATCACTTTTATCACTAGACATCTGCAGTGGACCAGCGGGGATGGCTAGTCCCATCCTTACAGCTCTTGTAAATCCTCAGATAGCAGAAGGAGTACAATGCAACCGGGGCTGTCGCGAGGGAAGATTCAGTACCTTCAAATTTCTTGTTCAACATTTTGCATATTTACAATTCTGATGGGCAGCAAATGCAATTTTTTAAGATTACTTTTACTTTTGAATTTCTGTTTGTTGTTGTTCGATTGATAACTCTTATTTTTTGAAGAGGTATTCATTGTGGTGACATTTTCTGTCCTGAATTGAATTTATTGGTCAAGTATTTGTTTTTTTGTGTTTTTTTTTTTTGTAATTTTTTTTTTTTGTAATTTTTTTTTTTTGTAATTTTTTAGTAGAATTAATAATGGTACACTTTATATCCTTCAGTTTGAAAATTTGAATCTCTATTCTTCTTACCATGATATACGTACTTTAATTTTTGCTCTGAGAAAAGTGAAAGAATGAATCAGCCCATATATATGTGAATTTAAAATTAAATAATTTCGTGAAGATTTGTCGTGTTTTATGGGTAAACCAGATATTATCATCCGGACACCATCATAATTTTTTTCTGTTGTTGAAAATTTTGGCAAGTGTCATCAGGTCATAAAAGACATTTTTTCGCCTTAAATGTAAAAAATGACCATTTTCGATTCACTTTAATACCGACAATTTCTTTAATCTTGCCTTGATTTTATGATTCTGTTGGAAGAAGTCATGCTAAGAATTGAACATAAACTGTACTTATTTTTCATGCTTGGATTATGACTTAAGTTGGGTTTCATTTGAATGGAATTTCTAGTACTATTGGAAACTATCACCAAAGTGGCTGACATCTGGTGGGTATGAAGAGTATGATAAAAGAGTTGAAATAATTGTTTCGATCATGTGACTTGGTTTTATTGGAAATTTTATCAGAATTTACTTCATTTAAACTACAGATTCAACGATGGAATCATTTTTAACTCGAAAAAAATTTGTTACTTGTATTTAATTTTTTATACGTTGGTGATAAGACACATATCCCCTATTTCAGAGCAGCGATAAGAGCAGCAAAACTAACACTAAATCGATCGTGCCAGTTTACAATAATTATGAAGCATTAAGTTACGGGTGGAATTGTACCATTCGTCATGTGAAAAAAATATATCGCCCAAATAACGCCTTAGGAGCTCGGCACTGTATTGTAGTTTGTATTTCTCTTTTTATGAATCGAGACGTACGTATTATCATGGAGGTCAAAGACATATCTCCAACTTTTGATTCTCGAAAAAAAACCCTGGATTGCATTTGTGTAGTTGAGTTTTTAATGGGGCCTTGTTTACATTTGAAGGTGATATTGTTAATTAAACTACTCAACCATACGGGCTACATCCATTGTAGAGTCCAAAACCTCCATATTATGCTTCCCAAAGACACAAAAAGTTTAATTTGAAATATATAGTACTTTTGTCCACAAGAATTGAAAAAATCCGTATTTGTCAAATTTTGGACATCCGCCATTTTCGATCCACTTTAATCAATGTTAACCCAAATTTAAGGGGTCATTCTCGGATCTCCTACTAACCTCACGTACAAAATATGACCATTCTAGGTCAACTTGGTGAGGAGATATGCGAGATTTATGAAATTTCTTACCGTCTCAATTTGTGAAGCTAAAAGTGAAATTTCAGTTAATTGGGCTCAGTATATCATCTGATACCATAATAAAAAATTTCTGACGTTTGGTTCACCCCCACACCCCTCCAAAATCACTTGTCAAGTTGAAATTGTTGTACAGCATAATTCCCATTACTAGAAATCATGTGAGTTCACATTTATCAAATCTAAGTCATTTGAGCCTTTTCAAGCTTTCCTCAGATTTTGGTCATTTGCTATTTTAAATCCATTTTTATTCAGTTTTGACACAAATTCAAGGAATCATATCTCGCCCCTAGTCAACCTCACTTAAAATGTTAGACCCCTATAAGGCAATTCAGTGATGTGAAATGCCCATTTTATGAAATTTCTTCTCCAAAAGTTATTTTTTGCTCTAATTTCATTCTATATTAACTTAGGAGGCTAAAAGTGAAATATCTTTGTCAATTTGACTCATTTTATCATCTTACAACATAATCAAAAATTTCAGATTTCCTTTCTTTCTCACTTCCAAAATCTCGTGTAAAGCTGAAACTGGTATTCAGCATGCATCTCATCACTAGTAATCATATGAGTTCACTTTTCCAACATCTGAGCTATTTAAGGCTTAAACCTTCCTTAAAAAGCCATTTTCGCTTCAGGTTCTCTCCAAATGCGTTTGGAAAACTCATGAGAGACTGAAATTTGGACATGTTGTGGGTGACTCACTCTTTTATACGAAGCTGAATACGAAAATTTTGAGCCATTTACCCTCTCCCAACCACTTTTCAGAATTTAATTGAACCGCTATTTTGAGGCGAATCAAAAATACAAAAAACTAGTTTTGGTAGCATTTCACAAAACTTCTTTCATCAAACCATATTTGTCAGCGCTACACGCTGGAAAAGAAATTTACCAAAAAGTTGGACGTTTGTCATATGATTATAAATAACCTGAAATCCTCCCTTCTTCGACTTTTTCTTCCAAAATGAGGTATTTTCTTTTATATTTGAAACTCAGCCTAAAAAATTTTCATTTCCATCCCAATGTAATGCCTACAACACTTGAAGACAGGGACGTGCTCAGCCATTCGGGGGCCCCAGGATAAATATCTTGATAAGGCCCCGAGAGTCGGTAGGCCCCCCTCGTTATAATTTTCAACTTTTTTTTGAGTGGATTGGAAACCTATACAAAGAAGCAAAAAATTTTGATAGAGAGATTTATAAAATTTTTATTTTTTAATTTTTCAATTTTGATAGGTATAACATTGATTTTCACTCAACTTTAGAGATTATGTCCAAATTGCCAAAAGAAAAAAAATAGCTCACAATTTTTTAGAAATTTATGTATGAAGATAAATTAGGGTAAAATTTCCCGATATGGCGATATAATTGGGAACCTAGACCTACTATCTACATTAAATATAAGCAGTTAAGATGAATTGAATTAATTTGGTGTTGAAGATAAATTTGCTGAAGTTTCTTTACTATTTTCTAACTTTTATTTCTACCGAATTATATGACTTAATTACACGTCTTGTCATACTAAAAGAGGCCCCACTCCAAAGGGGCCCACTCCTTGGGGCCCCAGGATATTATCCTGAGTCGTTACACGGTGAGCACGCCCCTGCTTGAAGATTCATGTTCGTTTCATTAACGTAAATTAAAATTTTACAATTTTTCAAATTTTGATCATTGTCCTTAGTTAGGCGCCGTTTAAATAGAATTCCTTTATGGATGAAAAATCAAATTACTGATGACACTGTACCATACGTGCATAAGTTGAATTAATATGTTATCACAGGAAGTACCCTCATGCTCTCTCATGTAAATATTGAGGAATTTTTCCATCTCCTACTTGACTACATTTTGGCGCTGTAGGAAAGGCATACATGAATTTTGGCGAAACAGCTTCTCCAGTTGGCCCGAACGAATCACTTTGATAGCCGTGAGAGTGATGTAGTCTTCTTGCGGTGGTTCGTACTTCATCGGATAAAGTAATCAGTATTACTAGTATTTTGGTTTTGAATAATTTAAAAAAAAACCAGTGTGCAATCGTGATTGTGAGGTATGTACTATCTTTCGTGAGATGATTATCGTTTTATAATCTGTGAAAATTTTCATTCCCTAGTTACATTTGTAAAGACTACGTGCATACAGGAAATTGTTGATTTTCGGTTGGTATTCGTAAGCGTTCAGAATCGTACGTGTGTCGTATGACTTGTGCCGCATTCTGCGATTTAGCCGGCTCGCGGCTGTTGAATAAAATTCGTCGGTTCTCAATTACACGCGGACGGACGCGCGTTCAACGCACGTTTTATAATTTGCACGTTGCGATGGTCGTTTTTTCCACAATCATAACGCGACCGTACGGTATTACGAAGGCAACGAGAGAGAAAGATAAAAAAATTCGCCGACGCATATGCATGTAGTTCCGCAATACGTGTACGACTACTTAACAAAAATCTCGTACATCCGTCTAATTACGGTTACGCGGACGTTCAGCACGGGCACATTTTGATTATCTCATTCTTCTAGTCCTTGGTCAACGTAATAATTATTCAAATGATTTTTTCGCCAGAATATTCGGCATCTCGACGGCCGCTAACAAGGCTCCGTTTTCTTGGAATTTCGGCGACCGGCTGTCTGGACGGTGGCGAAGTGTCCCGCGTAAATACGGGCGTTCGTTAGGGCTGCCTTGTAGGCGTTCCATTGTTTGGGTATAATTTTTTTTCGTTCGCTGTCGCAGCAGAAATAGGCCATTCGGTGGTCTTTTTTAGTTATTTATTTCTTTTCGCGTGTATGTGTAATTGAATTCACCTTTAATTACGCCTAATTACTGGTTTCGAAATGGGTAAAAAATTATCGTTTAGAAAATATGTACTCATTACGTGATTATCGCTAACTGTCGATTTGTTCGCCATTCGTCGACCGACGTGTTTGCGAGTAACCTTCGATGTCGTTTTTGACGAGAATACGTACGGTTGGTATAGTTTCACGCGTTCCAAGAGCTACTACCGCGTACAACGACGATCTATTTGACGCTACATATGGACTACGACGCGAAGCTTCCTCGAATTTCGCAGCTAGACCTTGGCTACGTTTCCTTCGTAACATGGAGCTATCTTGATCGGTATATCCTGCGTAATTAAACGATCGGTAATTGATTTAACGTACGCACGCGATTACGCATAGTGTATCGTGTTACGTACGAATCTCTTGGTCTCGGCCAACGATCGTTGTAACGGTCCACCGGTGTGTCGGATGAAACGTGAAACACGTGGCCGCTGGAATTCTGTACATTGTGGTCGTGCGCTTCATTTTGCAACGTAATCGGCGAAATATTCCAACGGTCGATTTTTTCCCATTCTTTGGCAGATTGACGCGCATGACTGTGTGCACGAATAACCATATCGTATTAATGACGAGCTACCGCGAACGGGTAATTCCCCGTCCTTCCGTCGTGTTTGTTTATCGCGTATAATTCTGCTTTGTGGCGGAATGTACGAAGATTCGGTGTAATTAATAACACTTCGTTTGGGCGCGCCCATGATAAGATGATTCAGAAGTGAAAAATAAATCGTTAAATTGGATTTCAATTTGTTTACCGCATTAAACGCAATTCGAGTGTTAACCTTATCATTTTAAAGAACTACCGAAGTGTCATTAATAACCGACGCTTATTCATAACCATCATCGTACGAGCTCGTCTGCGTATCGAAAGTTGCGCACGGTTGAATGAAAGATTCGAATATAATGGTGCTCTATCTTTATCGAGTATGTGAATAATACCATACGAGTGGGTATTGAATTGAGGAAAATTTTGAAGGATCCTCACTTACGGCTGTTCTTCATTTATAAAGGTTTTAGATGTGCTATTTTGGTCACACATTGAGCTTCAAATATCGAACTTGGTTGGTTCAGCTCTTGAAAAATGTGTCTTCTAATTAATTTATCGAAGATTTTTCAACCATTTAATTGATAGAGGGGACAGTTTTCAAAATTGTGGAATCGAAGTGCAAAAGAAATCCGAAATAAGACTAAGGCTCAGTTTCACAAGATCTTCAGATCAAGAGATTTTTATCTGATGTCCTTGAGAAATGGCAAAATTTTCTTTATCCAGTGAGGTCAAGAAGATTTTAATGCGTTTGCGGTTTTTGGTTCCGCCGATTTTTTTACTTGCGAATTAATTTTTGGATTTGAATTTCTTTTGGTTATAATTCGAATTTAGACTCTTGAAATGCTATATGTACGTCAGCTGAGGGAATTTCGAGTAGACGAAGGTCCAAGAGCTTGAGAGAAATAAATGCTCAGTTTTTCCTTTCTAGGAGTTTCCAAAGTATCTCTTATTCGGCATCGAAGTAGAAGTGGTGATATAATTTCTTTAATATCAAGAATTCTATACGTAGAAAATTCCTGAAATATGTATATGAGGGGTCTAGGTGCAAAAGTGACATGTTCCAAAATTACCGAAATTGAGTTATGCATATCACTGGATAGAGCATTTCAAGGCGCATCGAATTGTAAAAAAAAAATTATTTTAACTCAACTTCTTCAGTGTGAAACTGGTCTTCAAAAGTAGGGGTTGGTGGCAAAAGTGACATGTTCCAAGAGATCATGTCACTTTCGGCACCAAGGCTTTCGGTGATGGCATTTCAGGCAGGCTAGTGACTACTTGAAGTTGTACCATGTAAGAAGTTCTTCGTTCACGTTCTTAGAATGATTACGGAGATTTTCTGGTTGTAGTTTGCTGATTTATACTTTTATTATTTTTGAAGTGCTATGCTGCTTTGTATACTTCTAAATGAAAAAATTATTCAAATAATCAATGGTAAGGAGTCATAAAATTATTTCTTTCTTGTTATAACCAAAATACTAAACACTTCCACAGGAAAAAATCACAAAAAAAATACCCTTGGAGTCTAAAGTGACATGATCCAACACATTTTGTGGTTCCAAATCGCCTAAGGGGGTGATTTTGAAAAAAAAAATTTCAAAAATTTTTTAACCTCATGAGTGATGTGTGGACGAAATATTGGCCGAAATTAGGGGGTATGTATTTTGAGAATCAGTTTTTCGCGTTTTCCCAAAAAAGTGGTTTTTGGAACTTGTCACTTTTGCACCTGGACCCCTCATGAAAATTACATTTTCAAAATTAATTGAAAAAATGTTAGACTCTCTGACCGCATAAAAGATTCTTGGGATTTTTTTCGGACTTTAGACAACAGAATGTATCATTCCTTTTTTTTTACAAGGGACGTCATGCATAGAAAAAAATTTCCCATGCTTCAGCTTGTTCGTTAATCTACAGATTTATGCATCGTTTATATTTTTGAAATATGATAAATTATTCCAATCACATTTTTTCTTTCAAAAAAGGAATACTTGAAATGTTCACGAAAGGAATTCTTTGATTTCGGATAATTGAGATATCTATAACTTTTATTTGAAAATTGGACCTTATGTTGATGTTACGTTTTCTTGCACTGGAATGTATTTTCTTCTACCCTTGCCTCACTTTATTGAAGTATACAAATGGGAAAAGAAAGACGTTCGGTCGTATTACAAAGCTCAGCGTATTCACGTCGATTGTGCCTTGCACAGAATTAACGCGCTGGTAATTTAATTCGCCAACGCAGTCGAATGCTATGTATTACTGAATGTAGATTTCTTACCCATCAATATGATACGTATATGGGTATACTATATGTCAACAGGCGACCGCAGTCGGGATATACCGGAAACGCCTTACGTAAACAATTAGTCAGTGTGATGGATTTTTCGTAAAGCGTAATTCAACCGAAACGAATTAAAACCCATTTACATCAGTAATGGTGGACAACGCATTTTACGGCCGACGTATCGATTAAGTTGTTTTGTTGTTAAGTTTTATATCGTCATATGTTGGTCTGCTCGTATAATTGGATTTTACGTTTGATGCGAAACGCCCGAACGACCCGATGGGAGTTGTCAGTCGTCATCGTCGAAATATGCGTATTCGATAGTTAACGAGCGGTTTGCTGGATGGTAAAAATTTTCTTCTAATTCTAACTGTGTGCCAATCATCTTCAAGAGCGTGCGGAGTTTAAGGTGGCGAATTTTTGTGAAGTGGTTTCTTCGTGCCGATGTAGGCTTGACACGATGATTAAGTCACGCGGATGATCAACGTGTATACCTTGGTTACGCTGATGGTGACGTTATTCGCGTGTCAATCACGCACGAGTAGTGGTATTAGCAACGAAGACTTGAGACGCCAGAGTGATGATAAGCATGATTACGTATAGATGAATTTTTTTTAATGAAAAATTGAAACTTTACTTGGGGGAAAGGGAAGAGAGCTTGAGGAACTTCAAAACATTCAGAATTTTCGATTGGTTGGCAAATTTGCTCTAGTAAGTTCTGGGGATGACAGTTATGCATTTCGCGGTAGATGTGAGGACTTTAGTCAAATTTGTAGAATATTTTATGTCACTAGATAGCTTTTTAACTTTTGACAAATCTCTTTCAGGTCTCCACTACTTTCTAGGGACATTGTTCGTATATCTTACCATAAATGTGGAAACTTTTATATCTTATGGACTTTCACTAAAATTCCACAACTTTGTATGTTTCTAGATCGCCTTCTAACTCATGCCCAATCCCCCAAAATCATTTTTCTGCTTAGTACTAGTCACCTTCAGCACGTTCTAGAAACATCAATTATGCAACTTGCAGTAGATATGAGAACTTTTGTCTCATTTTCACCACGTTTTATGTCTTTCAACTTACGAGTAGTCTTTTGCCGGCTTTTTGTTTTTTCTGGTGACATAGACTCTCTTCTGTTAATACGAGAACTTCTTGCATTCTAAGAATTTTTTCAAGGTAACAAAACGTTTTATAGTCCTTGATCATTTTTTGATTTATTACAAGTCACCTTCAGCATGTTCTAGGAACCAGTAGATGTGAAGGCTTTTACCATAGTTTCAGAATGTTACATATCTTCAGATCACCCTTCAATTCATGATATTCTAGTGACATCGTCTCAAAATCTTCTGTAAGTTCTAGAACGTTCTGAGGATTTTTTTGAAAATCACAAAACGTTTTATATCCTCACATGGATTTTCAACTCTTATTAATGTATCTTCAGTTAGATTCTGGGAACATGAGTTATTCATTTTGCGATAGATAAGGACTTTTACCAATTTTTCAGAATGTTGCATATCCTTAGATCGCTTTTTAACTCATTGCAAGTTCTTTATAGTCTTTCTGTACTTTGTGGTGACATGACTCCATATGTTTTAGGTTCTAAGGATTTTCTTCAAAGCAACAAAAGGTTTTGTGGTCTCATATCATTTTTCGTCTTATTATAAGTTACCTTCAGCATGTTCTGGAACATTATTAATACATCTTATAATAGATGTTTTTCCCACTTCCTGGTGATGTCGACTCGAAATTTCTGAGGATTTTTTTGGAGACCCCAAAACGTTTTATATCCCTATACCACCTTTGGACTTAAAGTCCTCTTCAGTACAATCTGTAGGTATTGGCTATACATTTGTGGGTGATGTTGGAATTTTTTACGTTCTGAGGATTTTTGCTAAAATCCTAGAACGTTTTATTTTCCCAGAATCTTTTTTTTTTCAAGTCGTTACAAGTCACCTTCATTATTGTTCTGGGAACATTGATTGTATATTTTGTAGTACAAGAATGGGCTTCTTCATCTTCTGAGGACTGTTGCCTGGTGTCTAGAACGTCTTATATCTTCATATTACAGGTTCATTGGAATACAACTAGAAGTAATGGTGAAGCGATTAATAGCATCATTTGAAATTTCGGAACTGTGTTATGTCAGTATGTGCAGAATGGTATATATTTAGGGGAAGTCTTTCAGGAAGTGAAGGGGAAGGGTTTGGGGTAAAGCCTTCCTTGAAAGTATGTTGCTCCATTTAATATACACAAATATGGAAAATGCGTTAGTGAGGTCTTGCCAACTTACAAGATACTTCTTTGTTCAGTTCCAAAAATTCTTTCACCGAATGGTGTTGGTAAGTCGTTCTTTGACTTGTGAGACTCCAGCATTCTGAATTTCCGTAATGAGTGATTTTCGATGCATTATATATGCAACTGAAATAATTTAGTTGTTTTTTTTTTCTCTCTCTTAAGATGTTAGTAAATATTCGAAAAGGTAATTCTAGATCGCCCTAAACGCGCGAATATTTATACGCTCTCTCCCATTAACGTATTTCGAGGAGCGTAATTAAATTCGTGATATTTTCGTGATTCGATCAAGGTTAAAACGAATCAAACGGTCAAATCTCCCGAACGCGAACTAGACCATAACCGCGCATCGTTCATCCGTCGTGCGATACGTTTGAAGATGATGGATGGACCCTACAAGTACACACGGTTACCGCGGTCGCGAACGCGCTGGCGGTAAATGAGCCTAACTCGTTTATCAGATGGTTAAACTGCACTCGTGTATTCCGTTTCATTATCGTTGTTCTGTACTCATAATACAACCTTTTCAACGTTAATATAGATTAATAGATCATGTCTACGTGTTCTCTCCACTCTCCCTGGTACTTTGAGCCGATCTAGCGTGCGCGGGAGGGCCTCGAAGAGGGCGAAATAAATTCAGATTCTCAGATAACACGTTCGCTCGAGGTGGAGTGAAAGAAAAACCTCTAATTTCCAACCATTCGTCGGACGATTTTTTCGCAATCCTAGGTACCCAGCTGTAGGCAGATATCGCCGAATCACGAGCACGTTGCGCGCGCGAGGGAGGGGAGCGTGGAACGATGCGTGCATAATGTTCGAACGAGGTAAATAAAATTTATTTGCGCGTTTTTCGTACGATTAAGCGCGCCTTTCGGTAATCAATTATTCACAGGCGTCGGGCGTTTCGTATTAGTACGCGTCGGCTGGGCGCGAACAATCGTTCGGACGGAGGCGAATTCGATACAGTTTTACTTCAAGGGGAATTGGTCGCGTTATCGCCGCAGACTCGATGGGAAAAAAATTTGTTCCCTTCGAAATTTTTTTTTCCATTTTCCAAAATACGCTCGTGGTGGACCGCGGACGCGTAAAAGGCTTCGCGATGATAGGAAAAAAATCAATGTCACGAGGCTCGCGTATACACACAAATGAATGGGCGAACAAAACAAAATAAATAGAACGTCCGCACGATAATATATCCTCACGCTTGAGTAAACACCTTGAGACGTAATTATTATAAGTACTGGCTTTTATTACTTTTTTGTATTGTCGGGTATTTTTTTACGCGCGTGTGTATGTATGGGTATTCCGCGGGTATGGGCCGAGAATCGCACGTCCTTCTGCCACCTTTTTGTATTGTTGCGTTTGCGCGTTACGATGCGTTGCGTTTTTTTTTTTTTTCGAACACAAAACGGAATTCCTACGTGAAACGCCATCGCATTCGTGGCGATTCGAATTTATTATAGCTTATTCGGATGGACGCATGAACACCCATTTAACGATGGTAGTTGAGCTAAACCTTTAATTTTAGCGCGATATGTTCCCAGACTCGAGTATTGTTCTTGACTAAAAATTTCATAACAGCCGGATTCTGTAGTCGTTCAGTTGACATGTGTAAGGTTTTTCCGGCGTCCCCCCTTAATTTAGTCGTCGAGTACCGATCGTGAATAGAAGCTTCGGTCGTTTTAAACGTAAACGGTACAACTGCGCTGATCTAATTAAGAACAGTATTAACTCGATAACATTATTGGCACGTGTGAGGCGTAATACGATACCAGACTCGTAAAAAAACCTCCTTCGAAGGTACTACTTACGAATAGTAATTTAGATCGATAACGATAAATTCTACATCTCGAGTCCCCTTACACTATACGCAGTCGGCGTCCAACGTTGAAAAAATCTCCTCGATCGACTAACGATGGCCGCAGAGCAGGCTCAAGCGGAAGGATATTAATTGGAAATTAAATCCGTTCGATTATTCCGTATTCCCAATATTTCTCAAGTATACGTAAGCCTTGCTTACGCTGCCAAGCTCCGCGTGCCTTGGCGATAACAATCGAGAGCGAATACACTGTAGCTGGTGCGACTGGGCGAGATACGTGTAATGAAGAGTCGTCGTGATGTACTCGACGACCGAGAGACCGAGATTTTCGAAATCTCGGGCTCGCGAAAGTAGATCGTTTTCGTAATAGGAAATTACCGAATACCGATACGGCGATTCCCAATACCGGTAAGGAGGTTCGCGGTCTTGATTAACGATCGTCAATCGAGGCGCTATACGATGGTAATTAGGGACGGATTTAAAAAAGCTGGTAATAAGGTTAAACCGTTTAAATCCTTTTCTTTATTTTTGTTTTGTCTCTTTCGTAGCGTCTTGAAGACGAATAATGGACCAAGGACGAATGCCGCCGTGGGTTTCTCATTATAGTCGACTAATTCCGCGTGAAATTTTCGTTAATATGAGCATAGTGGACTGGTCGCGCGTTATACCTTGCTCGATGTCGTGATTGGTGAAGGCGGTTTGAGACCGAGTTATGAATATTATACGCATATTTTTTTCTCTCTCTTCGATTTGTTATTTGATTTTGGATAATGGCCAGTAAAGATAGATTTAATATTTTAAGAAACCGAGTGTAACTGCGATTCTACGTATTTATTTGTGATGGGAAATTCGGTAATTTTCGAGTTATGAAATAGTTGTTTTTTTTTGTCGGATCGAAAACGTGCGATGTCAAAATGATGATATATGTTGAGAAGTACTTAGAAAATCATTTTCAATTATGATACATGTGTGTTAGATCTGAAACATCACTCTTAGTTATGGAATAATAATTTAATTTCGAGAAATGACTCATAATTGAGAAAATATTCGTAAATCTGAAAAATTTACCATAAATCAAGTGTATTTTATTAAAAATTTGTTTAGCTTGGAGTCATTACAAATAATATGTGTAATTGAGTAATTACAGAAAATACGCTTAATTTTGAGTGATTATGGAAAATGAACGTAATTTCGAGTTACGAATGAAGGAAAACACGGGTAATTTTAAAAAAATGATTGAAATACACGTAATTTCGAGTAATTACGGAAAATATGCGTAATTTCGAGTAATTACGGAAAATACGCGTAATTTCGAGTAATTATGGAAAATAAACGTAATTTCGAGTTATGAAGGGAAATATGGGTAATTTTTAAAAATGATCAAAAATACGTGTAATTTCGAGTAATTACGGAAAATATGCGTAATTTCGAGTAATTACAGAAAATACGCGTAATTTCGAGTAATTATGGAAAATAAACCTAATTTCGAGTTATGAAGGGAAATATGGGTAATTTTTAAAAATGATCAAAAATACGTGTAATTTCGAGTAATTACAGAAGGTATGCGTAATTTCGAGTAATTACGGAAAATACGCGTAATTTCGAGTAATTATGGAAAATAAATGTAATTTCGAGTTATGAAGGAAGATACGATTACTTGTCAGTACTGATGGAAAATACGCGTAATTTTGCAGTAATTACGGAAAATACGGATAATTTTCCGTACCGAATATATACAAGTAATTTTGAGTAATTACGAGAAATACGTGTAATTTCAAGTAATTACGAAAAGAATGCTTAGTTTTTAGTAGGGTTGCAAAGCTGAACCCGAATCTTTAAGCCAAACTTGGTCCAATTTTAACTGGAACCTAAGCTAAATATCCTATATTACTTGAAGTTGAATCTAAATCTTAAATCAATATGTCCAGCTTTTTACCGCTTTGGATTTGGTTATGGTGCTTTTAGAATATAAACCTTTTTGAATTTCATGTCTAAAATATTTCATTTTATCCAATGAAACAATTATTTAATTGCTTCAAGATGAGTGTGCGAGGTGCGAACTCCTCTTGAAAAGTAAATATAGGAAAAAAATTAAAGTTGAGCAATTTTGTGCCCAATCTAATGCAAAATTTCAAAGTGCAAGCAAGCTAAATATGTAAACCAAACTAAGCAGAAAATTTTTATTAGCTGAATCCCAAGCTAAATCTGTAATCATATTTCGTTTGATGCCGAATCCAAAGCGTAAAAAAAATTTTACAAGCTATGAGATGAATTTAGAATTTAATTTGTTTTAGTTTATCTAATTTGAAGAAATCACGAGTAGTCATGAAGATACGAGTAAATTTAAAAAAATGAAAATGCAATTGATTATCTGAAGTAGACGTAATTCTGAGTTTTTGCGGTAAATCTACTGTATTTTGAGTAATTACTCGAAATTACGCGTAATTCTGAGTAATTACGGAAAATAAGCTTAAGTAAAGTAATTATTGGAAATACGCTTTTTTAGTGGAGTACAATAAACGCGAATAAAACTGAGAAATTATAACCAACTTCTTGAAATTACGAGTAATTTCAGATGACAATCGAAAATGTAGGAATTGTTCGTAATTTATGAAAAACACGCGTAATTCCGACGTATTTTTGGAAAATATTGAAATGTTTGAGTAATGTTAAAAAGTAAGCCTAAGTTTGAGTAAATATAGGAAATACTATGAATTTAGGTAGTTATGGTAAATGATATTTGCAGTAAAGAAGTTACAAAAAATTGAGAAAAATTCCACGTAATTACAGCGAATACGGGTATTTTCCCGTGATAATAAAAAATATGGATAATTTTGAGTAATTAGGTAAAGTATGCTTTGTATTGGAGAAATTATGAAAAGTGGCTCGAATTCGAGAAATTGTGAAAAATAATAATTTTCAGTTTTACTTAGTTATGGTAAATATAAGTAGATCATTAGAGCTGAGATATATACTCGCTAAAAAACGTCAAAATATTCCCTGCGAAATGTGAGATATGCATAAATATTCCCTAAAAATGCGCTATATGCCAAAATATTGCTTAACAGTATAGGTATCATTTTACAGGCAATTTTATTCTATATTTCATTGCAGTAATACATATTTAAGTGTGTAAAAGAGGGAAAATGATTTATTAGTTCAATTATTACTTTATTGCATTGTTAATTTTTCGCCATAACGCGTCGTTAAGGATGAATAGTCAAATGAAAAAAGGTGTTGCAATCTTGATTAAATGATTAAAAAAAAAATGGTAAGAAAAACTGGAGGACATTTTCACAAAATAACGGGAAAACACGTTTCGATACTACATATGACGTATGATTAGATTTTCTACTGAAATTAGCAGGTCTTATTGATTTTTTTTTTACTTCGGAAATTTTAACCCGTTTTAAGGATTTTCCCTAAAGTATTCTCTAAAAACAGTGAAAATTGCCGAATTTAGCTTAAATATTCCCAAACATTCACCAGAAAGGGTAACATATAAATTTATACCTAAAATATGCCGAAATATTCCCCACCACATTTGGTTCAATTGACTCGGAATTTATAGAACGTAAAATTATGTTGGATATGCCATATCCAATAGTGTACTACCAAAAAATATTCCCTGGAATATTATTCTCAGCTCCATAGATCGCAGATTTTACAACGAATTTAGATGTTGGTAATATTGAGAAATTACCGTAAATAATACCCGGCTGGGCTGTTTTTTTCGAAAATAACTGATCATATGGTGTAATACCTATGAAAGTACTTCGATTTAAATTTGTGATGGGTCCTCAGTCCTCACGCTTCTTGATGAATTTGAGTAATTTGCATTACTAGTTATTTCCTATGATTGAAGAAATATATATTGAAATGAACGAATTATTGATATATTTAAGCCTTAAGGTGTGTTCTCCACTTTTACGCTGTCTGTAAATTCTGTATACCTACCTGCGCAATGTTTGCTGCGCAGTAGTAACAGATTTATTTCAAAACTTTAGGATCCCTTCGGAGCTTCATCTTCATCGTTCGTTTGTCGTCGAAGAAAAGGGCATCAGGCAGAGATTTAATGAAGTCGTTGAAGGTTATTGTATTACGTAAATTGATACACGTGATGGAAGAATAATAGGTATTTTGATGCAGAGTTGATGTTATTTCATAATTTTTTAAAATATTTTTTATATCTTAAAATAAAACAACTTTTGTAGGTGGTTGATATTTTTTGCGATAATTTTGAATGGAAGTAGAAATAAAGCTCTGATGAAAATTGATTTCGGCACAGAATGAAAAACGTTTCGCGTTCTATGCCACGAAGACAAGAGCTATTTTGTGCGATATTCGTATCGTTTCGTTTTCGTATAAACGACGAGGGATTCGGCTACCGTGGGCTTTATTTTTCCGGTTCTATAGGTTCGCGATCGCGGACGAACGATGTTGGGCGAAACGTGCCAGTTTATCGTATTTATTTTGGCGCTAACAAATCGCGGAAAAAGCACGCGTGTGATACGTACGCTGTAAGTTTACTCGTACCATATGTACACATGGAAAAGCGTTTTAAGAGAGGACACGAACACGTGCGTATGTAAATCATACGGTGGAAAAATGTTTACGCGAGATGGTTTATTCGTGTGTATTTAATTTTTTTTTTCGCTACGCCTTAGCGCGATAATTGAAGCGCGTTAATAGTTGAATGAAATTAACGCGTTCGTCGGGTAGAAAAAATTCGTTAATTAATAATACTAATTGTACCGTTTAAACATATTTGTTGTGCGCGTTGCATCTCCTTCACGACACGTACACATAAATATACGCTAATTACTTGTTAAGTACTGTCGTCGTTTTACTTAATTAACAAACCGCATTAACGTAATGCTAACTCCGACTACGTATTATTCCGCAATGGCGTGAAAAATTTTGCTTTTACTTTCGTCGTCGAAGCAACGCAACCGAGACCAGTTTAAGACTGCGAAGGTGACCATATCGTGGTCGCCAACGTCGACGAGAAAATTCGGGGAAATTTTCCATCGAGGGGAGCTCTTTAGTTTGTAGACGATTAAAAGCTCGTTATACGGAAGAAAGACATGGTCTACGGGTTGGGCGGAAGAACGAGTTTATTTAGCGGAAAAAAGAATTTGTTCTTTTTGGTGTGACGAGCTACAGCGTATGAGGTGAAATAAATGGGTCAGTTGCGGCGTGTTTTTCGAGTGTACATATATTATGGCAGCCGTGTTGTATACATTGAACGTGCGAGCGTACGTTCGACTATATAGTACGCTTATTTACGTAGGTACTTCGCAACATCGTGTATCGAAGCGCTTTAATTTGATATTCCGACGAAGCGGGATTTCTCCGCGACGCTGTTCGGCGATACGCGTTTTTCGCGTGTTTTACGATTTTTTAATACGATCGTAAATTCGATCGTGACACGTCGTCGGTTCCACTGATGAGGAAATACGAGCGAGTGATTTACGACTGTTTTCCACATTGTGGGCTTCGTAATCGATGATTGGTTTTGGTGTGAAGTTTTTCGCGTTGAATTTGGATTGCGTCGAGACTGGCGATTTTTTGGTTAAATTTGATTTTTCTGGAATGTGAAAGGAAGGAGAGAGTATTGAGATTTGAGGATTTTATTTACCGCCTAATTGGTTTGTTTTTACATATTTGTATATAAATGATGATTATTTTGTCGACTGTTGTTTTCTCAAAATGAGGAGAGGAGAAATCTCCCATCATATTTTGATTTCTCTGAGATTCTGAATGTTTCTCTTGGTTTGTAAATTAGATTTCTCGGCAAATTTTAGATTTTTCCAGAATATGAGGGTTTATTTAAATTTTTTTAAATTTTCAAATCCCAGCACCCAGATTTTGTTTTCTATAAAAATGGGACGAATGTTGAAATTTTTTCAGTATATTAAACATTTTCTAAGATCCTGGATGTTCCTCTATGTAAATTCGATATTTTAAAATTCTGTGATTCCTTGTCTCCCAGATTTTATTTTCTCTTGAAATGGGATGAGATGAATGTTTTTTCAATATATTAAAATTTTTCTGTCACTTTGGATATTCCTGTGTATAGATTCTGTGTTTTCAAAATTCTGCGATTCCCCTCTCTCAAATTTCAATTTCCCTGAAAATGGGACGAGGGTGGAGATTTAAAAAAAAAATTAATTTTTTAAAGTTTTTGGGAGTTCCTCTTTACGAACCATTATTTGAAATTCTGGGATTTCCTTGCTTCCACCTTTCATTTTCTATAAAAATGGGATGAATTTTGACATTTTTTCTCTGTATTCAATTTTTCGCAAGATCTTGAATGTTCCTATATTTATGTAAATTCGATATTTCAAAATTCTGGAATTTCTCTTCTCTAAGATTTCAATTTCTCTGAAAATAAAATGAGAGTTGAAATATTCGCTTATAATTTGTCTGAAAATCTGGGTGTTCCTCTAAATGAATCTGATTTTTTGAAATTCTAGGATTCTGTTCATAGATTTCATTTTCTTTGAAAACGGGATGAGGGTGGAAGTTTCCTCAATATATTTCAATTTTTCTATTATGGATGTTCCTGGGTATAGATTCTGTGTTTTAAAAATTCTGGAATTTCTCTCTCCCAGATTTCAATTTCTCTGAAAACGGGATGAGGGTGGAGGTATAAAACAAAAATGTTTTAATTTTTTAGTGTTTCTTTGCGTTCCTCTTTATGAATTTTTTTTTTTTTAATCTGGGATTCCCCCGCTCCCAGATTTCATTTTCTATAAAAGTGGGTTGAACGTTGAAATTTTTTCACTATGTTCATCTTTATCTAATATCCTGCATATTCCTATTATGTAAATTCGATATTTCAAAATTTTAGGATTTCTCGTCTCTCAGATTTCAGTTTCTCTAAAAATGGAATGAGAGTTGAAATTTCCCCTTGAAATTTATCTGAAATTCTGGATGTTCCTCTGAATAAATCCGTTTTTTCTAAATTCTGGGATTCCCTTTACAAATTTAATTTTCTTTGAAAATGAGATGAGGGTGAAAATTTCCTTTTTTGCATTTTTATGTGTTCCTTCATAAATAAATTAATTTTTTCAAAACTCTAGGATTTCCTTCTACAAGATTTCAATTTCTCTAAAAACTTTGTGAGTTAGAGGTTCTCTCAACAAGTTTGAATTTTTTGAAATTCTTGATTTTCTTCTATGCGATTCCATTGCTCATCAATATTTAGATTTTTCACGAATGTAGACATTTTTCTTAGCACTAGAGCTGGTTAGATTTTTTTTCAATTTTGGGATTCCCTCTCTCTCAGATTTCTTTTTTTTTTTTGATTACGGTAAGAGGCTGGACGTCTTCTCAGCGTACTTAAATTTTTCAAAATGCTCGAGCTCATTTTATTTGAATTTTTTGAAAATTTTGAATTTTTTGCTGATTTTTTTTTAATGAAGGAATGAGCAACTAGAGTCATCTAGTCGTGTTTTAATCCTTCCAAGATTCTAGATTTTTTTCTCCATGCAAAATAATTTTTTTTTCAGGTTATTTAGATTTATCTCGAATAATGGGGATTTTTTGCTACGTGTGTAGTTTTCTCTTTTAATTTTTCGAAACCACTTCTGTATGCGATGATGGATGAGAGGGCTATTTACTATATTTGAATTTTGTTGAGATTCTGGATTTTCTTCTCCGTAAAAATTCGATTATTCTAAAATATGAGATTTCCATGTAGTTTAATTTTTTGAAGTACACGAAGACTATGTTGATCGTGATTTTCAAATATTTAAAATGATTCCTTCCAAATTTGGTATTTTTCGAACTATTGAAGTTATTCGTCAAATTTTTTATTTTTTGAATATTCCAAATTCTTTTCATTCAATTTTCTTGGTATTCCAGGTAGTTCCTTCAGGTAAATTTAGTCTCATCAGAATACAAGATTTTTTTCACCAAATTCAATTTATCCAGAAATTATATTTTCTTCCAAATTTTAATTTTTTGACCAAAATTGATTTTTCTAGCGAATTAATTTTTTTTTTTAATTTACTGTCTTTCATTCAAATTTAGTTTTCCTTTAGAAGTCGAAAGTTTCTCACTAAATTTCATTTTTTCACAATTTAGGTTTTCCGTGTTCGCGTCAAGTTTTAAATTTTCGAAATTTCTGAAATTCTGTGTAGCCTTCAGCGCTACTTCAAATTTTCCAGAACGTGTTAAAGATTTCCAGCCAAATTAATTTATCAAAAATTTTGAATTTTTATTCATTTTTTTTTATTTCTTTTTTTTTAATGAAAATTTACGTGAATGCAAATACGAGAATTTCCCCATAAATTTCATTTTTAATATTTTTTCAAAAATTTTCCCGACAAATTGCGTTTACTTCAAAATGCGTGATTTTCTTGCTCGTTTCATTTTTTCTTAAAGAGGAAAAATTACTTATCTAATTTGAGGTTTTAAACGAAGATTTTTCGGCATTTTCATGCACGCTTCTTGTTCCAATGTAGAAATATCTACGTTATACCGATTAACATTCGTACTTACGCGTACCACTGAAGCGCTACCTTGTCATAGGAAAGCTACTGAAAAAAAAAAGAAGCCAAACAAAAGAACAGTGTGTAGGTCAGGTCAAGTTTCGCTCTCGGCTTCACGTTGGCGCAATTATCATATCCGGCGAGTCGTAAAGCTCTAAGTATCTTCCTCGGGTGACTTCGAGATACGACTAAAGTATCACCCGCTCTGACCATCTTTCAAGCCATCGAATAAATTAGTTCGCAATTCGCTTATACACTATGCTTATTATTAATTATAAAAATTGATAAATTAACGAATAACAAAGTACCAGCTCGCTAACAATAAGTTACGAACGTATAGCATCGAGCTAATTTAAAAATACGTTTCTTTTTTCTAGATGGCCAACAACAAGCACGCCGCCGATAATCATAGAATAATAGATAATAATAAATTGAATCTTAATATGACGGCGAAAGAATTACGAGCGCAGTTAGCCTCGCGTAAGAAATACGACCCGAAAAAAGACTGTTTAGATTTCAAAAAGAAATACGAAATCGTTCAAAAATTGTAATTACGAACGACGTCGACGACGAAGAAATGGAACAGGTTGTCGCCGGGTTGCGTAAAATAATATAAATAATTAAAGAAGAAAAAAAATTTACTCTGTATATATAAATAGCGTATCTAGTGCGTAGTGATAGTATACGAGATTTTCTTTCCGTGGGTGGATTACCTGTATTACCTACCTTTCTTTTTCCTTCTTCGTGTACTGTGTTGTGTAATTAATAAGTGTAGATTTTTTCCTTTTCGTTTCCCTCGGTGCCGAAGCAACGTTACAGGGTACTAGAGCTTTGGAATTTCGTACGAGTCAATTCTTAAGCTATGCTGTGAATAGTGTCCCGTGTTTCGGGAGCGTGAATGAGACGACCGCAGGTTGTGAAATAGTAATACTCGTTGTGCCTTACGAAAGTTAAGTTATCAGTAGAAATCAAAATAAGATTAAGTTTTTAAACGCTTCGTCGAGACGTCATCGGAAGCGGCAGAATTTGGAGACCTCGAGCCCAGAATATGTATACCGTTAGTATGAAAATAATTAGAATTTTTTTTCCCCTCTTTCTATTCGATATAGATAAATTATACACACCTTAGGGCATTGATAAACATTCCAATTAGCATTTATTTGTGTGTTATGTATCGAAGTTGTATTTCGATGTGTTTAATTTTATTTGTACTAAATTCTAAGCTAATATTATATTCGGTTTTTATTATCAAAATTACTATATCGGTAGTTTTATATAATACGGATTCGAGTATGCGAAGAGTATACGCGAAATTCACGTGTTTATTTTTTGGCGCGTAATACAGCCATATTGAGAATTAAAGATATTAATGTACGGTCGTCGGCGAAAATTGTTAATACGATTATATGGAATTACAACTGTAGTAGCATAATTTTATTAGTTATCATTGACGTTGATAATGTAGCGTACCCGGTCGAGCTTGTATCAAAGTATTATTAAAATGTACCATTTATTAAATTCGGCTCGTATTAGAGGTATATTTACGCGTAGGTATTTATGTTATACAACCATCGGTTTAAATTCGCGTACATGTACGAGCGTTTTTTTTTTTTTTTTTTTTTTACTGTATATGTATAGACGTACGTTGTAAATCATTAATTAAGGTAGGACGTTGTACGTATAGCCGATTGTTTGGTCATAATTAAAGCAAGATGGAAATTGTAGTAGCTACAATAGCCTCGGTCGAGTGCGTGCAGCGTCAATGAAGCCGGCGACATCGTTCGACCCACAGATCGTGTTCCTCGGAATGACGTGTTTACCAAATTTTATATTATGTGTATATGCGGAAACAAATAGAGCTAGTAATGTACTATGTAGTTTACGATGTTGTAATTTAAAAAAAAAACAAAACAAAATACAGTTTTTTCTCTTTGTTAGCCCGAGTTGGTATTTACGCGACCAGCATCTAAGGACGTGGAAATTATAAGATTCATCTTGGCGGAACATGTATGGCGAGAATGGAGATTCTCTTCGGTCTGGTCGGCAGCTCGGTTGGTATCGAGTGATGCTATAACGTATTTTACCTCGGTGCTCCCGCGTGTCGTATGCGGTTTTCGTTTCTCCGGTTTTGTAGAAGGTCACGTCGTAACTCTTGTGTGCATTGTGAAACGCAGCAGCCACGGAAGGATGGTGGTGGTTTTGGGTGTACTGTGGTGTTCGAAGAGATATTTGTCGAACTAAGTTCAACATTGGGGAGGGGCTTAGGATTTTATTTGTTCATCGATATGTGAGATTTGAAGAAATGGCTAAGGGAGGAGGGTAAATAAAAATGATTTGGGTCCACCTATTTTTCAACCTTCTGGTTCGGAGATTGTAGCATATGGTGCTCACTAAGGCACTTGTAAAAGATGAGTTGAGGAAGACGCCATAATGGTTCAGAGAAATCACCGTAATTTTCAGAAATTCGACCAAACCGAGATGTCTAATGATCAAAATGGTCATGCAGAAGTCATGCTTTTGGCTCGAAGGTTAAACATTTGTTTTTCAAAAATTATAAATAAAAATTGCATTACCCTTATTTAGAAAAAAAATGAATTGAAGAATAAAAAATGCAAATTTCTCAGCTAAAATCCTTCTGGTTATTACAGAGTTGAAACGGGAATTCTAAAAGTATATTATGCTCGCTTAATATTGTACTCTGCGTAAGATGGAAAATATTTTGAATTAAATTTGTTTTTGAAGATTGTGAAAATTACATTTTAATTCACAGAGGAATGAGGCTTTATCACTAAAAAAGTCAAGAAAGTCGTACGGAAGGTCATGTAAAATCAAGCATTTCGTTAGAAAAATTTTCTTACACACTCTGCAGATGAAATGGTATAATTTGAGAAGAATTTTTTTTTTTCATATGCACACTTCAAAAATATGCTCTTTTCTGATTATATTTTTACGTTTTTTTTCCATTTCCTTTCATATTCAATTTTTTACAAATTTTTAAAAATTATTCTCTATAAACCAATAGCTTCTTTTTCTACCCTCTTTCTATAAATGCTCTGGTGCTGACAGTAAAAAAAGAAATCTTATTTCGCATGAAACACCTGCTTATGGTGAAGAGAGCAACGAAGTTACCACGTGAAAAGTTTTGGAAGCACTGTTCAGAAGATCAAGTAAGAATGTAAGCAGCTTGTAAAGAATTAAATTTTTATGAGACTCCTTGAGAAATTTCAAATAGAGTCTTGTTTCTGAAAGTTATCAATATGACGTGGAAAAGTGATATGAGAAATACAAGGAACTGCGGTTGGATTTCCCAATGTGTCGTTCAGGGGGGAAGGGGGAGAGAAGGATGACGTTTGACTAGTTTGTAATGTTTCAAAAACTACTCTTATTCCTTGGAATCCAACGATCTAGCTCCCCTCATTTAAACCAACATCAGAAATGTGTGCCTCTAGCCCCTGTGGCTGTACACGTGACGTTAAATTAATAAAAAAAAGAATGCTCTTTCAATAATTGTTTCTGTTTTTTTTTTTTTTTTTTTTTTTAACAAAAAATTTCAAAAATTGAAATTTATTCGCCCATAAATCCACCATAAATTGTCAAAGAAAATTAATAGGTTTGAGATTCTCTTTCTACTACTCAGTCGTCATCTCCATCCGAGCAACGAAAATTTTTTTTTTTACATTGATTGAAACTTTGTACCTCTTCTCCTCTAATATGAAAAAGACCTAATCGACCTAAAATTCATCAGGTGATATGATCGATTTATTTTGAGAAATGAGGTATCATGTTTATTTTTGAAAACATTTGAAAAACCTTTTCTTGCACTTTTTTTTTGAAGTTCTTTCGTAAGCTTGTTTTAAAATTTATTTATGGATTTATGGTTCATATAATTTTTAGCCTCATGACGTGGTGTCTGCAGGGCACAAAAATATGAAGGAAGCATTAATTTAGCCGCTCCTCGTCCGCAAGAAAACACGAAATTAGACCAAAATTCTTCAAGAATCACGATATTTTTAAGTAGTTCGTTCACCAAACTTCTAGTATTTTCTCAGATTTTCCAATTGCTTGGTTAAAAAAAAAAAAAAAATGTTAGTAAAAAACTTATGTAAGTCATTTTTCTCTTCAAATATTTACGTAAATGTTTATTATTTTGTTTTTTTCCGGTTCAGTTTATAATTAGCTAGTTAAAATTACTTTCGGATTTGAGTAGGATTTTTTAACTTTTCATTTTGGCAAGCACCATACGGTGAAAAAGTGCGCTGACATTGGAAAAATCAATTTTCAGTAATTATTGCTTCGCCTTATTTCTACCCTCTTATGCATGATGAAGGGGGTAAATTATCAACATTTTAATTTTCAGCTCTCAATAGATATTTTAATATGTATTAATAAATTTTCACTGAATTCCTTGACAAAACTTTGATTAGTTCATGTTAATTTGAAGAAGCATAACTTTTGGGAGCTTTCAAAATGAGGTGAAATCTATTGCAATGGAATATTTCACGAAGATACATCGTCTTTCACTTTATAACATCAAGACTAATTTTCAATATAGATTACTTATTTTTATACTTTTAGCCCAGAGTATATAGGATTTCAACGTGATTTAACTATAGGTATAGTCTACGTGTAATGTAATGCTATGCCTGTTGTTAAATCATACTGGAAGTGGAATCCGAAGCAATCTTGGAAATAAGTTCAAAAATTGGTATAATTTATGTAAGAAATTTGCCCAGATGTCCGTATTCATCACAGACATGAAGTATTTTATGATATAAGATTTGACTCCATTTTAGGAATTTTTAAAGTTATATCTACCTTTTCAGTTGGAAATTAGCCAATGCAATTTTTGCTGGTTAAAGAGGTAAAAAAAAAATTCAACGCAAAGGGCATGATGGGATAAGATAGTCGAAAATGCCCCCGAGAGCTTTTCGAACGGTTTCTAGGGCAAAAGGTGGCCCACATCGAAAAAAAATTTTGACAAAAATTTCAAGCTCCAGTTGCGCCTATTTTCGGAGATATAGGCAAAAACAAGTTTTTCGATTAAAATTTTTTTTCTCGCCATATTATAAAGGTGGAAAGTTGAAATTTTATTTATAGTACCTTGACAATAAAAGGGTTTTTCAGTAATTTTTTCAATTTTTTTCGATCAATTTTAAAAGAGTTATGCAATTTTTAAAATTTCAAACCGCCATTTCTATGGCAAGTTTTCGAGGTGCAATTATGAAAAAAATTCCATAAAATGTATCTTTTACCACCAAACATACCATAAAAATTTCAGAATTTTTGGAGTGGTGCAACATAGTCAAAAAAAATAAAAACTATTGCAGCGCGCTATAAACCAAGCGGTTCGGTACTATGCGCGCTGTAGGCCGAACGAACGTTACACGACGTTGCGTCGCCGCCTTAACAGTGCATAACAGCTTAACTGATCTTCTCGCGCTTAAAACATTACTTAGGCTTATATTTTTTCCTTTTTGGTTTACTTATAAGTGAACTCCTACAACTGATTAAATCAATTAATAGGCCTATTCCGTTGTTTATTTGAAGAAAAAAATTCTTTCACCATAAAAATAACAAATATTAAAAAATTATAATAAAAATAATTATACTTATTCTTATTAATAGAATATGATTATTTTTATTATAATTTTTTAATAATCGTTAATTTGTATGGTGAAAGAATTAAGATATATCTTAGCTGCTTTGAGAAATGGCTACAGATGCACACGCGACGCGATGCGATGCACTATACCCCTTGACCGCCAAGTACACTTGATTTGTTAGTATTATTATGTTGTTTTCTAATGACTTCGGATTTTTAAGGGTTGGTAATTTTTGTAATTTCGTATTTTTTATAACTTTTTTTTACATTAATTTTTCTTTCTCTTTATTTAACAATTTTATAATAAATTATAATAATTTTAAAATATTTAAATTAAATTTTTTTATAGCTTTAATTAATTCTTTAATCTTAATTTCTTCAAGAATAACAAAAACTTTTTAACGATTTTTAAAAATTTGTTTGGCATTACTATGATGTAAAAAAAAAAAAAAAAAAAACTTGAAACAAAAAATATTAAAAATCCAATTTTATATATTCATTAGATTTTAATTTTTGAAATGTTTGCGATGAAGCAAAACGAAACACTGAATATAAACACTACAAGTGCTTGAGTAACATTTCGAAACTATTTTTCTACAGTTATCGTGCAAAATATCACCATCATTTATTTTTTCCCCTAATATCTTTGAAAACTTATTCGCATCTTTTTCAGAATTGATAGTTTTTTAAATGTCGCTATTTTTTTAAAAATAAATTAGATCTAATACACTTTTCATTATGCGACATTTTCGAAATTAATTATTTGAATTTAGAATTTATCACAATATATAAAAGTCAAAAAATTTTGGTTAGTGTTCTTATAGTGAAGGGGTAACATAACAATTATAATATTACATGCAAACAGAAGCATGATATGTAACGATTGTTTTGCAAACTGAAGTGGTCTTCCTCTTTATTATAATAAGGAGGAGAAAAATATTAATAAGAATATAATTATTTTTATCATAATTTTTTAATATTTGTTATTTTTATGGTGAAAGAATTTTTTTCTTCAAATAAACAACGGAATAGGCCTATTAATTGATTTAATCAGTTGTAGGAGTTCACTTATAAGTAAACCAAAAAGGAAAAAATATAAGCCTAAGTAATGTTTTAAGCGCGAGAAGATCAGTTAAGCTGTTATGCACTGTTAAGGCGGCGACGCAACGTCGTGTAACGTTCGTTCGGCCTACAGCGCGCATAGTACCGAACCGCTTGGTTTATAGCGCGCTGCAATAGTTTTTATTTTTTTTGACTATGTTGCACCACTCCAAAAATTCTGAAATTTTTATGGTATGTTTGGTGGTAAAAGATACATTTTATGGAATTTTTTTCATAATTGCACCTCGAAAACTTGCCATAGAAATGGCGGTTTGAAATTTTAAAAATTGCATAACTCTTTTAAAATTGATCGAAAAAAATTGAAAAAATTACTGAAAAACCCTTTTATTGTCAAGGTACTATAAATAAAATTTCAACTTTCCACCTTTATAATATGGCGAGAAAAAAAATTTTAATCGAAAAACTTGTTTTTGCCTATATCTCCGAAAATAGGCGCAACTGGAGCCTGAAATTTTTGTCAAAATTTTTTTTCGATGTGGGCCACCTTTTGCCCTAGAAACCGTTCGAAAAGCTCTCGGGGGCATTTTCGACTATCTTATCCCATCATGCCCTTTATTCCTCTATGACTCTAATATGTACCGTAGGAGTAGAGGAATAAAGTCAAGTCAAAAATTAACCCTTAATTTTTTCTATTCCTGGACACGTTTTTATGGGGTTGAAACTCGTGTGCATCATATGTACGTATCTTTGAAATAAGGTTACAATCATAAAAAAATGAGAATGCCTAGAAGGGAGACGAGAGTAGACAGCTATTGAAAAATTTTCAAAAATTAATAACACTCCAACCTCTTAATTACCATAAAATTGCTAATTATCAAAATGATCATCCTTGCACAATGCTTTGCTTTGTACGCGATCATTTTTAGCCATTTAGCAAATATTAATTTTCGAACTAATGTTCCAAAAATCTTTCGTAACTTTTGAGGACCCCTCAGCTACAAAGTATCAGTTTCCACGCGAAAGAAGGGTCCATTTCCTTATTAGCGGTATCAGATTATACAACTTCCGAAACCTAAGGTGTATAAGTAGGTTGACCCACAAATATGCCTTATTTACACTCTTACTCTTTTTCAAGTTCAAAGAAACCATAATTATTATGTGTATTTGTTCCTAATACTCGAGAAACGAGTCTGTATTTAATTGGTTTTTTTACCATCAAAATGAATACATCGTTAGCGAGGTAAGTATTCATAAAACTTATTGTTTTGGTTACGAAAAGTGAACTTACCTGCGTAAACAACGACAATATCTAAAAATGAATAAAATAATCGAAAACCCTGGTTATCAAAAATAACCAAAAATACGTATAACATATACTTACTCTAGTTATCGTAGATTTGATAAGAAATATATGTTGTAAAGCTGATGTCACACAACAAACATTCTAAAGGTTTCAACAAATCTTACCAACGTACGACTCTCCATGGGAATTTAAACTCCACATAAACCAGTTTTGTTCCATTTTATTACTTATAATAATCGGTACGAGGAAATTAGCGCTGTAATAAATTAAAGCTCACCAAATTATCTTTAAATTCGTTCTACTACTTTTTTGGTATCGCTCAACATTCACTTGTAAAATGACTTGAAAGATAGCTCATTTGGTATAATGACGCAGTTGTATGTTAATCAGAATTTCTTCCCTCCAAATACCAAATTTAAGAACGTTGTTCTTAATGAAATCAATCTATTGCAGATTTCCCGCCAAAATATCGTATTACATTTATTCTATGTTCTATCGCTTTTCGTTGTTCTGTGAAGTGGCCTTGAAGGTAATTGTTTAGTAAGATAATTATTTTTCGTTCTTTCTAATCAGTTTTTCGAGTTTTCTTCGTTTGTAGGCAGATGTGAAAAAATTAGCTCTGAAAAATTAATCTCTCTTAAATTTCCTATGAAAATGTTTTGATTTTTTTTGTATTGGTGAGAATGGCCTCATGGAATTAATGACCAAAATATTAGAATTATTTTAAAGCATTTACACTCAATTTGGATTTTTCAGAGAATATTTTCTTTCTTCAGCCTTCCCTTACAATTTGTCTTGCTAAGTTGAGCGCTCTTTCCGCGACCTCAAAATTGCTTTTTACGATTCGATTCGTAATTGCCTCGTTATCAAAGATAATAAAAATTTTTATGAATTAAAAATATTTTGCTACATTCCTTGTACGTTAATTTTCACCTTAACTCTGTATTTTTACGTTCGAATTTTTTGACATATTCCGGATGTCGGAAAATATTGAATATTTTAACCTTTTTAATGCAATATTATTAGCATCTGACATGTTCTGTAACTTATACCTCCTCTCCTTCATCTATCTGAAAACTTTTCTAATCATTCAAAATTCGCTTAAATTTCTCGCTTTCGTTACTCGATAGTGTGATTTTTCATAATAATTTGCGATAGAAGTTACCTACGTAATGCTCTGAAGGGGCTTTCGTGGTATTGTATAATCGTTCATAATAAATCAGCCATCTTAAATTCTGTCGTTCGTACATAATTGTTTCTTTTTCTCTTTTAAAAACTAGTTTCGAAAAAATGAAATGAAAACTCGTTATACAAATAAATGAAGTATATTAATTACTTTTCCTAAGTAATGTTTAAAGTAATTAGAATAATAAGAAACATAACAAAGTTTTTTTTTTTCAAAGCTTAACCAATATCGAACATTAAAAACAAAAATTTGAATAAAAAAAATAATAACTGGGGTTAACTATTCTGAAACATTAAAAATTGAAAAAACATATTTCGACGATTAAAAAAAATAGGTATGTAAGTTTAAGATCCAAGTTGTGAGTGTGTATGTGCAGTTGGAAAATGAGATGAGAAAATACATTAAATAGAATATTACGAATTGCTTTTACTGGTGACGATGGCTATAATTCGTAGATATCGTAATACGAAGTATTCTTTGCGGAAATCGAATTTCCGTTGCGGATTATTTTTCTATTTTTCTTTGTCACTCTTCGGTCTCCGTTAATTTCCATTCAGTTGACGAAGTGTGTGGTTTAATATAGAGAAAACTTATAAATCAATGGAATGTAGCGTATAAACGTTAAATATTATAGTATAACGAAACAGGTTAGGGAAAAACACTTCTTTTTTTTTTTAATAAAGTGCAAATTAGAGATGAAAAAAAAAAAACCAATATATACCATAACAGCTAATAACTAATATACCGTACAAGGTTTCTAACACGATGTGTTTAATGTCCTTAGTCAACGGCTCAAATCTGATCACAAAAATTCAGTTGATCACTGACGGATCAGCATTTAAACCTATTCGCTATATCTATATTAAATATAATTCCATGAAATCACAGTATATATATTTATAATTTAAAGATCCCCGAAAGAAAGGTAACTACGTAGGAAAAAATGAAGAATTTGTTACGTAACAAAATTGTTGTTTTTATATTCTAAAAAAACCCATAGCGAAATGCATCGAGAGTGACATCGTCATTGGTATGTCGATGATGCGTGAACACATTTTCCAACCTTTGAGCATTAATTCCTTTTTACGGTGGCATTTAGAGTAAGTATGGATTATACTAGTGACCCATTTTACGAGGCACGAATACATGTTTTCACACACTTCACATTGTTTCATAAAAGAGGGCACATTTCGCTAAAGATTCCAAAAGCTTATCTAAGAAGAAAAAAAAGGGGTTTACTACAATACGAAGTAATATTATAAACTAAAATACCAATAATCCGACTGAAGCATCTATTTTAATTTTTTTTTTACACGGTATCGTCGATTTTCTTTACAATATTTTAAACATATTGTCGATGGATCGGATTTTTCATTTGAACTATTTTTTTCCTCTTATTTCATTGTTCTTAACGAAGACAAATTTTCTTTCAAAATTTTCCATAACTTTACCTAGGTATCTATGCGAATTTACAAAATGCGCGCAATTCTACCTGTTAAACCATCTAATGACGATAACGCGAAACGTAACGCCTTATTAGTACCGATTTTCGAATTGGTTTAATATTTTTTCTCATTTTCCTCATTCGCTCATTTATTATTAGAATATGTAATGGCAATTTGTTCCGATTTATGCAATATCCTTGTCCTAATGTTTGGAATCTTGACCTCGTTTGAATATGGTGTTGAATTTTTTTCCTACCTAGATGTGTTAATTATTTAAGGTAACTAAGGCGTCTCGTCCAAGAATTTTTTCCGCTATTTCGTCAACCGAATTATAGTATGCTTCGTTTAACTGTGAATAAGTGCATTAAATGGTGTACACGGTGAAGGTATAAATGAAACGACTATTGCTTTGAAATATTTCACACTGATGTTTTGAAATTCACACGCATATGATCTTGTAGATGCCATTATTGTATTCAAATTGCTTTTAAAATATCCCTATTCTGTGTGTTCAATATTCATACTATTCCTTTTTTGGTTGCAAATAGATAACATAATTTACACAACTTTGTATCAAATTGCATACCTATCAGATTGAAGGGGTGGACGAGAAATGCGTGGTTTTTTTCATTTTTTGATTTAATTTCCCCAGTTTTATACAATATAATTTTATATCATGTTTCAGAATCTCTTCAAGCTTAGAAATCATCCGAAAAATAAATATACGTCGTTAATTTAGAAGTGCCTTAAAATAGAACGAGCAAAGAATCAGAAAAGTTTGCATTAAAATGACAGGTAAGTGTAATTCATGGAGTCACGAAAAATCAATGTATAAGACTTGTGCTCTCTCAAGCGAATAATTAGAACGAGAAGTGAATTTAGTATCTTCACCTAACGAAGGGATTAGTGGTTTTGTAATTTGGCGAACCCTCAAAATTCCTAATCATTAATGTAGTACGCTTGAAAAGGTGGAAATCTATTACCGTTTTAGTTTATGGCTAATTAAAAAGTTATTCAGAGGTTGTGTCTTTAAAAATAATTATAAATTTTTCTCAACACGTTAGACCTGCTTTAACAAACTATTTAAGACAAGTGTTCGAAAATCATCAGGATTAAGAATTTTTGACACGAATCATTTTTAATTGGATACGAAAAATGAAAGCTAGGCAATTAATTGAGCATAGGAGTTGGAAAAGTATCATTTTACACGTTAAGCATCGAAATTGAATTGTAAAAGTTATTCGGATATCAAGTTGAATGTAGAGATAATTAGTGTTATCGGAGTTTTCTATTTTTAATCGTTAGCCAGATGATTTTGACGTTTCCAGCTCATTTTATCGAGTCACTTGATTTAAATGAAATATTTGTTAGTTTTTCTCCTAATAAAATTTGACTATTAAAAAAAACAAAAAAAAAACAAATACGTTTCAAATAATTTTTGATATGGCACTATGGCAGTAACTGATGTCAATAAACGATTCGAGGGTCCAGAATTCAGATTTGGGGGGTTGCAGTGTTTCAAATTAGGAGCTGGAAATTGAAAAAGACTAAATGTAGTCTAGCGGTTAATCGATTGATTTTACTATTTTTATTCTGATTCTTAAATAGCAAATCAGTTTTGCAATTGCTCCTAGCTCAAAGTTTGACTTGGTGATTTCGATTTTTTTTTTTCATTTTTATTTTTAATATTTTGTTTTTTCCTAAATAAATATGAATTGCACTTTGTTTAATTTAAAAATCAACCATGATAGTCTAAAAATAAGAAAAATAAATATAGCCATAACTTAGAATAGCCCAGTTGTTCCACTGACTGTAATAATAAACCAAAATCTCATGTAATCTCAACATTGAAATTTTTCAACTCCCAACTTCAAACTGTAACTCTGAAAAAAGGTCATTGGGGTTTCCATTACTTGTTTAGCTCATGCAATTTATAAGCAGCTTTGGTTCAGTTGGATATGAAAATAATTACCTATTCAGGTTACTTAATCAGTAAAATTGTTTGAAAATTTTCATTTCAGAAGTTGTTTTGCTTTTAATTTGACATAAGTTTTGAAAAATCCTTCATTTTTAGAAATTATTATTAGCAATATAATTTGAATATGATGCCACGACATATTTGGTTAGGCAACTTAATCAGCACAGTGTTCGAAAATATTTTATTTTCGAAAGTATTCGAATGAGAAGTTGAAGTTGGCTAGGCAGTTTATTCAGCACTCTTATTAGAAAATCTTAAATTGCAGAAGCTTTTAGAATTTTAATTCAGGATATAGCGCAAGTGCTGGAAATTTTTTCATTTAAAATTTTTTTTAATGGAAAGTTGAACAGGATGCTTGAATGTAGTTGGTTAGGTGATCGATGAGGCACAACTGTTTGGAAATCTTCACTTTTAGAATGTACGCTAAAACATGATGTTAGGGCAACTTATTTGGCACAGGTGTTCATCTTCGTTTTAGATGTTGTCAGGCATTTGATTCGACACAGATGCCAGAAAATTATTCATTTTGATGTTTATCTAGTTGAGGAGTTTAAAAAGACATAAGAACATTGTTAGTGAGGCAACTTGTCCGACGCATGTGTTTATAATGTTCAGTTTTTTGAAATTTAATTTAATATAGTTTCTAGAAAATTACACATTTGAGTAATCGTTTAAATATGAAGTTGAATAAGATTTAAAGAACATAATTAGTTAGGCAACTTCTTTGCCCTAAGTGTTTCATGATTTTAGAACAGATGTTAGAGCATAATGCTTAGGCAACTTATTCAGCACAGGTGTTTAAATGTTCAGTTTTTTTAAATTTAATTTAATACAGGTGACACATTTCAGTATTCGTTTAAATTTGAAGTTGAATAAGATTTAAAGACCATAATTTGTTGTGCAACTTCTTTGCCTCAAGTGTTTCGAAAGCTTTAGTTTTAGAACAGATGCCAGAGTATAATGCTTAGGCAACTTATTTGGCACAGGTGTTTAAATGTTCAGTTTTTTGAAATCTAATTTAATACAGTTGCCAAAAAATCACACATTTCAGTAATCGTTTGAATATGAAGTTGAATAAGATTTAAAGAACATAATTAGTTAGGCAACTTCTTTGCCTTAAGTGTTTCGAAATCTTTAATTTTAGAGTAGATGCTAGAGCATGATGCTTAGGCAACTTATTCGGCACAGGTGTTTCTAAATCTTCAGTTTCTGAAATTTAATTTAATACAGGTGTTGGAAAATCACACATTTCAGTAATCATTTAGGTGTGAAGTTGAATAGGATTTAAAGAACAAAATTAATTAGGCAACTTGTTTGCCCCCATGTATTTGGAAATCTTTAAATTTAGAACGGTTACTAGAACGTAATGGTTAAGCTGCTTATTTGGCACAATTGTTCGAAAATCTTTCATCTTAGATGATGTTAGAAAATTTCAAATGCGTTTAAATTACTAAGAATACGTTCGCTTTCACATATTCCCTTTCGAAGCTCACATAACGCGAGACATAATAACTTACAAGGATTTCCGTTTCTTTGGATTGCCGCTTGTGTACTTGTGTTTCATAATGCGACAGCGAGTTTTAATTATTGTGATTATAAACGTCATTTTAGTCTTACTCATCATCTATTCCGTGCGAATATTTTCATAGATGGTAAAAATTTTTCAAGGTACATTACTCATTCGATATGTTATGATTATGAAATAGCGTCAAGTTCTCTCACTAATATCAACAATTTTATATCGTAAGTAATTGAAGGAATACCTCACAGCCTAGCTCTTGTTCAATTTATAATATTACTAGAGTACCTTCGCTTTTGTTTTCGAATAGCTAGCTCATCATTTATTTACGCTTATATTTTATGAATGACTATATGCTTTCGTGAAAAAGTTCATTGAAAATTTACACAAACTTATGACTGGGTTGGCAGGAAAAAGATGAAATCTAATCAATAATTTCGTCCAAGTGCCAAACCAGTATTTGTAAAGAATTTGATGAATTTTTAACCAAATTCCAACTCGTATTGGACTGGCGATCATTTGTAATTTAATCGAATAGGATATTCAGTAAACGATTTTAAATCCAATTTTCCATGTAGCGCGTTCCTCTTGTACCAGTATCCACCATCTGTAACTGAAAAACCGCCTATAATCGAATACTCGCTCAATCCTACGTCTACAATCGAGATATGTGCAATGCTACGTAAGAAGTGCTTCGCGAAAGACGGTGCAATTGAAAGGAAAAGTGCTTTCGAGTACCTTAGAAGTCAACAAATGCCACGTAAGAGAACAAATTGCCACTACCATCGAGCGATATGAAAAGAAATATATCGATGTCTCAAAAGTCAAATATCCGTGCAACTATTCTACGTAATATTTTCGTGCAATATGCTACTCGCTATATATCATTTCGTCCAGAAAGAAATTTTTTCTCAATTTCTCTTATTTTTCTTTTTTCGTTCTAATTTTACCGGTACCAATTGTAATACTTGCGGCGCGTTTTTCATTTACTATCATTTTCGTTGATGAAATTACCGACGTTTCGGTTTAATGTTTTACACTCCAAATCGCCCTCGCGTCTGTTAATCCTCTGTAAAATTTAGACGGATTGTTACGCCGATATACGTAAATTCAATAGTTGTATACTAATCAAATTATATCTTATTAAATGCCTTCGTGTAATGTGCGATCGATTACTTTGGGTTTAATTCAATTTTGAAATGTTCACATTGATTAAATGATATGTTAATTTAGATTGAGCATTGTTCAAATATTTTTACCAGTGTGTAAACGTAATCTGATCTCGAGAAACGAGCTCGTCTTGTTTAGACGACGTATATGTGGCGTTGAATTGGCGAGACATTAATGATGGTGTGGTTATAATTTGCGCACGTGAACGTGGTTCACACGTCAGTCATAACGATCAATTTGAGAATCTGAAAATTGAACCTTTCAGATCCTCTAGTACACAATTTTAATGGTTGCAAATTCACATATACGTGAAGCGTGGTAAGGGGCACCATGTTGTGATGGAAGTAGACAATCCATTATACGTAATGTAATGCGAATAATTTGCCTATTATTTTTCTCAACGCAAAATGATATATGTTTTTGTCTTATTTTACGGTTTAAGAGGTAAAAGATTTTGTATGGTAAAACTTGCACAGTTATGTTACACTAAAAAAATGGGGGAAGAGAGGCGATGCATTAAGCTGGATCGATTTTTGTTTTTAATAAAAATTAACGAAGAGTAGGCAAAGACAGCTGCTGGGAGGAAATACTTGGAAAAATGGTAGATTTCAAATTTTTTGAAAAATTCAAAAAAATCGAGTTTTACAATTTTTTTATTTTTTGCTTTCAAGTTTAAAAAGTCAAAAAATGTTGGCTGTTGATTTTTTTGACTTTTAAAAGGGCTAAGATTTTTTTCTTATTTAATTAAAATCACCGACGTAGTTACATTCTTACAGTCTGTCTCACTATATTCCACAATTTAAGATATCTTAAATAAAAACGGCTTTATATAGCCACAGGGCTGTACAAGGCGTCAATTAACAAAAAAAAAAAAGTTAGAGTATTTCACTTATTTCGAAGAAATATTGGTAAATGGATAATATGTTGTTGATGTTTGCCTTTTTGAATTTAGAAGACAAATTATGCTGAATTTTCACTTTTCAATAGTTCCAAAGCATCTCATAGTTAAGTAAACTGGATAATTAAAAATTTTAACGTTAAATTAAAAATACACGCTTCGAAGTTGCAAAATAGTAGAAATTGAGCACATATAAGTTTCTTGAATTCGATAGAAGAAAAATTGAGTTTATAGTATATGCTGCCTCTCAACAATGAATTAGTTTTTTATAATTAATTTTTAGGAATATATGGAATATTACTCTTCTTCAGTGAAGGACAAAAAATTTGAGGCTTTCTAAAATTCCACAAATTGACAGTAGAATTCAAAAAAATTATCTGACATTTAACAATGACCTTCAGGCATAATTTTTTTTCAATTTTTCGAAAAATAATTCGATTTTTCAAGTTTTTATCCCAAATTGGAAATGGTTAATATTTACCGAGAAACATTGGTGTACTCATTAGAGGACTGTCAGGCTCTAGTTTCTGCTACAAATGTCAAAAATAAATTTTTATGCGTAATATAATGAAATAAATTCTGGTTTTTTAAAACTTTGCTTGCTACCAAGTAGATACATTAAAATGACATCCAATCGTTTTCAATAAAATTAATTTTTACTTTTGTTTTTTTTCTCAAGTTTTTGCAGCCCATGAGAACAGATGACTAAATACAAGTCAGAGTCCCCTTGTTTCTGTTTTAAATTATAACCAGACCGAAAGAGAAGTTCTGAGTGTGCCAGTGCTTAGAGAGCCTATATTTTTTGAGCATACTGCTAGGATTATTTAACAACTTTTTTAACCATCAATCATGAAGTTTGAAAAAAAAAAACTAAAACAAAATCAATCTAATTTAAGATACTTCTTGTTTTTTGTAGAGGAAAATTGTGTTTAGATTTCTTCACGAATACCTCTAGACTGGAAAAAGATACAGAAATGGCTGTGGTACGAGGAGATATGTATAGGTACAGCAAATTATAAGACAAAAAAATTTCCCGAAAGTTGTGTAGGAAAAGCAGAAAATGAAAGAAATTGAATGTGAGTGGTAAAAAAAAAAAAATAAATAAAAGTGAATATGAAATTTTATGACCCCCATTGGTAAAAAGGTTGAAATTCTCTAAAGTTTTATTATCATTACTTTGTGGAATGAAGAATTTAGAAGAGCTACAAAATCCAAGTAAAAAAAACAGCATGTGTTATGACCTCCTATGGAGAAAAAATTTGAAAATTTGAAAATTTCTAAGCTTTTGTTAGCTTTTCTTTGTTAAATAAATGATTTGGTAGAATCGAAAATTACGAGAAGATTTCCATGAACATCTACTGAGAGCCAATAGATCATAAGGGTTTACGACACATACTCTCAGTATTGAGCTTGGTTTTTTGATTATATATACCGGGTGACTACTTGATTCGAGCACCCAAGCGAAAAAATTAGCTAAAAGGTAAAAAAATTCAAAACATGTATGGATTTTTGACAACGAAAATATAAATTAAAATTTTGCATTTCGTTGATCAACGCTTTTAAGCATCAAATAAATATTATTTATGCCATTTATTCTGGCTAACATCATTCAAATATATAATTTATTTCTATCAAGGAAAGATTTTTGCGCTTGGGGTGCTCGAATCAAGTATTCACCCGGTATATATATACTTTTTTTCAATGAAAAGTTCATGCATTTCGATATGAAACTGTTCCGCAATTGGGATTAGCAATTATTTTTGCATACGTGTACGATGGGTTGTCTATGTTATAATCGAAGGAATCATATTAATGGTACGCCCGACTCTCTTGTCCAACATGAGCTCGTTTCTCGATTCTGTAACACTTATAGATAATACATAATATAGATAATATTTTTCTGCGGTATTCGAATGAATAAAATACAAATACCGTTCAAACTTATTAATAAAATGTGAAATGGATGGATATAACGTTGAAAAATCAATAATAAAGAGGATTCTGATCTCAGTAGTGGCAATGTCAGGTAATCAGCATTATCCTCGTAAACGTAAACGTTATTCTTATAACGATAAAAAGAAGAAGGGGGCCGGGGACGCTACTTAGTTTTGGAAGCACATACAGAGAGGTAAACAAGAGATGAAAAATATGAAGGGGAGGGGACGAAACCGATGAAATGAAAAAAATAAAATTAAAATAAAAACGATAAATAAAACAAATAAAAATAAATAACAACTTCGGTATCTACACGATACTCTACCTACCGTAGATACTAAATTAATTTTAAAAACGCTTACAATAAATATTCGAATAAACGTAAATTTGTTCACATTAAGTATCAAGTCTTATTTTGGATAAAATTGCGGAGAAAAAATACAAAACTTAGGATTAAAATTCGTTAAAAAGTTACATCGTATGAATAAGGGTAAGATATTCGAAGTAACGTATATTTTGGAAAACATTACCATTCGGATGATTGTTCTTAGACGGCGTGCGTAATCCGGGTTTAATTCGGCGGAAACTCGGCCAACGATCAGGGGAGATGGGCGAGAAAAGGGATGAAAGAGTAATAACGAACCGAATTGGTGTTCTGGTAGAGCTCTTTGGAAAAACAAAACAAAAAAAAAAAAAAAGCGAAACCAAACAAAAACGAAATAAATAACACGAATTAAAATTTTACAGAAAAGTTATTCGAATTTCTGGTTGTTGGTCCGCTGACGTTCCGGCCGGAGATGGCAGATGCGACGACGAGCTAAAATCAATATCCGAATTACCGTGAGACGTTGGTAAATTTACGAGCACGGATGCGGTAATATTGGACGAAGTCGTTGAATTGGGTTTATTTAACGATATTAAAGAAGTCGAAGCTGGTACAGCGCTCGAGCATCGCTGACTTTTTAGGTTAAACTCCGGCGTATCGGTTGCTGTTCTGGCTTTGGAAATGTCTATTCTCATGTGATCTTCGCTCAGTTCATGTTCGTTTGTGTGTGATTCCTCTGAACATCTTCGACGGCGTTTCTAATAACAACAATTAACAAAGAATTATTCTCGCTGCCAAAATTTCAACGTTTGTAAAATGTCGTCGATTTGCTCGCCCATCGGGTCCGTTGAAGTGGGCCACGGTTTATCAAAATCGAGAATTTTTATTTTCGGCGGCAAGCAAACCTACGCCCAATTTAGTTAACAATAAGATTAATTAAACTAACATACGGACGAATCCGGTCAACGGTTTTATGTTCGAGTTGAAATAATTGATTGTTAATTGTTGTTACTCCGTATACTTACGTAACGCCTGCCTATTAACGAAATTTTCAAATAAACGTTAAAACTGTACCAACATTCATACTTCATCCTCCCTTCATTGGTCTTCGTCACTGTTTCCCGCAAAAAGATAAATCATCGAAAACTTTCCTCATTTATTCCAATTAACGACGTTAACAGTTTGTACGGTCAAGTAAATAAAAATTTTTCGCATTCTGCCTGTAAATTAAGCTGATAGTCGTTTCCGCGCCACCAAGGCGTTTCTCTTAAAGTTTTTCCATTTTTACGAAACTTTCTAATTGATATTTTTTCAATTTCTACAAAGATTAATGTGATTCGAGTATCGCGTTATTCTCGCTTTTTTTTTTGTTTTCGTCCAATCATCGAGTCTTCGGTAATTTGCTTTTACGCTGAAATATGAACTGTTTTGGTATATAAAATGGCTCGAAATGGAATGAATTTTTTCATCGAAGCCTGATGAATGATGTGTTAACGAGAAAGCATGAAATTCAGGAAATCTGTAGTATTTTTAAACGTCTCTCCATTTTAGTCGAAATTGTTCATATCATAACGCCTTCGTGATTCGTATCGATAAATTAATCATCATTTCAGTAGTATAAGTTGCATATATGTAGATTATTCAGGAGTAAAAAATTGAAAGAAAACTTTTTCACAAGACCCCTACAAAGCATGCTAAGCAACTTTACCCACATTGTTATCTAATAAGTTGCCTATATGACAAGATTCCAGGAGCAATGCATTAATGTTTACTTCACCGCCTTCAAAAAATTCACATAGGCAAATGCTTAGCTCTCAATCAATATAAATGCCATAAACGTAACTTTTTAGGGACGAAATTCTATATTCGAAAATATTGCTCGTAAAAGATGGTAATGCAATAAATGAATGGAAGGAATTAGAGCTCAAAACATGGTAATAGGGCGAATAGCAGCATGTAGTATTAAAGTTGATAAATTTTTCATGTAACTGTTGCTTTTCGCATTTACATCTTACATGATGATGCTATTTGTATGCATTTTAAATTTATGCGTATGTAGATACAGTTGAACAAATGGAAACATTTGAGTACCTTTGACAATGCCACTACTGCGCATTTATTTTACTGGGTTTTTCACCGATTCACCGACAATACCATTTTGCTGTTAGTTTGCATTTCTTTCTTTCTTTTTTTTTTTTTTTTTTAACAAGGTAAGGTAGCCTAATATGGACCAATTCCTAGTGTGGAGCACCTGCAAATAGTGCTTGTTAATGATTCAATCTACTAGGAAGAAAATTCGAAGGTGCAGGTAGAAAGCGACTTCGAAGTACTATTTTGTGCTCCCAACGGTAGGTACCTCGTAGATGTAGGTACTTGAAGAGCCTCTATAAGGGGCTTAGAGGTGAAATAGATAGTATGAGGCTTTTGTTATTATTTTATGTAAAAACAATACCATTTTGCTGTTAGTTTGCATTTCTTTCTTTCTTTTTTTTTTTTTTTTTTAACAAGGTGGTAAGGTAGCCTAATATGGACCAATTCCTAGTGTGGAGCACCTGCAAATAGTGCTTGTTAATGATTCAATCTACTAGGAAGAAAATTCGAAGGTGCAGGTAGAAAGCGACTTCGAAGTACTATTTTGTGCTCCCAACGGTAGGTACCTCGTAGATGTAGGTACTTGAAGAGCCTCTATAAGGGGCTTAGAGGTGAAATAGATAGTATGAGGCTTTTGTTATTATTTTATGTAAAAATTTTAGTTTACAATACTTATTTTTAAAATAAAAGTATTATTATCAATAGTAGTGGAAAGTTCAATTTCATTTGTACTAGGAATTCTATGATGTTATTTGCAGATTATACATATGTTAAATTGACTTAGGGTTCTTGACTATTTGGATAGAATTTAGCCGAAGATATCGAAATTTAAGGCATTTTAGGAAGATATGGTTAATGGCGAATATTACAGGATGGACATTTAAGAGGTGGCTGTTTGAAAAGTAAATGACCTTGTGTAAGAACAGAGTGACCAGTGCTGACTCGAGGTAGAATTACCTGATTTTTTCTTAAAATAGTCCAAGTGTAAGTTTTTGGGAAAGACGAACGGAGCTAGCTTAAAAATTGATCGATTACAAAACTTTGCAATGGTGCCATTCTGTTACTCTATCGAGTCAGCATTCATTTTTTCGCGATATGAGTGCCAGGTATTCGACATATTCTTATTACTAATTGATGATTTCAGTTCGTTGTGGAGTTAAAAAAGCTCCCTAGAAAATTGAATTAGCGATTCGATGTATTATTTAAAAAGAACCTGGGTTTATATTCGAGGCACAGAGTAGAGTGGCGAGATCCAGAATTAGCCCTGAGACAAGAATAATTTTCAGTTCGTTCTTTTCTACCATTTTTCAAATTCGATTAAAATTTGAAAATAATTCAATGAAAAAAATTCCAATTAGAGTGGTGAAAAATTTTTAAATCTTAAAATGTGGATCTCTGATCCCTTTTAGGTGTAGTCGGGTTAGAGAGTCTTCCCGGCCCTTCTCTCTCCCCATCCCTTCGGAAGAGTGAGCATGGGTTGCACACGCTTTGTATAACATTTGTAACGCTTGACATGAAGAATGTTGGAATAAAAAACATACTTGATTTACTCGCTCAAACTCTAAATTGGTTGTTTAAATTAGTAACTATTTATTTGGTATATTTGTCGTTTTTATTTTAAAATGAATTTGCAGGTGGCCACACTGAAAGCCCAAAAAATATTTTCTTTGAAATGTACTATCCATGGTAGGAAATGGTAAAATTAAATTTTTTTTGTTTGTTTCCTGTTGGATTTGTGGTAATAAATACATGATTTGATATCATTTACAGAATCATCGGGGTATCCTAAGATTGTTCTAAAGCCCAAAATATAAAAATAAGTCGTATTAGGTTACCTTACCTTACCGTTGACCACCATATTATTGAAAAAAAAATAATAATGATAATAAAAAAAATATTTAAAAATTATGACGCCTGGGTACGTGAAGTAAAATTTTTAAAGTCATTTTTACTAAATAAAAAAAATAAAAAAAAACACGAACAAACAAATAAACTAATAAATAAATAAATAAATTGATACAGGAAAAAATAGTCATATTCGGACGGCGGAAGCTATTTCGCAAAGGCATAGCACAGGTCTTCTCTACCAGAAGTGATTTGAGCTCAAGCTCTTATTGTGGGAGACCACTATGCAAAAATTTACAAATAAATTGAAACTAAAATTCAATCAAAAAAATTGTTAAATATCTTGATAGTCGTATAGAATCGTCTCGAAATCGTATCTTGTATTCTTATCAACTCTAACTCTCTCCATAATATTACGCAATGGGCAAAAGTAACAACGAGAAAAAAATTAATTTAAAATCTCGTTAGCAATAAGTACTACTTACGCGTTAATTATTCCAAAAAATAAAAAGTAATAATTCGATAACAATTGAAAAAATAAGGTATTTATTATCATAAGAGTAAAAAATCTGAAATAATATACTTCATAAAAGATGCACGCGGCTTCACTAAAAACCAGGTCGATCGGCGGAGAGGAATAAAATCGATTCGAAATCACCACCGTCGTAACGAAATTCTACTTGCGTAATTTAGCGGAGCGAAATAACAGGCTGGCGTTGAAAATGGGGCGAGAAAATGTGTGCCTGGAAAATGGAAAATATTCGAGCGAACGGTATACGCTAGCTCGCCTAAAACTAGGCTACACCATTAAACAAGATTTGGCAACGAAAACAAACGCTTCTGTTTGGCGAAATTTAACGAACATTTCGCTGCTCCGGTTTTTATTGAAGGCCGCATGTAAGTCTACAGAATTTGTTTTTTGGTATCAGAGCAAAATAAGAGTAACAAATGAATATTACGCGCTGGCGTAACGACTACAAATTAACGATAAAAGATTTACAACGATGCTAATTGATCGTTATTGAATATCTCTAGAGGATACGCGACATTATGAGGTCTACAATTCGAGAAATTCGTCCACCGTTCGGTCATTCTCAATGGCGACATACCTGATAACGTTGTCCTCCGCAGCATCGAGCGTAGCAAGCTCTAAACACACCAACGCGAGTCAGTCCCGAGTGAGTTGGACTAATTAACGGAGACGGCGACCCTGGTCGTTTAGGTTGGCCGTTGTACGGCGTTTCTAATTCTACGAATTCTCGATCCTGTAACATAGAAAAAGGATACGTAATCGCGCGATTACAAGTGAAAATTGACATCACTTCTACACTTAGTCAACACGTGATGGTTCAGGAGCTGACTTGTGTCCCATCGACATTTAGAGCGAGAGAAAATTTCATTTTCGGATATTGTAGGGAATCCCTCCCTGAGTATACAAAAACCATGCTGTCGCCAATTATGAGTTCCTCTTTTTTTGGAGGTGGAGTCGAGGAGGTGGCATTTTTTTCTATAGAAATTACACGATTTCTTATGCTAGAGGAGGGATTCTCTACACATGCGAAACTCAAATTTTCTTCGCTTTCTAAATATCGATGGTACTTTCGTCAACTCCTGAACTACGTGTAAAATAAAAAATGACTAACGGTAGTTTTCTCGAGGCATCGCAGCAGATGATGGTGCTGTAACTCGAATATATCTTCGTCTCGATAATTATCGTCTAATTCTAAACCGGATTCTTGAGCTGCTAATCTCGCCTCAGCTGCTTTCTTCTTGCTAACGAATGCTGCGCCGGCTCCAGCTTTCGCTATCCTGATTCGCGCCAGTCTAGCTTTCTGTAAACATATGCGAGAAAATACGCTCGTGAAATTTCTGCATTCGACCATTCATTATTTAAAGGGTGAAAAGAAAAAATCTGCATCGAAAAACCACGCGTCGTTATCTACGCCCGTTATAAATGGCGCGAATGCGACTCCGTTGTACCAAACGAAAATCAACGTCTCGACAAATGTTCCTTTAAAATTGCACAATTACGTGATGCTCGTAAAACACGCCAAATGGGTAGCAAAAAATTTTTAATTTGCGTCCAACACGAGAATTATTACGTATCCAACTGTTTCCTTTTTTTCCGCTTGCGAAAAATATCCGCAGGAAATATGCTTCGTATCCTTGCGCGTATATTCAAAAATGCAAAACCTTTTTGCTACATTTGCGAGCATACTAAAGGCCAATCGATGGTCACGCGTTCGTATATCGAATTGCAAAATCCAAAACTTAGTCATAAGTGGTTTGTATAAGGTAAAAGGGCTAAACTAGGTAATTAAATCTAATTTTATTCGGTGAAATTCATTCATCGAGAACTGAGTTGGCTTTCTGCCCGTATACGCCGCCTAACAGATTATAATGTTCATTTGTGAGCTCTTTTGTTTTCTAAGTAACTTATGAACGCGAAAAAAATCTTGCACAAGTTGGTGGGAGAAAATGCGCGGAAAAAAGGTTTTCATTTTGGTTGATTTATTTTCAAAATTATCTGGCCAGGGATAACTATATTCGCGTCGAGTTGTCGCTACATCGTTTCAAGATTTTCCATAATTTTGCTGAAAAGGTTTTCATTTTGTACAGATGAAGTTGCAATGAATAGTTAAGTATATAAGCGTAGAATCAGGGATATTATCGTGGATCACGTTAGTTTTGATAAATTTTAGACCGTCTTCGTGAATTACAACGAATATGATGAGAACTCACTTTTATATTTTATTGTAGTAATTTCGATAATAATGATTCATTTATCATAACTTACGTTAATTACCATAATTTTGGTAAATTACGCCAATGATAACAGGTATTTCAATAATAAACACGGAATTCGACAAAAAATCTTCAAAAAACACGAAATTTTTTCTATTAGATTTTTGTATAAAATTAAAAGCGGTTCAAACTCCTAAATTTAAACAAAAATTGTCGGTTAAAATTTTTTTCAGCCTTTAGACAACAAAATCTGACTTCAAAAGGTTAAATTTTTTTTAATTGCCCAAGAATTCGTTTTTCTGTTTCAATTCCAAAATTTTTAGAACGTTGATTTTGTTTTCGGGTGGCCTGAAAATTGATTTGGTGAGCTGCAGTTGCATTTATTTTGAATTTAAGTATGAATTTTTATTTATTAATACAAAGAAAGTACGAATTTTCATTTTTTCATTTCAGTAGGTAGCATGAATTACCATAATTACGGCAAATTACAGTACTTTGATGAATTATAGCATCTAGTTGTAGCAAACTACAGTAATTATGGTAAATTACAGTAATTACTATAACTTATGATGATTACGATGAATTACAGTGATTATATCAAATTGTAGCAATTATTGTAAATTATAGTAACTATAGTAACTTAAAAAAATTATGGTCACTCGCAGTAATTACAGTAACATGCAGTAATTACTATGACTTATGATAATTATGATAAATTATTGTAATTATGGTAAAGTACTGTGATTACGGTAAATTATGGTAATTACGGTATATTACAGTAATTACTGTATGTTACCGTAATTACTGTAATTTACTGTAATTACTGTAATTTACCGTAATTACTGTAATTTACCGTAATTACTATAATTTACTGTAATTACTGTAATATACCGTAATTACCTGTAATATACCGTAATTACAGTAACTTTACCAAATAATTTAATTATCATAATTATCATAAGTCATAGTAATTACTGCATGTTACTGTAATTACTGCGAGTTACCATAATCCGTAATTATTGTAATTATGGTAAATTACAGTAATTACGGTATATTACAGTAATTAAGGTAAATTACAGTAATTACAGTTCATCATAGTAATCACAGTAAATTACAGTAATTACGATATATGATGTTGATGATGCTAAAATATAATTACTATAAATTGTAGTAATTATTATAAATTACAATAAATAAAAAAATAAATAAATAGTGTCATTTGTATTCTACTGTAACTAAGGTAAACTGCTCTGATTTACCATGATTATGGTATACTAACTACACATCTGGTACAAAATGCTCTAGCAAAGATCACATTAAGACGTTATAGTATGTGTAATAAATTGCAGTTTTCGTAAAAAATGTCGGTAATTAATTATGGTAAATTAGATTACTGTTGGTAAATATTCTATTAATTTGTGATAATATTGTTAAGAGAAATTTCTGACAGCGTTGTTTTATTTTTGAAAATGATCTTAATTTGAGTATTTGATCGAATTTTTTCGAAATTTTTCACCTTGAAAAAAAGAATTAATCAAGTCGTTTGTGTTATATCTGTTCCAAGATGAAAGCATTTGCAATTTTAGACAAAAAAAAAAAAAAAAAACCGGATTTCTGGAAATAAATTACATTCATCTTCACAATTCACGTCGGTTCATTGCGATTTTGCGAAACACTCGCGTTGGTAAATTTCGCTTGTGCGCTGGTTGGAAAGAAAGTACACCGTTCCAGAAAAGCGCATATCTGTATTATCGTATGTTGCACTAACGAGATGCGCGAGAACTCGCAAGTTATGACGTAAATTAACGAAGTCGACGATGAATTTTGTTTAAAAAGGAAGGAGAAAAAAATCGATTTTTCCCTAAACGAACGTAGAGCGGCATAGTGACGACGAACGAATCGACGAAAAGGAAGCATGGAAAATGACTCGTTAAAGAAGACGAAATTCTATTTCCGTTATTCGACGATGTAACAAAACGAGGAGTTAATTTGGGCGCGTAGTCGAGAATTATAGAGCGAGTGCGAGAGCGAAACGGTGGCGAAAATTCGAACGTATCGTTTATGTGATTGCACTGTATGGACAAAATGAGCGTTCGTTATTCATTACGACCTAGTGTCTCGCTCTCCTTTCACGACTAGTGGAATGTCGAAAATCGACGAATTTTTGCGATGTCTCGCGTGGTCACTGGAACATCTTTTTCTATCATAAAATACATGAGGGCGTATCGAATAGTATGACCGTATTAGATAGGTGTCTGACGCGTCAACACGTGTATTAGATCGTTTATTTGATAAAAATGCCAACGTCAGGCGCAACTGGCGGAGGAAACGAATGAAGATTATTCGCTAAATCACAGCGACATCGATAAAAACGTAAGCAGCCATGCCGCATTGCAGCTGATTTTTTAATGGAACTATGCTGGGGCTTGCAGACAATGCTGTTCATCCTTTTATACCCACAGTCAGTACAGAAGTTGGAAACTTCTCCTTAGTCCCTTGAACATCATTTATAAAAGTGGATTCGAGACATAATCTTTGAAAAAATTTCTCAACTCTGAGCTCAATTCATGAAAAATTATAAGCTACACGAAAGAAAAATTGTTAAGTTTTGACTATACGTCGCAATCGGTGCTTGGAATTGTTGTAATATAAGAAAATTTACAGAATATACATGAACAATATTAAAGGATAGGCTCGCTTCAAAGATATAGCAGAAAGCGCACAATGCGAAGTATAATGAAAAATTTGTCAACGTAAAGAAAAAAAGTTTTATACTCATAAACGTTAGCTGGACACGAACGTTAAAAAAAAATTCGACGAAAATTGAGATGAAACCAACTCGAAAGCTTCATGCGAACTCATCGATGTGATAAAATTATCGTTATGAGTTCGTAGAAACGCTAGCACAGGAAAAGAAGCAAGATTTAATGCTGCGGGCATGTCGACGTCTTTTTCGCAGAAGACAAGAAATTTTTCACGTCATGAAATACCTAGCTTCACTCGAATGAAATTTTTTGTTAATTGTAATTGATAGAATTTCTTATTACGGGGACAGAACTGATATAGAGATTTCATCTGAAACGTGGTAGGAATTTATTAAAAAAATAGCTTTCACTCAATGAAATTAGCTCATATCTTAATCCATCGTCGGTCTGGCGTTCGATGGTTGGAATACTATATTCTGTCAAGGGGCACTTCATTCATCGTCATTGATTTGCTCCGCTTCGCCTCTCATCCAGAATAAGATGGACCTAATTTTAGCTTTTATCCAAAAGGAAAGAGGCAGATGTCCACTAATTATGAATAATCTCAAAAAGATGCAATGAGAATTTTAGCCTTCAAATTCAAATTTAAAACCCTCAAATCGAAGTAAAGTAAAATTTTCACAAGTTAAGAAAATACAAAAAATTGATTTTTGGAACATTTTGGATTTCTTAACACTCAAAATCTATACTTGGTGCCCTAAAGATTTGAAAAATATTTTAGCTGTCGATTTTTATAATTATTATTTTGAGGGGTAGATGATTTTTTTCTATTTTTATTATTATTGTTATTATTTTTATGTTTTTGAAAAAACACAAATTTATTGTATTTTGAGGAATTAATAATTAAGTATGAATAAGTAATTTAATTTCACAATTCATCACACTCATCCAACGACATCAAATTCAAATTCCGAATACTGTAAAGAATAAAAGCACCGAACCCTGGCTTCTCACCCCACCTAATGTAGATTATTCCTTGAAACAATTTCCAAAATCTAAATCCTCTACTGTCATCATCGAAACCCTTTTTCAAGAACTACTTTCGACCTATTCAATACATACAAAATGCTATACTGATGGATCGAAAGACTCATCGCGACATGCTAAATATGCATTCTCTATCGATGACACATCAACCAGTCACCAAATACATTCCTTCTTCTCAGTTTATACAGCAGAACTCCTAGCTAAGAGCCTCTAGACAACACACCTATTACTAAACAATTTGTTATTATTTCCGATCCAGCCAGTGCCCTTACAGCTATTGAAAACACATTTTCACAGCATCCCATAGTACAGCTCATTTCAGACCAAATATATAACCTCGCGAAGAAGAAAATCAGTATATCTTTCATATACGCCCCAAGCCACGTTGGCATTCCAGTAAATGAACTGGTCGATAACCTTGCAAAAAGGCAACAGTCTTATCCCCTCTCCTTATTTTCGCACCCCAAGACATAAAAAATTTCTTTCGTGACCTCTTAAAAAAATCATGTTCATCCTGGACCCAAATTCCATCCAAGCTTTCCTTCCATAAAAAATCAATAGATTCTTGGAAAACTCTGACTTCATTAAACAGACGAGAACAAGTAGTCATAACCAGAGTTCGAATAGGTCATACAAAAGTCACACATAGCCATCTCTTTTCAGGTATTCGTGAACCTCCTAACTGTCAGTTTTGCGTAAACTCCCCCATATCCATTGTACATTTACTCCATGAGTGCCCTTCCTTTCGAGATATTCGGTACTCCTTGAAAGTTCTTAACTGTCCTACCCCATTACTGACGATTTTTCGTACATCCTCACAGTCCTCACCTTCCTCAAAAGAAGCAACCTTTTCCACCTCATCTGAACTAACTTTCCCGTGAGAGTGGCGTAAAAACCGTAGTAGTTATAGACGCCACTATGACAAATTATTAAAAAAAAAAAACGAAATTAAAAAAAAAATCGAATCCAAATTCAAATTTGAACCCCTTAAAAATTGAAGTAAAGTAAAAATTTTCACAAATAAAGAAAATATAAAAAATAGATTCTTTTAAATATTTTGGATTTTATAACTCCCAAAATTTATACTTAGTCATCTGAAGATTTAAGAAATATTTCAGCTGGTAATTTTTTTGATTTTCAGGGGTACTAATTTTTTAATTTCTTCATTTTTATCATAATTATTATTTATCACTATCATTATTATTATTTTTTGAAAAAACATCAGTTTAGTATATTTTAATAAATTAATAATGATAAATAAGTGATTTAAACCCTTTGAATTCAAGTTGAAGGAGTGTAAATAAGGATTGTTTGCTGGATCATTTACTTCCAAATTTTGTAGCTGAGAGGTTGTTGTGGGTAATAGTCACATTTAGAAAAATACCCTCATTCTCCACAGAAGGGGGCTTGCAACTTAAAAACGTTTTTGGAACCATTATTCAAGAATTATCTCCATTTTAAACACCTTAATTTGGTTAGTTAAGAACCAAAATATTAAGTAAACAAGAATATTTTGATGATCGACCATTTTGAGGGAATGATAGGGTGTTTTTCATTTTTGAAAAATTTGGATGTGGGTATTTCAAATGTTCGCGTTTCAAACCATTTGTCGTATAATCATCTTACAAATACTCAACTTTTTGGTATGTATATTTTTCTCTTCACGCGTTGCTCAAAACTTGATGAGAGACTCTTCTTAGAAATGCAACAAAACTACTTTTTTGTTTTTTCGAAAAAATTAAAAATGGCGGATCATTCAAATTTTGAGGGAGACCGAAGAAGGGGCAAATAGCTCATATTTTTCGTTTTTGATCTCATATGAAAGAGTGAGTCACGGACACCAACATATCCAAATTGGAGTGAAGTTTTGAGTCATGAAATTTCTTGAATTTTCCATATCTCCTCACCAAATCAACATAAAAAAGTCAAACTTCGTGTGTCGCTTACTCGATGACAGAGTATGACCTTTGTAATTTGGGTCAAAATGAATTTAAAATGGCGGATCTTAACAATGTCAACATAATTTGAGGAGCCTCAAGTTGCTAAACTTTGAAAAATTCGAATTCATATTATGATTATTGCATTCTAAGAAATACTACATTTGTTCTATGTTCAACTTCATAAGTGGTTTTGGAAGGTATAGGGTTGGGTGTTTCAGACTTTGTATTGCATGGCCTGTAGACATAAAGAGGTTGCAATGTTATTTGTAAATCTGAACAAGCCCCAGTTAAAAACTCAGCTCCAGTAAGCAGCATGGCTGTTGACATTTTTTACTCTTCCTTGCAAAAATCGATTGCTAAAAAATTATACCCCCCTCCCTCTAAAATAACGAATCACAGCTGAAATTCTGGTAACGACGTTATGCAATAGCAGTATGGCATCCGATTGTCGAGACCAGTTGGAACCCTTGTCAGAGTTAAGTCCTTCACAAGATTATTGTGTTAAAAGTGCAAGTGTTTTGATGAAGGTATTTAAAATATTTTTAATTTTTGTGATTTATGAGGGGATAGGAGCGCAGATTCTTTTTTATATCATCTGATGTAAGAAATATGAATGTAGTGTTAAATTACCTACGCGAAGCAATTAGAAATTCAATTGACATTTTAAGACGATTTTTTAACGTTGTATTCTAACTCGAATAAACATTTTGAGAGATAATAATTTTCGCCATAAAATTGGCGACATTTCAACGTTAAATACGTCAAACAAATTTTTCCGTGTAATTGCATAGTTTTTTGGCGTTTTACGGATCGCATCAGAAGATCATTTCAAATTGACGTATTGAACGGTGACTAATGGGCTAGAGGTGGAAGGCGAAAGAGAATAACTTTTGAGTCGAATAACATTAGCTACTGGCTCGTGCAGATACCTGCGCCATTATAAATATCGTAAACGGATTAACCTTGCGAAAACGATCGCTTTTATAGTCGTGGAAATGGAAGCGTGTCCTCTTGAGCTTTCATGTATAGCTCGTATCTCGTGCATAAAAATTTTCTTTCTTTCGGCGTCTTCATAAAACGGCGAAATTTTTACGACCATTAAACCCATCGACCGAAAAGTAACCGCAGAATGATGTGTTAGGAATAACGCTCGAGTGAAGATGGAATTTATATTTTTCCAGTGATGCGCGAAGCTTGTGGGACGCGCACGTAATTACGAGGTATTACCCTTACGTATTCAAATTCGCGGCGTAGTTTTGATTAGAAACGGTAACATTTTCGTTTGATACAAAAAAACCACGCTGCTGGCGGCGGACCTTATAAAATATTGATCTTTCAGTATTTCCAGTTCAGTTAACTTACGTTAAAGTGAACTCTTTACATTCGTTTTCACTCGAACGAAGAAGCGAAATGGTTGTGTTCGTCGTCAGTGAACAATAAAGTAGATAAAAAGTGTGCCAATAAAAATTTTGACACTTCTATCGGCGAAATTTTCGCAGTCTATACGTACCCTTTGGGCTTTACGTTTATCGGCTCTTTGATTCTGGTGGTAAATGCGACTGAAATTCGATACGATAACTGGTACAGGTAACGCGATCACCAATACTCCGCTTAGAGAACACACGCCGCCGACTATTTTACCGGCTATTGTTTCAGGAACCATATCACCATACCTGAAAGCAAAAATAGGTTGTTGGTTATTTGTATTGGAAAACGCTTTTGGGAGATAAATCACGGCTGCGGAGGGGTATTTGGTGTTTCACATCCGCGGTATTGAGATACTGACCAGAAAGCTGTTCCATCCCATTACAAACGGTACCGCGAATATTTATGATGGCGGAAATAAATGATTTATGTCATTTCACGTCGCACACAGTGCTGCCCCGACATCAAGTACCTATACATTCACCGGTGTACCTTTGCGTCGAGATATTGCAGTATCGAAGTTACGTGGTTGCGTGTTTAAACGCTGTTTTCATGCTTTCCGGTAATTTGGATCGCGTATATGGATCCAACGGTGGGTATTTATTTTCAGCTCTTTCAATTTGGCTCGAAACATTCGAATATTGCCGCCGTTCGCCTTGTTAAACGATACCTCGAGTGTATTAAGATGCTATGTAAAAACGATTTCGTAATTCTTCACCAGACCATGCTCGTGAAACGCACCTATGGCATTCGCATTTAATATCAATTTCGTCGAAAGCCATGTCATATGATGGTGGCGCGCTAACGACCTCTGGAACGTTTTACCAATCGCTGACGAATTACGTCCTTGATAACGAATACGTATATGCAACTTTTCATACACGCGTGTATGAGTACTGCATTGTCTCTTTTTTGCCAAGAGTAAATTTTGATTAGTCAAAGTAAAAGGAAAGATTGCTCAATTATATGGAGAAGTTTCCCTCTCACAAATTACTTACTATAATGAAGATTTTTTTGCATGGAAATCAATCAAAATCAGGCAATGAATTCTGAGAAATACAACATGCGAGGATTTCAAAAGAAAATTTCATTCATTTTTGATAATTTTCAGAAAAATTATGATGATTTAAAGTATAGAGTAATTTTGGTAATTCATTCGCTTTCTGATTGGTTCTACGTCACTCATGTAACAACCAATCAGCAAGTCAGAATGTGGTAAATTATCTCGACTTATTCGTAAAATAAAAACATGAATCAGCTGATGATTCAGATCACAAACGCATTTCAGTCGTTCACTGAAAACTGAACTATATTATTTGGGAAGGTGGAAATGTAATTACCTAGATTCTATCATATTGAAGCTTAATGATTGATCGTTACGCGCATAAAGTATGATCAACCAGAAAGCGGATCAGTTAACATAATATAACTCTATACAAGTTAATGAAACCAACCAACTCTCTTGGATCTACAAGGATTTCAAGGTTAGAACTTAGTTTGGTGCTGATGACTCCCTTTCTTTTTTTAACCTTACTTTATATAATATTGCCGCACATAGAACGTCCTATCTGAATTTTCACTTTTTTTTTATTTTTGCGGAATATTGTTCCTGTACATTTTTCCCATCTCCTCAGCTAAGTTAGAATGTCCTATCTACAACAGAACCGTAGAAATACGGCTAATAATTTCATCCTATCTACCTTCTCACCCGGTTTTACTAGTTTAAAACGCCCTATTTTGCACTTATCTCAAAACTTTCAAGAATAGTATTTTTTAAGCCATTTTCTTAATCATTTAGTATCAATTGAAATGGCCACCCAATTTCCATTGTATTCAAAAGTATTGAATAGATTTCATTCGGGTTCGAATTATTTCATTTCATATCTATTTTAGATTCTCTGACTGTCAAGGAGCGGGATATTTTCTCGAAATTATCTGCAAGTTGATGAAGAAAAAATAAAAAATAAAATAAAAAACAAAATTCCTTGAGAAATTTTTGAAAGAAGTTGAGTAATTAGAAGCGAAATTGTGGTCATTCAACGCGAACAAAAAAATTCTGTTTTTGATCCTTGCTTTTCGATTTTACTCAAATTTTTTTCATAATTTAGTCTTGGCTTAATAGTTTAAAAATTATTGGATGATGAGAGGAGGGAGAGGAGGTCTTTCGATTTTTATAAACCGTGGTGACTTTGAGGATATGTAAAAACAAACTTATTTCACTTCGAGATTAATGATTTTTACAGTTGAGTAATGGATACATAGAAGATGGTAACGGACCGATATAATACACAAAATATGATAAGTTTAAATTTCATAGCTCAGAACACGTTATTGGACTACAAATAATGATATAATTAAATACTTTCATCTGTTGGCGTGCAAAGAGTGAACATCAAAAGATTTAGAGAGGTGAGAAAAGTTGTCAAAGGACACCAGTATTATGCTCAAAAACATTTCAACTTCTCGATCAATATTTACTATTCTCACAGTGGGCTCAAAGTTTCAAAAAATTAGGGAAATCTCAAAAATGTTCAAAAAATATTTTTTTGAGGTAGAATACTAGTATTTCATCACCTTTATCCTGAAAAAAGGAGGTAATATAATGATATAATTTTTTACGATATTCAGAGGTCACAAAAATATATTTAAATTTTGCTATACATGTATAAGTCAAATTTTATGATTCCTCGCATTATCATGTTATGGTCATTTGGAAGCTCTGAATTTAATGATAAACTTATTTTCCATCCCGACCATTTTGAAACCCATTAGCCACTCTCTCTCTTCTATTCTTTGAAATTTTTTCATTTTTGTGTGCCAATTTTTGATTCTATATTGTTCTTTTTTTCTCATTTTTAAACTTTATAATCCCAAAACATTTTCAAAAAGTCGTCCAAACGTAAAAATTTATAAAAAAAATTGGAAAATACATATTTTCAAAATTTTATGAAATAGACTGCCGCTCAGGTGAAAAGCTCGGTTAGTATTGAAAGTCCAAATTTTATTGAAAAGGCTTGCCTGTGTAAGGAATATTATGTGAATACTCGTAGGAAGACTAGCAACCTTGTTTCTTGAGAATTTCATTTTTACAAATTTTGAATTTTTGCATTCATATTTTTCATTTTAAAACTTCAAAATTTAACTTTTTTATTAAATCCACATCTAGCAAAAATCCATCGTCAAAAATCTGTTTTCTCAATATTTTTTCAATGATTTCCATTTTTTTGAAATTTTTTATATTCATTGACACTTTTCTTTCAATTTTAAATTCTCTTCGGTAATATGTGTTTGAACAATATTTTCCCATTTTTGAAATTTTTCATGTTCTGAGACATTTTTCTTTCACATTTAAAATTTTTTTACCCATTTTTGGCCTGATTTATTTGTTTATGAAATCTCCATACATTTTCAAATACTTTAAGATTTGCTACAAAAATTCAGAATAAACATTTTTTTCTATTAATTTTTTTAGTGTGTCTTTATTTTCCCATTTTTGAAATATTTCATGTTCTAAAGCATTTTTCTTTCATTTCTAGCCTCTTTTGCTTGTTTCTCCTTCCCCTCACACTTGTTATTCAATGCTTTAGAATCTCTGAACCTTTTCAAAATCCGCACTGATAATTTTTTCAATATTTTTCCATATTTAAATTTTGTGGCTCATTTATTTCATTTTTAGAATTTTTGCACTCATGTTTGGTCATGATTTATTTGTTTAGGAAACCTCCAAATATTTTCAAAAACTCTAAATGCAACAAAAATTCAGACTGAAAATTTTTTCATTTCGTTTTTTTAGTATTTTATAATTTTTGTGATTTTTTGGAATTCTCGGGCATTTCTCTTTTTTTTTCTTTCAATTTTGCGATATCTTGAAATTTTTTTTTGAGTTCTTGAGCTTTTTTTTGCATGTTTTTTTTTTCATCTCATTTAAAATATTAAAATGTTTTGTACGTTCAATCTCAGCAATAATTCTTTAGAACAATGGCGAAATAATTTATTCATTTTTTGACATTTTTCAAATTTGCAGACTTTTTTTCAGCAATAATTTTTCCTATTTTTACTTACTTATCATCATTTACATGCCATGTACAAAGGTCAGAGGCACGGAAGAGCTAAGTTAGATCTGGGAGAAGAGATGAGACTGTTTGCGGAAGAGGAAGAGCTGGGCTATTGTCTCTTCGCCATCTTGGTGGAGGTTAATGAGAGAGCTGGGGAGTGAAAGTGCGCGGCGAATATTGTAAAATTTTGAATATTCTACGAGGATTTTTAAAATTTTTTTTTCTTTCTTTACTGAATATTTTCAAATCACACTCATTGCAGCCCATTTATTTTATTGTTTCTGTGACTCAGTTTAACATGACTTATACCGCTTGAAAAATGAAATAAACATTTTATCGCCTCTTAAACTCTCGAAACAGGCAATTAATCGCGCATCGATGCGAATAAAGTTGCATAAGACGTATGTTATAGGCAGCACCGAATATCGATCACCTTCAGAACACGCTGTAGCATGGTGAAAAAGAATATCGCGTTTTTTCATTTTTTTACGAGGTTTGCCGCGGGAAAACTGTGGAAATCGCAAATTTCGCATTATATCTCCCTCTCCTTTAATTGCGATAAAAAAGGAGGATAAATTCGCGCTCGGTGCGAAGTTGCGCGCCATTATAGAACGATAAAAAACGACGACGGTTGCGTTCGAGCGAATCTTAGCGAGGAAATCTTTCGTATATTTGGCCGTCGATATAGTCTGGTATTAATCCGCTTTCGGCGTATTTTACGAAATTACCGAGCGTAGTAAGTGTCGATGAATGTAACATCGTAAGGGCGGTTGTAAAAGCGCGCCGAAATCTGTGGAGTCGGGTGAAATTTCAATTTCTTTAAGAGGGCGCATTTGAGCATCACATATAGGCTCATCGATGGGGGGTGCGAAAGATGGTATAAATTTGTCGAATTGGATTTTACGAGGAAAAGCGTGGTTTTCGAATGGAAAGATTTTCCAAACTTAAACTCCCCATCGATGGTATTATTTTCGAATTTTCAAATCTAATTAAACGCGTTCGCTCGGTAATATCGAATTACCAGAGATAATTGATAGAATTCAGCTTTCTCGTGTTTCTACTGGTGTACCGTCTGAAGGACACTGGAAGTTTTTGTACGAGTAGATACACCTGTAATAGATACTCGGTTAGTAATTGGATGGGGAATGGAAGAAATGTCGCTGATTTGGGACGGCGTGGCGGAATGTTGCGGCCGCATATCGATAATTAAAATTCGACGCTTTCTGGGGCTTTTTCGCTTCGACGGCGACGTTTCAGCTGAAACGTCTTAAAATAACGTTCGCCAAGATTGAAATATTTACTAACGAGTTTATTGTACGTTTAAGTCATCAATCTACGTCTTATTCATTTTGTTTACTTGACTTATTCGATACTCGCGGATCTCATTTCAATCGCGTGCAACTTTCGGTGCGGCGTTTTTTCCCTCTCGCTTCGGCAACCTCTCATCGTTTATTTTTCCCATACTACGTCGTTAAATTGACTCTCGCGTCGTTGAAATTTTGTCAGCTGAATAATGATAGAACGAAATGCCTCCGCGAGTCGAGGGCTGATAAAAATACAAACGCTTCGAAATCAGGCCATCGCGATGGAAATACAATATGAAACGATAACTTGTGTAAAACACCGGTAAAGTAATCTTCGATAATTTGTCCTCACAAGAGACAGTTTCTCGTATATGCTTTTCGTATTCGAGTTGGCATCGCGTCGAATAGAATTTGAAAAGCTTTTTTTATTTGTACTTCGCTTTTTTTGTCTTACACCGTACGATTCGCTAACCGACTTCGGCGTCGAAAGAATATTTAAATTATTCGCTATACGAAATACGAACTATACCCGACGGGAAAACTGCATGAAAAACAAAAAGATTCACTTTAAAAGTTTTCCACCCTTTTTAAACCATCGCTAACCTTACGCTAACGGGGTTTTAGCTATTTTTCAAAGTCTTTTCCTTATGTTTAGTTTTTATGATTATTTTTCTTTCGAAATTATGAAAATGGAAAAATAAAAAAACGATTTTTCGGAGTAATTTGAAATTCGAAAAATTTTTTTACCTTTGCGGTACTTCTAAAGAGCAGTCTATTAAACCAAAAATAATTTGGTGCTTACGACATACCATACTTCGGCCTACAGCCGAGATGCGTTTTTCCATGAATTCGTGTGTGGACCCGAAATGTCGCCAATTTGGGAGTCAGCCAGTTCGATCGAAATGTGCGACCGATGACATTTCGTATATTCAGCACGTACCGGCACGAGGCGGCGAAATGCTTTTTCCATTAATTTAATAATCGTTCGCTAATTGAAACGTTCCAATTGACGTATAATTCGCGTTTATGGCTTCGCCAATAGCGTGCTAGCGTTTCCTTTCGCGGTGATTTTTTTTATTATCATAATTTTTGGGAAATTGCCTAGCCGGTGTTTGGAGGGAGAGCAATGAGAGAATAGATTGTATTAATTTTTTTTCGGTGACTAGAAAGTTTGAGATTTTTAAATGTATATTAAAAGATAGTAAATTTATAGACGATGGAGTGGTAATAAGTTATTTTACGAATAAATTTTAAATTCATTGATTTTTTTAATCAAGCTCAAATGAATGAAAAAAAATTATTTTTAGCATTGGTTTTTCTAAATTTATTTTTTCAACACAAAATGAAAAAAAAGGTTACAAATGTTAATGTTTTGATTTTTGATAAATAAATTCAGCAGGTATTGCAATTAACGATCAATTTGTCCCAGCAAAAGAAACTTATCAATTCTACAAGAAAAATCGTTATCTCCAATATGCACCCAAGCGTTCCAGACTCCATAATCTTTGAGCTTCTACAAAACAACAATCTCAAACTAGCCTCCTGCATCAAAACCCTCCATGTGAGACTAGATGAATCTGACGTATTCAAGCATGTATAAGCACCTTCCGACATTCTGTCTATACAGGGGCGTAACGAGGACATTCTTCAGGGGGGGGGAGAAAACTAAAAATTGCCAACTAATACCATGAAATTTTCCCAACTGTTGACCTTTTTTTTTTTTTTTTTTTTAGTCTTCAAAAATTTTGAAATTGTTGTAATAATACTGCTACGCTAAAACTCCAAATTTACCAACTTTTCCAAAAGCCAAGGGGGCTACGTCCCTAGTTGTGTGCTATACATGATATAAGTTGGCATCAGTTCGAATTTATTCGAGTTCTTATTTTCCCAAAAGAAATTCCAAGTTCCCAGTTTCAACGTTGAACAATTATAAATTTCCCAACTTTTCAAAACACCTGGGGGAAGCTCCCCCCATCCCCCCTTTAGTTACGCCCCTGTGTCTATATATATGACGATGAAAACTTCAAAATGCTGGACTTCATACGAACCACCTACGAAGGAAAAGTTTTCCATATCTTCCTTACTGATGACAGCCTTCGCTGCTATCTATGTAAGTAAAACAACTGCCAATGTAGTGAGGACTGTAGAGAACTCGATGAAGATCAAGAAACTCAAACAAACCGAATCAAAATGAAATCCTACGCATATTCAACCTCAAGATACCGCTCAAAATGGAATATCCCTAAAAAGATCCCTATCATCCGCAAGCTCTGTCATTATACGTTTCCTTTGAAAAAAACAACTAATGTGTGACTCCGGACCCAAATATTTCCATATTTACATCGCAAATCCAATGTAATACTGCTCTGCCAAGTAAAGTTGCGTCTCCTCTTCTAAATAAAAATAAAAAATTAAGACTTCATATACCCTCCTCCTTATCCGCAAAAATAATCGACAATGACCCCTCAAATAAACCCTCAAATAAAAAATGGTGATTCATAATTATTCAATTTTTTTCTTACTCTATGCTTCTTTTTTTTCTTTTTTTTTTGTAATTCAGTATTTTTCGAAGTAAATGTTCGAGTTAATTACTACTACGAAACTTGAAAAATTAATTAGCAAGATAATAATATCATCATGATATCAAGTATTCAAAACCCAAATACGCAATAAACTTCTACCAAGATTTGGTGAAGAAAAGGGAGTTCAAGTTGAATATATATTTTGTAATTATAAAAAGCTGTAAAATTTTATTTTTTTTATTTTCAATAGAAAAATGAATGACGATAACGTATAAATTTTAAAAAATTTCTAAATCTATTTTTTTAATCAGATTATTTTCTAAATTTTGCAAAGTAAATTTTGTAACCATTGCTTGAACAAAATTCTAAAAATTTATTATTATTTTGAAAAAATGAAGTATATCATTTAAAGATTTTTCCTTCATAATTATGAATACTATGTGCATTGTGTAGTGTGCAGTAGCCAGTAGAATCAACTAACAAAAAATCGAATTGGTTTAGTTCCAGTCTAATGTGCTATAACATTGGCTAGAAATGCAATGAAGAGAAAGTTTCGATAAGAGGGTAGAGATCAAAGAGGACTATGAAAAGATCAGTAGCCCTTGAGTATAGTTTAGATTCAACCGAATTTTATCTATACTATGGCTAAGAAAACAGGTTATTTTTTTGATGACATTATTCTTGATTTTTCTCGAAAAATCAAATTCATGAATATTGAAACGAAAATTAACATAATTATTTTCAAATTCAGGGGAGACAGGGGTAATATAAACTAGCCTATTTTGTGGCGTAATTATGGAGAGGAGGTTGGACTTAGGAAGTTCGAAGATATCTCAAAATGTTCAAATATACTTTTCCTATCACTGACAAAAATTTAAAAAAAATCGAAAAATATTAACTCGCCCTCCCCACAATTTGAGTTCTTTCAAGAAATGCCAAATGTTAATACTGCCTCGTGTGTTGGGGAATATTAGTCATTGAAAAAATATTAACCAACTGTAAAAAAATGCAGAAAAATGAAGTAATTTCTTGTTCAATTTTGACACTGAATAAAGGCTTACGTCCCAAGGGTACAATATCAGTTAAATTTTGCTCATAACGAAATCGCAAAGAAGAGTATGCAATTTCATACTTCTTCGCAACTTGATGCACTAACATACTTGCAACAAAAATGAGTAAAATAACGTAATATTGGAAATTTTCTGGCCAGTATATCATCCATTGAAACTAATTTACTTTCTCTCATGTCTTTGAATGGTTTCTGATACGTATCTTCATCGTGCTTCTTTCGTACTCCTTTCGAAACATAGGAACGAACCATTTTCATCTATTGGTTAATACAGTGGCGTATTTAGGGGGTCTAGGGGGTCTGGACCTCCCTTAGCAACTTCAATTTTTTTTTCAATTTTCTTATTATTTTATTATTATTATTATTATTATTATTTGAAGACCATATCTGATAACTTTGAAAATACACCTGAGTATTTCTCCATTGCGCGGTAAAACGAGGCGACAGCGGTGTCTTTTCTCTCCGGTACTTTTTCATTTCTTCTTTTTTCCTTCTTCATTCGCTCCTTTCCTCTATTTTGATTGTTGCATGTATAACTTGTTTTTGTTTTTTTTTTAATACCAAATTTTGTGGTTTTTATTTTTCAGTACCAATACAACATTTTTGTTTGTTGTTGTTGTTGTTGTTACCAATTTTTTGTTATTTTTAATACCTATACCAATAAGCATGAATTCCCCAAAACTTTTGAATCACGAAATTATTCATTAAAAAAATTCTAGAATTTTGTGTATCACACTTTTACTTCTGCTTTTTGAAATTTTGGAAAAAGGATCTTCGGCTATTTTAGAAAAAAAATTCGTCAAAATCGTACGATAATTTTTTTCCTCAGATGTTAGGATTTCAGTGGTGGGAAATAGCTATGAAATTTGCAAAAATCGTTTTTTCCATTTCTACATTAGACTTTTTGACTGACTTTTTTTATGTAGGCATAATCAGTAGGTATGATTAAACTGAACCATGCTAGCTACCATAGGAGCTGAGGACTACACATGGTTAATATTCCCCAATTGTTAATATCACCCTAGTCTCCCCTAGACATAAAAATTGAAAATAAATCATGCATGCATTTTCATAATTTCCTAGAGAAAATATGGAAAGAAAATATTTTTTCACTTTTATTTCTGCTTCTTTTTTTGTCTTGCTATTTCTTCTCTTTTATCCCAAAAGAATCATTTTGTTTCTTTACCTTATTTTATGATTTGTGGTTTTCAAAATAATAGTGATTTTGGAATTCTTTCTAATACCGCATCGATAGGTGTTTATTTACAATCACGATTGATGTCACTTTCAGTGATGTGAATAGAGAGCAAAGGGCGACAGAGAAGGGAAGAAAAACTAAAATAAAACATGATGGTAAATATAAAGCGATTTTCGATATTCCACTACACTATTAATAGGAAGAGGTCGCGATAGTCGAGTATATAACTAAAATTCACCAATGGAACCTCGCCTTTTCGGTACGTGATTTGAAATTATAATTAATAATCAACATAATAACGACTACTCGGTAGGCAAATTACGAAAGAGCGTAGATATTTACTCGGTAAATTATTTGTACGTGCTTAAACGTTAGGCAGTTTTGAAACAAATGAGTCTACGATTATTGGTAAATTTTTCTACTCGTACGTTTGTAACGATTTGAAAGCTTCAGGTCCGTGTGTAGGATTTTTCTATAGGGGAGAGAGGGGATTCATCGTCTAGAAATAGGTATGTTTACTTATAAAAAAAAAAAAATACTATTTATTTGGTAAATCATAATTATTACACATGAAAATTACCATCATAAGAAAGTAGGACGTATCTGTAGTTCTCTGCCTATCTTTACTGGATTAGAATACAAAAAAAAATTAAAGTTGTTAAACTATATAATTGAATAAATTTTGTGAAATCATTCTAGGTATTTGTAAATATAGGCAATTTTATCAAAATACAGTAAATACATATTACCAAAAAATGAGGAATCACCAGATCACTAGGACGAGATTTTTTGGTAAAAAATTTGCGAATGTACATTATAAAAATTAAAAATGACAAATTTTACATTTTATGTAAAAAAGAAACGGAATCTTTCATGTCCAACAAAACGCGAAGAATCGTCAAGTTGAAGTATTCTGTTCGCTTAATTTTTTTTTATACTGTTCGTAATATTGAAAAAACAAAAAAATCGCAGTTCCATTGTAGAGGATTGGAACACCCATACCCCCTTGCGCACCGACCTGCTAAACGTGTTTCAAGTATGAAGCAAAGAATCTGTAAAAGTTTTTTTATACACTGTAATCGAAATCCGCCAAAGGCGCGAGCGCAGCGCGATTTTTAAGTAAGGAACGAGATACACAGTTAAGTGGAAAACTTTGTAATACACCCTCGATCGTTTCAATCGACCTTATTTCCAACTCATCATTTCGCTTAAGCATTTCGTCACTTATACCAGGCACGAGCCGCAGCTAACAAGTCGTACTCTAAAATATTTTTTCGTATTACGAAAATCACCTTTTTTGTAGTCGCGTCGCAAACGGGCATTAATTTTTTACTCAAAAACTCGAACGCGCTAGATAAGTTTCGAGCATTATTTATAAGTAGCACGTTTGCAGTGAACGGCCAAAACTACCTGAGAAAGTTTTCCGCATTCGGTTAACTATATACGATGCTACAACGAGAAACGTTTTCGCGAAGAAATATCGAGACCGGATTTTAATCTATTATTCGCCTATTGTGCTCTTACCCGAGCTCTCTATACTTCATTTAGTCATTCGAACAGTTATTTAGCGAAATTCGCGTTTTTTACGTCGATAAACTGGAGGAGCTTCGTCGTATATATCATGAAATTTCGCCTTCTATGAATACCACATCTATAATTTTTTTAACAATAAAATCACGTTATATGCTTTACATTTTGCTACAACTTCCACATTCTTACTTTTTATAGTTCACAAGATATACGTACATTTTTGAAGTAATATTATTTTTACAATTAAAATTTTTTTTAAATTTTACATTTCTCAGCTCCTTCAAATTTTTGTGCAGGCAGACCACCATAGATGTATGTAACTTGAGTTGCTCTATTTATGGTTTGCGAGTGTTGCGCCCAAAATGAAACTCCCTGTATTTTCACTACGAAACTTCAAATATCGATATTTGAAAAAAAAAAAGATTCCCAAATCAATTTAAACCATTTTCGAAACCACTAGAACTGCTTCGGTGGAAACGCCAATAAATGACTCAGCTATTAAATTTGAGATTTTAATCGCCCCTTCTTCAAATAGATCGCGTGTTGATTTAGCTAACTCTGCGATTAACCGTATACCACTAAATTTACCATTAGTCGTAAAAATTAAACTTCAAAAATAAAAATAATTATTAATCTTATTAACCGAAAAACAAACGTGACCTGCATTAATTATATGCTTTGCTCCATGAATTAGTAGGTAGGCGATCAATCATTGGGGAATTTTTTTAATACCAATATGAAGCACTGAGAGACGAAACATTTATAACTTGTACACAGGGTGTGTAGTGTACACGAAACAAAATGTATAACCATGCGGTTTACTTTATGTGAGCTCAAAAGTGTTCTATAAAATGAACTTTTTTAATTTAAAAAGTGAACGAAAAATAATAAGTGGGAAATAAAGTATGAAAGTTTCAAGTGGAAATATGCTATATCTCCAACTTCAAGTTTGGTTTGTATGTACGTTTTGGTGGCACTAGAGATGTGTTTTTTTTTTCAATAGAAAAGGTTTCAGAATCAAAATTATCATGTCCAGATCTCCCTTGCTCGATTACCAAGGGCAAGTTTTGATTTTTGGGTGCACTTTATCGAAAAAATGAATATAACCTTTTTATCGGAAGTTGAGAATTAATTAATTTTATATGCTACAGTTTTTCTTGTGAGTATCATATTTATTGCACATTGAACACTCCACATTTTAGCACAAACCGTACATTATTTACATGATTTAAATTAAAAATATTCGTACGTAATGTTGGTAGAGAAATTAATTTTCCTCTTATTTAGAACTGTTGAAGAGCATCTGCCACTACTGCGTAATGAGTGGTGGGCTGGCGGTCGATAAAAAATTATTAAAATTAGGGATTAATGTAGCATTTTTTTTTGCTGTGTTTTTAACTTAAAAATGATAGGTAACAGGTATTACGGCATACCTGATTTAAGAAGGGGTGTTAGGAGGAGGGGAAGTTTTTCAAATCGTGGAGTTTCAGACCATTTGTTATCATTTGGCAAATGTTCAACTTTTTGGTATATATATTTTTTTTTACTCGTGCATAACGCCGGTGGGTATTCATAGAATTCGCTCAAAATTTGGTGAGAGACTGTTCTTAGAAATGCGACAAAATTACATTTTTTGTTTTTTAGGGTAAAGTTTAAAATGGCGGATCACTCAAATTTTGAGGAGGGCTGGAGAAGGAGCAAATTGTTCTAATTTTTTGTTTTCGATTTCATATGAAAGAGTAAGTTACGGACAATAACATAACCAAATTTTAGCTTCCTTAGTGCATTATGATAGGAGTTAAAGCAAAAAGCTGCTTTTTAAGGGAGTTTTGAGTTATGAAATTTCTTGAATCTTGCACATCTCATCACCAAATTAACCTAGAAAGGTCAAACTTTGGGTGTAGGGTTAGCTGGTAATCAAAACATGGCCTCTTGAATTAGGATCAAAATAGATCCAAAATGGTCGATTATCAAAATTTGAGTATTGTTTGAGGAACCTCAAATTAGTAAAAATGTCACTAATATGAACTCATATGATTATTGGTAAGAAGAAGTCTACTATATTCCCAGTTCACTTCTATACATGATGCTGTAGGGGAGAAGAAAGGGTTATTGACCTCAAAATGTGGTGGGGCTAAACGAGATGTCGAAAATTTTTGATTGTGATGTCACATAATAAAATGAGCCCAAGTGACTAACCTGTTCCAATTTTACCCTTCTAAGTGCATTTGGAGAGAAGTTAAAAGTAATACTTCGTGTGTAGGATTAGTTGAGGATCAGAGTACGACCTCTTCAGTTGAAGTCGAAATGGATTCAAAATAACAGATCGTAAAAATTAGAAGATAATTTGAGGAGCTTCAAGTACTTATAGTTTGAAAATGTGTGTTCATATGATTATTGCATGGCAAGAAATACTACATTGTTTCAAAATTCACCTTCTTAAGTGGTTTTGAAAAGGGTAGGGTAGGGGTTTTCAGACTTGGTACTAGATATTTTTTGTAGTCATGAAAGGATGAGAGGGTTAGCAAGGGTATTTCCAAACCTGGACAAGCCCAGTTAAAAACTCAGCTCCAGTAATGTAGCAAAGCTGCTTACGTTTTTATTTTATTTTAAAAATATGTAAAAAATATTCAACTGTTTTCCACTATTTTCCTAATTTTTCCATTATTTCCCCTCATCTATCCCCTCCATTGCCACCAATTCTTTGTCAATAATATCATATTGTATGTTCTACATTTCGGTGCACCCAGCATAATTATTTTCATCCATCTTACACGATGAAATAAAAATTGTCAAATTTTTTCAACAAGTTGAAAAATATATTTTTCGAAATTTCATATCTTGGCCCCTTCAGCGAGCATGTTGGACAAGCCATCATACACGCGTGGCACAAGAGTTGCCTTACATGTGGTAGGAAGGGGGTTCGTTTGAGTTGAAACACGCTGTATAAGGAATAAATGAGCTACTTTTTTTAGCGTCCGTTATATCGTAGCGAAAAAATGAATTGAGCCTTTTTTGTAGAAAATAAAAAGTAGAATGATTTTATGCAAGATATTTTTCTCATAAATGTAACATATGTATACTAAGATAAATGGGAAAAATTTGTCAAAATTAATATGTTGAACGACATCTTTCAAAAATAAATTGATAAGTGATTTAATTGCCCTTGAGAAGCATTTTATTCAAAAAATGAATGAAACCTTTTTTTGTTCAAAATGAAAAAATGATTAATTTTTTTGTGTGGTTTTACAAATTTTTTCGGTATTCGGGTCAATACTTCGACAAAACTGTAGAAAAAATCAATTTTTCTGATTATTTCGATAATTAATAACGTTCATTTTATATTTTTCATGGAGATTGATACCTCATTAATGTGGAGGACATGGTATAACTTTGATCTCTGTGACCGACTATATTCAGAAAATTATGTCCCTAAAGCCACAAAAAAATTACTCGCGGTAACGAATTTTGATCCCATAAAAATCTCTCGTTCACCGCATATTTTGACTTGGAGTTCTGCTGGTTTACTCAACAGCCACGCTTTCAAAACTCAACATTAAAAGCAGACGAACGTGTTACAAAAAGAGACAGGTAAATGATAGAAGTAGAGGTACGCATTTGGAGGGAGAAACTTTAGTAGGTATCTCTGTAGCATATGGTATGTAGTAATATGATGGAAAATCGATAAAGTTGGTTTTCCGCGACCGAAATACCTTTTTGATTGTATAAGGAGAAAATGCCAAGATACACGTATGCACTATGCGTATAAAAAATCGCCCAGGGCTATATTCCAAGCTAATTTTCGGACGACGCGGTGGTCTCATAAAAGCGTAATACGAAACGAAGATACACCCGTAATTGCGATTAATGAACGTCGTCGTTGAAAAACGAGGAGAAGACGAAGAAAAAGACACGATGAGAAACGTACGTAGCCAAAAAAAAAGCCGCACACATTCGGCATTTGTTAGACCGTTGAGAATGAGGCTGAAAGAGCGGGTGCAGACCGAAAGGAATATAGGCGTTCGAGCCGCATAATCGGATGGGTCGCTGTTACCGCACAGTGTCCGTATACGCGATCGATACTAACGTATGAACCCAATTGCGGGGCAATAGCTTGTCTCATATGCGCGAAAATTTGGCAGGCGGGACTGAATGAAGTTCATTTAATGAGGCGTTCGAGCGAATGTACGCGTTTAATGATCCACGTATCGGATTTTAATTAAGTACATCTTCGTCGTGGCTACGCGTATTTCGGCACATTCGTATCCAGTGCTTTTTTCCTCGAGCTCCAATGGTGACCGAATTTTTCGCAGTACTAGTTCATTACCACGGAGCATCAACGTTGGCGTATGGTGGGAACGGTCGGCTAAATTTAACGCGCGTTATTTTTTCCCACATCAAGTCGCACGAGTGCTCCGTATTCAAGGTCAACAACAGCTGATTGCGCTTTCACGGCGCTGCCTAATTTAGGCGATTTTTTTCCTTCATTCGGCGAATTTTTAATTACGTACGTGGCCCCATTTCTAAACGAACCTAATGCGACGTTGTTACAACGTCTAATTCACTAACATCATATACTTATCAGCGGGCCTGATGAAAACAAAAGCACGTTGTATCGATTTTAACCACCTCAGAATGCCGCCAATAAACCGACCGCCGTTAAAATGCTCATTTTCGTCGAAATATTCGCGCCGACTGTATCGTTATAGTGCACCGATGCATGGTTGTTGGCTTTAAACGTTTATTCGTACTCCGAAATGAACGTTTATCATACCTACGAGGGCAACACGCCCCCTCTTTGCTCACCTATCGCCTAAAATGCCGCAGACTGGATACGCGCGCCGATATATTTCTAACGTTTTATAGCCAGCTTTTCGTGGTTAAAAGTATACTTATTCGTTTCTACTCCTCGTATACGACGCGAAACGTACTCATGCCCTACAAAAAACCCCTTCATTTGTCTCGAGTTTCTTCAATGATATTATTTCGTTTTCATCGAAAATACACGCGTCTTCGATTCCGGCTAAATCTCGTGAAGAAAGGCTATTAGTCATTTTATACCTACCTTTGCGTTTTCCCCTCACAATATGAACGAAGTTAGAATTTCGCGCCTAAATTCACAATACACGCGAGTATTCGAGGAGTACGCCCTACGAGGGTTATAACAAATTTATGACTTCACAATGTTTCTATTATCTTTGCCAAAAAAAAAAAATAAGAAGATGAAACCCAAAGAGTATACGGAGCGCAAGGTGTCCGCTATATGATGCTGGTTTCGAAATAGCCATAAATATGTCATTTTTAGCCTTAATTCAACAGCGTGTTCGGTTTCCCAAAATTTTCCACGTGTTTGCCCCCACAATGGTGTCAGAAATGGAATATTTTCGTTTTTTCTTCTTCTGCTTTTTATTTATTCGATTCTTTTTCCGCACTCACATCGCCATCGTAGTTGCGAAGAAGTGAGAGTAATCGTGAGGAAAATTTATCGAAAATAATATCCTCTTCGAAGGAAAGTAGAATATTTTCCCTGAAATTTTAGTCTCAACGCTACTCAAGAGTGTTACCTCGTGTACTTCTGTTCTATGTACCGTTTGATAGGGTTTTTGTCGCAAGAATACATTTCACATTTTTTTTATTTTATCGAAGTTTTTAAATTATTATGATGAAATTTTCAAAAAAACTTTTTTTTTTAATGACTATATTGCTCAAGTTTGCTATCATACATTTTTATAAAAATCATATCACGTTCTTATTCACCTTCTTCAGACAGACTAGAGTGGTCAAGGAAATGTAGACCTTACTCTCCAACAAATATGCCTCTTGTCAGAGTTGCAGTATATGACACAATTAAAAAAAAAATAGAAAAAAAAACAGATCATCATCCTCTAGGATAAGTAACAAGGTTCTGTCCACATTTGTGAAGCCAATACCTACGAGATGATTTTGGTTACAATAGCATCTAATACGCTATAATGTGGAAAAATTTCTCTTATAGTTGTGATGGAGAATGCAGATATAATACATAAGGCAATTCGTTTATATACAGGTTGTTTCGCGATGCATCTCGTTCCTTTTGTGTGGTGAATAGACAACTGTAATGAAGTAAAAGTTATGATGTTTGCCTATTCAAAATACTGAAGGGGCTGAGATATACTGCTTTGAAATAAAAGAATAGCTATAGAATAATAATCAGTTTTCAAAATCAATATCTCGTGACCTATTAATGATAGGAACATAAGGGTTGCATCAACATGTAGAGCATATGATGTAGTATTATTGGTAAAGAAATGGTGAATGAGTAGGATTAAGAGGAGAAATATTTTGAAATGAATGCAAAAAAGTTTGTCGATGAATACTCAATTTTTTTTTAATTTTCATGAATAATTTTTGAAAAGTTTCATCAAGTACCTTATTTAAAAAAAAAATTGTTTAATTATTTAGTGTGAATTCCCTTCAACAAAGGATAGTGGTCCACCTCCACGTTTGCCGACGTATCGAAATAAAAAATGATGAAATACAAATTTTTTGCTTTCCTTGCCCTTCACTCACCTCCCTGTCCATCAAAAAACTAATCATCTTATTCAATTTTCAGGCCTCCTTCACTTACTTTTAACATAGCTCTTGCCATAGAGAATTATTTTATTATTATTATTTTTTTTAATAATAATTTCCAATCCAAACTCATTCTTCTGCTGGCCTTCAAATTCTATAATCTGGAGAGAATTTATAGTTTCTTTCCATTCGCATGTTCTTACACCGCCACTCACTCGTTGCTTTCTCCCTTCAAGAAAACTTCACTCAACCACACTCGAAAAAATTTCATTCACTAATCGAAACCCACGTGACTAATTTGTATGAAACATTCACCATAACATTTTGAAGCGAGCTCGTTTGTATTAAAATCGTATACTCGACGATTGATAGAAGTAAGGACACTCGGGCGAAGTTGTTTACTTTCGATGGCCAAGCCGATACGGTCGATCGCGAGTTTTATCTTGAAAATAGAAAATTCGCCATATGCTCGGCTAAATGTATCCAATTACTAGGAATTTTTTGAACACAAAAATATTTTCATTTCGGTGCCAACAAAAGATCGAAAGTTTTGTTTTTTGTATCGATATTAGTCTGGTAATTACGTCGCATTTATCGCATATAGATTCGTAATATTTTATTGTAAATGACGCGATTGAAATAGTTTTCGAAAGTGATTTACCTCTCATTTCGATGGTTTCTTCATTCATTCGCTCAATAGCTTTGTGAAGTGTGCGGTAACCTTAAAATTTAAAAGGCCCCTTCTCAATTCAGTTTTATATATTATGTTTACGCTTTTTATTCGCAGTTTCGGTAAATAACTCGAGAAAGGTGGTGAATAAAGAAGAGAAAACTTTCGATGAGAAATTTCCCATTCGGTAATTTTAGTTTTCGCGTTGTTATAAATTTTTCGTCGGTGTCACCCTTTTTACCAGGCTAAATTAGCTCGAAGTTGTGAAAAATTTCTCGAAACTAGAAAACTTGCTAATCTTGTAAGCCGAGCTGTAAGATCATTTTTCGATGCGACGCTGCGTTCCCAGTTGTTTTTAAAAACCCGACCAAATTTCTTAGAAAAAAACGTAAGCAGCCATGCCGCTTTACTAGAGCTGAATTTATTTTGACCTAAATTCAAGAAGTCATATTCAAATCATCAACTAAATTTGATGACGAGATATGGAAGATTCGTGAAATTTACTGCTACAATTTCCCCTCCAAAAGCCGTTTTTTGCTTTAACTTCCCTGCAAATATCAAGGAAGATTAGTCATTTGGACCCATTTCACCATATGGCACCACAATAAAAAATTTTCGACATATCTTGTACCCTCACCACACTTTGAATTGAGGATATAGTATACTTATTATCCAAATAATCATATGAGTTCAAATTATTAATATTTTTACTAATTTGAGGCTCCTCAGTCTCCACTCATATTTTGATAATCGGCCATTTTGAATCTATTTTGCTCCAAATTCAAGAAGTGACATTCTGATCACTAACTAACGCTACATAACAAAATTTGATTTTTCTAGGTTGATTAGGTGAGGAGATATAGAAGATTCAAGAAATTTCATAAATTAAAATTTCCTCAAAAAACCTTTACTTCATTCAAAATGCATTTAGGAAAATGAAATTTGAATATATTGATGTCCGTGACTCACTCTTTCATATGAAATCGGAAACAAAAAATTAGAACAATTTGCTCCTTCTCCAGCCCTCCTCAAAATTTGAGTGATTCGCCATTTTGAATTTTTTCGATGAAAACAAAAATATAGTTTTGCTACATTTCTATGGAGAGTTTCTCACCAAGTTTTGAGCGAATTTCATAAATACCAGCTGGTGCTACAAGTGGTGAAAAAAAAATTACAAATGCTCTGAAACGCAAAGCTTTGAAGAGCTCACTCCCCCGACCCTCCCTTCCCAAATCAGGTAGGTTGTGATAGCTGTAGTTTTTTTTATTAAAAACTTAGCTAATAAGTTAAAAACTCAGCTAAAAACTGCGAGCTGCGAAAAATCTGAAATTTGGGACAATTTTCTCAATATATAACTTCCTTTTTACGCAAAACACTACTCGCGTGTAGAAAAAAATAATTACGAGACGCTGATTACAAACGTGGCGAAAGTCATTTCGGTGGCGGTATTCGAGATGGAGGATTTGGGCGTATTTCTCTGTACCGTCATTTCCTTCGCTTCGTACCTTTAGCTTCGGCATTCCGGTTTCCTTCCGTTCGCTGGTAATAAGGGATTATAAATATATGAGAGCTGGAAATGCGTGAAGTACTTAATTCTTTGTCGACTTCGTGGCTCGGAATTAAAACGATTGCTTTACGAGGCTGCGCTCGGCTGCTGTACGACGGTGTGATTTTCAGAGCCTATCACCAATCAAAGGAGAGAAAAGTTTTTCGTCCTTTTGCCATCTTATCGATTCGACGATGCACGTTTTTTCTCCATATCTCTCTCTCTCTATTTTCGCTTCCTTTTCGATGCAGTTCAGCGGAACGTAGCACGTCGAGTCGAAAGATATGTGGCGCCGTGTGTTCAAAGAATATAATTCTCGAATTTAGCCTATGCTCAGAGAAAGGGTAATTTTTAATATTTGTTTGCCGAAACGGCCCACATACCGTGTGTGCGGCGTGTGAAGAACGCCTACGACGATAGAAAGGGTCAAAATGCTACAGATACGCCGTAGCAGTTGCCTATACCTGATCCTATGTATAGCTTAAATACGATTCTTACATGATAAGAGTATGCAATTTATTCAACATTGATGTTTAGCTAAGGATAATTCGTCGAATTGAAGGTGATTTTTCACATCTGCATGATCATACGATTTAATGGGCAGTTGCACGGTTGTTTTCGAATTTCTACCAGGAAAAGGATTAGAAGCGAACGGCGTTGGTCGATAAAAATCAAGTTGTTACGTTTTCCTGGTTTTAATCACCTTCTCCCGTTGTTTTTTCTGGCGCGTCATGAATTCGGCCCGAAAGTACCATCAGCTCGAGAATTTATTATGGCGGCGGACTGCAGATTTTCGAAATGTATACTGCAACAGTTATAAATTTACCAAGTTGGCTCGTATACGCTACAGTTATACGGTGAAAAATATTTCGCGTTTTATAAGAGAAAGCTTCGATAAATAATCGACTCCGGTAATTCGGATCGACCACTCGTATACGAAAAGCTCTCGCATTTCGGCGAAGTTTTCGCGCGCCGCATGAACGAGCCGCTGAGATTTGTACGCGAATCGAGACGTAAGGAGTGAAAGCACTTATTAAAATTATATTTTCACGTTAAGTCGTCGCGTCGGTATAAATACGTAACGTTTCAATGACACAGCAACGCGTTTAATGTAACAATATGTGTATAATAGAGAAGGCAACATGTATGTTATAATGATGCATGGTACATAGCGGATTTACGCGCGTTATTTTTAGACTTCGAGACAGATTTAAAACATCGATTCGTTTTTCGAGAGCTATTATTAATACGTGAAAATGTGCGTACCAAAAAATCCACGCCTCGCGGTGATCCTTAACCGATGAAAAATTAAAATGTACCGAAAAGCACGCATTTTAAAATTTAACCATCCACGTTTCTACCGAGCACCCCGGAGATGGTGTAGCGTACCATGTGAATTATTAATACTCGCGTACTATACCTAACAACGTTAATTAGTAATTCGAAAACTCCGCTCCCATAGCGTATGTACTTTGCCTCTCGCTAAGTGAGCGCTCCAATTGCGAAAAGTCAATAGAACTTTAATCTCGGCGAATAATTTTTCCTTCTACCTGTTGTGTTTACTTTATGTTTTTCGAGCCGGACGAAAATATCCTCGAGTGGTTCTCTTCATGAATTTTCATCGTTTACAGGTAGAAGTTTCTCGTTGCGCGGTTGTAATAATTAAGCTCGTAGTTTTCGCAGTCGATTTTTTCGGCCGGTTGGAGAATACTTGTAATTAGCTACGAGAAAATTATTCATTTATAAATAGCTCTTTAGGTGACGTTGTAGGGTTGAAATCGTGAGCGCATGCTGTCCATGGCTAACTATGATTTTTTGAAATGGAATGCACTCTTCAGTGAGTGCTCCCCTATGTATTTATTAATGACGTGGTACTTGGTTCCGGTTTCCCAGATTGACACCCGCAGTTAATGACAAAATTTTACGGAAATTGAAATATTTTTTTAAAGGATAAATTTCAGCGTATGAGTTATAGATTTCGAACTTTGAAGCTTTTCAATTATTTTGCAATATCTCGGGAATGAAAAGTCGCAATGAAAAAATATGTAGGAACAAATTTGCAGGAAATAATATTCTTTACAACTTTGGTTCTATCCATTTTTCATGAAAGTTCTCCGAAACTTGAGCTTTTGAACGTTGAAGCTTTTTAGTTTTTTTCAATATCTCGAAAACAAAGAGTCGGAGAGAAAATGAATAGCAATTAGGTCATTGAAAATTTCAAGCTCTACAACTTTGGTCTCATTCAATTTTCACGAAAGCTCATAGTTTCCCAGAAAAATGAAATTAAAGTGAAGAGATCAATGATTGGTATATTTTGTTCTGTGAAAGTTCGATGTTTTCATTCTCCGACGATAACTCGAGTAAAACATGATAGATTGACTCCAAATATGAGAGATAGGTAGATAGTATGAAGCGTAAGAGTTCTGTTGTTTTTGAAGTAGATTTCTTCGCTGAAAGTTGAACTTTCCAATGTAAACATTTTTTTGTTTCTTGCAAATATCTCGTGAATTAAGGGTCATAAAGAAAAAATGTATAAGGACAAAGTTATAGGAAATTTTATTCTCTACAACTTTGGTTTTATCCATTTTTCATGAAAGTTCGCTAAAAGTTGAGCTTTTGAATGTTGAAGCTTTTTAGTTTTTAAAAAATATCTCGAGCACGAAACGTTAAAGAGAAAGTTCCTTTTCAATTATTGTAGCGTTAAATTTTATTTTTATTCCGTCGTTACCACTTTTACGTACATAACAGTTATTGTGCAGCATTATCGTGAAGTCCACCATTTTCGTATAGCTGTACCTACTTTTTTTATAAGATAGGAAAGTAATGTACTTCAGTTATATTTTGAATATATTTCAACGCATCAAATTATGATATTGTGAAAAACCATGCATTGTAAATCAAAAGGGCCTAGAATGAGTGAGTTTGGTGCTACAGCCCCCTACTTGGTCTTCATCTCATTACAATAACTTGATAAGCAGAACAACAACTAAAACTTCGACGAGAAGGTATGTTTTTTTCGATTATTACTGTTTGCATCTCCAACTGTTCGAAAAATTTTTTAGAAAATAAGATCTCGAAAGATTCCTCCAAAGCCTTCATTTCACAGAATAAAATCACAAAAGGTACCACTCCCCTACTTAAGTGAAATATTTACAACAAGTATTTAACCTATTGTTGTAGAGTGCATTTTCAAGAAGCTTTGAATTTTTGAAATTTTTTAACTCCTCTTTTGGGGCTTTCTTTTGCTTAAAATGGATTATATTTGGTATTATATTATCGGAAATTTTATCTAGATTTCAAATTTCAATCTTTTGTTCCTTGGTTCTCGAGATGTTGGACAAAGCTTCTGCATCACTTGAAGCTGTTGTATTCAGAGGATACTAGTAGTGCCCATTCACTAATTTGTTTAAATTATAAATAAACTCACGGTGAGAAAAAAATTATTTCCCAATAAAATTACATTAATATCAATGATATTAATTTTTTTATAATTAAAAAAAAAAAATGCTTAAAATCTGATCCTTTATTGAATCCGTAGAAAACAATAATTTGAAGAGAGAAAAAAAATATGAAAAACTTTGGGGATTTTAAAGTCATAAATGTTAATATAGCTCTATTTTATCACGTATAACTATTATATTACCTCGCAGGCCAATGGTCAACGTCGACCAAAGTAAATTCCCGAAGTTACTAGTAAAATATACAGCTTAAATGGACACGGTGAGAGGGAAGGGCCGAGAAGGCAGATGTGTTCAAAATTTTAGGTTTAAAAAAAATTCAGTTCCAACCATTTTTTTTCAAATTATTATTGAATTCAAAAAATAGAAATAAAAAAGAGGCTGGAATATTATTTTTGTCTATAGGCTAATTTTCGCTTTCCCCAGCCCTGAATCTATAGGATCTGATATGTATGAATTATTTGATCATTGAAATGGAATGATGAATGAATTCTGTAAATATCAGGAAATGTAGACCTCTAGGTACAGTAATTCCTGTGGAATTTAATGAAGTTTCGATAAAAATGTTGACCGACTGTTTTGGGAATTAATTTATTAATTTTCAGTGAAAAATATTGTAAAAATCATAAAAACGCCGCAGACCCCTGTTGGCAATGAATTTTTTTAGTTACTATGATGAACTTTTTGAGTGTAAATTTTTATTTTTTAAATCGTACGTTTCACAAATTATCATACGAGTGACTCACTCTACACGTAATTCAATTCGAATGTTCCCAATTATCACTTCCGTAATATCGGTTGACCTCTTTCTGCGTCATATATTTCTATTCGTTTTTCGTGCGAAAATCGAATCGGACGTGACCCAGATTTTTTTCGGCGCTTTAAAACATTTTATATACAATCTTGAAGCCATTCGTACTCGTCTGCCGAAAGAGGCGCGTTAAATTCGTCCATTCGACGTGGCTTACATTTGCGAGCGTAATTTCCCAAATTTATGGACGTTTAAACCGTAAAGAGTCTAAGGTGCCTATAAACGGCGCGCATAATGAAGGGCGCGAGTATACATAGCTACTCGGTTTTATCTGAGGAATACGACGGCGAAAGTAAATTTACGCGGCGAGTTATACGAGCTTTAAGGCGGACTATATGGCGGGGCGCAGGAGGGGGCGTCGAAAAACTCATTTACCGTAATTAAAATTTATATTAGAGACCGAGGAGCTGGGCCGATCGGCTAGATTATTCGGGTTTATCTTAAATACACGCCGTAGCTTTAATTCCGTGTATTCGGAGCCCGTTTATATTTCGTCGAGTACATATTTGCGGTGGAAAGTAAAGTGTAAAATTTTTTTCAGGAGGTTGAAAAAAATGCCTGTGTCGGCGTATTCGGCGAATAAGAGAGCGCGTTTTACGCTGGCATCGATCGAGCGTATATAGATAACAATCTGGGACGCGGGGATTTAATTAAATTCGCGTCCAACGTCAATACCAGTGTACGCGAATAGTTAGATATACGGCGTGCTCATGTTGTTACAACTTGCCGATCGCGTTTTTCTTCTTTTCAAAAACAACAAATTTATAACTCTCTTTTAGTATAGCGTCGAGTGTACCTATAACGTCGCCGTGATAAGAATAGATCGTGACTAAAGCGGAAAAAACGACGGCGCTGGTGGCGAGAACACGCACGCATATTTTTTCTCGATGCTTTTTCGTTTTTATCAACTGAATGATAAAGTGGACTCGTGAACTCTCAGGCTGACATATTTTGGTTTATTTGTGTCTAGATTGGTGTGGTATTGCCTTTTGGGCAGGGACACCTAAAGGTATGAGTCGCATGTTCATATTACGAAAATGATTGTAAAAACTTTTTACAAAATCTCTAAATTGAAAGCTTTAGAGATATTGAAAATGGAAACTTATCGACTCTTCCTGGTTTACATACAGGTTGCTTCACCACAGTCCAAGTTCCTTCATAGCACACGTAGAGCTACTTATGTGTTACACATGTATGATGGTTTGCTCACCCTATTTACTGAAGGAGCTGAAATACAAGACTTTGAAATGCATATCTCCATGCGTCTTAAATAGCGAAAGAAAGATTTTCAAAATTTATCATCATCAGAGTGAAAAAAAATTTTCAAACGCTTGTATCTTAGCCCCTTCGACAAATATAGTGAGCAAACCATTATACATGAGTGTCATATGAGTAGCCCAACTTGCGGTGAGAAGGAACTCAGATAGAGGTAAAACACTCAGTATGTGAAGCGCGTATAATAGTACATTCTAAAACAATACATCTCAAAAACTCCACTACATATGGAATGTAAAACGAGTTAACAATCTAATACTAGTCATGCAAAGGCTCAGAACCCTTGAGATCTCGAGAATGAAGGGTCGTAAAGAAAAAATGTACAGTAACAAAGTTGTAGGAAATTTTATTCTTTACAACTTTGATTCTATCCATTTTTCATGAAAGTTCCCCGAATCTCGAGCTTTTGAACGTTGAAGCTTTTTAGTTTTTTTTTTAATATCTCGAAAACAATGAGTCAAAGAGAAATATTGACTACATAGGAATAACGCCATACAACCACATACCCAGAACCCTGAAAGATTATACCGTGTGTCCCATTGATCTTCGACCCCGTCAGCGCAAAAATCTCTCAAATGGCTTTAATAGAAGTATTTTGGACTCGTTGCGTGATAACACCAACTAAAGCGGGAAGACCTTGAATCATTATTACCACACAACGAATCCAAATACCTACTCCTATTTAAGCTATTTGAGATTTTTGCGCTAAGGTGGTCGAAGATCAATGGAACACATGGTATAAATCTGTTTGTGTTTTCTAAAAACATAGATCATTGTGAGTTCAAAAGACAAACTGTTTAAGAGAAGAGATTAGTTCATTTTATTTGGAATTTATTTATTTGGTGAGTGAAGAGAGAGGAGTTCAATGTTGGCTTCTCTTCTGCATGTATTTGACGCTAAAATATGTAACCCGTATGTACATTGTCACACATATTAGCACAACTCAAACCTTTTTTGCTTGCATTGAAAGTGGTTCGATGGAAGGATCGAACCGTTTTCTTATCTGCTATCTTATCCGTCAAGAAATCCGAATCATACAGGCTTAGTGTCGCGCGTGTCTGTAGTCGCATGTATTAACGCACTATTGTCTGTTTGGGAGGGGGTTGGATGTCTAACCTCCCCCCAAGAGCTTTCTTTTTTAAAAGGTGTTTTTTTAATTAAAAATGCAACGAGCGGAAATAACCCCAACGCCTTTTTGGTAAGTAGGGGCATATCAACTTTTTAGTAATTTTAAACAATTTATTATCTTTTCTACTTGACTCTATGCTACTGAAAATTCCCAAGCAGCGATCTTAAAACCGGTTCTGCAACGCACGAATCGTTCCAGAGGTGGACTGGTAAGTTCTGCGAGTCGGTGTTTGCAGGCCGGGCCCCCTCGTCTGTGGGCTTCCCGAAAAATAATTAAAAATCGAAGTTTATTCGTTTATTGTTATATTCTACATTTTTATGTGAATTGATTGTTTTAATTTTTTACTTATAGTATATATATATTTTTTTTTATATTTTTACAAATCAAATTTTCGTTTCCAATTATTGTGAGAACTGATTTAGTATTTTTATAATCTTCCATTTTCCATTCAATTTAATTTATTGTGCAAAATATGAGACATTCACCAAAAATCATCGATCAAATATTCAAGAAAAATTAAACTTATTGGAGGATGGGAAAAAACTTCAAAAATGTAGAAAATTCATAAAAAAAAGGATACAAAAGTCTGAAAATTTTTGAAATGAGAGAGATGACAAATAGGATGAAAATGATTAATATTTGTTATAAGCAGTGACGAAATTATTGATTCAAAAATTAAGTGAATTTTTGGTTTTTTTGAGAGCTGAAAAAATGGGGGTTGGTGTGAAGAAAAACCAGGTGGCGCAGAAAGAAAGTACAACTTTGTAGATGCTCTATGGAGTCTATTATACCGTGTGCGCAATTGATTCCTTACACATCAACGCAAAAATCCGCCAAAACTCGCTTTAAATGATTTTGAAATCAAAATTAAAAGTATATAGAATTGTTTTTTATTTGAATTTCTTATCAAATTACATTATAAAAATGATTAGAAGTATGAATAAACCCAAAGTTTTAAGTTATAACGTTATTTTAGAATTATATGAAATAAGCAGTTGGAAGTTTTTGCGTTGGTGTGTAATAAATCAATTGCGCCCACGGTATGTATTATACATATACATGTGCAGTACTATTATTATTGTTATTATTTTGTTTTCATCGTCGAATGTTCGTATTTTTTCGACTTAAATAAGCGATTTTTTCATAGCGAATATTAGAGAGATGAAAGTGCCAGAGCCAATTTTATCGATCGAAGGTTGATGCGCGCGATAGCGTGTAGAGAAAGCTCGGCTTAAAATTAGCTGAAGATTACGAATATACGATGGTACTTACCCTAAGGTAGTCATCGTTACGATGGTATACCAAAATGCTGCTGGAATGGATGTGAAGTTGGTACCGTAGACGTTCTTCTCGGCGTAGAACATGACGGTGGCGAATATGATGATGGCCATGGCCAATGAGAAAACTAAAAATCCTAACTCCGAAGCGCACGACTTCAACGTATAACCTAATATTCGTAGACCCTGTGAGTGGCGTGAAAATTTGAAAATTCTAAATACTCGAAATACTCTTAAGGTAACGAAGGCGCCGCTAACGTCGTCGTTATCGGTTATACCTAAACCTATATAATACGGTAATATGGCGACCACGTCTATAATACTCATAACACTCCGGACGAATTTACACCTATCCGGCGCTGCGAATAATCTCAACAAATACTCGGCCGTGAATATCATAACGCAAGCGGTATCTAAACAAAAAAATACAATTTTATAACGTTCGCCACAGGGCAACGGTCCAGCGCGGCCTGGCCGATGGCCGCACGGAACGGTTTCGACGACGTTGGCCATAACGGAGACGGCGATAAAGAAGCCGGTCACGTAATAGAAGACTAATGCTGCCGTCGAGGTGTGCGGATTCTCGAAGGCTCGCCACATCTTCTGGCGTATGTTGGTCAGCTGCTGCAGATTCTGGTCGCCGTTCTCGGACAGCTTGTCGTCCATAAGGCGTTCGGCATTTTCGCGTTTGCGGTCGCGATAGTCTTCGTAGCAACAGTCGCCGATGACATCGGGTAGGATGCCGAAGAAGGCGAGCTCTTCGTCGTAGCTGGTCAAGCATTCGTGTTTGGGGTAGTGCAGTTTACCGGTGCGGTAGTAATTCAGTATGTGCCTGAATATGTCCGGATCGCGGTCGAAAAAATACTCCTTCAGTTCTTCGTCGTAGAAAAAATCACGCTCGTTCGAGCCGAGCAACGTGTCCGGATACTTCTCCAAGGTGTTACGCCAGGTCTCGAATCGGCGCCCGGATACGTTGATTTGGAGCTTCTCGTCTTCGATCTTACGTCGATCCTTGGGCACCGGTGGCGGTGGCAGTGGATGTGTAGCGATCGGTACCCAACCAATGGCCGCCGCCCGGGCGAACGGTAGCCAAGCGGCGACCGAGGCCATACTGTCAGGAGGAATGTTCTTCCGGAACGCTGGAACCGGGCTTTATAGTGCGGACGTCGGGCGGCCGGTGAGCGCTACGTGGACATCGTCACGTCGGCGTTATCTTGCACATATCTATGAAACACATACGAACGCGACGGAGCCGATGGATAACGATAACACTGGCCAAGTAAAACGCGCCGCAGAAAACACAATCGTAATAAAATTAACGATGTTAAGTTCGCGCAATACAATTTGACGATTTTTCACCTCGGTTCACTCATCGTATTCAGCAGTTTCACGTATCGGTACATCGGCGGCATTTTATCGATCGCGAAGGAGCGATGACATTCGGCGGCGAGCGAGAAAGAGAAGGAAAAAAACGAAAGCGAAATCTGGCAGTTACGTGGAGCGAAGTTGAAATGATTTTCTCGTAATTTTTTTTTCTGACTTGAAATTAGTTTAAAAAACGACAACGTAATCTCGTGTTTGGTGAAGACCCGAGTGGTACAGACGAAGAAACGTAGCAGATTTTCCCGGCGGTTAACGAGCGACGGTACGCGGGGATTTCGCTATTACGTCGGTGGTTACGTTTACGCATCGTGGATGGGGGCTGGTCGGTACGAGGCATCATTTCTAGTTAAACGTAAGCCACGTTGGTAAAAGCCGCGAACCCGTGTGAGCGTTTGGAACCACCCCCTCCGGAATTAGTAACATCTACACTTCCATGACCGGCGCGTCGTCTGAAAAGAACGCGAAAGGATCACGACTACTGCATTACAATTATTTACTGCGAACTGCGCTATACTCCCGGTGCTTTCTAACGTACTACGGGTCGTAGCCAGCGAAACGTGCACGCTCTTCACCGTTCCAACGGCTGAGACCAAAGCACGCATGCTCGCCACCGACGCGCATCTGTGTTGCATGGGAACGCGTCGCGGCCTCCGGAATTCTATGCTGAAATCAAATCGGCCTTTTAAATCCCCGAGTCTATTTTGCACGGTGCAAAATTCTCTCATACATGCAAAATATTATCGCACCACGTCCGACTATTTTTACCAATTATTTTACAACATTAAATTCTCGCTACGGAGTCGCGTCGCGACCTCTTTGCTTTTCATTCGCGTATTCCATGTTATTCGACGCGTTCCCGCCCTATGATCCGAGTAAACGCGGAAATTCCTACCAGAAGTAACAACACTCGAATCGTTACTTAACTCCGACGAAATTCTCTCGTTGACGAATCTACCCGTGCCACCGCCTCCGTCCTTCTAACCGCTGCGCTTCGTTCGCCCGAAATAATAAAAGCGTTTCTACTACTCTTGTTTTTGTTTCGCAAATAAATATCGATTTTTAACCCGCTTCCAAGATGAGACGAGCGCGCAAACCTTACGACAGCATCCGTTTTAGCGGATGAGCGCTCGCGAATCATTTGCCGCGAGCACAGCTCGATGATCACTTTGACCTAGAATTCAAGGCTCGGAGAAGGAATGAAGAATGGAGTAAAGCATGGAGGATACTGCTTTTCTTTCAAGGTCAAGAACGAGATCTTAGCATGTGATAATCGAATACATTGAAAGACGAAAATGAGAACAGTATTTTGAAAATCAACGAAATTCATTCAAATGTTACTGAAAATGAAGAACTCAAAACAGTAATGGAAACTCAAAGATTTTTAAAGCTCAATGAGTCACAATTATTTTTTCACGATACACTTAGGAATGATGACTTTTGGTATGTTGTTAGTGGAGCTATTAGTCTCTTCATATTTATGAAAAAAAATCTTTGTTGGGAATTTTTCAGGTAAATACTCCTTATAAGGTCTAGATTTACTGGATTATTCATTCCATTTCCAGGAATCATTTCGTAACCAAATTCTACACTTTTTCAGTTTTTTCCTTATTTTTTAACAATCGTTGATATAGTTTTTGAGGTTGTTGGAAAAAGTTTTGGTTAGTCAGGTGGAAAGTATAAATCAGTGTTGTTGGAACAAACATATGTCTGTTCTTGTTCCTGTTCTCGTTCCTAGAAAGACTCAGTCATTTGATTCTGTTCCTGACTCCTTCTTATTCTCAATGTTTCAATTTTTCTCGTTCCGTTCTTCGTTCTTTCAATTCTTTACAATCTTGTTCTCATTCCGTTCTTCGTTCTTTAAATTCTTTATGGTCTCGTTCTTGTTCGGTTCTCGTTCTTCAAACTTCAACTTTTTCTTTTTTCTTTTTTTCTTTTTTTTTTTTTGATAACGTGTTTACGGTTTATGTTGTTGTTGAAATTGAAAATTAATTAATTGAAGGTAATTAATGAAAAAAAAAATGATTTTTTTTTCTCTTTCCCTTCATGATATCTATTAATTTCATGACAAATCATGAACTTTCAAAAGAACGAAGAACAACCCAAAATTATATCCGTTCTTGTTTTTGTTCTCGTTCCTCAGCATTTTACAATAGTTGGTTCTCGTTTCGTTCTTCGATCTTTCAGTTTGGAAATATTCTGTTCTCGTCTGTTCTTTGCTCTTCATACCTATCAGTTTTATGTTCTCGTTCTTGGTTCTGTTCCTCAGGAACAATGAAAATTCTCTGTTCTTGTTGTTCTTCGTTCTCGTTCTTGGGGGTTGTTCCTACAACCTTGGTATAAATTACATGCCATAAGAGAAAACATCTAGACAGTCGAGGAGGATGCGTCGAATGGTTAATGATCGCTGGTATGAAAATGAATTGCGACGCGTAGGAAGCTGTCGAGCGAGAAGATGATTCGAAATTTAATTAAAAAAAAAAAAAAAAAAAAAAACACGTCGGATAATAAAAACAAAGGGCACTGGGAATAAAAATGAAAACCTAAGAACGAACATTATTTAAAGAAACGCAATGAGAGCAGAAGAAAATTCGTTTTATTTTTCGAAAACACTAAAAAAATCTGAAGAACGAGAACTTACTCCAACGCTGCTAGAATTTGCAACCTTCTCCCTTCCCCGGTGTTACAAAGCAGAAAATAAAATTTCCACATTAATACGACGAAACGATGCTCTCCGGCTCGAAACACAGAACGGACGCTCGTCGATCATTTAAACGTTCTCACAACGAGGGTGATAAGTTTTCAGGACATTGATAATTTAAACCGGATGAAGAAGCGTGCTGAAAATTAATTCATAAATTGACACGTCATTGTAGAAAAGACGACTTTGAACAGCGAACTATTCGTGGCTGCTCTGATGTTACCAACGGTGGTTTTCGATCGGTGTTTCGCGTTTATCGATTGCACCTCTGAAGCCAATCGTCCGCACGATTATGAACTCTAACCGAAGAACGTCACCGCCTAATGTCTCATTTGCCGACGAACTGTCAACTTTTGAACGAAAGTCCAACGAAGATAGAGCAAATTCGGTTAACACCGATTCTCCGTCGAATGCTTGTAGCTATTCGGAAGTTATATCCAAGTAATTATACGCGTGATTTCTATCATCTTATAAATGGATCGCGTAAACACATTTTTAGTATTTGTTTTAATGTACTTGGACGCACGTTGATCAACACCTAAGCCTAAATTCGTAAACTGTATCGTTTCTGTAAAAAGTTCTGCCTCTTTGATACGTCTTAATCGATGCGGTAATTAATTTTACTTCTGGTTGATGTTTGGATGTACTGAATGGCTATATATTTCGTATAGACTGTATCAAACGTTTCGGTATTCGCGAACTTGGTGATTTATGGTTGTATAGTTTGGAGGTACGCGTGTGTGTCTGTATATTTACCTCTGAACGTATATGAAGCCAAGTTTTCTATCGTTTCCTGCTTCACGTCGATTAGCATCAAACCAACGATTCCGAAGAGAATCGTTAACTTTTTATGTTGATGTGTTCAGCATACCATATTCTCTGTAATATGAAGAGGGAATTCCATGAGTGCAGAAATTTTCCATTTTATGTAGTTATTTTATCTTGTTTTATCCTCTCCTCTTTTGTATGTATGGTTATTTTGCATTTAAACGTATTATCTCATTTGTCATCATTTTGTCACAATTTTGGCATCGCTCTGTCGTATGCTATTGTTCATTATGTCACTATTTTGTGTGTTACCTAGTAATTCATTCTTCGCAATCGTATTCATTTTTACTTCATCGCTGGACATCATAATTATTGTTATTACATTTCCACCCTCAGATTTAATCTTATTTGAATACTATTCTATACCACTTCGTTACTTGCCAAGTGTAACTGTTTGGTCACATTTATATCACCATTTTGCACTATTTTCTACTCTTCTCGAACTCTTTTTGTCCACAGTAAGTCTACTATGGATACAAGTGTGAAAATACGTCATCGTTAATCTGGAGTGTTCTATTTGTTTCAAAATGTAAGTCTTCAAAGTCTATTGGGCAATTAAGAATTTTACTTGAGTTTGGAGAAGGTTTCCTCATATAAATATATTTCTTTCTAATCTGAATTTTTAGTTGAATACTTTAGATCAGTAGCATGCAGACCAGTAAAACTTTTGGCTAATGCCCCAGCTGTTTTTTAAAGGGTGGGTGGATGGGCGTGTAGTTGCTTGAGGGTTGAATAATATTTGATTAATCAAATCATACATATCGTTTTTATTAAAAAATCAGTTGGAAAAATGTATCCAAATTGTTATAAAAAAGTTTTCAAATATAGGTGACTTAGCTACTACCTAAACTTAATTTTTTTGTATTTTGGAATAGAAGAAATTTTTTTGAAAATGAAACGCACTACATAAATTTTTTTGCTGTCACGTTTTATTGATGGATGGATGGATGGATGGGTGGGTTTGATACCTTCTTGACGTAGTGAATTTAAGAGACTGCACGCGACATACTTCGATTTCTTTTATTTGCATGTGGGTTTAACTTTCCTTCAAAGAATCAATCTATATGCGCAAAAGTTCTTTTTTGTTTTTTTGATAAATTTCAAAATGGCGGATCATTAAAATTTTGTGGCGATCTGGAGAAGGGGCAAATAGCTCACACTTTTTTTGTTTTATATGAAAGAGTAAGTCACGGACACCAACACATCAAAATTTCGCTTGGTCAAGTACATTATGAGAGGAGTTAGAGCAAAAAATGGCTTTTCGAGGAAATTTTGAGTCATGAAATTTCTTGAATCTTCTATATTTCCTCACCAAATCGACCTAGAAAGGTCAAACTTTGTGTGTAAGGTTAGTTGGTGACCAGAATATGACCTCTTGAATTTGGGTTAAAATGGATCCAAAATGGCGGATTATCAAAATTTTAGTATTGCTGGAGGAGCCTCAAATTAGTGAAAATGTAATTAATATGAACTCATACAATTATTAATGATGAAAAGTATACTATATCTCAAATTCATCTTCACACATAATATTGGAGAGGAGAAGGAGAGGTTATCATCCTCAAAATGTGGTGGGGATATATGAGAAGTCGAAAATTTTTATTGCTGGTCATGTGGTAAAATCAACTCATGTAACAAACCTAGTCTGATTTTAGCTTCCCGAATGAATTTGGAAGGGAGTTAGAACAAAAAATGGCTTTTAGAGGGAAAATTGCTGCAGGAAATTTCACGAATCTTCCATATCTCCTGACCAAATCAACCTACAAAGGTCAAACTTCGTATATGGCAAAATAAGATCTTTTTTCTTTTATCAGTTTGTTATGATTAGTCTTTACGAAAAATCAGGTTGATCCATGTTTATCGATTTGAACTGAAATACGTATTTTACATGTGTAGGTATTGTTCTGGCATCTATTTTCATTTTTTATCATTTTTCATTTTGTTTTTGTGATTTGTCCTTGTTTCATCACGTTACTGTGTTACTCTTAGTCATCTATCTTATTTTATCATCATTTCATCACCTGCTATCTACTGTCCAGTTCCATTGTATTAATGTTTATTGTTGCCATTTTCTAGTGATTTAGTATCACAATGTCTTTTTTAGTAAGTCTAATTAATGTTTTAGAAAAAAAAGATAAATTTTTAGCAATTTGAGCTGAACAAGATGATATATTAGTTGGATTGATATTAAAATTTATTTTCAGAATTTAAGTGTATTTTGCAAGTTTGTAGCCCATATAGTTAAAGGGTAGATTCTTTTACTGCATAAGAAATTTCCTGAATGTATTTCAGTACTCAATTTAAGAAGACAAAACTTTTTTTCTAGTAAAATGATCCATAGTACCTACTCCCTTATAATTATTATGAATAATTTATTTTAATTTATTTTTTTTATTTAAGAAATTTTATTTGAATACAAATTTACATGAATAATGTTATTGTAGAGGAATAATATGATTTAGCATCTCTTAAATATGTTAGAACTGAACTCACCAGAGGATTTCTGAACCCTCCAAATATTCCCGTGGCTACGGTCCTGTGACTGGAATATTTTACATACGCACGGTCATGCTATTTGCATTTTCAATATTTGTCTATTTGTTTATGTGATTCGTCATTGTTTCATCACGTGTCACAATCTCTGTCATCTACCTTATTTTCATCATCATTTTATCATTTACTATTTACTATCTAATTTCCATCTGTTTACGTTTTCATTGTTTGTTATTTTGTTTATGTGATTTGTTACCGTTATATCATGTTATTGTGATGCTCTTCGTTATTTGTCTCATTTTTAACATCATTTTATTATCTACTGACTACTGCTATACAGCTTCTTCGTTTTAATATTCTTTGTCACGTTTTCAAGAGGTTTATCGCAGCAATATCACAGAATCATGCAGTTTTTTGATATACATAATACATGTATTTTGCAATTCTGCTATTTTTATTATTTTGATATTCATATGTGTACTTCAAGACATACTCATTACACGTTTGTGTATCATTTTGTTTATTTGTCTCAACTCTCAAGTGCTACTCATTTACGACATAGACTAAAATTACAAAGTCATCTTTTCATTCCATAAACTTGGTGTAAGTAATTGAAAAGATTTATCCGAACGTATTTTTTTGAATTGCAAAATTATAATTTAATTTTTTCCTGTTGTAAGCTTATTTTCGAATTTTCCTTCGTCGCTGTAAATTCTACAGAATTACTCCGAAAAGCTGGCTCTTTCAGCGTGCACGCAAATGAGTGAAAAAGAGCGAAAAGAAAGTCGCATAATAAATTCATTTAAAATTAACATAATTTTAAAACTAACGCTTTTTCGTACATCGAGCCTGATTTAATGTTCCAGCATGCCACCGGACCATACGACGGTCATGTTGCAGTACCCGAACACCGATATTGTTTATCATTTTCGTCCTTTTAAAAGGCCATCAAAGTTGGATCAACTTCAAGAAAATTGGAGAAAAATGGGAAGGTATTTGCATTATTATTTGTTAAAATATCATATATTTCATACAACCGAAAACGTGCTCGGTACTTTAAATCGTATACGAGACGTAGAGCGCGCACTCGACGGAGGAGCATACCGAGTTCGTTTCTTTTCTCGAATGCCGATAGAATTTAAAAAAATTTTCCGCTTTAGTTGAATTTTTTTCCCGCTTGTCCTTCGGTATACTAAGTTACGAAAAGCTCAGTGCGTGTTGCGCGCTCCACGGGCGTTTTTTAATTTATCGAAATAGCGTCGACTACGAATATTAAAATTTCATCGCATAGTTGAAATATTTAGCGCGAAAACAATGTATTACGTTGGACTTGGTTGGAGGAATCATCGCTGCCGAGAATTAGCTTCTGTTCGCAGCGACAAAAAATACCGAGTCGCGTTTTTAAAAGGTACGTAAAAGAAAGGAGGAAAGGAGAACGTTGGAAATAATATAATGAAACGCTTTGACGAGATAATAAAGAAATTTTTCTACCGTTGGCGGTGTGCAGAGGGTGCTGGAAGAGTGGATAAAATATCTCAAACGCAAGTCTGCTGAATTTACTTAATGAACGAGTCAGTTTTTTTTTTGTAGACGTTCGGGTTTGATTTTCATTATTTTTTATTCTCGTCCAAAACCAGAGGCTGCTCAGCGTAATTATTGGCAACGTTGTATTAGCTTAATTTGCGGTCGCATATGTACGTGTTTACATATGTTTTGGATTGAAACGTAAGTTTCGGGGTATGGGATCGCGATAGTAAAATTATGAAAAAACAAAAAATTACAACTATTTTTCTATAGCCGAGTACACGTTGGACCACGAAATATCAGCTGATACGTTATTGCCAAGTAGTGCTGTTCGCCTGTATATATGGTGTTCCGTTTCGGGCGCACCACCCGCAAATGGCGAAAAGTTCAACTCAAGTTACATATATGTATCTTGGTTTGCCTGCCTAAAAATCGAAAAGGCCGAGATATGCCAGCTTGAAAAAAAAAATTGTTCACAGTGATCATGAAAATAGAAAAATTTATATCTCACGAACTATAAATGGTAAAACTTTACGACTTGCTTTGGCATGCGAGGTACACAATGAAGTTTCTCTGGTGTAAAAATGGTAGGGATAGGGGAGCTAGATGAGGAGATATGAGGAAATTAGTACCGAAAAACATGCGAAAAAAGGGAGATTTTTTAATTTTTTGTAAATAACTTTTGAAATTGTCCTATCAAGACCCATTTTTAAAAATTTCTTATTGATGAGAAATGTGTCCCCTACAAAATGTGGCGAGTTGAAACTAACCACGCTTTCTTATCATTGGTAGTTCGTGAAACAAAAATTTTCAAAATGAATTTTTGAAAAAAAAATCTAAAAAAATTAATTTTTTTCGGATTTTTTTTTCATGGTCAAAACTATTTATGGGATACTCACCCACCATATTTTGTAGGGGACACATTTCTCATCAATAAGAAATTTTTTAAAATGGGTCTTGATAGGACAATTTCAAAAGTTATTTACAAAAAATTAAAAAATCGCCCTTTTTTTCGCATGTTTTTCGGTACTAATTTCCTCATATCTCCTCATCTAGCTCCCCTATCCCTACCATTTTTACACCAGAGAAACTTCATTGTGTACCTCGCATGCCAAAGCAAGTCGTAAAGTTTTACCATTTATAGTTCGTGAGATATAAATTTTTCTATTTTCATGATCACTGTGAACAATTTTTTTTTCAAGCTGGCATATCTCGGCCTTTTCGATTTTTAGGCAGGCAAACCAAGATACATGTATGTGACTTGAGTTGACCTTTTCGCCATTTGCGGGTGGTGCACCCGAAACGGAGCACCCGTATTAATGTAGATCCTGCCAGAATATGAAAATATCTTGAATATTGTACTCGTCGACTGAAATTACTTTTTCATCGAATTTTTAAGAAAGCGAAATATTAAGCATCTCTACGAAGTAGTCGTGATTTAATTATGAACTCTCCGTTTTATTTTTTTTTTTTGTTTTAGTAATTTCGTGCAGTATAGGGATGACTTTTAATGCTACCATGTTGAAGCATAGAAATAGGATGTACGTGCTTTTAATGTCTATTCCAAATAATTAAAATCCTCGACGATTACATTCTATGGCCTTTACAAAGTACGAGTACAATTCGTAAAATGTTATACAGGTTGTTGCGCGTTAGTGTACTACCACTACGCTCAGTATAAGAGGTCACAAATGACGTCATTCGCTATCTCGAGAGATGTGCCGGTGTATATTTTAGAGCTGAATTATTGTAAGGCGTCGTGGCTTTCCAGCGGTAAATATTTTACGGAGAAAAAAATTTCACGACTTGTGCAAAGTCGCGATATCTTTCACGTATAGCTTAAATTTCACTTATCGACGTATTGGCACTCCAGAACTCGATTAATAATGTTGCTTTTCTGTGATAATACAACGTATTTCTTCGTAGTCGTCGCTCGTAGCGAATAACCAAGCGAGTTTTATTAAGGTATTCTACTACCATGTATGCGCTCTTTTTTGGAAGCAATAAACGAAAAAGAGGATTGAAAAGAATGTAATTTTTACCGCGATTTTTTTTTCAGAGATGCTTTGACGACGGTACTGTCGGCGTTATATGGTAAAGTTTTGGTGGTGATGGGTATGGCGTTTCCTATGTCCGAAGTTATATCCACGCATATTCCTCATTCCTATTACGAGGTAATTTCATTTGTTATTTGAACCTCGAAAGCTCAGTAAAGTTGAATAGGTATGTAGTTAATTCGTGAATATAGCAACATGTTTGATGAATAGGTTTGAATAGTGGCCTATTGAGAAATTCGAAAGGCACTCATGTCTCTGGAAAAGAGACTAAAGAAGGCAAGCAGTTTTTCAAGTTACATTATATACGAACTCATGGGTAGGAACATTTTAAAAAGGCTTAAAGGCTACCGAAGAGACGAATACCTAATACTTGTTAGAAAAAAAAAGGCTTAGAGATCTTGATCTTGATTTTTTACTTTTTTTAAAATAAAACAATGCCCAAAACTGAATTAAAGATTTAAACAATTAAACATGTTCATAAACGTAATTTTATTTTTTATTTATTTATAATATTTTGATAACTGAACTATCGTAAAATTTTATAATAAAGTTTAAACATTTTATTTTTTCATTATTAATTAATTTAAACCAATTTTAACGAGAATCAGTGTTGCCGAATAAAGGAAAGTAATTAATCCAAAGTTGAATAAAGTACCTACATAATTTTGATAAAAATATGGTTTCGAATGATGAAAAATGATGTAACTGAGCTTTTACTTTTGATTTTCATAAATCAAAAAAAAACAGCAGCAATAACAACAACAAAAGAAATTGAATAATTTGAAGTTTATTTTTTTTCAAAAAGAGAATTTGGCGCTCAGGAGTGCAACTGATACGTTTGGTGGCACAGTAGAAAGCCCTTTAGCAAGGCGACTGAATTTTAACCCAGTTACAGAGACTTTGCATTTAAAAAACCTTGTCAACTTTAGTTTAAGTTCGCTTGCTATTTCATTATTGTTAATTACCAAACACAATTCGCAACTAATGCTTCTGTATCAGGGAATCCAGCATGAGGTTATTTCCTCATACCGTTGGAACGAATATGTTTCCAGGGACGTACCGAAAGGGGGAAAGGGGAAGCTTACCCTCTCCCGCTTGGCTTCTGGAATGTTGGTAAATTTGGAGTTTCAGCGTAAAGTTGGTAAACTTGACCACTTGCGCTAGTAAGCAATATTAAATATAAGACTGATGAATTTTCTTAAATTAAATATCGCAGTTTTTGAAATTGCCCACTTTTGGAATTTGGTAACTTACCAACTTGCCAACATGCATGAAAGTTTATAAAATTTTTTTCGCGCTTCGCGAGTTATATGAATTTAAAAAAATTTGGAGGGGGCAAAAAATGACAAAATAGCGTAAAATACTGAGGTTTATGAATATTGACCAAGTGTGGAAGAAAATGTATCAATTTGTCATCTTGTATAAAAAACGAAAAAAATTTTTTCGCGCTTCGCGCGGTATTCTTATTGCGAATTTACATATAACATTTTAACTTTTAATGCGTTGTATTTATTTTTACCCATCATACCAGTTGGATGATGTTCTCATACCTCATTTAGCAAAGTTAATAGGGTAATATGGAATCGATTGTCATCCTACAACTAAAAAAGAAACATTAACTTAATAATTATTCACCTATATAAAATCGAAGAAATTTTCGTTTAGCGTTATACGAGCATCATAAGAAATATCATTCGGAAATCAGGACTACACCTATCGTTAAAATTTGCCAGGATAATATATATTTTTCAATACTAATTTCGTATTATCGATGAAAAATTGCCAATTTGCTGATCCGGTTAGAAGTAGTTATATAAGCACACAACATAATGAAACAAGGAAATTATGAAAAAATTTCTCGCACTTCGGGAACATATGGTGTAATTACAACTATTTTTAAATTTTAAAAAGACTAACTAGACTGTAAATCTTATTTTCTTGGAGCAAAAAAAAAAAAAAAAGTCAAAAGTTGGTAAAATTTTATGGCATTAGTTGGCAATTTTTTGGTTTTCTCCCCTCCTGAAGAATGTCCTCGGTACGTCGCTGCATGTTTCTATTATTTCTGGAATTATAGAATTTCTCGATCTTTTGCTTTTCAAAGCTTAGATTATACTGAAGGGATCACTGATTATTATTATTTTTTTCTTTCTAATTCTCTTGTATAGATCATTTTATTTCTTACTGCTAGTAATTCTACTGTGAAGATTCATGTGCAATCTTGTAATCTTTTCAATATGATAGTTGATTTATGTAGAGTAGCATATATATTTTTTTCTTATATTTTGAAGCATCTGTATATATGTGCTGATGGTCTTAGAATTTTATGGAGATCATATCAATGAATGCTTCTTGAATATGTATTGGTTCCTTTTTTGTGTTGCATTACATAAAGGTACATATTTCGATAACATTCTCTGCAGGGTTCAAGGTGTTATTTTTTCAACGGTGGTTTCAAACTTTGTAGCTTCAAGTAGATTATATTGATTTTGGAATTTTTTTTTCAAGTAATACCTTGTAATTAAAAGTAATAATGAAAATAAACAGTGAAAATTTTTTTTAAAGAAACTGGGGAATAAGTAGTTGGTGTCCAACATAAAATGCTCAATCAAAATATCTATTTTTGAGAAAAGTGTAGGTTTATTGAAAGGCCAACTTGAAAAATAACTGTCACCAATTTAATTTTAATAACATTATTAAAATTAAATTTCGCACTTTATGTACGTACACGATTAAATTATTCCCGGTCGGTGAATTTCGCCTTCCCGCCTTGCCCCGCCAGCCCTGCGAAATTCCAGCATCTTTCAAAACATCTAGCCATCTATGCCCTTAGGGGCTATTACGGTATAATACGAAAATGGCGCGTAGGGTAAATTATCTAGCACATATTGCGAGCCCTCCTGCGAGAATAAAATCTACTCTAAAAGTGTATGCCGCATGCTTTAAAGAGCGCCTCTCAACTCGAAAGCGTGATGTTTACCCGACAACTACATCATAAACTGTAATCTCCATTACGTTGTGGCGCAGATATCAGTGAGTAACGTCGCAGTCGCAGTTTTTTCTCATAAACCGAAAAAGGAATCCAACGTTGAGAGAAATAAAAAACGTCGCGTAGCGCCAGTAAACAAGGCGATTACGGACACGTTGAGTGTCAACATCACTGTCTGAGTACCCCCACGATGGGGTTTAATAAACCAATTCATTAGAGCCGTCGAAATTTCTCGATAGCCTATGTCCGGTGCAAGACTTGTTTCTTAATAGATTACGAGCACTCGGATATCCGGCCATTCGCGTAGTTTTTTCGAGGCCTAGGTAATTTATAACAGCGCGGCCAAACCGTCGAGTGGGTACTGACCGCTTTCTTGGAAAAATTCGCGTGTCGTGTGACACATTTTGTTGAGGAAAATTTCGACGTCGCCGAAAGATGAAAAATGAACGTTGTTCAACAATTTCAAAAGATACGAGAAGCTTTGACGAACGAAAAAAAAAACCGCTTATTATACTCGAACTCGGAATAAACGCGCGGCAGGGCGTTTAAAATTACCGAAATAGGAGAACGATCTCGAGGCTATTACGTCGGTTTTAATTTTTGTTTCGTGGTTTTGAAACGTTCTAATTTAACGCGAAACCCCTCGGCAATGCCTACGTACATTTTTCTGCACGTAAAATGTTTACACGCTTCGAATGATTCGGCTAATTTGTGCCGAAAGGCAACGGAAAGAAGGGCCGCAATTCTTCTATCTGTGAAATGATATTGCGTCGGCGATGAGGAGACGTGTGGTGCTTTTGATGGTGAAACATAGATGGCTTTATTATTTGAACGTTTGTTTCTTGAAAACTTCCTTAGCTGGGCTATAGATAGAGTTGAATAACCATGGTGTGATAGTTTTCCTTTTAGCAATGAAGCGTGTATTAAAAATAGCTAGGTTTCGGAGTAACTGGATGCGAACAAAAATTGTGGACGGGAAAATCAAAACGTGCTAAGTGCCATTTTGCAAATGTTTGGATAATTGAAAAAAACTGTGCCAAAATTGTCAAAACCTAGCACCGTGGCTAAGACTTCTGAAGTTTGTTTTCTATGCTATTTGCAACCTATTGCAGCACAGGGGAGAGAAAAGTTCATTAGAATGCGGTGGTGGGGGGTGGAGTAGTTGAGTATTTTAAGGCATATGCTAAAAGCCTGCACTAGTTTCCATCAAAAAGTGCTAAGTGCCAAGATGCATTTTAGGTGCTAAGTGCCAGAATGAAGTAGTAAAGCCTTTGAATAAAAACGAATTTTACTGACAAAATTTTATTAACGAATAAAATTAATGACTTTTCACCACAGAAAGAAAAAGAACGTTGGGCACTTATTGTATTTATCCAAAATATTTAAATATTTTTGAGAAATTTTCGATTTTCAAAATAAATAAAATAAAATAAAATAAAGATCACGAAAAAAAAAAGTCAGGCATTATAAGTACCTACATAATATTTAAAATATCTTGGAATCTTCGATAAATTTTCGATTTTTAAAATAAATACAATTAAACGACTTTTCACTAGATAAAAATCACAGGAAAAAATATTTCTCGAGTTTGTTTTATAAGATAATCCGCGAGACTTTTTGTATCTTTTATCGAATCGTTGATTAATTTTCTTTTTTATTTCAGTACTGAATACAGGAACCATTTTTTCTAAGAATTAAGTAAAATTCTAACTTGGCTACTTGCCAGGGTTAAAAACCACAACCACCAAAAACCACCACAACCGTATTTTTTGAAAATTTGAAAAGGTTTTCATAACCATTTGAAACCATTTCAAACTTTTTTGATACAATCACCAAAAAGAATCACAACTAATGACCAAAATAAAAACCACCAACAAAACAATAACCTTAACAGAAAAGTTTCAAAATTATCAAAAACACCATAGCAATATACGGTTTTCCACTAGAAATACCATCATCACAACAATCATTTCCTTGAATTTCAAAAAAAAAAACCCGAAACCATAACAACTAATTCACGAATTGGTTTCAATTGGTTTCAAAATTCAATTTTGCATTTTTGCGTTATAAAATTCACAACACTGAATCTCAAAGTTAAATTACGTTTATTAAATGAACATTGCTTGTTAGGATTTGATTTTTATTACTTTTTAGTATTTTATTTTTATTAGGTGCTTTGTTAGAAAATGGTAACTAGTGTTAACATCATGTCATGTCATTTTTGTTGTTTTCAAATTTCAATTCCAAATTTTGAAGTGATATTATGTTGTGAGCATTCTATATTCCTCGTTTATTTAGTTTTGGATTTTTGCCGTTTTTAGCTTTTGAACTTTTGATGTTTTGAAGTTCTGACTTCTGAATTTGATATGAAAATAAAAATTTTTCTATTATTTTTATTTTCAATTTTTTTACATTGGTATTTCACTTTTCTCATGAGTCATAACTACTTGAAGATTTGAAAATATCGAAATAAAGCAAAATAAATAAAAGTGTTGGAAATAAAAGACAAATTTTAATTTATGAATTTTCGAGTAATTTTATTTTATTGTACAAATTTACAGATATACATACAAACACAATAACAAGGCTTTTGCAAATACAAATGTAAAAAAAAACCACAACCCTAATAACCAATTGAAAATTGAATTTGTTTTAATTAAAAACCTTAACCATCATCACAAATTAGAAAATAGAACCAAAAACCATAACATGTTATATTGAAAAAATTTTGAAAACCTTTTCGAAACCATAACCAAAAAAAGAAAGGAACTGGAATTTCAAAACCACTTAAAACCATTTCGGACTTTCAGTTGAAAACCAATTCAAAAATCACAAGTACCACAACCTAAAACCTAACTATCACGTACCTCAACTACAACAACCAATTGAACCTGAAACGGTTTTTAACCCTGCTACTTGCTAGCTACGTTGTGAAAAGAACGTCGGCATAGTAATATTTGTTATCAGTACGAAATGGCACTTAGCATTATAGACAACACGGCCAGGCACTTCGCAAACGCGCTATCTTGTGGCGCAATTTTATACCATTTTGAGATCGAATCGGCGCATGGCACGTAGTTCAGTCAATCGGGGATGGCATTTAGTATCCGTTTCGGTCATTAACTCAATTTCGCTAAAAATGGCACTTAGCACGTTTTGATTTTCCCGTCCTCAATTATGAAAATGAAAAATTTATTTTTAGATGAGGACTTATTTTTGATTTATTAAAATTTATTATTTTTAAATTTTTATATAAATTTCTAGTCATTTATTATAGATGAGAATTAAAGTGTTTGGTAGGGATTTGTATCAAAATCCTGAAAAATTGAAATCCGGACAAAACCCCTGAAAATCCTGACAACCTGCGATGTTCTTTGGGAGCTGAAATGTATTGATGTTTTGTTCTCTCTGTATGTTTGAATTGAAAGGCTTGATTCGATTCTTTTCAGCTGAGTTTATAATCGAAGAAAAAAAAAACGTGAGCAGCCATGCAGCATTACTGGAGCTGAGTTTTAATTGTGGTATGGTTTGCAAAAATAACGTTGCTAACCCCTTTATGTCTACAGGCCACTACTAGTACCAAGTCTGAAAACTCCTACTCTGTCCCTTCTAAAATTACTTGAGAAGTTGAATTTAAAATAAGTGCAGTATTTCTAACCATGTAATAATCATAATTTATGAAGCCATATTTTTCAAATTTTAGGAACTTGAGGCTCGTCAAATTATCCTCAAAAATTTTGATGATTCGTCATTTTGAATCCATCTTGATCCAAATGTAAGAGATCATATTTTGGTCATTACCTAATCCTACATTCAAAGTTTACCATTTCTAGGTCGATTTAGTGAGGAGATATGAAGGATTCATGAAATTTCCTGTAGCAATTCCTCTTCCAAATGCCATTTCTTGCTCCAACTCCCCCCCATCCACTTAGGAGGTTAAAATAAGAATAAGTTAGTCACTTGGGCTCATTTTATCATATGAAAGTATAATAAAAAATTTTCGACCTTACATGTTCCCCATCACATTTTGAGGCTGATAACCCCTCTTTCTCCCCTTCAATATCATCTGTGAATGTAAATTAGGGATGTAGTATACCTCTTATCCCAATAATATTATTTATGATTTTATATTAAATATATTTTCATTTATTTGAGGCTCCTCCAACTCTACTAAAATTTTGATAACCCGCCATTTTGGGTCCATTTTGACCCGAATTCAAGAGATTATATTCTGGTTACCAGCCACAATAGGGCTAATCGCGATTCTATAGTGTTCGATTGATCGGAAAAGTTATGTTCAATTTTTGAACTGAAAATGTGCTCAAAAATTTATTAGAAGCCTACATTCGATGGATAGATGTTATACAGTTATTTTCGAATTTTGTGAACTAAATCTAGAACATTTATGAGGTACGCTATTCATTTTCTTTAAAACAGCGCATCCTTTGAAACTTCACCGTTGCGGTATTTGTTTTTCTTTTATTAAATCACTCTCGTATGTTGTTTACAATTTCTAAGTAGTTTACAGGATCGTTAAATAAACAGTCGAACGAAGAAACTTATGATATGCAAACCTTGGTTCGCTTTCCAATTAAACGTCATCGAAAAGTATTTGTACGATATAAGTGCTTGATAGCTTGGTGAAGGTATATTTCATACAGGAAATTCAAATAATTTGCCTATTTGTGTGGTAAAAGCAGAACTCGAACGTATGTTGGCAAAGGTTATGTAATGAGGTTAAGTGCCGGCTTATTATTGTCGAATCGCACGCTTCACTTCATTCATCAGTGGTATTGTTCCCTCGTTTAGATTATTGTATAAGGTAAAATTCGTAACCGGTCGAGCGTTTCTGGGGAATCGGGGCTTCTGTTTTCTTCAAATTTAATCTCGCATCGAATACCATAAATTTCATTATCGACTAATGATGTTTGAAATACCGTCTTTCTAACCATCAAATGTATAGAAAAACGTGCAGCGTGTTACGCCTCATCAAATTAAAATATTGAAAGGCGCTTTTGTTCAACTTTTATGTTTATTATTTTGCCTAATTGTGGTTTCTAAGTAAAACACCCTGCTTCGAAAACATGTGACACGTGAGGTAGGCAATTTCTTCGTCATTTCTGTTTATTTTCATACTTATTCGTGAATTTGAAGCAAAACTCAAATTTTTTTCAATTTTAAAGTTTTTTTTTTTTTTTTCTATTTTAAGGTTTCAAGGAAAAATTTACTAAGAATCAAATTTTTGACGTTATCATGTATTTATATGATGCACATTAATTTTAAGTTATTATATCGTACTCCTGTATTTTTTCCAGGTTTACTACTTGTACCTCTACATTGGTAGTATGCTATTTCTTTGCTATATGTACATAATGTTGTGTAAGATGCAGAAAAAAACAAATGGATCTAAAAAAGGTATATGAGTTTTTTCAAGTTTTATTTTCTTATATTAGGTATTTTTAAACTAGTTTTTTTATGAATTCAACCTTTTAAGCATATTTTAATTATAATAGAGCATTTCATAATTCCTATGAAAATCGTATACGGGATATTTCACCTTAATTTGAGGTTTTTGATGGCTTATGCAGAATCACTCGTCAAGGGGAACGAACATTTGTTTAATGCATTTTTGAGATGAAGCAGTTTGGGAAGTTGCATTTTGAGGACTTGAAGATGCACCCAAATTTTAAAGAAAAATGTATTAAAGATTGAACTAAAAAAAACCGCAAGATAAACTCGAATGAAAATTTCCAAATTATTATAAGAGTTATTCAACAACTTGGGCGCACAAGAGTTGTTTCACAATTACCTAGGATTGGCGAGCGCTCTAATATTTATAGGTGTGATGCGTGTTCCCACTCCGTTGATGTATACAATGCATGTTAGACAGGGTGAGTGCCTTTTACATGAGGTTACTCGTTTTCGTCTCAGTATGGGAAATTACTGGGTCATTTACCCAGGCGCCTTTTACACGAGTTTTTTTTTGCAAATATTAACATTTTTCTGAGGTAATTTGTGTTTGAAGTTTACATTAGTATAGTCGAAGCAAATTATGAAAAACTAGAAAAAATTTATCACGAAGGTTTTTTGCTAGAATGTGTTTGGAAGCATCCCAGTAGTAACCACATAATGAAAAATTTTCGACTTTTAGTTCATCCCACCACTTTTTGAGGACAATTACCACTCCTGCTCTGTTCTACTATTACAAAAATGATGTGTTAGGATAATGTTCAATTTAAGCTAAAAAGAGTCCTGCAAAGATACTTTCATATCGGAAAAGTTATTAACAATGCCCTCTCTTTATAAGTTCATCCCACCACTTTTTGAGGACAATTACCACTCTTGCTCTGTTCTACTATTACAAAAACGATGTGTTAGGATAATGTTCAATTTAGGCCAAAAAGAGTCCTGCAAAGATACTTTCATATCGGAAAAGTTATTAACAATGCCCTCTCTTTATACCGGGAGACTACTTGATTCGAGCACCCCAAGCGCAAAAATCTTTCCCTCATAGAAATAAATTACATATTTGAATGATATTAAGAACAATAAATGGCATAAATAATATTTTTTTGATGCTTAAAAGTGTTTATCAATGAAATAAAAAATTTTAATTTATACTTTCATTGTCAAAAATACATATATGTTTTGAATTTATTCACCTTTTAGCTAATTTTTTCGCTTGGGTGCTCGAATCAAGTAGTCACCCGGTATACTGAATATATGTGATCTAGTACATAAAAAATTGATATTAACACATACGGGTACACGTAGTTATAACACTAGGCATAGCAACGATTTACAACTTACCCAATATAGGACAAAATTTCATCACACGAATATAGATACCATGTCCACAAAAATTTTTAATTCCCTCCCACAGAATATTAAAAAAATTCATTCTAATAAAATTTTTAAAAGAAAACTCAGGGAATTGCTGATTGCTGGTGCGTTTTACACGGTGCAACAGTATCTCACAATGTAGTATTTAAAATATTTTATATGTATGGGCCATGTATTACAAAATTTTTAGCGACGTTTCACATTTCCAAGCGGGTTCTGCATGACTTGGAACTTTTGAGGCTTTAAAGGTTACTACTAGGCTATTTTCAAACACATTCCAGCAAAAAAAAAACCTTTGTCAGTTCAACCCTTTTTCTATTCTAATTACTACTAGACTAATAGGATTTATTATTTCTGGACATAAATTCAAACTATTTTCATTTATTGGTATAAGCAATAAAATCACAGAAAATTAAAGTATTTTATTTTATAAAATTTTATTATTTAATCCTTGAACATATTCCAATGAAGAAAATCCAAAAAAAAGTAATTTGAATCCACTCTTAGTAGCATAAAGTTTTGAATACGAATTCCTTTAGAGAAATGTCAGCATATTTTCTTAAAAAATTGTGTGGGAATTAAGATCTGTAAAATATCATTTTTCATCTAGACTCTTCCCAAAAATACTAAAAAAAATTTTCGAGCCATATTCATCTATATATTTATCAGCAACAAATATTAAAAGATGGCCAATGTTTCTCACGCTTTTTTCACATTTATTTTATTATTCCTCTTCGCTTTCCACCTCTTCTATCACTAATTTTTTGCCTGTAATGCCTACTGCATACGATATTCTGCATTTTGACTCAAATAGCATATTTTTATCTGCTTTGGATGATAAAATAGTTCAAAGTGTATTATAAGGCATCGCGATTGAAAAAATATTTTTCCATTTTTTATATCGCAACTCCTTCAACAAGCACAGCAGGCAAACCATCATACAAGAGTATCACATGAGTAGTCCTACATATTTGGTATGAAGGAAATCATATTGAGGGGAAACACTCCGTATAGTGACTTTTAATTAATGATTAGTGTAAGATGAATGAGTTTACCAAGAATCCAGTGGAAAATTTCGGACGATTACAGATGTGAATAACAGACTTGAAAATTTTCACATGCAAAAATTTGATTCTTTTATTATTTTCTTCTCTTTTCATTTGAATTATTTCAATGCATACAATTTTTGGGTAATCATGAGAAGGATTCATACACCTGAATAATATATTAATATGGGGGCTAAAGCATTTGAGAGACACTTCTGCGGCTATATATATGTACATCGTACAAAATTATTTCTAAAAGAGAAATACTTTCACCCTATTGTCTACCCTTATGTTATCACAGTACAACTAACTCCAATCTATCTATGGTAAATGGGGTGAACGCGAAATAAGGAAAACAATAAAACGAGAATGACCGCTAGTTACCCATTTGGCAAAGCGTGAAAAGAGCGTTGTAATTACACGCGCAGCTTAGTGGACACTGGACACTACTTCATTGGGAAGACGCGCTTTTTATCTTATCCAACGGAGGGCACGCGAGGGTCGAGGGCTATAATTAATGATCGTAGAATTCGTCATAAAAAATGAAATAAGTAATAAATATGCTCCGGACGCTATTCCACTGAGCGAAATATTACTCTTGGGATTAATTTGTTGATAATGAAACTCCGAGACGTGTTTTTCAATTAAAATGATCTCTAGAACAGTGTTTCCAATTTAAGAGCCTTTGATCCGCCTTCGTATATTTTTAATCGCTTTACCTAACATTTGCTGAGAAGAAATAGCGCACTCTCGGTGCTATGGTATTCTTTAACCCTTATTTTATGCTCTCGTCGAACAAGAGCTCCATAAAGAGTGAAGAAAGGCTCGCTATTTGTATAGAATACGACAAGAATATTCAATTTTAAAAGTGTTATGTATAAGGTTTTGAAAAATGACACCATTAGTTTAGTTCAATCGATCATTCACTCATACAATGGGTTATAGAAATTGATTCGTGTTCGGCTTCTGGGTCCTCGTCATCCGGCGGCGATTCTTCCGATTATAGCGATAATATACAAAAAGAGAAACACGATTCAGCGGGCCAGAGGAGTTTGAAAATGAAATCGAAATTTTATGGACAGAATCATCTAACGATGAGACAGCATTTCGGCAGCTTTTATTTACGCATGGGAGCCGTCGGTAATGTAATTTTATTTTAATAATTGTATTTAGAAATTTTACCTAGCCATACTTGCGAAGTATTAATGGAAATTTTGGTTTCGCTTAGCTTTTGGTATCGGCAGTATGATTTATTCGGGATTGGAAATCGGCCAGTATTTCGAACTCGAACGTAATACCAAGTGTCATAATGTACTCGTTGCCGTTACTCCAGCCACCAGAATGGCTTTCATTTTCATACAGATGTATTTTATATTTTTGAACGAAGAAGTACGTATTTTAAATGCATGAAGGAAGAATGCATCAATATGGTTTGAGAATTTTTGCAAATATTCAATTCATAGAAAGTTATGAATAAATTGACTATTCATTGTTTTCAATTGAAAATGAAAGTTGATCATTCATAAAGATGTGTGAAAAAAAATTAACTGAAATTAAATTTTTAATTGAACATACTTTGACTTGAGATAAAATTATTATCTCTTTATCTTAACACGAAGCACCCCTAAAGGTGCATTTGAAGAATTAAAATGGTAATATTTTGTAGTCGTTCTTGGTCTCAGTAATCATACGAGTCCGTACCATTGGACCCAAATATAGGTACTGGTTGTAGGACGATAGAACAGAAATGAAGGTTGCTACTCATACCCATAATCCCTCCTCTCTCTCCGCATCCCTTTATCCAATGTATATAATTTCAAAAAATATGTGTGTGTAAGAAATCCCCCATTTATAAGTAATGGAAATGCGTAAAGCTAACACAAATGTATTTAGTACAGTTCTTTAAACGTAAAAATATTTGTTTTCAGTGCGCAAAAATTCAAATATATTCACCAACAAAATTAAAGGGGGGGTGGGAGGGGGCTTTCCACGTGGAAATTAGAAGAAGTTGAGAAATTTCACAACTTAAAACTTCTTCAAAAAGAAGTTTTTTGCTTCTATTCCTTCTAACTAAGTCCAGAAGGCCAACATTTTTATTATGTTTGTGTTATCAACATACTATATCATATATGAGCCTATTTTAAAAATTTTGAAGTTTGGGTGCCCACCAGCCTCCCTCGAAATTTAAGTATACCACCATGTTGAGTCGTAAATATCAAAAATCTAAAAAAAAGTACCTTATACGATGCAACTTAATATAAGCTAGGGGATCAAATTTCTGTTTTTTTTTTTTTTTTTTTTTTTTTTCAAAAAAGGAGGAGCAGCATCACATTATATGCTAAATGCTTAAAAAAAACGTCATAGAAATTTTAGCTCACCAACTTGATTTTCAGACTTCCCCCTTCCCTTCCCAAAAAAATGATGAAGTTTAAAAATTTTCAAATTTAAAAAACTGCAATTTTTAAGCTATTAAAAAATCATAGCCATTTTGTTATCTAATAAAGATTGAAACAAATTTTAGCCAACAATTTTTTTTTTCGAGTCTTGGAGATCTAAATCCTTTGATTTTTTTTTTCAAAAGCCACAATATTTTTGTTTATTTTCAAAAATGAACGACAAAATAGGTAATTTGTTGGTCGTGAGCTCAGTACGGGCTCAATTTAAGCTTTTGCAGACTTATTAGGCAAAATATGCTCGATTTTTTTTCACGTGCCATGTTTAGCAACAATGGCTAGAGGCACGAGAGCAAATTATATTTCACTTATTAATCCTGTGGATCTTAGAAAAATGAATAATTTATCAACTTGTGTTTGGTCATCTGATAATATGTCCTTAATGTATTACAGTCAAGGTATTTGGATTGGGGGAGTTGATAGAGGAGGCAATCAGTGGGGATGTGTGAAACAGTTATGGTGACATTACAAGGGGTACATATGGGAGGGGGTTGCTTGCAGGGCTGTATCCAGAAACAGGAAAATTTGGTGGTCCACCGAGAAATCCCATTTTTAATGGCCCATTTAGTATTAATTGGCCCAATTTTTTCTCTCATTTTTTAAATTATGGATTTATAGAATTTCTTTTTTTTTTTTTTATCAAAGTTTGGAAATTAAAGTGGCCCAATTTTTACCTCAATCGGCCCAAATACTTCGCGGCCCACCGAGATTTTTTCGGCGACTCGCCTGCTGGATCAGAGCCTGGTTGCTTGTAGTGGAGATTTTGGTGGGTTATGAGGGAGTGACCAGTACGAAGACGAGTAAGAATTGAAACATGTCAACTGTTAGGTTGGAGAAAAGTTTTCCAAACATTTATGTTAGATTTAATATTTTTAAGTTTATTTGAATTTGGGATGTTTGATCAGTATGATTGGAATTCTTTCTGTTCTACAGGAATTGCTAAAGTCCGAGCTTATCTATTTAAAGTTCTTTTAAAGCGGGAATAAGAAATTTTAGGAAGTTTTGCGAGGTAAAAATCAAATATATTTCCCCTCTTGGGTCCGAAATTGCATAAATTAAATTCATCTTGTGCACAAGACAATAAATTAAAATTACCCATTTGTCGTTAATCTTTGAAGATTGTCAAAATTGTTGTTTTTGAAAAAAAAAATTTAAACACTTTAAACATTGTACAAAAAGAAAAATTGGCAGCTAAAATTTTTTCAGTCTTTTTATTACAAAGTATGACTTCGAAAGGCGAAGAAATTTTTCACTGTCTAAAAATTCGTTTTTTGAAATTTTCAAAAATATTCAAACGTTAACTTCATTTTGAAAGGCCTAAAAATTTAATTAGGAGGTTAAAATTTTTATGAGCTACTTTTGAGGTCATTTCCGGCTCTTTGATTTAAAAAAAAAAAAAAAAAAAAAAAATTGTACATAATATACACCCTCTCCCAAATTATCAGCAATTATCATTGACACTATTGCTTGCATCAAGAAGTTGTATGCTGACTAATTACCAACAAAAATTACCTGAAATGTGAAGACGCGAAGTCCTCACCTCTTTTTCTACCTATTTTCCTCAAAGTTGATTAAACCTGTGATAAGATAGTTTTTTTCATTGAAAACTCAGTAGAAAAAGCATCAAGTGCGGTTCGTCACTGTAGCTAGAAACAGTTGACTGCGACATACACATGAATCAAATAAGTTGCATACTACACTCCTTACTTCGATAGAGATCATTTTTATGCTCTAATACCACTGCTTCTCCAGAAAAAATAGGAAGTAAACACTGAACACTTGGTAGAAATCGTGATAGATAATTAAGTTCACAAACTTGATCAGGCGTGATACTGGTGTCTGGTGATTAAAGTTCAGTCAATGTAATGTTGGTTATCACTCGAAAGGGACACCTTGATTGTCACCATTCAACTTATATAACTGCCTAGTTGCTATTATATCAGCTGGTGCTCCTATGGGACGTCTTGATACCGAGGTGATTATGAATTTTGGGTCACAGAGTCACAGTAAGCTATTAATGGTCCAAGTCCATATTACTTGCTTCACCCAGTTAAACCTGAACGATTCCTATAGGTATGATTTATTGTTGAATGCATTGGGAAGATGAAAAATAAAGTATTTATAAATCTATAACATCAACGATTGGGCAATTTTGCTAACATTAACCCACCATAGGTAGTATGGAACCAGGATTGGAGACTTTGGAAGTAATGCTACAAGGGGTTCCCAATGAAGTAGTGTCGTGTGCGATAGAAGAAATTCCCGCAAAAAAAAAGAAAAAAAAAAAAGATTGGAGACTAGTACCAACATATAGCTTAGCTCGCGAGTAGTTACTTGCGTCTAGTCTCAGTCCCCTTATGTGTTCATCGTATGCAACTATTTGTACATGGAAGTACAACATATAATATTTTTTTAAAATTTAAATGAAACTACTGGTTTAAGTATCTATGATAATAGAAAAAAAATTGCAAAAAAATTTGTGGTATACACTTTTTGCCTATCTTCATTTTTGAAGGAGCTACAATGACTTAAAATTTTTCCAAATTCCATTTTTTAAAATTTGATTAAAATCGTTCATTCAAGTAGGTACCTAGGATGATAGAAAAAATGCATTAAAAATTGTAGGAAACACTTTTGCCCATCTTCATTTTTGAAGGGGCTAACAATAATTTTAAATTTTTCCATGATTTTTTTTTTAATGTGACTGAAATCAAGGAAAAATTAAAATTAAAATATGTACGTTTTGCTTATCTTCAGAATTGAAGGTGTTTCAGCAATTCTTATCACTACACGGATTCGGTACTATAGTTTTATTTTCCATCCTTATATTTTAATTTTGCGTGAAAAAATTGTTATATGTAAGTTTTACAATGCTTTGATTCTATCCATTATTTCCCATTCAATCCTCAGCCCTTCTTCGAAATATCTAATCATGAGTAATAAAAAATCATAGGGAAATTTGAAGTTATTGTAGTTCCTTCGAAAATGAAGATAGGCAAAAAGTGTTTACTACAATTTCTAATGCATTTTTTCTACCATCCTAGGTACCTACTTGAATGAAAGATTTTAATCAAATTTTAAAAAATGGAATTTGGAAAAATTTTAAGTCATTGTAGCTCCTTCAAAAATGAAGATAGGCAAAAAGTGTATACCACAAATTTTTTTGCAAATTTTTTTTATCATCAAAGATACGTGAATCAGTAGTTTCATTTAAATTTAAAAAAATAATAAATGTTATACTTCCATGTACAAATAGTTGCATACGATGAACACATACGGGGACTGAGACTAGACGCAAGTAACTACTCGCGAGCTAAGCTATATGTTGGTACCAGTCTCCAATCCTGGTTCCATACTACCTATGGTGGGTTCGGGATTTGCTGGATTTTTTTTTACATAAAACATACTCTCTGAATATGAAACAGAGATGACTCCACATTTGATAGATTTTTTTATTGAATCTTAAGTAAAATTTATTAATTATTGAATTTTACAAATTATCAAACATTTTTTTTGTGGATATTTCGCACTGATTAAAGTTCAGAGTTGGTATTTATTAATTTGTCCACTTAATGGTTTTATGAATAAGTGAAACGTTTTCAAATAACCCAGTTTTATCGATATAAATGAATTAACGATGTTCTCGTGTTTCAGGAACAAATTAAAGTAACTCGTCATCGGGTTTTTTCCAGATTCGGTCTGATGCATATGATCGCGACCAACCTATCAGTATGGTTGAACGTTTTGATACAGGAAACAAAACACGAAATTTTGACATTTTACAATCCTGAGAATAACACGATCGAATTCAACAAACAAAACGCGCATTATTTGCATAGTAAGCTCTGCCATATTGTAGGCTTTCACAATAATCATTTTCGCTTTATATTCTCGCTACAGCGTAGGTACATTAGGTACATAGTAGTAGGTAGTTGGTATATGTAAACAATTGTAAATTCACCCGCTTTTTCGTTACTTCATGTCAGCCGGATGAGAAACGCTGACGTGTGTAATTTTTACGTACGAGGAAACGTTATTTCGCGCATTTCTCCCGGGGATGCGAGCACGAAGAGATATGACAATTGAAAAATAATATACGTTCTTTGACGTACACGATGTCTCGAGCGTCTCGAATTAACGTGTATTTAATTTTATAGAAAGATGATGTTATAGAAAACTTGAGAGACGAGATAAAACATTTCTCGTAAATTAAACAGCAACGTTTTCGATTTGCTTTCGAAACAAAAGGTTGGAAATTCCGCGCACTTGTAACTCTCGTTGGATATGTTTCAGCTTTCACCAGAACTCCGGCTCCGATTTATGTCGGTGGTGGCAATCATTCGGAAGGGATTCGTTTGAAAAGGAGCCTCAAAGGACCTCACACTATATACGAATGTAGACGTACCAACATAATCGGTTCATTGGTCCAAAACGCTAGCCCGTTTTTGTTCCCTTGTACCATCGAGTACAGTTTGATTTGCGCTGCTATACTGTACGTGATGTGGAAAAACATCAATAACGCGTATTCGAATAATACGAATACCGAATCGACTTCCAAGTTGCCATCATTACCGCAGTATAAAAAAGCGCCACATCATTATTCGGTGGATTGCGCCCAAGCTCATAAGGGATTATTTTTAGGCATTTTATTTCTGGTCTTGACCATCATCTCGTTAATTTTATTCTTCGTCTTGGTCTCCAAACCTGATCTCATCGCGTTCGCTGTCATGGAGGTGAATATTTGCGAGTTATCGTTGTACGCGTTGTCTACGCTGGCTTCCATCGTTGGTATGATACAGGTGAGTTAACTAAACCGCGTGAACGGACTAGTTAAATGTGTATTTTCCGATTATCCTTTCTCGCGCATCACACGGGTGCGAATTTATACGTTCCACTTCCGTAACTCGTATTTCTATAAATGGCTCATTTTCACTCCTGAATTGGCAAATTTCGTTGTGCCGACGTCCGATGAAATGGGTCGGAAAATTTGTTCTATGCGTTGCTCATACGCCTCGAAATTAATATGCGTTTTTTTTCTTTCTGTTCTATAGGTACGTCAGTTGAAATTCAACGGTAGTCGAAATTTAGAATTGGATAATATCCTACTAGTGGGCGCCCAAACTGGGATACTTATTTATAGCACGTTTACCATTATCGGCGGCCATTTCACTAAAGAGAAAAATACCATATTGGTACTTTTAACCGCCTCCGCATCCTTGATACAGACAACCTGTCAAACTTTATTCATCCTGGATGCGTCTCGCAGATCTTGCATAACGCAAGAACAGTTCCGTAAGAAACCCGGACGAGAAACCATTACGTTTTTGTTGGTCAGTAATTTAGCCATGTGGGCTATAAATACGTTGGAAAAGTCCAGAGCCGACTCGCATCCTATACAGTTACATTTCTACGGGCTATGGGCTTGGACTATTATTACTCACGTATCCATGCCTTTGGCCATATTTTACAGGTTTCATTCGACCGTGTGTTTGTGCGAAATATGGAAACGAGCTTATAAAATGAAACATAGTTATATTTGAGCTCATTTCGGGTATCCATCTGATATGCCGTTTCTAAATTTTACATACTATACATACGTTTTTTTTCCACTCAGTTTAATCAGACTGCGTGATATGAACAATCATCGTTTAAGTTTGACCTTATTGTAATTAAATAGTGAACGGAGGATACGAAGTATACGAGCTGTGCATATGTAATTTGATCGTGTTCTTAAACAACGTAATTCTTGAGACCTCCGAATATCATGCTGGTAGGTCTATATTATGAATGATGGTCGTGTTATTTTACGTATGTACCAGCGGTTTTGAAATAGTACGGATGGTAATGGATGATACGACTTTTTTTCATACGATGGAAATACCTATTACAAGACGAGCTGATTATTTTTATCGTCGAGACTTAAATTTATTTATATTTTATTTGTCCATTTTAGACTTATCAGTTTTGTTGTGACGTTCATTTACCTAAGCAATATAATATTTTGTAATAAAAATACAAAATTTATTTTTTATTTTTTTTTTTTTACATTTTGTCACGTATATATTTTTTTATTTTTGCATTTCTTATGCTATGGATTTTGAGATTTTTTTTGAATTTTTCAGCACAGTAATTTTAGGGGGTTTGAGCCACACGTATTGAAAAAAATTTTTAGGAAAAAAACTATAATTTTCATTATGAATTAATTTAGAAGTTGGCTATTTATACGTTTTATTAAATTTAATGACCATTGAATTGATTTCATACCATTCGGAAGGGATGAGGCTTGATTTACTTGATAGAAATTACCAAAACGAGTTGCGAATTTTTGCGCGTGTCGTTAATAAATTAAATGGTCGGTAAGTACAACAGAAGTTTCTATTTTTTTTATGAGAATCGAAAAAAAAAAAAAAAGTAAGCAGCCATGCCGCATTACTGGAGCTGAGTTTTTAACTGGAGCTTGTTTTGATTTACTAATAACCTTGCTTAACCGTTCATGACTACAGGCCACACCCAATACCAAGTCTGAAAACCCTTACCCTCTCCTTTCCAAAAACACTTAAGAAGTTGAATTTGGCACAAATGTAGTACCTCTTGCCATGAAATAATCGTGTGAACACATATTTCTCAAATTATAACTATTTGAGGGTCCTCAAATTATCTTCAAATCTTGATAATCCGCCATTTTGGACCCATTTTGACTCAAATTTAGTAGGTCATATTCTGGTCACTAACTAATTCTACACACAAAGTTTGACCATTCTAGGCCGATTTGGTGATGAGATATGGAAGATTCATGAAATTTCCTGCAGCAATTTCCCCTCCAAAAGCCGTTTTTTGCTCTAACTCCCCTCCAAAATCACTGAGGAAGCTAAAATCAAAATACGTTTGTCACTTGGGCTCATTTTATCATATGACACAGCAATAAAAAATTTTCGACCCTCCTGTACCCCCACCACTATTTTAGGTTGATAACCCCGCCTTCCCCCTCCAACATCATGTATGGAAGTGAATTCGGGATATAGTATACAACTTATCCCCAATAACCATATGAATTCATATTAATTACATTTTTACCAACTTGAGGCTCCTCAAGCTCTACTCAAAATTTTGATAATCCGCCATTTTGATCCATTTTGATCCAAATTCAAGAGGTCATATTCTGGTCACCAACTAACCTCACACACAAAATTTGACCTCTTTAACTTGATTTGGTTGGGAGATATGGAAGATTCAAGAAATTTCATGACTCAAAACTTCCTCAAAAAGCCGTTTTTTGATCTAACTCCTTTCAATATGCACTTAGGAAGCTGAAATTTGGATATGTTAGTGTCCGTGACTCACTCTTTCATATGAGATCAAAAACGAAAAATTTGAGCTATTTGCCCCTTCTCCAGCCTCCCTCAAAATTTGAGTGATCCGCCATTTTGAAATTTTCTGAAAAAACAAAAAAAGCACTTCTGTGCATTTTCAAGAAGAGTTCCTCACCAAATTTTGAGCGAATTTTATGAACATTAGCCGGCGCTACGCGTGTGGGGAAAATACATATATACCAAAAAGTTGGACATTTGCCAGATGATTACAAATGGTCTGAAACGCAAAGATTTGAAGACACCCCCGCCCCCGACCTTCCCTTCCCAAATCAGGTAGGCTGTAATAGCTGTCGTTTCTTAGTTAAAAACTCAGCTAATTACATATAAGAAATATGAATTTTTCCAAGCGGATTGGAGATTAAAATAAATTACACAGGAAATAAGGTATATTCGTTTTATCACCACGAGAGAAATTTTTAGAGGTTAAGCCCTCCGTTGTTATGTTTTGAATGGGTTTTTTTGTTTGTTCATTTATTCGCTCAATCTTCAATTTTATTTCATACAAAATTATTTGGAATTTAAAATTTTTTCAAACTTTGAAGTATTGCTTTTATTTAATTTTCTAGCATTGGGACTGCCTTTACTGCAATACAACTTTATTATACTTATATATAGTATATATGTATTTACTTTCACAAGATATGCATTAGTTTCGCCAAAGCCCCCTCTGAAATCGCATCCAAATTTGAGGTCACTCCGGAACATAATATAGAACTGAATTTACATTTTAATATTGCTCTATTTTCAAGAGTAGTGTTAAAGTCGTGTGAAGGGCCCGCATCCAGAAGGCGAGTCACCGAGAAAATCTCGGTGGGCCGTGATGTATTTGGCCGATGAACTGAAAATTGGGTCACTATAATTCGTAAAATTTGATTAAAAAAAACCAAAAAACAAAAACAAAAGAAATACCATAAATTCATAATTTGAAAAATGAGAGAAAAAATTGGGCTGATCAATACTAAGTGGGCCGTTAAAAATGGGATTCCTCGGTGGGCCACTAAATTTTCCTATTTCTGGATACAGCCCTGGTTACCACCCTGATTACAAGTGGAAGAATAAAATGTAAGTTATAGTAGTGAGAAACTATTATTTCGTTCTTCAATTATACGCAGTTTTCATTGGGAGTGTAACAGTACTCAAGATAGCAACTACTTACTAGTTATACTAGTAATAAATAGAGCAACTAGTAGTTTTGCAGTTGACTTGAATTACTCACGATATTAATAATTATTAGTATTCTACTAGTAGTCTATGTAGCACTCTGCTTCTCTTAGATGAAATGTGTTGCAGTAAAGCATATAATGAATAGTTTAATTTCATTGTAGTTGAAGTGTAATTACGCACTTCCATCAACAAACTCTTAAGGACTGTGTAACAGCTTAAATACGTCCTTAGGTGTTGTAATTGTTGGAAATCATGTTCCATCTTAGATGATGAGAAAATGAATGGTAATCAGGACTTCAGTTAAAAGTAAGCATTGATTATAGTAATAATGATTACTACCAGTACTTTGTAGTAGTGGTTTTCAGTATTAATCACTACAAGTTACTAGTAGTGGTTACTTCTCTCCCCTCTCCATTTCCGAAGAAAATTATTCGCACTTAAATATCGAGTCAAACGCCCACAAGATTTCGACTCCACAATAATTCGCCAACTAATAGGAAATAATGAAAACCTTCTTAAATCTGTACATCTTGGACAATTCGACGACATCCAAAATCTACTCCTCTCTCAAAGCGATTCTAACAAACAAAAATTCCAAAAAATAGAATCGTACATAGAAACATTGTGGCAAGCCGAATAAAGTTTACACCAATCCTCGAAGCTGTATAAAGTAAAACCAAAAATCGCGAAATGGGCTACTGCGTACAGAATCAACCGGCACGAAAAATTACCTTGGCTAGAATCCGGATCGAACATTCTTCAATCCTGTAACAATCTACCTTTAACTATAGCGCATTTGGTGACTGAATGTCACTAATTCAACCATTCATGTACCGTATCAAATATGATATAATTTTTAGACGATGAAGATATAGTTCTACCCTTTTACAATACCTACCTTTACATAACATTTATGATTCTTTGTAACCCTAATTATAACTTTGTAGTAGACGAGCGACTAGAAATGAAGAGATTAAAAAAAAAACAATTAGTTAATAGAGTACATGGGATTGTATAGTTCAAACCATTGCTTCGTATTTTTGTTTTAACCTTTTACCAAAATGAAATTGGATTTTTTTACAGAGAATACCCATTCGTTTTGTAATTCAACATTGGCGGAAATTTTCCAGAGTTGAAACCCGATTTTTCCGGAGTTGAAAGCAGAAATTTTCTAGAGTTGATAGCTGCTTCTCCAGAGTAAAAATCAAGGAGTGCAGTTGATATCAGACTTTGAACGAACTTTGGGATCAGCAAGTCAGAGTTCAGTTTTTGGCCGAATGTAAAGTACAGAATTTTGAATTTGAACTTCCTTTATTTTGAATCATAAGAATAGCTGACCAATCCTTACCTGAGGGTCCTGAAGAAACGTATCTGTGCGTAATAGCTGGAAAATTCAGTTGATACCTGAATCAAATTTAGTACATCGTTAAAACAAAGAAAACAACTTTCATCAAACGAGTCCTAGCTTCGCGCCCACAACGAAGTCTCAAAATTGCATACACCTTATTTTCCAATCGAAAAGCTATAAAATAATCGAAATTCGTTCACCCCGTTATTTCATCGATATACACAAATAAAATTAAAAGAGCTCTCATAGAAAAAACTCTCCAACGGTTATTGTTTTTAAAAATCACTTGTTAAAAAAAAAATGTCAAAGGAAATCGCGTTCGGAGTGGGTGCGCTACATCAGCATCGGACACAATGGCCACAAAGAGCAGGGGAGCGCGGTAAATACCCTTTGTAAACTGCATCCTATATAGCGAGGGTTAAAGTGTATTACGAGGCAATGATTGAACTCCCTTCTCTGTGAATCTTTTCGGTAATACCATTCCGCTTTCGTCATTTTTCATTTGATCGTCCCTCGCGTGATGCGAATACGTACTTCTTGGTGATCGAGTATAACGCTGGCAGTGTTCTCGTACGGATCGACGTACGTATCTTCGTGATCGGTGCGGTTTAGGCGATATCGGTGATAAATGTGGTTTAGCGTTTATCTAAACGTGTCATTAGGTTTAGTGTGAATTTATGGAGTTGATGCGCGATGGTTGTGATTGCTCGAATCAAAGTGATTTTAAACACCATCTAAATAATGCGCGAGAAAAATCAACGTTACAATATTACGTTTCGATGTACAATAATGGTCACGGTGGAAACGTGATAAATGGAAAAAAAATTGAAACTCGAGTCTCCGTTCGCACGTTGTTTACCACATGTGAAAAATGAGCACTCGTTGAAATGAAAAGATATCGCGTATTCGAGAACTACGTCGCGGAAATCGTCCCTTAAAATAGCATTTTCTAGTGAAAAAATCGGTTGTTCGATTGACAAAGCTGTTCGGCGAATATCCAATTCGATCGAGTTATTTTTTTTCGCGATGTGAAAATCTACCAAACTGGCCGAACGTGTTCGTAATTACATCGAGTTGAATTATGATTACGAAAATACCAAACTCCCTTGGAACAAGTTCCAACAAAGGAAAGGGATGCAGATGACGTAGTGAAGAGTCCAGCATAGTGTACCGCTACACAAACACACGCAGACGGTGGCAGTGTTTGATTACATCGCATCGCCTTCTCCTCTTACGACAATTATAAGAGTAGAAGAGCTGGTAAACAAAGACTACCCGTATAGAAGCAGTTCCCGTTTGTTTGTGATGAACATTGAACGAAAACATTATTCGTTATAAGGTAGGACACTCGCCACTATTATTCTGCGTATGCGACCGAATCGAAATCAATACGATTAATACCACGTTTATCCTAAATTACTCCGTAAAAATGTATTATCCGAATCTTCCCACGTACGTTTTATGAACGATACCGGCGATGAAAAGTTACTCCAGTTTTGTAATCTTTCTCTTCCATCGGGTATTGTTAACCAGACCCATTTATGTTTATTGTTAATGCTCATATCGGCGGTATCGAGTTTAGGGTTGATAAAGGAGACACCCATTGTCGTTGTCAGGTCGTGTTTAAAAAATGTGACGCTTATTTTATTTTCATTTTATTTTGCATCGTATTAATTATTTTCGATCCACGCTCTATACCAGGGGTACGATTTGTTGGCACGTCTGTCGGTGACTTCTGTATAATTGGATTATTTTATTTATGTCGAACTGGGTTTATCTATATATTTTTAGCTGAGTTTTTATTTTTTATCATTTTAATTTTAATACCGATACCTGGGATAACAATGGCGAGACTTGTTCACATTTTATTTTTCATCATTGGTTTTCTGAAATTATAGCCTATGAATTACTGTCGAATTTTACAAAGCTTATATTTTTGATGATTTCATGATTATAGGATCTGAGATCCATTGCGTTATGAGAGAGGGTAGAAGAAAATAAAATTTAAAAATATTGAATTCTTGAGTGATAAAATTCCAAATTTGGATGACTTTTTTCAAGGTATTTTCGCTCGCCCTCTCTAGACAAATTTGAGCCTTCTAGTAAAATTTTGTATTCAATGCAAAAGTACAATACAACCAAAAAAAGGTATCAAAACCCTCTCCAGGATTTAATTGGCACTCTCTGAAGTGATAGATTGGCTACAGACTAGGGTTGAGCGTTTTGAGCCAGTGTTTAAAACACATGTTCAAAACATATTTTAAACATTGAAAAAAAAAAATGAAATGAAATTTAATACAAAATACTGTTCAAAATGCGTTTAAAACGTTTTTTTTTGGTTTTAAACATGTTTTTTATTATCCTCATTTTTTCTTTAAATTTACGATATTTAACCGAAGAAATACAGGTAAACGCTAACGACGAAGAATTTTCTACCTGCGAAGGCATCTTCTAGATTTCGAAAATTTTTTTCAAGTTTCCATTTTCAAATGTTTTGAACTTTTGAGAACTTCAGAAGTCAAAGTTGTGTCGAGGGTAATGGCTAAATGTGAATTTTTGAATTTAATTTTTATGACTCAGTAGAGAGAACTTTTAATGGTATAGGTATATGGAGTTATTCCAGCAAAGTCAAAGTGGATGGAATCTTTGAGTATTAATATAGTAATATGGAGAGATAAAAGCCATACTCTTAGCATTACGCATCAAGGGACCTGATGAAGGGCGCTATATCAGATGCGAATTGTGCACTTGATGTGCACCAACGTCCCTTCACTAGAGGTCGGATGGAAACGGAAAGTGCTCATTGGTACTCATTCAACACTCCTCTTTCCCCACTAATCTTTGACGTCACGTGACGTACCTGAAAACGCGTGGTAACCAGGGATGGGAATCTACGCGTGGAATAACCTATTCCACACTTTGTGTAGAATAGATGTAGAATGAGTAGAATGCGTAGAATGTGTAGAAGCGTAGAATGAGCAAAATTTCCATTTAAAAAGCCAAAAAACCAAAATAATTTTACCACTTTTTCTGTGTTCAGTTCCTTAATTACTCTCTATCAAGTGTGTCAACGTGTTAACGAGAAATATTTTGAATATTTGAAAATTAAATCAATATTCGGTGTCAAAAATTCATTCTAAAGTTTAGAAACGAACAGTGATAGTGTTACAATTACGACTAATTTAATATAGGTATTGGAACATGTTTAATTGGTAATTCGATTTGAGAATTGAGATCGAGGTTGAGGTGAACGTGATAAGTAATGATGACTAATGATGTAATGATTCCTTTCGTTCTATTCATTAGGAAAAATTTGAACAATAAGTGATAAAATTAAAATCAATATTCAATTCAGCATTTCAGCAAACTTATTATCAATTTATCAGTTATCAACCACAATGTTAATTTTGTAGTATTTTACTCATTCTGCTCATTCTATGTAGAATAGAAAGCTATTCTACATGTCTCATTCTACGCGTAGAATAAAAAATATTTTACGCCTTTTATTCTACATCCCAACCCTGGTCGTAACGTACAATTTTGCACTGTACTGTACATTAAGTGCACACCAAGTGCACAACTCATAGTTGGCGCTGCGCTATCTATCAAAACCCTGATGGAACTACACTTTCATCTCTCCATATTACTATATTAATACTCAAAGGGATAGAATAATAAGTTGACTTATTTGAATCTGGTCACGACTCGTGACAGGTTTTGGCGACAATGAAACGAATGGGAAATGATTGGGTTCTCCATGCTCGTAGTCTCGTAATGCTCAAGTGAAAATTGAATAATTATGGTTCTTAATTTTTTCTCATTTATTTATAAAATTATGATGAGAGCATAAAAATTATAAATTTAAAACAGTTGAATACTAAAAATAGAAAAAATAATAAAAAAAAAACAGATTAAAACTTTTTGAAACTAGTTTTGAAGAATATTTTAAACATGTTTTTTTTCATAAAGGTTTTTTGTTTTGAAACTAAAAATCTGTTTTTAAACAATAAAAAACCATTTTTTGTTTTTATATTGGAGTTCAAAAGGTTGGGGAGGGGCTTTTTGACTTCAACCTTCTGCAAAAATAGATTTAACAAGTCGCTAATTTTCTTGAGTTCAAGGGGGTCATGGCTTTCTTGCTCTCTCTGCCGTTGACTATGTCACTGACTACCAAGCCAGTTACAGATTAACCCAAATGTGGATCAAATTTAACAGTATCCAACATTAGCGTACCTAAGAAGTTATTTTTAGGGGGAGGGGGTGGGAGTGAAATCCAAATGTTGGTACCTCCGTGCCATGCTCCTCTCAACTCCAAAAATACTATGTCATAAAAAAAGAATTGAAGCTAATAAATAGCAATTGATAAAAAATTTATTTAAAATTGTTATTCATTTTTTTATGATGTAGTAAGTGGTTTTGATTAACGAGATTACATGTACATCTTCATTCTATATTTTAGAATAAAAAACTTTTTTGGTCAGGTTTAAATATTTTATTTAAGAAACACAGTGTTACAGGTGCTTGTCCGACGCACTTGATCGCTCCGAAACGTAATGATAATACTCACATATACACATATTGTGTGTCGCGACTTAGATATAAAGGTACATTTTTATGTTAGCTTAATCGCCTAATCGGTCCATCACGTCATCGAGCGTATATTCATAATGCTTAAAACGTGATTATCATTTTGGGTGGGTGGCAATTATTGTATTACTACCTATTCTGTATGGTACTGAAAAGCGCTACATAGTTTATATTGATGCTATAACTCTGCGTTTGATTTTTAAATAAATAAATCTTATTACCTAATTTTCAGCGACTTTTATCATTTTTCTGTGGATAACGCTTTTAGGCGTTCAATATATTATAGGTTTTTTCGCTTCTGTAAAGCGCGACAATTTTCTATTCGCTTCAGCAGCTGAAAAGCACGAAACTCCACAAAACCTTAAGTATAACGTCACAGCAGTGTAACTTTTAATCTGAATTTGGGTGCTAGTGTATGTGTTACTTTACCTCGATGGGGAGATCAATAGTAAGTTTATAGTCTCATAATGCGAGGACTTATTACTTAAAAGTATAAAAATTGCGAAAACGAAAATATGCAAATTTTTTTTTCATGGCCTACGTCGATGTACTGACTCTCTCTCCTTAAGATATTCTATACCAGGATATTCGGAAAACCCCAGCATGGAGATGTTAACGCTGCAATAGAAAAACTTAATTAGTACCATATTAAAAAATCTTGAACATGAGTTTAGATCGAATACTGGACCGTATTATGTTTTTGGCAAAATTAAAACGTAATGTAACCACTTGTACGATATGTTAATTTATATCATTGAATTTTCTGGATTTTTACAATTCAGTGTTGAAATTGATTTTTTTATTCTTAATCTTTTCAATTTTTGATGCATCACATTGATTTTTTCAAACTTGAAAACTTTATTAATTTTTATTTCAAATATAAAAAATTTTTTATTTAAAATATTTGTGTATTCAGAATTGAAATTAAATGTAAAAATATTAAAAATAATCCTTAATGAATTTACGATCAATTTTTATTTACAGTTATTTTTATATTAATTAGAAAAATAAGCTAGGAACTTTCCGTGAGAAAAAAACACAAGTATAGAAATAGTTAGTATACTCCCACATCCAAAAGTACAGATTAAACAGTTAAATTATCCATAGAGGAAGGATCTTCATTTCTTTGAATTTCATACCATTTATGATCATAATAATGAATGTTAAAGATCCCTGCAATGCAGATACTAGTGCCATAACATCTTTGTACGTGTATGGGGAGCATGGCCCCAAATTCCTAATTTAAAACGATATGATTTACGACATTAATTCACTCTTGGTCCATGATGCAGTATCGAAACTTTACCTTGACTTTTATTCGATGATTTACCTCTCTACCTTCAAAATTGGATTTAAATTTTTTTATTCGTAAAACATTTTTCTTAGAAAATTTTTTTTATTTTTCCTATCCAAATTTGATTTATGTATTTTCATCCCACAACTCTTATGTTTGGTTTTCCATTAATTTCAAAAGTTCCTAAACATTTTTTCTTGAAAAATCAACTCACTATTCAGTTTCGTCGTTTCCCCCTAAAATAATTTTTTTTTTCGAAGAAATTAAAAGTTTAAAATAATCCACAGCTCTCCTCCAGGCGTAAAAGTTCTGCAAACATTTTTCAAAAGTTTTTATAAGTAAATCCCTCTTTATATTCGTTTAATTAAATCACCGCATTGTGTTCTAGTTTAAGAACACGATTCAACCTGAATCAGATTTCGAGACCGCATACGTAGCGTAATGCGGGTTGCACATTTTCTCACACATGTACCCCTCCTTTCGACGTACCTATTATGTAACACGGTTTCCCAGGTTGAAAGAAAAACATCTCTTGTGAAAAAGTTATTCGCAGTATGCAGATTTAATTCGGTGACTCGACGAGGTTTCCCATTTATCACTTTGGTTTGCCAGGCTTCGTTTTTTACTTCATTTACAAATCTACCATCATACCCTGAACAGCTTAGAGACGTGGTATTATTTTGAAGTTTCTTTTGGGAATATTTTTTTTGTTTATAATTCGATAACAGGCTTCGAGTTAGGAAACAGAAATGTTACTTTTTCGTGGTTAATCTAATGTCAGATTGACTGAAAGAACAGATAGCGCGAGGAGAAAAATTGTATTAGCGAAGTGCCTTTGGTAAGTGGTACGCTATTTGTTTTCATATCTTATCGATAGATTGGAATTTTCCATTCAATGGTATTACTTGTTTGCAATTTTTTTCCATTTGGCTTCAATGCAATACGCGAATTAATGTTTCCGACAGCTGATCGTGATCTCTGCAACGACAGAGCAGAGAAAAAATTATCTTGGGTTGGTCACTCGGTGCGAGCTTATCAGCGGATCCATTGGTCCATGTTAACTTTACATAGTGAGTTAAGAGGTCGAGATAAACGAAGAGACGAACAGAACGTGGCGTGTTTAGCGTAGGACGGCGAGAAGCGTAGTCGGGAAAAAAGGCATCGCGCGTTGCCTTTTTATAAGCTCGCAAAATCCGGGAGTCTGAAATACGCGCTACCGAAGTGATTACGACGAAGGTACAGCGAAACCTACACCCGTACAGGCGCGTTATCATTCAGTCATATTTTCCAAATCGTTCAATGCCGTTCGCATTTAGTCGTTTCGGTATTATTTTTTGACCTGTTGTGCTGCTTAATCATTTGTTGCTTCGCTTGGATAATGAGTTAATGCGTACATCGTATACCTAGCGTTCATTTCGACGCCGTTTCCAATAAGCCACATATTCCGGTGAGTAAGATATCGACTGTGTACTCACGCAATCGTATCGTGTAGTTATCGCGAATCGAACGCTTTTTTATCGACATTTTTACGCTAGCGTTCGCTCGTCGCTCGTCTCTTGTTTATGTGCGAAAAATGCAGTCTGGGTGGTGACCACGTGCGCCTTATCAGTACATCGGATACGTTACTTGTATTTCGAATCGAGGTAAGAACTTGTCTTATGGTTTGCACGAAGATTTTTCTTATTTTACTATTGATATTTCGCATCGTATCATGAACAAGTGGTGTTCGATAGACGAACATACGTTCAGTTGATGTAGGTATATTTATGCGTATCGATTTTCATTCTGGTCGCTTTACGAACGTTAACTTCGATGGTTGTTCGTTGATATTAACGCGAGATTTTCATTTAATTACTTTAGTTTGTGATTCTTTTTATTTGTTTAATTTTGAAGGCGTAGTCAACGTTAAGTGCACAACCAGATTTTTTGTTTTCCCTATAGCATTGTAATTATTTCATTTCTATTAACCAAAGGAAACTCGTGAAATAGTTATATCACTTTTTCCAGCATCTGACCTATATTTTCTACTCCAGACGAACTACGTTGCTAGGTATCCGAATCCTTTCGTTACTGTTTTCCGCCATATCGAAGTACGTAGTCGTGATCGATACGTTAGAGAATAGGAATTTTGTGTCTGTGGAATTGTTCTTCGGCGAGATGATTCGGTGTTCGGGGAGTGAGTGCAGCCCCCTCGCTATTATGTTAATAGGCTATTCAAGATTTATTGTTGTTTTTGTTGATTTTTTGAAAAAATTTTTTTCAACTATACTTTGACAATATGAAAAATGTCCCTTATTCGAAGGAAAATTATTTACCAAAAATGTAGTGTTGGGTTCACTCTAAAATTTTATCTGCATGTCAAATGGATCTTCTTAATAGAAAAGTCATAAAAATCCGTCTATAAGGACTAAAAGTCTGAACAACAGTACGAAGAGTTTTTAGAAATTCTATCAATTTATAAGATACATATATAATTTCCCATTGCACCCTCGTAACAAAAAGTAATGTATTTTGATGCGCTAACTTGGGGCTAAAAATTGCTGCGAGTCTTTGGAATTGCTAAAGTCAATGATGTAACTACATAGATGTAGCATTTTGTTGTTCCAATTGCATAGTTGAGAAGGAGGGAGAAAGAAGTTATGCGTATAAAGAATATAGAATAAAGTTTTTTCTTCGCAAATCCATTTGCTTGGGGGGGGGGAGGAGAATGATGCCAAAATTTAATAATTTTAGGGTAAAAAAAATTGTGAAATTAAAATATTGAGTTTTTAAGCAATTTGAGATTTTTCGGAATAAAAAAATATAAAAATTTTATTTTTTAGACCCTTATAATACAACAAATATGCATTTTATTTTTTGCTTATTAATGCGTGGTAGATATGGTCACGTTATGATTATTGAGTAAAAACTACAAAAGCTTGATTTCTAGGTCCCGTAATGCTTCGACTATATGCTATGGACTGCTAATTCAAATGGTAGAAACTGAATCCAACAACAACAGTAGTTAGATGCGCTGACACACGCGTAGTTTCAGTTTGCTTATCAGCTTATACAGTCATGATTCACTGAAATAATTATTAATATGCTTTTTTTAATGTAATTTTAATTATATGAGTATTATTAATGAATTTAAATCAGTAGTTGATGTTGATTTAACATTCTTATCATTGAAGTTTCAGTTTGCTTATCAGCTTATACAGTCATGATTCACTGAAATAATTATTAATATGCTTTTTTTAATGTAATTTTAATTATATGAGTATTATTAATGAATTTAAATCAGTAGTTGATGTTGATTTAACATTCTTATCATTGAAAATTTCGATGCGCTTTCATTTTCATTCCTTGAATATCACTACACATGTGCGAGCGCATCCATGATGTTGTTATTGTTTGCTTCACTTTGGTGTTGGTTTCTGTACAACCATTAGCAGTCCATAGTATATGGTCGAAGTCTTAATGTTATTCAATTTTTTTCCTTGATGACATAATTATTTGTAAGTGAAATGGAACCTTACGAGAAAAAATCATCAAAATCGGTTTATGAGGAGAGGCTGGCGAACTCTGTAAAGATTTTCATTCAAATTCTTTTAAAAAGATAATCTGTCTTTGTAGACTATTGATTCTTCAACTAATGACTTTTCAGAGACTGTTGGTTCCCTAATTACCGATGAGTGCTTCGAGACTGCTGGTTCCATAACAACGTCGTCGGCTTGATGTCTTGAAGGAATTTTGAATTTCGCTTTTTTTTCAAAGCTTTTCCTAAATTGTTTCAACCTGAAAGATTATTTAAAGTTGATATAATTATTTGCAACAATAGTCATTTCCGCATCGTAATGATGAAACATTCAAATTGAAAATTTTTTTCTGACTTAATATAGCTGACGATTTTGGCAATATGAAGGTTTCAGCTCCCTGCCCTCATCCCTAAATACATACGTACTTCAGTATGAATACTTTCACGGAAGTAAAATGCTTATGTATAACTTCTTTCCAACTACATACCCACCCACCACTCTCAAGATGTTGGAAAATTTCCATGAAAAAATGTTAAATTTTTTTTCAAGATTTCAAGCCATTGAAATTTACTTTTATAGGTGGAAATTCAAAATCTCATTCTTATAATTTTTTATTTCTTTATTTTCAGCATGTAATAAACTAACAGTAAAATTTTGGGAAGTGTCATCAATGAATTAAAAAAAAAAAATCAATTGAAATTTCTACTATTTGAATGCTATGGTGAATTTGGAGGTTTTGGAACTTGGAAGAAATAGTTGTAATTCCTCGAAAAATTTCTACGCATTTTTAGTTTTGAAAAAAGCAAATTTTTGATATTTTTATTTAATAAAAAATAGAAAAAATATTTTTGGCTATTTTCAATACGCGTTATTTCATAGCACGAGCTTCACTGTTATCACTGGACTAGAGAGTTAAGTTGTACTCTACAGGGGTTCTCAAATTATATTATTGCTTTGAAATCAAATAAAATGCCCAACTTATGCCATTTTTAAGCAGGATTTGGGACTATTTTTGGAACCCATGATGTAAGATAAAAATTTGTCATAAACCCTTATAAAGTCGACTGGACAGAAAAGAAACCTATATTCCATAATATGTTCATATGTAATAATTAGTAACTACCAACCAACGAACTATATACATCTCAGTATTAAATTAATGATGTAATCTTATTTTAAAATTGAGTAAAATATCGAATTTATGATCTTTGAGTAGATTTGAGAAATTTTGAACATCTCTGAAAATCCCCCTTCCCCCTAACAAGACTTATTATTTTAATTTATTGTTTTGCAACTAAAGAAAATCCATGAAGGGAAAAAATCTAAAATCGCTCAAATTGTATTTTTTGAATTTTTTTTTACATCGTTATAAGAAAATAAATATTGACTTATATTGGACTGAAATTTTTTCTACTTTCTGTAGGAGTCGTTTTGTATCTATCATCATCCAGACATATCAGTTTTGAAAAAAAAAAAAATTTTTTCACTTCCATAAAGCTTTAAAACCATAGTTTAGCTTTTTGCTTTTCATTTTTGATTTGTGGTTATCTATGGCTTTAGATATCGGTTGTTTGAGCCTTGATTTGATCCTATATATTTCATTATAACATGCCATCATTTCTACTTTTTTTTTTTCATCTTTCAAAGCCGTCTATAGAAGCTTTATTCGGATACACAGTATAATACTTCGTTGTATTTGTAATTTAGGGCTGATTTTTGCACCATGTGCATTGAGGAAACGAAGGTTGATGAAATAGGGTACTCTTAGTCGTATCGATAATGGCAACCACAATAACAATAGAATATATGCATGATCGATGAACCTTCATACCATATACCCTATGTTATTAAAAAGACCATGACATCATCGTAAGAGTGTTTATTATTTCACTTATATTTGTTATCGAAAAGAATGACTTTAAAAATGACAAATAATCAGATAAGGCGGATGGTGCAGAAAACAAATCAAGCTATGTTCGTGGAATTGGAGAGAATCTCAAATCTTAATCGCTGGTAGACGATAAATCCTTTATGCGTTGTTCTGGCTACGTTGTCGTAGCTAGAGTTAGATAAACATTTTTGATAACACGTTATTCGTCTGAAACGATAATTCCAAAGTATTTGGTGACCGCATAGAGAAGGATAGATTTGAATTTTCTCGATGATCGGTTTTTATTTGCAATGGTTGAGAGATCGATGACACACTACTACATATTTATGTAAATTATTGCTATATTTTTTTTATTTATGTAGCTTTTCATTGAATGCGTTTTTAACTCATTCCTGCGGTTTCTTTATTAAAACAGTATTCTTGTATAGAAATGTTGATCTAGAGGTGAAAATACTCAACACCTTAGGTCTTTTAATTTATTCCCTCTGCAAAATCTGTCTGTACGGAAAATTCGAACTCCTTTGAATGAGTATTCAATACGTCACCACCGACTCGAAATAAACATCGATGGTTATAAACGAAGTGTTTACGAGCGTAATGAAAACGTCGTTATGAAGTGGAAAACTTATGAACTCGAACAGATTCGCGCTAAGGGTGTAGCACGTTAAAGGCCTAAACGGTGTATATGGTGTTAAGGGTTGAACAGAAAATGGTACGAGCTTAGGCTATATAGATACCGATGGACGAGATTTATTGATCATAAACTTACGAATTAAATTAATTCCAACGCCAAATGTAGGTTTTCATGTTTTTCATTTTTCTCTCTATTAATGAAAAATTTACGTGTCATCGAGAATAACGCTGAGAAAATTATAAAAGCTTTCTCACTTAATTAATACCGAAGTATGGCTTTAAATCTATTCTAATTATAACACAGTTCGTTGTATATTTCACCGAAAACTTGATATAGTGTGGTAATCTTGCCGCCGCTGAAATATCTGAAAGGATTAGAACGAATACGTTTTGGGTATTTTCGTACCTGCGTGTGGGTATTTTCTGTAGGTGTTTTAATTAACATCGTCGAGCTTCCGAGGGTCGTATTAAGCGTCGAATTGTGATACATACATGTATAATTCGTGAGTTTAGTTTTAATTCGGTGTAATCACTTCTATGGTTGCGGAAATCTGTAACGTTTGATGGCCTCGAAAATGAATTAAACATTACACCCACGTTGGATATGTTGTGGAATGGTCTTTGAAAATTTCTGGTCTTTGAATAAAGCTGTTGAAAATGTTGATTTAAAAAAAATTTGTTTACATACCTCATTAACATTTGGATATCGTTATATCCCTCTTATTTGATATGCAATAATGAACATTTGTCAAAATACTTACTTTCGAGCAATTTATTACCCCTACTATTTGATTAATGATGGCTTATGATGCCATAATGATGTAAGAATTGCCTACTTTATATCAGAAACTGGATACGATTCTTATTTCAGAAAAATGATGATTCTCAGGTCCCTGAATTTAGGGTAATGCAATCTAACTTACCTCTGTGCTGAAGATATTACTCGCAGTTTATTTGTAGGTTATCCATAGGACTTACGTATGACTAGGAGATTTGGTACATCACTTTGTCGTTTATTGCACGTATGATTCACATAATTATACAGAAATGAAAAGAAAGGATTCATCATACTGTACGTAGAACAAGAATTTGCTTCTAGTGGATTATTGTTATATTAGTTCAACTGTAAAATAAACGGAAGTGATCTGATCATGAGTGAAATTTCTACATTAGGAAAGCCATAGATACCTATTACCGAAATTGCACGGCAAGAAAATTCCTGTTACAATTAAATAAAAATTTTTATCGTTCTGTTGTGGTTTCGTTTAAGTTAATTTGTTCTGTTCTATTTCGTTCTGTTCCATTCTGTTCCATTCCATTCCATTCTATTCTATTCCATTCCATTCCATTCTATTCCATTCCATTCCATTCTATTCCATTCCATTCCATTCATTCTATTCCATTCTATTCTATTCCATTCTATTCTATTCCATTCTATTCTATTCTATTCTATTCTATTCTATTCTATTCCATTCTATTCTATTCTATTCTATTCTATTCTATTCTATTCTATTCTATTCTATTCCATTCCATTCCATTCCATTCTGTTTTGTTCTGTTTCGTTCCATTCTCTTTAGTTTTGTTTAGTTCCGTTCAAGTTTATTTGTAGGGCTCTTAGAAACGAAACGCGTTCTGTTTCGTTTTAGTTTTGTTGTTTTGCTTCCAATTGAACGTTATTATGTTTCCTTTCGTTTCTCATGTGCCAATTCAGTCGTTTCGTTTCGTTTTCATTTGCAAAAAACCGCTGTTTTGTTCCGTCATTTCGGTTTTGTTTCGTTTCGTTATTTCGTTTTTGTTTCATATCGTTGTTCGAGCCTTGTTTATTTGTTCAAAATATAGAATAATATAATAAAATAGAATAGAATTTATTGTTTCTTTGGCACGAATCAGGGCGAGTAGCGCTATACAAACTGGAAACAATATTTGAAACAATACTAAGTGGTAATTATACGTTGGACCAGTTTTGGCCTTATCGTCGATCTGTTGTGGTTATCGTTCATTATGAACTAAAATTTGAGTGTTATAAATCGTTCATAATGTTCTATTCTATTCATTAGTGGCGCATTCAAGGGGGGGGGTAAGGGGTAATAACCCTCAATAAGTTTTCCTTTTTATTAGTACTTAACATGAACGTAGCTTATCGAGCTTACGCGGCAGCTACTACCATACTACGAGCAGTGTTGCCATCTCAAAATTTTAAATGATTCCAGATGGAGGTGAAAAGTATACCAGATTATGCCAAATGGTTGAAAAAAACTATGCAAAATTTTATTTTGTCAGATTTTGAAAGCAATCCATGCCAGTCTATGTTGATTTTAATTTATTTTTATTGTTTGAAAACATTAATTTTGGTTTTTCCTTATGCTAAATTATGCTAAAATGCTTTTCAAATGATAAGCTGTCCTAATTATGTAATTTAGATACAAAATTTAACTACCTGAAGAAAGCGAGGGAGAAAATTAAAAAAAAAATCATATTCAAAGTGAAGAAAATGCCTATTTTTTAATCTTTCAACGTCTTATTTAAGTAATTTAGCTCTGATTTAGGGGAAGGAACATGCCAGATTATGTCGATTCAAAAAGCGATTACAAAAGAAAAAATTAAAAAAAAAGTTGGTTGAACTTGTATGTATACCTCCCTCCCCCGTGGTGGAATCTTGCATACACCACTGCCATGTTCACCAGCCTGGTTTAAATGTAAATTTGAGACCTGATATTTTCGTCTCGTACTTCTGAGATTATTTTGCAATTACTACACACCCGCATCTCCCTTCATCTAAAAAAGTTGAAATTTTGCTTACCCTGGTGTGGGTGCGTGGCCGGGTGATAAGAGGTAAAAGTCAGGGATGATGTATGAAGTGTACCTTAATAGCATATTTCCGAAGGGACCAAAGTTTTTCAGTATTCTGAAATTTCGAAACACGTAATATAAGAACGCAAAAAAGTGAAAGTAAAACCAAGATTTGTAGTGTCATCTATGTCAAACTAGCCTCCATTTCGCTTATTCAAAATACGTATCTAAGCTACTTAAAATCTATTAGTTTTTTGTAATTTTGAATGTTGATTGAATTATTTTATTTTTTCATTAATATGTATTTTAATAAGTTAGAAAAAAGGTGTTCAAAATGTTACCAGTTGTGTTAAAATTTTTCATAGGGCCAAATCTCTTTCCCTTCTCTCCAGCTACGAATTCATAAAAAGTGCCCATCGGTAATTCATATTAAGATGTTTGTTTGTTTGTTTTTTCTTTTTGAGGGAAAGATTTGTTCTAAAGCTGATGTGGCTCTCGGGAATAAGTAAATTGACAATTTTAATAAAAAAATTTGAAGATATTTACCTAGTGAAATTATTTTCGAATAATTAATGAAAATAAATATTTACATTGTGGGATTAAAACTTGGAAAACCTTTCTTCGCACCGGTCACCGAGCTCATTAAAAATGGAACCTCGCGGTCTACCTTATAGCAATTTCCTATGCTCTCCAAGGTTTACATTAATTTGGCCGATAAAACCGGCGAATTCCGAACCCGACTATAAAGCAATTTAAGGCGACGGTATTACGTAGACAACTCGTACAGAATACCCTTTTGAATAGAACTCATTAAGTTTATTAAGCCCGTTAATTACCCATACTTTGAGGTACCCGAGCCAGCAATATAGACTTTGTCTCATTTACGGCGATTTAATAATACAACCTTAGTGTAAGTTGATTATTAATTTTTATACGCAGGTAGGGGTAATAGTGTTTACTTAATAGTCTTTTGTGTCGACAACAAAGCTTCTTCTATTAAAAGAGGCACTTTTGTGTTGGCACGCAAAATGGGGGCAGGGGGTTAATTTTTGAACGCCTTTCGATGAGTATCTCGTGGTCTTCCGTTGCACGTAAATCAGTGTAGGTTAAGCGATGCTTTTAAATTAAATTCGTGTACTATCACGTGGGTTGCTTTTAAATGGGATATGATTTAAATTCACATGGTGACAAGTGCTTGTAAATTATTCGATTAGTCTGTGTTAAATGATGTTTTATAAATTATCGTGTCCGATGTTCTACGCGATGGTTAGCTTAGAGTAAGCGTTTGCTCGGACAGTCGTATAATGTTTTCCTGGATGGTCGTATATTAAAAAAAAAAATTATCTAGAAAATAATGTCGCTCGTAAATCATATTTATCACGTTTTGCGGGTTGTTTGACCCCTCTTCCGTTCATTACGGAATCCGCCATCGTCTCGATAAATGCAAACGATGCCACCAGGGGGAAAGGGATATGCAGAGAAAATGCAAATTACACAGACATCTCGATATTGTATGCCGTGTGTGCTTTTCCTTCAATATGGCAGTTTCGGTTACCAGATGTCAAATAAGTTGCATATGGTTTTGAACGATGGGGAATTTTCTTTTATATTATTTTTACGCTTCGTATGGTTTAAGAGAAGCTGTATTTTTATGTGTTATCGGTGTGTAATACGCTTTGTGAAATTCTCCAAAGAGAATCACAACAGAAAAAAATTCTCTGATACGAGAACGTCGTTTGAAAATTAATTGAAACGAATAGATTTCCGTTTCTTGTGCGCATTGTTGGAATAAAAATAAAAATGAATCCGAACGGTTTCTCTAATCAAGAGTGAAAAAGATAATACTCAAACCGAACATAAAACGAGCCGCAGGGTTCGCTTTATTTGCGATAGGAATTAAAAATCTCGCAATCGTGAATTTGTCTGATGACGAAGTAAAAATTGTTTTTCACGTTCTCGAGTTTATTTAAATATGGGCGAACTTTGGTGATGTTGGCAACATTTACCGTATGTCTACGAATGGTCGGTCGAACGAGAGAGAACTTTTATGTGTACTTTAATTTTACAATGTATCACGGTACATCATAATTTGATCCCTTGGAGGGGAAATATTGTTATATTGTGAAACCACGAAGAATGAGTTTATAAAAATGTTTTATAATTTTTCCGAGGAATAGTTGTAGTCAGTGCTTCGAAAAATATTTAAAATTTTTTTTCTTCGTTTTTGTTTACTCGTCTGCTGCTTTTATTGGTTTCAGTTCTTCTATTTTTAATTTTTACCTGGTAAACGCTCTGAATATTTATTATTGTCCTGTTATCAATAGTTTTTCCTGTTGGATTTTCTATGATAAATATATGCTAAACAAATTTCAGCTTTGTAGGGAAACATTCACTTGTCACCTCCCCCATATTAGATTAAGGTTTACAAATTCTGTTATTTTAAAAAAAAATCAATTTTTGACACTTCGAATTTTTTTCTGTGCATGCAGTGATTTTTAGTTCCGCAAGAACTGAAGAATATTAACTATTATTCTTATTTTGATTCCCATGTTCTTTTCATTTTTTCTCAAATTAACTCAAACGTTTGATTTTTTATTTAACATGATATTTTAAAAATTTGATCATAATTATATAGATAATACATTGCTGCAATGTATAATAAGAAGCCTAATTTCTACCTCGAGATGATTCAAGAAATATGTAAGGCCATTGCCAGATTTAGGGGTGAGACTGTCCCACGAGACCCTAGCTCTCAAGTTCTCTGCCACAAAAAGCTTCCATCAAAGTTTTGCTTGAACCAGTTAAAACCAAAAAAATATTTAGTATATTTTTTTAAATGGGAAATTATTTTAAAACGTGCCAGATGGAAATTCCTTCAAACTCGGCAAGTGTAGTAAGGCAAGGATGAGCCAGAATCGGACCCTAAGATGAGTATGCGTCGCAGACATTGGAATCGTGAATATTTGTATTTAATTCAGATATTACATTTCCAACTTGAAGAGGTGGAGGGAAATAAATCTCCATTTCTCAAAATTATATACGAATATAGTTATACATTTTGCTCTTCTTTTTGATTTTAAATTTCAAAACTTTGCTTCTGCGATAATATGAAGTAAATGATTTTTTTCGCTCAATTTTTCTCCCACACCTCTTCTCATTGAAAAAGATAAAAAAAAATGTGTAACTATATTCGTATACAGTTTTGAGAAATGGAGATTTATTTCCTTCCACCTCTTCAAGTTGCAAATGTAATATCTGAATTAAATACAAATATTCACGATTCCAATGTCTGCGACGCATATTCAGTAGAAATCTGTCTACGTACGCATGTAATGCTCATGTGCAACTTGAACATCTGCGCTTATATTTAGAATGCGAAGAATGTGCGCATGCAACCTATCTATGTTTACATGTGATGCGCATGCGCAACTGGAGCATCTGCGCCTGTATTTCAAATTCGAAGAATCTGCGCATGCGCATAAAATTGTTTTTTTCTCATAATCTGAAACGTTAAATGATCGAATCGTTAATAAAATTCCATTTAATACTAATATTTGCTATTTGTAACATTTTTTCAGTCATGCCAAAATCTAGCGAACGGGTACGAAGACCGTCTCCGGAATTCTTAGTACCTTTGGACTCGAAAGCTACTCTGTCTAAAAAAAGCAGTAGAGAATATAGCACCGTAGTAAAGGTAAATATTAAATTATTCCAAGTACCTAATAAGCAAATCTCATCAGTTTTATCGTTCGAACTACCAATGGACTAAATTTGCGTAGAAATTATATCGCCCATTTACTTCGCATTCATAAAGTTCGTCTATACGTTAACGATGCTAGATTGTCTACAAACGAGGGTTAAATGTGAAAATTATTGACATCTGGGATGTGAAAAAGCACTCAGCTGGATAATTCGAAACGCAAACTATACTCCCGGTTAACTGAAGAAATTAAAGGGGGAAAAAGGTGAAAGTAAATTTTATTCCGTGACAGTTTTTTTGTCGAAAATGTTGGCACAAACTGTTTCCAAGTTCCGGTTTTAATTTCGAGCAGATGCGTAACTTTTGATTTATTCGACTACCTTAGCTGTACAAGGATCAGGATGGGTAATTTCGAAAACCTGCACCACCAACGACATCTCTCTGCGAGTCGACTCAAGCTGAAACGAAAATTTATTGATTTTTCCATAGCGCTGTGATTCCAACGTTACCAAAAGGTACTATGAATTCGAAAAGTCCGTCATAGATAGGGTCACCAGAGCGCTTTTCCTGGTGAAATAAACGACCCCACCATATCCGCCAATAATTGCGGAAAAGGTTTAATGCAATTTTGTTGGGTTTTTAAATTGCAATTTCGAGTATGAATACAAAGACTAAGTGCATACTCGTGTTTAAGCTTAAATGTGATTTTTTTAATTACTTGGTCGCATTCGATGTTCACACTTTTAACCTAGTTTTTTCCCCTTAACAAAAAGTTTTAGCGCTTCGTACTGCTCATCAGCTTATTTTTTACTTCTCGAAAATACTTACTTGAGAACTCGAGTTTCGAGTGAGAGAAGCGCATTTTTACACATTCTATGTTTTGAAACTAGAAATTTTCAGGTCGAAAGTTTTATTGGATTTTACGCTTTGTCTTCGTTCCACTTATTTGTAATTTTATTACGTCAAAGTTCGGAGTTTTAATTTCATTTTGTGAGAACACGATGAGGTAGAAGTTATTTACATATTGATATTTTCTTAGGATCAAAAATACTTAACCTAGGTAGGTACTTGATCCAATAAAATAAGAATTTAAATTTTAATAAGAAAAGTTTCCACTTTCAGAAGACAATTCCTAAGGTAATTTCATGGTATACCGATGATATAAATTTGAATAATTTTAGAGAAGTTCTTGGTGAACATGAACAGAAGAGAACATTATGAACCATTCAGAACACTAAAATTCTACCTCATATTAAACGATTACCAGAACAGAACAAAATTATATTTTGAACAAATAAACCAGAACAGAACCGAACAGATCGAACAAAAAAAGAAGGAAAAGAATAAAGATGAACTGAAGTGAACATAAGAGTTTTTCTCCCTTCATGAATATTGCAATATCATGGTGTGTTCTTCTTTTTATCGTAGTTCAGGATGGTATCATCAAAATTTGAACTTTTGATGTTTAAAGACCAGCGTAAATGCGTAATTGCGCAAATTGTTATATTTCTGATTGTTTATTAAGTAAATGTTTTCATTCTCTCTCAGTGTTTCTCAACAACTATGAACAAAAGCAAACGGAGTAGAACAGAACAGAATGAGATAGAATATAATAGAATACAATACAATTTAATACAATAAGTACAATACGATACAATACAATACAATAGATAGAATATAATAGAATACAATACAATTTAATACAATAAGTACAATACGATACGATACAATACAATACAATGCAATACAATAGAGTAGAACACAACAGAACAGAACGGAGCAGAACAGAGCAGACCATAGCAAAACAGAATAAAACAAAACAAAACAAAACAAAACAGAACAGAACAGAATGGAATAGAACAGAACAAAACAAAACAATTGTTCTGTTCACCAGTCCTGGTTTACATAGGTTTGCTAAAATAGGTGAATATTTCAAAACTTCGTGAACGCGCTTGACACGTCCACCGTGATTAATGTGTAATGCGTAAATGACCGAATTGAGTCGTGCACATGCGTCGAGCTGTTGCGCTTGCGTAATACAGCTGAATAAGCATATAATTATGATTTATTTCCATAAGTAGAACAGTTTAATACCTATTACATGATTATGCATTTTAAATAGGAGGTAAAATGTAAACATTTGAAAAAAATCATAACACTTCCGATTTCAGCGACTAACAAAAAAACCGCGTATTTTACCACATATTTATTCTTGTAATTCGAAATTTCATGCTATTATTTCTTTGCCCGCACTCACTAATTAAATAGGCCTTATAATTGAACTAGCCCTATGTTTTTAATTTAAAGAAAAGATCAACATTAATTATAATTAGCGTCAATAACGGATCGCTGAATCATTCAAGGATATCACGTCTGGAGCAACGAACGTGCCCAATTTTGAGCACCATTGCGTATACCAACTTGTTCCGGAGAAGATGTTGGTAAATCAATGTTCGTAACCTACATTTCGTAGCTCGCTAATATCTCCGGAACTATACGAATGGCAATTTTTACCTCCTATTTTCTCTATCCCCGAGGTGCGCGCATCTTTTCAAAACAATTTCGCTGTGAGACCAACGTTTTAAATTTTTATAGTTTCGGACTCGGCGAGCTCGATTGAATTGGAAATTTTATTTTCTCATACTATGTTACCATGACGATGAAAAAATTTTAATGAATTGCACTTTTTCACGACGAAGTTTTTTTTCTCTCTTTTTTTTTTTAATTTCACCGGCCGCAGATTTTCGACGACAATGTGTACGCGGTTCGTCGAAAGGAGCGATAACCCGCTTAGCCGGTTTATCGATTTTGTATAAATAAACATTTTTGTTCTCCGACGGATTAAGGTTTTTGCACACTGGGTGGCTTTTGCAATGCCGTGAGAATTTTTCCCAAATACTGTACGTGGTGAAAGTACAAAAATAGCATAAAATTTTTAGTTATTTTATTTATGTCTTTTTAGGTGAGTTTTTTATGAAAACTGTACCTGTTACCTAATCAAACTGAATTAGAAGTTGAGAGGAGCCATCTCCAAAATGCAGATCTTAAGGGTGTGTTTTCACTATCTTATCAGTGGGAAGAATGAAACTTGATGGGGGAACAGTAAGAGAGGATCAGTTCGCTTCCCCTCTCGCCGTGTCCCCCTTCCATCAACTATTGAAATTTATTCCTGTAATACCTCTGTTGGATTAAAATCATAACACTTCCGATTTCAGCGACTAACAAAAAAAACCGCGTATTTTACCACATATTTATTCTTGTAATTCGAAATTTCATGCTATTATTCTTTGCCCGCACTCACTAATTAAATAGGCCTTATAATTGAACTAGCCCTATGTTTTTAATTTAAAGAAAAGATCAACATTAATTATAATTAGCGTCAATAACGGATCGCTGAATCATTCAAGGATATCACGTCTGGAGCAACGAACGTGCCCAATTTTGAGCACCATTGCGTATACCAACTTGTTCCGGAGAAGATGTTGGTAAATCAATGTTCGTAACCTACATTTCGTAGCTCGCTAATATCTCCGGAACTATACGAATGGCAATTTTTACCTCCTATTTTCTCTATCCCCGAGGTGCGCGCATCTTTTCAAAACAATTTCGCTGTGAGACCAACGTTTTAAATTTTTATAGTTTCGGACTCGGCGAGCTCGATTGAATTGGAAATTTTATTTTCTCATACTATGTTACCATGACGATGAATAAAATTTTAATGAATTGCACTTTTTCACGACGAAGTTTTTTTTCTCTCTTTTTTTTTTAATTTCACCGGCCGCAGATTTTCGACGACAATGTGTACGCGGTTCGTCGAAAGGAGCGATAACCCGCTTAGCCGGTTTATCGATTTTGTAAAATAAACATTTTTGTTCTCCGACGGATTAAGGTTTTTGCACACTGGGTGGCTTTTGCAATGCCGTGAGAATTTTTCCCAAATACTGTACGTGGTGAAAGTACAAAAATAGCATAAAATTTTTAGTTATTTTATTTATGTCTTTTTAGGTGAGTTTTTTATGAAAACTGTACCTGTTACCTAATCAAACTGAATTAGAAGTTGAGAGGAGCCATCTCCAAAATGCAGATCTTAAGGGTGTGTTTTCACTATCTTATCAGTGGGAAGAATGAAACTTGATGGGGGAACAGTAAGAGAGGATCAGTTCGCTTCCCCTCTCGCCGTGTCCCCCTTCCATCAACTATTGAAATTTATTCCTGTAATACCTCTGTTGGATTTCATTTCATTTCTTCTTTTTCTTTTCTTTCTTTTTTTTTTTTTTAGAAATGTATACCACAGAGAAATATTTACGTGATTGTGAAGTTTTTCTTCGATATCTTGATTTTTGAATGTGAAAAATAAGTAAAAAGTACCCTCCAAAGACCCTCTTAGATGTAAAAAATTCTCGGCTTATGCCTCTAATCTCTAAATTATCTAAACAGGACTCGTAAGAAAATGCTTCAAAAAACAATTTAAAAATATCATTTCTAGACCATGTTCGTGCAGAAATCGTTGGAAAATGTTATTTTTTTCGTATTTTTTCTTACCAATAAATACTGAAAGAATACCATTAACGTTTTAGAAAATTCGTATTCCACGTGTTTCCTGACCTGGAAAAAATTATAAAAATAACAGCACTCAGTTCTCCTTTCCCTCTTTTCTCCATCAAGTTCTCTATTAAAAAATTGTCATAAAATAAAGTTTTATTCGAATTTCTCATTTTTTCATCATTCATTAATTAAAATGATGATTTAATCAAACGCATTTTCATTTGATTTTCTTTTGAAATTGAATTAGAGTAATTTTGGTTTATTTTACTTTCTCTACGTACTGTATGCTGCAACTGAGATCAATGATATGGAGAATGAAACTGTCAAGTTTTATAGAAAAGGTTGTATTTCTTGAAGAATAATTTGCCATTTTTGGATTAATGAAGATCAAAGAATGTATTCCCGCATTGAAGAGAAATATAAAGTTGAGTACAATGAAATGGAAATCTTGGTAGGTAAGGAGAATGTGTTACATGAATGATGGAATTTCACGTGAGCTGTAGAATAGCAAAAATTGCCCGGAAAGTAGGTAATAGTGCGTATGAGTAAGGTGTCATTAAAGAGTCTAGTAAGAACGATTTGTTCTCTGTAGAGAAGTGAAAAATTGTTTTGGACAGAAAATAAGATTTTTGTATGCTTTTTATTTTTGAACTTTTTCCTAATTTATTAAAAGTTTTTTTTTTAATTTTTCTATTTTGTAGCAGCGTTTTTTCGAATTTTCATGCATATCTTTTTATTTATTTCTAATTTTATTTTTAGAGATTTTTGTAATTTTTGAACATTCCATTTTTGGATTTTTTATGCTAGTAAATATTTTTCGTAATTATCATATTTTTTGTGAGTGATTCGTTCTCCACCTACTTTAGTATAATATCATTTTTTTTTTAATGTTCTTCTTAATTAAAAAAAATAGTTTTATTTAATTCGTTTTTTGATTTTTTTCACTTATTACCTTGTAGTGTAAGTCATGGCAGATATACACGATGGAGAAGAGTATAAGATTTTACTCGTAGAAGTAGATACGTATGAAGAACGTTGGTGGGGTTTTTGAACCCTAGCCGTTTGAGCAAATGTTCAAGAAATTCATAATTTTAATTTTTTCTACATACATTGTTTATGCAAAATTTTATCCACGTTTGGAGTCTAATTTGCGATTTTGAGATTTAGACCTACGCGCTCCCTCTCCCTCCCATTCACAACTATGATCTTAGCGATGTCTTTGAAGGGAGGAAATGCCATTTTGAAAGTAGTGGAAATCGTTAGATATTGTTTCTCATACTGAAGAGTAATGCTGGAGCTGAATGAGATGAGACTGGAAGCCTTAGTTTGTAAAGAAGATATAGAGCTATGGACAGTGAATCAATTGAATTGAGTAAGGTGCGTAAGAGAAAAGAGTACAGCTGTAAATTAGTCCCAGGTTTAGACATACTGAAAAAGTCCTTCAACCTTAAATGTTTACTTCAAAAAAGTATCAAAAAATGAAAAATCTATAAAAATTAAAAATTATTTTGAAAAAGGGGCGGAGAAGAAAAAGCTTGAGAAGCCTCATTTAACTAAAAATCTGATTATTCACTGCCACATAAGTTGTTGTTGGGAAGGAAGACGGGTTATGGACTTCAAAATGTTGGGTGGGGGCACAAAGGATCGAAAACATTTTATTGTGTCGTCGTATTATAATAAAATAAATCCAATTGATGAACGTATTCTGATTTTAGCTTCGTAAGCGAATTGGTTGGGGAGTTACAACAAACAACGACTTTTGTAGGGGAAATTGCTATAAAAAATTTTGTAAATAGCCCATATATTTCCTTACGAAATCGGTCTAAAAAGGTCAAACTTCTATGTCGAATTATTTGATGACCAGAATATGATCTCTCGAATTTGGGTCAAAATGGATCCAAAATGGCGGATAGTCAGATTAACTTCTGAACTGGGGTTTGCAGACTTGGTAGTGGGTATGACTTGTGTACATGAAGGCCTGAAGGGGTTAGCAACGTTATTTAAAAACTTTAATAAGCACCATTTCAAAACTCAGCTCCAATAATGCGGCGTGGCTGCTTACTTTTTTAAATATAATGTATTTTTTAGCAAAGTAAATTGAATAAAATTTTAATTAAAATATTAACTTAATTAAAATAAATTTTCGAATCCAGTTGCAACTCTGTATGGCCATGGATTCGACATGAACAATATTGGACTTATTGGTTGATCAGTTCGTTTAAAAATTTCACTTTGAGTGATATATTTATACATAATTTGTTCGATTTTGTCGTAGAATATGGTATACTGAATGTTAAAAATAGGTAAAAGTGAAATTCATTTTACCAACCCATGATTATACTTCGAGGGAGTTATATTTTTAAAAACGCATTACAAAGTTTTCGGCTACGTTACCCCCATGATATATTACCTCTGATTACTGGCTGGCGTTTGATATAGATTTTCGATATCACCGAGTACCATAATGGTGGCGAATTCTTTTCTTACCTATTAACACGATGGAGCTATTGAGAACGAATTTTAAGAACCCTTCACGAAACGAGCGTCGTATCATTTTCAAAACTACACGACGCGGCGTCGGTACTCGAGTTTTTAAAGGCTTTTAACCCTTTAGAGTTGAGATATTCTTTCGCAACAGCGGATAGTATTTCTCGAGTATCACGGAGGCTGATAAGCAGCGTTAGGCTGTGAATAATTAAAGACGACTCGTCGAATTTGAGCGCGGGTCGATTTGACGAAGGCGCCTGGAATTTGATTAGGTCAAGGAAAACGCACACGACGAGGATTGCGCGGTATTATCGCTTTCGTAGACAAAATAAAACGCTTCGTTTGATTCGAGAATTCGCCAGTTTTATAGAAACGAATTTCTATGAGTTGGATTCGTTCCAGTAATATAGCCGTATGATGTATACTTAGTAACATGAACCGCCTTGCAGTGTGAACTACAAAATACCTTTGGTCTGAGTGACATTATAATTCGAAATAATTCATTGCGCGTGAGTACAAGGCACTCATTTTAATAAAAATTTCTTACATTTTGCAGCTGAATAATGAAACTCGGGCTTTGGAGACGGCTATTGCCAGCTGCACCAGTTTCAGATGCTGTACGAATTTCGACGTGTTATCAAAAAACGCCAAGTAAGATTCGACGATTTTTTTTTTAGATATAATTTTAACGTGTGTTTCGCGAAATTGTAATTTATTATCTGTACGTTGGCTGTGCCAACTTATACGATGAGATGAGAAGAAACAAGTGTCCATGCGACGATAACGCATACCGAATAGTCTCGTCGATAAGGCTAGAAAATAATTCTGGCATGGTCGACGCTATGAAAAGTCATTTCGGAACCTGAGTCATCTGGAACGACGGTGCTGATTTTCGTCGGTACGTTGAAAGGCGGAAATTCGTATCCTATTTAAAAACGGGTACATAGAACACCGTAATTATCGTCCCGTAAAGGGTTAATACGACGTTGAAACCGCGAACCGTATATGTACGAGGTTCGCCGAAGATCAAAAGTGCAGTGTTAAACAAAAGCCCCACAAAGAAAGCATTATACCCTTTGTTGAATGAAAAGTCGAATTTACACACAATAGGAGACGCCTCGAAACGAGCTAACCGATACGTTCCGGTGTACGCGTTCAACGCGGAAACGTAAACACCGAATGAAACCGTTCGTCGGTTATGATTTTCGTAAATTAACCCAGAGCTTCGAGATGTTCTGAAATTTCTATCTCGAGGCCTCGTCCCAGGGACAACGAAGAATGCAAAAACAACCTCTGCTGGCTTCTGTCCAATTTCATACTCGACATATTATCCTGAAAAATTTCAGTTCCTATGTAAACAGATGAAAGGGTCAATCAGTGAAACGATAAAACGCTCTCGTTAATATAATTAACTTTTTACCCAACTGACGAAATAACTCCATTAGCTGTGACGTTCATGTGCGGAAAATTAGAGTTATCTACCGGTAATATTATTACCACCATAGAACGCCTGATGGAGTAATAGGCGCGTTTAACGCTTCAATGAAAACGATTAAAAAGGAATGCCGCTAAGGTCATAGGTTTATCCGTGCTCATATCCGTTTACAAATCCGAAAAGTCAACAGTTGAGTGAGCCGTTTTGCTCAACTAACCGTTTACACGCGCACCTACGTACACGCGATGGAAGGAAAGAAAGGATTAATTTTTATTTCAAAGGATAAGTTTTAACTATCCACGCTGCTATGCTTTAACAGAAAATTTCATTCTCGTCGCGAATATAACGAGCGAACGATTAGAATTAGTTCGTAGCTGGGGTAGATATCGTGTTTGGTAATGAATGAATAATGATATATAATTAAATCAAGTTCCAATTAGTGAACCGTGTTGGCGTTATCGTAATTAGGTAAAATTTGTTTATTTATGTAATTATCTCATAACGAGCTATCAGTTTTAGCAATGGTAATAATTGTGAATGACGATAGGGTCGTTTCATATCTATTTTTTTAGACTAGTTTATACAAATTATTAACAATATTTCTAAACTGTTCCATAATTAAGTTGAATTCTTGAGATTTAGATAAATTACTCGAAAGAATGATGAGTTAAGTTTTGAACAGGTTAAGATGTGTAGTAGCACGTTAGATAGGCTACTAACGAGGGACCGATCAGATATGTTAGTTGCGGATCTGCTCAAATGGTTGCCCTATGTTGAAGTACTTTAGGCACTATTTGACACGAGCCTGATTTTCTCGTGGCAGTGTTGCCAACATTAAAAATATTGAAATTTCGAAAATTCTTGAAAAATCAAAAATTCGATTTACAAGAAAATTGGCCCATCCTGAAAACAGTACTTACCAAGACGAACAAAAAGGTTTAACGTTGACTTTAGTACAATGCGATAGAAGTGAGTTATGAATTTTTCAAAAATACGCGTTGAAATTTAAGAATTCCAAATTTTGAAAACTAAAAAATTAAAAATTGAGTGATTGCGAAAATTGAAGCGTCCAAAAAATACTACTTTCGAAGATACTTCAATTTTCACAATTATTCTATTTTTAATTTTTTGGCGAATTTTTTAGTTTTCAAAATTTGCGATTCTTAAATTTCAACGCATATCTCTCTATATATTAAAATCAAAATGAAATCGGTTTTGAGATGCGCGCGCATCCTTGTTTTGAATAGCAGGTATAAAAGGTACATAAAGGATAGCACATATATACAAAGGAAAAAAGGTTGTAAATTTTAATAAAAGATTTGTACATGTACAAAGGTAAAGTCATAAAATTGTTTTGAGTAGCAGGTATACACAGGGAAAAGAAAGGCGATAAATTTCAATAAAAGCTTTGTGTATAGGCAAGAGCAAGGGTAAAGTTGTAAAATTGTTTAAAATGGTAGATATACAAAGGTTTAAAGGGGCGAGCCCATCCTGAAAAGAACTCATGGTGGGGGTAACAAATGAGAATAAATTGGTTTGTGCAGTTTGGAATATAGGAGTACTTATCTGATGAAATAACTTTTTTTCTTCATTCAATTTTTATTGCGAGCCCCGAAGGGGCGACTAGGAACTAGTTTTATTGATATTTAAGACTTTATTGTTCAATTTGGCCAATTTTTACAATTTTTTGCTTTACAGTTTCATAATTAATAAATCATTACTTTTTAAATATAACATTAGCTCGTTCGATTGAAGTGAGAGGTGATTTAATGCAACTGAATATGGTGGAATTCTGCCTCTCTATTTACTGTTTCAGTCGTCTGGTTCATCTCTGGGGTTTGCTTCGTGTTCTTTGAATGTTCTTCCATCTCCATTACCAAGCCCTCCACTTCTTTCTTCATGTGAAGAAAGTGTAAAATTGATAAGTTATTTACAAAGCTGGAAAAAATTGTTAGTTTTCTTACTTTTTTTTTTTACACTTTTCATCATTTCCCTACCTAATTTTTCAAATATCACCAATTTTTCGTCAATAATACCGCATTGCATGATGTATATTTTGATGCATAAAACTTATTTCTATTTGCTTGAGATGACGAAATAAAAATTTTTCTCAATTCATTATTCTAAAGGTGATAAAATATGTTTCGAGCTTATGCATCTCGCCCCTATCAGCGAATGTAGTAGGCAAAGCATCATACATGTGACTTAAATGAGTATATCTACATATCGTATGAAGGAACTCATACTGATGTGAAACACTCGGTATGTGATCAGATTAGAGAGTGTACTACGTAATTTTTCAAATGTATCTTAATGTCACATCATAGTGTCTGCTCTGCTCACCTCTTTGGTCACTCTAACTGAACTCAGTTGTAATTAATTGGAATTTTTTTTCTTATAAAAGAAGAACGATCAAAACAGAAATTTTTTTGTTATAGCTGAGTTTCTAATTTAAAAACGATAGCTATTACAGCATACCTGATTTAGGAAAGGAAGATCAAGGGAGAGTGGGGTCTTCAAATCTTTGCGTTTCAGACCATTTGTAATCATCTGACAAATGTTCAATTTTTTAGTTTGTATATAATTATATATTTTCTCCAAAAGGTAGCACTGATGTGTCTTTATAAAATTCGCTCAAAATTTGGTGAAGGATTCTTCTTGAAATTGCGCAAAAGTATTTTTTTTGTTTTTTCGATTAATTTCAAAATGGAGGGTCACTCAATATTTGAGGTTGACTGGAGAACGGGCAAATATCTCAATTTTTTTGTTTTTGATTTCATCTAAAAGAGTGAGTTACGGACACCAACATATTTAAATTTCAGCTTCCTAACTGCATGTTGAGAGGAGTTAAAGCAAAAAATGGTTTTTTGAGGAAGTTTTGAGTCATGAAATTTCTTGAATCTTCTATATCTCCTCACCAAATAGACCTAAAATAGTCAAACTTTGGGTGTAGGTTTAATTGGTGACCAGAATGTGATTTTTTGAATTTGCTTCGAAATCAATCCAAAATGGCGGATTATCAAAATTTGAGTAAAGCTTTAGGAGTTTCAAATGAATCAAAATGTAATTAATTAGAGCTCATACGATTACTGGAGATGAAAAGTACACTATACCTCAAATTCATGTTTACAAATAATATTGAAGGGGAGAAGGAGGGGTTATCGACCTCAAAATGTGGTGAGGGTACATGAGTGGTCGAAAATTTTTTATTGCGGTGTCATTTGTTAAAATGAGCTAGTGTGATTCTGATTTTAGCACTCCAAATGAATTTGAAAGGGAGTCAGAGTAAAAAAACAACTTTTAGAGGGGAAATTGCTACAGGAAATTGCATGAATCTTCCATATTTCCTCACCAAATATAGACCTACAAAGGTCAACCTTTGTATGCAGGGTTATTTTATGATCAGAATATGATGTCTTAAATGTGGGTCAAATTGGGGATCATAAGAATTTGAGTGTGATTTGAGAAGTCTGAAGTAGTCACAGTTTGAGAAATCTGAATTCATATGATTATTGCATGGTGAAAAATACCCAATTTTTGTTTTAAATTCGTCTCCTTCAGTGGTTTCACAAGGGGTAGGGTAGGGTAGGGATTTTCAGATTTTGTATTGGGCGTGGCCTGTAGAAATGAAGGGATTACCAACGTTATATGAAAATCTGAACAAGTTCCAGTTAAAAACTCAGTTCCAGTAACGCGGTATGGCTGCGTACATTTTTTTCAACTTTCGATCGAACCTTTGATCGGAAAACTTTTCATTTAGCATTTTTTCCGCAAATAAGTATTAGCTTTAGAAAAAAATCTTATTTTTTTTATTTATTTATTTTTTTTTTGTAATGGCGTGTCACATTTTTCCCATTTAATCAATGTTTTTAACGAGAGCAAAAAATTACGAAAAAAATACGCTCGGAGGTTTTACTATTTTCTGCGCCATGCCTAACCCTCTCTACTGCTAATGAATTTAATACCTCATAAAACAGTATTAAAATAAAAGAACATACTAGATTGGTAACTTTTAATTCAGAGATTCGTATTTCATTGCGTTGCGGTAGGACGACGCGGCTAGTGGAATAAGGTCGAAAAAAATTCAATTCCCTCTGGAATTACTTCGTGTACATTGGCCGCTGGAATAAGTTCAGGAGGACTACGAAAAAAAAACTACCTCGTCTGTCGTTAGTCGGAATATGTTTTATTTAGAGTTGAAAAAACTGTCACATATTACGAGAAGTGGTTGACAGGAATAGGATATTATTATATGGCGAACGTCAGCTCGGTTGTAAAAACGTCCGTATCCTTTTTACGAGTCTTACTTGTTTGTCGTTCCTTTTACTCCGTTTTGTATGTGCAAACGACATTTTGTGGGATGACTTTAATTTCCTTACGAATAATATTAACGGAGGTTATGTTTCATTTCTGTAATTATCGAGTAAAAGATATCTATCTAATAAGCACGGTAGACGGTGACAAATTACGAGCGTTTTGACGACGTTATTCTCACGGTCTAGGTTCAGTCACATGCAGCAATGTATGACAGAGGTAAAGACCAGAGTAAAGACCACCTCAATGGAAGCGAAAGGGTATCAGATGAATTCGCTATACGAACGGAGATAGTGTGGCGGAATAATTTCGATGAAATCACGCCCGGCTACACTGTAAGAACGATCGAATGGACGAAAATGCGAATGAACTTAAAGTTAGCCCTACACCGCATCCCTCGTCCTGACCGTTTTCGTATAATTTTTGAATCTCTCGCAATAATAAGAGAATACTGGAGTTCAATACGTAACTGGAACTGGAAACGTTGCCGGTTAATAGGGCGAAGCGAAGAGCGTCGGGATGCTGGAGAGTGACCTGCTACGTTACCGAATCCAGCATCTCGTGAACGAGGATTTTCCTAGCGAACGTGCTCTCTCCAATCAGCGAAAAGCCCGTTTTCGAATTTTCATCCCCTCTACAGCGCCGAGCTTCGTACACTTGTGTACTTTCGTTTCCGAATCCGGGGTTGAGCTGCAGAATGAAAGTACCGAGTGTAGGACGTAGTCCGCTGTAACGTGCGCGATTTTATTTTTTTCACGTTCCAACCCGGTGATCAATTTGAAAATGATAGCGTCGTTTTGATATGATATAGTTTTTTTTTCCGATCGGCGCGTTTATTTCAATTAATCGTTTGCGGTTTCGTAGATCATCGCATTTTCGGCGTAATACGATCTCCGATTTTTGTATACTGATTACGGCGCAGTTACATCAGTCAGTGGTGCCACGTTTACGTTTATTAATCTTTTTTCCCTGTAGCTTAATTTTACATGGTAGTTTATACCGATTTCTATGCGGTGTGTTGTGCCAGCGTGTATTAATTAATTGAGAAGACGAACGTTGAAAAAAGCGACGATTTTAAGCGTATAAAGTGTAAAAAGGAAGCAGCAATAAAACGTAAATTATTCTCAATGTAATATTCGAGGGTTTTTTCATCGCCGGTGAGCTTTTCCCGTAGCGCAGAGGTTTTAATTATTACTCGCAGAGCTTTTCCATTCAATACTAATTTACGCTTATTCGCATTTCTTTTTCATCTGTCATCCTGTCTTCATGCGGTCGTGATTGGTGATAACGTGGATGATGAGCGAACAGATGTTTTTTAACAAGAATCAATGTATTAGTGGCTTGGAATTTTTTTTAAAGTACCAATTCAATGCTGATTTTGTCTCTATCATGCTGATGGGTATCCTAGGTCAGTAATCGAGATGATTCGATCTTCAATCCCATAATCGATCATTTTGCTATCTTAAACTTGGGATGGTGGATGTGTTTTGCATTTCTGTACTCCAGAAGAGAGACTTGCTCAGAATGGAACTCTTACCCTTTGAGGTGTAAGCCCTTTGCATATGGGCTTTTTTTGTGGTCTAACTAAATCATTAAATTATTGGTAATGAAAAATGATTAAATTAAAAAAATAAATTGATATTGTATATCACATTAGCTTATGAAGTTATGATATAAAAAAAGACCGAACTGAGGTGATAGGACACCGAGAAATTCCCAGTGGGCCCTTGGGATTGAAAACCCTAATGCACCTTTCCAATGATTTAAAGTTACTCACGGTAATTTGAATCGAGAAAATGAATTCCGTAGGAAGGGGCGATAAAAGCTTGTTTCACTTAGTAGTGGCGTAAATATGGGGGAAAGGGGAGTTTAACGTTCAAACCCACCAAGAACTTTTTTCTATGTATGTACATTCAGTGTACACGTAACGAACTAATGAGGTAATGAAATTTTCAAAAAGTGATAAAAAATAAAAAATAAAAATTATAACTAAATAGAATAAATTCTAATTTTTATTCATATTTTTTGACTTTTATTCTTATATTATAACGTTTGAACAATTTTTTAATAATTTTTTTGTTTTTTTGAAAGATTGTAAGGAGATTTTTCAAAGGGGTGAGGGGACGGATACAAATTTACAGGAGAGCACATGATACGCCCACATAACTATGGTCTATTTTAATTTTTATTGTAACCTTCCCCCTACCTCCCGAAAGAACCGCCTATTCACGCTACTGATCATTGAACTTGGTAAAGAAATTAACGATGATTTCGATTATAAAACATTCATAATTGGTGAGGTCATAGGTAGGAAGCTAGAGAGGCTCAGTTCCCTCCAGAAAAAGATAAGCCCCACCTTGACGAAGAAAAATCATTGCCCCTCTAGGATTTGGTGTGTTCCCATTAAAATAACCGGCTGGTGTGCGTATTTTTTTTATGAAGGAAACGCGAGAAAAGTAGCTGTAATGATTCTCAGAGGCTCAGAAAACTTGAAAAATTTTTAGCTCTCACCATACGGATGGAAATGTTTGCCAAAATGATGTCAACATTTTCATAAGTATGAAAATGTCAAAAAATTTATTTTTAAAGAAAAGGTTTTTTTTCATTTAGAAGGTATATTCCATCTAAAAACTCAAAAAACATTTCCAATTGTCAATTTTTTCGAAATTTGGGGATCTATACATTCATACATTTGTACCGCCATCAATCCGAGACCCACTCTTACTTAAAGAGCTACAAAGATATACATGTTGGAATTTTGGAAATCACTGAAATACAACTTATTTGAGAACCTTGAAGGAGTACGAAAAACCTTGAACTGAGTTATACTAAAGGTAATGAAGCAGTAATTCGAGACCCACTTTAGATTTGCCGCTATCCATCTGAGACCCGAAGTGGGTCTCAGCAGGCCTCATATTGTAGGGACGGATCTCGGATTGATATTACCATATCCAACATTGGGACTACCTTTACTGCAATACACCGCTAAAATATATGTATAGGTATGCTACAGTAAAGTGAGGCCCTACTTGGAAATTCTGCTATCGTTGTGAGACCTAAAAATCAGTTTTATACAAACGTTGTAAAGCTCTGTATACGGTGACATCTTGGGGGATCCACCTGGGCCTGACAAGGATATGGTGAATCTGAAGCGTGTTTACAAGAACTGTTACATACCATTTGTATACTTGAATTTTGAATTTTTCTTATCGCTCTAAACGTACCTAAAATGCTATGTTCAGTGGTTTCCAAAAAGCTCACGCACGCATCTTTAGTTCTTTAAACGAAAACGGGTCTCGCAACGTCTCTAGCGTATATATATATCGTCCAGGGGCTGACAAGGATAGTGTCATACATGTACATATACTTTCTTTTAAGCAACAAATTTTGTTTATGCTCAAAAATTAATAATAAATATAGTTTATAAGTTTCTTGTATAATATGAGCTTGCTCTGACCTCTTTCAGAACTCAGAAGACAAGTATTTACGCCAAATGATTTACCTCTAGAGATTCCCAAAGTGCAAAATATTATAAGGATACAATTCACCATGAAATAAGTCATATTTTGGAATCCCTGTAAAGTAAGATCTCAGAGTCCTGAATGCCTCAAATCAAGTCCATGTATGCTCGAGACCGAAAAACTACCTATTCATTATTCATTTTTGAAAACATCTAAAATTTGGTTTCTATTCAAAAAAGATTAGAAAAAGTTATAGGTTCACCTTTTAATGATGAAAAGTATTTAGCTTTAGTCGAAAAAATATCAAATTGTTCAATAAATTGTTTTTTTTTTTAATTTCATATTTTTGAAAATAGGGGGAAGGGAGAGATAGGGTAGCATTGAAACATTCAAATTGTAATTAACGGGCGACCTAATACGGAATCGATAGGCTTCTTTTTACGAATTTCATCCTGAGCTTTATAAGAGCTGAGTACGCTTCTGTTACGAAACAAATCTTACAATTCGAATAATCGGATTTCCCCTCCTTTTTTACGCCCTCGATCTTCGATGTTTTAAACTCCTTGGTGCGAAGAAGGGTGCACTTTGGCTGATATAGGTTGGATTTTAATGACTTCGATAATGAGTTTTACTGGGTAGCGTTTTATGCTGGCAGCGAAATCAAAAAGCTCCGAAATAAGAACGAGGAAGGCAACCGTAGCTTGATGAGATATAGCAATCTTTATGAGAAAGGGTGTTCTGTATTCAGTATTCTCAAAGATATAGTTTTCAATTTAAAAATGCCTCGATGCTGGTAGTTCACGAATTTAAGGAAAAAGTGTCGATTAAAATGTCGTGAGCTTAGGAATTGGGCCAAAAAGTTAAAAAATCGATTGGCATCGGGTACTGATTAAATTCCAGCGATAAAAGCGTTATTTTATTGGAAAGAAAATTACTCAATAAATTTGCCTCCGCACCTGTTAACACATCACCCAACGCTGGCTTTACGGGCTTACATGCGTTGCTTATTCGAAACGCTTATTTAACCGTATTTCTTTACGAGCCAAAATTTTTTAAAAATAGATCACACAAATGCAACAAATGCGCTGTGACTGAGACAACTATGTATTTTATTAAACGTGAACGAGCGTCGTATGTTTAGAAAGAGAGGTACGAGATTTTAGGCTCTTTTTTCCCAAATGAATTGTATCGTTATCGTCTACGAAACTGGTCGTATTCACGCACCACTGTCATGATTCTAGCTGCGCTCTGTGGTCGATGTTTTGAAATGAAACGAATTAAAACGCGAAGTGTATGGTAATCGAAAAGTACTGTCGTTGATGAAGTTCTTTTTAAACAATGGTGGGCGGTGAAGTTAAAGTGGCTACGGTGACGTCTGAAAATATTGACACAATGGCAACATTGCCAATTTCGGTTACGAGGTATGCGCAACATCAAGGTACCGTTGATAAGACGGCCGAGAAGAACCAATCTACTAAGGATTTAGATGCCAAGAAATCCCGTCCGCATTTTGTGTATCATCAGATTAAAAGGTTGGTAAAGTGTTGCGTGTTGTTTTTACGATGATTTAGCGTGTTACATTAATTTTGTTGATATTTCAAGGTGGGATTCTTAGCAGTGTTACATTTGTAATTGAATATTCGGCAACATTGCATGGATAATTTGGCAACATTGTGATCACAGATGATGCTAGATCTTTCATAAATACACTCCTTTATAACACCTTGTTGTGAGCTTGTGACTATAGTCAGCTGTTTTTGCTAGAAGTTCCCAACGTGGAACATTCTCTATAAAATCATTAACAGACAACCATTGATGATTATGCTTAGAAATTTGACAATGTCCCAAGTAGGGTTTTGATTTTGAATTAAGCATTAATTCAAGTTCAACTTAAAAATATATCTATATGATGTTCATAAGACATGTATAAGCTCAAAATGATGTAGGATGTCTATCAACCATAGTGTGCATATAGTGAAAATATACATGCGATTTGGCTACGTCGCAAACTCTACTTTTAAATGGATACAGCAATATTGATTGTTGGACCCCCTTCCCCGGAAATTTAGCCACATCGCAGAAAGCAGTTTCACCGCTTTTTTGTTGGAACGTGACTTTTTGGTGACCATTAAGCTCTGGAGATTTGGCAATATCGCGAACATCAATTTTATCACATTTTGAAATCATCGATCATTGATTGCTCATACAAGATGATAATTAGAGCGTGAATTTGTTTAAACAAATTTAAGTTAAAATTTTGCGCAAAAAAATATCATTTTAAAAATAAGAACTAGGTACTTACATATAGGTTTGGCAACGTTGCATCAGGAAATAGGTAAGTTTGGGTTTTCTTTATTCCTGAACTTTCCAAAAACTATTCTACGATTTTCGCTGAAAGTTTGAATCCGAACTTCAGTTATTATGTACATATATCGTACCAAAACTAAATTGAAAACCCAGACCCCAAAATGGGGGAGAAGGAGCAATTCACATTTGAAGGTTTGAATTCCAATACAGGTTTTTTCTTAAAAAACATCGTTGAGTTCTTTCATAATACATAAAATTTATTGGTATTCATTCTTTCTCTCCTTTTATGTCTCATATGCCTCAGATTCGGTAGTAAAATGGCGCAAAGTAGAAAATTATATGAAGATTGAATTTTTCCTTATCACCGCAAATACTTACTAGCGTGGAACTTTAATGTACTGAATATTTTTTATATACCTTTATGCCATGAAAATCAAACGAGTTACAATCCTAGGAAAGGGTATGAAAGGAAGGGTTTAAAATTCTGAAAAATCAAAAAAAAGAATCTTCATCCAATAATGGTTAGATTATGTTAAAAAGGAAGAAAATTTATAATTCTAACGGTGGTTGCAATTTTTTCGAATTTCACTTTCACATCCCCTTACCTTTGCTCTCAGTGTGGTTAATATCAGGGAACAAGGATAATATATGTAACAAGTTTTGCGTAATGAATCAGGCCTTATTTACACTCCTGCTTTGAGTAAATATTTTATCAGGCAAAGTAAAACATTTTTAAAAATTCTTTGATGTAAATTTCTAAATTCCTATGAAACTTAATTCGACTCAATGACAAACTTTAGTTTTGTAGTGCTCCACGCAGCTACTCGTAGATACAGTGTTGCATGGATTACTACATAAGGTAGAATTTGTTTCGTAGCAATTAACAACACAAACATTTAAGTAATATCAATATCTAATATTGTTAATGGTAATCGGAGACGTGAATGCCCGCTGGATACTGATACGAGTAGCTGCGTGGAGCACTACAGTTTAATACCTGCATATTCGAATTTTCAATAGGGGAGGGAGAGGGTGAAACCTCAAAATACAGGGAACCTTATAATTTTTTCATAAATGATATTTTAAGACCATTTAGCCAATTTTCCGATTTCAGTGTTGTCAATTTCTGAAAAAAAATACACCTTACTGATTAAAGAGTTTTGCCAATATAAGAACTCCTGGAGGCCATCGTACTTACTCATCCATTATGAATTTTAATCGTTCATGTACAAATATTCCAACAATTTGCCACCTTTTAATCCTCTCCCTCCTATCTGTTATTCACCAGTTATTCACCATGAATAAAAAAACTTTACTATAGCGTATGTCGGAGAAAAATAAGAGGATTTTTAGATTAATGGAATCTCACTTAGTATTGGGGGCTCTGTTAAACGCTGTTATACACGTATGCGGACGGCGATTGATGGATAGCACTTTGTAAACAATCCGCAACACTGTACAGAAAATTTCATCCGTTAGGTACTCAACGACGTCTAAAATTAACCGCACCTGACACGCCATTAAAACGACGCTTAAACGCAGGAGCGGGTTGCGGTTTGTTTAGAGGGCCATAGTTTGGTAAATTTTAAATAAATACGTTAGAACTTCGTTCCTACGATGTCAACGTTCTATTGTAGCCTTTCGTCTGTCTAGTGAAAACGCGACGTAGCCGGAACGGTTTGAAATAATGTGTTGAAATTAAACTGGGAGATTTTACGGTAAGGTGTGTCAAACGCCCTATATCCGGAGCCTAGAAAATCGCCGCTCGTGTAGGTCGTTTTTGAACCGATTCACATGTGCGGCGTTTAATTTATGGGTACTTGAAGAAGGGTGTGTTACGCGGAGGTTTCGGATTTGTTGTCGTAAAATAAAAGCGACCAGATATTTACGAATTGATGTTGTGTTTCAGAACGTCCATGTTCGTCGTGCTGAGTTTGCTGTATGGAAAATTAGTCATTGTCGCGTGTATCGCGTTAGTTGTGTCGCAAAAAATAACTCAGAGTTTACCAGTCGAGTACTATGAAGTAAGTAAACTGCAATCGGAATTAACGTAGTGATAATACGAGCACTTTATTATTTAAGTGGAGACATTCGAGGGTATTCGAACTTCATACCTGATACGTTCATTGAGAAGAGGGTTCTTGTGATAGCCTTTGTGAAAGACTAGTTTCGTTTCAATGTTAAACTAATAAAACGTCTGTAAAGGCTCATTCATAGCTAATTAAAAACCGACTCGACGATGCTGGTATGTCGTGTCGTTTCGATACGATAACAGCCACTCGTCCTATCTAATAGCATTTCACTTTCGTTAATCGTCAGTACCCTCGAGACTGATAGTCTCCCTCACACCCATCAATCGCTTATTAACGCGATTCCTCGCAATTACCCTATCCCGTCAAACATCGTTTTGGAAACCGGAAGATACGTCAATTATCCGACGATATTCGCGTATCGCTCGAATTATGTTGCTGTTTAATCTAGACGCTAATAGTGATATTCCGTTTTCAGGGTTTCTTCACCTATCTGTTTGGAGTCAGCATCGTATTCCTCATGTACCTATTCTGCTTCCTTTTACAAGACAGCTCTTGCTGTCCCGGAGGTGGCAGTAAAGGTAACGAGAAAAAAGTACAGAAACCTCCGAAAAAGGACAAGAAGAAGGATAAAAAAAGTAAAGATGGATCCTCCGAAGCTGCTCAACAAGGGTCGCGTAGTCGACCTAGTCTTCTACAGGTACCATTTATGAGGGCAGGCACGTTCAAGTGGTTATAGTATTCGATGCTTTTTTATACACGGTTTTAAGGCTTATTAAGATGTTGCCAACTCTAGGTAGTGGTAACGTCGTGGTTGAGCTGATTGGCTTTAAGCAAGGTGCACGGTGTAGGATGATTTAGTTTTTTTTTCACCTCTTTTTTTGGTGGTTGTAGGATAAACATGAATAGAAGCTTTTTTTTCATAGTTGGTGTAGAGCTTATAGCATAGCTTGGATTTTTTGAATAAATTCAAACGCACAAAGGAGTTTTAGAGTCATTTTCCACCATGAGTTTAAGGTGAGGGTTGTTCTGTGGTGGTGGTGACGTAAATTTCTGTGAGTCGCCAGGGCTTTTGAGATGGTGGATTTGCTTTTTTGTAACAATGTGCATCTTGCTTTTGGCCATTTCTCTTGATTTTTCGTGTGTCTAAAGCGCTTTGAAAAAGATTAAAGTAAAAACGTAAGCAGCAATGCAACATTACTGGAGCTGAGTTTTTAATCGGAACATGTTACAACTGGCATATTGTAATTAATTTTTCTCAAGTCAGAACACAATAATAAAACTGAAAAAACTACTTTTCTCTCCAAGCTTACCTAAGATATTGGATTTGGTGTACATTTCCCTTATTCCTGTTCCATTGCCACCCACAGGGAGATCTTAATTGTTTGTGGATCCTTATTTATAGTGCTCATTGACGTATTTAAGGGGGATCCAGGGGGTCTGGACCCCCTCCTTAGCGATTTCAAAAATAGTATTTTTGCCATATACAAATAAGGAACAACGAAAATGTAATATGCAAGTAATCAATAGTAATAAAATCGCAAAATTTTGAGCCTATCTAACAGATTGTTATATTTGAAAATTTTGCTGGACCTCCCCCCCCCCCCGACCATCAGTCTGGATACGCCACTGATAGTGCTTGAAGGTCATGAAATAATAACTTAATCGAAATTTGGTACTAAAATTGGAGTAACAGGTGCGGCAGGGTTAAGGTCAAGTGTCACAGATTTCTTTTCTCGAGAGATGAGTAGGTAATTGTTTTGTTCCATTCCATTCTTTTGTTCATAATAAATTAATTTTATCGTTCTGTTCTGTTCTGGTTTCGTTCAAGTTAATTTGTTTTGTTCTGTTCCATTCTGTTTTGTTTTGTTTTGTTTTGTTTTATTCTGTTCCATTCCATTCCATTCCCTTCAATTCTGTTCTGTTCTATTTTGTTTTGTTTTATTTTATTTTATTTTATTCTTTTCTGCTGTTCCATTCTGTTCTATTCTGTTCTATTCTGTTCTGTTTTTTCTGTTCTGTTCTTTTCCATTACATTCCATTCCATTCTGTTCTGTCTGTCTGTTCTATTTCATTTTATTCTGTTCTGTTCAGTTTCATTCATTGTTGTTGAGAAACATTGAAAGAGAATGAAAAAATTTACTTAATAAACAATCAAAAATATGAAAATTTGCATAATTACGCATTTATACATACCTACTGGCCTTCAAAAATCAAAATTTCAAGTTTTGATGATGCCATTGTGAGCTATGAAAAAAAAAGAAGACACCGTGATCATTACTATATTCTTGAGAGGGAAAAAACTGTTCTTTTCACTTCAGTTTGTTTTTATTCTTTTTTTTTATTTTATTTTTTTTGTTCGATCTGTTTGGTTCTGTTCTGGTTTATTTGTTTCAAAATATAATTTCATTCTGTTCTGGTAATCGTTTAATATGAACTAAAATTTCAATGTTCTATTCCGTTCATGTTCACCCACCCCGATGTAAACTTAGAATTTTTCTGAAATCATTCAAATTTATATTATCAGTATACCATGAAATGATATTGCATTATTCATAAAGAGGGAAAAAACTGTTCTGATCAGTTCAGTTCGCTTTTCATTTTTTTCTTAATTTTTTTGTTCTGTTTTGTTCTGTTCCGCTCCGTTCCATTTCATTCTGCTTGGTTCTGTTCCGGCTGATTTGTTTGAAATATAATTTTGTTCCTTTCTCGTTATCGTTCATTATGAACTAGAATTTGATTGTTGTGAATCGTTTATTATGTTCTTTTCTGTTCATGTTAACCAGCCCTGCTCAAAACTCCTCAAAAAGCTATTTATGCACTGACTTATCTCCAAATTCACTTACGAAGCTTAAAATGAGTTATATTAATGTCATTGACATTCTTTGTCATGTAACACCATTGTAACCCTCCAGTTCCCCCTTAAAATTTAAGCGAACTAACATTTTGAGACCGATAAGGTATTTTGTAAATGCACCTTTAATATTCTCATGAACAATACTCTGACCAAATTTTGAGCATTTTCTTTGCGTACCCCTCCCTCTCTTCCATGCCAAATAGGCAGACTGTAATAATTTTCGTTTTTATTAAAAACTCAGCTAAAAAAACCGCACAGTATATCAAAACGTAGATTTAAGCATTAAGCTATACTTAAATTTTTTATTAGAGGGAAGTGTATCCGCATAAAATCAAGGACAGGACTAAAGCAAAGCAAGAAATGGAGAGAGCTATTGAACGCAGTGTCGATAGCGTGGACGCTGAAGATAACTCGCACAGTCCGAGTTCGGTGGTGAGTTTGCCGACCACTTTTCTTACCTTCGATCACCTTTGTAACCCCCGTTCCAGCGGGCGAGATGACCGAAGAGTTAATAGCGTTCTCGTCAGCACGTGTATCGAATGTGTTCCTAATTGATCGAATTTTCGTCGCGTCTTGGTTTAAGAAAGTAATTCGGAACGTTGTCGTAACCGCAATACCGATGATTGTATTCGCCTTCGTGTTTCGAATTAGGCAAAACGACTGCACGACCCAACCATCAATGACCGATGATCGTCGATCAAATGGCAAAATCTATATACGTACGGAAGAAAGGCGAGAAAAGAATGTTGAGATTTTGCCACACATGTGAGCGCAATTGCCAATATGGGATTTATTTTTAAACCAAGACTCGCATTGTTAGCTGGATAACGCTTGGCTTGAGACGCTTACTTTTTATTTTACACCGTGTTTATATTTATCATTTTATGGCTAAAATATTGTTTACCTTTTTTTTACATACACACTAATCAGCTCGCACTAAATGCCTTGGCGTTATTAGAATTGATTTTTTACGCACATTAATTTGCGATTAATTCGTTGCTCACGGTAGACCTGGTGTAATTTTAATGTGTACGACGATTCGACGTGTGTAAATTTAATAATGTTTTAAAACCAAAGATTATATCCCGAATCAATGACCTCTCTAATCCGCCATTACGTATGAACTACATAACGCAACGTTCACGTCCATTAACGACGAATAAATGTTCTGGTCAATGATATTCGGCGCTTTTAAACTCCTATACGACATACGTATACGTGTACGATTACGTAGCGATAGCTAAATGCTGGTGTAGTCATAACAGATAAACTACCTCGGTAGATAAGAAGTACCTAACTCATCAAAATTTAATTCGTTCTTGTAGAACAAAAAGCTGGCTAAAAGTTTAATTAAATTTTCATATTGAGTTTAAATTTTCGTCAAAGTAGGTACGTACGTAGAAAGAGTTGGTATGCTCGAATTAAAAGCTTTTAAATAAATTAACGGACAACATTTTATAAAAGTTTTCACTTGAAAGTACGTTAGAATAAATTTCTGCATTCATTTATGCGAACATTTTTCATTTACAGGTGAAGAAAGGAAAAGGTACTAATCAATCTGAAGAAAAGTTGACAGAACCTAGTCCGGATTCTATTGATATCGAGGCTTCGAGTTCGGAAGGTGATTTTAATAGAAAACGTAAGACGTCGCAGAATCTCCATCATTATGGTAGTTTCTTCTTACGTGTCGGAGCCATTGGTGAGGGAAATTTTTAGATTATGTTATTAGTTTGTAGAAACAAGGAAACGTGATTTCTAATTTCGTTCATTATTAGGATTCGGTCTGGGAACTATGATCTATATTGGATTACAATTCGGTAAAATATTCGAAATACCCTTCAACTCTCCATGTTACGAATTGCTTCGAGCGTTGAACCCAATATTACAAATGGTATTCACATTTATGCAGATGTATTTTATTTTCATGAATGCCAGAGTAAGTTTAAAAACGTTCCCTCTCTCCCACCCACACAAATAAACAGTGTAACAATATATATTTTTGTATTTTCAGTTGAAGATTCATAGGTTCAAATTCATCGCTCGATTCGGTCTTATGCACGTTATGGCTACCAATCTTTGCGTATGGATTAAAACATTAGTATACGAAAGTCTAGAAGGCTTGGATAGGCCTCCGGTTTCCTATTTTAATTTCTCTAGAGGCATCGTTAGCACTTTATCGACGGAATATAGCATGATAGGTAAGTTTAAGGAGGTACTCGCATCTATTTAAATGTAAATCTGTAGATGTTGTTAGGCTTCTCATAGACCATTACTGAGCCTAAGGCTGGAGTGATTCAAGTCTTTCAAATAGCATGTTTGATTTGTATGAAACTATTTCTTTAAATCAATCAGTGAATTAAATGAATAATTAATTACCTACAAAAACTGAATAAAAATGAACTTTTCTCGTTTTGAATTAAAAAAAAATTTTGGTGAATATGTTCTTTGATTTTTGAACACCTTATTTATATTGAATTTTGATTTCATTACTTGTTACATTTTGAATTTCTATACTTTTTTTTTTTTTATTAATGGAGAATTTTTGTTTATTAGAAATTTTTTTTATTTATTTTTTTTTTTAATGAAGGAGGTTCAGGTTTTGTTAACATTGGAATGGATGAGATTTGTATGACCAATACGTAGTCTACATTGAACGTGTTATTTTGAAAAAAAAAAAAAAGATAAAATTGCAAATGTTCAAATGAGCAGATGAAATTTAAAACAAAGTTTTAATGAATGTTCTAAAATGGATAATTATGAAAAAAAATATAATAATGAATAAATGTTCAAGAATGAAAAGAATCCAGTAAGATTAATAATGTTTAACATATGTGCCTTTAGGCTTAGTTCCTGTACATGGCACTAAATTTAAAAAAAAAAAAAAAAAAAATTATAAAATAATGTTCAAGAATGAAATAATGACAGAAAAAATTCGGTGAAAAATTGAAAAATTTTGTACAAAAAAAAATATGTATTTTTAAAAAAAAATTAAAAAATGTGTGAAAATGAAAAATTATCAATATATATAAAAACTTTGAAAATCTCTATCAATGAAAAAAAAACAAAACAAAAACATGTTTGGTGGCAAATGAAGTTTAGGGAAAAAATCATAGAATCACCGAAAATCAAAGAACATAATTATTTACAAAAATTGAAATTACATTAAATAATTGAAAATGTTTTCAAAATAAGAAAGAGTTGAATTTTGTCAATTTTCTTTTCCGACATTCCACCTCTTCTTCATAATTTTGGACCATTTTTCATATATTTATGTTTGCAGAAAAAGGCAAAGGCTTATTAAAAGGCGTCACTTCAACAACGCCAAGAAATCTCTTCAGATCGTTGGAATTGGAAAAGTTGAGCTCCGAGGTACCTAAAACATTCTACGAGAAAATAGAATCGAATATGCCCCATCTTCCGTACGCCCTACGAGATGAAACCCTGAATACCACCGCTCGCTTGATCACCACTACTCCAAGTACCATTGCTACAACGTTGCAAGCGAAAATCCTATCTACATTGCCTGAAATAACGACCACAACCACCAAAGCGACCGCATTTACCACTCAAGCCACTCAGGCTATCGTTACTAACTCTATTCTGAGCGAAATCGACGTCAAGTCTAGCGTCGGTAAGGATCAATAAAGTGGAAATGAATTAGTCGGAATTCGAATTCTCGTTAATGAGGTTTTCTTGATTGCAGCTAATTTCACAAATTTTTCGCAACCTAGTTTTTTCCATGCTGCCGCCGAAGCTTTAGTTAGTATGCGACAAAACGCGACCACGGCGACGTCCGTGAATGACACTTGCGGTAGGATTAATATCATGGGTACCATTGTTCAAGATGCTGCTCCGTTTTTGTATCCGTTCATCATCGAGTATAGTTTAATCGGAGCTGCTGTTATATTCATCATGTGGCGCCATATCGGACGTTACCCGCGGTTGGTAGAAGTGTACTTGTGCTCGAATGATTATATGGTTACGAACATCCTAAAAATTAATTATTTCATGTAGTTACGTATCTGAAGAAAATATCGAACATAAATTAGAAGTGATTTTGTCTCAACGAGCAGTTGCCATGGCTCAAGCTCAAAACGGTAGTCGTCTGGATTGCGTTGGTGCCAGTAAAGGATTATTTTTCGGCTTGCTCATGCTAGTCGGATCGTTAATTTGTTTGTTGTTGTTCTTTGTGCTCATTCAACACAACCAATTCAGCCAGTTCGCTGTGTACCTGGCGGATGCCTCTCACAGCGCAATTATGGCGTTTAGCATACTCGCCATTATAATCGGATTCATAAGGTATGCGAAAGAATTGAAAATACCTAGTATTATTTCCTATTCATCGTAATATAAATTTTTTTTTCCTTAGGGCCAAAAATCTAAGATTTTACGCCGCTGATTCTACCGATTTGAACGACATATTGTTGCGAGTATCGGCCTTTGGATTATTCATTTATGCCACGTTTAGCATTATCGCCGGTGCTAGATACGCGATGGTGAAAGAGAAAAATTTACTCGTATTGGTCACCGGAACTATTACAATATTTCAGGTATCTACCAACAAAATGATCGACTTAAGCGCATGATTGGGTTTACTTGCAAGTATTCGTTGTGTAAATATTGTATATTTTTTCTTATAGGTTGTGCTACAATTATTATTTATTGGAGATATGTCTAAGAGGCACGTTTATCTTCCGGAACATGATCGCAATAAACCAGGCCGACAAATTGTTACATTTTTGTTAATTTGTAACATCACTATGTGGGTATTGTTCACATTTGAATCTCAAAAAGTTGTGGCTAATCCTGTTCAGGTGAGCATTTAGGCATTTCAAATACATATTTGTATAATATTTATTATGCTAGTATGTATATAACTAGTTACACTACTTTTTTACATCCGGGTCTGTAAGTGCATATATTGAAGCCTAGTTTCTCAATGTACTTGTTGCATTCACTATATTAATATGTAGCGATAAACTGGATACAACAATATATGAATTTTATATTATGTATATTATATACTCGTATTAGCTGTTTGATGCTTCAAATAATAATTTTATGGAATAATTTGTGCAGTATTATGCGCGAGCAAAATTTTTTCGATCACTAGTGCACTCTAGGAAGGAAAAATGATATACATTGTGTCTAACTGATTTAAACACCCCCGAGCGCGAAATTCCCTTTCACAAAAAAAGATATCACCCATTTCATTTTGTTTGACTTCATTATGTCATAATGAATAATTTAAGACTTTAGTCACTCAATTTCTGTGATTTAAATGATTTTTACTGGTTATTTGATTGATTTGAATTCATTTCTTCCAAAATCAGTGTTGCAAAATTAACTGGAATAAAAGGTTTAGAGTTTAAAAACATTCATAAGTAATTTTGTAAATTATGAATTGAAGTCATAGAGAAACAATTAGTTATGTGTTAATTTCTTGATCCCGCAAAAAAAAGTGAAAAGAAATTAAATAACAAGTACTTTTTTGTGAATGAAGGGAATTTGGTGCTTAGGAGTGTTAAAATCAGTTAGACACAGTGTATAGTTCCATCTCAATAAGAGAGCTTCTTCATATCACGTATAGTCACACTCATATGACACTCACGTATGATAGTTTGATTGTTGAATGGGCCTTGAATTTTGAGGTAGATATTTTCAAAAGAAAAAAAAAAAGCGTGAAAGGCACAGCAATAGAAAGAATGTAATTGTTTTTTAGCCTTTATACCTACTTGATGGATATCTATCTATAGCGTGTGAAGAGAGATAGAGTGAGGGCCCACAGCAACATTTTCTGTATATGTAATATAAAAAAAAACTAATTTTTCCATTTTCCATTTTATTTTTTATTTTTAATATTGAAATATGTTTTTTTAATTCTTTTTTATAATTTCTTCCCTCCATTCCGCCAGTCTCCTTCACTACTACCAATTTTTTGACAGATTTACCATGTGTCTGTTTTTTTCTGAAATGGGTAATGAGATAAAATTTCTTGAAATTGATCATTACCTCAAGGTATAAAAATATTTTTCGAGGCTTTTTATTTTTGTCTTTTCAAAAATTAGTAAAGACGAACTATCATACATAATTGTCATGAAGCTGAAATTTGAATATACGAAATTCATAATAACATCTTTGGGCGCCACATTTATTTTTTTTCATGATCTATTGTGCAATGTTATTTGCCTAGTCTACAATCGAAGAACATAATTTTTTTAATTAACTTCATCTGGTTCCAGCTCCTGCAGTTTTCACAATAGGCTATATATGTACATAACATTTTTTATTCGGCGCATCGCATACTAGGTACCTAATGGCGAAATTTACTGGCCACTATCTAAACATCGTATATGTTCATCACTTGAGTCCACTTCATCATATGAAACCATAACTAAAATTTGTTAACCTTTCATTTACCCCAGGGCTGTAATAAAGCATCGTGTTTCGCTCCGTTCCCATTCTGATATCCGTTCCTGAGTCACTCCGTTACGTTCCTGTTACGTTACGTTCCAACTTTGGATGTTCCGTTCCATTCCATTCCATTTCGTTCTTTACCTCTTTTTTAGTTCGAGTTGATATAAGTTATGAGTTAGAGTCTCTCTTTTTTTTTTTGAAGACTGATTGATAATTGATTGAGCTATCGGTTCAAGTCGGTTTACAAATTTGAAAACGTTTGAGTTATTTCAAGTTGAAGTTAGTTAGAGCCTTTCAGGTACTCAATCAGTTTAGGTTACAGTCAGGATAAAAAAATATTCAGTTACTTAGCGGTCAACAGTTAAGGGTTAGCGATCTACTATGGTATTAGGTATTGAAGTTAATTCAAAATAATCAAATTTCAATTTCAGATCAAAAAATGCACATTGCAACGGACTTGCAGGATAGGCACAATTTTACCAGCATTCAAATTTCAAAAAATTAAAATAATGTAAAATAACGGAACACTAACAAAATTGATCCGTTATGTTCCATTATGTTCCGTTCTCAAAAATTTCGTTCCGTTACTTAAATGAAGAAATTGCCCGTTACGTTCCGTTATTCCGTCACGTTCCGTTACCGTTATTACAGCCCTGATTTACCCACCGCATTGTGAGGACAATAACCTTCTTCTTGGCCCCTCCAACATCATTTATGAAAGTGAATTTGAGAAATAGTAAAAGTTTATTTTTAATATCTAATCATATGAGCCTATTTTTACCAAGTTTGGCATACAGAAAAAAAAAGTCCTTTCAGAGATCATGTGACTTCACTAACTCAAACACTACTCATCATATAACAAGGAAATTAGTGATAAAGTGCCACCTTTTGTTCTTAAAGTGTAACCTCTTTCGTTCGCAGTCATCCGATATGTTGTGTTCGTATTATTGAAATCACGTGTCTTCTGACGACAAACTTTCCTTCCCAATTCAAGGCTTCCTCGAAATTTGACCACCGATCATTTTGGATCTATTTTGACTAAGAATCAAGCGGTCATATTCCGTTTTCCAATTAATAGTGCTCTACAATTAAGCATTTTCATACGAAGTTTAATGTTTTCGGATCATTTGGTGAGGCAATATGCAAAACTTTAAGCGTTTGGTTTGAAATTTGGAGATGTACTCAAATATTTCAATGTAATTAAAAGTCATACATTTTCTAGAAGAATGAGAATCCAAGAAATGTTGAATTGTTTCTCGCAAAACTATAATAAAAAATTAAGGAATGTAGAATTTCATGAATGAAAAATTCATGTTGAAGATTTGTCAAAGATCATTTGATAACTTTGGGTTATGAAGAGTTTGCTGTGGTTGTATTTATAATTACTTGATGTTGAAATAATTCCAATTATGATATTTCTTCTAGCTGGAATTCTACGGAACGAAAGCGTGGAGGTTAGTGGAACATTTAACTTTGCCATTATGCATCTTTCATCGTTTCCATTCGGCGGTGGCGTTAGCAGAAATTTGGAAGAATTCGTATAAACCACGAATCGAGTAAATTCATAAAGCGTATAACAACTGTGTATACTTACGCTTGGCGACAAAAAAAAATAAATTGTTAGGAATTCGCCAGTCAAAAAATTTATTCATAAGCTTCGTAACGTTTTGAAATACGCATCATCGATTGCGTTCCCTTGTTATGGCGAAGTAGAGACGAATGCATTTTAACATTTTTTCTATCATCGCTTTCTATTAATTGCATTTATTGTTTCTGGTTTTTCATATTTTTTTTTTCTACTTTAGTCATTATTTTCTAATTATAAATACCCTATAATAAATTTTACTGTTTACTTGTTGAAAAACCAAAGACAAGGATTCGTATTTCTGTATAAACCGTAACGAACGGACCATTTTGTAAAACACGTGAATTTGTGAAATCGACGTAATCAAAATTAAAAGACTTACGATCTTGGACTGATCTCGAATATATTCACCTAATTCAACCTGGAGATAATACCAGTCCGAGGTTTTATTGTGTTCATTATACCGGGATCTCATAGCATTTACAAAATATTTCCAACTTTATGCCTCGAAAATGTCAATTTTTTAAGTTATCGCATTTCCATTATTCATTGCTATGATCACGCTCTCTCTTTCCTCCAGATGTTTTTGATTCTCTTGCTATTTTTATATGTGAAATTTCGTTTTTATTTTTCTATTATGCGATTTTGCTCAGTTATCGAAGGTTTTCTAACGCTTAGCGATTTAATCGTAATATTCCGCGCGCTGCTAGTTCAACGAAATCCCCATCTTTTTTAGGAAACATGTTAGAAATATTTTGTACCTGATTATATTATATTTTATCGTGTAATATATTTTAAGCGGAATTATCGTTCGCAATGAAATTAGAAGAATCAAAAGTAATTTTTAAGCACGCCTTGAAAATTAAGTATTTTTAATATATTTTTTTAAAGTTTTCTATAATTGTAGTCTAGTAAATGTAAGCACGAAAAAGGGCTGTTTTGAGATTTAATTTTTAACGATGATTTTTTTTCTTTTGCGAATGCCCAAGAAATAATCTCACAAACAAAATACTAAAACTGTCGATTCATTGGTAAGAAGTGTAGGCCGAAAAAAAGTTCGAAACTCTCGCACAGAATGAGTTTTCCATCTATCTCTTCAGGAATTGGCTCTTGGTTAAAAATGCCTCAGTAAAATTTAATTCCACTCTAGATTTCTGATTAATTTTGCATACGAAATTTTCCGTATGAGCTATGACTTTGCTTTTGGAAAATTTGGAAGAATTCCTTAATTGATATTTATTTCAAAAGACCTAAAAAAATTTTTTTCTAAATTATTTTCGAACGATTTCTTCTAGAATATAGGTGAGAGGGGCAGAGTTCCATAATAAAAATAGCGAAGAAAAAACAATTTTTTTGTATCTTCCTCGAATATTTTTTTAGTATTCTTTGTTCGACCTGAAAACAAATTTTAGTCTTGTACCCGCTCAAGTTGACTGTTTTTCAAATCTTTTCCCTCTGGACCTAGAGATCAAGTGATCCGTCTTCTATTTCATTTTTTAATTTAAAAGCTTGTTTAATAAGCTTCTAAATGACATGAGCTAAGCAGTACAAAATTACTTTCAAGCGACACATTATCTCAAAATGCTCGGGAAACATATCGCTTTCCCACATTTTGTTTGAAATTAGTATGGATTAGGAAAAATACGTTGAAAGTCTTTGATATGTAAAAATTCGACACAGTGTGTTTGTTGAGTCCAATAAGGCGAAAGTCAAGCCCATACAGTTTAATTCTGTTTACGAATTAGGTACGTGTTTATTAATTATTTTCAAATATATAAACGTGGAGTAATGCAGGTTTGCCAGATGCTGAAAAATAATTTTAAATATCAAAAAATTGAAAAAGTAATGAAAAAATTTTTTCAGCTTTTGGACAGTAAAATATGTCTTTTAAACGACCCCACACTCTCATCCTTATGCTGAAAAAATTACAATTTTTCCAAACTTGAATTTTTGAAATTGAAATGAATAACTTGAGATTCTCAAATTTTGCCCCAATCTGATTTCTCTACCATCTCAAAAAAAAGGAGGGAACATCGAATAAATATTTAAATTTTACGAAAAATTTTCAAAAACTGTCGTTTCTTTTTCCCCCAACCACTCTTATGTTCTCTCTATTCAATTCAAACCGTACATCGATTTTAGAACTTATTGAGTCGAGTTCTGAACAATACAAAAGGATTTGTTGTTGCTGCATCAACTCAACGTAGCGGACATGTTACTGTGTTGAGTTGAGTTTTAACAATACTCACAATGTGTTGTTGCTCCATCAACTTAATGTAGCGCATATGTTACCGTGTTGAGTTGTGTTGGTGAATGAACAAAGAGATGTGTTGTTGTAGCATAAACTCAACGTAATGCACATACGTATACAATTATTTCAAAGAAAATGTTATTTGGGATATTTTTGAATTAGTATTGATTAGTGTAATTTTCAAAATTCTCCAATTCCCAATGTACTAAAATTATTTTAGTACCAAATCGATAGGAATTTTAAAGCGGAGAAAAACTGTACTTGGCTATCTTTGCCTTGAAGTAAACCTTCAAAGGGATAAGACATAAAACATTTTTTTTTTTTTTTTTGCTTAATCCTATCGTCTCGTGAAAACGCTCGCCAATTATCATTAGGAAGCTTTTGGCATTTTGTTTGTGCGTTTATTCTCTGGATATTCATGAAAAAGCATCATTATTTAAAATCAATTCTTTAAAAAAGTATCATTTATTGGACTAATATAGTAGTGGTAGAAGGGAATTTGATGATATTTTGGAAATTTTATCTTATAATGTTTGGAATCGTTTGCATGCTCGTGGACCTGCCAGTCTTATTAATTGTAGATGTACCAATAAATCGGGAATATTATTTGGGGGAAAGGGTGCATGTTGCAAAAAAGTACTGTTGGTGAAGAAAAAGTATGTAAGAAAGCGATATGTCTCGAGTTTTTCCAGCCCAAAGTTTTATGATAATCTCGATCACATTGAAAGGGACACGCGCACTTATGTATAATTGTACTTTCCCTGTGACTACTTGATTCCTGCACCTCAAGCGCAAAAATTTCTTCTAGTAACAATAAATTATATATTTCCATAATATTAGTAAGAATAAATGGCATAAATAAAATTTATTTAATGCTTGAAAGCGTCTATCAATGAAATGCAAAATTTTAATTTATACTTTCGTTGTTAAAAATACACATTATGTATTTAATTTATTCACCTTTTAGCTAATTTTTCGCTTGGGTGCTGCAATCAAGTAGTCACATGGCATACTCATGATTGTGTTTTATTGCACTAATACCCACGTGTAATATGTTATGGAACTTATAATATCATTAAACCACCGCCACATTCACGATTTTATTCACATTTTTCTGCACAAGTTATCACAGTATGAAAATAATGTCGAATGTATGCACAGATGTAATATATTCACGTAGATACTTTTTTGCACAAATAATGAGGAAACCTCTAATAATATGTTAATGTGTACAATGTAATTAATTATTTTAACGGTGCACCCGCGCATGCGGTACTTACACGAGTATGTTCCACTTCACAGTTCACATTGGGTGATAAAAAATTGAGACATATCGCTATTAAAATTTGATCGAGCGAATCAGCCAAAGACATATCGCTAAAGGCAAATAAAAAAAATCAACGGCGCTTCCCGCGATACCCAAAGCTCAAGGTTTTTTTTCGCGAAGTATTACCATTCCTTTATGTACTATTTTAAATTGGTAGTATAATATGGAACTATTGCTACTTATATGAATTCGTTTTACCATATTTTATCGTATCTTTATAATGATGGTATGCTAATAAGTTATGTAAGTTTTGTGGTGTATATTTTTTTTGAAAAATCTTGGTAATGTTTCCTATATAGCCTTTAACGTACACATAGAATAAGTACACGTGTTTATATAATTATGTTTAACGAAACTTATTATTTATTTTTCTATTTTTCTAGCGTCTAAGAATTAATTTTTTTACATTTAAGAGAACGTAGTATGGTTGAAAAGAATGAGGCAAGTAAATATCACATATTGTGTATTGCCGATAAATGTTATTTGTTTGTGATTGTATTTATAAAATGTAGATTTTGAAAGAAGAACAAAATGATATATAAGAATATGGATTTATTTATTTAGTAAGCGATTTGTAAAGTTACGAATGTTTAGCTTTGATATTTGTCCACATTTAAGTAATATTATATGTTGTAAAATGTGTGAATGTGCTTGTTTTATTTATCGAAAATTTTTGATGATTGGAGCGCGCAATTTGATATGACTTAGAAACTCGTTGAGTTGCAAACATACAACACGATGTATTGTTGCTGCATCTACTCAACTTAGCTTACATGCTACCCTGTTGACTTGAATTGATGAATGTACAAAGAGATGTGTTGTTGTAGCATAAACTTAACGTAACGCTTATGAGTATGGTGTAAATATAACCATGAGATGAGTATTTTGAAGAAAATGTTAGGTATTTGGAATGTTTTTGAATTAATATTGATTAGCGTGATTTTCCAAATTCTCCAACTTCAAATCTATACCTAACTCGTATAAAGATTGTTTTCATACAACATCAATTGGAAATTTAAAACAGGAAAAAAATCAGCTATATATCTTTGCCTTGAAGTCAACCTTCAAAGGGAAAAGGCAAAAAACCTAGTATTTTATTTATTTTTTTATTTAACCCATCCTCCCTTAAATGACACGCTTGCCAATTATCATTGAGAAGTTTTTGCATTTTGTTTATGTGTTTATTCTCTGAATATTCATGAAAAAGCATCACTGTTATGAATGATTCATTACATTTCTTAACTCAGTTTTGCCTTCAACAGCGATTTTTCGTTTCAACTCCTTCCATCATTCCTACCTCATTTCACTAGAGAAGTGACTGAAACTAGTTGAGTTGCGAACAATACAACACGCTGTGTTAGTGTACATGTACATACAAAGCAACAACGCAATCTGGCTGCAACAACGCAACCAATAATCAACCAACGCAATGGAATCAAAATAGTTTGATTCCATTGCTTTGGCATAGCAACTAGATAAATAAATAATTATGTACGTACATCGCCACCTTGTTATTGTTTATTGTTATCACTGTTCATGTTTTTTCTATTTTTAAAAATAATTTCTAATTTTTAATTTTAAATAAATTTAAAAAATTTTAAAAATAATGAGTGGTGTCGATGAGACGCTCAAAAGTAGATAATTTCGGCGGTGCAGGGTGAGAGGTGTTTTGACAATTGTAAAAAAATGTGTGAATACTGATAGCATAAAGAATTTTTTCACCTGAGACATAAAATGATTATCACCACAAACGTTACATTTTTTGGCTTTTACACACGCATTCACGTTTCCAAAAAGTTTGAAGTTGCTATGAATGTAGAGTAGGAATTAACGCGCTTTTCAAAATTGCTATCGCAAGTTGCGTTGTTGCAGCCAGATTGCGTTGTTGCTTTGTATGTACATGTACACTTAGCATCGCAACGCAACGCTATACATTTGTAATCGTATTGAGTTGATGAAAGAACAATGAGGTGTGTTGTTGTTGCACCAATTCAGCGGAACGTGCATGTAACTGGTTTAGTTAATGAAAGAACAACACATCTCATTGTTCTTTCATCAACTCAACTCAATACAATTACAACTTCATAGTGTTGAGTTGTAAACAATACAATGCAATGCGTTGTTTTTCAACTCAACTTATCATGTTGCAATAATATTATGTGTAAGTCGTGAGTCAAGTTGGGTACAATACAACGGATTAAATTCACGAAGCATAGATTTTAAAACAAAATAGTATGTTAGAATATATTTTTTATTAAGGTAAGTACCTAAGTATTTGGTATTTATTTACTTAGTGATAGTAATCATAGATGCATTTAGTTCAAATATTCAGGTATTTGTTTCCATTAAAGCTAATGTAAATGATGTCTGTGTTACAAAAAACAGGCGACAAGTCAATCTTTCTTAATCGAATTCTGCTCCGACTGTTATACTGATTTCTTTTGATATTACTTCAGTCGCATGATACCACCGGTTTGTATCTAGTACAACTGAAAAGACAGTATTGAAGACTGATAAGTTCAAATCTATGGAATTGTAAAAACCATTTTCAGTTGAATATCTTTGCTTACTTATATCGCCTGGTTTCATGTCGACTGTAAATGTTTCCTTGCATGCATACTGACATTCCAAAGGCGTCTGAATGGTCCATCGTTTTTCGCCTTTAATTTGAGATTGCCAGGATGGTAAATGAACGTCGTCAATCTGTGAAAGTTACCATGTAGTTATGTAAATACCAGCGAGTGTGTAAAATCGTACGAAAGTATATTTAACAAAAAAAGGTTGGAATGAATTAGACAAAGAAATAATTCAAGTAACGTAAACGTATATTTACTGACGTGTAGCTTGGCTCCATGACCTGTCGTACCCATAAAAATCCAATCAACGATGTGATTTTCCGAAGTCTTTGGTAAAAAATATGGTTTTTCATAAAAGTCTCTCAGTATAGCCACAGCCATCGGATCACAGACACTCCTATAAGTTATTCATTGGCATAAGTTCGTTGGCATACAAGAAATATTAATTTGATATGTGTTAACATACTTAATATATGCCTTCGTAGTTTATACTAGAACTCGAAGTTCGTACTTACCAACCAACATACCAAGGCTCCAAATTACTACGTTCGTGTATTCTGGCTTCATCCATGAGGAAGAGTTCTTTCAAATTTTTAAATTCATCATTATAATTAATAAACTGGCAGAGGTGCATTTGTGTAAGGTCGTTGAGGCGTTTGAAAAATTCGTAATCGAATGCTTCCATAGCTTTCCAATGTTTTGCCGCATCGCGAATTACTAATGGACGGCCGCTGTATGCATATCTGTTGGAAACGAGAGTAATATGTGATTGTAGAGCATGTAGATATTAATTACTAAGGGTGCTTGTTAGTATCTAATTGATTATATGTAACAACCAGCTGAGATACGTATTTTATTCAATAAGCACGTGATGCACGCGCTTCTGGTGGAAAAGTTCTAGGAGTGGCAAAATTCCGCCCTTTTTCATTTAATTTTAGTCGTTTAATGTTTTGTAAAATTTATTGCTCGTAAAGTTTACTTATATCAAGTCCAATGATGTAAGACACTATCTTATGATGATTTGGTGGCCTACTATGTTTTTGAAAGGCAGGTATTCTGTATTCTTAAACTGCGTACATTGGTTGTCTAGCCTGTTTTTCGAAGGCAAAATTTCGACATAATGAGTACGCATTTCAAATGAGGTGATGTAAAACTATCACATACAGGGAATTTGAAACTTTGATTAAGATTGCGCGTCCAATTAATTATAGAGTAGTTATAGTGACTGGTCCATGTTATAATTGGTCATGCGTCACGCGTATAACAACCAATCAGCAAGTTGGAAATTGGTAAATTACCTCGACTTACTCATAAAATAAAAACAGAATCACGCAGTGGAAGAATTTTAGAGTGGGCAAAAAATGACAAAATAGCGTAAAATACTCAAAATTTAATACCAATATTAACAAGTGTGGAGGAAAATTTACCAACTTGTTATTTTGTATAAGAGATGAAAAAATTTTTCGCGCTTCTATAGTTTTATTACAACTATGTTTAGAGACTAACAAGACTGTAGAACATTATCGTCTTGGAGCAAAAAAAAAAAGTTGAAAGTTGGTAAAATTTCATGATATTAGTTGGCAATTTTTGCTTTTCTACACCCCTCCCCCCCCACGAAAAATGTCCCCAGCACGTCCCTATCTGTATGTAGTAGTGATAGTGGTAGAAGAAAAGTCGAAAATTCATTGTTGTATCATACAATAAAAAGAGGCAAAATGACTAATCTGTTCTGATTTTTTTTTTCGAAGTGGATTTGGAGAGGAGTTATAGCAAAATTGGCTATTGGAGTGGAAATTACTATAGTGCTATCAACTTTCAAAAAAATCGAATATTTGATTTTCAAAAAAAATATTCGATTTGAATAATAATCAAATATTTTATTTCATTTTCATTTGTCACGTTTTTTTCAAAAATCACACAACGAAATGATTTAAAATTATGATAATGTTGTTTAAAAGACTTTGTGTGAGGTCGATTTTTCCTGTTTTTTCATTTCTTTATTTTAAAATCAACTTTTTCACATTTACCTACTTATTATCCGAAGCACCGCCTTAAAGTGATTTTGTTTCTTCAAAATGAAATGTCGTTAATCTAAATGGTTGTGAAACTTACTTCTCTTCGAATTCTGTTCTGGTTATTTTATGGACTGAATCAATGGTGCTGATGTTCGAACACACCGAACAATCCAATGGTTTGCGGATATAATGAAATACCGTGTTCTTCGGGCCGAGAATACATTTCTGCGAAGTTATCAAATGTCATAAAGTGAGTAACAAATAATATTACATTCAATGAATCACTATTTATTAAAAATTTTCATTTACTTTACGCATTAACTTCATATTTGAATTAAAAATATCTGCCGGTACGATAATTCAATTAAGTAAACTTGGAAACCTTTTTCAAGTATTTGGCGAGAAAAAAATGAGCGCAAGGTGCGATTCCGTACAAAGATTATAATAAATTAAACGTTAACAACTTAACGTAGCGGAAATTATACTAAATTTTTACGCTTGAAGTGCGGGAAAAATAGATTCTAAAATGGAAACCATAAATTTTACTGTTCTGCGTTGAAAATAAACCTACTGCCTAATGTTGGGTAAGAAGTTTTGCAATTGTTTTTTGTATTTTACTTCTGAAAATATGCCCACTGTTATGGGTTTTGAGATCTAGTAAACAATAATGCGTTATAGTATGTTTTCAGTTCATAATATGATGATAACTGTTGATCCAATTAAATATTTCGATTTTTATTCTTATGCACCCATCGATTCGTGTACATAAACAAGTATTGGTAATTGACATTTCATTAAATACTACGGTTAATCTAAGACTGTATGCTATGGAGGAGAATTCTGCCGCAAGCAACTACTCTTGATTCATATCATACGAATACGTAATAAAACAAGCAGTACGATCTATGCCCACGTGATATATTTCTACCTGTTTTTAAACAATTGTAACATGTTTTATAAATGCGTTTCGCGTATATTCACGATTAGGCAAATTTGTTTGATCGCAGTGGGTTGTGAAAATCACCGTATTCATTGTTATTTCAATGAATGATGTGTAATTACAACAATATCTTAATTTTAAATCATCTTCGCAGCAAATAAATGTCAGAAATTCGAAGAAGCTAACTATATACTCGTAAATATTATTAATAAAGCTTCAAGTTTCAAATCCAGGTAAAAAACTTACAGACGATTTCAGCCTCTCTGAATCCAACATTTTTAGCAAGTACGATTTGAAAACCACAACAATGGCACAAATGATGAAAAACGAAAGTATAAATTTTGTTGTTACTCCCATCAGATATGTTGCACCGAAGAGAGCGGGTTATGAAATGGCCAAATTACTGACGTTGAGATTTTTTTTCGGCGCTTCTTTTACAATATTTTTATTTAATAACTGCGCAAATGCGCCATGGAATAGTGTGAGGATTGTTTTGGCTCACAAGATATTCAGAAAGCTCTTTTGATTTATGTTTCATGAAAATTGATTTCATGACATTATTTCGTTATGGTACATCACTTCCAATTTCTTCTCATCGGCAAAATCAGGAATAAGATTTCCTAAAAAAAAATGTTCATCTAAATAGGTATATTCAAAGCTGATCCTTTCCTTTAATTTCAATTTTTTTAATTTTTTTTTTGCTTAAAATTCATTTATGAATTATAATGAAGAGGGAAAGAAGTGAATGCGGTTGTAGTAGGGTAACTGGAGCTGAGTTTTCAATATGAGTTTGTTTTCATTAACAAATTATTCCTCCTCTAGTGGTAGTGAAGCTAAAAAATTCAAGCTAACCCCTCAAAACCCAACTTAAGAAGTTGAATTTAGGAAATATTACATTAGCTCATATCAACTAAATTAAACATTTGAAGGAAACGGAAATGGAAACGGAAACGGAAAACAGCCAACCACTGACAAATAAGCAACGATAATTGGTTTAAACAGTCATTCAATCAGAAATAAGGAACAATAATTGGTTTAAACAGCCATCCAATCAGAAATAAGCAACAATAATTGGTTTAAACCTTTGACTATATACTAGATGGACCGAGTTAGCAACAAGCAAATGCCAACCCAAAAAACGGTGATACATTAAACAGATTTTCTCGGGAACACTGGTGACTAAATTCAAAATGCGCTTGCTCAAATTTATTTCCCGCTAATAGTGCGGCAAAGGGACATCGATAGTACTGCTTAAAATCAGAATAACATGAATGTGATAAAGGACTTCAGGCATGCGCAAGATATAAAGTTGTAAAGAGTGTTCCAACTCTGATGCATGTAATGTTTCACCACAGTTTTCCTACATGTAACTCGGTCCATCTAGTATATAGTCAAAGGTTTAAACATTCATCCAATGAGAAATAAGCAACGATAATTGGTTTAAACATTCATGCAATGAGAAATAAGCAAGAAGAAAGGGTTTAAACAGTCATCCAATGAGAAATAGGCAACGATAATTGGTTTAAACAGCCATCCAATGAGAAATAAGCAGTGATAATTGGTTTAAACAGCCATCCAATGAGAAATAAGCAAGCAAAAATAGTTTAAAAAGCCATCCAATGAGAAATAAGCAACAATAATTGGTTTAAACAGCCCTCCAATGAGAAATAAGCAACGATAATTGGTTTAAACATTCATCCAATGAGAAATAGGCAACGATAATTGGTTTAAACAGTCATCCAATGAGAAATAAGCAACGATAATTGGTTTAAACAGTCATCCAATGAGACATAAGCAACGATAATTGGTTTAAACCAGTGTTGTAGGAACAAACCAAAGAACGAGAACGAAGAACAACAAGAACGGAGAATTTTCATTGTTCCTGAGGAACAGGACCAAGAACGAGAACATAAAAGTGATATATCTGAAGAACAAAGAACAGAACGAGAACAGAATGTTTTCAAACTGAAAGATCAAAGAACGAAACCAGAACCAACTAATGTAAAATGCTGAGGAAGGAGAACAAAAACAAGAACGGATGTAATTTTGGGTTGTTCTCCGTTCTTTTGAAAGTTCGTGATTTGTCATAAAATTGATAGATATCATGAGGGGAAAGACGAAAGAGAAAATAAGAAACTTATACTTGAAAGCGAGCAAGTGTTACATATACCGATATAAGTAATTTTTTTTTTAAATTATTAGCTTCAATTAATTGATTTTCAATTTCAACAACAACATTAACTGTAAACACGTTATCAAAGAAAGAAAGAAAGAAAGAAAAAGAAAGAAAAAAGAACAAAAAAAGACGAGAACAGAACCGAGAACAAAACAAAGAACAAAAAAGGTGAACAAAACAACGGAACACTGTAAAAATTAAAAGCGAAAACCCGCAATTGCGGCAAAGGGACATCGATAGTACTGCTTAAAATCAGAATAACATGAATGTGATAAAGGACTTCAGGCATGCGCAAGATATAAAGTTGTAAAGAGTGTTCCAACTCTGATGCATGTAATGTTTCACCACAGTTTTCCTACATGTAACTCGGTCCATCTAGTATATAGTCAAAGGTTTAAACATTCATCCAATGAGAAATAAGCAACGATAATTGGTTTAAACATTCATGCAATGAGAAATAAGCAAGAAGAAAGGGTTTAAACAGTCATCCAATGAGAAATAGGCAACGATAATTGGTTTAAACAGCCATCCAATGAGAAATAAGCAGTGATAATTGGTTTAAACAGCCATCCAATGAGAAATAAGCAAGCAAAATAGTTTAAAAAGCCATCCAATGAGAAATAAGCAACAATAATTGGTTTAAACAGCCCTCCAATGAGAAATAAGCAACGATAATTGGTTTAAACATTCATCCAATGAGAAATAGGCAACGATAATTGGTTTAAACAGTCATCCAATGAGAAATAAGCAACGATAATTGGTTTAAACAGTCATCCAATGAGACATAAGCAACGATAATTGGTTTAAACCAGTGTTGTAGGAACAAACCAAAGAACGAGAACGAAGAACAACAAGAACGGAGAATTTTCATTGTTCCTGAGGAACAGGACCAAGAACGAGAACATAAAAGTGATATATCTGAAGAACAAAGAACAGAACGAGAACAGAATGTTTTCAAACTGAAAGATCAAAGAACGAAACCAGAACCAACTAATGTAAAATGCTGAGGAAGGAGAACAAAAACAAGAACGGATGTAATTTTGGGTTGTTCTCCGTTCTTTTGAAAGTTCGTGATTTGTCATAAAATTGATAGATATCATGAGGGGAAAGACGAAAGAGAAAATAAGAAACTTATACTTGAAAGCGAGCAAGTGTTACATATACCGATATAAGTAATTTTTTTTTTAAATTATTAGCTTCAATTAATTGATTTTCAATTTCAACAACAACATTAACTGTAAACACGTTATCAAAGAAAGAAAGAAAGAAAGAAAAAAAAAAGAACAAAAGAAAAAATTGAAGAACGAGAACAGAACGAAGAACGAACAAGAACGAGACCATAAAGGATTGAGAGAACAAAGAACAAAACGAGAACAACATTGTAAAGAATTAAAAGAACGAAGAACGGAACCAGAACAATTGAAACATTGAGAATAAGAACGAGTCAGGAACAGGATCAAATGACTGGATCTTTTCAGAAACGAGAACAGGAACAAGAACAGACCTATGTTCGTTCCTACAACACTGGTTTAAACAGTCATTCAATGACAAATGAGCAAGAAAAAAGGGTTTAAGCAGCCATCCAATGAGAAATAAACAACGTTGATTGGTTTAAACAGCCTTCCAATGAGAAATAAACAACATTGACTTCCATGTTTTTTCAGTTATTCAGGAAGGATACTTGGACTGCATTACGCAACAATGTTCTAAGTGAAATGAGGCGCCATAGACTTGGTGATCGATCTTATTTTTGTTTTTAATGAGAAAAACTGGTAATGAATAAAATCATTCATGTTATTTAAATAATTTCAAAGACAAACAAGCAAAATTTGTTCAGTTTGATTGACTGGCTTTGTTATAATTTACATTACATCAGAAACTTGATGTAGTTGAAGTTTATGGCGCCTCATTTCACTTAGAACATTGTTGCGTAATGCAGTCCACTTATAATTTAAAAATTTGAAACTCCTTCTTGTTCTTCATTTCTTCGAGTATTCGAATTTTTCTATAGATATTTGTTGACGTAGCGGGGAGTGGGAGAAATGACCTTCGAAATATCTCATGCACAATGCACATCTATTAGTTTGTGACAAGCAGTAAGCAATGAGCGTCTAACATCTGTTGTGCCTTAATTTCTTATCGGTATTATGTGAACATGTGTGATAGCGAATCACTTACGTGAATCAATTGCACCTGTAATTAACATATATCATAATGCACTCGTTTAGTAATATTATATTTACTTGCACCCAGAGTATCAAACATCTAGGTGAGATGAAATTTTATTGGTAAAAGGTCAGTCATGTTATAAGCTGTCATCATTTAGCCCACGCGAAAATAGACTCTGAAAAACCTGATCAATCAGACAAAAGCACAAAAACAGATCCAAACCAGCCCACCAATCAAAGGAAATCACGAAAATATATCCAAAGCAGGGAATCGAATTACAGAAAAGCATGAAAATAGATCCAAAATGGCTGACCAATTCGAGAAAAATGCGAAAATAAATCTAATAAAGGCGACTCGCAACCTCAAGTGTAATAATGAGCACTTTAATTAATTTGTTTCGTTTATTTTGTTTCTAAAAAAACAAAAATAAAAGTAAAATTTAAAATTATATTCCAACATTCTAATTCATACATTTTATTAAGAAAGTAACATCACATATTGCACAACTGAGTAAATAAATCAAAATGAAATCGGTTTTGAGATGCGCGCGCATCCTTGTTTTGAATAGCAGGTATACAAAGGGAAAAAAAGGTGATAAATTCTAATAAAAGCTTTGCACATGGGCAAGAACAAGGGTAAAATTGTAAAATTGTTTAAAATGGCAGGTATACGATGGTATAAAGGGGCGAGCCCATCCTGAAAGGAAGAACTCTTGGTGGGGGTAACAAGTAAGAATAAATTGGTTTGCGCAGTTTAGAATGTAGCAGTACTTGCCTTTTAAAACAATTTTTTTTCTTCATTTAATTTTTATTGCGAGCCCCGAAGCGGCGAAGAGGCGCTCGTTTAAATTAATTTTGACTTTATTTAAAATTAAAATATACATAAAATAAAGTTTCAATAAGACACTTGTCGGCACAGACTATATAAATCAGAACATTGATACTTTCACATCAGCAACATTACTGACTTCAGGGGCCCTTTTTTTTTTTGCGAAATATTGTATTTTTTACTTTTTATCAAGCAGAACGGTCGTTCTGCGAGTCAAGTTCAAAACGCAACCAAATTGCCATGGAAACGAACGAAAGTGCGCGTACATACGAGCAAACGGCCGACTATGCTTATATTCTGTGAACAGGATTTACTCTATAGCGTTTATGCAATTTTTACCGAAACTATTGGTCGTAATGGATATATTTATAGCTTATTTTGAAGATCTCGCCAAGAGCTTCAAGATAAGCCATAGATAATTACTGTACGATAAAAACTCGCCGAGTTATTAACATCTGAAGTAAGCGATTATGACAAATTTTTGAAGTTAAGTAAACTCATTTTCTCGACAACTAATAGAGATGAAAACGTGAAATTTTGTATGCTTCATCTGCATGATGTAAATGAGTGCGTGTGAGGTTTTCGTCCAAATTGGCCCCCTTTTACTCCTCCTCCCCCCTCAAATGGGCCTTAAAAATTTTTAAAATGGAACGAAAACTATAAAAGGCACTTCTACAGCATGTTTTCAATAAGTGTACCAAATTTCAGTTCATTTGCTTCATTACACTATTCCCTATCCTTGAGCAAAGTTTGGAAAATTTTAGAATATGTACAAGAGGGGAAAACGAAATAGGGGAACGGCGTAAGGCACGAAAGGGGAAATTGAAATAGGGGAAATTCATAGACGTTGTTTCAATGGATCTGACTTTTCTCATTCAAGTAGGTAAAAAAGGATGAAATTAAATAGGGAACTCCTATTGCTGTTTGTGGTGTGGTAATTCAGTAGTTGAATAGAATACAGTAAATATAATAATTTCGACTTTTCCTAATTTTCATTACATTTTCCAGAATGAACCTAAATCTCTCTATAGCTGCACGATGTGCAGAATTCTAGGAACATTTCCTCTGCGTATGGCGTTTATTGTAAAATAAGTATATTGTTTTTCCGAAAAATTATTTAATGAAATCATCATGATTTACTGATAAGTGACATTCTAAAAAGTTACAAAATAATGATGAATGTAAGTAATTATGATATAAACGTATTATTCATTTATTAAAATTTAAATTCATATACGTGTATTCCTCAGACAGGAGATCCACGAAAAGCGGCACATCGTGCAGCTATAGAGGGGTTCCGAACGGCTATGCGGGAAATTTCGATTCAATAAAAAAAATACGTTCTGAATGAAGCAGCGGAATATCTCAAAAGCCAACAACCCGAAAACAAAACTGTTGAGTAGATGGCGGTAAATTTAATAAAAAAAGTTGAATAATTAAGAAAAAAATTATTCAAATAAACATTTCCTCTCAATCATACGCACTTCAATTACTCGTTTACCATCTATGCCGCTAAACATTTTATAGGAATTTCAACAAAATACGTGATGGTAGCATTACTTTCTTTAAATATTATTTTCCAAAAAAAAACCTATGATATCCGCAAAAAAAACTTCTAACAAGCAAAAACGTCAACTTCAAAACATTTCTTAGTCACACCTATTTAAAAAAAAAAAAAAAAAAAAAAAAAAAATTAAGGTAAAAAATAATATGATACAAGCCCACAGATCAAGTTCCCCTCATTTCAACTTAGAACTTGACGGTCGTCAATAACGAAAACACAACGATTATCATGTACCTAAATATTATATTTTCATTTCACCAAACTTTAAAATTTAACTTGTAAGGGGATCGTATTACGACCGCAGATATGTTATTGTTACTTCTTTACTACCACTTCATAATGTTTAAACTCACCAATTACTACATTACATAACACATATTGCACCTACCTTTCGAATATGTGCGTTGCAATCGATATATATTTGAATTCAAGATTAAAATTAAATTAAATAGCAGTAATCAAATGATAATATTTAAAATTAGCAATTACTACATTACGTAATATATATTGTACATATTACAAATATGTGCGTTGAAATTGAGATCTATTTGAATTCACAATTACAATTACAACACATGAAAATACGTAATAAAATAAAATAATTATAAAAAATTTATTCACACACATTTGGAACTTTTTGTTCATGAAATCATTTCCATTCCATAAATTCATTGCCTATTCAGTTGTGTTGTTATGAAATAAACATTGTTCCATCCTTTCTTTCCATGCTCAGTAATTTGGAAGAAAAATGTTAACTCACATAACGAATTCACCCCAATTGAACAGTCACATCATTAGTGAGACATTTCAATTTATAGCGATCGTACTAAAAACTATCCTACAGTGAATGACGACCGTCAAGTTCTAAGTTGAAATGAGGGGAACTTGATCTGTGGGCTTGTATCATATTATTTTTTACCTTAATTTTTTTTTTTTTTTTTTTTTTTTTTTAAATAGGTGTGACTAAGAAATGTTTTGAAGTTGACGTTTTTGCTTGTTAGAAGTTTTTTTTGCGGATAATATAAATTCTATGAACCAAGAAGACAAATTTTCAATAATAAAAAAGTGAGTGATCCATAACGTCATTGAAAATAGTATTTTTTCATATGTATTGTCAGCATCAACGATTAATTTTTGTTGATAAACTGCGATCTACAGCGACAAATTAGGCAAATTTTAGAGTGTAAAAATTTTATGGCCACATTTAAAAATTGTATTTTATAAAAACAATAAATTAGATTCAGATTGAATAATGTAATAAGAGTCGAAAAATGCAAAAAGAATGGTGTTTCTCATACATTTTACATTGAAATGAATGAATAAAATCTTGCGTATAAATTTTGCCTAATTCTTCCCTCTCCCTTCATGCATGCAATCTTTCAAATTACCCAAACTTTAGGGAATGAAGGGAAATGGAGCATCAGCTTCAAGTTGCCAAGGGCATAAACAATTTTTAATACGTTTCTGGGGGTGAGAAAAATTCAAAATTTACGTATACAAATGATATGCAATGGTTCTTATGTGATAGGCTTTAAATTTATTATTATCCTTGCCAGGTCAGGTAGGTCTTTCTAATATAGCACCCTATTCAGGGCTTTCCAACGTTTGTATAAAACTGAAAGCTACATACGCTCAGATATACACACAAAACGTTGCGAAACCTAACAAGGGTCTCACAGCGTAGGATCGGGTCTCAGAACGATAGCAGCATTTTACCGAAGCGTACCTACATATATATCCAAAAAATTGTACATTTGTCAGATGATCACAAATGGTCTGAAACGCAAAAATTTGAAGACCCCCCCTCTTTCACAAATGAGGTAGGCTGTAACAGCTATGGTTTCTAAGTTGAAAACTCAGCTGAAAAAAAAAGGATTTTGAAAGTTCAACTAAAAGTTTCCTCTCATTGTCAGTGTGGAAAAGACTAAAATTTCACTGAATTCATCTGTACATCAGTTTGCAAATTTATTAATAATTCATTAATTTACATATAGATGCTGGACAAAGATGTTACACGATATCTCAAACGAGAGTTAACAACATTAAGGCACAAGTGGGCTCTTGAAGAAAATCATTAACATTAAATACTTTCATCTCGTACATATAGGCACTACCCGCAGGGGTAAAGTAATAACTCTCACGACAGCCTACAGCGTGCGAACAATAAATCGCTCACGGTTGTAAAGATGATCCGAAGGCGACCATATCGAGTGGGTTGTTAATGGATACGCATCATTACTCAATGATTCATCGTCCACTCGAGCAATGGTATCGAAAATTTTACACGCTCGTTCTACTTTCGGCCATGAATAATGAACATTGTAAAATTCGCCGCTCGCGACCTCCGTTCAAGGATAATAAAATTTTCGAACGGCGTAAATATTTAGCATAACGATTGGCGACACATCAGCACTCCCATCGTCCGTTAATATACTCAAATTGATAAAAACGCAAGGACCTTAATTAGCCGAACCCGGGCATATAATTCAATTGCTCGTCATTAACACACCCGCGACACGCGTTTCCGTTCGACGGAAGAGAATAGTTAAAACGTTATTTTTCATCTGCGCCCAGAAAACAACGACCAAACGAAAACAAGCGAGATGAATTTGCGATAACATAAGGCAGCTTACTCGTGTAACCATTTCTGTTGGATACCAATTATAGAACCGGGCCGACAAATTCGTACCCACGCAATGGCTTCTCCTACATTGAATCTATAATGCTTCATAAGGTAACACGCAATAACAGATCCAGTTCTTCCGAGTCCGGCTATAGAGGTTGAATTTACAAAATCCATTAATATCGGAGGCGTACTAGAGGAGTCGAAAATTTCACTCGGTTACCTTTGCAATGCACGGCTACAGCGCCGCCAGCGTTTTCAGTAATTTTGAAAAATTTATCCAATATCAAATTCGAAGGCGTGCTGCCGTCGTGGAAGTACAAATCGTTATGTTGGAAACCGCTATCGACGAAACGATTAGCGTCGTAGGATTTCTTATTGAGACGGATGATATTGGTGATACCGTTGGTTTTGAAGTACGAGAAGTAATACTCGGGCGCATGCTCTTGCGAATTAGCTACGAAATGAGAACATTTTTCGCTTATATTCAACGCTTAATTCGTACGAGCGGGTAATTAAAACGGTAGATCGATACCTTTGTCGACGTGCGAATGCGGTCCGGAAAAAGCGAGGAATTTTTGCGGCACGATCCAATTCATGTCGCCTTCTTCGACACGCTAAAAAATTCATTTTTACCAGCGTTAAAAACGTATATGGTATAATGCGGTTACATGGATACTCTGGAGAAATGTGTGGAAATGAGATGGTGAATAAAACACGACCTACTTCGTAATTCTCGTATTCGGCTAAATTGAAGTCGTCGAAGCGAAAAAATCCCAATGCTTGGGCTCTGTAGATCGCCTGCAGACAATCTTTTATTGATATGGTGATAGTTGGCTCGGTGGTAGTCGCGTCTCTGTAATTATATCCATATTGTCGCCGTCATATTTAAGGTGTTTTTCATATCATAATAGAGCAATGGTGGAAGCTTACCTGAATGGTAAAAATGAAGGGATATGTTTTCCCATCAACGGGGCGTAGGCTTCTTCTACGTTTTTATTTAGGTAAATTATCTGAAATTTTCAAAAAAAATTATGCTATCAAATTATGTATCAGATGTACCAAAACCGATGTACACGTGTAATCGCAGAATGCAATTGCCAACTCTTATTTTTGGTCAATTTTTAATAAATTCAATTCGGAGTAAGATTAGCTCCAAAGAATACCGTGTAATCATAGAAATGGGTGTGAATAGGGTGACGCAGAAATGGCCCAAGTTCACTTGTAAATCTGTCACCGAATTTGGAATTTTTCTACGCGTTAATAAAATGAACTTAACTTCGAATTTCATGAATTGAACTAGATCACTCAGTTTCTGAAGTTTGATATTTTTAAAGGAAAGATAGTTGGATTTTGTCATTTATTTCAAGCGAATTTGCAATTTCATGAACTAAACTTCTGGCCACTTAATTGGCGAACTTAGACAATTTTTGAAGTCAACTTGTTATCGTAAAGTTCATACATATTATGACATTTTTTTTTTAGCTGAACTTGATGAACTCAACTTCTAAGTTTTACTGATACATCGGACTTTAAATGTCATGAACTGAACTTTTGATGGTTAAGTTCATCAAGTATGATATTTACTGAAGTGAACTTAATTTCTGGCTGAATGAAATACACTCCACTCGAAATTTTTGCTGAATGAACTTGACTTTTGACGGCTCGATTTACAGACTTACAATTTTTTTGAATAGATTTTTTATTTATTTTTTTCTAAATAAAGTGAACTGAACTTCAAATTTTTGAATGGAATCGGTTTTTTTTTCACCTGAGCTTGATTTTTTTGCTAAGGAAAATTAACTCGAACATATAGTTTTTGTCGAATAAACTGAACCTTTTATGTCGGTTTACTGACTTTGATGTTTTTTTGAAAAGAACTTGATTTTTTTTTTTGATTAATAAAGTGAACTGAACTTGGAATTATCATTTTTTGAAGTCAACTTGCTATCGTCAAGTTCATATATTATGATGTTTTTTGGAACTGAACTTGATTTTTTGCTAAATAAAATCAACTCCATTTCTAGCTTTTCTTGAATAAATTAAACTTGAAATTTCATAAACTGAACTTTTGAAAGTTAAGTTCATATGACATTTTTTTGAGCGGAACTTGATTTTTTGATAAATAAACTGAACTTGAAATTTCATAAAATGAATTCTTGATCATTAGGTTTATTAATCATAATATTTTTTTGAACTGAACTTCTGATCGGTTAGTTCATAAACTTCAACATTTTTACCGAAGTTAATTGTTTTGCTAAATAAAATAAATCAAACTAGAAATTTTTGTTCAATGAACTGAACTTGGAAAATTTGACTTAATTGAGTGAAATGAAATCTGAATTTTATGAACTGCACTTTTGTTGGTTCATTCAATGATAAGACGCACTCGAACAATTTAATGTACAGCACTTGATGAATTTACTTTCTAATTATTCAGTTGGTGTACTTTTGACAGTTTTTTAAATTGAATTTTTTCTATTTACTAAATAAAATAAACCCAAGTAGAAATTTTTTTAATAGAGCGTGGAGTTAACTTGAACATTTTTTTGAACTGAACTTGATTTTTTGCCAGATAAAAAGAATTTATAAAACCTGAAATTTTATGAAAAAAGCTCAAGATTGTTTGGTCCTTCAACTAAGACCCTTATGAACTCAACTTTAGGGAGTTAAGTTTGCACATTTGGACATTTTTTTTTTAAATTAACCTTTTTTTTTCTTTCTTTGGTAAATAAACTATGTTTTTGTTGAATGAAAGAACTTGAAAATCAATTTAATACAATGAACTTGAATTAAAATTTTGTAGGTTGAACCTACACATTTTTCTAGATTGAGTCTGAAATCTTTTTCTAAATGAAATGAACCGAATGAATTTTTTTCCATTCCATTTTTTGTTTTCATCATTATGCATAATTTTTTCTCGAATTTTTCCAAATAACTCATCGTAAGTATTTGATGAAAATTTCAAATGTAATACGGATTTTTAGACCGATTGCAAGTGCTAGTATTTAGATGCTGAAGACATTTTTCCAACTAAGAATTTCTTCATGTTTGTGAACTTTAAACTTGAACTGAACTTGTTTTTTCTTGTCCATATGAGCTTGAGATTTTTTGCAAAATGAACATCAACTGAACTTGAAAGGATGAGGGAACATAAACACGGGACAACCATTGAATCAATAAACGACTCTAAGAATGTTCGAACTGTTAAATCCGCAGTTACTTCAAGATGAATCCCTTTCATGGTAATCGTAGGGTTATCATACATGAAATAAAGAAAAAGAGGACATTTATATTGTCAATTTTAATTTTTTTTTTATGGACCCCCTCTCTCTCCAAATAAAAGTAATTTCTCATCAAATACCAAAAAAACTAAAAATACATCAATGTTTTAATAATTCGACATATATTTTTGATTTTTGAATTGAATCCTCGGAATAACAAAAGCATTTTTAGTTTTACTTACTTACTTACTCCTACTGCCGCCTAGGCCAGAGGCACGTGCTGATTTATTAGTTTATATTTGTGAGAATAGATTGGTGGATTTTAGGAAATTGAGAAGGGATTCGATTTTCTGGGGTCATCTGTTTTAATTTTATTGAAAATGATATTATAAAATAAAATAAAAATTATTTCTTTTGTTTATCATTAAATTAGCTACATTTTTCTGAATTTGCAACCTTTTATAGAATATTTTCACGTTGCGGTAAAAAAAAAATTATAAAACTCGCCACAATTCATCGATTACCTAATTATACGTTGATTAGTGTTATGGGCAGACATCGCAAAAAAATGACAAATTTTTTGGTAGCTCGCTGGGCGCTTCTGAATAATGTCTTAAAATTCCTTTTCCTCTTCTAGACTTTTATTGATGTTTGATACAAAAGGTTTCAGATTGGTATATTGGTCAAAAAGTTTCGAATTGTCAAATTTAGCGAAAAAAGAGGACATTTTAATACATTTTGAAAAAAGATACCGGACTCTTTTTCCTTCCTAAAAAAGAGTACATGTCCGGGAAAAAGAGGACGTATGGTAACTCTATGGTAATGTAAATATACTCACAGCAAAAGAAGCTATTAAGAATGCAGCATTCGCTCTTTTCTTCTCATTCATGGTAGTATAGTGGACGATCACTTTATCGGAAAATGTCTAGGAAAAAAATATCAAATCAGTATATGGCTGATTTTCCTTCAACGACGAAAAGTTCATTATTAACTCACGTTCAGGCTCTTCGATACCATCGTACAATATCGATATAACATCGATAAATTAAGAGGTCCGAAATCGAAGTAGAAATTCTCGTAGACCAGTACATCGTCGATACAGAAGTAATGGTATTTGGTGTTGGAAATTGGTATATTTCCATTATGAATAGTGGCGAAGTACAGTCGATCTAGTATAAAACAGAAAATCAAAATGTTACATATAATTTATCTTATCTGTGATACTTGTTTTGTTAAGTTCAACCCGTGTATTTACAGTTGATTAAGGTCATTGGCGTTTTGTAACGATGTTTTTTTATGCTTTATATCTTATCAGATATAAATTTGGAACATTTGAAGTTTATCAATTTAGAGCAATATTTAAAATTAATGTGTTTTCTCTTCATATATGTAGAGGTAATGTGTTTTCATGTTAGAAAATTTCAGAGGTTTAAATTTTTTCCCTCCAAAAATACCGAAAGAAAATACTGGATGATTTTTTTTCAATTTTTTAGTTCGATTTGATATCATGATAACAGAAATCGTTATTTTTGAAACTGACAATATATCGCATCAGCCAAAATTATACGTTTGAGATGAACAGTAATACTTACCCTTTAGATATTCTCCAACGTACATGAATTCTTTCAATTCCATATTGCACTATTCCGCAGACTATGCTTCGAAATAATGAAATTCAACGTAGGAATTAGCTTTCACCCGCGTCGTCACAGTCATATTATGAATGGACTTTCGATTTTACGAAAAACGTATTATTCGAAACACCTCCATGTTAACGCGAACACCCACAACCACCTACCTGAGATGAAATAAAATAGCATCAGAGTCGAATATACACGAAAACAGGTATCACTAGTTATAATCTGTAAAGACAAGATCGAAAATAGTACGCCTGTACACCAGCGTCCCAGGTAAAATCCTTCAGCTGGTGTCGGTTTTTTGGTTGAGTTTGGACGGTTAAGGCCGTTTCGGTGGTGTGCGAGGCGAGAGGAGTGGTGTATGCGTACTGGATAGAACAAAACAGCGGTGTTTGTGGCGGGTTTTTGATGTGTGGATCGTTGCGATAGGTGTATTTGATTGGTTGGTTGCTTGAATGACGTCATGATGTTTTTCAATTTGATTTTTTTTTTCATCTTCGTATAAATGAGCGTTATTGCTTGTCGATTATCATGAGATTATGAGATCATTTTCTCATTTGTTATCATGTTTTGAGTTTTAGCGGATTTTTGTGTTGATGTGTAAGGAATCAATTGCGCGCACGGCAGAATGAAATGAAATTTGTGACAGCTGATGTAGAAAAGGCATTTACATGTAAGAATTCATTTTTTGTTCTAAAAACCTTCCTCTACAACATAATATGGTCAAAATGTACCAAAACTGCGTATTAATGCCATATTTTTGTGTTCGAAGTTGACGTAGTATGGTGTTTATATTACTTACTGTGCCACCTTCAAGCTCGAAAAATAGGACACTTAAAATTACCTTCAAATATGCTCTCAGGTTCACTTTTATCTTGAGAAAATAAAATTGTTAACGTAAGATAGGTAATAATAATTACCATAGATTAATACGAAAGAAATTGATAGCAAAAAAAAAAAAAAAGTAAAAGGGCAATAGTGTTGTTTTCCGCCTTTGCTGAACAATTTACAATTTACGTGTAAGAGCCCTTTCTACATCAGCTATCACATTTATTGAATAGAAACAAAAAATAAAAAAATGTGTAAAACTACACGATAAAAAAGTGAGTGAAGGTGAAATGAATGTAACTAATAATAATGAAATCTGATTACCATAATATATTTCTTAGGTACATCTAAATGATAAATTATGTAGATTTACCTAATATTAAAAAACATCATAATTATTTTGAGGTTGATGACTCCTCTTCTTTCCCTCCAACATCATGTATGGAGGTGAATTGGAGATATAGTATACTTCTTATTCCCAATAATCATATGATTTCATATTTTACTAATTTGCGGTTCCTCAAGCTCTACTCAAACTTTATAATCTGCCATTTTGAATACATTTTCATCTAAATTCAAGAGGTAATATTCTAGTCACCAACTAACCCACACACCATGTTTGACTTTTCTAGGTCGATTTGGTAAGAAAATGTAGAAGATTCAAAAAATTTCATGACTCAAAACTTCCTCAAAATCAGTTTATTGCTCTAACTCCTCTCAAAATGCATTTATAGAAAGCTGAAATTTAGATATGTTGTTATCTGTGACTCACTGTTTCATATGAAATCAAAAACAAAAAATTTGAGCAATTTGCTCCCTCTCCAGGCCTCCTCAAAATTTGAGCGATCTACTTTTGAAATTTATCAAAAAAAAAAGTACCTTTATTGTATTTCTAAGAAGAGCCTCTCACTAAGTTTTGAGCAAATTTCTGGAATACCCGACGGCGCTACGCATGGGAGGAAAAAAAATTGTATGCAGTGACTACTTGTTTTGAGCATCCTAAACGCAAAAATCATTCCCTCATGGATATAAATTATATATTGAATGATATTAGCAAGAATAAATGGCTTAATTAAAATTTATTTAATGTTTAGAAGCGTCTATCAATGAAATGCAAAATTTTTAATTATACTTTCATTGTCAAAAAATACACACAGATATGTATTGAATTTATTCACTTTTTAATTAATTTCATCATTTTGTGCTTGAATCAAGCAGTCACCCGGTATATGTAGGATGTACCTAATTATAATACTGTGTGGACTCTAGTCAGTGGCGTAGCCAGGATTTTTTTTTGCGTGGGCACAAAGTGGGCACAAGGTATAGGTATACAATAAAAAGAAAATGATTCCCCGAGACCTTTATTGTGTGTGTGTGTGTGGCGGGGGGGGGTCGTTGTAGCAACTATAATCAGTGCTAAAAATAGATTGCACCTGCGACCTGCCTAATGTACTGCAGGATATCGATATGACAAGGCAAACTCGCACATACGAAAGATTTTTTATTTCAGCTGTCAAATGGTAGTAAATTGTGATTTCTCTTCAGTCTTTATACTGATTTTTAATCTTCAAAACCTTAAAATTTTTGCGTGGGCACACGCGTGGGCCCAAACATTTTTACGTGGGCCCACGCCCACGCTGGCCCACCTATAGCTACGCCACTGACTCTAGTCCTTTAGTGTACTTGTTACACACACTACATATAGGTATAAACAGTGATAGTTGTTGCACCCACCTATATAAATGCCTACATTAATGCACCCGAAAAAGAGTGCAGTAATGGTATGTTAAAGACCAGTTTAGATACAACAATATACGAATTCAGATAGGTACGTGCTGTAAAAGTTATTCGAAGGCTCAAATAACCATTTTATCGAAATATGTGCGGTATTAAATATAGGCAACATTTTTTTGATCATCGATGCTTTCTAGGAAGAAAAAATTATTTATGCCATCAAAAGCTTGGACATTTGTTAGATATTATAATTGGTCTGAAACGCAAAGATTTGAAGACCCCACTTTACCGAACCCCCATGCATCAGGTAGGTTGTTGTAATAACTCCCTTTTTTTTTAACTCAGCTAAAAATTACTTTCATTTTCGTCCCAATTTTTTTTTCTTTCAAATTAAATGTGAAAACGTGAACTTTATTTATTCTATTAAACTTTTAAATTGAATATGTGGATAGGTATCTCTGATATAAAGCATATAAGCAGTCGCTGATCGATACTCGATTTTGAAATTATGAAAGTTTATAATGAGTTTAAAATTGTATCTTGAAATAAAACCACTAATATTTAGGAATTAATTATTTATTTCATCAACGACACAACAGTGGCCTATTAAATAAAAATACAAAACTTCTTTACTATATCGCTGGCGTTAAAAAAAAAAAAAAAAAAACAAATAAACAAAACAAAAAATAAAAACAGATTATATTAAATTAATTTCACTTTACTTTTTCGCATAGCTGCTGCGTCAACCATTGGATACCTTCTTGCAGCCCATCTCCAGATAAGGCGTTAGTGGTACAGATATGCCACGGTTTATCTTGTATTCTTTCCAAATGCAGACTAGAAGCGATTTTAATACTGGACAAAGCGTCTCTGAGGTCTTTCTTATTGGCTAAGAATAATATCGGTATACATTTGGAGGATATTTCGGGATGTTGTATTAATAAATCTAGTTCATCTTTGACGACCGCCAGACGTAATTTGTCGGTGCTATCGATCACGAATATGATTCCTTCGCAGTCTTTGTAATAGTGTTCCCATAGTTCGCGGTATCTGCCTTGGCCGGACATGTCGAAAGCTGTAAACCCAACATTTTGGTCTGAAACAAGATAACGTAGGCGTTCTAGTGAGCGGAGAAAGCTTTATGGGATTTCAGAAAGTCTACTGTGTGCGAGCGCGGAGGTAAATGTAATAATATAAAAAATTTAATATACGTGCAATTTCATCGATTCCCATTTTTTTGCCCTTTTTTTTATATCCTTTGTTTCAATTATCAGGTAGGAAACTTGATATTTTTTTACGACACAAAGTCGTAATTTGAACAAATATTTTTTTAATGATCTCGATCTTGTCTCCAAGTCCTCTTTGTAATTCGATTTTTTTTCTAACGTATAGTTGTAGGCATCAATTTTATTAAATTCTTCCAACTTCTCCAATTATCGATGCCGTGCGAAGTGAAACAAAATTCATTGTGCATTATATGGCGATTTTTTGTGCATCGAGTAAAGTTGTAAACTTACTTTTAAATTTCTCCACATTGAATCCAACAGTAGGTAAAACTTCGTTGACTGATTTGGTATCTTCGTTTTTCAGTTGATTAAGTAACGTGCTCTTGCCACTGTTATTCAATCCTAATACCAGAATGCGAACTTCTTTTTTTTCAGACCTAGCACGTTGATCAGTTTATCGAGAAAGCCCATGATTTTCATTTTATCACCCGCGTAAAACTGAATTTGCATCGTTGTGTAGGCGACCTGTTTGGTCAAAAACGATGCAATTTCGATTGCAGGGTTGCCAAACGATGAAATTTTTTTCGGAAAAATTCTATCGAAGAAATTCTACCGAAAATTATTTAATTAAGAGGCTAATAAATTTTCATGTCGTGCGTTGGAATTTAAAAATTTGGATGGTAATTTTCTACATCGACGTTATTCCCAGAGGAATTACTGTCTTCGCTTGGATTTATTGGTATAACTACCGGAAGTTGTGTTGGGGTGTACTTGGTACGTTGAATTGTATTGCTCTGTTGCTAGGTGGTAACACTGATCGAAGGGAAACAGAAATAACCGTTTCCAAGTAAATAGTGATATTGATTTTAATTCGTGCATTAATTTTTTCCTCTTCAATTGTCTTATAAATTGTAAATTTCATCGTTTTTTTTTTTTTTGGTTTTTTCAACAAGAGAAAAAAATACAATGAACAGACATGTAGCATTACTGGAACTGAGTTTTCAATGGAGCAGATTCAGATTTGAGAATAATGTTGTTAACCTCTTCACATCTACAATCAGGCCCTATACCAAGGCCGGAAACCTCTATATGTCCCTTCCACAATCTCTTGAAAATTTCAATTTAGAATGTATAGTATTACCTCTGCCCAACAGTACTCATATAACTATAAGTCTATAATCAGTACACATTACATTTCAGCTTTTTGAATATTTGAGATCGCTCACGCAATTCCCCAAATTTTAGCTCATCCAACTTCTCAAGTCCATTGTGTTATTAAAAGTAATACTTCAGTTTTAAACTATTCTTATTCGGAGAAAAGATACGAACCGTTCAATAAATTTACTGGTTGAATGTCTGAATTCCTCCCTCCAAATTCACTTGAGAAACTTAAATTTGAGTGTGATAATGATTCGAACTCATTCTGCCATGCTAAACTATAACCAAAATTTTTAAATTTTAATTTACACCTCCCCTAACCCCAAACTCTTCCTCTCAAAAACACACATCAAAAATGTTAACAGTTCCTTCTCCTCTCCATCATCACCTGTGTGGATGGGTTTGAGGTATGATTCCTTTTACGATCTTATGAACCTATATTTATCAAATTTGAGCTACTTAAGACTACTTGAACTTTCTTAAATTTCGGACATCCAGCGTTCTTTATTCATTTTAATCGCAGTCAAGGGTCGTATTCTAGTTCTCATTCTCAACTAACTTCCTCCAAAAACAAACTTCAAACAAGATAAACATTTCTTGGTGGGGTGATATAAGAGAATTTTATGGCTCAAAACTTCTTAAAAAAAAACCGTTATTGCTTCAGCCTCTAATCCCCTCCAACTTCATTTGAAAAGTTGAAATTTAAGCTTGTTGGTGTTCTTTACTCTGTCATATGGAATCAAGATTAAAACTTTAGAAGCTCTTCAGACTCCTTATTCCACTTCTTTCAAAAAAGTGAACTTTCATTCTAAGTCGAATCTAAAATCTGAAAAATCGCCTCTTGATCTTCAGAGGAACTACTTTCAACTGAATTTTGAGCTATTTTGATTAACATCCGTTTACACTATAAGAAGTAGATGGGAGCAGAGAGAGATGGAAGAAGGGGTAAGGTAAATGTAATATACGAACAAAATAGTTTAACATTTTTTTATTGATTAGTAATGGCCTTAAACCTGAAACATAAAGATATACAGATCATTTCTTCTACTCGACTTCTCCATTCTCAAATCAAGCACGCTGTAATAGTCATGCTTTTTATAACAAGTTCAACTAATTTATTTCGGAGTATTTTATTTGATGTTCATTAAATATAGCTAGATACCTATATATCTTCGACGATATACATATATTTTTAAATTATTAAGTATATCACAAAACAGTATAATACGTATCGATGAATACGTAGTAGCATCATTTTTCATTCAGACATAATCCATCCAGTTGGTCCAAGTGTAATTCCAGTATTTTGGATTGCTACGCGGATCCACAGGTTGATTGAGCGGTTGTACCGGCTTATATGTTTGTAATGCTTTCAACAACGTATTCAGTATTTCTGGCTCGTCGTAAACTTCATTGTGACTTTCGCATGGATCTTTGCGAACATTAAAAAGGCAATATCTATCGGTTTTCAAATTACAAGGATTACCTGGGGGAAAAGAAACCTAATGGTTAATTTCATCGCAAAAGTTTTTTAATTTCGTCCACGTTCGAGCTTGTTTACGCGAAAGTTATTTTTTAATTTTTTCAATTTCCTTCGAACATGTGGGTTGGATATTTTTAGGAGTTGTTTTTCGTCGCGTGTACCAGCGCGTAATCGATTAGGAAATAAAATATCTTACATTGTTTATGATTGTCTCCGGTACACGGACGACACGAAACGGAAGCGTTTTTTCGTAACGCGATGATTGTCTGGTTTGCCGGAAGTGTTATGTTGTACGATTCGAAGGCTTGCGCTACCAGGCTATTTCTGACGGAGGTTAGATTATAGGCGAGATCTTTACTACGACCAGTGGGACCGTACCATCCGTCCCATTTTCCTCCATGAACTTCTCCTGTAACAGATTAGGTATTTTAGGTGTCTGTGAAGGAATTCGATATGTACTTAGATAATGATGAAATGGCGTATTAACCAAAATAAAATCTACCTTCAATCACTTTCCAATCGCCTTTGCGCAAAGCTGACATGTTTCTGAGAACATCGATGTTGAGAACTATTTCATCGTGATCTGGTTTCTTTTCGCCCTTTAGTATCGGCCACATGTCATGACCATCGAAGGTCAAATTGGCTGAAAATATTGATTCGCAATCGCCTATTATTAACTCTCCTTTCGCATATGCTATTGACATCGCGTCCAATTATATACCGAAATATTTTCGGTTGGTGTGCATATTCGATCGAGAACACAATCGAATGACTGACGATTATATTCGTCAGCCAACGACTTATTTAAATTATCACCGTCAGATATATACGATTACACGATATCGTATTTATTTTGCGATGATATTGGGTTCACTCACCTTTGTGTAGATTGGTATTGTTAATGGCCGATAGAATAGTCGGTAGCCAGTCTTGAATATGCATTAAGTTATTCTCGATTTTGGAAGACGGCAGATCCTTACTCCACACAACCGCTGCGCCGCGTACTCCACCTTCCCAAAGGGTATCTTTAACCTGGTTAAGAGGACTGGTAAGTGTAAAACTCACAAAATATGATAATTATTTGATAAAAGTTACCGTACCCCTCGTAGAGGCCAATTTGAAGCGGCGTTAGAGTTGAAACCAGCTGCTGGACCGCCGTTATCGGTGGTGAATACGATTATCGTGTCTTGTAGCATATTTTTCTCGGATAACGCTGATACAATTTTACCTACGGATTCATCCAGTTTCCATAACATGGCTGTAAGTACGTGTAAGAAGGGTGTTATTGACTTTGTAAATAGGTTTGAGTGTACATTTGGTTACAACTAACCAGCGTAAGTTCTTCTGTGTGGATCTTCTATGTATTCGAATTTCTTAATTATCTCCTTGGGCGCCTGCAGATATTGGTACATGTTGGCGGAATGCACTGCCAAATGAGCAACATACAGAAACAGCGGATCGGACGTATTATGTGAACGTATTATTTTAACTGATTCATCAGTGAAGAGATCCGTCGAATAGGAACCAAATGACTCAAACGATACGTTCATTCCTCTTCTCATATCGTATCCCCAAAATGTGTGCTGGAAGGAGTTGTCTCAAGGTAATCGATATCAAATCAATAAAAATTAATAGTTTATTTTCTGCGCCCGATTTCCCTTTACTGTAACAAGCAATGTATAAGGAACTGAAAAGTATTGCGCAAAAAACAAAGAACTAACGGAGGCCATAAGTCGAAATATGTATCGTCCCCAGTTTCAAGTGTGGTTGATAAGGGGTGAGGTATCTTGAAGAGTCAAAATTTGGTGCTGTATGTAAATTTTGGTGGTTTTGGGGACATAAATTATTTTTCTCGATAAAGCTGGTTTCAGAGATGAATCGTACGTAATGTCTTCAGCTTCACCCCAAGTAATTGTGGTTCTCCTCCCCATAAATGATGTAAAGTTATTCATCGTTAAAAAACGACTGGAACTGTACTGTCTGTCCAAAACAGCTTGAGACTTTTTGACAGCGCAAAGTTAGGCAACAATTCATACATGGTTACTCAAAATGTGGATTGTATTACAAAGTAGGTAAATATGTTATTACCTAGTAGCTCGTCGAAGTTAGCAGAAAACATTCACAGAATTTTTTTTGTGTTTACTATTTCGACGATTCGATCAGCATTCTCAATTTGAACACATTTTGGGTAGTAATGAAATCGTGAAAATTGTCGCGCTTTTTGCCTAACTTTGCGCTGTCAAAAAGTCTCAAGCTATATTGGACAGACAGTATATCTAGCAATTTTGTCAAAATTATCACTTTATACTGAGCATACTAAAATTTCCTGGCTATCATACTTGCATGATTCTCAAGGGAAATGATTTCAAAAATCAATCGTATTAGCTGGAGTTGGAGTCGGCTTTGAGAACTGATTTGGCGTTAAAAGATAAAGTGGTAGTCAATTATTGGGTATGTTAAGCAAAACAAGATTTCTTGCAAGAGTTGTTTTCTTGTTTACATTATTCCTTCATTCCTTATCTCGTTCTTGTCTCACATAAAAGCAAGACAAGAAATGTTTCTTGCAACAAGAAATGAAGCATTAAGCAAAAAAAAGCAAAAAATGTTGGAATTTCATATTTGCGACCATGATTCAAATCGGGATAATCGGTGGTGCTAATTTTGAATTTTACAATATTTTATAAACTTCTTCCTCACGCTCCTCACTCTTTACTAAATTTTTGATTTTATAATCATGTTGTGTTAATACAGTTTTTCAAAAATGACAATGTCGATTTCGAATTCCGACAACTATTCTTCAAATAGAACTCTCTTCCCACTTTTCAGATTTTTCTAGTTTGGAATTGAATGATCATTTTCCATAGCCTTCTACCCCCTCCCTTTTCCCCGAAATTAATGGTAAAATTACACACGTGTATGAACAGCGAGAGTATGCATTTATAAAAAGTATAATGTAGTAAAAGTAATTTTTTCAGGGATTTACTTTGATGAAAATTTGAATTTTAGGAAAATCGTGGATTTAAACAATTTTTGGAGGTTTTAGAAATTTTAAAAATGATGTTTCTAATTTATTGTAATTTTAACGATTTTTTGAGAGTTCTGAAAATGTTGAAAATTACTCCTCTTTAATTTATAGCAATTTTATAATCAGTACTTCTGGTGAACTAGAAATCCTAAAAGAAATCTTGCTAGGTATGCTAAATTTTCATGCAAGAAAAAACAAGAAATAGCAAGAAAACATTTCCTTCTTTTGATTTTTTCAAGAAGCGGCAAAAACAAGGAAAGCTGTTCTTGCCTTGTTTCTCTTATGCGCTGCCATGTTTTGTTACACAGCATTATCAAGTATGAGTTTTGCTTTGCAGTTAATATCGTGCGTCCAAGTGATTCGGTACAATCGGCGAAAAAATCTCTATTTCAATTATTTAAAATTGTTTTTTTCAAATGCAAAGTAACTGCAGTGCAGTTGAAATGAGTTTATCAATCTTAGAATTCATTAAAGTAATTTTTAAAATAATTTCTGATTTAGAAATTGTTGTTTAACTGTTATTATGTTATCAACAAACTGAAATTTTTGCGCTTATTGTACCCAAATCACTTGGACGTACGGTATAGATTGAATAGGTAGATACAAATTTTGAAATAGATTTTGGAGTCGAGTCGGAATACAGTTTTTATCCTCTCTGACATAAGTTGATAACTATTTTGAAGTTTTATTATCGATTATTTTTGTATGAAAATCGATAATCGATATCCACATACGGAGCAATTATCGATAATGGATATTTAAATTCGATTATAGACATCGCTATATTAGATGTGGATTATCGATATTCAATCATCGAGTCTCGAGTATTGATATCTAAATATTGAAAATCGACAATCGATATTTAAACCCTGTTGATCGATTTCCTTCATTATAATACCATTTTTATCATTATTATTATTTTTCTTTTCATTACAAACATTGAATACACCAAGTGTGTGGTGTGGCCTACCAAGACATAAGCGCTCAGCTGTCATTACAGATTAAATTACAATGGAAAAGATTATGAATGATATGTCGTCCTTCATTATTTTAAAAGTTATTACTACTAGTGCCTACTCGCCCCTTCGGGGCTCGCAATAAAAATTAAGTGAAGAAAAAAAAATTATTTTATCCGATAAGTACTGCTACATTCAAAACTGCACAAACCAATTTATTCTTACGTATTTGTTACCCCCCACCGAGATTTCTTCCTTTCAGGATGAGCTCGCCCCTTTATACCTTCGTATACCTGCCAGTTTAAACAATTTTACCACTTAACCCTAGCTTTTGCCTATGTACGAAGCTTTTATTGAAATTTATCACCTTTTTTTCCCACTGTATACCTGCTATCCTTTATACTTTTTATTCCTGCCATTTTAAACAATTTTATGACCTTACCATTGTAAATGTAAAAAGCTTTTATTAAAATTTACAACCTTTTTTTCCTTTGTATACGTGCTATCCTCTATATACCTTTTATACCTGCTATTCAAAACAAGGATGCGCGCGCATCTCAAAACCGATTTTATTTTGATTTTAATATATAGAGAGATTAGAGGTGGTTTATCTCTAAGTACTAGGTATGTACGTAACTACTATTAAAATTAAAATTCAATTAGTAATACCTACTAGGCTAATAAAAATCGACTACCTATCAACATCCAAATATTAGATGATTATTGATACATGTACTTTGTACAATAAGTCGATAAGTATTAAAAATTGGTAATTGACATCCAATCAACGAAAATCGATTATCGGCATCTATATAAATGCCAAAACTTGTTTGAAATCTATGAAGTAATGCATTGAAAATCGGCTACTGAGATATCGATACTCTAATATTCATAAGCGATTATCGATATAGAACACTAACAATCAAATACTAATGTTCAAACACTAATAGATGTTTTTTATCAATTTAAAAATTATGAAACTGGATTGTCGAATATCCATATCAAAGCTGAAAATCAATTACTAGCAACATCTAGATATAAGTCGTTTATACAAATGGAAAATTACCTCAACACCAAAAATCGAATCTCGATATTTAGACATTAAACGTGAACTATTTTACCGATTCTTGAGCTGTATGATCGTAGTAATCCTGGCGTCCGCTCCAGTACCCAAAATGCGTATCGAATCCGCGAATTAGTGGCGTATACCATTCCAGGAAGTGTCCCAGATGCCATTTACCAACGGCGTGCGTCTTGTAACCATCATCTTTGAGGTACTGCGGAAATATTTTCAAATCTAGCGGTAATCCCCAAGGCTCATTTGCAAAGATGACTCGATGTTGCATTCCTTATCAAAATAAACAATCACCTGAAAGGCATTTTCTTCGTCTACTCGTATCATATATTATGATTAGGCATTGATATGCCTCTCAAAATACGCGAATTTCTTGGACCAATTTCATATCTTAAACAGAACACATATAAACGGTTACCTGTGTGAATGGGATGCATTCCAGTCATCAAAGCACTTCTCGACGGCGTACATACCGGCATAACGTAATAATTATGAAGAATGACTCCAGTATACGCCAAAGCATCTATATTTGGCGTCGGAATTTGGTCCGATCCATGAAATCCCACATCATTCCATCCCTGGAGAATCCACACGGGTAAATACAAAATACGAATTTCCACGTCTAATTAATAGGTACCTACGTGCACGAATCTACCTATATATTTTTCAGCTATAATTTTATATTCGTACTTACCAAATCATCGGCGACGATGAAAACAACATTCGGTTTTTTTTGCGCGTTGCACAGCGAACCGCATATCACCGCGAAAATTATTATCAATTTTTTCGAGTTCATCATATGCTTATCATTCAACGCACTTTCGCGTCAATCGTTAACATTAACGAGAGTGATGAGATTTATGCCTTCTTATCCTATTACCCTGCCAACCACGTGTGCATCGTTCTTTCGATAAACAGATTCATATTCGTCACCAAACTAGTTAATTCCAGTAACCCAACGCTAGACTTTCAATTATCGCTAGTATTTACTTAGTGAGGTCGTCGCGTCGTGACGATTCTCTATAGATACCTACCTCGCATATTCGACGATTCAAGGCGGCGGAAAATCAGATGAGAAATTTTGGCTTCGTAATATTTACATCGTTTTATGATGTTACTCGTATGATAAATGTAAGAAAACGTAAACGTTCCTTACATTTTACGAATGAGATATATTAATTTTATCACGAAGAATTCGTATGGAAACTTCGTACGTATGAAATAACAGACTAGGTCTGTAGGTCGTCATTACCATAATATTTTACTACGTATATTGCTTATTAGACGAAACATGCGAAGGCGTTAAATACGAAAGTCCCGTTTTCGAGGTGGGACAGCAGTTTAGCTGAATATTTTTCAAACGCAAATTCATTGCTGATAATTCGCTCGGTTGTGATTTATTGCTATGTTTGCAAATACACCTACATTGAGGTACGAGTATGAAATCCCATCGCGTTGCGTTGCATCGTTCTTGTCTTCTTGTAAATTTAATCATGAATAAAACTGGACGATGTTATTATTAATCGTGTCCTCTACGACTTTTCAGTGACGTAATTGTACGTGAATATGAAGCAGATAGGTACCTATAGCTTGTATCTGAGTTAAAAAATAATACGCCGAAACTGTCGCAAGAAGCGTTGAAAACATTTCTCTGTATCAGCTATTAGTTCTTTATACGATGCCTATCCCTTTTCATTTAGTTCAGGCCGTAGCCAGGATTTTTTCTAGAGGGGGCAAAGGGGGCAGATTTTTTTTCAACACCAAAAAAATTTTCAAATTCAAAATGCACTTATGAATATAATTTTTTATTTTTTTAAAAGTACATTTCAAATTAACAATACGAGTCCAAAATTTAATATTAATACAATTGCAATTTTCTATAACACTGTTACCAATCGTCAGGTTAAAAATATGTTAATTTATCAATGTGACTATCGATTTGAAACACATTTATGTGGATTTATTAATTTTTGTGTCAATGACCAAATTAAAAAGTAAAAAAGGGGTTTTTGGGTAATTTTTCTAAGGGGGCAAAAATTCTTCTAGGGGGGCAACGCCCCCCTTGCCCCCCTGGCTACGGGCCTGATTTAGTTTTTTCTGGTGAACCCATTTCATTGATTTGAGATTTTAATTCAACATCAACAGTGCTAACACCATCGATAATTTGATTCGTTTCTTGCTATAAATATCAGAGGTTCAGCATTATATACGCTTACTCAATACGAAATATGCAATAAGCGTACTTACAAAATCAATGGGTTTACTTAAGAATGATTATTAGTTAATCAGAATTATTCGAGTCGACAACGTTCCATCTTTAGACCTGTGAAATGAAGAAATTACAGCGTTGTAATAGTACTTTGTAACGAACTACTGATCCTCGACGATTTCATGCTTAATTATAAGAAATGTTATTGAGCAATAATTCCTTTTATTTATCAGGCATTTTATGTTACTCAGGTAAACCCCGAAAATGATTACACCTGAGTAAATTGTGCTCTAAAACTTAAAAGTTTGTAAACATTTTTATAATATAAACACCCTTTTAAAGATACTTTAATACTGTAAGTCGTTCACGAAAGAATCGGTCAATTTCAAAGTTCGTTACGTTCGTATGAATTTAAATTTCGTAGTGTGTGTGAGTGTGACTTACTATAGCGTTATCATTTTGTGAGGTTATTTATTACCATTGTTTCGTGATAAAGTTCACCTCGTTTTATAACTGTACAATGATGCTCTTTGTGTAAAAGGGAAAATTTTTCAAATATTTGTATTTCTGCGGTGAAATTAGTGAAATGGTGTTAATCTGAATGGTTATTTGACCTAGCTATTTCATAAATTACCGTGATAAGTATAATTATATTATTTATATTTATCTACCTGTTATTATATCCTTGAAAATAATGTATTCTTGTAATTTTTTATACTTTCAGAGTTTGAATGAATTTTTTAAATTCATGTGATTCGTTGCCTAGGATTGATGATGCAATGTAGAGCAGTTTTTTTTCTTTCATCAATGCAGAATAATAAAAAAAAGTTGTCAGATTTTGTGTTACATTTGGAACAGGGCTCGGATGAAAACATGGTGGTATTTTTCGTTTTTCGGGGTTTCCAAAATATTACTCGTACCTTATACTTATTCAACTGAATTTCATGATAGCAATATATTGATACACTGCCACACTGAAGATAATATGATACATTATAGACCCAAGAATATCAAAAATTGGGCATAGTTCGTTTCTTGACTCCCATAAAGCTGAAATAGTTTCATATTAATTTATATGAAACGTGATATAAATCGTGTTGCTTTGAATGAATTAAAAATTTTTTATATATTTCCTAAGTTAACACATAAAATTATAATTAATTTTTTTTTTTTTCGTTTTTGAACAACCAAAAGTGTATTATACATATAATAGTCCAGTAAATCCAAAGGTTTTCCTCCAAAATGTTTCGAATAAAGATTTGTCTTCAAATATCCACAGAATAACTCTCCGAAGAAGTTGAGCATAGCTCACCAACAGCAACACCCTCCCAAAAAATAGAATTTTCCCCCAATATTTTCTCAAAGAGGGCTCCTTTTGCAAAAATATTCAACTCCAAATTCACTTCTAGTTTGGTCATTACATTTTTTATCCCCGAGACGAAAGAAAGCTCGAAAAGTTCACATCAACTTCATTTTTTTTTTCACCAATGAAAAGCTTGATTTTGAAATCGCATATTTTCATCGTTGTCCAAAAGTAATATAAACTTTGAAATAAACTATGGAAACCATGCATCAGTTTTTATTATTTAGGTCTCAGTGACTCTGATTTACTGCATTTATTTTCCCTTCATTTTGTATGATGATATTAAAATCTGAAAATTTCAAGATTAAATAAAAAATGAATGTATTTCGATACTCCTCAGCCTGTACCGAGCGCCTATATAGAAAAATATTTGAAAAATCTTAAGACTACTCAATGCATTTATAAATTAATCACATATCGATGCGCTAAGAGATTTGATCAACCACTTGAAAATTCGATCCTCATCGAGCTTATTCACCTGACACATGCAATTCAAATCCGCAACTTCATAAATACACGCGACTATGTTTCAAACGCGCATTATAAATGCACCAACGATTAATTACAACGTTAGAAGCGAATGCCCTTCGATCGAATTATGCGCTCCATAATAACACCCGATCTGTAATTAAAGTTCGGCCACCTTTATTTATACACATGCGAAACAGCTGAACTCGTATTTCCCCGTTTATACCCTCGTCCTTGTCCGAAGGTTTTCAATTTTCAATAAAATTCCATAATTTCTTCGCTCCCTCGTACCTTTTCAATACCACAATGAGTTATGCGTGGATACGTGATAATGAACGATTGATCGAATTAATCCGCATTACTCGACCTTGTTTCGGTAAATAGGTTTAATTGATCTTAATTACAGCGGAATGGTTAATGGCTGTATTATAGCGTATAAACACGTGAGCATAACTGTTTGTTTTTTCACCCGGAGCGGTTGTTTGCTGGGACGAAGGCGTCGGAGAGTTTAAATATATGATCCATCAGTTTATCCGATAGAGAAGTGATTAAAATGAAAAAAAATTTATTGTTATTTTCATGTATGTACGTACATACGTAGATGTATATTTATATACTCTATAGAACACATGAAATGATTAAAAATTTAGTTGGTAAACCGAGTATTTTGTTTATCAAGGGTTAAAAATTAAGTTCAACTAAATTCTATGCAGTCTCTTCATTACGTACGACCGTACGTCCTTCCTGAAAATCTAAGAATTGGTATTTTTTCACCTCGAATGGAATCCAAAATAGTCATACCCTATTGCCTCAACCCGCTCTTCAAATTTGAAGATTTCAAGTCGTGTAGTCCAGCCAGTTAGTCCACGTTCCATTCCAGTGCCAAGGATCGGCCTCAGAAGTAAGGGGAGGGAATAGAGGAGGAACTGGCTTATATTTCTCCATGCTGTCTAACATCATTTTCAAGATATCCGGGTGAGATTTCGCTAAATTATTTTTCTCGCAAGGATCATTGGCAACATCGAAGAGACATGTTTCTCGTCTCAAATTGCATGGAGTGCCTATAAAATGCATATTATCGATGTAAAAAAGATTAAATACGTAATAGAGTGGGCTGAATCGCAGTTTTCTTTAAATAATGGAGAGTGCGAGGGAGAAGTGGTTAGAGTTTACTTCTACAAAACTTGAAAAAAATTTTAGGTTTCAAAACTTGATGGGAAACATCGAAAAAATTATTGTTATTCGATTTGAAACATACCCTTTAATTTTGAAAAAATTAATGACTAAAAATTTTTCGAGTTCTTAGAAGACAAAATATAACTTGAACACTCAAAAAATGTCTAACTGTCAGAAAATAAATTTTTCTGAATTGTTTTCTTTCAATTTTAATCAATGATTTTTTGTAAACTTTGTAGGAACTATTCAGCCTCTATTTGGCCTGTTCTAGCCAATAATTCATGGACTAATGGAAAATACACAATGGTCAAGTAATTCCTGCACCTCCAAGTGCCAAATTTTTTTGTTTAAAAAAAATTTATTTAGTAGTTTGAATTTCTCTTAATATTTTCCATCAGATTACTTGATATGAACTTGAATTATTAGCTGAGTTTTTAACTTAAAAACAATAGCTAGTATAGCCTACCTGATTTGGAAATAGATGGGCGGGGGTGGATGGGGTCTTCAAATCTTTGCGTTTCAGATCATTTGTAATCATATGGCTAATGTCCAACTTTATGGTATGGATATATATTTTTTCTGCACACGTAGTACCTGTGTTTCTTCATAAAATTTGCTCAAAATTTAGTGAGAGACTCTTTTTGAAAATGGGCAAAAACTTTTTTTTTGTTTTTTTGATAAATTTTAAAATGGTAGATCACTCAAATTTTGAGGAGACGTGGAGAGGGAGCAAATTACTCAAATTTTTTGTTTTTGATTTTATATGAAACAGTGAGTTACAGACACCAACATATCTAAATTTCAGCTTTCTAAGTGCATTTTGAGAGGAGTTGGAAAAATAAACTGATTTTGAGGAAATTTTGAGTCTTAAAATTTCTTGAATTTTCTACATCTCCTCACCAAGTCGACCTAGAAAGGTCAAATTTTATGTGTGGGTTTAGTTGATGACCAGAATATGACCTCTTGAATTTAGGTCAAAATGAATCCAAAATGGCGGATTATAAAAATTTGAGTAGAACCTGAGGAGCCTCAAATTAATAAAAATGTAATCAACAAGCTCATACGATTATTGGGGATAAAAGTATACTATATATCGAATTGACTTTCACACATAATATTGGTGGGAGAAGGAGGGGTCATCGGCCTCAAAATGTGCTGGGAGTATATGAGAGGTCGAAAATTTTTTATTGGGGTGTCATATGCTAAAATGAGCTCAAGTAATTAACCTTTTCTGATTTCAGCTTTCCAAATGAATTTGGAGAGGAGTTAGAGAAAAAACAATTCTTAGAGGAAAAATTACTGCAAGAAATTTCATGAATCTTCCATATCTCCTCACCAAATCGACCTACAAAGGTCAACCTTCATATGTAGGGGTCAGTTTCTGACCAGAATATGATCTCATAAATGTGGATCAACATCAAATTGACCTACAAAGGTCAAACTTCGCGTGTAGGGTTTGTCCTCACCAGAATATGATCTCATAAATGTGAGTCAAAATGGATCCGAAATGGCGGATCGTACAAATTTGAGGATGATTTGATGAGCCGTTGAGAAATATGTGTTCATATGATTATCGCATGGAAAGAATTAAATACCTCATTTTTTGTTCTAAACTCAATTTCTGAAGTAGTTTTGGAAGAAATAGGGTAATCGTTTTCAGACTTTGTATTGGGTGTGGCTTGTAGACAGGAAGTGGTTAGCCACGTTAAATTAATGCAAACCTGAACTAGCCCCAGTTAAAAACTCAGCCCCAGTAATGCGGCATAGTGGCTAACTTTCTTTTTCTAGATCTTTTCTAATGATGTTAAACAATATGTTGTATTTTTTTTTTCAACTTTTCATGAATTGTTCTGATATATTTGTCAACTCTGATTCTTGATAAAATTACTCTTTTTTAATTTGTAATGAAGAAATGAAATATTAAAAATAATAAAATTTAATTGTATGACTATTTTCATTTTTTATTATTTATAAGAAACCCCAAAAAATGAAGTAATCGATGATCTGTTTGAAATTGGAAATTTTGGGGCTCGGAGGTGCGAAAATCAAGTAAGTAGAGTGTATTTATGTGTATACTTACACAAGAAATCGTTATCACCGCAGTAGTTACAACTAAGGGTGACGTTTTGTCGTAAAGAGATTGCTTGGTGTTCGGTTGGAAATGAAAATTTATTCTGTAAAGTAACGGCTACTGGACTTCTAGCGATTTCGGTGAAATTATATGTGTATTTTTTTTCTCGGCCTGTGGGAGCGAAGGATTTATCATAGATTCCATCATGTGTGGTACCTAATATGGATGATTATTAGCAAATTATCGCTACAGATTGTACCCTTAATGTAATGTTACCGCAATCTAGAGCGTAAAATTTCAGCTATTACCTTGAAGTAATTTCCAATTCTTTTTACGTAAAGCTGAAATGCCTCTTACTTCATCTCGCTGTAATATGATTTCATCGTACTCCGATGGTTTATGTCCTTTCAGCACTGGCCACATGTTACGTCCATCAATACCTACGAGTTATGAACAACCAATTATTATTAGAGAAGTAAAACGACGTATTTTTCACCGCTTGAATCAACTACGTGGATTGTAATATGAAAGGTACCTTTTAATTTTTTTGAATTACGAGCACCTTGTTCGTCAATAGCTCCTATTATCGTAGGCAACCAATCTTGTACATGCATGAGAGCGTTGTTAACTGCAAAATGAGGAAGATCGGCGCTCCATATGAAAGCTATTCCACGTACTCCGCCTTCCCACGTCGTGTCTTTACCCTGCCACCATTTAAAAATTGATTTATTTGAGTAATCATTATGAGTGAAGGCTACTTATGTACTTACCCCTTTCATAGGCCAGTTGGAAGCCGCATTTCGATTAAATCCTCCAGCAGGACCGCCGTTATCGCTGAAGAAAATAATTATGGTATCTTCTAGCATATTTTTTCGGGCTAGTGCCTGCACAACTTTTCCAACAGATTCGTCTAATTTCCAAACCATTGCTGAAAATTTTCTGATTTTAATTTGGACCTTCTTTTTATGGGTTTCAAGTGAGTTTTTTACATTTACCGGCGAATAACCGTCTTTTTTTGTCCTTTATGTAATTGAACTTCTCGACGATTTCTTTTGGCGCCTGTAGTGGGTCCTTTGAGTTGGCCGAATGCACCGCTAAATGCGCTAAATGCAAGAACAAGGGATCTTTGGTGTCGTGTGAATCGATAATATTTATAGCTTCTGTAGTAAATAGATCAGTAGCATATTGGCCTATGTATCCTGTGGAAACATTCATATTTCGCCTGAAATCCTTGCCATACATGTACTGCGAAGGAAATTAATGTAATTTAACAGCACGTTTTTTATATTTGAAGACGGGTGATAGAGTGGATGGGTTTTGTTTTTCAGGAGAGTTGATAAAGGTAAAAAAAAAAAACAAAAAAAAACAGTGAAATGGAACTAATGTTTTTCTCAGAATATTCCACCCCCCGCCCCTCCTCAAATATTGTTTAGTAATTACCATTTCCATTTTGAAAGCAGAGTTTGAAAATTCAGTATTTTTTCTTTCTTAAACTGAGTGTATGATGAAAGAGAATAGCTTTTACAATTTACTGCCCAACTGATTTGAAAAGAAAGATTTGTGGGAGGGGTCTTCAGATCTTTGCGTTTCAGATAATCATATGACAAATGCCCAGTGCATCTTAAAATAGAGTTTATTCAAAATTTTGAAGCAAGTGCATAGAGAGTAAATGGCTCAGAATTTTTTTTAGTCATTTTATTGAAAGCGGAAGTCAAGAACTCCAAAGAAATCTACAGCTAAATTTTTTTTCTTGGTCTTAAATAAGTAAATATGACACCTTTATGTTAAAGAAATTGCCGAGTTTTTCAAATTTCAATTTATGGAATTTAAAAAAAAAAGAAAAAACTAAATTTTTATGTTTTTCAACAATATGGAGAAAGAAAATAATAATAACCTAGCAATTGAGCTAATTTTTTTTATCATAATATTGAAGTTATGTTACAACTTTTATTACCTATTTATCTTAATAATTCTCCAAAAATTGAAAGAAAATAAAACATCCACCCTATAGTTTATACTTAGTAATAATAAGCTATTCTTACAAATTCTTCGGCGTTATGGTTATAATAGTCTTCGTGAGCTGTCCAGTATCCAAAATGAGAATCGAACCCACGACTAGTAGGCGTATAAGCTTCCTTACAGAATCCCAAATGCCATTTACCCACCGCGTGAGTTTTGTATCCATAGTCTTTAAGGTATTGGGGTAGTATTTTAATATCCAAAGGTAAACCAGTGGGTTGAGCGGCATATATGACTTCATGATACATGCCTGCAAGATCTTTTTCATGTAGACTCCACTGAAGGATCGAGCGGTAGAATTACATATAACCAACCTGTTTTTATCGCATTTATTCCAGTCATTAACGCAGATCTGGATGGTGAGCATAGTGGCGCTACGTAATGATTGTGTAAAATGAGACCGCTATACGCTAATGCATCTATATTTGGTGTTAAGAATTGATTGGAACCGTGAAAACTCACGTCGTTCCATCCCTGTGGGAATATGTGAAATATTTTTGTAAATAGAGAATGACTGCAATTAATTTAATATTTTGTGTGCGAGTTTTTTTTTTATCACATAAATTAAAAATAATATCCCTATTGGCAAGGAATCCGCACATAATTCCGTATATCGCTTAAAAATCCTCATATAAAACCGCATATCGTGGTAAATAACGCCTCAAAATCCGCAGCAGTAAAAAAATAAACGCGGATTTTGATACGTTAATGCTTTCAAAATCGCGGCAAATACCGCACTCTTTCTATCCGCACTTTTTTCCGCACAAAATAACGCTGCGGGAACGCGGTTAAAACCGCGCAAAAAACTGCTGTACGACTACGCAGCAGTTTTTTGCGCGGTTTTAACCGCGTTCCCGCAGCGTTATTTTGTGCGGAAAAAAGTGCGGATAGAAAGAGTGCGGTATTTGCCGCGATTTTGAAAGCATGTACCTGAATACGCTAGCCTATTGGCAAGGATCCGCACATAATTCCGCATATCGTTTAAAATTCCTCGTATAAAACCGTATGTCGCGGTAAATAACGCTTCAAAATCCGCAGCAGTGCAAAAATAAACGCGGATTTTGATACTTGTGAAGTTTTAGGGAGAATTGTACAACTTAATTTATAAATAAAAGTGACGGGAAATATGTATATAAAAGTTAAATTAATTAATTTTATTAAATGATAAAATCTGTTTTAAATTTTAATATAATTTTAATTAAATGATTTTTAATTTAATTATAATTAATTATAATCACTGCCAAAAAATATGAAGCCTCACTTAACAAAATTTTATTGATAAATGTTTCCCATTTCCCTCTAAAATTTTGTTTGAGGGTTCAAAAAGAATTCTAAAATTACGACTCTCAAACAGTAAAAAATAAAAAAAAGCTATCAATATTAAAATTCAGAATGTCTTTTTGTATGAATTTTTTATGCAAAAACTAAACTTTTACCATTTTCATCCATTTTAGGAAATACTTGCTTTTTGATTTTAATAATTTATTATTGTAGTGAAGTGAAACATATGAAATGATTTGATAATTTTTATTATTTATAAGATGAAATAAAAGGAAATTTGAATGCTATACCTACTTATACCATGCGTCCAAGTGATTCGTCGGGTACAATCAGCAAAAAAATCTCTTTTCCAATTATTTGGAATTACTTTTTTTAAATGCAAAGAAATTGTAATGCAGTTAAAATGAATTTATCAGCCTTGAAATTCATTAAAGTAATTTTTAAAATAATTTCTACTTTAGAAATTTGTAGTTTAACTCTTATTATGTTATCAACAAACTAAGATTACTGAGATTTTTGCGCTGATTGTACCCGAATCACTTGGACGCACAGTATAAGAACACTCAATACGAAAATAAATTTAAATATTTAATTCCAAAAAAGTAGCATGTCATTCATTCATGTTTAAAAAAAAGTTTAGTATTTTTAATAAAAAAAAATTATAGAAAATGATGAAACGGATACATTCAATGAACTTTTCATGGTCTTTGCATAATAAATTAGGAGTTTAAAAATTGTTTTAAATCATTTCAAGAAAAAATAACATTTACAATTTTTTTGTATAAAAAAAGTTTAAAGATTATGCTACATCAATATATTATAATTTTGTATACATAAATATTCATGTACGTAATAAGGTTTTTCAAATTTATTGAGTGCATTAGGTTTTCATCATTTTCTACGATTTTTTATTAAAAAATTTCAAAATTGTTGAAAACTGTGAATATAATGTAAACCACAGTCTGGTGTCTATGCAACATTTGATTACAATAATTGTTCAAAAAAAAATTATTATTATTATTATTATTATTGTGAAAAATTTAAATAATATGAGCCGCAATACAATATTCTTATGAAATATTACAGAAAATATTTATTGAAAAAAAAAAAAAAAAAAAAAAAATTTGAATGGCAACGGGGCTCGATTGGCTGCCTCACGCATAAATAGGCTTTATTTCCCTAATTTGCTATCTTCCAGGATGGCGCACTCCACTAATTCACGGATCAAGTACACATCTGCATCAGGAAAGGTTCAGAAGCGGATTTTGAAGCGGAATTAGAAGCGTATTCAGTGTAACATAAGTAACAATGATGCGCGTAACACCACCATGGTAAAAAGGAAGTTCGTTGGAGGTGATGAGCGTTTTATTGCGCGACTTTTGATGAATTTTTGTCAATAAGGAACACGTATGTGCGACTTTATATGCGGTTTTTAAACGTATACGCGACTTTTTATGCGGCTTGAAAGCCGTGCATCAACGCGGTACGGTTTTTCAAGCGATTTCGCATGCGGTAAATAAATACGCGCATATTAACGCGTTGGCGATTTTAAAGTCGCACCTAGTCCCATTTTGCCGCGCTGCGGTTTTTAACGCGGATTCCTTGCCAATAGGGATATTTATTCTTTTTTATTCCCTCTTTTGAGAATATTTAAATAATTTTTTTCTTTTTCCTCATCAAGTCGATGTGAATTATTTTCAAAAATTTGAGCTCCTAACACACTTGATTAAGAAAAAGGTGTCTCCAATTTACATGGAATGCTTTAACATATAGACATTTCTCGATGCCTAGGTGACAATTTGACATTTTTTGAAATAATTTGAAACAATGAATGTCACGCCGTATCTATTTTTGTTTATTACCTTCAGTTAGCAACATTTTATCGTATATACTATAAAAATAAGTCAAGACATACCAGATCATCTGCAATAATGAAAACCACATGTTTCTTGCGAACGTCCGAACATACAGCGCATTCGGTGAGCGTGTATAGCAAACAAATTACTAATTTATAATTCATATCAATTTAAAATTCATCAGTGCTGTATGAAAGGTGATATTGTACTGTTACAAACGATAATGTGCGAAGTTTTGGTACAGAAGTTATTGTTGATAAACAATTACAATAAAGCTTTTCATCGTAGTGTAATCAGTGTTAATCTTCGCTGTTGTTATCTCACATTGGTTGTTCTGGGAGAAATTATGTATTTTGGAATTTTCATCGTAACGAAGGACTTGAGAAAGAATTTTATGTATACGAAGGTTCTAGAGCATGAAATTTTCTTTCGAATGATGTAGAAATCTTTTAGTGTAGCTGACTAACAACGTACTTAATGAAAATTACATTGGTAATAAAAATTCAAACGTTGAAAAGATTTAAAATTGAAAGAAATAAAAAAGAATTTATTTCTTTCATTGAAATAGCATTATCAGATAATTTTAATGTTTCAAAATTTTTGAAACAAACAAATATACCTAATTTGTACGATTTATCAAAATACCAAAAAAAAAACCTGGAAATTTTTCAACATCGATTAAAAAGAAAAAATGTTGAAAAAAAATTATGTTTTAATATAATTCAATGATGATTTATTTCTTCAAAAATTTCTATTTTTGTCAGAAAAAAAATTGTAAGCAGTCATGCCGTATTATAGCTGCTGAACTTTCAATGAAAGCATGTTCAGAATTATGGATAATGCTGTTGATTTCTTTATGCCTGCACCTATAGTATGAAAAGATTATAAATACCTCCTACTATCTCCTTTTGGATCATCACATGTGAGCCTATACACTTCTTGAATTTGAACTATTTTCAAACTACCAAATTTTCCTTAAATCAAGAATCTACACGTTTCGAACTAAACTTGACTAGTCATATTGAATCTCAAAATGAACTCACGAACTTCGATTTTCATACGTACATTTGATCATAAAATATAAAAAAGAAAAAATTTCATAATCATAGCCCAGCTTATCGTGCAAAACTCATTCATAGCTTCAGTTCCTCACCATCTCTAATTTAAAGGCTAAAAATTTTATATGTTCGCAATCTGAATTCAGGCTTGAGCTTTTTGATGCTTCCTTAAGTTTTCCTCAAATCTTCATCATACGCTATTCAAAGGACCTTGATTCTATTTTCCAACTAACTCAAGATACAAAGTTTGAGCTTTTTAGGTCGATTCAGTGAGGAGCAGAGCTAGGGAGAGCGAGGCAAGGGCCAGATCGCCACCTAACATAAGTTTCTAAGAGGGCCCAGAAAACTAATTTTCAGATTTACAAACTTTTCTCCATGTTAATTAATTATTTTTTAATTTAATTATTAGCTGGATTTTCTTTAAATCCTGTTTATGTATTCAGTTCAATTCAAAAAAAGTTTGTGATCGCAAAAACTCAAAAAGTATTGAAGGAGGAAAGTTTATATTTAGAAGCAAAATTGATGGATTAATTCAGTAAAATATGAAATTGAGATTAGGAAAAAATAATGCGGGGTATGTGAAGTAGTAAGGAGCTCAGCACCAATCAGAGAGCAGAACATGAAAAAGAAGGGTGGTGTATTGTCAACATAAGGAGGTGCGGGACGAAAAATGTTTCAGTCGTGAATGTGAAGTTGTGCAGTGAAGTTGAAGACTGATGTAGTTTGTTTAATATATTGTATTGAATTTTTTTTTGCGTTTTAATAATTGAATTTTTTTGCGATTTTTGTAATTTTTTGCCACTGAATTGCTTTTTGTGGTAATATAAATATAACCTCATCAAAAATTATTCATTAAGAAAATCCAGTTCTGCATGCAATCAGCTATTCCGTGGGCATATGGATTATTTTTTAACTTCATTGATTTTTAGGAAAAAATTGAAATGGGTCCTAAAATTATTTGCTCCATGGCTAATTCGGCCTCCTCTCGAACCTGATGAGGAGATATAAAATGTTCAAGAAATGTTTATATCATTTGAAACCTCTTCAAAAATACCTTAGAAATTCAGGTGAAAAGCTGAACCTTGGCTATATTAACGTCTAAGACTCTTATTGTAGTGAGCAACACGGTTTTGGGAGCATTGCAGTCTTCTTCGAATTTTGATTAAATCGCTATTTTGAAACAGATCAAAAATCTGAAGAAAGCCTTTCTAGTATACTCATTGCTTTGTATGAAGATTTGAAGCCACTTCTCTTCTTCGATCTCTCTTATACAAATAATGTATGCTAATGTAATAGCCATAGTTTTTATCAAGAACTCATCTAAAGAATGAACTTTTTCTACCAAAAACTAAGGTAAAATGTCGTTCATCAGTGAGATGAAGAAAAGATGATAAGTGACTACTTACGTCGTCATTTCAGTATTGTTAAATACTCTATGTATTTATCATTTAGTTTATTGCTTTGTTGTTTGGTATCTCACAACGAGATGTGTAGTCGTAACCAGTGGCGCAATCAAGGGTGGGGCTAGCGGGCTAAAGCCCCCCAAAAAATCTAAATTTCAAAAATCAATTATTAAACGTATACGCGCGTAAATCGCGGGAAAAAAATTCAGTTGTTCTATCTTGGATGCCGTTGTACATTTTAATTCGTGTAACAACAAGTACACCGGAAAGGTCTTTTTCAGCCTTGAGACGACTTAAAACATGTCGGAGAAATCGTTTCAATCAATTGGCGCTCCCAAAGTGTTCTTCGTCAAATCGGCGTAACTGCTGATGTGGTCTTGAACATTTTAACGAGGAATCTAATATATTTCATATAGAGGGCTCGCAAATGAGCTCATTTTAAAGATATTGAAATGCAAAATGATTAATTTTTCTAAAGTTACTGTTATCGATTTACTTTTGGAATAATTAATTTTAAAAAATGATTTTTTTACTTTGCTACGAATTATCTCAAAAAGTAAATCAATGACAATAATTTTTTAAAAGTGAAACACATTCAGAATTTCATACTGTTTGAATGAGCTACTTACTTGTAAACTTTCCATCTATATTTTTTCTTGAAATATTTGCAAAAAACTAAACAAAAAGTCAAATTTATTTTTAGTACTAGAGCTCATTCACAGAGGGCGCTCTAAAATGAACTGGTTTTATTAAAATAACTCGAGACTCACATCGATGGCAATAATGTTTACAAATTGAATCATGTATAAAACGTCAAGCTTTTTCGAATGAGCTGTTTCGAATAGAGCCCTATAATAAGATAAGTGGTGACATACGCCATTTTCTATTATCTCCAAAAATGTAAACATTGGAGTAGATGGAGTTGTATGCAACTTTATAACTCAATTAACTTAATACATTTCAATTTTTAAAATGTTTTAAAATTGTTCTTATGTTATTTTCCTCTGAAAAATTCAAAAATTATCATATAGTTTGTGCAACTCTTGGATTCTACATCTTTAACTATTTTGCATGAGGTTTGCATTGGTTTGCATACAAAATAGACTGGATAGAAAATGACGTATGTCACCACTCGTACTGGTTATAGGGCTTTACTTTCGAACACTCCAACTCAATTTTTATTCTAGATATTAATAAAAAACTTTTTGGCTCCTTTTTAACATTTAGAAGCGAAAAATTCGTATATACGGGGGGGACTATCTATATATGGTTAATTCATGGTACAATTCATTTTAAAATTTTTTCAAAAATTTTTACACTTCATGAAAATAGGTGGGTATCAACTGGAGTTCAAGCCTCTTTTTTTTTAGTCCCCTCCAAAAAAAAGTTCTGGTTGCGCCACTGGTCGTAACCTAGATAAGATGACAATAAAATTATATTCATGATTGACAATTGATTGGAGATTTTTGGTGAATGACGACCCATGCTAATGATATTTATTGTTTTAGCATTTGCGACTTAATTGTAAAATGTTTAGATACAGAATGAAGGTAGCATCTATTTAATAGAAAAAATTAGGCCTCTAGAATTTTATTTATAATTCATAATATAGTCAAGCGTTGAAAAGTAATGTACTATTTTTGTTGTTACCAAGATAACGGAAATGGATTACGCTCTCAATAAATGATACCTACTTTCGAAGGATGCGCGAGGAAGATTGAATCCAAAAATAATAAATACTCGCGAAATTAATTTCATTCTTTTTTCCACGCATGTACCATGTACCTACATTCACATTGGTATTGAATTATTTAAATACTGTTCAAATATTTCTGTACAACTCTCTTCTTTATGAGTGTCTTGAAAGAAACTGTTAAAAAAAAGTACATTTTTACTCGGATTTAAACGCAAATAATGCTCAAACGCTGTTCAGCAAACAATATGATCAACTCACACGATGAATTCGTATATTCGTTCGGATAGTCCATCCAGTTAGTCCACGTATCATTCCAATTTTTAGGATCAGCTCTTGAAACAATCGGAGGAAACAGAGGACGCACTGGATTATATAGCTTCATTTTGTTGAACATGTATTTTAAAATATTTGGCTGCGACTTAGCTAGATTGTTTTTCTCGCAAGGATCATTGGCAATATTAAACAGACAAGGTTCTCGTTTCAAATCGCACGACGTACCTATAAAATTTCAATCATGTGAAATAAGTAAGTATGTAAATCATGGAACAATGGATAATATATTCTTACATAATGTGTCATTGAAACCACAATAGTCACAACTGAGGGTGATGCTTTGTCGTATAGCGATTGCTTGGGGTTCGCTTGGGAATGGAAATTTACCCTGTAAGGATGCAGCAACTGGACTTTTAGCAACTTCGGAGAAGTTATAAGTGTACTCTTCTTCCCTACCAGAGGGACCGTACCATTGATCATGGATTCCTTTATATGTAACACCTGAAGCAAATCAATTGAGTATCCCTTGTTGATGATGGTTCAACGAATAAGTGAGTACGAAAAGTTCACTTACCTTGAATAAGTTTCCAGTTCTGTTTACGCAAGGCTGAGATGTCTCTTACTTCGTCGCGCTGCAAAATAATTTCATCGTATTCCGATTGCTTATCTCCTTTCAGCACTGGCCACATGTTTCGGCCATCTAGAGCTATAAGTTATTCAGGTGCATGAATATCATCCAAAATGAAATGGAGTAATTTTGAATGATACTCAGGCCTTTAGTCCGCCTGTCATTTCAGGGTGGGATGACCAAATTCTAGAGGGGGCTTTGACCTCTGTTTTTTTTTGTTTATTGGCACTTTTGAATACAACATTTTACTGGAGGGCGCTCAAAATTTTCTAAAGACGTCTCAGCCCTCTAACCCCCCTATGGCTAGCTTGAAGACTGGGATCATTACACATAACAGGAAACAAAATCAAGTGAAATAAAACTCGATAAAATTTTATCAACAAACTTACCAGATATCGTATAATTTCATATAATATGAGCAAAGTTGATCAATTAAAGAAAACATGTTCTTCATTATTATACAATTTTTGTAATTAATAAAAAGCATAGCTAGCAAATTTTAAAATGGTTGATGATTAAAAATACGTTCCCGCTCGTATTTAGCCCAAATAACAATGAAGCGGTAGGTATGTAATATGTTCGTAATGTCTTTTAAATTTTTTTTGTTACTAAATTTTAGGAAACCATACACCCTGAAAAGAGTAGGTATAAACTTATTTGGAAAATAGTTAGGTTATTAAAAATACATTTAACTGTTTTATCTTATGATCTTTTTTTAAGACTTTAAACGGGGCCTCAAATACGTTTTTGGACTCGTAAAAGTTTAACTTCTTATATAAATTTCAACTTTCAGTTTTCAAATACGTAATTCAACTGAAAAAATTGTTGGTCTCAAAGTTGGTTGTGTCTTGCGGAAATTGAAAACCTGAAGACGATTCAAAGGAAACCGATGTTTATTTTCCTAGCGAATGATGGATATGTATTAAGCGTCAACATGAAATATTTTCTTTTCGATAACTTAATTACCGCGAGCTCTACAGTTTACGTGCTTTTGAATAATTTATTTTTTATCGCTTTGAAAACGAGCAAACGATAATTTATCTATAGATACTATCTATGTTTAAAGAACTAAGTAAGAAAAGAGAGTGAATTCGTATTCTTTAACCGAGTTGATATGAAATGATCCCTCAGTTGTACAAGTAATTTGAGAACTAATGTTGGAATAATTATCTGATACAAGTTCATTACCTTTGAATTGGGTTACATTACCAGCACCTTGTTCGTCAATAGCGCCTAAAATTGTTGGCAACCAATCTTGGATATGCATGAGAGCGTTGTTAACCCCAGAATGAGGAAGATCGGTGCTCCATATGAAAGCTGCTCCACGTACTCCACCTTCCCATAACGTATCTTTTCCCTGATATAAGTGGAAATTTGGTTTATTCGCCCTATCGTTCCCAATAGTGTGTACTTATGTCCGCACTTACGCCTTTCATAGGCCAATTGGAAGCGACATTTAGGTTGAATCCTCCAGCAGGACCGCCATTATCGGTAGTAAAAACGATAATGGTGTCTTCGAGCATGTTTTTTTGTGCAAGAGCCTGCACAACTTTGCCCACGGATTCATCCAGTTTCCAAGTCATCGCTAAAAGTATTTTTATTTTTATACTTGTTCTCTTCTTCATTTATTCGAGGTGATATTTTCCACCACTTACCGGCAAACGTTCGCCTTTTTTCGTCCTTAATGTAACTGAATTTTTCTATTATTTCTTTTGGTGCTTGGAGTGGCTCCTTCGAATTGGCGGAGTGGACCGCCAAATGTGCCAAGTATAAGAATAAAGGATCTGCGGTATTGTGCGAATTGATAATATTTACAGCTTCTGTAGTAAACAAATCAGTAGCGTATTGCCCCAAGTACTCTGCGGACACGTTATCCATGTTTCGTCTGAAATCCTTGCCTAGCATGTACTACGAAACCAATTTATTTACTTTGACTACACATTTGTAATGTTTTGTGATGAGATCAAACTAATCTTACAAATTCTTCGGAAGTGTGATTGTAGTAGTCTGAGTGAGCGGTCCAATACCCGAAATGAGAATCGAAGCCACGTTTAGTTGGTGTATACATTTCCTTACAGAATCCCAAGTGCCATTTACCCACAGCGTGAGTCTTATATCCATAACCTTTGAGGTATTGGGGTAAGATTTCAATATTCAAGGGTAACCCGGTCGGTTGAGCAGCAAATAAAACTTCATGATACATGCCTGTAAGGTCTTTTTTATGTAGACTTTATTGGAGATTGGTGTATGAAATTGTATGTAATCTACCTGTTCGTATGGGATGTATTCCAGTCATTAACGCAGATCGGGAAGGAGAACATAAGGGCATTACGTAGTAATTATGTAAGATAATTCCGCTGTATGCCAGTGCATCTATGTTAGGTGTTATGAACTGATTGGAACCGTGAAAGCTTACGTCGTTCCATCCCTAGAGAAATATGAAAAATACTGATATTGGTTTGAAGCTTGGTTTAAAAAAAAAAAGTTATTAGGTAGGTATGTTCTTGTTCTGGTCAATGGTCGTGAGAGCGCGTAGTTTTAGGTTGTTTACTTTTTTTAGATTATTGCATTATGCTTTGGTAGATTTTAGATGTTTTACATAATTTTGGTAATGTCGTATTTTCGTATTTTGATTATTAAAGAAATTGACGCTTAGTTTTTCGCAAAGTTCTTTTTATTCAAAACTAGTAGGCCCGTTGCGACATTGTCGCAAAATAATATTGTAAAGTTATGAAGGAATGAAGTAAGAACCAATGTTCTCATGTGAATATTAGAATACTGTCTTTCTGATATAGCTTGAGACTTTTCAATATCGCAAAGTTGAGTAAAAAGCGCAACAATTTTTACAATTCCATTATGTGTATAAAATCAATAAATAATACCAGTGTTCATATTTAGAATCCTGATAGAATCGTTGAAGTGGTAAAGCATAAAAAAAATTCAGTAAAAGAGTAAAATATGTATAATTAAAGCGAATAAAATGGTCCAGTTGCGACATTGTCGCTACAGTACTTCGAGCATTCACACATGAAGGCCAGTCCAAAGTCCAAACAATAAAAGTGAAGTGGAATTATCATGTAACATTTTGAGAAAAATACTACTAATGAAAATATAATTTTCATTGGTAGCATCAGGTCTGTAATAACGGATCGTTTAACGTTCCGTTCTCGATCTGGTATCCATTCCTGGGTCATTCCATTACGTTCCAACTTTGAAGGTTCCGTTTCCTTACATTTTATTCTGTTCTTTACCTCCTTTTCAGTTCGAGTTGATAAAGTTATGAGTTTAAGTTTCGTCTTATTATTATTATTATTTTTTTATCGATGATAGACAAACAATCAAATTTCAATTTCACATCAAAAAATTCACATTGCACTGGACTTGTACGGTATTAGGAACAATTTTGCCAACATTCAAATTTCAAAAAATGAAAACAGTGTAAAATAACGGACCACTAACAAAATTGATCCGTTACGTTCCCTTACGTTCAGTTCTCAAAAATTTCGTTTTGTTATGTTCCATTCCGTTCCGTTACTGAAATTAATAAATTGCCCGTTACGTTCTGTTATTCTGTTACGTTCCATTACCGTTATTACAGCCCTGGGTAGCATTTTTCTGAAGAATAAGGCAACGAAATGATTTGAAATTAAACATGTTTTAAAGTCTTTGTTTGAGGCGCTTATTTTTCATTTCTTTTTTTTTATATCAACTTTTTGGCATTTACCTACTTATTTTCCAAAGCACTGCCTCAATGACAGCATAACTTTGGGTAAGTTTCCCCGTTGCGGCCAGGGCTCAAAATCCTTAATGCAAAAATCTGAAAGATTGAAATCCGAAACTGAATCTAAATCAGAAATGATTGAAAATCAGAAACGGAATCCAAATCCGTATCCGAATGGAAAATCCGTTTCATTTTGGATCGAAGTTTTGCTCTTTTCAGGCTTTTTTTAAAAACGTTTTAGAGGGCAAATTTGTTACCAATTTCAAGCTCTGTGTTTTTTTACTCTTTTTCCAAAAAAAAAAATTATTTCAAAAAGTATTTTTTTCAAAAAAGAATTTAGTTTGAATCATGCTGAAATGAGTACCTACTAAGAAGATCATAGAAAGAGCTTTACCTGTTGTTCGTTGTAGAACCCATTTTTCTAATATCCGCGATAAAAAAAAAAGAGTTTTTCTGAAAAATAGTTTTTCAACATATATCTTGATGAAGAAAACCTAAAATAAATATAGAAAAATTCAAAATTTCAGAATCTCATATAGGACTCTGTTCGCACTCAAAATTCATACATAATGAAAAGGAAACCCCAAAATTCATATTTTTTAGTTCTGCAAATTTAAATAATATCATCAAAATAAAAGGCGAAGAGATGGAAAAATTATGAAATGGACACCTATTAGTTTTCATGATTCAAAATTTTGTTACTTTCGGAAATTGGAAACCGACGCTAACCAACGCTCTATCTCTTAAAGCAACAAAATGAGGATCCCACCTTAAAAGCCTCTAATAAAATTCATGTAAAAAATTTTATTTAGTTTGAAACATAAGATCAAGTTTTTGAAAATCTGATAAAACATTTTATATGTTTTGAAACCTTTTTTAATACATATTTCTTTATCACACAAAAAAAGTAAAAAACAAAAAATGATTATGCTGCTGAAAAGTGTAGGTATTAAGAAATCTGTTTAAAAAAAAATCGCTGAAATGGAAACTGATATTGGATATTATTTAGAATATTGCCAGCGTTGGAAAATAATTACAATAATTATACAAAAAAAAAAAAAAAAAATTTAAAAAATGTAAGTAACAGCAAATAGAACATTTGGCTAAGAATTCAACTCATTTGAAAGATCTAACTTTGCTTTTTTTTAAAACAAATTAGGTAGGTATTTAGTATAAAAATGAAGTATTAAATTCCGCAAGCTGTCATACCGTGCGTCCAAGTGATTCGTATACAATCAGTGAAAAAATCTTTTTTCAATTACTTAAAATTGATTTTTTCAAATGCAAAGAAATTGTAATGCTGTTGAAATGAATTTATCAGCCTTAAAATTCACTGAAATAATTTTAAAAATGATTTCTAATTTAAAAATTATAGTTTAATTCTCATTATGTTATCAACGAATCACTTGGACGCACGGTATAATATAATGTTTCAAAGAATCCTCTCTTCGCTATGTATGTATACTATAATAATACGATGAGAAAAATTTAATCAACATTTGAAAAAGCGTTAACCCCTTGAGTTCTAGTTTAAAGCGCTGATAAAGCTTATAAAAAAAGAAAAGAACAGAAAGAAAGAAATATCAGGGATATCAAACTTGAAATTCACTAATCCGTCAAACGTATATTAAAAATAACAATCCCTTCGCTAAAATATTATGTAGAATGGTGAGAAAAATAAAGCAAACCCTTAGAAAATCTCGTAGAATAATAATAGGTAGTTGACCAAAAATTAAAATGTTAATGCTAAAAGAACGAAAATTTTAGATTTACTCTTCATTTAACTTGCGTTGGACGCGAAGTCACGAGCTCATGACCCAATATTATTACCTGATTTTTATTGATCATTCTATCAAGAAAATTAATGGCTAGAAGAATTCAAAAAATTTTAATTTTCGAAAAGAAAAAAAAAATACAGAATAACGAAAATAAAACACGAAAAACAAAAAGCGCGCCAAAGTCACTGAACCGTGCTATGATGCGCACATACGCGCGCTGTACGCACGCCACACCGACATACATAGAGAATCAACCAATTAAAAATCGCTTCAAACGTAAGTAGGTAAAAAAAAAATAATGATAGGAAGACTAACGCTGGCTAAACTCGCGACGCCAAAGGTCGATGCTGCCCTAGTTTTCTTTATAACATTAGAAACCCCATCTCAGCGAGTCCCCATAGGAATAAAATTTCACAGAATTCTTTTAGTATAATAAGATATTAAATGCGCGATGCAACAGTTCTCCATTTCATTTTGCAAATGTCCAAGTTATTATTTTTTGTTTTTTGTCTTCGTATTGTTGCGATTTTCATAAACTTACAGTCGTAAGAACAAAAGGTATCGAGTTGTTGAATGTAGAATTAAAAAAATGTTGGTTGTTAAAATTTTCACACACGTTTAATACGAAGTACCTAATTGATATTATAATTGATTCCTTTTATTTCTCAATTAAGTTAAATTAAACTTGAGTATTTTGTGTTAAAGAGGATAACTATTAAAGACGTACCAGATCATCAGCTACAATGATAACGACGTGTTTCTTTCGTAAATCCGAACATGTTGAGTATTCGATGAACACACAGAGTAAGAAAATTAATATTTTACAATTCATTTCTATTTAAATTTCATTCAGTGCTGGGTAAAAGGTGACATTGTACTTACTGCTAGACACGATAACTTAGCTCCATTTTTTTCCGTTGCTGGCTTTGTTTTCAAAGTTGTCGATAAAAGAAAGTACCTAAATAAGTATATTTATGGTTTTTTCCGACGGAATTCAAGAATAAGATATGTATGACGCATAATAGATGCACGGAAAAAGTCATATCAATGAACACTGATTATAGGTGTCTGCCTTACGAACTATCAGTATAAGTGACATTGTGAAAATACATCATATCAGCAAATCCACTATTCGGTAACTCAAGTGAAAAGGAACTTAAATGCCCAACCTAAGGAGCAAATGACCGACTTTGTGTATATTCTGTGCATCAATTTGCGTTGCACTATTTATTAGAAAACTAGAGTTACGCTGCAAGCTGTCGAGTCAAATTTGAAAAATTAACGATTATTACTTATGACATGTTCTAGGTCATTCTGTGACGTTTTTGAGTCAACGTACGTAAAATAAGTTAGGGACTTCGTATGATCCTTTGAATATGGTTTAAAATAGATATTCAAAATAACGAATGATCAAGATTTGAGGAAAGCTTGAGGAGGCTGAAAGGAACCAAATTTGATAAATTTAAACTCACATGAATACCAGAGGCAATAATTATGAAATATTCCAATCTGTCGTCATTGTTTTCGTTGAAGATAAGGTGTTATTGTCCTTAAAAATAATGTAGTACCGCAAAAACGCTCTTAGAGCTACTAGAACCTCAATTCAGTACTGCTATTCCTAAATTCACTGAACTTGACGATAAGCTTGAGTATATATGAGATTGGGGAGAACCTTGAATAAAATGGAGAAGACACATTGGTCAATATTTCCATTTCCTTGCGACCCATTGAATCTCTCGGGACGAGAACCAGAGTATAGATTGAGTAGGGTCCTATGTTCGCGTAGAACCTCAGTTACCTCAACTACTTTAAAATTTAATCCTATACCTTATTGAATTGTTTTTTTCGAATTTATTATAAATTTAACCGTAAGTTTGTGTATTTACTCTATGCAGTCGGTCCGCATTTCTTTCGAAGGCTGCTGGTACAGTTCTCTGGAAGTCCGGACCGATGGGAAAATGTAACGATTGGTAAATACCTACCTTATAGTGCGTTCAATGATACGATCGATATTGTGGAAAATTCGATAAATAAGTGAAGTTAACATGCTAATATCTACTGCGTAAGGGCCGCTGAATTAATGAAAATACGACGATACATTTACACATTAAATCTTTATTGGTAACTCGGCTTTAGAACAGGGGAATGAACAAATGTGAACAACATGAGCTTTGAAATTTTGTCTGAGTTTTCTAAGGAAGATAAAAACCAAGAGAAATGTTTAACGTGGACTGTTCTATACGGGATGGAAATTAGCCATGATACCTACCTTCCACCCCAATTCGAAAACTATTTTTTCGGCATTTTAGAGAAATAGAAGCGAATTTTTAACTCGATACTGCACACGTAAAAAATAATTGACAGCATTATAGAGAAGTTTGAAGATTCTCCTATGGAAATTCAGCCACAGTGATGCGGAATTTTAGCTTTTTTTATTTGTTTCGTTTGTTGTTGTTGTTGTTGTTGTTTCACAATAAATAGATTTTGAAATTAACTTCATTTCATCCTCTAATTAAAAAATCATGATGACTATGTTAGTATGTTCAATTTTTTTTATTTGAAAGTACATATGTTAATTTTATAATTGTAATAAAGTGTTGGTGAATTAACGAAGTACAATGTTGACCAGCGAAACGTCACTGCCGTTTTATACTAGTATGAAGCTATCTTCGAACGATGTGTTTATTGGCGCATGTTCATATTTATCCGAGATTGTTCACTCTTCACTATAACAAAGAGAATATTTTTTAGCTTTGAGCTTAACTTCATACAACGATTCTATATAACCACTGTATTCAACGCTTACATAATGATGTACTCTTTTGAGGTATAATCTAGCCAGTTGGTCCAAGTGTTATTCCAATATTTAGGATTTGCTTCAGCACTAGACATAGGAGAAAGAGCTGGTACTGGCTTGTATGTCTCTAATCTATTCAACATATCTCGCAAAACACTAGGGTATTTTTTAGCTAAATTATTTCTTTCGCAAGGATCATTAGAAATATCAAACAGACATGGTCCATTATGGAACATGCATGGCGTGCCTATGGAAATATTTGTATATTGTTACATCGTTTTAGTCACATTCTGAATTGAAAAGGCATGATTCATGCTTACATAAGTTATTATTTATTCCGCAATAATCGCAGTTTAAAGAAATATTTCTTCGTAAAGAGAGGATTTGATTTTCTTCGGGAAAAGGGAATTGAATTCGTAATGCTTCAGCTGTTGGACTTCGTAAGATGTCAGTTATGTTGTATGTGTATTTCACATCTCTACCACTGGGCCCATACGATTTAGAATAGTATTGCAAGAATATACTATGTGGAGATTTATATGCTGAAGAACAAAGTAGATAATTTGTTGTTTAATTCCAATCATAGTAAGTAATGTACCTGGTTGAAGTGAATGAGATGTAGTATTACCGTGAACTACTTTCCAATTTTTGTTTCTCAAAGCACCTACACCATATATTTGATCTTTTTGGAGAAGCAGTTCATCGTATTCTGATGGTTTTTCGCCTTTTAGTACGGGCCACATGTTGCGACCATCGAGACCTATGTGGATTTGAATATTACATATATGTACTGAACTCATGGACGAACTTATTGGATGAGACGATAAATAAATTAGAGAAATACCGTTGATATCTGCGAAGGTTGAATTGACTTGATTATCAATAGCTCCTAAAATAGTAGGCAACCAATCTTGAATATGCATGAGAGCGTTGTTAACTGCGAAATGAGGAAGATCTGCGCTCCATATGAAAGCTGCTCCGTGCACTCCACCTTCCCAAACTGTGCCTTTCATCTATGATTTTTGATTTTGTTGGATTATTATTTCTTGCAATTCATAATTTTCATAAAGAGACCTTATAGGTAAGATTGGTAACTTACGCCTTTCAGTGGCCAGTTGGAAGCTGCGTTTTGGTAAAATTCTTCAGTAGCCCCGCCATTATCTGTGGTGAAAACGATCATAGTATTTTCAAGCATGTTTTTTCGAGCCAGTGCCTGCACAACTTCACCCACAGATTCATCCAGTTTCCAAACCATTGCTGCAAATATAACATATTTTTATATGGAAAAAAATTTATTTACATGTGAATTAAATTGTTACAATCACCCACCGGCGAAAGTACGTCTTTTTTCATCAACTATGTAGTTGAATTTATCAATAATATCTTGGGGCGCTTGAAGTGGATTTTTTGAGTTAGAAGCATGAACTGCCTGATGGGCCAGATATAAAAACAAAGGATCTTTCAGGTCGTGCGAATCGATAATGTTCACAGCTTCGGTGGTGAAGATATCAGTTGAATACTGCCCCTGGTATTCTAATGGTACGCTATCCATATTTCTCCTTAAATCGTAGCCAATGGTGTTGTGCTGCAAAAGCAGTTATGTTTGAGTGTAATCAGTGTATTGACAGTGTCAAATTATAGAAAGAGAAGTGAAAGACATAAGGACAGTATTGAAATTCGAAAGGTATAATTTGCTTTTAATTTTATGGTTTGCATTTCTGGTCAATTTTCATTTATGATTCGATAATAATAAAGACATTGTGCAAAGAAAACATCTTTAGAATTTGACATGTAATGTAGAATTAAAAAATACGTTTTCTGACCACTGATATGGTGAAAAAATTATAGATATCTTTTTTCGGTATCAAAAAAATAAAATACAAGTATTTTGCCAAAATATCAGTCGTCTTAAAAAATTATTGTTTTTGTTAAATTTTCTGGAGGAGTTCAAATTTTTCAAAGAATGACTGAAATTTTTTGAGCATACTATTGATGTCATTTGATAAATGTTTTCACTACACCGTTAATTTATTTTCGAAAAGAAAGAGAAAAAAAATATATACATGCATCCATTCTATAGTGTATAACTCTAGCCCTGTATGATTGGTAAAGGGTAAGAAATAATAGTATCCAAAATTATATATTTCTTCAGCTTTGGTACTGGGCCAAACATGCTTGCATTGAAAAATCATTTTTCGTAATACAAATAGTATTTACAAAAATTACTAGTTCTGCAAGTAGGTAGTTTTTTACAGAAACTAGGTGCTAGTTCTACTATTGGTGAATACTACAACTGATATTTTTGCAGCCAACCAGTAATAATAAATATATCGAGTTCCAGTTCAACTAGTGTTGAACACCACAACTAGTACTTTTATAGCTAACTACTAATATTTAAGATATTAACTACTAGTTCCACTAGTGATGAATACCACAACTAATACTTTTGCAACCAACTAATAGTACTTAAGATATCAACTACTAGTTATACTAGATAGTAATAAATTGAGCACTAGTAGTTTTTCAGTTGACTAGTAATACTCACGATATTAATTACTACTTCTACCGGTAGTATATATATCAATTTATTATGTTTCTACGTAGCACTTTGGTTCTCTTAGATGAAATGTGTTGCAGAAATGCATATGAGGAAGTGTCGACTCGAGGCTTCCTTGGGTGTTGAAAATTTCTGGGAATTGCGCTCCATCTCAGATGATGAGAAAATGAATGGCAATCAGGACTTCCAGTTTAATATAAGTAATGATTATTAGTAGAAATGATCACTACCAGTAGTTGGTAGTAATGGTTCTCAATATTAATCACTACAAGTTACTAATAGTAGTCACTTCTAATAAGCACTTGCAGTGACCATTAATAGTGATTTGTAGTGATTAATATTGAAAAATACTACTACTAAGTGCTGGTAGCAATCATTATTAGTTACTAGTAGTTTTTTTTTTTTTTTTTTTTTTTTTGTAAAGGATACATTATGTATACGCGAAGTGGGCGGAAATTAATAATAATACAAAAAGGTCTATTCCACTAATTTGTAGCCCTCAGTCCTTCTTCCATCAAACAATGATTAAAGAAATCTTACATCTGATTCATCTACATGAGTAAAGTAGTCTTCGTGACCTGCCCAAAATCCAAAATGAGAGTCGAAACCGCGTCTAGTAGGGGTGTAAGCCGCTTTACAAAATCCCAAATGCCACTTGCCCACGATGTGAGTACGGTAGCCATAATCTTTTAAGTATTGCGGTAAGATCTTTATATCGAGAGGTAAACCAGTCGGTTGAGGAGCGTGTATAGCGCGATGAAACATGCCTGGAAATTTTAAGTGTTATTTAATTGGCTTATTGCGCAGTTTGTAGGTAAAGGATATTAATATTATTACCAATATTACCTGTTCTTATTGGATGTATTCCTGACATAAGAGCTGATCTTGATGGTGAGCATAGTGGCATCACGTAGTAGTTTTGTAGAATAGTTCCACTGTATGCTAGTGCGTCTATATTAGGTGTTAGGAACTGATTCGATCCATGGAAACTGAGATCGTTCCATCCCTATATCGAAAGTGAAATTTGTATTTATGGATTTTGTATTTGTTTTATCGTGAGTTATAGTTTCCGCCCTTGCTAATTAAATGGGTTTTATTAAATTGCAATCATATTAATCTAAAAATCATAATATTTATGTTTTAACCAAACTTTCACTAAATATTATACAGAGTAATCGATATGATCACTCCCAACATTTAGCAAAACTATTATCTCGAGTACATAATCCTGCTTTTGTTTCCATAGATTTATATGTATTCGAGATTCTATCTCACCATGGACTCTCTCTCCTAAAGCATCTCGACGGGAAAACATCGTATTACGCCACTCCGCCTAGGCCACACCTCCCTCACCCACAGTCCAACTCCCCCCACGATCGCCCAACTACTTCTTAACTGCCTCATGCCCCTTTCCGGACTACAATTGGCGAGCTTGTATCCTTCTCCGAGATTTTCAACGAACCATTCTGTCTTCACCTACTCATGACCTTCCTAAGGCAGTCAGGATTGTTCCACGTATCTAAACCCCTAAGAGATATCGTGTTTCTGGCCTAAACGGCAGTACATGCCGCCTTAAATATTAAATTGAAGAAAAAAGTTGTAGGAAATTTAGCAAAGAAGAAAATTGCACTGACATATTTTGCCTTTTGATCGAACTCTGAGAAGATGTAGCGAAGAATCTGTTTTTTAGGGATGTTTCAACTCGCCTGTGGGCTACATTCATGGCTTAAAAATAGGTCTTCTAATACCTATGTTGTTAGTTGACTATACATAATTATTTATGAGAAAGAATTTTTGTTGAGAATTTTTTCTATTAAAAAGTTCAGATTTATTGGACCAAAATGTAAGCTCCACTTAAATATACTATTATACATTGTTCATGTTTTATTTATTTATTTTTTTGTTTTCAACAAATCTAATACATAGTTACATACCAGGTCATCAGCAACAATTATGACTACATGCTTTTTAAGAGAGTCGGAACATAATGAGTACTTGATAGATGAGCATAACGAAACAATTAACAAAAATATTTTAAAATTCATTTTTGCATTCTGTACCGCTAGTTACTAAAAGTTGAAATGTACCCGTATATTCCATGAAACATTAATGATTTTCCATTATCATTTTAAAAAATGGTTGTTCATATTCGGTGTTTTATCACCATTTTGTAGTATTTTACTATCGTAAGAATTTATCAGTTATTCACAAAAGTGACCTAGGTAGCATACATTTTGGTGAACGAGCCATTGTCTCTTGAAATGGTTTTATGCAGTGACTCATGCACTGATATAATGATTACAATTATTTTTCTTCGAAGAAAATTTCAAAAAATCGATGCATAAAGTAATACAGTAAATATTTTCGATTTAAGTACCTATCATAGATATTTTTGAATGAAAACTGAGAAAATTTGAAAGAAGCAGAGAATCTATAAGATGAATTTTTTTGGCAAACCATGCACAAAAACGCTCTATAAATAAAATAAGATCCATCGAGGTATGAAAACAAAAAATGCATTCAAATAATTTATGAAAAAAAAAGAAACACCGAATATAAAAATGTAGATGGTCTTATAAAAAGGATTCCTTATGTATCCACTAAATTACTTATTGTTAAAAATCTCCCTTAGTGAAATGATTGATGACATAAAGTGATATTTTTTCGATCCAACTGTGCTCATATGGTAGGTAATTAATGTAGCTAATAAACAAGTAATTTACATCTATAAAATTATTATTTTACGTATTAGGTAATTAAATACTTGATTCCACATCGTTGTCATTGTGTGTAGCTTGGCTAATAAATCATTATTTTTCATCTTTTAAATAATTTATCATTACCAATCATTTGAAAACAATTTTTTTTTGGCTGCAAGACATTTGGAAACCAGCTGTTCATACATACTCCTAAAGAATACACTTGATAACCAGAAAAAGAATAAATAATAGGTAATTATTTCTCGAGCGCGTTTACGTTGATATGAGAACGTAGCTTAATTACAATGAACGTTCGAATAAAAATATTTGTAACATTGGAACGCTTGAACAATACTAGGCTTAAATGCGGGTCACAGACGAGATGAAGTGCACCTTGGAAATTTTCCGACAGATGCATTGACATCTCTTCAGTTGGACCATTACAGCTCATATCTATCACTGAGGATTCATTTCGAATTTTAAAAATATATCTATCGTAATGAAAGATTTACTTATTTGTTTTTTCATCTTGCAGAATGCCTCTTTGGTATTTCAACAAATCCACAATTCCTTGTTTGTAGTTACCTATTCGTTCCTTGGATAAATATAGAATGGCACACTCTCAACTAAGGTTCTCAAATGTTTCTAATTCCAAAGGGATGTTTTGGCATTCAGTTGCATTATGAGTGTTGTTGGTATTGTTGTTTTACAACATTTTGATTGAATTCATTTCGAATGCATTTTTTCCACAAACATCATTTTGTAAGTAGGCAGTATTGAATGTACCTACGTAGTTTCGATAAAAAATATACCTATATACCTTGAATTAATAACTGAACACAAAGTTGACGATTTATTTATCGTATTTCAGCGAAAATAAGTGGATAAAATGTCGTGAATTCATCTTTGACAAAGTGAAAAAGAAAACAAAAAAGTATTTTTTATTATAACATACAGTAGGTAAATGGTTAACAATAACACAGAGCAAGAAAACAAAAGAAGTAATGAACATAACGCATTGTTTCAACACTCTACGTATTTTCAATGAGATTACAACTCGCAGCGTAATCTAATCTTGCAACATCATCCGCTTTTCCAACATATTTAATGGAACTACAATAATAGGTATACAATTATTTTTGAAATTGAAAAGTAAAAAACCCTCTCGAATGGCACGAAATGACTCACTTTATGGTCGTCTCGAGGATTCGGGTTCTTCATAATCTAGCCAGTTTGTCCAGGTGTTGTTCCAAAATATAGGATTGGCTTTCTGTTCAAGAAGAGGAAAACGTGGGCGGACAGGCTTGTACGTATCGACTCTGGAAAGTAGATCCTTCAAGATATCAGGATATTTTTGAGATAAATCGTTTTGTTCACAAGCATCATTGGAAACATCGAACAAGCATGGTCCCATTTTCAAATTGCATGGTATACCTGGAGAGTTCGAATAATTATGAAATGATACTGTTGTTAATGGAGATAACAAGTGAATATGTGTTATATTTATGTACATGAGTTATTATTGATGTTGCAATTGTCACATTTGAGAGTTACATTTCTTCGTATAGAGAGTATTTGATCCTCCTTTGGAAAGGGAAATTTGGTTTGCAAAGCTGTGGCAACTGGACTTTCACTGACTTCAGTTATATTGTAAGTGTATTTTTCGTCTCTACCAGTAGGACCAAAACATTTATCATATTTTCCTCTGTGTACAATACCTGTTGAATGGTTTCCAAATAGAAATGTAGACATTATATATACGCATAATATCATCGTAACAGGTGATGAAATAGATGAGAACATCAGGTTGGTAAATACCTTTAATTACTTTCCAGTTATCTTTTCGTAAAGCTGCGATTCTCCGTATGTCATCTCTTTGCAAGATGATTTCATCATATTCGGATTCCTTTTCGCCCTTTAAAACAGGCCACATGTTGCGACCATCGAGATCTGTAATCCCCAAGATATTAATGCCTCATCAACAATCACCAGACCGATGACTAAATTACCTCTTAGTTCGGCTGGTTGTTCTCCAATTGCGCCTAAAATTGTGGGCAACCAGTCTTGAATATGCATTAAAGCGCTGTTAGTCGTAGAATGAGGGAGATCAGCGCTCCATATGAAAGAGGCACCACGAACTCCACCTTCCCACAAAGTGTTTTTAACCTATTGAGGGTATTAAGTTGGTTTTGAAAAACCCGTGTAATAATAATGCTAATAATATAAGAAAAAAGTATTTAGATGTAATTAACACCAAGGTGGGATCCAGCAGGCGAGTTACCGAGAAAATCTCGGTGGGACGCGATGTATTTGGACCGATGAGGTAAAAATTAGGCCACTTTCATTTCTAAACTTTGTTAAAAAAAACAAAAGGAATTCCATAACTCCATAATTTGAAAATAAAAGAAAAAATTGGCTGATAAGTACTATATGGGCCCTTGAAAATGAGATTTCTCGGTGGGCCGCTAAATTTTTCATATTTCTGGATACAGCCTTAGTTAACACTACATACTCCTCTTAGAGGCCAATTGGAGGCGACGTTCTGGTCAAATCCAGCAGCAGGCCCGCCGTTGTCAGTGGAGAATATTATTATGGTGTTTTCTAGCATGTTGTTTTGAGAAAGCGCCTTCACAACTTTACCTACAGATTCGTCCATCTTCCATACCATAGCTGCAAAATGTTCGAATTTTAAATCTATTCTGCTTTTTGTATGTTTGGAGCGAATTTCAGCTGAGTTTTCAATCCAGAAGAAGAACTATTACAGGCTATGTGATTTAGAATGACGAGATCGAGGAAAATGTGGACATTATAATTATTGAAAAATTTCAACAAAAAAATCATTTTTTTTAATACTATTGTATAGCTCGTTAAATTTCCTATAAGATCGTATTTTGAAAACCTAATGTTACGGCAGAAAATTTGAGTGACATGGATGAAAAGTTTGAGACCTACGCAACATTAATTAGAAAAGATATCTTATTTGGTGTAAATGTTATGCGAACATAAGTAGATAAGAAAAGACTTATAACTAATCAAGTTGAATATTTGTTGATATTTAAAAATTTGTTCTAGTAAAATTTATGAAAAATAGTGTGTACCTATATCAGCGTTGATTGGACTTTATAAAAATCAAAGTCAGAAAATTTGTGAAAATGTTGGTGTTTATAATTTATATCTAAAAGATCAAAGTTCAAGTGCTCATGTAAGAGCAGTTTTAGATATTGAAATATTAGCGTTGAATTTTTGTTCAATTTTTCACAAACATTTGGGTTACCAAAAATGATTGAGAAATGTGAAAATATTGTCGTTGAATTTACTGAAAAATGCATATCAATGTCGTTGAAATTAATTCTTAATTTTTTCTGAATAATGAACAGATACAACATTCAATCCGTTGTTGAAGAGACAAAATTGTAAAATAAATACGGTTAGGAAACTGAAATTGTTTTTAACTGTTTATTGCTTGTTTAATGGATAAAGATAAAATAAATTCGGTTAAAATCCAAAGAAATAAAATGTGGGTCAGCATCAGGTATATTACATAGGTAATATACTATCTAGATATGGGAAATGTCCAAATTTTTGTTGTGCACTTTTCCCGCTAGCGTAGAGGCAGCGGATATGAATGAAAATTGCTGGAAATTTGGTGAGAACCTCTTTGCAAAATTCTGCATGACTATTTTTTTTTATCACAGAGAGGCAGTTCACTGAAATTTTGAGAGGAGTTGAAGATGGATTAAATAACTCAAAATCTTGATTTATGATCTCACATGATAGAGTGAGTCAAGGACACCAACATATCGATATTTCAGCCTGCTAAGTGCATTTGGAGAAGATTTGTAAAAAATGGCTTTTTGAGGATGTTTTGAGACGTGAAATTTCTTGATTCTTCCATTCTTTTCGCACCGAATCAATTTGAAAAGGCCAAACTTCGCATGTGAAGTTAGTTTGAAACCAGAATGCGACCTTTCAAATTTGGCTCAAGATGATCTGAAATGGCAAATAGCTAAAATTTGAGCAAGGCTTGAGGAGCCTCAAAAGATTCAGATTTGATAAATGTAAACTCATATGTCTACACTGATGATGAGAAGTATGATTTATGCTAATTTCAATTTTACATGTGATCATGGAGAAGGGGAAGAGGCATTATTTTCTTCAAAATATGGTGGGTGTTAGCGGAAAGACAAAAATTTTCAATTATAATAATATGTGATAAAGTGAGCTCCCGTAACTATACGTATCTCTCTATATATTAAAATCAAAATGAAATCGGTTTTGAGATGCGCGCGCATCCTTTTTTTGAATAGCAGATTTAAAAGGTATATAAAGGATAGCAGGTATACAAAGAAAAAAAGGTTGTAAATTTTAATAAAAGCCTTGTACATGCACAAGGGTAACTCATAAAATTGTTTTGAGTAGCAGGTATAAAAAGTATAAAGGATAGCAGCTATACAAAAGGAAAAAAAGGTAATAAATTTCAATGAAAGCTTTGTACATAGGCAAGAGTAAGGGTAAAGTTGTAAAATTGTTTAAAACGGCAGGTATACAAAGTCATAAAGGGGCGAGCCCATCCTGAAAGGAATAACTCTTGGTGAGGGTAACAAATAAGAATTAATTGAGTTGTGCAGTTGAGAATGTCGCAGTACTTGTCTGATAAATTAGTTAACTTTTTTTTCTTCATTTAATTTTTATTGCGAGCCCCGAAGGGGCGAGGAGGCACTAGTTTCTTTAAATTTTAGTTTTTCAAGTGAATATAGAAGGGAGTTGGAAAAAAAACTTTAAAAAAATAAATTATGATTACAATTTGCAAACCTCCTCATCAAATTGATCTAGAAAGGTCAAACTACGTTTGTGGGGACGGTTAGGAACCAGAATATGTCTCATTGAATTGCGACACAAAATCGATCAAAAATTGTGACTCAAGCCCAATTAAAAACTCAGCTCCAGTATTGCACATGGTTGTTTACTCTTTTTTTTCCATCACGTACCTGCAAAAATTCTTCTATTTTCGTCCTCTATGTAACTAAATTTATCAATTATTTCTTTTGGCGCTTGTAATGGATCCTTCGTGTTGGCCGAATGGACGGCCAAATGCGCCAAATAGAGGAACAAGGGCTCTGTGGTGTTGTGTGAATTAATTATGTTTACTGCTTCGTCGGTGAAGAGATCGGTAGCGTATTGCCCTTGATATTCGTACGATACGTCATCCATACCTCTTCTGAAATCATTACCGATCATCTGCAAGATCAGTACAAAGTATGTAAGTTGAATATATATTCTTCATACTCTACAGTATTCGATGATTGTGTTTTACCGGTGATTCCTCAGATTTGTGATCATAATATGCCTCGTGACCAGTCCAATATCCGAAGTGGGTATCGAATCCGCGTTTAATAGGAGTATAAGATTCTTTACAGAATCCCAAATGCCATTTACCCACCGCATGTGTCTTATAGCCATAATCCTTCATATATTGGGGTAAGATTTTGATATCCAGAGGTAAACCAGTGGCTTGAGCAGATAGTAAAACGTAATGATACATGCCTGTAAAATATTCAAGTCAATGTATGAGCTTGACTTCTCGTTATTGATGTTTAAAAAGTATCTTATAAAGGGTTTCGTGAGTAATGGGTACAAATTTTTGTAAAATGTTTTTTTTTAATATTATTACTATTATTTATTATTATTTTTTTTTTTTACAGTAAATCAACTTTGAGACAATTGATTTTGCGTTCCTACTTTTCAAAATATTTTTTGCTTTTTTGCATAAATCACAGAACCTAGTAGGTTGGAAATGTGGAATCTGATAATGTTGAGTGATTAAATTTTTAAAAGCATCGATTTCTCATCTTAACTTTTCGAAATATTTTTGTTCTTATAATTTCAACAATAGTAATATATATGATAAATTCTAGTGAATAAATTTTCAATTGTTAATTTTCCAAATACTTCTTGCCCTTACAATTTTAGATAGACATAATTGAGTTGGAATATTTTTAATTCTAGTTTTATTAAATTTTATTCATTTAGGTATTTGAATTTATTACTATTATTCTTTTTATTATCTTCAATGAAGTAGAAAAATTTGACAAATAAGCCATGTTGGAACACCTCAAAATTTTGTTGATTCTGGACACTGTGCACGAGTTGTTTAATGGGTAAAGGAGCGATATACCTATCGATTGATTCTGACTGACCTGTTCTTATCGGATGCAGTCCACTCATGAGAGCGCTTCTAGATGGCGAACATACGGGTAGTACATAGTAATTCTTGAAAATGACACCGCTATACGCTAATGCGTCAATGTTCGGTGTTATGAATTGATTTGAACCATGAAAACTGACGTCGTTCCATCCCTGAAGAAAGAAGCAACAATGCATTAGTGGAAAATTGGAAATGTACTCAGCTTACATCTTATTATCTGCTTTGAAAAAATAACGCGAACGTACAAGGGGTGTTTCAACTCGCCTGTGGGCTACATTCATAGCTTAAAAATAAGTCTTCTAATATGTTGTTAGTTGACTATACATAATTATTTATGAGAAAAAATTTTTGTTGAAAATTTTATCTATTAAAAAGTTCAGATTTATTGACCCAAAATGTTAGCTCCATTAAAATATACTATTATACATTGTTCATGTTTCATTTATTTATTACTTTGTTTTCAACAAATCTAATACATAGTTACATACCAAGTCATCAGCAACAATTATGATTACATGCTTTTTAAGAGAGTCGGAACATAATGAGTACTTGATAGATGAGCATAACGAAACAATTAACAAAAATCTTTTAAAATTCATTTTTGCATTTTGTACCACTAGTTCCTAAGAGTTGAAATGTACCCGTATATTCTATGGAACATTAATGATTTTCCATTATCATTTTAAAAAATGGTTGTTCACATTCGGTGTTTTATCACCATTTTGTAGTATTTTACTATCGTAAGAATTTATCAGTTATTCACAAAAGTGACCTAGGTAATTTCATGCATACATTTTGGTGCACGAGCTATTGTCTCTTGAAATGGTTTTATGCAGTGACTCATGCGCTGCAAAGAAAATTTCAAAAAATCGATACATAAAATAATACAGTAAATATTTTCGATTTATGTACCTATCATAGATATTTTTGAATGAAAACTGAGAAAATTTGAAAGAAGCAGAGAATCTATAAGATGAATTTTTTTGGCAAACCATGCATAAAAATGCTCTATAAATAAAATAAGATGCATCGAGATATGAAAACAAAAAATGCATTCAAATAATTTATAAAAAAAAAAAAAAAGAAACACCGAATATAAAAATGTTGATTGTAACATTGAAACGCTTGAACAATACTAGGCTTAAATGCGGGTCACAGACGAGATGAAGTGCACCTTGGAAATTTTCCGACAGATGCACTGACATCTCTTCAGTTGGACCATTACAGCTCATATCTATCACTGAGGATTCATTTCGAATTTTAAAAATATATCTATCGTAATGAAAGATTTACTTATTTGATTTTTCATCTTACAGAATGCCTCTTTTGTATTTCAACACATCCACAATTCCTTGTTTATAGTTACCTATTCGTTCACTTGGATAAATATAGAATGGCATACTCTCAACTAAGGTTCTCAAATGTTTCTTTTTCCAAAGAGATGTTTTGGCATTCAGTTGCATTATGAGTGTTGTTGGTATTGTTGTTTTACAACATTTTGATTGAATTCATTTCGAATGCATTTTTTCCACAAACATCATTTTGTAAGTAGGCAGTATTGAATGTACCTACGTAGTTTCGATAAAAAATAAACCTATATACCTTGAATTAATAACTGAACACAAAGTTGACGATTTATTTATCGTATTTCAGCGAAAATAAATGGATAAAATGTCGTGAATTCATCTTTGACAAAGTGAAAAAGAAAACAAAAAAGTATTTTTTATTATAGCATAGGTAAATGGTTAACAATAACACAGAGCAAGAAAACAAAAGAAGTATAAAATAATGAACATAACGCATTGTTTCAACACTCTACGTATTTTCAATGAGATTACAAGTCGCAACGTAATCTAATCTTGCAACATCATCCGCTTTTCCAACATATTGAATGCAACTACAATAATAGGTATATAATTATTTTTGAAATTGAAAAATAAAAAACCCTCTCGAATGGCACGAAATGACTCACTTTGTGGTCCTCTCGAGGATTCGGGTTCTTCATAATCTAGCCAGTTTGTCCAGGTGTTGTTCCAAAATATAGGATTGGCTTTCAGTTCAAGAAGAGGAAAACGTGGGGGGACAGGCTTGTACGTATCGACTCTGGAAAGTAGATCCTTCAAGATATCAGGATATTTTTGAGATAAATCGTTTTGTTCACAAGCATCATTGGAAACATCGAACAAACATGGTCCCATTTTCAAATTGCATGGTATACCTAGAGAATTCGAATAATTATGAAATGATACTGCTGTTGATGGAGATAACAAATGAATATGTGTTATATTTATGTACATGAGTTATTATTGATGTTGCAATTGTCACATTTGAGAGTTACATTTCTTCGTATAGAGAGTATTTGATCCTCCTTTGGAAAGGGAAATTTGGTTTGCAAAGCTGTGGCAACTGGACTTTCACTGACTTCAGTTATATTGTAAGTGTATTTTTCGTCTCTACCAGTAGGACCAAAACATTTATCATATTTTCCTCTGTATACAATACCTGTTGAATGGTTTCCAAATAGAAATGTAGACATTATATATACGCATAATATCATCGTAACAGGTGATGAAATAGATGAGAACATCAGGTTGTTAATACCTTTAATTACTTTCCAGTTATCTTTTCGTAAAGCTGCGATTCTCCTCATGTCATCTCTTTGCAAGATGATTTCATCATATTCGGATTCCTTTTCGCCCTTTAAAACAGGCCACATGTTGCGACCATCGAGATCTGTAATCCCCAAGATATTAATGCCTCATTAACAATCACCAGACCAATGACTAAATTACCTCGTAGTTCGGCTGGTTGCTCTCCAATTGCGCCTAAAATTGTGGGCAACCAGTCTTGAATATGCATTAAGGCGCTGTTAGTCGTAGAATGAGGGAGATCAGCGCTCCATATGAAAGAGGCACCACGAACTCCACCTTCCCACAAAGTGTCTTTAATCTGTCAAGGGTAATAGGTTGGTTTCGAAAAAGGCGAATTAATAATAATAATAATAATGTAAGAAAATTATTTTGATATAATTAACGCTACATACTCCTCTTAGAGGCCAGTTGGAGGCGACATTTTGGTTGTACCCAGCAGCAGGCCCTCCGTTGTCGGTAGAGAATATTATTATGGTGTCTTCTAGCATGTTCTTTTGAGAGAGCGCCTGCACAACTTTACCTACAGATTCGTCCAACTTCCAAACCATAGCTGCAAAGTATTCGTATTTTAGTCATGTTCTGCTTTTTGCACATTTGGAGAGAATTTTAGCAGAATTTTCAGTTAAAAAGAATAACAATTACAGCCTATCTGATTTAGGGAGAAAAGATCGCGTAGAAAAGATTTCATATCTTTGCGTTTCAGGCTATTTGTAAATAAATGGCAAATTTCAAGATTTTTGGAATAAATTTACCCCCCCCCCGTGTAGCGCAGCAGGTATGGATGAAAATTGTGGAAAATTTGCTGAGAATCTCTTAGTAAAATTCTGCATGACTATTTCCTTGTTGCCTCAGAAACGTGCATGGTCAAATTTTGTATGCGGGGTTGGTTGGGAACCAGAAATATGACTCGTTGAATCAAATATAGATCCAAAATGGAGGATGGCCGATTTGAGGCGGACTTGAGATGCCTAAAATAACTAAAATACGAAAAATATGAACTTTTTTGATTCTTGCGAATAAAAAGTCTTGCATGTTTTTGGTAGGAATAAAATGCGATTTTTGGACTCGATCGTGGATTGAAAAATTTATTCGACAAATTACCTGGAAAAGTGAGTCAGACACAACTAATTTTTTTTTAATTACGTACCAGCAAAAATTCTTCTATTTTCGTCTTCTATGTAACTAAATTTATCAATTATTTCTTTTGGCGCTTGTAATGGCTCCTTCGTGTTGGCCGAATGGACAGCTAAATGCGCCAAATAGAGAAACAAGGGCTCTGTGGTGTTGTGTGAATTAATTATGTTTACTGCTTCGTCGGTGAAGAGATCGGTAGCGTATTGCCCTTGGTATTCGTACGATACGTTATCCATACCTCTTCTGAAATCGTTTCCAATCATCTCCTAGATCAATACAAAGTATTTAAATTGTATAGGTGTATATTTTTTATACTCTGCTGTATTGGATGATTGTGTTTTACCGGTGGTTCCTCAGCCCTGTGATCATAATATGCCTCGTGACCAGTCCAATATCCGAAGTGGGTATCGAATCCGCGTTTAGTAGGTGTATAAGATTCCTTGCAGAATCCCAAATGCCATTTGCCCACCGCATGTGTTTTATAGCCATAATCTTTCATGTATTGGGGTAAGATTTTGATATCCAGAGGTAAACCAGTGGGTTGAGCAGCTAGTAAAACGTAATGGTACATGCCTGTAAAATATCCAAATCAATGTAAAGCCCTGACGTCTCGTTAATGACAGGGCTCCGTAGCCGAACGTTTTTGGGTGCGGGTACTCAAGTCGTCACAAATTATTCCTAATACTCTACTATTGGTACAAATTTATTTGTATACTTAGAAATAATAAAAACAATAGTAAATAATATCTTCTTATACCTACTATCTACCACCTGTAGATTTGGTGATTTTCATTATGCACTTGTGTTATAGTTTTCTTGCTATCATTATTATTTTATTTTGTGATAATTAATGTGAAATATTCTTAGTTTTAATTTTACTATATTTATTTACATTAGGTATTTTTATTGATAACTATTATTCTTTTCATTATTTTTAATTAATAAAAAAGTCATGTTTGAACACCTCAAAATTTTGTTGGTTTTAGAAACTGTGCACGAAGTGCCTAATGGGTAGCGATCTACCTATTGATCAATATCAACTGACCTGTTTTTATCGGATGTAATCCACTCATGAGAGCGCTTCTAGATGGCGAACATAGGGGTAGTACATAGTAATTCTTCAAAATGACGCCGCTATATGCTAATGCGTCAATGTTCGGCGTTACGAACTGATTTGAACCGTGAAAGCTGACGTCATTCCATCCCTGAAAAAAGGATACGACAATACGTACAGTAGTGGAAATGTACTCAGCTTAAATTTAATTATCCGGTTTGAAAAAATACCGAGAACATACCAGATCATCAGCTACAATAAAAACCACATGTTTTTTCTTCGATTCCGAACATTTCGTGTGTTTAATTACAACAAACAGTAAACAAATCGTATAAAGCAATTTCAATTTTTTGTTATTCATTTCAATGCATCTAATAAATTATTCCAATTTCAATTTCAAAAAAATATTTGTTTAAATATCATATATATTATTGAAAGTGACAACCTTATGGTACCTAATGTGGATTCATTTTGGCCTCGTTTTCAGTCAACCGTTAGGAACAGTAAATGGAAAACCTTATCGGTGCTTGAAAAATACAAGATAATATTTTATTAGGTACTATTTTTTTATATCCATCGAAGAATTTTGTTTCTTTCTTTATCGCCGATTCCCTTGCAATATGCGTTTCTTTTCAGTTTGTACCTAATTGTTCTAGGAAGTATTCCTATAAGCTCATTCTGTTGTAACAAAAAACTTCTGAATCGGTCCAATGTTGACCTTAGATCATTTAATCTTCAACACTTCTGCTAGGGGTTTTCTTGATTTTCACAAAACCAGCAATTCCACTAGGTGGCTCAGGCCTGCAAACAGCTATGATTACACTCAAAGCAGGAATAATGCTTTTTGAGGAATTTCATGAAGTGCTTATCTCGACTATTCGTAGCGAAAAAAAGCAAAATATTTTTCGTTTTTTATTTTTAAACCATTTTCTCATTTTGAATTTCAACGTTTTTTCATTTTTGTTCTTTTTTCAACTTTCAAACGTTATTCTCATTTTTGAACAATTTTTAATTTTTGATTATAGTTTGTTTGAAAAAAAAAAAATCATTCATGGACGTTATATAATTCTTTAACATTGTATTTCATTTTTACTTTTTTTTTTTAATTTTTGCATTATTTCTTTCTTTTTTTTTTATTATTTCTAAAAATTTTTTCAATTTTATATGTTCTTCAAATTTTGAAATTTTTTCAGTTTTTTTTCGTTTTTGAATTTTCAACAATTTTTCATTTTTGAATTATTCACTTCATTAAAAAAAAAAGTAAGCAGCCATACCGCATTACTGGAGCTGAGTTTTTAATTGAGATCGTTCAGATTTACAAATGATATTGCTAACCTCTTCATGTCTACAGACCACGCTCAACACCATTGTTAACATCAGCCATTTTGCATCCATTTTGGTGCAAAGTGAGATCATGTAATAGTCATCAACTAACTACACACGAAGTTTGACCTTTCTAGATCCATTTGGTGACGAGATATGGACGATTCATGAATTTTCCTGCAGCAATTTCTTCTTCGAAAGCCGTTTTTTGCTCTAACTCCTTTCAAAATGCACTTGCAAAGCTTAAATTCGCGTATGTTCTTGTCCGTCATTCATTCTTTTATATGAAAACAAAAACAAAAAATTTGAGCTATTTACCTCTTATCTAGTCTTCCTCTAAATTCGAGTGATCCGTTATTTTCAATTTTATCGAATAAACAATAAAATTACTTTTGCGCATTTTCAAGAGGAGTCTCTTACCAAATTTTGAGCGAATTTCGTGAATACCCGCCGGCACTACGCGAGGGGAAAAAATTTATGTAACAAAAACTATAGGACATTTACCAGATGATTACAAATGGTCTGAAACATAAAGATTTGAAGACCCCACTCTCTTCCGACCCTTCCTTCCCGAATCAGGTAGACTGCAATATAACTATCACTTTTAAACTGAAAACTCAGCTAAAAAATGCCATATGAACATTCTTCAAATTTTTAAACATTTTTTCATCCTATACATTTTTTTTACATACTGTATTCATTTATTCATATTTTTTAATTTCCGTGCCCTGTACAGTACCTACAAAGGCTAAAAGCACGTATCAAAGTTAATTTAGAGCTGCTTGAAGAGGTCAGTGAAGTTGAGATAGGAGAAAAAGAACTATATTGTTAATTGTACGCTCTGTAAACAGTTTCATTTAAAATTTCAACATTTTTTCATTTTTAAACCTTTTCTCATTTTTAAATTTTGAACAATTTTTCATTCCGACACAATTTTTTATTTTATTTATTTTTTTTTCAACTTTTGAAGGTTATTTTTATTTTTAAATGTTTTTTAATTTTTGAAACTTTTATTTAAAAAAATTTCATTCGTATATTATGTTCTTTAATTTTTTGAACATTTTTGTCATTATTGATATTTTTTCATTCTCGAACTTTTTTAGTTTTTAATTTTTATAATACTTGCATATATTCGTTTTTAACTTTTTTGTTCATTCTCAAAACTCTTTTTCATTTTTGAATTTTAAAACAATTCATACTTTTGTTCTTTCCTTAATAATTTTTTAAGGTTATTTTCGTTTTTCAACGGTTTTTTTTTTTTTTCATCTTGAATCCTCTTTTTTTTTTATACTTCTTCATTGATGGATGTTCTGTAATTTTCTAATATTGTTTCATTTTCAAAATTGTTTTTCAGTTTTCGAATTATTTTTGTTTTTTTGTTTTTGAACAATTTTTCATTTTTGAAATTTCTTTAATTTCGAAATTCTTTTAATTCTCGCCTTTTTTTAAACAATTTTTTGCCTCATATTTCTCACCCCCTTCAGCTAATTTTCATTTTGAGTAATTTTTACATTTTTACATTTTTTTCTCATACCAAACTTTTTTCTCATTTATGAATTCTTCATTTTTATTGCATATCGGTACCTTAAATGGAAGAGGTGCTATGTCGAAATTCTGCTTGAGCCTTCTCATGAATGTGAAGAGAGCGTGTCACATTGACAGGAGGATATAAGCAAAATCTGGACATATGTAGTAGATACCCTTTTTTAATTTGATACCTTAAAGGGAAAAAATGTATCAATGAGACACGCTCCCTTCATATTCATGAAAAGGTTCAAGCAGAATTTGACATATCCACCTTTTCCCTCCAAGGTACCGATATATTGATTGTCTTTTTTTAAAATGAAAAATTATAGCATTTGTAGATCTTTTTGAAATATCTGGCTAGAAAAGCTTGCCTTCAAGCTGCTACCTCTCAATGTTCTTTTCCTCCGTTCCTTACTGAAATAAAGTTGTTACGAAAATTCATTATAGAGAATGAGTAAAATCCATATGTTACTATACATGCGATAAAGTGCGCGACTCTTTGTAATGATTCATATACCCGTATTGTTTTCCATGTTTTAACGATAACAACGATTTTTATATCACCGATGTCTCGTCGACTACGTATTTGTAAAATGCGGCTCGTCGAACTCGAAATTATCACTTCTACGTGGTAATGCTATTTGGTCATGAGTCATGTTCCGACGAAACAACCGACGATCGAATGAATGTTTATACTTTTCTTTTATCTAGTTGAAAAAACGCAGAAAAGGGTAAAAAATGTCAATGAATCCTAGAGCATAATATAAGCGAATATTTTAAAGGAATAAATGTAATAAATCGATAAAATAAAATATCGGTAATTTTTATTACGATATATCATCTATAAATAGGTATTCAATATTACAAATTACAACAAATTTTTGGAAAATTTAAAAACATTTGCGCTAAAAATTAATAATTTATTACTTAAATATAAATCGAACAAAAAACAAATCTATTCGCAATAAATTTGCGATTCATAACAGCAAACTGACGATGAAGAAATCACAGTAAAAAAATTCTCGAAGGTATCCAATTCAAAAATCTCTATTGAGAGAAAATCTTCGCTTTATTCCGAACATTACCAACTGTTTGGGTACTTTGATCTGTGCCAAAAAAATTGATAAAAAATGATTATTTGGTAATGATTTTAAAAAAGCACATTCGAATCTATATTTCGTTTCGTGCTTCGACCATTTACAAGACAGACTCACACTGAGTCTCAAGAGAAACATTAGGAGACCAACATCTTTCATTCTATCTATTTCAGTTTGCTGATTACTCGACGAAATTTAAAAGTGACCATCTGAGTTTGCAAATTTGCAAAACTGAAATTCGTTTCGATTCAGTTTCCAACATTTGCAACCCTAGTAGCTGTATATTGAACACGATGAACCAGTGAATTCTTCATTAACGTTGCAAATGTTGGAAAACTAAATTAAAATGAGTTTTAATTTTTTTATTGCAACCACAAAGTGCATAGACTTACTGAAAGAAGTTACACCAGTTCGCAATGGTTACCAAAACTTTGAAAATTTATGTTGCTCTGGTTGACGTCATCCCAAGCATTTTATATGGGATTACATCAATATGAGCGAAGACAATGATTCAAAATTTTTAAGCTATCATGAAGTGATATAACCTGATTTAGTAAGTCCATCCACTTTGTTCCAAACCTACATACGCATCGTTACGTAATTTTAAAGTATAAGTCACGTGATCAGCAAAGTAATAGAGACAGGAAAGATGATGTTAGTCCCTAGATATTGCATTGAGACTTATCTATCATGTGAATGATCGGAGGCATTTCGTCAAACCCTCAGTCATCGTACCTTTATAGCTCACCCCTGCTTTTTTCAAGACAAAGACTCTGAGATCTGAACGTAAGCATTTTTGATGGTGTTTCGAAGGGCCTGATTGTAGGACTCAAACCAACACCCTAACTTCATTCTGAACACTTGGATAACTTGCCTAGGCAAAGGGACATATTCGACTACAAGTATCGCTCCGTCTGCAACCACGAAATTCTGTGTAACAGTTGTACAATAATAAGGAGAAAAGAAAAACGGGTCCAATTAAAAATTCCAAATATTCTTTAATTTTGTTCTCTATTCTTCTCATTCAACGACCACAACTTGCGTCATCATTTCCATTAATTCGAAGCATTTCGACCGCAGCTACTTGTTTACATATGTTAGGGAAATTTTATGTAACGGAGTTTTCCGCTCGGACCCGGGTAGCTCCTAATAATTATAATTTGGACTGGAAAGTTTATCTGTGGTAATGGTGTTGGTATGCGCGTATGGCGTTTATGGGCGTTTAAGGTGAAAAAAAGTTGTTCTCGTTAATTATTGTACCCGCGTGTATGCATTCTCATCGTTAACCTTCTAACATATTATGTACCTATGATCGAGTGAAATAAAATTCTTTGTCGAAATGATTATATATAGATGTACGTACCGCGATTTCCCGGCTCAGTTTCTTTATCGTTTTCATCATCGGTAGCTGATTGAGGCTCCGAATCGCATTTCGACTGGAACAGGTGGTTTACTTTTTGCGCGCCATAGTTACCGACACTTTTCACACAATCAACGGCCGGCTGGACAGGTACGCTTGAGATTGCTTTTGAGTATACCTGTAGTGATAATTTTTTTTATTAATTAAAGGTTTCCTGTAATTTTTCCATTAAGTAATATTCGTTAAAATCGTAATTTATTAATTTGATCGGAGTGCTGATAAAGGTAATTTTAATTATATTGATGGACCGAAAATCAAAGCTGATCGGTGCTTTTTCGGCGTTATCGAGATTACGTATTCGTTTTATCGAACGTTTTACCTGAGTTCACCTTGTCAAGCTGATTATCACATTTTCACGTCATTTTTTTTCCTTTTTCTCAGATAACGTGATAATTAGTAATTTCGTCAGACTTGTGTTGCTGACATGTGATTGAAAAATGCCAAATAAAATTTTTCAAAAATATTTTTTTCTTTGGCTTTTTACGTATAGTCCATTACAAATATCAAGAATATAATCATACGAATCATTTACTTTTTGCGGCGTTTCAACAACTTTTGGAATGGTACTGCCAACGAAATCGATCGTACTGCAGAGCACAGAATCGGCTAACTTGATAGGCGACTCTAATGTGTTAGCTACGGGTTCTACCAGTTGACTGGCTTTGCTGACTGTGTGTTCTGCAGAGCCCAACAGAAAGCCTATGGCTGCGTTTGAGTTCTGTAAAAGAGTGCGATTTAATTATTCGATTAATTTGATTTAAATTATAAATTTTTCAATTGTATGCTTAGCCATTGGGCATTTAGCTTTTCCAAAGCTATTTTTATGCTTATTATTCTGGTCGTTAAATGGTGATATATGATGCTTGAGAAGTTTTTTTTTCTAATTTTAACCGAGAGTTTTATTCTAGTGGTAATGGGTATGAAAGAGGAAAATTTCGTGTATTTTTTTTTTTAATATTATTTTAATTATTATTTTTTTATGACATCATGAAATATGCTACGAAAAAAATTTAATTCCTTTTTCAAGTCAATTTTTGAATGTGATTTTCGATAAAATAATCCTAAAAATACTTAGATTTGTAAACCTATTTTCTTAAAAAAAAAAAAAAAAACTTTATTTAATGCAATAGTGATTTAGATATTGATTATTTAATTTTTTTTATATTTCATCATTGTTACAATTCGATGCTTACAAGTTTAATTTGGACAAATTACTGGAATCATAGTCGTCAATTATTCATTAATTTTAACGTACAATGCCTCAAATGTATGATTCAATATATGTATTATAGCAAGTTTGCAACGAATTATCAAAAATTACAAGTTTTTTTCGTAGTTCAATTTAGAAACATCTGGATCGTCATTTTTCATAATTTTTTTTCATGTTCTCATGGTTCCTTTAATCGGATCTCTTTGTCTCCACTAAATGAACTGCATGAAGTAAGCTTGAAATTTTGCAAAATACCTTGTGACAACTCGATTTGGCAACACAGTAATAAAACTAGGATTTTTATTAAAATCATTTTATCTCTATCATTCACTCTTGTGTTTCTTGAGCAATAATAATCAGACGTAGATTATGAGCTGGAATAGTCCATGACCAATTTTAAACCAAACTAACTATTAATAAGTTCGATTTGGCAACATGGTGTAAAAATAAAATTATGATAATTTTACGAAATGAGTATTTTTGGCAACGTCGCATTCAAAATACGAGAACGTATCTTTTACGAATGGAAATAGCTTCGTAATAAATTTTAGTGAGTGAGAGAAGACATTCGCAGTTCAAGCCAGTAATCAGCTCTTCTTTTATCGGGGGGGGGGGGGGGTGAGGGAGAAGGAAAAAGAGGACTAACCAAATTCTAGAGGGAACTATGACTTCTCTTTTTTGTTGGTTTGTGCTATTATATTGAATACAAAATTTTATTACGGAGGCTCAAATTTTTCTATATGTGGTTCACCATCCTTAGCCCTTCTCTGGCTAAGAACCTGTTGATGTTCAGCTTTTCACGAATAATCTCTCGAATTACGCATTTGTAGTTTAGTTTAGCGATGTGGCATAAGAATCATCACAATTTAAAAAATAAGTATTTTTGGCAACGTCGCGATGAGATCACGAGAATTTTTATCATCAGAATAGTTAAATTTTTATCGATTTTTGCAATCAATTTTTATAAATGGGCAAGGGGTGAGGGGGAGAGGTAATACCTAGATCGTTCAATTTGACAACACTGTTTTTCTTCGTTAATTTTTTTTCATATGATTTGGCAACATAGCATAAAAATCATCATAATATATAGAGATAAATATTTTTGGTAACGTTGCAATAAGAACGCTAAATATTTTCCCAATACATTTTTATAGATGAATGAGTGGGTGGAAGGGGATATTTGGATAGTTAAATTTTAGCAGCATAATTTTCATTCAATAAATTTTTCTTTATTTTAGCTATTCAGCTTTATTTTAAATAATCTCTCGAATTATGCATTTGTTGTTCAATTTGGCAACGTGACGTGTAAATTATCATAATTATTAAGACATATATTTTTGGCAACGTCGCAATGAGAAAACCATAACTTATTTCTATTGATAAATTGAAATGGCAAAATGTTTAGCGATATTTTTACAATATTATATTCATGTCGATGAATGAGCGGAAAGAGGGTGATATCGAATGACTGAATTAGACAACGCGGTTTATTCAAAAATTTTTCTTCGTTCGCGCTATCAGTCTTCATCGCGAATAATCTCTAGATGCATATAGGTATTATTGAAATTATAAAAAATATTAAAAACGTAGTTCAATTTGACAACATTGCATAAAAATTATAATCAGTTGTGTAGATAAGAATTTATTTTGGGCAATGTCGCAATGAGAATACTTGAATTTCTTATTTTTTGGTGAATCGAACATTTTTGTAAGGGAAGGGTGATTGGAGAGGAAGTATTTGAATAATTGAATTTGGCAACTTGGCTTTTATTCGATGAATCTTTTTTTCAGCATTCATCCTTTAACTTTATTGTTACTAATTTTTTGAATCATATATTTATTAAAATTATGCTGAGAAATTGAAATGTAATTCAATTCGGCAACATGGCATAAAAATTATTACATTTTTTAAAATAATTGTTCTTGGCAACGTCGCAATGAAAACAATCATTGAAAATAGGTGATTTTTATGATGGCAAAATTTAGCAATATTTTTATAATGTATTCTGCCGGTAATGAAATTGATGAAGAGCGAGGAGGTATTCCAGTATTTGAATCGTTTAGTAACACTAATTTTGTCAATAATGCTCTTTCACTTTATTGAAAATAATTTCTCAAATTTAACTTTCATTGAAATTAAAATCATTTGGCTACTTCGCGATAAATTTAAAAATTTGAATTTTTCGAAATTCAATGAAATAAAATTCACTAATGTTGCACAAATTAGGACAAATTTCGAGCTGTTGCATCAAGAGTAGAAATCTAAGCAATGCTGAATTGCTGTAACGATCGTCCAACACCTCAAACCCTCAAACCCTCGATGACGATTGTTTTCCGCGTTCCGGTAACATTATTCATAAAAACGCATTTCCTCATCAATCGCTATTATTTAATGAAACGGTGATTTCTAACACTTATAATTTCAGTGAATTATAAACGTTATTTCGCAACAATCGGCGAATTTTTCCGATAAAAATATCGTTTCCTATTTCACAAGGATATAGCCAACAGCTCACTGCCCTTATACCAAAGATGCTATGATAAACCACGTTTAATTAAAGAGGTTCTCAACTCCGTTACGCAAATATCCAACGGCAATGCAACGCGAAGAAAATCTACTAACCTTGACTTTGGCATACAAATCGCTTGTAAAGTTGATACCGGTGCTGATGACTGGAAGGTTTGATATTTTTTCTACCGATTCTAAATGCAGTCTTTTCGATTCCGTTTGAGTCGATGTATTCGGTTCAGGTCCTTGTACCGACATTTTCGAGAAGTTTTGATTCTGCGAGGTAATTATGAAATTAAAAATTTTCTCTAACAACTCGATGAAATTTAAACAATTGACGTATCGTGTTAATGTTGCGTAATTAGTAGACGTACGAGTTCGCTCATTAATCATGTACTCGTTTGTGACGCTTATTTTGATTTTTTTTTCTTTCGAATTAATTACCAGCACTTAGAATTTTTTTGCTGAAATGTGAAAATTTGTTTTTTATATTTTTCTCATGACTCACCGCTTGAAATGAAAAATTTTGGTGATACTTTTCGAATTCCGTGCCTTTCACCGATGTTCGGCGTATCCTTGACATTGACCCGAAGTATTCACACGATTCGTCGAGGTCTTAGCTTCACCTATATTTTTACCTGTATTTACGGTTTTCATTCCCGATAATACCGATTTAAAATCTATAGGTATTATTATAGGTACGACGAGTTGTATACGTGAGCAAATGAAAAATTCCTTTTAAACAAAAATATACCCTCGAATCACCCGACGACCTACACCGTATAACCTTAATGAAATATTGAAATCGATTTCGCAATTAGTCGTTAAATAAAATTCGTATCGATTAGCATACAAAATAAAGCAAATTTAGGATTCACATTTTCAAGCGTAAAGGTTTTCCAACGACCCCGTATAAAATAATTTATAAACAATTTTTCAAGGATGAGGAAAAAATTTCGCTAAAATTTTCTAGATTAAGCTTACCTTTGTAATTAAAACGTAAGTAAACTCAGCTTCCACGAGGTTTCAACTAACGTTATAAGTTTCACGTAAATCTGGCCCGCACTAATTGACAATACAAACACGATTGAGCCGAAATGTTGAATTATCCGTCGTTTACGTCGGATTATGTATCGTATGCGGTGGAAAGTCCAAAAGTGGTTTTTAATCGTACGATATCGGCTCGTTGATCAGATTGTTCAATTTGATTCAAGCGTTTTACCATCCAATATATTTATAGAAATGGTACACGAAGTGACTCGTAAGAGTTTCGTGTTATGATGCAAATGAATCGTGTAATTGGGTTCGATGTTGATTCTTTCGCCTATAGATAAGATTTTTTCTACATGAATGAGTAATCCGTTGCAATGATTGGGAGAGGAAGGGAAATTTGAATTTTAAATTCGAGCGTTGGGTAATACTTGGTCAAAGAATTGAAATTCATTTGTAAATTTTGTACACTTTTTTTTTTCATTGCAAAATATTATGCAACAATAAAGCTATTTTTTACGTTTCAAAAAAATATTATTTTTAACGACCATCATTGAGGATATTTTTTAGAAGCTTTTATTACCTTAGGATGTTCTGCGAGCAAAAACTTTGAGGTAAACATAGATAAGGTAAACGTACAAAAATTTCCACCCATGGATTTCCGTTCCTTGTTTTATTCACTGTTTGTAAAATTCTTTAACAACATGATAACTCGTTCCCTTGAAAATTTTCAGCAAACTTATTTCTAGTTATCGAAAAAATGAAAAAATAATAACAAAAGCTATAACGTAAACATTCAACATCATAACAAAGATAGTACCCTACTTGTTTACGAACGCGACGAGTCGACCCCAAACATTTCCTAGAACGATAAATTTTCCCCAAAAAAACCCAAGCTTTTATAATTCATGGTTTTTTGCGAAAAAAAAAAATCAAGTAGGCTGAACGATATTGAAATTAGTTCGATTTGTACACCTTTCATAGGTACATCATCACATTGAACTTTAAATACTGTAGTGACCCGAGCCATTTGCATGGGAAAATTAATTAAAATTTATGAATTTATGTATGTAACATTGAAAACCCAATAGGGTTAGATCTCACTCATACCTATTACCATAATTTATATAAGTCCGCATCATCGAATTTTCCAATCAGTACTTCGAAAACACCGACACTTTAAAGGATAGATCGGTTGATAGATTAAAAAAGTGAAATTTTCGCGACTCAGTGAGGTGTTAATATGGAAAGATATGAAATTATATGCGTTCGAAATACTTAAATAAATTTTGTGATTAACCGCATTTTTTTTATCTTCTTTTTTGTTGTTTTTTGAGTGTTGTGTTTATTTAAATATAACTCGACTCCTTAACTTTTTTTCGCGCTACTCGCAACGTGATATTTAGTTTTAGTTAATTTTTCTTTTTAAGCATCTCATAAGTGAGTAATTTTGTAATTGCGTTTATCGAATCCTTTTTCTAGACGGACGATAGTTTAAAAATATTTGGAGAGTAATTAATTGAAAAATAAAAATTGAAAGAAATGGTAGAAAAATTGGAATATTTTAAATTAAAACAATTCAGCTTATCAAAATATTAGATACACTTGAATTAATAGATAGATTACTACGGTCATGAAAGACTTTCCATGATGTTAGTGTAGATGAATCAAAAAATAGGTTAAAATTATTGGAGTTTTTTCAATCTTTTTTCCTTCTTTCAAATTCTCATGATGCCCAATATTTCAATTTTATATTATTATTTGCGGATTATTTTCCATTTTTAATTTCCAAATGTTGAAAAAAGTATTTTCATACTTGCGGGAGGAAAGTGCTACTTTACCTCCCGCTCGCTAATCGCTCGGGTCTCAAACGAGCGCTTTTCTCCCGCATTTAGGAAAAATTTTGTTCACTACTCGGGAGAAAAATTGATTCTAAACTCGTGCGACTTATCACCATCGCTTTGCTCGGGTTACAAACCTCCCACTCGTCAAGAACCACTTTCACCTTCCTAGTTGTGAAATATACTATTATGCGAATTTATCTTTATTTGTTTCAACAATTAGTTTTATATATTTTTTTATTATAATTATTTTTCTTTATTTTATTATCTATTCCTTTTTTTTTTGAAAGAGCATTATTGAGCGAAGATTATCATATATACATTAATAATATTTCTGTAATTTCTTCTTATGAATCATGTTCAGTAGTGAAAACCCCTTTTCTTTTCAGTAAGAATTTAGTTTCAAATCAAAATTACATTTTATAGTCAAAGTCAGCATTTATAACTGAAAAAACTACTATCGAAAAAATGATTTGTTTGAACAAAAAATGAGCTTTTTATTAGAAAATGACTTTATTGATTGAAAATAATAACGATAATTGTTACAAAAAAAATCTTTCGTGACTAAAAATAATCATTTCTATCTAGGAATAAATTTTTTTTTTTGTAACAAAAAGCGAATGACTTCTATGACTAAGATTTCGTCACTTTATGACAAGAAATGTCGTTATTTGTAAAAAAAAAAGAAGGCATTTTTTGGAAGAACAAATTATCCTCTTTGGCCATAAAAATTATTTTTAATGAAAATTACTGTAATTTTTGTAATTTTTGGCAAGAAAATATCAGTTTTAGTCAAAATAGTTGTTTTTTGGTCAAACAATTAATTTTTGGTAGTTATTTTTTGATGAAAATTTTTTCTTAAAAATTCTGTTTTTGGTCATAGAAGTCATTCGCTTTTTGTTACAAAAAAAAAATGTATTTCTTGATAAAAATGATTATTTTTAGTCACGAAAGATTTTTTTGGTAACAATTATCGTTATTATTTTCAATCAAAAAAGTAATTTTCTAATAAAAAGCTCAGTTTTTTGTCAAACAAATCATTTTTTATAAAAATTATTATTTTCAGTGTAAATAGTTATTTTATAGGTAAATTCCTCTCTGAAAATATTATTTTTAGTTAGAAAAGTCATCGGTGAAAAAATTGCTTTTGGCTAAAATAAAGTTACTTTTTAATGAAAGTTTTCTTTTCAGTTACAGATGTACTTAATTTTTTCTTAAAAGTTATTATTTTTTAAGAATATTTATTTCTTTGAAAAATAATACTTAAAAAAATCATTTTTTATTCTTTGAAAGTATTATTTTTAATTGGAAAATTTATGGTAACATTACATTGTTTTTGGTAAAAAAAAAAGTTGTTCTCTAGTAAAAATCCTAATTTTTAGTCATTGAAGTGATTTTTGGATGTTTTTAGTAAAAATTATCGTTTTCGTTCAAAATACTCATTTTTGGAAGAAAATCATTATTTTCTGTCAAAAAGTGATTTTTTAGACAAAAGTTACCATTTTTGGTGGAAAATTATATTATGTTGCAAAAAATATGTTTTCTCTTTGAAAATACTATTTTTAGTCAGAAAAGTCATTGGTAAAATAATATTGTTTCCAGTAAAATAAAAAGTATCGTTACTCAATAAAAATACTCTTTTTTAGTCACAAAAGTAATTTTTGGATGTTTTTGTTAAAAATTATCGTTTTTGGTCAAAATACTGATTTTTGGGAGTATTATATAGTTATTTTCTGTTAAAAAATATTTTTTGTAAAAATTATTATTTTCGGCCATAAAAGTAACTTTGGGACAAATTCTTGTTTATAATTAAAAAAGCCACTTTTGGTGAAATCTTAACATCTTTGTTTTTACATAAAAAAGTTGTTTCCGTAAAAGTCATTGTTTTAATGAAAAAAAAGTCATTTTCTGGTAGAAATCTTTGTTTTTAGTCGAAGATTCATTTTTTCCTAGCGGAGTTTTTAACATAAATACGACAGCAATTACACCGTACATGATATGGGGAGGAGGGGTCGGGGAGGGCAAGGTCTTCACAGCTTTAAGTTTCAGTTCATTTTTGTTTATAAAATTGGACTTCCTTTTATCAGCATTTCTTAGTCGATAAAAAAATCAGACATGAGAACTTAAATGGAAATTACTTTTTTTTTAAAATAATAAAATAATTAAATATATTTCTTTTAAACTCTAAAACTCTAAAAATTTATATTATTTATTTATAAAAATTAATTTTAGTTTAAAATATTAAAAATGGTTTTTTTTTTCATCATAATTAAGTATAAAGAGATATTGAATAGCCGAAATGCGTACATGATAAGTGAAAATTTCTCTTATAAAATTGAATCATACGAGTACCACTACCAATTACCTAATCTTTAACAAACATCTATTGAATCATTTCTATTGGCATTGAATGGCACTGACGCGATCTTGCGTCAATGCCGGAAAAAAAAAACGTAATCAAAATATCGTATAGTTGGAAACTATCAACTTCCTTTCCATAGATCTACGATACGCGAAGTAAATAAACGAGACGTGATGATATCGCCACCAGACGCCTAATTTAAGGAATGTTACGCAGGATCCGGTATTGCGGTTGATACTAACCCATGCAACTATTTTGTTACAGAATGGCAGTATCATTAGAGACAGTCAATGTTTTAAGATTATTCTCATCCACAACAACCTTCTTCTACCTCTTAATACCGGCGCTGACGCTATGGTACATTTATTTTAGAATCAGTAAAAAGAGATTTTACGAATTACTATCGAAAATCGACGGTCCGTCCGGATTACCGCTTTTGGGAAACGCTTTAGAATTCATCGGCGATCCGCATAGTAAGTGGGAATTTAATTTAGTCTGCCGATTATCGTATACATTATAGAAGGAACGTTTGTATGTAAATGCGTTTGGAAGAAATTATCAAAAAGGAGAGTTTTCTACGCAATTTTACGAACGACGCCGTAGAAAATATGTGACCTTGAGATAGTATCGATGATTGATTCGATGGTGTCGACTGTTCGCATATGATTTACATGTCATTTATTATTAATGTAAAGAATCAACGCGTAGACTTGTGCAATTCAAGGACAATAAACTCGAGTTGGATTTTAATTTCGCGTCGAATGTTTTCAGCTACTTTTAAAATTCTTTACGAGAGGAGTTTCGAATTCGAATTCGGAAAACCGATTAAGATTTGGATTGGACCAAGAGTGGTGGTGTTCTTGACGGATCCCAGAGATGTTGAAGTAATTATCCTAATCGCTGTTATATTTCTATTTACGAAACGTCGATGGTAGAAGAATTGCCTAGCTTGTGCCTTGCTACCTAATTGAGTTGAATGGGCTGTATTTGTGAATTTGGAATTTTTAGGTTGATTTCCTCAGTAACAAATTTTCCTATTATGTATTCATCCTTTCATCCTGATACACGTGAAATATAATTTTTTAATATAAATTTGAATGAGTCACATCTTGAAGGATTTAGGTTTTATATACAACGAATTTAGCATCAGCTAATCGCCATATTTGTTTAAAATTTCGCTACACCCATGTTTAGGATATGCTAATACGTAATTACCCCCTTGGGAATTATTATTTTCCAAAATGGTTAGGCATTCTTTTCGAAAAGCGAAAGTATCCGAATAAGGCTCAGCGGAACTGCCAAATCAATTAGGAAAGAGCTCCCGCTAAGACATAGCTACCATATTTTTACAGGTTATTTTAAGCAGCCACGTGCACATAGACAAATCGCCAGAATACAGGCTCTTCGAACCTTGGCTCGGAGATGGTCTGTTGATCAGTACCGGTGAAAAATGGAGAGCGCACAGAAAACTGATCGCTCCTACTTTCCACTTGAATGTGCTGAAATCATTCATCAGCATTTTCAACAAGAACAGCAGAGCTATTGTAGAAAAAATGAGGAAACTTGGTGACAGAGAATTCGACGTGCACGAATATATGGGAGAAGCGACGGTAGAAATTTTACTCGAAACTGCGATGGGAGTTGATAAGAAAACTCAGGATAGGGAAGCCAGCGAATATGTTATATCAGTCATGAAGTAAGTTCAATAGGGTACGAATAGTATAGTCTCCTTAGTTGGAAATACGCTAACGGATGATTTATTATTTAGGATGTGCGATATCTTACATTTGAGACATAGACAAATCTGGTTCAGACCTGAAGTCATTTTCCAGTTCACCAAATACGCTAAAGCTCAAGAAAGATTTTTGAGCATCATTCACGGTTTGACCAACAAAGTAAGAATATATTGCTATAAGGAATTTGAAGATGTGATATTAAAATTAAAAAAAAAAAATGTAAGCAGCTATACCGCATTATTGGAGCTGAGTTTTTAGTAATGTTGGTAATTTCTTTTCACCAATTGCCAGTACCAATATTGAGAACTCTCATCTATACCTTTAAAATCCATCTAAGAGTTGAATTTAAGATATAAAAATCACATAAATCCATATTTATCAAATTTGAGCGGGAAATTTTTACTTTTTGTTGAGGATTATAATCCCTCCTCGTCCACTTCAACAACACTATGAAGGTAAATTTAGGATATAATATTTTTATTGTCTGCAGTAATTATATGAACCCATATTTATCATATTTGAGCTATTTGAGTCTCTTCAAAGGTCTTCCTCAAATTTTAATGATCCGTCATTTTTGATATATTTTGTTCCAAATTCAAGGGATCGTATTCTAGTCTCCATTTTATTCTACTTTTAAAAATTGAGCTTTCTGTGATCATTTGGTGAAGAGGTAAAGACAATTCATTAAATTTTCCAACATGAATTTCCCCTTCAGAAGATATTTTACCGCCAACTCCCCTCCAAACCTATTTACTACGCTGAAATTTAAATATGTTTACTATTTTGGCGTATTCTGACGAATTAAATTATGAATGAAAACTGTTGACTTTTTTCTTCGTAATTACCATATCTATAAGAGTATAACCTCTCCTCCTCTTCTCCTCCAAGATCACTATAGAAGTACACAGATTTGGAATATAGTATTTTTTTTATCTGCAGTACGTAATTGTACGCATCATATTTATTAAATTTGAGCTATTTGAGTCCCATCAAGTCATCCTCAAATTTTAACGATTTGCCATTTTTGATTTATTTTGACCAAAATTTAAGGGGTCATTTTCTGATTTCTAATCAACTGTATCTAACAAAGTGTACTTGTGTATTAGGTTTCAGCTTGTTAGGTGCATTTAGTGAAGAGGTGAAAAATATTCATGAAGCTTCATGTCTTTGTTTTTTTTTTATGATTTTTGGCTCACTCCTTCACGATATATCTCCCCCCCCCCTCACCAATCAAAATCACCCAACAAGTTTGAATTTGAGATACATAGTATTTCTTGTCCACAAGAATCACACGAGCCCATAATCATTAAATTGCTGTAATTTCAGGCATTTGAAGCTTTTCAAGCCATCTTCAAATTTTTACCATCCACCATTTTGGATCCACTTTGGCCAAGATTCAAGAAGTCCCATTTAGATCTGTAAATGATCCTGAATGCAAATTTTCAGCTTTTTAATTAGATTTGACGAAAAGATGATATGGACGATTCCTTAAAAAATTGTATTCACCTGCAAGCTCATTTACGAAGCTCAGAAGTTGATTTTTTGATGCCCTCAACTCACTCTTCCCAACCTCTCTAATAATTTGAGTCAGCCGACATTTTGAGTCAAATCGAAAATCCAAACGGAATGGATATAAATATTCACATGAATATTGTTTGATCAAATTTCAAGCAATTTTCATCCATGTGTATATATGTACAGTGCCCTATTACAATAATAAATATTACTATCTTTCCAATTCTTGTTAGCGCATATCACCATGAGTGCTTACATCAATTTTTGCATGGGTCTTGGTACGTCTCAAGGGTACCAGCATATATACAGAACGATCCGAGACCCAGTACATGGTACTATTTTCCGCGGCTCGTTTTGGGTCTTACATAGGTACTAGTAGATCTAATAACTTCGTACCAGTTGTTCTACTCCAATAACAGTTTTTTTTTACTCCTGAAGGGGTTCGTAACGAGTCGTATTTTAATGCTTCTTAAATAGCTTATATATACGCTTTTATTTCTTTGAATAATTGCTGGGTCTCAGAGCGTCCATTCAAATTTTGCGTCTCGTATAAGTAGCAACAGCTGTATTGTATACGTATATAGCATATAGGTACAATTATGAACATATACCAAAAAGATGGAAGTTTGAAATTCTTTCATAAATAGTACTAAACACGAAGATATGAAAGCATCCCTTTTCTTTCTAAATCAAGTAGGTTATAATAACTATCGTTTTTATTATAAACTCAATATATTTGAATCTCAGTAATATTATTTTAAAAAAATTGATTCGTCGCGTCTTCGCCTATTACTGCTTCAAAAAAAAAAAAATGATCAACTATGTATACCTATTTATAAAGATGAATATATGAGTGCCTAATAATTTTTAATATGAAAGCCTAATTCAACTATAATATTTTCAACATTATGATATCAATTCCTTCTTTCCATTCTTCAAGGTCCTCCAAGTCAAAAAATCCGAATACGAGAAGAGGAAAAAGGAATTACTCGACCATGAACCCGAATTCAACATTCAAGATAAATCGGAAGACTTAAAAACCGAAAAAGCCGAAGTCAAAGTCGAAGAAATCAAATCGAACAAACCCGAAGAAACGGTTATCGGACACTCATACGGCCAAGCAGCTGGATTAAAGGATGATCTCGATGTAGACGATGATATCGGTATAGAAAACGATTATCTTAACATTACATAACCTATCGAAAACCTCCGTCATATAACCATCAATCTCTTTACAATACGTTTTCAGGTGAAAAGAAACGTCCAGCTTTCTTAGACTTGTTAATTGAAAGCGCCGAAAATGGCGTCGTCTTAACTGATAAAGAAGTCAGAGAACAAGTCGATACCATCATGTTCGAGGTAAATAATGAAACAATAGAGCCAAATCTAACGACTTGTCTACACCGGAAAGAAATTGGTCGCCATTAATTTTTTCATTATCGCTTTTTAGGGACACGATACGACAGCCGCTGGAAGCAGTTTCTTCTTGTGTTTAATGGGTACTCGCCCTGATATCCAGGTATTATGAGTGATCTGAAAAATACGAGCATTTCTTATAATTAAAAATTTTGACTGAGAAATTTGCTGTTATTTAGGAAAAAGTAGTGGAGGAATTGAACACCATTTTCAAAGGCTCTGATCGTCCGTGTACTTTCCAAGATACCTTGGAGATGAAATATTTGGAACGTTGTATTATGGAAACTCTTCGTATGTACCCCCCGGTGCCAATGATTGCACGTCAGATCAAAGAGGATATTGTATTACGTAAGTTTAATGATTATTGATTTAGAAGCAGCTGGCAGGAGGCGTGATAGGTTTGGAGAGATATCACCAAAATATGATTTCCTTTCACGAATGACTTAACGAAAATGCGAAATCGCGAAAGACTGGATTGAAAGAGGGAAATATAATTTTATTATATGGATCCAATTTGGATTAATTTTTTCCTATGTATTTCATCTCATTTCGACTTGCTCAAGGTGCTGAAAAAAGTTTAAAATACATGTTTCTCACAAATTTTAGCTAGGAGTAAATTTATATATTCAATTTTTAAGCTGATATTTGAATTTTGCGTGAAATTTTAAACTATTTTGATAAGTCACATGACCTATTTTAAAATGAATGTTTATGTTGATGTGTAGCCCCTTTCAAGATCATACAGGCAAAGAAGACTATTTCACATTTTTTTTTTTTTTTCATCAGTTCTCATATTTTCCCTCAATAAAATCGGTATTAGTTCACAAACTTGATGAATTTCTACAATATGAAAATTTTAGCACAAATTTGATCTCTGTTAAGAATAGTTAGGTACCATTTTAAAATACGAATAATTTTAGCATCCACCAACGCCATTGTACCGGCTGGCTGCACCATCGTAATTGGAACGTTCAAGTTACACCGTAACCCAACCGTATACCCAAATCCGGACGAATACAACCCCGACAACTTCCTACCGGAGAAATCAGCAAACCGTCACTACTACGCTTACGTTCCATTCAGCGCTGGACCTCGTAGCTGCGTTGGTAAGTTACGACTCGTCATTCATCATTGGTAACAAAAACGAGCCCTCCGGGTAACACGAGCCTCGCCAACCACACTTGAAATTTATTTACACAATGCTTCTGTTTATTCTATTAGGACGTAAATACGCCATGTTGAAATTGAAAATCTTACTTTCCACCATCTTACGTAATTTCCACGTTCGCGCTTCGAAAAACCAAACCGAATGGCAATTACAAGCGGATATCATTTTGAAACGAACTGATGGTTTTAGAATCACTTTGGAGCCGAGAAAGAAGACTAAATTGGTGGCATAAACGTCTAATGTTATATCTATACTTATAGTCTTCAGTCATCAGTATCATTATTGTGTATTTTTAATAACTTTATGTATTGTATATAACCAATTTGTACCAATATACAAATATTTGTTACCCCATAATCTGTTTACCTGGTATTTCTTTATCGTCGTGTCTCTGCGTGTCGTCGACTCGTTCTTCATCTTTTTAATGCGTTTTTTATCTTAAGGGTTGATGAGGGTGCGGACTATACGGAATACAGCGAAGATTCCATACCTTTTTTGTCGTTCGTACAGGTAAACGATGGGTAAAAGGTATATCTACATTGTCTGGAAACTGATTTAATTACAAGCGTAGAAATTTCATCTAATTCATATTAGACTATTTATGGATTTACATGTTACCATGAACACACAATGTATAACCAATTGCATTGTAAACTAGCACCATTCTAAAATACATATTTTTTTCTCATACGATGTATTTTTCAATTTAACGACCGCTTAAGGTATAATTACTTACCTCCTACAAGACTATAAAAGTCTATAGTTCACTTTCTTGTTCAGTGTTTTCTTTCGCCATTAAAAATGTTTGCGTAACGAGCTATTTTGTATTTGCAATTGATCTATAAGACTTGTAGAAGGAAAATATAAAAAAATTTTGGATACAGAATGGTATTCAGTGCCCTTCTTCAAATAAATATCTATAATTCGCTCAATATTTCACTGTCTTGCATACCTACTACTTTCGTAATTAGTTTGTCGTGTTAACACGTTCTCGGACATTTCATATATTATTGTTATAATGAGATAATGACTTGATAGTAAAAATGGAACGATATTTATCGCTGTTTTTGCTGGAGATCGCGACAACTACTATACTATGTAGTGTACACACTTCGCTAGGTTGCTAACAGAGCGGAAAATTTCCGATTAGGGCATATTTTTAGATTTTTATTGATCGGTTTGTATTTATGGAAGGAGGTATGAAGGGGTTTGAAATTTTAATGTAGCCATTGATGGCTTAGATCACCCTGTATTAAATGTTGGGAAGTGAGTATATAGGTTCTTTATCAACATACTTTGGAGATATGGTAAGGACGTGAAGGATATTAAAGAAAACGTTTACCTTGAAATGGGAGGAGGGGGAGCTCATAAAGATTGAAATATTACGATTCAATGCGAACACCGATCGCATTATATTTTATGATGAGTTTTGTATAAAGACTGGGAGCCAGAGTCATCTAGAAACTTGACTGTAACTCTATATGGACTTTTGAATTCAAGTGTTCTCATCACTGAAATGAGCTATGCATACCTTATCTATACAGAGTTCTTTTTTGCACCTTTTGGGAACAATAAAAGAAAATATAATATTAATAAAACACCAGGGGGCTTAATGCTAATATTTTCACTCTGTTCTTAAAATTAATCTAATGATCCGAGCATTTTCTGGTGTATACATTTAATTCATTATTATCCTTCTCATTCGCCTACGATCTACGTCAGACTATAGTACTTTCACAACACAAAGGACCCCTGCTGTGTGAATAGACTAGAAACAGGACTAAGGTAATAAAATTTTATAACCTTTGTGGTAGAGAACTATAACTGTGGGTATTAGAGTGTGTTTCTTCTAAATAACATGAAGAGTGCCAATTTTTATGGCTTCAAGTCCAAGTTACTCAAAATTTTCAGCAGCACCATATGGTTTTTAAATTGTTGTCTTTTAGAAAATTTCACGCTCTTTTGAATGGTGTATAATAAAAATCTCTTTGATAAACATTTCCACTAGATATGGGGGTTTTTTAATGTTAAAAATCGTATTTTGCTTATATGAAATCATATGATATTCAACGTTTAAACCTCCATAGCTAGTTAGAGTTGATCAAAAAGATTTTCACTATGCACCATCGGAAAGAGGGTGAGCTCAACGCGCGATAAAACTAGAAATGTCACAAAATGGTAGTCCATTATACTCATAGTTATAGTGCCCTACTTTGCAGTTGTAAAATTTTAGGACTCTTGTAGTGAAGCTTCATGTCCTCCCAGGGCCTTTTCAATGTTTTTAAGTTGCAGAACAATAAACCAAAGGCAAATAAACCTTCACCACAAAGGTTGTAAGATTTCACAATGGCAAGGGTCATAAAATTTTATTGCCATGATCCTTTCTCCAGCCTTGAACCTATTTCAATGCCACACATCTCTTATATTATGTTTTATTACTTAACCTTAGAATAAATTTATGGTTAAGCAATAAAACTTAACATAAAAGATGTATAAGGACAATAGTCATAAAATATTACTTATTGCCTTTGTCCAAAAAATACAATATTCTTTATAATATCTTATTATCCTTCGTGATACGCTTCGCAATTACATTATCCTCTGCGATATTCTTTTTAAGATAAATTATCCTACGTGATACTTCAATAGAATAATTCAGTAACTGATGTTTAATACAAAATGCAGTTGTCTTGATACATTTGAATCTTGCAGCTTCAGTATTAATTACTTACTCGGATTCAACCGACTCATTCCTTGTGTGCTTATGTACGTTATACACTCGTAAAATAATCGTGCTACATTTATAATATGATGCGTTGCACTAGTAGCGTAAGGCTAGCACATTTGGCTGCTAATCAAAGGAACCTGCGGTTTGAACCTCAATTAGGGCGCCAATTTTTCGAGCTGAAAATTTCATATATGGCAATATCATCTTAGACGCTTGAACAGTGATTTGCATTTAACATCTGCTACGTTTGCGGTGTTAACAGTGATTATTAATTAATTATTGAAATCCTTTTTTAATATCCATATTTCACCTTTGCTTCACCCTTCTTTGTGCTGTAAGATTATTCGTATACTCTGAATGAAGGTACAAAACTTCATGTCATTGATAGTTATGTCTCCTATCGAACTTGTTTACAGGTAAGGTCACTTTTACAACACCCCATATGGAACCATTATTGAAGTTCTACCCTGCGATATGGAATAAAGACTCCAACGAAGAAACCGCGATAAATGGTAATGTTCATTAAAAACCTTAAAAAACCCATTGTACTCTCTCCATATGACTTTTAAGTTCTAACTTGTTCGTATACGGTATACAAAAGAACGTCACTTACACATGGGATATGGGTCACTAGGTATAAAAAACAATGAACGATCATCGCGTCGGCACATTACCACGGCTAGTGCATCGGTACGCGCGTAATATCTCGACCGCTCTATTGTTTTTTCCTTTCCTAACAGGTTCTTTTTTTCGAACAAGCATTACGCAGATTCGAACGAATTTTTTATTTCTCGCGATCCCGCCACCATCTTCGGAAACAGGTACCGCAAAGTACAAGTTCAAGGAGAGTGGATACGGAATACGTTCGTTTTCACGTGCACAAACGTGTCGGCGGAAAATACCTCGACTAAATTCACTTTTTACGCGGTATTGATGCGTTCGCTGTTAGCTGTGATTGTGAGCCTGTGAACCTGTGAAGTGCGTGCTACCGTATCGGCCGTTTTTTTTTTCGTGTATGCGTCGCGAGTCGTTTATTTTGTATTGTGTAAACATGGAACAATATGGATGAAGCGGATTATTGAACCGATTAATTATAACGTCCGTTGAAGAGCACGCAGATGACATCAGAATGGGTAAAATTGTGAGTATTTTAAGAGTGGTATTTTTTTTGTTATTTTTTCGCTTCCACTTCGCCATGAAGGGAGTTGAATTTTATTATGTGACCCGAAAATTTTTTGGTTCCTCGTAGAGACCAATGATGAAAAATTTTAGCGAGTGGTAAAAAAGAACAACAGAAATTTTCCCAACTCCCAATGGTTTTGTTTAAATTTGGGCTACAGAGATTACCTGAAGGAAATCTTTCTCTCGATTTTTTTTTCTGTTGTGATTTGAGAGTAGTACGAAAAGGAATTCCATGTTTTTTGAAGAATTAAAAAATTAAGAAATTTGTAGCTCGATTTTCTTTCGTCATTGAACTCCGTGATTTAGTTCAGAATTTCAAATTTATAAACAAAAAATCAAGGGTTAAAAACTGACGAAAAAGAGTTATATCATTGACCATGGAAGTAATGTTTTGAAGGGCCCATAATATGAAGGGAGCTAGCGTTTTTTATTAATTCGAGATTACCTTGAATCCGCAAATGTTCTTGATGTGTTCCTTCTTCGGATTTCTCGAACGAAAAACTTGCTGGAAGAAGGTATGTATGAATGAATTCAAACATTGCCTTTCCTCTCTTAGCAATGTTGATTGATAAACTACAGCTTATACTTTTTGAAACATTCAATATCCAGCGTAAAATTGTCAACAAATGTATCAACCTACAATACCAAATGCTTACATATCGCAGTATTGTTTCGGACTGGTGTGATGTATTGAAATCAATTCACACAGCGGTTATACTCTATATTACTTTCTTCTATTCATTAATCATGTGAGTCAGGTAATAGAATGTATTGTGATCATAAATCACGAAAATGTTAAACGATTATCTGAAAAAAATGCGAGCGTCATACGGCGCGATCATAACGTTCATTATGCTTCATCACCGGACAATAATTTAAACGAAAGTACATCATGTACTTTTCTAATGAATACCAATCTATGGATGCATATACGCTATCTTTGGTTGAACTATATTTTGGAATTCGGCCTTATCACTACGTTATCATTTCGGCAAATTGCCATTTTTTGAATGTCTCGAATTTTAAAAACATTAGAGTAGTTGTGAAGCGTTCACTTTCATTCGTATAATTTTCATAGTGCAGTGCCAAGCATTCCTGTAAGTATTTTTGAATTCACCACGTGCATACTTTCTACCTGCATATTAGCGGTTTTCGTGCATGGTAATGGTTCATTTAGTAGCCATTCTGAAAATTTTTTCATTTGTACGCTCTCTCGAAAATCGCAATGAATTATTTTTACGATCGATTGACGTTCGTAGAGGGAATTCGCGGAATTCTGAAACGACTCAGGATTCTCGTTCAGTGGGTAACTTGTTGTGGCGCGATATTGATTTGAAGCGAGAATGATTTTATTGCCCAGGGTCAGGTGTTCAGTTATTTCAAGTGACGAGTTATCTGTAAGGTTTATGAAGCAACATTCGAACGTGAAAACAAGCACATAGTTGGGCATAAAACTTTCAACATTCAAGTTCGAAAAAAAGGTAGTAAGAGATTCGTTACTTTTTCAATGTTTGAACTTTGTGGAAATTACCTACTAAACGAATGTAATAAAAGAAAGTGATATATTTTTCTCTATCACTAACTTAGTTTTTCCACCTTGTTCATCGATATACGTAAGCCGAAGTAGGGGAAATTGGGCATCAAGCATACTAAGCGCTGATCGGTATGGTGAGTCCCCAAATTAATAGTTTAAGCATGTGAATACCTTGATGTATAGAGCCATCTTTCTACTGACTCTCTAAATCTTCTGATTTTTAAAGATTTTTTAGAGCATAACGTTTGAGTCGTATTCGTTTTCCCAACACACTTTTAAAACAGGGGTCTTGAAATCAATGGAACCTAATGATCACCTCTAAATCATTATATCTAAATTTAGCTCAAAGGTAATTTATGCTGCATTTATGCCTCTCACAAGTCTTAATAAACAAAATAAAGCAAGATGAGAGCAAAACATTGTTTTTCATTCAATTTTTATGAAATTATATCCATATTTTGAGAAAAACAAAGATTTAACCTTTTATTTGAGATAATTTTGATACACAATTAATTATGAATGTTAAAATACATATATTTATTTACTATACTTTTAAGATTTTGTTTTCATAAAATGTAGGTAAATAAGGTGGTTACTCTACATCTATTGGAACATAATATATAATGAACAAAAAAGTTGAACATTTTCAGAAATTTCATCGATTCACTCTTTTTTATACGCGTGAACATTATTTGAACAATTCACTGCTTTGATATCAGTTATAAATATTGCATAATTCACGAAATCCAGTCTATTTTACAATAATTAAGTACCTTACCTCATTTTACCATAATTACCCAAATTTTTTCCCTCTTACAGTAATTACCCATGCCAAGCGTCAAATTGATTAGTTGAAATCAAGCGCGAAAATTCTTTCTTATATTTTTAAAAATTGTGTTTTCAAACAATAAAGATAAAATGTTTTTCATTCAATTTGAAATTTTTATAGAAAAACAATTACTATATGGTATAAATATCATTTTATATTTACTATCTAGATTGTTTTTAAAATATAGGTAAATAAGGTGGTTACTCTAACATCTATTGGAACATAATATATAATGAACAAAAAAGTTGAACATTTTCAGAAATTTCATCGATTCACTCTTTGTTTTATACGCGTGAATATTATTTGAACAATTCACTGCTTTGAGATATCAGTTATAAATATTGTATAATTCACGAAATCCAGTCTATTATGCAATAATTAAGTACCCTACCTCATTTTACCATAATTACCCAAATTTTTTCCCTCTTACAGTAATTACCCACGCCAAGCGTCAAATTGATTAGTTGAAATCAAGCGCGAAAATTCTTTCTTGTATTTTTAAAAATTGATGTTTTCAAACAATAAACGATTAAAATATTTTTGGATTGAATTTGCACTTTTATAGTAACAATTACTCATATGGTCTATAAATGTCTTTTTATAGTGATTATCTATGATTAGCTTATTTTTTTATAAATTCCTTTTGCTTCCTTCATTTTAATATAAATTTTACAGTACCTTATTATTCATACTCATAATTACCTTATTTTATGGTAATTACTCATAATTACATTACTTGACTGTAATTACTCATAGTTACGGTATTTTACGGTAATTACTAATAATTACCTTATTTTACAGTAATTATTCATATTTACTTTATTTTACGGCAATTACTCATGATTACCTTTTCTATAGCAAGTATCCATGTACCTACTGGTACATCTCCTTTTTTATGGTAATTTAATTATTCATGATTAGAGTAATTTACACTAAGTATTTTGCAGTAATTACTCGAAATTCTCTCATTTTTTCATTATAAACTTATAATTACTTTATTTCATATAATTATCGATTACTGTTACATTCCATGGTAATTACACATGACCACTAAATTTTACAGCAGCGCTAATAATTTATTTGAGTTTTTACAAAATTTTAAAGTTTGTTCTTCTCAACACACTTTGGTTTTTACTGCCTTCTTAATAAGGAAAAATTACCACCGCTTTTCTCTCTCGTATACCTCTTCTTTTATTAAGGGGTTTAAGTCTCTAAAACCATTCCTTTTTTCTATTAATTTGCATTTGAGAAAAAAGTAAACTAGTTACGAAATGATTTAATAAAAATTTCGTACAAGAGTGGTCATTACCAATTTTCAGCCGAATTTCTGAAGATATGCAGGCTATTACAGCCTACCTGATTTAGAAAGATGTTGGAGGGCGGACTCATATCCTTATTGAAATTAATTAGCCAATGTCAATTATTATATAATTATTATTAATATCTGTCAATATGTATTTCTTCTGTCATTCGTGGTGCAGGCCAGTATGCATTAAAATCTCCGATGAATTCTTTTTACATTTAATCATACATGTATAATAAACAATTTTTTTTAATGTTTTGAATATAAAAATTATTTTTACAAATAAATTAAAATTATTAAAATTTTGGTGATTAAAAAAATTATTTCCATTCATTTATTATTTATAAAATTATAGTATTTCTTGCTATACAATAATCATATTGACACATTTTTCAAATTCAGTTATATTTTTACTAATTTAAAACACCTCAAGCTCTACTCAAATTTTGATAATTCGCCATTTTCGATCCATTTTTATCCAAATTCAAGAGGTCATATTCTGGTCACTAACTAACCTTACACACAAAGTTTGACCTTTCCAGGTCCATTTGGCGAGGAGATACCTACGGAAGATTCATGAAATTTCTTGTAGTGGTTTCCCTTGAAAAAAGCGGGTTTTCCTCCTACTCCCCTCCATATTCATTTGGGAAGCTAAAATCAGAATAGGTTAATCATATGAGCTCGTTTTACCATATGATACTGCGATAAAAATTTTTTGACCTTTTGTGTACCCCACCACATTGTCATGTCGATAGCCCCCTCTTCACCCCTCAACCATTATGTATGGATATGAATTGGGATTATTGTATATTTCTCAATCCCAATAATCATATGAGTTTATATTAATTACATTTTTACTAATTTGAGGCTCCTCAAGTTCTACTCAGATTTTGATAATCTGCCATTTCGGATCCATTTTGATCCAAATTCAAGAGGTCATATTCTGATCATAAACTAATTTTACATACAAAGTGTAACTTTTCTACTTTAATTTGATGATATGATATGGAACATTTAGGAAATTTCATGACTCAAAACATCCTCAAAAAACGGTTATTTACTCCAACTCTTCTCCAAATGTACGTAGGAAGCTGAAATTTGGATATGTTGGTATCTATAACTCACTCTTTCATATGAGATCAAAAACAAAAAATTGAGCCTTTCCACCGTCTCTAGCTCCCCACAAAATCTGAGTGATTGGCCGTTTTGCAATGTATCAAAAAAACAAAGAAATGCTTTTTTGCATTATTTTCTAAGGAGTGTGTCTCACCAAATTTTGAGCGAATTTCAATGAATACTCTGACCTTTCTTCCCAAAAAAAAAAGTATGCAATAATAGCAATCGTTTTTATTAAAAACTCAGCTAAAAAAATATCGTCGATGGCAATCTGTATAAAGAAATTGTTATACCTATTTTGCCTATGCTATCACCATCAGAACAGTTCTAAAATGAGCTGTAATTTAAATTTCAACAAATCATTAGGTTGACAGCCATATAATGTATGTGATTTCAAAATTGAAAAATTTGAAATTTAATCATTTCACATCATTTCCTCGAAGTATGAGAATTGATTAGCAACGATATTTTACACAAATGAACATAAATCTCCGAAGAAAATCCCCGATACTACGTCGCCGGAACAGGAAATCATCATACGTTGGATTGATAAATAATTTATTCGAATTTTCGCGAATTTCGAACGCCATAAATATTTACGGCGAAAGAAGAAAATAATCGTCGACTAAATACTCGACGCGCGTACGCCATGTAGAAAGTCACATACACGACATAAGAGCGAATCAGTTATTCATAGAAGAATTCATATAACGTTGAAATTGGAAAGGCGCGTATAAAAATAAAGGTGGATTATGAGTTATCAATAGAAAACTATACTCGAGCGTCTCACGTGTCGCATATTTTTCGTTATCTTCTACGCGTTTTCCAGATTCCTAAATATTGGCAATTTGATTTCAAATTTTTAAACACTCGAACGGCCTATGCGTGTATTTTCACTTCGAGGTACTTTCACAAAGAAAAAAAAATGTATATGAATCAATTGGGAAATACGAAGGAGTGCGTAGACGTGCTCAAATAGATCATTTTGATCTCTCATACGCTTTGAAAAAACCGCACGCGGTGCGTCATCACGTATACGAATATGACAACAATTTTCGCCAACCTGTTCGACGACTGTATAGCATATTTAGTGTACTGGATAAATATGCGTATCCGCGCGGTTCACCGGAGTGCTGGAGTTTACATATTGGTCACAGTTGTATTGTATGATTGCGGTGACCACCAACGCGTGTTAATCCTTGTACTGTGTACACTCTATGTGCTCGATGAAGAGAAACTTGAGTTGTTACAATGTGCTCATTGAATACGTGTCGAATACTCGTTACATTATGCACTATTTGCGAATGCACTTCTGCTTAATCTGAAAATAGAAAATTCATAAGTTGCGATAAAAGAATTAATTTCATTCGATTCGAGTACTTTACGAAAAAAAAAAAAAAAAAACTTACATAAAAATTATTCCAAGTCATTAGACCAATTTGGAGTGAAATCGCTTTTTCAAGAGCATCAATTCCTTTCGAAATCTATCGTGGAAAATACGCATCGATCTAATTTGCAAATCGATTACAAGATCTGTCATCTGTTAGTACAATCAGGAAGACGACCTATGCTAGTTTCATCAACGACACTGCCTCGTTCATTAAGTATTCTAATAACCATTCTTGTTACACAGTACACGCGCAGTACCTCATCTACATCCTATACCGGGTAACTAGAAACGATATAATAATTGACCATTATTACGACATCGATTCAAATATCCATCAACGCCGACACACGCGTAAATGCAATTTTAAATACTAATTTTTCCATCGTTTCGCATTTAAAATCGAATTACGTACCAGATATTACCAGGTATTCATTTTTATATACGACGTACTCATTGACATTAGCCGTATAATCTTCTTTTATGGTTTCCAAAAGAACGTGAACTCTGGAAGCCGTTGAAAGTCCTTAGTATTTTTTTTTCGTCCGCTTCTTCGTTCTTCGTCATTTTGTGGACGAGTATTAGATATCTACGGAGTACAGTGTACCGTTGTCGATAGAAATTCGATATCGTAGCCGGAACGTGTTAAGCGTATTGCATATACTTTTGTACGAAAATCAATCCAACCAGTGTTTAACTTTGTTTATCGTTCATTAAAGCCAGTACTGGGGGTATTATATTTCAACCATCGATAAGGGTATTGTATTTAAATATGTACGATGCCCTTCGTTTCTTGCAGGTTGTGTTTGAGTTAATTTTATTGGATCCCTTTTCACATTTTAATCGTTTGTATTAATGAATGAAAAAGTTAGAGATTATGATCATACAAACGTTGGTATTACAAAGTTCAAAATTATGAAGTATGAGTCATCTACATATACCTAATAAAGTGACTTTACTCTTTCCAATGTGTTAGCTTTAATTTAAAAGAAATGCACTTGATAGATATTATTATTTTCATGTGAAGTGTTCTATTCAGGTTCCCGGAGAAGGGCAGTGGGGAACTGGGAATACATTGTTTCCGTATTCGGATTGCTCAGGAAACACGGAGATGTAAATTTTAGGTTTTAAAGCTTTTTATAATTCCAGTCAAATTTTTGTGTTTTATTTTCATTAATTTTTTTAAAAATGTTCAATATACTTACACATATTTGCAAAAATAAAAGATTTCTAGTTTTCTGCCTACCCCTACCAATACTTCTTATTAGAAAATATTTTTTGTGGTTGTATGATTTTTTTTTAATTTTGAAATTACAGTGCCTATAATATACAATAGGTATAACATGAAAATTTAATTAAAAAATTCTTACATCATGAATTTAAACTCCCGTCAACTCTCCCTAGATAACAAACCAGGGCTCTTAGAAACGGAACGCGTCCCGTTTCGTTTCTCGTTTTCAGTTTAACATTATTATGTTTCGTTTCGTTTCCATTTGCAAACAAACACTTCTTCGTTCGGTTATTTCGTTTTAGTTTCGTTTTGTTGTTCGAGCCCTGCAAAAATTACAATATTTACAAATTAATATAGATAACCAACTCTCAGAAAAAGAAACGAGAAAAGTATGCTGATAGTTAAAACTTTTAACCATCAATCTTTAACGGTAGTGATAAATACCAGACCAAGAAAAATGAAATAATAGTAGTGTTTTACATCTTGGTACTCTCTGTGAAGTAAGGAAACAATTTAAAAATTTGATTCTTTCCGTTGCTGTTGCGCTTCCAGACTTTTGTTTCATTTCGTTTCCATTTGCAAAAAACCGCTGTTTCGTTCCGTTATTTCGTTTTCGTTTCGTTTCATCGTTCGAGCCCTGTAACAAACTCAACGTTTCTCTTCTTCTTCAATGCATTGAAAAAACCGGCATATTTCCACTTCTTTGATGCCAACTGATTATGTGTCTCTAGCTAAGTTGCTGTACATATATGACTCGTTAATTTAAAATGAAAACTTCATTTCAAATCAAAAAAAGTGAAAATATATGAAACCCTCACATACCCTTTATATGTATAATACATCCTTATTACATCCTCTCATCTCTTCTTCGAGTACAATCTCTACACTCTGAAGCAGGGCTGGTGAACAACACGATGGTTTGGTTCCATTCAGTTCTTTTGTTAAAGAGAATACCAATTTTATGACTCTGCTCTTGTTCAGTTCAAGTTAATTTGTTCTATTTTGTTCTGTTCCATTTCGTTCAGTTCCGTTCGATTCTTTCTGTTCTTTTCTCTTCGGTTTTGCACATTGTTGTTAAGAAACATCGCCAGAGAATGAAAATATTTAGTTAATAAACAATCTAAAATATGAAAATTTGCTTCATTACCCATTTACGTATGTCTTCAAAAATGAAAAGTTTAAATTTTGATGATGCCATTGTTTGATATCAATGCCATCATGAGCTATGAGAAAAAAAGGAAAGACGCAGTGGTATTGCGATATTCATGAAAAAGAAAAAAAAAACTGTTCTGTTCCGTTCGGTTCTGTTCTGGTTTATTTGTTCAGAATATAATTTTGTTCTCTTCTGTTTATCGTTCACTATGAACTAAAATTTTAGTGTTCTAAATCGTTCATAATGTTCTGTTTATGTTCTGAACGCCTCTTGCACGATATCAGTGGAAGGTACAAAAATCCCAAAAGAAAAAATTTTAATTGAAGTTATGGTAAATTTCTTCAAACAATAAATTATACTAAACTTTTCTAGAAAATTAAACACCCTCCTCCCTCTCTTCCTCAAACTTGATGTAATTACCATACGCTGTTGAAACGCTATGTAAAAAAATAATAATAGTAATATGAAGTGAAATGTTAACTTTACCAATTAGATACCTATAACTTTGAAGAAAAAAAAAAATAAATGCGAAATTGAAAAAGTACCTCGGTAATATTCAAGACTGAGAGAAAAAACAGAATTGAAAAAAAAATCTTAAAAAAATCAAACATTATAGTACCTAATTGCTGCTGGAAATTATTGAATCTATAATAATGATAAAAAAACACAGATATGCACTTAAAGATTGAAAAAAACCTAAAAATGATATGTATAATATTAAAATTGAAAAATACGAAAATATATAATTTTACAATTAAAAGTTGATAAAATTAGACTAATTAAAGAAACAAAATTCAAAATGAATAATAATTAATGAAAAACAAATTCAAACACAATATTGAAGAAAATGTTAAAAATTAAAAAAAAAAGAAATATTAAAAACTGGAACTGCTATAAGTTGCATACAAATAAAATCCTTGCAATAAAAGGAATTATTAGAAGATACTCAAATTTCAGCATTATTTTTCTCAAACACTGTCAAATTGAAGTTTGTATTTCACAGTATTTGTTGCTAACAGTATTTCCAATATTCTGTGAGTAAAAGAATTCACTGTTGCAGTATTGTAAATAATTTTCAATTCAAAAATATTGGAAGAATATGAATTTTCAAATGCTCTAAAATATTCAATGTCACTTGGATAGTTTTTACATTAATCAAGTATCTAGTTCAACTTGGACAAATTTAGTGAAAAAAAATTGTAATAAGAAGGTATAAAAAAGAACTACCTACTTAGACGTTTCATAAAAATAGAAGATTCAGTTTAAAGCGTAGTATGTACTTGGGCATATTTTTTGGAATGAAATAAACCAGAATATTAAAATAATCAAATACATTCAGGTACCTTATAATATTGAAGATATTGATCAATAAAAATTAACTGAATTTACTTTTCACCTCAAGGTTTTCCAATTTTTCCAATTTTGTCTTTGTTTTCAAATAAACTGAAAAAAAGGAATAGGCAACGTTTACGTTCATTATAGTCTCCTTTATCCGATTCACCCGTGCCCACCATCCTTAAAATAATAGATTGATAAATCCCCAACTCCAGTGATAGTATTCACTGAAATTTTTCCAGTCAGTAGAATTGAAAAGAAATTATTGATGTGAGATTTGAGACAGGCTGAAACGGGAAGAATAAATTTTATCGCTTTATTTGTCAGAAAGAAGAGTCATCTTTTGTCTATAAAAATTTCAAACCAGAAATACGGTAGTATACATATTACGTCAACTCATTTCGTTGATTTACCACTCATAAACCTTCCGAAGCCTCTCCCACCCTTTCTAAAAAATTACATTCAGTACTCCAGCGAACCGTTCTTCGATCGTATACTTAAATCACTTTAGGAAAAACTCCATATTGATTTAATATTTCATAATAACATGTACAGTACACTCATTTGAATATCTATTTCTAAATAATACGTAATTATGCTTTCACCGGTATCCGACCGAGTGAAATGTTAAACAAATACGCGCGTTGTTACACGACAATATACATACACGTCGGTACCATAGAACGCGGCGACCAGAGAGCATCGAATTTAAATTAGTTCTCTAATATGCTCGTCGAAGAAATCGAACGTGAGCTGATTTAAATATCGAATGGCTGGGAACAGAAGATCTAGCGGTGTCGATACATGAGTACACGCGCACATAAGACTACTCCACACGTCCCAACCGGTTGGCCATTTAATTAACACGACAATGAACGTCGCGCCGCCATTCGGACACGCCGGCTAACGCTATAAGAATTAGATCCGCGTGTAAACACATGTGCGAGCATCGTTTAATAGTCGACGTTCGGCAATCGCGATAGGAAAGTAAACGCCAAGCGAATTTCTCGCTTTGGGATGTAGACGATATCGATATGGATGGCTCGCGGCGGACGTAATAATTATGACAGTATCGGCGTAACGACCTTCCATCGGACAGTACACTCGTGAAACCGTTCGCCGATGTCGTAAACTTAAGCGGTCACCCGTGAAATACGAAATTCAAGAATGCCACCTGCTAACGTTAAAAACTGGTTGTTCGTTTAATATCTATTATTAATTGGCGGCCAGCAGATTCAATGTCTCTAATGTTTCCGAGTGAAATACACGAGAGTTGTAAAAGTAAAATTTTGTTTATAGCGGAGATTTGGGAGCGCGGCTGGTCGCGGTGAAAACAATAGCACGCGACTGGGCAATTCAATAAAACGTGTGTGAACTGTGCCAACGGGTCAAGTTTATCTAATCCTAATATCAACGGATGTTTCATATTTTCGTTGCGATCGCCGCGACGTTCGTATTCGAAATTTCGTTTTCGCGCAAGTTTCACTTTCGGTTTCTACGTGTACGCCTTCCGTCCTGGTGTCAAGTGTAAGTGAACGAATTGCTAATGAGCAATTCATAATCATCGTGAACCCAAACATTCACAGCATTAAATAGCTTTTTGATCTAGGGTTACTGTTTCACAGCAAATCTCGTCGAAAAGCGAGTCTCGTGCCAAAAAATCTCTGAATTCAGAAATATTTCTCGACTCGGAAATCTCAATTTTGAGATATCTCTGGACGAGATCATTTCTCGACGAATATTGAGACTTTCGAAGTCCATAGTGGAGAGCAGATGAAATTTTTTTAATAAGAAAATGGATTTGTCGACGGAAAAGAGAGGATTGTCTGGAGAGAAGAAGTCATTTATTGGTTTCTAAGCCTTTCTCCATTTTTTTTTTTTGGATGAAGGAATTTTATTACAAAATTATGTACGGGTAATTGTAAATGTATTAGCGCCACTTATTCACAAAAGTGATTTTTTTTTCAATTTTAATGGTGTTTCTCCGAAAAATATTTCTTTGGACTCGCCAACAAATCTCTAAGGAATTTTAGCAGAAAAAATGATTGATTTCAACTCGTAGCAACTCGAATTTAAAATTTTCAAATATTTGAAATCCTTAAAAAAAAAAAAAATTAAAAAATCGTAAGCAGTCATGCTACGGTACCGGAGCTAAGTTTTTAAGTGAGGCTTGTTTTGGTTTTCAAATAACATTGCTAACCCCTTCAGCCTTCATGTCTGTAAACCATATCCAAATCTGAAAACTCTACCAATCTCTTTTAAAAAACCACTTAGAAAGTTAAATTTAAAAGAAATGCAGTATTTCTTGCCATGCAATAATCATATGAATACATATTTCTCAAATTATAACTACTTGAAGTTCCTCAAATTACATTCAAAATTTCCAGATACGCTATTTTGGATTTATTTTGACTCAAATTGAAGAGTTCATATTCTGGTTATGAACTAACCCTATACATGAAGTTTGACATTCCTAGTTCAATTTGATGACGAGATATGAAAGATTCATGAAATTTCCTGCAGCAATTTTTACTCCAAAAGCAGTTTTAGCCTTGACTTTCCTTCAAATTCACTTGGGAAGCGAAATCCAAATACATTAGTCACTTGGGCTCATTTTATCATAGGACATCGCAGTAAAAAATTTTCCATCTTTCGTGTATCCACCACATTTTAAGATCGATCTCCCTCCTTCTCCCCTCCAACATGAGGATAATGTATATTTCTGATTCCCAATAATCATACGAGTTCGTATTAATTACATTTTTATGAATTTAAGTTCTACTCAAATTTTGGTAATTCGCCATTTTGGATCTATTTTGACCCAAATTCAAGAGGTCATATTCTGGTCACTAACTAACCTCACATACGAAGTTTGACGTTTCTAGATTGATTTGGTGAGGAGATATGGAAGGTTTTAAGAAATTTCACGACTCAATTAAAACTTCCTCAAAAAGCCTTTTTTTGCTTTAACTCTCTCTTAAATTCTCGTAAGAAGCTGAAATTTGAATATGTTGGTGTCCGTGACTCGCTGTTTTATATGAGATAAAAAACAAAAATTTTGAGCTACTTGCCCTTTCTCCAACACCCTCTCCCCTCCGGTGCAAAAAATGTCTTTTGTAAGGAAATCACAATAACAAGAATAAATTTCATGAATCTCGCACTCGTGTATCTCGTGACTAAATTGATCTAGAAACGTCAAACTTTATATATAAAGTTAGTTGAAACCCAGAATATAATTCCCTGTATTCTGTTCAAAGTCTACAAAAAATGATCCAAAATGATGAATGGCCAAAACTTGAGGTAAGTTTGAGAAGCTTCAAACAGTTAAAATTTGAAAAATGTGCACTTCTAGTATTTCTTGTGAGCAAAAAGTACAGCATATTTCGCATTAAACTTTTGGGCAATTTTTGGGTTGGGTGAGGTAGGAATTTTGGACTCGATAAGAGGTATATCCAGTGAGATAAAAAAATTTTGCTTATAATATTGCCTACAAATGTAAACCAGCCCCAATTAAACGCTCAGCTTCAGCAATGCAATATGTCTGCTTACTTTTTTTTTTTTTTTTGATTCTTGCTTGTATTTATTAAGGCGGGCCAATGGATGAAGGAAAAAATGTTTTGTTTAGTCATAGCTCATGCAGGCTCACCTGTAGCTATGCCTTGACATATACATATTATACTCTTTGCTCATGTGGAAATTTTAATTCCATAGAGAAAGTGAGGAGGGAGTTTGTGATCCTTGGAAGTTCATATTGAATCATTACGTCGTTATAAATTTTCTTCTTCAAGAGATAATGAGTACTCTCATAAAAAACGATATGGTAGCCACTGCTCTCACAAAAATCTGAAAGTAATTGCTGAGCCAACTTATGAACCACCTTGATACCTACATTCTCGTTTTTGGTCTTTAAAAATTAATTTACGGTTTCCACAAATGAATACTCCATGAAGTGGCAGGGGAAAAGTTCAAATTAAAAAATTGTCATCACACTTGAAAATGGTACTGTCAAAAACTTCTATTTATAAGCACAAGGTTATCAGAAGTAAAAACTCAAAGAAGTGGAGAGGGAGTAATTCAATATGAAAAATTTTCATAATTTTCAAATCAGGGTTTCGGAACCCTCAATACACATGTGTATGATTTTTATGGGCAAAAAATCGAAAAAAGTAATGGGAGAGGACTTATAACCAAAAATGGCCATTGTATCCAAAATAAGCTTATTTCCTTAACATTACTTGTGAGATATCATTTCATTGTGATTTTTGTATCGAATCTTCAGGATCTTAAAGTCGAGATTTATCTATTTCTCATCTCGAAATTCTAAATAAATATTTTGATGATAGAGAAAAATTTCACGATTCGAATTTCGAAATTTTCGCTCAAGAATCTTGAAATCTCGGCTCGTCTCATTTAACGACATCCCACTTTGATGCATCGATAGTATGAATTCAACTAGCTTAATCATGTTTCTCGATGTTCGCAGGTTTTCGTCGCACTGCTGCTACTGGTTGGCGAGAAAGCAATACGTTGTCGAGAACAACGTCGGTTATTTACCCATCATCCTTCCCAGTTTTTGGAACCTCCGCCTGTATCTCGGACAATCAAAGCTATACCATTGTTGCATAAGCCTCCACCACCGAGGCCCTTGTATGGCCCACCTCAACTTCCCCAGAAGCATCCAGCGGTGAACTCCATGTTACCGAAGGTAGCCAAGTGGTTTTCACCAAAAGAGTATGAGAAAGCTGGTAGCAGTATTTCGTCCAAATCTGAATTACAGAGGTCACACGATTTCGCCCTGGATGACAGGAAATGCAATCCATGTAACAGCGTACCATGGATACCAATTTTGGGAGTTGGAAAGCACTCTGCTAAACAATTAGAACCAGTTCATCAACCTGCTTCTTTCGCTTCGGATTCGTATTATTCGTCGTTTAACGAAATGTCTTCCAATTTGAAACCTATCAACGTGATACCTCAGGCATACCCAGTGTACTTAGGTCATCAAGTGTACCAGCCAGATCTGACGCAATCGCATCTACAAGACAATCATCTCGAACCAGTCAGTTTTTCTGCTGCTTCGTGGAATTCTCATTCATTTTCTGCCCCAGGATTAGATAGCCTTCAAGAACCCAGCATACATAATCCTCAAATCGGTTTATCTAATCCAACGTACAATAATTCCGTCGACGATTGGTTATATCAGCCGAAAGCAATGCCTATATCACATTATTTACTATCAGTTGAGCATCCGATGCAGATATTCCAAACACCTTTATTAGACGTGCCATCGTACCAGTTACCCGCTCATACCAATGTGGATTTACCATCACACGTGCAAAACCAAGTCTTCGAGCATTCCAGTGCTGCTCCACCGGTGGCATATGCTCAGCACCAGTTCACAGCTCCCTCGGCCGAGGCCTTCAATGATCAATACAACGCTCTCGGACATAACTCCATCGATGATACCAAATACTCTCCCAGTGAAAGCAAATTCTCATCAGTGGCTGCCAACAATAACCACATCGTTAATGATAGTGATACTGTCACCGTAGATTTCATAGATAATGCCACTGAGAGTCTAATAGAATACTTAACCCCGCCTACCCTATCGTCGAACGATGACTGGGATGTCGAGTCGGGCACTCCGAAGAAAAAGAAACAAATACAGATCGTCATACCTTACACGGTGCACAAAAATCATACAACCACCACGGAAAAATCGCTGAGCCAAAGATTACGCGATATTTGGGGATCGTTTGTGGAAACCACTACCACAGCGCTACCTATCGTTAGTTATTTAAAAAGTAACAGTTCCGTAATTATCGGTAAATTCGATACTTCTAGTAAACGTCAAGAATGGTCGGATATGCTGAGGTTGCAGAAAGCCATCGATACGTGGACTGTGGAAGGATTCTCAAACCATAAACATAAACCAGACGATTACTATTTCCAAAAAGTAATCTCTTCTACGTTATCCCCTTCCAAAGAAATACCTTCGGATTATTTAGCCAGTACGATATCCTATACAGATCAAATATATCGGATACGAGCGGCACCCAAACAGAAACCAGTGATGGAGGAGAAAATGCATCATTCGGAAACATCGCGTAAAAATGATAGCGCTAAGTTATGGGAAAAGCTTCCAGTTTCCGTGTCGCCACTAACCAAGGAGAAAGTCTACATTGTCACACCTTTACCATTGACGTCGTATAATTTCAGCGCCAACGGTGTTATCGAGAATTGGCCGTAATTATGACTATTTAATAATAGTGTCGTTAGCCACACTTCCTTTCGGTCTATGGCACCGCGCCTTACTCGCTCTCTATGAATTTTTTAATTGTTCTATGTTCTGCCTAGATTGTGCAGAATTGAGATAAGCCACAAAAATATATTTTCCAATATATTTCCCCTCGAAGTGCCATAACTCATCGAATCATACGGCGAGCCTTAATTATTTTAATATTTCTTTCAATTGATAAAAATTCATTAATAACTTGGAGGCGAAAAAGGCAGACAGCCATTTCGATCAATGCTTCAGTGAGACATAAAAGATTACAGAGTTGCCTAAATATCTCTTCAATAAAATGGCGAGGGCGAGTTATCAATTTCTCAGGCAGTCAGTAGCAACTTATGCGACATTGAAAACAATTTTTTCTTAAGATGGTTCTCTATGTGTTGTTGTTATTTTTAATGACACGTGTAGAAATTGAAGACACCAAGTAGGCATAATTCTTATATCTGTTTTTCAGACAACATACAGGATAGTTTAAGGAAGATCACACCTTTTATTACGAAAATTTTTCTGCTTTTCTTTCTACTGAAATTGGTTGAACTCATGAACTGTTAGTTATTCATTGCTGCAAGAAGGACCACAGACGGTAGCAGGAAAAGCATTCAAATGATTTTTTGGGGGGGAGGGGGGTTGGCTTTTGTGACCCTAATGAGATGCAAACATTCTATCAACAAATTCTGAAAATTTTTCGTAGTTCTGAGTAGTGTTGTAGGAACAAACCCAAGAACAAGAACGAAGACCAACTAGATCGGAGAATTTTCATTGTTCCTGAGGAACAGGACCAAGTACGAAAACATAAAACTGATGTGTTTGAAGAACGAAGAACAGAACGAGAACAGAATATTTTCAAACTGAAAGAATCAAGAACGAAACGAGAACCAACTGAATTATATGTTGAGTAACGAGAATTAGAACGAAAACGATGTAATTTTTTGTTGTTCTTTGTTTCTTTTGAAAGTTGTGATTCCTTTAATGAAGCTGTCTGATTTGCATTGCATGGAGTACAATGGTCTCCCTCAATTTTTCACTGTTCAGCATTTCCATTATCTCTGGTAGTAATGATACTATGATAGTATAATACCATTAGCATTATTTCCTATATTCCTAGCTTTGAACTTTTTGCTTATTATAATACCTCAAGAAGACTATAAATTTTAATTCTCTATAAGATAGTAATATTACTTCATATTTCATCATAAAATAAATAGAAATCATGTGAGGGAAAAGAGAAAATGAAAAACTGAAAAAAACGCATAAATGCTGCTTATACTACACATATAAGAAACTTTTTTTTTATTACCTAATTAGCTTTAATAATTATTCGACTTTCAATTTCAATTACATAAACAGTAAACACGTTATCAAAAAAAAAAAAAAAAAAAAAAAGCTATTGAAGAGCAAGAACAGAATGAGAAATGAACAGTAACGAGGCAGTAAAGGATTAAGGAACAAAGAACAGAACGAGAGCTAGATTGTAAGTACTGAAAGAACAAAGATCGGAATAAGAACAGTTGAAACATATTGAGAATAAGAACGAGTCAGTATCTCAGGAACAAGTATAATGACTGAGTCTTTGCAGGAATTAAAACAGGAACAAGAATAGACATATGTTCCTTCCTACAACACTGGTTCTGGGATCTTAAAATTTAATATGAATGTTTTATAGGAGAGATGGCTCGCAATAAATGATTTTATTACAAAAAAAAATTTTGCAGTCATTGTAATTCTTGATAATCAAACTTTTGTGTGAGATTAGTCAGGCACCAGAATACGATTCCTTCATTTTGGATCAAAATCAATGCAAATTGGTGGATTATCAAAAGTTTAGGAGAGCTTGAGGAGCTTCAGATTAGTGAAAATATAATTAATATAAACTCTTTTGTTCAATTTCTCTTTAAAAAATTACTCAATTTTTTTTTCCAAGAATTTTTACGTGATCGAGTACTCATAATCATAATTTCAATGAATGATGAAAAACTTCAAAACTTCGGAATGATCAAAATTTTTCAAAATTATAATTTGTGCGTGAATTTTTCGACATTTTTTTGTGGGGTGAGTCAGATTCGGACCAGTTGATTTTTAAATAAACCTGTCTCCCCCAGTTCATGCACTGATTGTGCTACCGGAAAATTAAAACCTCAAGATATTGGTCGACTTCTGAAAATTCATCCCAAACAATATTATTTAAGATCTTTTGGGGGAGACCAGCTTCTTCTGTTTTTGAGAAAACTCAATTTTTGATCCATTCTATTTATTTGAATCTAATAATTGATTAATGTGCGCTGACAAAAAAAGTGAAATTTAACCTTTTACGCTACTTATTCAAAAAATCACAAAAATATAATTCACCATTAAGGATACTACTTATTTAAATTATTCTGTTCTTCAAGATGTACCCAGTCTATGCAGATAAAAAATCATTTTTTCAATTTTTTCATTTTCTTTTCAAATTATCAGCGAAGTTATGAAGGGAATTCATATTTCTTTTTATATGTCTGCTTTTTACTCGGAAAAACTACACTTTCATTCGCAAGGGTCCAACAATACAATTATTAAATTAGTGATGCAAAAGTATTTATACATAATCCTTGTGTATCGGAGTAGGATATTTATTTTATCAAAATTATGGGGATTTATTATTATAACATAACGTGCATAGCATTAAATTCCAAATCAAGGATTATGTAATTCATACCATGCTTTAATAAATTAAAAAATAAAAAATAAAATCTGAAATTTCGTCTTTAATAATGCCTACAGTACATACGATGCAACCTACAGTACGTATGGAATCGCCTTGAATGATTTTTTTGTCATTGCAGTATGTCACGATATTAAAAAAAATTTTAAGACTGATCAATGCTTAATTTTTTCATTCATGTTATAATATTATTTTTAAATATTGCAAATAGTTCTATCTATTATTAACGTTATCTATTATTATTCTATCATAAAATTTTATTAGTCCCCCTTTCTCAATTAATTTATGCATTTATTTATATATTTTTGTATATTATACGCTTTATAAATTTTTTAAAATGGATTTTTATGTTGAAAAAAATAAATTAAGATGTAAATAAACATTATTTAGTATCAATGTACTTAACTCGAAATGTGAATGTAAATTAAGAAAAAATTAAATTACTCACATTATTTTTTTTCATACATTCAAATTTTTAACATCGATGTTTTTCATGGAATCTAACATGTTTTTTTTGTTTTGTCGATCATCGACATCCCAAAATAGCCGCTGTTACACGCACAAAAGTATCAAAAAATTAATTTTGTGCAGAGTCCAGCAACTTTATTGGTGTCTTAGGCGAACCAAAACCAAAATTCTCATTCTATCCATTGTCACAGTTTGATTTGCGAATAAAAAGAACATATTCATTAACACTCGCGATTCACATGACCATAATCACACGACGTGTCTAGGAGCAAGAAAAAAACCGAAATGACATAACGTTATGGAGGAATTACATCCTTCGTATTTAAATTCACCCCGTATATTAAACTCGATGTCCTACTTTGGCTTTGCTGAAAGGAAGTGGAGAAAACCTAGAAATGTGGTGTGCACTACTACAACGGCAGTCCGGTTCGTAAGAAGCTTAGTGTAATTGGATAGCATTAACCAGTATTAAAATTAAATATAAACTCGAAAAAAAGTCGTCTAATATGGCTTATTCTTACGTAATTGACGTTAAGAAAAATTCGGCTGGTGATTAGTTGACCGATGTTTGGAGACTTCAAGAGGTGCATTTTCGGTCATGCAAACGGATGGCAGTGAGCAAGTACAAGAGTTGGATGTTACATTTTCAAGATGAAACGAAAAGAAACTAAATAATAAGGGCGTGAAGAGACGATGTAATACCTAGCACCTAGTTAAAATAAAACCCAATGTTACCAAACCTAACTCAAACATGAGGTATGACCTAATCTAATCAAACCAAACTCCATTTCAGTTTGAACTTCACAAAACACTATTAGGAATGTGTCGCATATGCATACTGTGATGCTGATTTCTTATTTAGTGTGCACCATTTATTCTAAGCTAAGAGATTAAATTAAATTTTTGTTCGAGTAATTACTTATGTAGCTTGGAATATTCGATGAAGTAATAAAAAACCCCTCCATTTCCAATTAGAGGAGAGTCCATATTCAAAAAGTAATGTTGTGATACTATTTTGGTTTTAGGAGATTGAAAACATAGATTTCATACTTTGTCAAACTGTGTTACCGCCACATATTAGAAAAATGTCTGAGGATCTTTAATGACATAATTTCACCATTTATTTACAAAAAGCTGGAAGATTTACTAGCTAATTTTTCATGATGTTTTTTGGTACTCATGTTTTCATATTTTCCCCTATCCCGCCATAGGTAGTTTGGAACCAGGATTGGAGACTAGTACCAACATATAGCTTAGCTCGTGAGTAGTTACTTGTACCTAGTTTCAGTCCCCTTATGTGTTCATTGTATGCAACTATTTGTACATGGAAGTACAACATACAATATTTTTTAAAATTTAAATGAAACTGCTGATTTAAGTATCTATGATGATAAAAAAAATTGCAAAAAAAATTGTGGCATACACTTTTTGCCTATCTTCATTCTTGAAGGAGCTACGATGATTTAAAATTTTTCCAAAATTCCATTCTTTAAAATTTGATTGAAATCTTTCATTCAAGTAGGTACCTAGGATGGTAGAAAAAAATGCATTAACAATAGTAATTAACACTTTTTGCCTATCTTCATTTTTGAAGGGGCTACAATAATTTCAAATTTCCCCATGATTTTTTATTACTCATGATTAGATATTTCGAAGAAGGGCTGAGGATTGAATGAGAAATAATAGACAGAATCAAAGCCATTGTAAAACTTACATATAACAATTTTTCACGAAAAATTAAAATATAAAGATGGAAAATTAAACTAGTACCGAATCCGTGTAGTGATAGGAATTGCTGAAACACCTTCAATTCTGAAGATAAGCAAAATGTAAATATTTGAATTTTAATTTTTTCATGATTTCAGTCACATTAGAAAAAAAAAATCATGAGGAAATTTGAAATTATTGTTAGCCCCTTCCAAAATGAAGATAGACAAAAAGTGTTACTACAATTTTTAATGCATTTTTTCTACCATGTTAGGTACCTACTTGAATGAACGATTTCAATCAAATTTTAAAAAATGGAATTTTGAAAAAATTTTAAATCATCGTAGTTCCTTCAAAAATGAAGATAGGCAAGAAGTGTATACCACAAATTTTTTTGCATTTTTTTTTCTATCATCATAGATACTTAAATCAGTAGTTTCATTTAAATTTTAAAAAATTTTATGTGTTGTACTTCCATGCGCAAATAGTTGCATACGATGAACACATAAGGGGACTGAGACTAGGCACAAGTAACTACTCGCGAGCTAAGCTATATATTGGTACTAGTCTCCAATCCTGGTTCCATACTACCTATGGCGGGCTATACCTCCACTATTTTTTTATTATTAAAACTGCATTGTGTGTTTTACGCTTTTGCACGAACCCTGCATCTCTACCGTTCATAATTCATTATGTAGATTCTTTTTTAAATTCATTTTCTTGAGCTTATCACATCTCAGCCCTTCAACTTTTTGAGCAGGCAGACAACCATGCGTAGGTATATATGTATCTTGAGTTTCTCTATTTGTGGTTTGTATGTTGTGTGAACGAAATGGAACACCTTAGCTGGAAAATATGGACTTCAGAAGAGCATGTTTCAATCAATTCGTTAAGTAAGTAATGAATAGCTTCCCTCGTAATTTCAGTTTCTACTTTAATATTTCTACAAGTCGTTAATGAGCCTAAAATTGAAAACATAGAATACTTACACCTGCTTTAGTAGGAAGATGTTCGCCGAAGTATGTTCAAAACCAGTGGCGTATTTGAGGGAGGTGGGATCCAGGGGTATGGACCCTCCTCGGCGATTTCAAAAATAGTATTTTTGCCATATACAAATAAGGAACAACGAAAATGTAATATGCAAATAATCAATAGTAATAAAATCGCAAAATTAAAAAATGCGAGTACGCAAATATTAATTTTACTTCATCAACTCGCACATTACCGCATCACGTGAACGCATGACGCATGTAACACAACGCCTTGATTTTCAACTTTGGATGATTTTTTTTTGATTTTTTTACTTGCTTAGTTATCATTTTTTTGATTTCTTAATTCGCAATTTAATTTCATTTTCCTAAAAAAATGATGAATACAATTTTGAGCCTACCTAATAGTTTTTCGATTTTTGCGATTGTTGCATAATATCATTGGTCATTAACATATTTCAATAAGTGTAGAAGTAATTTCTCCATTTTATATGTACCAGTTGCGACTTAATACTTATTCGTGACTTTTTAGCTGAGTTTTTAATTGAAAAGTAAGTATAGATATTACAGTTACAGCTCACTTGATTTGGGAAAGAGAAGTTGGGGAGTTTCATATCTTTGTATTTCAGATCGTTTGTCATCAATGACCATGTGAGAAACGTTAAACATTTTGGTATATATTGTATTTCACCATAGGGATAGCTCACCGTACGTTAAGTTCTTATCTCTCTAAAACTGGAGTTGGAATCGTTTTTTGCTAATATCTTGGAAACAATTGTAGATAGAGGGCTCGCAAATAACTTATTTTAAAAAGATTGGAGTGCAAAATGATTTATACTTATGATTCAAAGTACAGTCTCGAACAACTCAAAATGTAGTAAAAAGATATCCGATGCCTTTAATTATCCTCATCTGATATATAGTTTGCATATCCGTTAAACTAAAGGCATTATAAACACAATTGAAGAACAGCAATAGGTACAAAGTGAAAGGTATTTATTTCATGTTTAAAGTACCCAACAGCATTGGTCAAAAGTTACAACGATATGTTCAACCAGTAGATTTAAAATAATTTCATAAAATTTCTCTTTTACAATACATAACCATATCGTGAGAAACACAGATCACCTTTGAATTAAATAAACGATTCGTAAATATTAAAACAAATTACTGTACGTAGACACAAAAGTCATACACGAATTGAAGAATTTCATAATTATCACTAATCATATAACAAAATCATACTATTGTTTAAAGACAGATAAACCTTCAAATTTACCAGAAACTATTTCCTCGAAATGTATATAAAATTACATATTTATAAGTATACGTGACACGTGTATTTTTTAATAAATATAATCCTTATTGGAATTTATTCTTCACCTTAAAACCTTATACCACTAATCACAATACAATATAACACGATTTGACAATGAAAAAAAAAAAAAATAAGAGAAAAAAGAAGAAAAAAGGAAAAATATCAACCGGCGTATTACATAAATAAGTCATAGGAGGAATTAAGGGAAATGCACGAGTCGGTACAATTATACATATCTAGTGCACTAATTTTTGTAACAATTTCGCTGTATAGAAACTATACATAATAACCTTATATCTTTCAATGTACATAAGTAAACTTAAAAAATACGAAATTTCGCTACATATAAGTAGATGCTACATGAAGTAACTAAAATGGTTACACGCTATTTAATTTTTTTTTTTTTTTAATGAGTTATACTCTCAACATGAATAACAATTTTTTAAAGTTTTGGTTGCTTTTAGGTATAAAATATCACAGAACATTTTCGAATGACTAGATTAACAATTTTTTAGAGGCGATAGATTTTGCAACATTGTAATAAATAGCCATACTTAGGTACTCGTTTGCTCGAAAAATTAATAAAAAATCGAAAAATTCAAATTTCTAAAAGTACTCGGATAATAATACAAATTAATGTACAATGGTTTATCGTGTACAAGTGATCAAATATTTCTAACATATTTCCAAATTATAAAACCATGGTGGTATGAGGACTCGACCAAAGAAATAAGAATTCTAACGAAACAAGTGATGTATTGGGTAAGAATCGATTATGGAAGAGACAACAAATCGACTTAAATACAAAAAATCAAACAAGTCACAAGATCGAGTATATCATGCGGTTATTTATTTTCATCATATCATAGTATATTAAGTACCTAGGCTAAATAATCTGGTCGGATTAGTGCTGTCGATAATTTTCCGATATTTCGATATCGATAAAATATTGAAAGTTTTCAAGTTCGATATTTTTCGATTTTGATGTTTCTATTGAAATATATTTTCCAATTTTCTATTTTCTATCTGTTTAGTAGATAGTTTCGAAGATACATGAGCATCAATGTTCTATTCACGGAAATAAAATTATTTAATTATGAGCTACACTAATCAAAATAAAAAACAAAAAATAACGAATTAAATATTAAAACTTATAGCGGGTATGCAGTAACATATTTCTTTAAATGGCGACACTCTTTTGATATTATTTTATATTTTTTTAATTTTTATTTTGATGACAATGCTTTCGATATCGATTCTATTTCTATCGATAAAATATCGAAAACATTAAAGTTCGATACTTCGATATTTCAAGTTTTGATATTTTTCGATATTGATGCTTTTATTGAAATATTTGATACTTTTCAACTTTCAGTGTTTTATAAGTTTAGTCAATATAGATGAATATCAAAATTCTATTCAGAGAAATCAAATTATTCAATCATGAGCTAAAATAATAATAATAAAAAAATTAAATAATAAAAGTCATTGGGGTAAGTATGCAGTAAAAAAATTTTTTGAAAAAAGAAAATGGTGGTAGATACTACTTCGATAGTAATAATTCTTTTTATCGATATTTTGATGTCAATACTTTTAATATCGATTCTTTTTCTATTGATTTTTTGATATCAATAAATATCGAAAATGTTAAAGTTTGATACTTCTGATATTTTTACATAGATATACTATTATGAAAATAATTGATAATTTTTAATTTTTAATTTTTCATAAGTTTAGTCGATATAGCTAATTTCGAAGATGCATCAACACCAAAATCCTATTCACGGAAATCAAATTATTCAATCATGAGCTACAATAATTAAAATAATGATGATAATAAAAAATAATGTAAATAGAAAAATCTTGCGTGTAACTGACAATTTTTTTGAAAAAAATATTAATACTCTCGATATCAACATAGATACTTTTTCATCGATATTTTGATGTCAACACTCATACATAGATCAATTTTTATTGATACGAGTATTTCGAAAAATCGATATTTAAACATTCAATACTCATACTTTTTCAAGTATCGACAGCACTAGGTCATATGCTAGGGTACTCGTTACTCTTACTTGTATTCGTCGAATACGTAAAGATATAATTTAAAAGGTAGTAAGTACTCGAAATCTAGATGTATACGAAAGAGATAGATTCTACATTTTATACAACAAATACATAGGGGAAAAAATAGTATAAATATCTCATTCTCGTTACAACGTAAACATCACATCAAATAACCCGAACTATCAACCTAATGTAAAAATCTGAGCTATCGCTTCGCAGCGACCATCATAATGCTCGAACTTCCATCGTACGAACGTCACTCAGCTGTGGAGCCGATAGGCTTACAAACCTAGATCAACTCGTTTTAAGACCACTCCGAGATAGTGGAGTAGACTGAAGAATAAATCCGCAAATTGCATACGAACAACGGTGTACGTAGGCACTCCCGTTGTCCGTATCTACTTTAGTCACGACTTCCAGGCACGAAATTTTCTTAACGATAAACGCTTCAATCTGGTCATGGTGTTGATGAAATCTTGATCTTTTTCTTCATCACTGATGGCCTCGCCTTCGGAGTGCACTTCGCGATGCTTTTTAGGAGTTGGTTCTACAGAGGCGACATTTTCTTTGGCACTACCTCCGCGCCGAGTCCGCTGAGGGGGAATCTGCTTTTCATAAACCTACTGGTGGGCGGATCACTGAGTGCCTCACCGACTGGCAGTTTGGACAACCCTTTGCTTAATTTTTCGAACGCTGTGGTGCGCACTTTCTTAATGGAGTCTCTTTCTTGTAGTATAAATCTGCCTAAGGTAGGCCAATGCGCTTGAGTACTATAGATATTTTCATCATCCGGTAAAATCCTCTGCTGCTTATTACCGCCGTATTCGAGTTCCTCGATGAGCACAAACTGCGAAGGATTTTCCAACCTTCTAGCTTTGATTAACGCCTGCGCCAGTACATCTTGGGCGCACGCGCTAACCGGTACTTTCAGAATGGCGTACGGTATATCGGTGGACACGTTGTACACGCATACCAGAAAGTTATCAGCATCCTCCCACGTTTTCGGTTGCCTAATACGCGTACTACGAATGGACGACAGCCACGCCCTGCTGCTGGGATCGTCGCCCAAACGTTTCAACAAAAATCGCCCTTCACCTTGCCACTGGGCTTGGGACTGCAGAGGACATTCTTGCGGATCGAGGACCCTTTGGGTAGCCGGTATTTCGCGATCTTTCTTCTCCCAGCCACGCGACACTTCTTCTACTAACACGTAATCGTTGATCTTTTCCGATCCGAGGCCAGCTTTCTGTAACGCTTGTAGGATCACTTCTTGCGTGGTGCTCTCCTGCGTGATCTTCAATATGGTACTAGGCTCATCTGGTACAACGCCGTATACCATGAGGAAGAACATGCGACGTTTAACGCCCGGACACCGAGAGTCCGGTTTGCCCAGCGTGCCCGTAGATTCGGTCGAACAACTCGGGCCTTCTTTTTGGAACGTATTTTCGTTACTGGTATAGTCTAAGCTCTCTTCTTCCGTTCTCGAGTAAATAAACAATGTCGACAAATACGACGGTTGATTTTGATTATTACGTAAACGCACGTGTCTATATCCGGGCTTCAGGTGTTTCAACGGTATCACCCTTTGAGCTATGATGTGACTGGTGTTAATATCGATCACGTTGAATCTAATGAAAGTTAAATCCCTAAACATAACTTGAAAGTAAAACGTATCGTTCCAAACCGGATTCAAAGAATTTCGTTGCACTATTTTAGTCTTCTGTTTACAACTGTCCACTGGTATACCGATCATCTCCACCTCCACTTGTACGCTAGCGTAGAAATTATTCTGCGACAAGTACTGCCCAGAGATCACATGCAGGATGAAGTTGGACGAATGCAAACCGTCGAATTCTTTATCCCAAGGATTGAATCGGCGATACATCATGTGATTGCGGTCGCACATCACATTAGGTTTCAGTACATACCCGCAGCGACCATTTTGCTCGAACATAGCGGTGTTTATATGTAGAGCAGTGTCCTCAGTTTGGTAATTCAACGCCACCATTTGGATACCGAAAGACCAAAATATAACCGGGTTAAAATTGGACGAATCGATACGCATGCCAGCCGGGTAGGTACGTACGAGCTGTGTTTCGGTATGAGCAATGAGAGCTAGTGGTTGTTTGCGACACAGCTTTTTGGCGGCGTTTTCGTTCAAAGAGGCACATTGGTAACATGGATGGTACATGTTTAAACGTTGCTTCGAGTGGTGGGATTCCGAAGAGCTAGGGCTACCGGTGCTGGTGACTTTTTTGGTGATCGAGCTTGGTAACGAAGTGGTCACCGTGCGTTTATAGCGTACAGAGCTGCTAGGACTGATGGTATTTAAGCCTCGAAATTTTATCGCCTAAAAAAAAACACAGAAATACATATTTTAATAATTATACTGAATATCAAAACAGAAAAACAATTAAAAAAGTTATGATCATTCAATAAATCAGGTCTGCAAAACCGATACCGAAAACGTAACATTAAATGGAAAAAAACCGAACGTTTCAAAAACCGAAACCAGAACGAAGGCGAAACCGTTTCATTTTCAAAAACTGGAACTTGAACGAAATCGAAACCGTTTTATTTTTAAAAACCGAACCTCAACGAAACCGAAACCAATATTGAAACGGTTTTGCAGTCCTGCAATAAATAATGTTGTAATGATTAAAATTTATCAGGAATTTCAATACAATATGCTGAATCATATTTTATATTTTTTTCAACTTCAATTGCACATAGGTAGAATAAATAATGCAGTAATACGAACTTCATGAAAAATTTTTAATAAAAAAAAGAAATAAACATTGACAAAATTCTAAACTAAGTAATACTTCCATCAACATTTTCAAGGAATTAAAAATTAAATTTACCGAGTGCCTACTTGAAAAATACGCACTCTTCAGCGAAAAAATCTCTTCATAATTTCGCTACAATAAAAGTTGGTAGAACTGCTGACCATTCACACTACCGTGCGACCATCTGATCTTTGCACCTCTCAGCACCACATAACAAATAAAACTTCACATAACTCAATTTCTGTCGTTTTTTTTTGTTGGATCAAGGAATAAAAACTCAAATATTTCGTTTTACAAGCATTTTAAACCATAATCAAAATTAAGTACCTTATTCTGTTTTGATTAATAATTCTTTAGTTTATTCCGCAATACTGGTTTTTGAAAAAATTCATTTAAATCAATTAAAAATAGAAAAATAAAATTTTAAACATTTATCATTAAATTTTACAATCGTTTTTATCATTTACCACCATATTTAAAAAATCAAAAGCAAGAAAAAAATTTACATTCTGTTTGAGGTTGGAAATTTCACGTTGAGGGATACCAACATTACTTGGGCACACTGTATAATAGAAAGACTACGGATACAGTAGTTATAGTAACTAGTCCGTTTTCTCATTGGTCATACGTCACGCGCGTAACAACTAATTATAAGGTTGAAATTTGATAAAATCTACGATATCGTTCTTTTTATTTAACGAGTAAGCCGAAATAATTAACCACTTTCCAACTTGCTGATTGGTTGTTACACGCATGACGTACGACCAATCAGAAAATGGACCAGTTACTATTACTACTCTACTGCGCGACCAAGTGATCTTCGCACCCCTCAGCGTAAAATTCCCTACTTCTACAGAAGAATGTAAATTTTTTCATTTCTTTTGCTTATTGGGCATTTAGACTTTATGCGGATTGCCTTCCTGCTCCTGTCTCTTATCACACTAGCGGGCAAATATAATTTAAATAAGTACGTTATTTATATGGTAGTTGCATTAAATTTTCTAATTTTTCGTCGACTTTTATATTATTATGTGATGAATGTGAATATTTAAGATGGTGACGTAGTGAAAAGTATTGAAGTATATTTTTAATCTTCATTAAGATTCCTGAACATTATTTCGCGAAAAACTTTGAATGTTTTGGTGTATTCTTCAGCTGGACTGACACTGGACGTTCGCGATCGTTACTTAGATAAAACTAGTGTTATTAGTTTTGACTCTTACTTTAGTATTCACCATTGTAAATATTAAAATGTAGCACAAAAGAGGATTGAAATGTAGCGAAAATTGTAAAATTTACACGAATATAATGAAGTCTCCATATAAATAACGTATGTTTTGCTCACTAGTGTGATAAGAGACAGGAGCAGGTAGGCAGTCCGCATAAAGTCTAAATGCCCAATTTACGCGATAGTGAATGATAAAAATACTCATAATATTTATTGATAAATTTTTAACATTTCATTATTTCATTAACAATTGATTTCAATCAATTTTATCAAGAATTAGTGCTGCCAAGTAAAGTAGAGTAATTAATGAAAAGTTCAATAATGATAAATATCGTTTAGGATGATTGGAAGAAGAAATAAATAATTGAGTACCCATTTATTTTTTAATCCGACAAAAGCAACGAGAGAATATGAATTATCTGGAGTTTTTTTTTTTTCTCAATAAGGGAATTTGGCGCTGAGGGGTACAAATATCAATTGGTAGTGCAGTTTAAGGTGAATAGTTTTTTTCATAATGTGATACTAATACTTATTATTATTGGTTCAATTCAAAGTGACGTTATCTACAAACAACCAATAGTTTAACACCGAGCATTGATGCATTCCGATAAAACTCAAAATTTCTGCTACATTTTTATTTTGCAAATAATTACGATTTAAAATTATTTTCATAGTAATAGAACTTATAATTTAGTAGGTACGGTATCATTCTGAATATTATTAACATCCTATCATGTACCCGTAACTTCATTATTCCTTTTGAGAGTATCAAAAAAACCAAGAGAGATTTTATCGCTGGTGGTGTGTACTTCAAATTGGCACACGATGTAGGTATATCTATAAACTTTAAATCGGTGAATAAATGATCTTTGACATTTATAAGACTTTTTCAATTTGAAAAACAATATTTTCAAGTTTTGGTTAATTTAAAATAAATTTAAAATACCTCCATGGGGGGGTGCTTTATTTTACAATTCAAGTATGGAACAACATATCATTATGATGAAGAAAATGATGCAGAACAGTAAAGTTTTCAAAATAGATTTTTCTGGTGAAAAATGTTTTATTTAAAAAAAAATTTTCATAGTAATAGAACTTATAATTTAGTACGGTATTATTCTGAATATTATTAACATCCTATCATGTACCCGTAACTTCATTATTCCTTTTGAGAGTATCAAAAAAACCAAGAGAGATTTCATCGCTGGTGGTGTGTACTTCAAATTGGCACACGATGTAGGCATATCTATAAACTTTAAATCGGTGAATAAATGATCTTTGACATTTATGACTTTTTCAATTTGAAAAACAATATTTTCAAGTTTTAATTAATTTAAAATAAATTTAAAATACCTCCATGGGGGGGGGGTTGTTTTATTTTACAATTCAAGTATGGAACAACATATCATTATGATGAAGAAAATGATGCAGTACAATAAAGTTTTCAAAACAGATTTTTCTGGTGAAAAATGTTTTATTAAAAAAAATATATATATATTGTAGTTCAGCTGCCTGCTCAGCGATTTCTAAAATATAAGGAAATTTGAGAGACCTTTTTTTGGAGGATGTGGGAGAGGGGCGAGGTGCGTAAAAATAATTTTAAAATCATAAACAATTTTTCGTATGTGAATTTTTAGAATATCACTTTTTTGAAAAACGATATCTGCCATTAGCTTCTTATTCTTGATCAATATACGATCCTTTAATTGAGCCGGAGAAGGCAAATGTGGTTCGTCGCTGAAGTCCGCGTCAAATAAAAACTTTCCCACCAGCTTATCGCCGAATACACTCTGTTGATAAAACAAGTATATAAATTATATGTTTTCACGTTGATACAAAAGGGTTTTCGAAATCAGTGAGAACAGTTACTTGAAAAATTTGAGCCATCCTGCCCTGCTGTTGTACTGAACAATGATTTTCCAATGACAGAATGACCGGATATGGTGACGTTACGAAGGCGCTTTTATTAATAGCTTCGACGACCGCTTTAAAGGGGATCTTAGTGGTAAAAGTGTGACCATGGTATATTAATGGATTACCGTCATCGCCATCCCAGCAGTCTAGTTCCACGCATCGACATCCGGTCAGTAAAACCTAAAAATATCGAAACATTTGTAATTTTTTTCAAATGTAATTACATCATTTGTTATAACAGATTGACTTGGTTATTACCTGTGTATATAAATCGACTGAAGATTCGCCCTTCAACTGATGCCCAGTTAGATACGTGTTATGAGAGGACGCGATATAATAATGAGACAGAGGCTTATCCATTTCCATATCATTTGGCTGCATTCGTTCATTAGGATATGCGTAATTATCCTTGTCCAGTAAATACCTAGCGAATCCTTCGAACGAAAGGCAATTCTGTGATCTCAATACTGAATCTGGTTCGTGCCTCTGTACGACAGAAAATATGTTAAACATGAATTCACCGAATTAAACGTTGTGAGTAATACTAAGTAATAAATTTTTCCACCAACTTACATGAATCAAAGCGATGACCTCTGTTTCCGAGAGTCTCTCGAGTTGCTTGGTTTCTAAAAATTTGGCGAAATTATTCAAAGTAATGATCTGAGATCGAGAAGTATCAATGCCGGCAGAATTCGAAATAATACTAGCGGTGGCGATGGCATCGAATATTTTCTTCTTTTGAATGGCCGAAGAGCTCTTTGATTCTTCGAGTTCGAAAGAACTATTTCGCGTTAATAAACCTGCAAGGTATTAATGAAACGATAAGAGCATACTTCGGAAAATAACAATTTTAACTCCAAAAAAAAAAATGCATTAGGTATATAGGTACTCGGGACAATCAGAATATCTGAAAAAAAAAAATGGAGTATACTTTGAAAAATAACAATTTCACCTCCGGAAAAAAAAAGGAGCATAGTTCAGAAAATAATAATTTCACCTCCCACAAAAATAGAGCATGCTTCAAAAAATAGCAATTTTATCTCGGAAAAAAATGAAGCATACTCCGGATAATCATAATTTCAACTTCAAAAAAAAAAAAAAAAAAAAAAAATGCAGTAGGTATATAATATACCAACTCAGGAAAATCAGAATTGTGTCTCCGAGAAAAAAAAATGGAGCATACTTCGGTTAATCATAATTTCAAATCCGAAAAAAAACCAGTAGGTATGTATCTACTGGGAAAATCAGAATTATGTCTCTTCCCCCCCCCCCAAAAAAAATGGCGTATAGGTACTTTGAAAAATAACAATTCTACCTCCCGAAAAAAAAAATGGGAGTATACTTCGGAAAATAACAATTTTATCTCCAAAAAAAATGGAGCATACCTACTACACTTCAACTTCATTTTTTTTTTTTTTTCAAGAGTAATGTTTAACTTTTTGAAGTATACTCCATTTTTTTTTTTATCACAGCTTGAATTGAGATTTTTTTGTTTTTTGTAACTTCAGAAAGTTATATTATTAATTCAATAACTTCAGCAAAAATGCTGAGCATACTCAAGAAAATCATAATTTCAACTCTGTTTTTTTTTTCGAAGTTGCAAGTGTAATTTTATGAATGTATTTCGTTTTTTTTTTGGAAGTTAAAATTGTGTTTTTTTGGAGTATACTCCTCTTTTCCGAAGGTAAAAGTGTAATTTTTCTGAGTTAAAAGAGTATTTTTGTAGAACATATGTCTCAGCATCAAGGACGGTAAGTAATAAATTCTATTGAACAGAATTTCCATACGCCGATCTTATATTATGGCTTTTCACGCCAGTAACAATGCTTAAAATTTTTGGCGCTCAACATGGGGCACTGGGTAATGAGTGAAATATTTTAACATTCATTTACATTTTTGCTATTGTTTTCATCATCATATGGATGGTGTTTAATAAATTACCTATTTGCTTGGTTCTTCTTCGTCCATGATCAGGCGAACTCCTACCGCTATCTGATAACGAGCTCTCCGACACACTACGTCCGGATACCGCCAAATGTTCGAATAGTTCTCGAATATCTTTTCGGCATCTTAAACTGTAAAAATATCATAAAAATTGCAATGAATAAGGGTATTCTCTCTTTGGAAATCTCATTAAAAAGGGAATTGAAAATGATGCTTACTTGAAAGACTTAAAAAGGGTAACAAAATCTGGAAAATCGAGCTGAGTCTCATGCGTAATCACGCCTTGAGGGATATTTTTAATCTGCGACAAAATATCGTTCTTTCTTTCCCTGCAAAAAAACAAATGTAAAAAATACATTAACGAAAAAAATAACCAATCCGCAATCCTAAGGTAATATCGTACCGCATATCGAAGAATAGTAAAAATTACACATCGAACGCGTTAATTAAACGACGTCAAGGAACGCGTAAACAAAAACCATATTCGTCGGACATTCATCGACGACTATCTAATTAAAAATTTTAACGCGTACGCCAGCGACTGCATTGGTAACGGGGAATCACGCTGGCGTATACTTACCAACCAGTTACTCAATATTGCAACGTACGCTATTCATATTACGCTGATGGTGTACATATTGTACAATGAACTACATATAATATCGGTACTTACTTCCTCGATGGACTGGTTTTATCTAAATGTTCGCTAGAACCGTGAGGACTTCTTAACGTATCTATATCGCTGGATATGGAACGACTTCGACTCGGAGGTGGTAACGAGTATGTGCCAGGACCTAAAGTTGGTTTGCATTTGGCACCCACAACTAGATCAGCGAGATCGCACGGTTTACTCACCAGATCAGCCTGATGAACATTTTGAAATAATTTTAAATACCGCAGATAATTAACAAATCATTAAATAGGTAGATTTACTTACCCTAACCATTTGTAAATTACCGATGGATCTCTTCTTGCGAATTCTTATCGAAGTGCCTCGTTTAATCGCACCATTCTCCGGGGGCGATATGCCACTTCCTGCACCAGTAATCGACCAGTCGCGACCACCGAATACCTAACGAAAAAAAAATCGAAGATGAGCGCGAGATTTCAATGCCAGCTGATCAATCTGTCCAAATACGTTTATTGGAAAATTACCAGACAACGAGAGGGGATGCCTTCTCGTGTCTGTCGACGAATCTACGAATATTTTCCTTCGCATTACGCGAAAATTATATCCAACGAACTTACTCTGATCGCGTCCATAATGATCGGCTGCGCGAAGTTGCCTTCGTTCAAGTATAACTGAATGTACTGCTCTTTCAACCATATTATCCGACGATCGGTCAACTGTAACTGGTATTTTAGACCTCTAACGATGTTACACAGACCTTCGAACCATACCCTACGAACGGAAGAAATTATTAATTATAATTTGTCGCATATCGATGACATTCCGCAAGGTGAAGCTTTGCACGAGTTCGTTCGTCTTCTTGAATCTCACATGTTTTATTTAAACGTTGCATTTTACCAAAATTCAATTCTTCTTACTAAGGGGATGAAAGATTTTTTTTTAATGGGAAAGTTCAATCGCACGATTACTCATATTTATAGATTTACGAATCCATACACTCACGATGAGGCAATAACTTAATAATACTCGTAGTGCAAAGACTGAAAGAGCTTGAGTTGTTCCTTACGTGAAGGGAAAATTACCTTATATCATACTATTTGATTTGGATAAAAAAAAAATAAAAATAATAATAATAATAATAATAATAATAATCCTTGTAGGCACTCTTTATTGCTACATTGATATCATGATATTAAGGAAGAAAATAGAATAATTTTTCATCACCTGAAGGAAAACTTTATGTTCTGGTAAGATTATAAAAATTAAAATTATCTTGAAGTTTTCGTTTTTGAGAAAATCCTAGGAAACGAAATTACTACAATCGAAGTGAAATATTGATCTAAACTGCTGGAAGAAAAGGCAAAACAGGCGAGTGATCTCGGTTCATAGCACTTGAAAGGATTGGACATTTGGGAATGATAATTGAAAAAAAAAAAAACAAACAAACAAATAAGTTGCAAAATGGAGAAAAATTATCAAAAATGACAGTAAAATCGGGTAAGTAATGAAAAAAAACGCAAAAAGGAAAAATAAATGTCCCAAAATAAAAAAAAAAGTGTCTAAAAACGTTAAAAAAAATGAAAAAATATTCAAATGAAGGGCGTCCAAAAGAAATGAAAAAAATCAAAAATAAAAGAAATATCCAACGATATTAAAAAAAAAAATTGAAAATGAACTGAGATAAAAAAAGGTAGAAAAAAAACGATAAAATTTAGTTTTCCCCATTTTTCTCCATGCCTCTGACCTTTGTTGCAGTCCATGGCACGTTAATGAAGAAAAGTAAAAAAAAAAACATTAAAAAAATGTTCAAAAGTGAAATAAATATCAAAAAAATACCAAAACAAAATAATCTTCAAAATAAAAGTACCTAATCTCTAAGCAATTAACAAATAAAGTGAAACATATCCAAAAATGTCTTGAAATAAAAAATAAAAAAGTGATGAAATAACATAAAAATGAAAAATAATTTGAAAAAAAAAAGTTTAAAAGATGAGGAAATTTTATAAATGAGAAAATCTTGAAATGAAAAATCTACGAAAAAAAAGAAAAAGTCTAATAACTGAAAAATAAAAAAGTGTCCAAAAATACTAAAAGAAATAAAAAAAAAACTTGAAAAAATTTGAAAATGAAAAAAGTATCTCACAAATAATGTTCAAAAAATTAAAAACATCTTACTGGTAAAAAATAAAAAATAAAAGTATATACACATTCAAAAATGCATAAAAGTATGAAAATGAAAAAAACTCTAAAAACTTTCAAAAATATCAAATGGAAGAGAAATGAGAAAAAAATCTATAAAATTAAAAATATAAAAAAGAACAAAGAGAAAAAAATGTTCAAAAACGATGAAAGAATCTCCTTCCCACGATACAAAAAAAAAAATAGGAAACAAAAGGAAATATCGAACATAAACAAAATAAGAATCTGAAACTGATCACGGCACTAAAACTCATTGCCACAAGCCCCATCGGTAGCATATTTAACGCATATTTCCTTACGCCCCAAACACTAAATATCTAAAGCACCCCAAGTAACATTGTTATAATTACAAAGTCCTTCAGAAAAGCCAGTATGCAACTTTTCATTGATCAATAGAAATTGCCTAGTGCCCTTTCTGAAGACATTTTCATCAATGATTAATAAAATTGTCTGTGAAAACGTAAAGGTTCTTAGTCAGTGTTAGTCGAACCTTTGAGCCGGTCGGAAATGTATTGCCAAAGGTCTCCTTATTCATTAACTCTGACTCGCCTGCCCTATCAGTCTCCCAAATACATTAGGATAGACTAAATTTCAGTTTTTTTGGAAAAGTCCACGGGCAGACGACCAATAATTGCCAAATGATTTCGAAAAAGCGTGATGAAAATTTCAGCCTTCAAATTCAACTTTAAAACCTGTTGAAATGTATGTAAAGGATAAATTGAAAACTTGAAAAATTCCAAAAAAATGGGTTTTAGAAAAACTTGGAATTTTTTTAGGTCCTAAAAGGTATGCTTGGTTATCGAAAGACTAAATGTCATGTTTACAATTTTCTAACAATTAAGTTGATCTAAACATTTTTTATTTCCCTGAAACAACACCAATAATTCAGCATATTTAAAAAAAATTAATAATAATGAAGGATTATATTAAACCTTAAAATTAAAAAAAAAAATTCCGGTCGATATGTAGGTTGATGCAACATTAGTCATTTTATTCAAATCATATCTTACATTTGCGAGTGTCCGAAAGAAATTTATTTGTTACTATTCCCGTCAATTTCTTTCAGATGAAATTTAATTTTTTTATCATTGTCTTAACACTTATAAAAATATAAAAATTAAGAAAATTCTCATTCACTGGGCCGATTTGGATTAAGTTCAGTTAGACATCCTCGAATACCCGAACAGATGATGCTGTTCTTTGCAAGTACTCAATTTCGTTACACTGATTTTCGCATAATTAATTAATCTAATAATTACAGGAATGCTAAAGAGTCCAGGAAATCGAGTAAATCGTCTGATAAGAAAATAACGCTGACAAATTTGCGAAACTTTGTAAACATATTGACTCACGTGATTGCCTTGACGATTAGATCAAAAAAAACTTGATCATAAGTTAACGAATTTGCAAATATCTTATTCTCATTTTAACCCATAAACTTTGAACTTGATTCGTAACATTGGAGGCTCAATAAATAATAATAATGAAGAGAAAAAAATAAAAATTTTACGACTATAATAATTATTGAGAAAATTTGCAATCGTTCAAATAATGACCAAATTAAATTTTATGCCATTTCGCGACAATCAGTTGTAACCTAATTTACGTGTTTGGTGTTAATACAAACGCAGACGTGCCGACTATCAACTACTTTGATTAAATCAACAGATCGTAAAATTATCATAATTTTGATGTTATCAATGTTGCCTATATGACGCGAAATTCTGGTACAGGAATATGAAAAAATTTTATAGACCTATTCTCATACTGGTTTAATTTTGTATCGTAACTATAAAGGTCACGCTAACCCTTTTTCGATTCCTTCGCCTTGTATTCGATGATTAATTACGAAAGGAGGTAATTTATGAAGAAAAAACCGCATTTTCAAGCCATAACGTATAACTAATTTGAGCACGCGTTCGTTCCATACTGCAGGATAAAATTTTCCATCGAATTCGAACGATGTTATAACTAAGGTCTTTGACACCTTTTTATTTCTCATTGCTTCGAAAGCTGAAATTTGAACGAACTCGTGCGAAGTTGCCGAATATTTCGTTAATTTGTTGAACCTTTGCGGTATAATTTATCGTATAACTTATCGAGCCGCTTACTTGAAAACTTTCGGCGGAAATAACAAATAGAGCATTCTGTTATCGCTGACGTTGGCACCGAATAGCAACGCCAAACAGCATTCGTTGATCATATTCGCCTCGAACCCGTATCTCTTCCACATGGTGACCAGTTCCACTTCTCTCTCTTTATCCTTAGCCCCGGCGTATAACTCCTTCACGTACGACAGGTCTAAGAATCCTTCTTCCAATCCAACCGAGGTCACCTCACCGAACGGTTTATTAGGTGTACCCGGAGTCCAAATATCTTCCGGTCTAATCCCGAGTTGATAATCCGGTACCGAAGTGACCGGCGAGGTTTTCAATCCGCTCCAAAATGGTTTCCTCCACGATATCACCGAGCAACTGCGTTCCAATCGGATATAAATTAGACAAGACCTGGACCCCTCTGCGTCCCAGTGTACGGCGGTAGTGCCATGATGGAGGATCTACGAGAACACCAAATCACAACGGTTCGTAAGGTTAACGATTCCGTATAATAGAGGCGGGCGCCAGCTAATTTCAATGAAAATAGAAACCAGAATAATGAACCTGTAAAATATGCGAATTCAGTCCAGAACACGCCGATGTTATGGGGAACGTGCACACACCGTGATCGTAGTTCACCGGCTGAATCGGTTTATACGAGTCCATTTCCGTTTGAAAGCAATTTCCTTCGTCTTCGTTGATCGTATAAGATCGTTCGATTTCCGGCGCGTGAATACTGCGAAAAAAAGATACCTAAGTTTAGATACGTATTTTAATGAGCAAAAGCTCGTTATAACCGCGACGAGAAAATTAGCGCCGCGGCGACGCGACCTTGACTTAGTATCAACTTTTATTCTACGCCTTTTACAAAGCACCCAACGTACGTTTGTACGTGACAGCTTCTTTTCAACCGTTATAAACGTTTCGTAATTTTCTCTCGTCCTTTTTTCTCTACGTTAGTTTTTGTTTTTTGTAATATAGCGAGTCTGCTCTCTCGAAATTCACCTTAGAAGCGCATAACGCTCGAGTATCCGCGTCATGATTCATTAAAAAATCATCATACTTCAGAACGCCTTTAGTTAATCGTCGTAAAGTAAATATCGTCTGTCTTACCTTTCGGTAGGCGTACACGCGTTTCTTTCGCGATTGAAGAAATGCTGATGGAAAATCGCTATCTGATCCATTATATTTTGCGCTTGATACATTTTATCCAAATTCATCAAACCGGCCGCGTTTATTATCGTTAGGTAGGCATCCTCCTCCACCAAGTCCGGCAAATTCTGTAACATGAATATTCGATAAGTTGCCTATTACGGATATAAGGCGAAAAATCGAGGAATTCCCGGTAGACAACTTGATTAACATCACACCTCTTATCAGTAATGAATCAAGGCGCTCGGCTATGCAACCTATATTACGTGGATGTACTTCCTTCAAACCTAGCGAATCGCGTTTCTTTCGCGATTGAAGAAATGCTGATGGAAAATCGCTATCTGATCCATTATATTTTGCGCTTGATACATTTTATCCAAATTCATCAAACCGGCCGCGTTTATTATCGTTAGGTAGGCATCCTCCTCCACCAAGTCCGGCAAATTCTGTAACATGAATATACGATAAGTTGCCTATTACGGATATAAGGCGAAAAATCGAGGAATTCCCGGTAGACAACTTGATTAACATCACACCTCTTATCAGTAATGAATCAAGGCGCTCGGCTATGCAACCTATATTACGTGGATGTACTTCCTTCAAACCTAGCGAATTATGGACAGGGACATGACCAAGTTCAGTTCATTTTTCAAGAAATCAAAATAAAACAAGTTCAATTCAAGTTCCAGTTCATTTGAAAAAAAGCTGAAGTTCAGTTCAGTGCAAGGAGAAAAAATTTCATGTTCAGTTCAAAGTTTTTTAGCGAACTTGAACTGAACTTGTACCCTCGAAATTATCCCAAAACGCTATTTCGGCCATTCTGTTTCTCACTCTCTTCCATATACACTTGGTTTGCATTTCGATATACTGATGCTCTCAAGATACAAAAATTAGGTAATATAAAAGTGTAAAAAAATAAAGCCCTCCAACCGTCATCTCTGCCAGAGCCTTTTCTTTGAAAAAGTACCACTGAGTTGACTTACTTCACTTGAAAACTCAAAAAGAGAATCTGGATGAAAAACAAAGTGAAACTCGGAACAAAACAAAATGAATACAACTGAAATCCATTTTTGGTAAATTAAAGTCAAAATTCAGTTAACAACTTCATTCGGAAAAAATTGAAGTCAGCTTCAGCATTAGTTTTAAAATAGGCCAGGATCATAAATTGAGAGAGTGAACTTCGAGTTCACCAGACAACTTGGCACATTCCGAACCATAAATGTTGGAATTCCATAACATAAATTAAGTGATATAATCCACGATGTCAGAGTTCCCAAATGAATCATGTTTGACGTTTTAATAGGATGGAATGTTATTTTAAAGCCATTCCAATGAATAAAGACTTGAATTTGAATATAAAAATAGAAATGCTGTTGCAAAGCTTGATTTTAGTCAACATTCCATCGCTTTCAAATGTGAATCCAAGATTGAAAATATTAGTTTTTGCTCATAACTTTCCAAGTACATATTCTTTAATTACAATCAAAGATCCTACCAAAAAGAAAGCTTGAAAAATTTCTTATCAACAATATTCTATCTTCATTTCAAAGGAAGTCCCAGAAAGACTAAAACTGAACAAGAATGTTCCTCATGAAATTGAATATTGCTTTAAAAAAGTGACGTACTTCAAATTCAGTTTCTAGCTTTTTGGGCGTCCTATAAAAAATGAATAAAAGATTTTTGATAAGACGCCCCAGAAAGTCAAAAACTAAACAAGAATTCTCCACTTAAAGTTGAATATTTCTCTGAAAAATTGGCATACTTTCCATTCAGTTTCCAACTTTCTGGGATGTCCTACAAAAAACATATTTTTCAAAACAAGTCTTAGAAAGTCTAAAACTGAACAAGAATTTTCCGCATGAAATTGTATATTGCTTTAAAAAAGTGACATACTTCACCTTCAGTTACTAGCTTTCTGGGGCATCCCATAAAAAATGAATAAAAGATTTTTGATAGGACGCCCCAGAAAGTCAAAAACCAAACAAGAATTCTCCACTTAAAGTTGAATATTTCTCTGAAAAATTGGCATATTTTACATTCAGTTTCTAGCTTTCTGGGACGTCCTATCAAAAATCTTTCATTAATTTTTTATAGGACGCTTAAGAAAGCTAGAAAGTGAATGGGAAGTATGCCAATTTTTCAGAGAAGTATTCAACTTTAAGTGAAGAATTTTTGTTCAGTTTGTGGCTTTCTGGGGCATCCTATCAAAAATTATTTATTCATTTTTTGTAGGATGTCCCAGAAGCTAGAAACTAAATGTGAAGTATGTCACTTCTTTAAAGCAATATATAACTTCATGTGGGAAATTCTTGTTCAGTTTTAGACTTTCTAGACTTGTTATAAAAAATAGGTTTTTTGTAGGATGTCCAAGAAAGTTGGAAACTGAATGGAAAGTATGCCAATTTAACAGAGAAATATTCAACTCTGAGTGGAGAATTCTTGTTTGGTTTTTGGCTTTTTGAAACACCATATGAAAAAAAATGAATAGAACTTTTTTTGCATGAGATTTCACGAGCTTTCTTTTTGGTTGACAACTTTTTGTTTCTTTTGCATATAGCAAAACTTCATTCAATTACTTACAGCAGTAGAAAAAATGATATTTTTGAATTTTGGCTCATAATTGGATTTCTTTAAAGATTTTCGATTTACCTCAAATTACAGTTCACTCAAATTCTGAGAGCAGATGTAGAGGATGTAAATAAGTCAAAATTTTCGTTTATGACATCATATAGAAGAGTAAGTTGAGAATACCACCCTACATAAATTTTAGCTTCCTACTTGAATTTGATAGGGAATGGAAGAACAGATGACTTTAGTCATAAATTTCTTGAATCTTCTATAATTATATTCTTACCAAATCGCGACCTAGAAAACTCATAATCTGTATGTGGGGTTAGTTGGAGAGCAAAATATGAGACCTTGACTGCGGCAAGAAGTAAACTATATCCCTAATACATCTTCACAGGTGTTGTTGAAGGAAAAGAAGTACGCGAGGGAGGTAAAGGAAAAAACAAAAATGTTTGATTATCGTGTAATGTAACTAACTAAATGAACCACAATGATTAACATTTCTAAAATTTCAGTTCGTCAAGTGAATTTCGAGTGGGAGGGGAAATTACTAAAAGAAAAACACAATATAAGAAACAGAGGAATGGATGCCCATTTCCTATTTCACTTTTCATCTCAATGTGGAATTTCGTGAAGAGAAGAGGTCATTGAAATGGCATATGAACTTCCTCTCCAGGTTATGACCTGTTATTTGTGACAAAGTTTTAATAAAAAGTTCATTCAATTATCTGAGTAAAATAGGGCTATTCGACTGAACCTCAAAATCGCATAATTCACAATCAAGAAAGATTTTCAATCCCATTCCTCCCTTATACTTCGAAGTGTTTGTTAGCTACTTCAAAGACTTACTTCTTGCAATTTCTGAAGCTCTTTGCCTTGTAAATTTGGCGCCAATACCACGAAGCTCGGAGTAACTTCGATAAAATCTGTTAGTTTCTTAATGAATGATCCGAAGAATGGAATGATCGGGCATTGCGGTATTTTCAAAGCAGTCTCCAAGGCTTCTTTATAACGGTGCGTTAATAACGAATTCGATAACCAGTCCAGTAACGGTACTCCTTGTGATTCTTTTTCTTTTATAGATAACCAAAATGGTTTCAGTTTTGGTGACCTGAAATATCAAATGATGTATAAAAACAACGAATAGAGTCAGAATTCCTATGCTAGTGAATTCATCGAACGTCCGTTATCACTCTTAGGACACACCGCACAGATAGAAGCGTCCTTGCACGTACTTTCGTATAGTTTGAAATGAGAAAAATTAACGTAACAAGAGCACGCGAAAGAATCGCAACATAGACGATAAAAACTTAAAATATCACTAGGCGGTGTCCGATGTCTCAATCGATACTTTTTTCTATTGTGATCTGGTGATCTAATGTTAATTACAAACACAAATCAATAATTTAAATTCGTATAATAACATCCACGCGGCGATGTCTTGATGACCACAGTACGATAATCAAAAATTATATATTCTTCCAGCTCGAAATTCTTTTAAATCCATATCAGAATTTAATAAAGTTATTTAAAAAGATGGCGCTGCATATCATGAATAAATCTGAATTCATACCTAGTATAATGTAATATCTGAAATGAAAAGCTTTCGTTTTTTTTACGACCGATTACGCAAAAAGCTCGCCATCTCTTTATAAATTACGTGTGCGTGTTTGTCAGCAATAAAAACACGTGAAAAATCTTTTATTTTGATTCTCTTCGTCGCTCGTATATTGATGCCGCGTTGCGAGCCGAAGCTACCTAACTTATAATTTTTCTTGTTTTTTTGGCGCAATTTTCATTTGGTTAGTGGTTATTCTTGCCTTATTCGCTTCATCGTTGACGAGGATTAACGAACTGACGAAGGAAGAAAATACATTAATATTGTTTCTGCTTGTAATCGTTAAATATAGTTGTGAAAACTGCTGAACTGCGTGACCTATCGATTTGCAAATAATTACAGTTATAACTTATGGAATAGATTTACATGTATATCCACGTCCGTCAAAAAATATGAATGAACGCAGAGGATCATTTATTTTTAGACATATCGTGAAATGCGTGTTTGGTGAAAGAAATTTTTTTGACGTCTAAAATTTCTTCAACGTATACTCTCGTTTTAATAAACAAAATTCACTTAAGTTAATTTATCATTTTGGTTAATTTTGAACATTTAAAAATTCTTCAACATCATTACTTTTTTTTTCACGAATAAGAACATTTTATGCCATTGAACAATTTTTTTTTTGATTTTTTGATCTCTTTACATTCAAAAAATTTTTTATTCTCCTTTTCTTTTTTACCCTTGCATTGTTTTTTAATCTTGAATAATTTTTCATCCTTGAAGTGATTCCATTTTTTGATTATGTGCCGTGTACAGCCTATGGGCTAGAGACGCGTGCATTTCATAATCTGACTTTCCTTTCTTCTTGAACAATCTATCATTTTTAGGTATATTTTACTATAGAATTTTTTTCATACAGGCTTCATCATTTATTTTTAATTTTTTTTTTCAATTCTCATTGTTTTTCTAATTTTGAATAATTTTTTTATTTACAAACTTTTTAAATTTTTGGACTTTTTTTTCAATTTTGAAAAAATTTTTATCTTTTAATTTTTTTTTATTTTTAAAAGTTTATTGTAAGGCGCGATTCACCATTACGGAGCGGCCTACAAATTGAATCGGTGATCCAGGAGTCTACCTCCATTTTAATGGGATTGTCTATTTGCACCACTCCCAGATACCTGGATACCTCGTTCGTGAATGATTTGGATTTTGGAAATTATTTTTCCACATGGTGTCATTATATCAATATCATTATTATTCACTTCCTTAGTTTTGGCATCTTAAAAATTGACTTAGAAATTATTACAAACTTATCATAAAGTTCAAACGTATTGAAATCAATTAAGTTAAAATACCTTCACTTAAAGATTTTGAGGATGAAACTGGAAGTACATATTATATCTTCTATGGTGAAGAATGAAGATAGTTATAATTTAGAAACAATTGTTGAACACAATTTAAACTTGTTTAATGCGAAAATTAAACAATATGGAATCGATCATTCAAAGTACTTCGATAGTCTCTATATTTTCCAAGATTCTGATTTTTTTTTATTTGAAAATTAATTTTAATCATTTAATGCGTCTAGCTGTCTACTGATGAAACAACCATAGTTATAAATTAATGTTCCATCATTAGATGTTTTAGTTAATGAAAATAAATCTTATATTGAAGCAACATCTACAACTGTACTTGTTCCAGCATTAAAAATGTTAGCTCCAACCAAAAGTTCAACTTCAAATAAAAATTTGATATAAAAAATCTAAGAACAAACTAAAAGCCTATATGATAATCGTTTCTAATATCCTGTACTTACCGTTGATTCTGATGACCTATAACTTCTTTCAGAAAAACTGACTGATTTACAATAAATGTTAATAAATAAGTGCGTAAATATATAGAAAAAAAAAACAGCAATATTGCTAAAAAAGGAATATAAGAATTGACAAAAGAGAACTAAGAAAAGAGAAAGTCAAAATACATAATGGAATTAATAGCAGAAGTGTTTGATTGTTTGTTGAATATTTTTTCCATGTTCTTCTTTATATTATTTTTAATCGATTATTATAATTGTTGGAAATAAAATAAAAATTATTCGTGATTTGAATTTACTGATTGAAAAAAAAATTAAAAGTAACCAGTCAACAACGGTATAAAAAAATGAAAAAAATATTATGTACATATATTGAAAAATGAAGATAACGGCACTGTGTGGAAAAATCATCATGTAAAAATTATTTCCAAATCCGAACCGTTCACGCACGAGGTATACAAACAGACAATCCCTCAAAAACACACAGAAAAAGACACCTTTTTAGGTAAAAAATTACATTCTATTCCTCGTCAATGACACGTCATGTATACTGAAGGAACTGAATCGAAGAACTGATCCGAAGAAAACAACTACCAAAGAACGAACATCAACCTAATTGAATTTACGTAACCTACTTTATCTGCGAGTACTAAAACTAAGACATATTTAATAAAGTTACTAAGAAACCAAACAATTTGACCAATCGACTTAGATGTAAGATATTCAGTTACACAACTTTTTCGAATTAATTAAAACCAAAAATGTGCCGTTTACGTTAATTTTGGACTAAAATTCCAAAATTCGATCAAATTTGCATAATCCGAGCTGACGTGAATAGCTATACATCAACCATATACACGTCACTGGTATTGACCACATGCTCGGGCGCGCAGATAAGCAAAACCGACGAACACGTTATCTCCCTTGCGTGCAAATTCCATCAACTCTTGGAGTTTACTTTAAACCAAAGCGTAAATTTATTATTTTTATTTTTTGAAACAAATTTTTTAAAATTATTCTCTACTTCAATGATTGCTCGGTTTTTTATTTTTCGACCGATTTTTTGATGAGTTTTAATTTTTGTACGTCAAAAAGCGGTCGAAAATTGTGGAAAACTTGTCCGTTACCATAGATTAACCATACATAGATAGACAACCGGTATATACCAATTTATCATTCATAAATGTTGAAAAAGGAGCCAGAAAGTTTTTTTACTAATATCTAGTATAAAAATTGAGCTAGAATGTTCGGGAACAGCTCATTCTTAGGGCTTGACATTCTATACATGATTCAATTTTAAAACACTATTGCCATCGATGTGATCTCGAGTTATTTTAATAAAACTAATTCATTTTTCAGAGCGCCCTCTGTGAATGAGCTTCAGTACTAAAAATCAATTCAACATTTTGCTTAGTTTTTTGTAAATATCTCAAGAAAAAATATAGATGGAAAGTTTACAAGTAGCTCATTCGAAAGAGCATAAAATTCTGAATGTGTTCAAAAGTAAATTAATAACAGTAACTTTAAAAAAATTAAATCTTTTTGCATTTCAATATCGTTAAAATGAGCTATCTCCGTGCCCTCCATCTTGAACTGTTTCCAAGATATTGGCAAAAAACGATTCCAGCTCCAGTTTTGGAGTGATAAAAATTTAACGTACGGTGGGCTATCTATGTATGGTTAATCTATGCAGTTACATCATAATTTTTTAAAATTTTTCAGCATATTTTATTTCAGTTTTGAACGTTTCATCATTTTCAGAATTTTTTCATTTCTGAAGAATTTTCATGTTATTAAGGTTTTCATCAATTTCATAAATTTTTCATAATTTAATAATTTTTGAATATTTCTCTCGTTTCTGAATAAAATTTATTTTAATAATCATGAATATTCTCCATTTTTGAAACTTTTTGATTTTTTGAATAATTTATTTTCACAAATTTCCAAATTTTCGAGGTTTTTCTCAATTTTCCAATTTTAAATGTTTTTTCGATTTTTGAATTTTTTGATTTTTTGGCGTGACTGCTCAAATTTTTGAAAAATTTTTCAAAATCAACAATTCAGTTTTTAAATGCCATTGTTTATTGTATAGCCTTTTTTTTTAAATTTTCTAGCAATAATTTTTAATATTTGTAAAATTTATCATTTTCAAAAATTTTTTACTGTTGGATTCTTTTATTGTTGAAATTTCATAATTTTTGAAGACTTTTTTCACTACTGATTTAGATTTTTTATTTTTTAACAATTTTCTAATTTTTAAACGTAAGTAAGTATACTTGAAATGGTTTTTCTGATCTTGTTTTATTCTTAAAATTTTATCATTTTTAAGTTTTTTTTTTTTTTTTTTATAGTAATACAAAGAATGGTATCTTAAATATAATAAAATCGCAAAGATTTGAACATCACACCTTCCCCCAACCCCTCCTTTCCAAATAAGGTAAGCTGTAATGGCTATGGTTTCTAAGTTAAAAACTCAGCTAACAATAATTCCACTGAAATAAAAGAATTTTTGGCCGTCTTTTGGATGATATTGGTTGATCTAAGAGGTTGGTAGGAAATGAATTGAGTGATGATGTGCATTGATTGAACGTATTGTTTAAAAATTGAAAATGACTAAAGAAGATTGGTAAATAAGCAACGTATAATAATGTTCCACCCCAGATGGCGGCCAGCCATTCTACGACCTTTACTTATTGTGTCTTTAGGTAGCTCCCTTTGCCACTTCCTTTTAGAGGCTATAATGCTTAACTACTCATCATGACCATTAACACAGAGTAAATTATAATTAATTACACGTGTGATAAGGAAAAGTAAACTATTTCTAAATCATTTATGGAGCTTCAGACACTTCAGATAAACCACTGAACAATTCAAGTCTCGTAAATGATGATCTGATTCAGTTTCCAGTGGAATGCAATTGGTTTGTTTTCTCGTTGGCTTCGAATTGAAGAATTGGTAAAGAGATGAGTAGTTTCCACCGGCCTACAACATATATAGAACAGCTGGAGACCGAAAGAAACCCCTCCCTCTCGACCAAATTGTTCGAAAACTTGATATATCATCGTGATCAAGCTATTATAACATTGATCCTTGATTTTTTTGGTTCACCATTATAGAATCCTTCATTGAGAAAGTGCAAATTCTTCGACTCCAATCCATGAATAATTCAAGGCATCATGACGCTTCAAAAGTTCTCCATACGGTGCTTTCGTTCGATTGATAATCCGACACATACGGAATGGCGGAATTTCGTACACGAGAACTACGTATTCAGTAATTTGTAAGACGAGAACGTAGGTTGTTGTAAATCAAAGCCTTATAAAATTGCCAAATCTAATTATGAACTCTGCACGTGCCTTAGCACGTTCGAATCAAACGTCGAGAAAGTTATTAAAGATATTCGCCTTATGGGTAGCCGCGTAGGCATATCAATCTACCATTTCGCGGTTCCATCGTCCGCGTTCAATTAGTCCACGTCGAAACGTAACTGATAGCGAAAAACTACCGTGAGTTCAACGCACCGCGATTTTTCGACCCGTCCCTTAATCCTAAGACGCGTCGCACGCTTCGCTTTCCTAAATCCTCAACGTCTAATCCCGCGTTATAAGGAAATCGCACGTAAACTTACTTCAGTCCGGCTAAGATCTCCATGGCACCGTTGAAATTACCGATATTCCAGCACGTAACGGCTACTCGCAATATACACGACAACACCGCCTTCCTGTCTTCGTGGGTCGGTTGCACTATTATCAGATGGGTGATCCACGAGCTAACCTGTACCAAAAGATATTACCTTCGTAAATTCGTTCATTAGTACGTGAACGTTTTCGTCGCGGTCGTTTAAACATCGACACGTACACGACTATTCTTAGCACGAGATTATATCACGCAGAGGTTATGCTTTTGTTGAAGTCAACTAATTTAGAATTATCTTCGAATTACGCAATCGTCGCGTGTATTGAAAATGGTGTAATATTCTAAAAATGTTAAAATTAACAGTCGATATTTCCATAAACGTTAAATAAAGAAAGTTCAAGGTTATTAATTTAGAACGAGACGCAGATACGAACCGAAAAGGTACTCGGAGTTCGCGAGTATCTACGTGATTTTCGTAATTCGTATACAACATCATCGACTGTACGAATTCCATTCGGAGTTGAGATATACTGTTTGAATTTTCATTTCTTCCTACTCTCTTTTTTTTGTTAGCGAAGGAGATCTTTTTGCATATTCCAGTCTTCGTAATACCAAGTGTTTGGGTTTTGTTTACTTCCAATCCAAAGGGTTCGAGTCGAAAGGTATTCCATATTTTTCATTGAAATTATATCTCGAATTTCGACCGCTAGTTGAAGATTTTTTCGTACCGAACGAAGACGTATTTATTGATTTTTTTTTTTTGGTAAATAGCAAAATTATGGGCGAAGGTCAACTTTTTACAAAATTAGAATTGAATTTAGAGAAGGAAAAAACTTTTTTAAATAACTTCAATGAAACTTATAATAAAGAAATTCAATCATTCATTTTAATATTTTTAATTTGTTCCAACTTTGAATCATTCTTCCTTTTTTTTTTATTAATTAAAAAAAAAAGGAAAAAAAATTAATTTTCATAAAAAATAATGGAAAAAACTAATTAAAAAAAATTATTCAATTTGTTATCTCCCTTTGAGGTAAAAATTATAAATTTCACAATTTTTTGCAAAATTAAAAAAATAAATAAATTGTCGAGTAAAATAAAATTCAGTGCACCTAAGGGCTATATTTTATTGAGCAAAAATTGAAAAAAAATTCAAATTGTCAATTTTCGGTCATCAAGGGCTTTTAATAATTTGTAACGTATCGGAAAAGTCATCAAAAACAATAATAAACGAACGATTTATGAGCTGAGTACGTATATATGTACATCATGACATTGATTTCAGTACTTTGGGACTTGAGACTTTGAGAGGTAAATTCTGACAAATTTTTACCTTTCACAGGCTCCGAATGTATCACTCATTCGATATTAAGGCGACATATTTACATAAAACCTCCACAAGATTAAAGTCTAAAAAATCGTGAGCCTCATACTTCTACATGGTTATGATCAATTGATCAGACACAACAACGGAGGCACAAAGGCGTGTTTTTTCCAAGATTAGATTTCGAAATTTTGGGTACCACTGAAAAGTGAAAAATTGACAAGTTTCCTCTCGCGTAATTTTTTTAAAACGATTTCTTCATGGAAATTTTCTTAATCTGTTCGTTTATTTTTCATGATTGATAAGATTTTATTTTTATACTTTTCAGAAGGTTCATATGAAACGATGGTTACACAATAAGCAACCTGATTTCAGGAAGAAGGAGTGGGGGAAGGGGGTGCCTATTCTATACGTTTTACACTTGCATATTATATTAACATAATTATATTGCACCTCTTTGCACTTGGCAACAAGAACAAAAATTACTCAAAATTTCATAAGAGTGTGTTTCTGTGAGTATTTAGAGATAATGATTTAGATCTATGATCTCACTTGAAATGACAGCTTAGTCAAATTTCGAGAGAAAATAGAGAAAGTACATGACTGCTTACATTTTTCTTCATCATACATGCTTCATTTTAAAATAAAATTCGATTTAGATTCGCTTTAAATTTCAACTTAATCTTCGAATTAAGTTTATTTCCTTAGCGTACCGCTGCGTTTCAAAGAGGACCACCCACTCCGATAGATTTTGCGTCGCAATAAGAACTTAAGAAAAGTTAAATCCTTTTTAAAATCGTTTCATTATGAATTTTTAGCGCCTCTGCGATAGAACGGAGATTTTCCACTCTTTTTCCCTTTTTCATTGTTAATTTAAATCGAATAACGCTTTACATCGTGAATTTTCACGTTATTTTACTTCGCACGCAAAAATTTATGCAATACTGATCCAACTGAATGATTCAATTTCCATTTCGTCCCAAAATATACTTTACGACTTATCAAAATAGGCTAAAACTGAGTGTAGTTTATAAATATCTCCTGAACAATTAGATAAAATTTTGGTACCTATCAAGGCCAATAATCCACACGTGAGATTTCCTATCGAGCAAATCAATAGAGGAAATCTAAGTAGCTCTAATTTTTGAAACTGTTCGAGACACGATGATGGCGAATCTAGAAAAGTAGCAACCTACCTCATTAAACCGATTAACCAGCGCCCGTACGGTGATCTTGGTGGTCGGAGGTCCGCCCATATCCAACGTCACATGCCGTAAATAATCGATGGGTGGTACTTGATAAAACAACTTGTTCTCCGATTCCGACAACGATAAGGCGACTTCTTCTGGAAAATGTAGTAGCTTTTGAAATGACTCCAGTTCGTTGGTATAAATCGCTTGAAATGTAGAAGTGATAGGACGTTTAATCGGCAGATCTGCGGAAACGAAAGTGAATTTTATATGAATTAAAGGAAAATTAATTACACATTCGGTTGGCATCTTCATTTTCCTTATATTATGGTTGAAAAAAAAATTAAAAGGAAGACCCTTTTTGGGAATTTATTGGTATAAAAAATTAGAGAAAAAATGTAAGCAGCCATGTTGCATTATTAGAGCTGAGTTTTTAAATGGAGCTCGTTCAGAAATAATAATATTAAGCTCATTCTGCTCATACTCAATACCAAGGCTGGAAACCCCCACCTATCCCTTCCAAAATCACCTAAGAAGTTAAATTTGTGATATTTTGTACTTCTTGTTCACGAAATCACTTGAGCTAACATTTATCAAATTTAAGTCATTTGAGGTTTTTCAAGTATGTCTCAAATTTTGGCACTCCCAAAATTCGTTCAAAATTTGATGAGAGACTCTTCTTAAAAATACGCAAAAACATTTTTTTTTTTTTGTTTTTTCGGTAAATTTCAAAATGGCGGATCGCTCAAATTTTGAGGGAGGCTGGAGAAGAGGCAAATACCTTAAATTTTTAGTTTTCGATTTCATATGAAAGAATAAATTACGGGCACTATTATATTCAAATTTCAGCTGTTAGAGCAAAAAACAGCTTTTTGAGGAAGTTTCGAGTCATGAAATTTCTTGAATCTTTTATATTTCCTCACCAAATTGACTTAGATAAATCAAACATTGTTTGTGTAGTTAATTGGTAACCAGAATATGACTTCTTGAATTTGGGTCAAAATGGACCCAAAATGGCGGATTATCAAAATTTGAGTAGAGCTTGAGGAGCCTCAAATTGGTGAAAATGTAATTAGTACGACTTCATACAAATATTGGGATAAAAAGTGTACTATATTCCCAATTTACCTACATACATAATATTGGAGAGGAGAAGGAGGGAGTTATAGATCTCAAAATGTGGTGGGGGTACATGAGAGGTGGAAAATTTTTCATTGCGATGTCATATGGTAGAATAAGGAAGTCCTTGTATGAATTTTTGAGAAATTTAATTAGAAGGGGGTAAAAACATAGTATACTTTTCGTCTCAAATAATCACATGAACTTATATCTATCAAATTTGAGCTATTTGAAGCTCCTCAAACCTTCCTCAAGTTTTTTGTACCCATTCTAACACAAATTCAAGACGTCATATCCTGCTCTCTAAATAATCCTATCGGGTAGACTACTCAAACCCTCCTCGAAAAGTTATTTTTCACTCCAACTCGCCTCCCAATTCATTTAGGCTATAATTTGGATTTTCTGGGGTGCGCAATTCACTTTTTCATATGAAGCAGAAGAGCAAAAATTTTGAGACATTTCCTTGCCCCTCTAACCCTCTCAAAATTAAGTGTTTCATCATTTTAAATCGAATCAAAACAAAACACCTCTACGTACTTAAATGAGGACTCTTCCACCGACTTGTTTACGCTCTGAAGTGGGTTAAGCGTGAGGGGGAAATGTGTACCAAAAAATTATACGTACATTTCTACATAATTAGAAATTATCTAAAACGCAGATAAGAAGACCCCTTTTCCACCACCTCTCCTTCGCAAATCACAAAGACTGCAAAAGCTATCGTTTTTAATTGAAAACTCAGCTAAGAAATCGCCCGATTAATAATTTAATTACTAAATAGGTCACATAAATATATGCAATAATGCTAATACGCGAAAAATACCTCTACGATTTTTTAATTAGGTAACTACGTTTCTACAACCGAAATCAGGTTTGGAATTTTTTCCTCATTCAATACGCATTCCGATACTCGGATATTGTATTTTTATTGTTTCTTTTTGTTCGGATTTTTTGTACTTATTTTTCGAAACCTTCTAATTAATTGGAGCTTTTTGTTCTTCTCGTTTATTATCGACGTGGAGAAGAAAACAAAAAAAACTTAGAACGCAGAAAAATGGCTTCATTTAATAAATTCTAGCATAAAGCCTGATTTTTATTATTATTAATTACTACGCGTTTACTATACTACGTTAGTGGCGCGTATAATGGATTGAAAGATTAAAAACAATGAAAAAAATCGCGGTCATGTCACAGTCCATTTACCCGTTTGCTTGGTGTTCCTCAGCACCGCGTATTCTTCCAACAAATTCGAATCTATTTCCTGTAAAATTTGCCATAAAGTGACGCCGATTTCTTTCATAGCCTGCATCGAGGGCACAATCAACGACCAGCGCGTGGCCCGAAATTCTAATTGCAAACGATCGTGCGATCTGCCTCCGCCGCTACGCCACTGAAACAGAATACGAATTATACCCTCGTTAACCACCATTTACGAACAATAAAACTCGCTCTTTAGAATACAAAGTTCATCGTACTCGGCGCGGCCATTATACGTGAAAAAAAAAACACCACCACGAATCGAAGCGAAAGAAAATTAACCCCAGCGCAATCGCTTAAGTTGTGTTACGAGTACTGTACGATCACGCTACGTAACTACGATTAAAGGGAAATCGCCGCCGGAGAGAATGCAATATGTCGATGAAATCGAAACGCGATTCAACGGCGACAGTTTCGCTTGTTTACGTAATACTCATATACGCGTTAACGGGCCCTGTATGTCCCTCGTTCATAATGAAAATTAATTTTTTATCGTCGCCACCTTATTGCAGATTTATAACGACGTCATTAATACCCTACGCTACGTACTCGTTTAATGGCATTTCAAATGACTACACCGTATACGCAGCGTTGGGAATTTCACGCCACATCCATATTCGTTTCGGTGTTTTTGACATCGTCCAACTCGAGCTACCGATGAACGATGAATTTTTCGCGCTACATCAAGGCGAGTAAAACGAGAACATTTATATCGCGTCGGACGTGGACAAATTTCGTTTTAAATTTTACAAATTTATACGTTCGTCGAATCGAACGCGACGCGGTCGTTTCGTTCGATTCGTCAGCGCCGCAAAATCGCGTTTTTACTTCAATCTTCGACGCCAACAATTAGCCTAACAGTCTGCGTAACGAATGAATGTAGAAACGAATTTATCTACGTTAACGACAGGCGATGTTTGCGAATCTCGTTAGGCGTCGTAATTATATGCTTTTTCGGTACACGTTATAATCACCTGGGTAGTGTACAGATTTGCATTGATTTTTCGAATACATTTTCTGAAATTCGACACTCCAAACGTATTATTTTTCAATTATTAAGATAATTAATTATTTCATTTCTGTAGTAGATAAATACTTCTTTTGTTGGCTCTGGGTTCAATTTACAGTTTCGTTGAAAAATTGAGGGGGGGAGGAAGTTGTACCTCAACGACAATAATTTCATTTCTCAAAATTGATAGCAACATCTGTCGAAATCAGTTCCTTTTGGTTTGCCATACATCTAACCTAACTGTGGAACACAGGTTGTTCGACTATGCCCCTAATTCGCAAGAAATAACAATTCATTCAACATCCCGAACTATTCAACTCCCATGAGAAACATACAGCAAATCTACTTAATACTCACTTTCTTAAATAAAATTGATCAACTCCTTTTTGTCTAACTATTTTTCTGCAATGACTACTAACCATAACAGTTTCAAAGGTCACTAGTAAAACATTTTATTGCAAAAAAAAAATTAATCTTTGGACAATTTGAAAATTTTCACATATAAAAGTTGCATTTTATCATCTCAAGATAAAAAATCTTTTTACTTAGTCTCAATTTTTTTGAAAATTTAGGTCTTCAACTTTTTTTAAACTTTTTTGAAGAAATACAGAATTTGTGTACTCTAAAAAACGAATAAAAAACGAATAGGTATTGAATATAATAACGAAAATGAATTTCTTTCTTCAGTGTTGATTGTAATGTCGGCCAAAATCAGTTTCTGTCGATGTGTCGTATATCTAAACTAACCCCATCAGACTATGCCCTTAATTCACAAAAAGTAACAATTGCTTCAATTTTTCTTTTGTCCTACTCCTATAACAGATAACAGCCACAAAATCTATTGGTACCCGAACAACCGCTTGAGCGCTAATGTTCTAGTGAGGTTCTATGAAACATGTATGATTTTATCAATAGCTTCCACTAATCAGACCAAGGTTTATAAATCACTTTAAACACGCAGTCAGTTTCGACCATCGAAGACAGCCAGCAAATTTTTCTAAATACACAAAGAAAATGAACGCTTTGTTTACATTATACATGGCCCATACAGCCTCGCTAGAGCAGTTACACTTTTCGCCACTAGATGTCAGCCACTTTGCGTTCGGGTCCCAATTTATAGAGTTGGATATTAATAGTTTTTGATAGTTTTTCGTTGATTTTCACTGAAAATCGGAGTAGAAAGATAGAAGACATACTACAGTGCTAAAATTGTTTTTTTTTTTTTTTTTTTTTGTTTATTGTAAAAAAGTAAATAATCATTTTACAAATAACTGTTACATTACAATACACGTAAATTTTTATGCAAATAAATTTACAATAATTACATCACTCTTTAAATCATTTTGCACATTGTGTAAATCCAAAATCTAAATCACGTTCATATCTTTGCATTTTTTATTTTTTGGCTTGCAGCAGTTGCATCACTTGCATCATGGATTTTATTGACTTTTAGACTCGTAAATTTACAGTGATTAACAACAGTGTTACCAGTTGAATATTTTAGACAAAAACTTTGCTTTGCCTGCATGAAAATTTTTTACTATCAATAAGGTCAATAACATACAAAAGTTATCGATTACTATCGATAGTTGGAGTTATCAATAATTATCGATAGTCTTCGATACTTCACCAACTCTAGTACTCAGTCCTCGTTTTTCTTTAAAAAAAGTGGTCTACTCCCTTTTGTCTAACTATTTCTCAGCAGCAACGTAATAATCATAGAAACTGCAAAAGCCACTAAAATAAAATGAAATATTTCAAAATGAAAAAAATTGGTTTTTCGACGTTTTGATTTTTTTTTTTTCGTATAAAAGTTACATTTTGTCGTCTAAAGGCTGAAAGAATTATTAGTCGTTAGTTTTTTGAAAATTTAGGAGATCTTAATTTTTTTTTTCTAATTTTTTTGAAAAACACTAAATTTGTATATTTTTAAAGCTACGCCACTCCTTGGCTCTTATCCGCTTCTCTCACTCGCAGATAACACGTAATCCTCACCAGACTTCGCATCGGTCATTCAGCTTTCACTCATAACCAACTCCTCTACTCTGCACTTCATGCCAGTCTTTTATGGCTATCCATCACATTCTCCAGAAGTCTATAGTTCCTCGTACGGCGTAATAGCCAATGCAGTTACAAACGCTCAATAAATAAAATAATAAATAAAAAAATTAATAAATTAAATTTTTTCTACGATACATACCTACTTGAAATTCAATTTCGAAATTGAAAAAATACCAATTAATTTTCTTCTTTTGAAATTACAAAGCAAAAATCTGGAATACCTTTATAAAAATAATTTTGTATAAAGAATATAAAATTCGATCAATATTTATTCCTACGTTATAAACATTTCCAATTACTAAATTTTCAACTTCCACAACAACGCCATAAAGCTGTTACTTACCAAATGGGAAATTTTATCACCTATTTTCAAAGGAAATACTCGGAAATGATCTTTAAACCCATTTTTATCGCCTTTTACGAGTAAACGTAGGCAAACATACATACAAGTGTTCGCAAAAGTTTGCCTATCTTTATAAATTGAACTATGTATCCTACGTGTATGTGTAGTATACCTAAACCCAATACAGGTATTGGGTACAAGGAAGACAATGCGCGTAAAATTTCTCGTAATTATAATTTACGAGGTCAATGCGGCATTACTTTCTTCTTTACATTACCAAATTCCCCAGTTTCGTCGAACTTCGTAGAAATGTTACGGGCGAAATTTATATGGTTGAATTTTTACGAGGCGAATTTTATTCTCCACGTTACGTGTACGAGAATTTTTTCAGATGCATATTACATGCTCCTTCAATATTCGATATTAAAACCTTGTTTATTTTCAAAGAACATACTTATATTAAAAGAAAAAATAACATATCAAAAAATGTTTCATCGATGATCAAATAGTGAATCGATAAAAAAAAAATATATATTCAATATCCAGTAACATGTAAAAACAAAACTTCCTCTCTCGGAAAAGCTGATGATTTACTGAGATAAACAGGTTTCAAAATTCAATAACTCATTCAACTTGTTGCTAAGCTTCAAAGAACGAGGGAGTATTCTGGTTCAGGGAGATTTTTCTGTATTTAAAATATCCTACATCTAAGCTTGATTTTTGATATTATATGCATGATCAAAACTAACATTCCTGTTCACTTTATTATTAGCTTGGTACCCCTAATAACTATGAGAACACGTCTAAAGAGTGTACAACTTCTACGAATGGGGCATTTTAAAACCTCTACAATACGAATACCGGGACGATACGAATTACTCGTCGAGCCACAAATTTCCTATTAGTTCGATTTGTTTTCCAAATACCGATCGATACTCGTGACTGTAAATTGCCAACTTCTTTATAGCCTTTAAAAATCACCCGTGAATACAAGGTTAATTTGTAAATTCACGCGTAATTGATTAATTTCTGTTTTCTATTCGTCGTTCTCGTATACTCTTTTCGTGCCCGTTTTATTGCGTACGAAGATCGTAAAAATCGTAATTTTCGTATTTCGCGCCAGCCATCCGCAAAAAAAAAATTCTACGAAGGTTTAACGTTTGGTTATTGCTTTTCGCGCTGCTGCGACGTTCCCTTTTCTAATGTAATATTTTTGTTTACTTTCTAACGAGCGCCCATCACCAGGCTTTTCGGGATATATTTTTATTTGCTTTTTGACGCGTTTACTTTTATTTCGACTTTTTTTTCGCGCTTATTATCTTCGGAGATACACCTTTGCGTATTTTTTCTCGTGTCCGAAAGTGTGAGTGTTGATTTTCACGAGGAAATGAGCCGAAGAATTTTCTATACTATAAGATCGATCGGCTTGCCTTTCGGATATGGCCGAATAATAGCTAGCTATCCTTTTTTCGACGTGCTACTAAATGTAAGAACGACGTATGGCTCTTTGAAAAGAGCGCATAATCTTTTGCCATCATTTTAGACTACGAGGCAAATCTCGCAGGTTTTTTTGTATCGTCCGAAAGAGCTTTTAGTTCATGCGATAGAACTCCTGAAATGGAAATAACTGTTGTTAAGACGAGACGTGTCGTTCAACATCAAGACATCATTATTATCATACTCCAGAAAGTCATCTTGCATCACACCAAATGGCCACGTAAACGTGTTACATGTGTTTAGTATTTACCACTCGGTTAATTAATACCGTGGTAGTGCAGGATAGATGCCTTTATTAATAATTAAGTACGGACATGGAGTCCAGTGGGCATCTGCGGGGTCTGAAATTCATAAGTAAAACGCTTAACGACAATAACAAAACTATGTGCGGTGTGCGCGTAAGTTAACTACCAAATGACCATATCCTTATGTAGTACTTCGCACACTATTTTATCTGCGAGAAGTAGTTGGGGCACGAATCACTACAAACGTAGTAAGTGTGTTCACCAAAAAAAAAAACTCGTAAAATTTGCTACAGTAATCGTTCTATTCGTTGCTTTCCTAAAACGTCTTAGAACGCTGGAAATTGAAGACGAAACATGTCTTTTTTCAGGAATTTTTCATAATTTGTAGTTTAAGAGATGCATATTGGAAAAAAATCAAAAATCGAACAAAAAGAACGGATTTTCACAATTTTTTAGAGATTCTGCCACAGGGTGTTTAACAATTTTTCAAAACAGAAATTTATCATTTTTTATTACCTTTTCCACTATGATTTCGAACATTTTAAAAGCGGTGGAGCAACACTATGGTGGGGCAAATTTCGTTTGGTTTTTAGATGAATGGGCGGAATCATAATAGTTGCTTAATGTCTTCTAAAGAAATTCATAAAAATGTTAGCCCTCAAACTCCATTTTTAGACCTCTCAAAATGAAGTCAAAAGTTTTAAAAATTTTGAAATTTTCGAATGAAAAAAGGAGTTTATGTGCAGTTAATAATTCTTTTTTACATTCCAAAGTTACTCTATCGTTGAAAGTCTGAAACAATTTTAGCCTTCACTCTTTGTAAAATTTAGCAGATTTAAATCATTTTTATATTTTTTTTTTCAAAATGCAAGAATTTTAGTTATTTAAAAAAATAAACTACAAATGGGTAACTATTCTTGGTCGTGTGAACACTCCGGGCTCAGTTTTAGCTGTTTCGGACTCGAGAAGCAAAATATGATAGATTTTTGCCTAAAAGCTCAGACTTTAATAATCCTTGTAGGACAAAAATAAAATTGATCAAATTTGCCATTAAGTCCGAAAAAACCTAAACTGAGCCCGTACTGTGTCTTATGCACACGATCAATCAATTACCTAATTTTTATTCATTATTGAAAATACTTTATATTAAAATTATTGCTTTTTGAAAAAAATGATTTATACCTCCTAAATTAAAAAAAAAAAAAAATGACGGTAATTTATTTCAGTCTTTGCATGAAAAAATATGACTTTGGTAAGTGTAAAAATTATTTTTTTTTTAATTTCAAAATTTTTAAAAGTTGGACTTCATTTTGATAGATCAAAAAATTCAGTAAGAGAGTTCAAATTTTTATGAGGTCCTTTTAAGGCCATTCAACAACTGTTGTGACCAGCCCTCTTGACATTCAGAAAAATGCCGAAATTCAGCTCACCTCAGGTTAACCTCCCTCCCCCGCTCATCGTGAAAATGAAACAAAATATCAACAATTGTTACCATCACACCAGTCAAAGAGCGAAATGTCTAATAACACAAAAATATGTTAATTTCTGTGTTGTAAAACGTATGGTGTTCCCTTTTCGAGGAAATTGGATAAAAATCATTACTTTCGATTTGAAACACTTTTCCATCATTTTCATCATCGAAACAAAATTTCACCATCCTTTTGTTACTCTCACACTCTTCAGACACCCTTTACTAGTACGAATCTAGTCTCCATATTTTATTTATAAAAACCACATTCTTCCTACTCCACTACCTGGGGCCAGCGAGTAAATTCTTACGTCAATTACATTTTTAATAAATTAGCGTTCTTCGTGAAGTCCAAATTTCCCTATAAGGGCAAAAAACTACGTCTTTTCAATTTTGTCTACTGTCGCGGTATTCCCTTTGGTGTATTCCACTGGTCTCCTAAGTATTAACCATAATATTTGCGCTTTTATGGCTTTTCAACTTCATACCTACTCTTCAAAATGCGTCAAGAAAATTTTCTTCTTAAACAATCGCAATCAATTTTTTTTTAAATTAATTTATTTTGAACCACCTTTCGTAAATTATGGACAAGGGAGCCTTAGCTTTTCCTAAATTAAAAAAGTAATACAATGAGAGTTACTTTTGTATAAACGATAAGTTATATAAATATACACTACAGAGTATTGAATGAGAAGTGGATACTTCAATAATGACCCTACACAAAACCTTTCACCTGTAGTAGTTTCGCATTTACCCTTTTCGTATTTCACTCTCCCTCTTGAAATCGCGCAATATGTGTTTTACAATTAATGCGAAACATTAATAAGGTCAACCATAGGGGAACCAGAAAAGAGGATTACTTCGAGAGATTCAACCTATGCGAAAATTCCACGACGCCCTTTTCACATCTTGTTTACACGAAAAACAAAATACCTATATCGAATGAATTCGCACACAATTGAAAAAATTTATACGTTTCCGTTTACGTCTCAATTCACGTGTTTTAAAATTTAATTATCGTTCGTTTTTTGCTACCGGTGTTTACAGGAAGAGTATAAATTTTTTGTTAAACTCGCAATAAAAATTAGTTTTTTATACCGGGCAATTCGAGTAATTGCGCTTCGCAGCTTGATTCCTCTCCGCGTAATTGTCACGAGCTTGTCGAAGGTGAAAAACCCGCGACAATGCGGTATTACAGGTGACACCGGCGCGGCGCGGTGTTCGGTAATTACATTTTACACGCGTTGCTACCAATTTTACTCGCTATTTGAGTAATACCGATTATCCACTTCCAGTTGAATATTTTGTAATAATTTAATTTGGTGATTTAATATATTTTATCATAATCATTATTTATAATTATTTTTTAAATATTTTATTCGAATATATTTATTACTTTACTTATGGTGTCGCAGAGATAATTATTTTCAACTTTGAATTTCTAATATTCATCGAATGCATTTCATAAAAAAAATTAAAAATAATAAAAAAGAAGGAAAAGACGAACCTTGAAATCGGACTAAATTTTTTCACCGATTCATAAGGTTTCCCGTTACGTTGTTTTCCCACCCAAGATATTATAACTTTTTCAAAATTATTAATTAAAATTTTTTCAAATCCTTAAATCGATGCTTTAAATTAATTTCTCATATCATTATTTTTTTTGAAAATCGGAACTGCTATTTTTCCAAGAAAATATCCAAGCAAAACAACGAAAGAGTAAATGAGATTTCGTATTAGCGCACCAATTAACGTCAAGTATCGTTCTCGTTGAAAATATATACTCTCAACATTCTCTCCGCCTCCAACTAAGTGTTTGGAAAAGAAATAACAAACATTTTGCAATAAAAACGAAAGCCGATGGTTTGCAAGTTTGTGGGCTTAATATATGATTAGGTATTTGAAAAACAAGAGAAAAAAAATGAAAAAAAAATCTGGAAATTACAAGAAGTGATATTAATTTGAAAAAAATGGTAAAATTTAATTTAAAAAATATACATTCTGTCAATGTGCAGTTTAATACGCTTTGGGCATCTTTCCACACTCAAATGCAAGTTACGCTCGGAATACGCCACATGGCGCCACATAACTAATTTGCATGAGCTGCTTTTCTCAACAGAATGTTACAAAGAAGAAGAGGGCTCAGGCCAGCACGTTTCATCGCAACTCAGGTGCTAAAAATTCATTCATGAATTCCACTTGCATTGTGATACTATTAATTCGAATTGTACTGTTACTCTAAGGGGCACAAGAGAGGGTATAAATAACGAAAGCTGCCCTCACAATAAAATATAGGTGATGATAATTTGGTAGTCTATTGGGTTCAAGATTTGATACATTGTGTCGTTATTACTACACATCATGTTAATTAAGTATTTAATTTTTACTGAATACATGATTTTTTAATTCAATTTTTTGTACATCTACGTTTTTAATGAAGTAGAATTCTTTTGCTTAACATCGGTAAATATATATATATTTTAATTTTGAAATGACCTTTAGCCACATTGAAGTTCAAAAAATAATTTTTAAACGAGGTGATATTTGAGTCTAATCAAAATTTACGTATAGTCTTGGGAAATATAAACTGCGTCAGCGTAAATTATTTAAAAAAGAAAAATTATCAAGATTTGTTTTTGAATTGTTTTTCGAGTTTCAATTTCATATTATTTTCGAAAATCGATCAAACTATAAGCAGAATATTTGCAAAATTAGTCCATTAATAGGTCTAAAAAAATTTTTACTTATAATGTGGGTCAATGTTTGAAAATTCTCAAAAAAAAATTTCAAATATCATTCAGAGCAAATTAGTAATTTTTGGACCCAATGATCACATTTTGTGTGCCCAAGTGCACAATTTTTTTTGTAAATTAATTTTTTTCAATTTTCACGGGTCCTAAAACTATCTGCTTTTATCAAAAATTACCTATTTCGTACATTTTTGCATCGATGACTTTGTTTCCAATCGAAATGAACATATTTTTGAAAAGTTTAAGGCATTCAATGAAAATAAATGGAGCCAATAATTTTGCTTACATGCCATCCTATTATTTAATGTTTTCACGTTCTAGTTGAGATTACGGATTACTGATTACTGATTACTAAAAATAGGTCTTCAAATTAACAACTTCTCGTATAACTGCTATGGTACAAATTCAATCATACTTCATAAAGGCTTAGATTCAAGAAGAAAAAAAATTTAAAACAATATATTAATCGTTAAAAGAATGTATACACAATTTTTACACTAAACAGACGAATAGATACCTCCACTAATTCCAAAAAAAATTATCTCGAAATTTTAATAAAACGCGATAATCGAATTCGCCATTAGGTGCTTCAACCTCAACTGCGAACGAAATTCCAAATTCTTTCGGTAACCCTTGACCGAACGAAAAAAAACACCAAGGTCTACATCTCGAATACAACTGCGAGAATGTTTGGAATGAAATTTTAAATACCCTTCTATCGCACAGGTACACCATTTCAAGGGATCCCAGATACGCAATTCGTCGGTCTTTCCAAAATTCTAAATTAATTACTGTAGCGAAATCAGACGGGTTCGCTTTAACTGGTCTTAAATTAAACAAACGACCACAGCGTAAACTACAAAGTACCGTAGACCACGAATTCGACGCAAATGACCACCGAAAGTCATTCGTCGGACTTTACTCGCGGATGATAAAAATTACTAAATATATTCGCTACGGAAGTCACCGATTTTCCTAACTTTCTAGCACCGTCGCCAAGTCTAAAGAGTAAATCGCGCTTAATTAATAGTTACAAAACTGATTATACAAGTCGAAAAATTCCGACGCTCGATTAAATTGTCTTCAGACATTTCGGATGTCGTAAAAAATTCATTAAACTCGATTATCTCGGGCTGGTAGCACGAATTCGTCGTCCTACATTGCGACGCGGCGCTGATAGATTAAAAGATTTACGTTCACGGATCAAAGTATTAAAAAGCAACGAAAATATTCCCAAATCTTCGCCTATTATCTTTCAAATGTCGACTGGTTGTTTTCCTCTATTACAAAGGCGACTTCCAATAAATGTCTCTTCCGACCAGTTGATTCTTTTCCTAATGATTCGATGGCTTTTCGCGATAATTTCGAACGATATAGTAACTTTCTCGAGTCTAAAAAGTGCTCTAGAAAATTATTGCTTTCCATTCGAAGAATGACTGAGAAGTAAGGAAGTATTTTTGGTGGTCGTACATTTTTGAAAAAAGGATTCTCGCAATGTCTTCAACTTCAGCCATGGTCATTGGTCAGTGAGGTACAAGCCCAAGTAAACATGAGTAAACATCATTAATCGTTAAAAATGACCGCAAAGATTCAAATTTTGGAGAATTTGTCAATATTATCACTCTAAATACCATACTTAAATTTTTCATTGGTCAAACACTCGTAAGACTCCTAAGAGAGAGTAAAACTGCCCTTAAAAATTAGTTTTTGGTATGTATCTCAATTAATATGACACTAGCAGGAAAAACGAACAGAAACAAAACTGAGTGGTTTTTAATTCTAAACAAAAAATAACTTCTCAAATAAAATGCTTGAGGAAGGTGAATAGGGAAGTGATATCGTGAGGTTTATTTTCGTGTATTTTGTAGATATTGGCAGAAGTGGAAACGAGATATGAAGGGAATGAATTCCTCTGGATCTAGGTTCCTAAGAAGGCCTGAAGATCTAAATTTTAGGTTAAACATTTTTTACAATTCCAAATGAATTTTTTTGTTTTATTTTCATTATACCCAATAGTATCTCCATTAACAACGTATTAAAATTCTCCATTCCTAAGCTGTGTGCGTATTTCATAATGGAACCCCAAAAAAACATTTCTCGCTATATTTCCTTCGGGTTTGATCATAGGACAAAAATAGTTCAGAGCAATTTTGTTCTTCGCCAAATTCCCTACAACTTTTGTACAAACATTTTTTTTCTACGACCAAAAGGTAAGAAGTTGAAGGTATTTGAAATTTGATACTTCAGGGGCTCCATTATAATGGCTACGTTACATTATATGTATATGCGAATGAAAAATGCATACGAAATAACTTGTGCTTACAAACCAAAGTAATGAAATGGAAAGATATTTTAGGATGAGGGAAAGGGACTGAGACCTCCACAGGGTCATTATTGAATTGGCATATAGTCACAAGTCATTTTATATGCATTTTTCATTCACACACATGAAGTCACACCCATAACTGAATCAATGGTAACGAAGCCCTTGAAGCACCAAATTTCAAACACCCTAACTCTCCACCTATGGGTCTTAGAAACAAAATGTTCAAATAAAAGTTAAAGTAAATTTATTGTTGAACAAAATTGCATTGAGCTATTTTTGCCCTACAATTAAATTCTGTGGAGATACAGCCGAAAAATCTTTTTTTATGTGGTTCGAACCGTGAGATGCGCACAACAACTTGAATGAGTACTTTTAGTATATTGTTAATGGAGCTAGTCTCTACATATTTTGGGAAAAACTGTTGTTGGGAATTTATCCAATGAAGGATCCTCAGATGATCTAGATATACTGGACTACAAGAATAACGAAAATGAAGCAAAAAAATTCATTTGGAACTAGTCTTTATAAATATTTTTACAAAAAATTTTTGTAGGGAATTTTTCACGTAAAAAAGTCTATATTTCCTGGACTAGTATTGTTAGGAAACTATAATAAATCTATCTACAATATTAAAATCTGGAAAGACGCTTCATTTTGAGATGCTTTCAATTTCTAAAAAATGAGCTAGTTTATTATTGATGCAAGTATAAATGCTATTCGGGTTGGGTTAAACGATGAAAAAGGTTCAGCTATTGTTCTTCCTTGTTTTGAGGTTAGTTGATTAATGTATAAATGTTATTCAGGTTTGAATTATAAAATAAAAAAGGTTTAGCTATTGTTTATTCTGATATTACAATACAAGTTTATTGCCGTATAAATGTTATTCAGGTTGGCTTATACAATGAAAACTGTTTAGCTATTGTTTATTTTGATATTACAATACAAGTTTATTGCTGTATAAATGTTATTCAGGTTAGGTTATACAATAAAAAAAAGGTTTAGCTATTGTTTATTCTCATATTACAATACAATAAATTTGCCGAACATTTTTTGTTTTAAAGAACAAGCAATGGGGTTGCCCTTTGTTATTATTATTAGGTTTTTTTTTTCAATAAGTTTTTAATAGAAAAATTTTTGCCTCGGGTCCAATTGTGACTCTGCGCGACTTTGCTTTTCGAATTCATAAAGATTTAAAAAATCGATACGTATTTTTTTATTTTGTAACAGAGAAGGCAAAATGTGACCTATAGGTCCAAAAAATTTTGATTCTATTATAAGGAGTGTTATACCATGGACCTATGGAGCTGAATTTTTTTGAGCCTATTATTAGGGTTATTCTGTAACTATTCTGTTCATAGCCAAACCTATTTTCGAAAATAACAAAAATACTTCTGTCATATTAATCACAATGCACATGTTGAAAAAACATCTTCCAAAAATAAGTTGATAAGTGATATTTTTAGCTTTAGGAAACATTTTACATGACAAATGGATAAAATCTCTTGTGTTAGAAATTAAAAAGGGATCAATTTTGTTCATATTCATTTTTCCTTCAAGCATTATTAAACGAAATAAGTGCTAAAATTCTATTTTCATGAGGTTTTACATGGCTCTTTTATGGTAGCTTCATCTGCGAGTAAACTATATTGTATTATTTAGGGTAGTACTATTGAGAAATTTTAACAAAATTGAATTAGATATTTCTGTCATTTTTGTCGCTCAATTACATTCACTTATCAGGAGCTGGTACCTCACTGACCAGGAGTGGGGTTGAAGACACCGCATAATTTTTTCATCTCTAAGAACCAACCTTAATTAAAAAAAAAAAAAAAAAAACAAATAAACAAATATCCCCATGGCCATCAAAATAAAATTACTTGCTTGGTTGAATTTGAAGCTATTTAAGAGCCCCATTTTTTATCAAGCACATTTGGAGTAAGGGATATAGCATATGTTTCAACTTCGGCCTCCCTTGAGTTTATTTTGCTAGCATTATTTTCAGCCATAAGATAAATCAATCACATAAAGTAGACTAATAATTGCATTCTTGAATTATTAAGAAGGAAAAAATTAACCATATCCATTATATCGATGACAAAAGGGGAAAAAAAGTATGTCGAAATTAATGACTCCACTTTGTTCGATACACGTATAAATGACGTTCTCCAAAATCGCGTTTCGAGTACCTGACTACCTGCCTCTGGTATATAAGCAAACGCACATCGCGAGTCACATTTATCTTGTACAGGGGCTTTAATTAAATCCCCAAATAAATGTACGCTTTGCGAGCAAAAATAATCTGATTTGCACTACTCGAACGAGACTTTGTTAATTAAAACTTTGCGTTATGGTAAGCTACGTACGCTGCACGGTCATTTGAGTAATGGCGGTACATTCTTTTTAAATACTTGAACTGAAATATTCGACCAGCGTTCGGGTATAGGGTTCGAGAGGTTCGGTTGTACATTATCAGAGAATAGTTCGCAGTAACCTTAATACAATCGATTAATCACGCCGTCCTGAGATCTTAGCTTCTACATAGCACAGGAAACCATAAGTACTCACTTGTTGCAAATCGACCGGATTCTGCGATTTCGACAGTAACTTGGTTTTGTCATCTAAGAGTACAGCTTTGTGGGGACCTAGTCCGAGGATTCTGGTCGCCTGAAAAACAACATAAGGTTAAAAAATTCCGCAACATATATCGACACATAGGCGTCCTTCGAACGAATATCGCATCGCCACTTTATCAGCATCCAGTAATGTTGCCATTGTTTTCCATACATGCTGAGAAACCGTTCTCGTTTTTTTTTCTCGTCGTTGTCCTATAGTACCTACAGACGCTTATCGAGTTTAACGAATAACCAGCGATCGCAAAATTTTGTCGCGTTTTATTATTCCAAACATGTTTTTTAAATTACTCGACCATAGTAATTATCTAATTGTTTGTATCGATAACGTTTAATTCCGAGATAAAAAAAAAACCACGTTACCCTGGCAGGTTACCTAATAAAGAAAACCGCGCGCGTTACGTCGCGATTGCCGCGCTTGGTATTGCTATGTTGCCAGATGGTATGAGTGATTTTATTTGATACGTATTTTCGAGATTTCCGTTCAAATCCCGGCTTTAGTTAATTTTGTTGTTTGAGTACACGCGAAAAAAAAGGTAACACGTCCAGAAATTGAAAAATTATTACATCTACTTCAAGCCTCTTTGATCTAAAATACGCCTACAATAGAACTGTTTAACAAACTAGAAATGATTTTAAACATAGAAAATAGTTAAAAAACAAAATTAAGCATGGACATTCGACTAGGCAATCATTTTGGTTTAGAAGCATGAAACTACTCCCACCCCATCCCTCCGGAACTTGGAAAAAGTACTAAAAAATTCAGCTAAAAATACACTAAAATTTTCAACAATGATTTTTTAAAGGAGAGTTTGTGGCCCTTGAATAATTAGGATTATAAGTGATTTAATCAATTAGTTACATTTGATTTTTAAGCAAAAGAATTAGAAGTACTTTCAGAGGTTCAAGATTCATTTCTATAATGGTTTATGAAATAACGGTATGAAAATCAAATTATTCGTGAAAATGGGTTATGCACAGCACATAAAAAAGGAATGTGAGATAAAGTAATTTTCTTCCAATGCTAGTTGGACGACAGAATGGAACGAATTTTAATTTTCCTCAAGAAGTGAAGAAAGCAACGTTACAACAGTTGCTATATAACGTCAAAATGACGTCATAAAATTTCAACCTCTTGACTCAATTCTTACATCCCCAAAGTAAAGTCAAAATATTGAAGAATTAGAAATTTTCAAATAAATGAATTTTTGGAAGCTAAAATTTTTATGTTTCGAAGTCATATTTTCATATCCAAAGATTGTAAAAAATTTATGCCTTTAATTCCTTCAAGGTTCAGTAGGTCTGACAACAGTTTTTAAATTTTTTTCAAAAAAGAAGAGTTTTGGTTATTTTCAGAAATAAGCATAACATGAATAATTCTTGGTTAGACACATTGTGTGCACAGTACATGCTCAATTCAGACTTTTTCGTACTCAAGAGCCAAAATATACTCAATTTTTATTCCACAGGGGTCCCTAAAGTTTGAACATTTTTGGTACTAAGACATTCTATGTGGAATTATTCTGAAGTAAGAAGGTGATGTGGAAAGCTTTGTGAAATAAAAATCGAGCATATATTGTCTCTTGAGTTCAAAACTGTCTAAATCAATCCCATACTGTACTGTACACACAACCAATAAAATACTTATTTGTGATACATTTTTGAAAATGTCGATCATTGTAGCTTCTTGAACAAAAAAAATAATTGGGAATTCCTGAATCAAATAAAAAAGTTGTAACTAAATTTCTTTTCAGTCTTCAGACGCCCAAATGTGACTTTGAAACGTAAAACATTTTTACCTAATTGCCTAAAAATTCGTTTTTTGTAATTTTTTTAAATTTTGATTTCATTTTGAAGGCTTTAAACACTGAGTCAGAGGGCTCCTTTTGAGGTCATATCGCAATTACTGTGACATCAGCTCTTCACTTTTTGAAAAAACCCAGAATTCGGCCTACTCTAATAGATGCCTCCAAGCATGAGATTTTTACTCACTTGTAAGAAATTTTGATTTCAGTCCATTAAGCAAATTTTTTTCAAAAATTAGAAAACTAGCAAAATTCCCAATTTTTTTGGTTCCATTTTTTAATTATAATTTTCCATTGTGGAGGGAGAGGGGGGAAGGGAGGGTCAATGCATATAGTATAATGATCGACTACTAACCTGAACTGCTAATACTAAGTAGGTATTACGATTTATAGATGGCTACGTGAAATAAGAATTAATAAGGTTTGAAATATGTATTCTGTTTTAGCAGTAAAAAAATGAACAACCTTGAAGTGAACTTTTTGTAGTTTGTATTGAGTGTACAAAGAAAATTATGGGAAATGAATTGAAGTAAAATTGAGAGTAGAATATTTTGGCACTGAAATATTTTTGTGGTGAGAGCCTCCACTAGACAGTTACTGACGAAAAAACTGTTTCGAGTGTTCGAATAAAAAAAAAAAAAAAAAAAAATATGAAGCAAACACCGAATTTTTTATTGATTCGGATGTTATTCTTGTGTAAGATACTACTTTTTTTTATTCGAGCATTTCTACTTAAAAGTCGATCCATGGTGCGGATAGATGGTTGCGTTCACATATGTGCGTATATTATCGGCAACCTGATTTCGCTGAGTTTCGTTTTTACTGAGGGTTGAACCTAAATGGCGCTGGGCAATAAAACTCCAATTCCTGAAACGTCACGTACGTTTGGTGAAGTGTGGGGCTTGTACGAATAGTCGATTAGTACGAGCTCTCATTTTACAGTGATATTGGTTTTGCCACATTGTGTCTGTGTACGCGTCAGAGTTTGCGTTTGTGATTCAACCCTTGGCGATAAATAACACGTAAGTGATCTTACTGGGTACCTGTTACGTACTATATTAGGTTGTTGTAGGCTTTTACTATTTGCATGGTGTCATGGTACGTTTACGTATGCAACGTCCATCGACACATTTAGGTCAAGTTATTTAGATAGGTGATGGTGATCACCAACGTCTTGCCGGCGAGTAGCCTTGCGAGGCTACTCAAGGGATCGCCACTATGCGGTGTGTGTGACGAGCCACCCGGCGATAATGTGGTCCCCGCGGATTCCTAGGCGCTTAGGGCGTGAGTACGCTGCTAACTGGCCTATAGGGTATCCGTTAAGTTGGCACTGATGGGTGTACCGCGGTAGACTAAGTCGCCCGGGTCCGAAGCAGCCCCACAGTAGGTTCGGCGGGCCTATTGGCACTGACCTGAGACGTCCATAATGTCATATAAATATTTTTAGCGTATTGGGTACTCATGTGCGTATATTTTTTTTTATAGGTGGATTCGCCCGCACCGACGGAACTACACCATCCCGCGCCATCCTTTCAGTTAACATAATATATTATAGTAATTTTAATTTTAAAGATTATTTTATGCGACTAAAATTAAACGTTTATCCTCTTAACGCCTCGTCTAGTTTTATTTTATTTTTTTTTTATTTCGTTTTCCTTTTACACTTGATAGTTCAAAACTATCTTCAACTTGTTAGACAATTTTCCATTTTATATCGCAAAAATCTGCGCTATTCATACGCTTGAAAAAAATTGAAAAATATTTCACACACTTCGATTATGATAAGAAACGTTAATTTTCACTTAATAAAATTACCCTTCCCTCTCTTTCCTCGACGACATCGCGCAACCATTTCCGAATACCTTCCCTTCTCGATGAAACAGTATAAACCAGTTCACTAAAATCCGTTTTCAACTTCCTCGCTACACACCGACCACCGCTATAATTAGCAACGTCGCATTACTCGTTACCTGATTTTATCCGCTATCGAAAAGCTATCAACAGTCTACACATCGACATACGATACGGTTACATTATGGCGTCAATCCGTCTTAATTATTTTCAACCAACTAGTTTTGCGCGGCGGAAAAAGAAATTGCCAGTTCGAATCGATTTTCTCAATTAAAATTCGCCGAACCACCCGTCGATTCGACTTTATGCTTTCTACCGAGCGTAAATTCGTCATTAATAAAATTCCATTGATTTCATATCACGACCTACTGAGTCATTACACTCGGCAATCAACCGGCGTACAATGATATTGGAAAATGAAACGCGCAAATACAACCAACTCGAAAATACATCTTAGTCGTAAAAATACCCGCCTAACGTCATCCGTGCAATTGGAAAACGTAATTTTTCCACATTTGATCGATGACTAGGTGTTTTGGAGACAAGCCTCGTAACAGGTTTCTATTCGAGTGAAGTAAACATTTTATAATTATACCTTTGTGTGCCTTTTTCGGGGTTCTCGAAGGTATAATAAAATCGCTGATTTATAAGCCTCCGATGACAGTTGACTGATACGTTGCGAATAAAGTAGAAGACCTTATGGAAATTTTGATATTTTTTCGCTTTGTTACAGGAATAAAAATTACGGTATTTCCTGTTCCTTTCGTAAACAATTTCTTTCATAAATTGCGTAATCGCGATTTATGAATGAATTAATTCTCTGCGTTCTGTTATTAGCGAGAAGGAAATTAGGCGATATTTTTATATTCTTGTAAATGTTGTATACTCGGCGTTAATTTTTCGCGCTGGAGTGCAAGATAACGTTGGAAATATATTTTAAGCTAATTTATTAATGGTAAATGTTGAATATGAATATTGTAACGAAGTTCACTTGATTACTCTGCCATTTCCATATTTTGGTTCTTTTTTGTTATAGTTTTCATTTCGCATTCCCTTCTTGATATTTTACTTCTTTAGAATTATTTAGCGAGTAATTTTCCATCTAGTGTGCCTAAACATTGTTCAATTCGTCTGATTCATTCATTATTTGTTAATACAGAAGGTGCGAGTGCCAGAGTCTATAAACTAATCTGTACGATAGGCACAGATGAATAAAGAATTTTAGAGTACTTCAAATACAAGAAGCATTATAATTTGAAAATATATATTTCTTATAAATTTTATGAAGTCATATAACAAATAATCAAATACACGAGAATAATTAGGTGGAGGGGGGTTAAATTCAGCATTTGAGGGTTCAAATCCGGAACCTTATAAACTCATTTAAAAAGTTAAGTAAAATTGCTTCAAGTTTTTGGCTTATTTAAAACAAAAATACTTTTAGTTTTTTATGGATTCATGAAGAATTCATAATTATTAAAGAAAAAAAGAAGAAAAAAATAAATAAAGAGAGTGTGATACTTTTTTAAATTTCTCAATGTAAAAATTTTGAGTAACCAAAAAAGCCATTGGAAAACGGAAATAAATCTTAATCAATTATTTCGTAAGAGTATTAATTTTTTCACTAATATTTTCATTTACTTGACAGAAAAAAAGTTCTCAGAAATTGTCTTGGGGAGACTCAAAACTTTTCTAGAAGCGTTAAACACCTTTCAACCTCTCAAATACTGGTCTGTGAGACCAAGGCGAGAAAGAAATGTAAATTCATCATAACCGCTATAATTGAGGTTTTCTAAACTCATGTAGCAAATTACGTTAAAGAATTTAGAGAGTTTGAGAATTATTATATATCTCCTTACTTTTTTTTCTACTATTTTTATCTGTTATATATGTCAAAAAAATAGTAGAGAATATAGATATGGGCAAAAAGAGCTATAGGTCCAGAAGAGAAATTTGGAGATAAGCTATACCTTCATTTTTGGCTGATTTTTTAATAAAAGCGATAGTTATTACAGTCTACCTAATTTGCGAGGGGGTTGGGGAGGGTGAGATCTACAAATCTTTCTTTTTCACACCATTTTTTAACATCTGGCAAATGTACAACTTTTTGGTATATATTATATATACTTTTCCTCAAGCGTAGCGCCAGTAGGTATCAATAAAATTCGCTCAAAATTTGGTGAGAGACTTTTTTTTAAATTATAACAAAACAACTTTTTTCTTTTTTCGATACACCTCAAAATGACGGATCACTCAAATTTTGAGGAGAGCTGAGGAGAGGAAAAATAGCTCAACATTCTTGTTTCTGATTTCATATGAAAGAGTGAGTCAAGGACACCAACATATCCAAATTTCAGCTTCCTAAGTACATTTTGAAAGGAATTAGAGTAAAAAATGGCTTTTTGAGGAAGTTTTGAGTCATGAAATTTCTTGCATCAGCTAATCATCCATATCTCCTCATCAAATCAACCTAGAAAGGTGAAATTTTGTGCGTGAGGTTGGTTGATGACCAAAATATGACCTCTTGAATTTGAATCAAAATGGATCCAAAATGGCGGATTATCAAAATTTGAGTAGAGCTTGAGGAGCCTTGAGTTAGTAAAAATGTAATTAATACGAACTCATATGATAATTGAGAGTAAGAAGTATATGATATAATAAATTTTACATTCAACATAATACTGAAGGGGAGAGGGAGGGGTTATCAACTTCAAAGTGTGGTGGGGGTACACGAAAAGTCAACATTTTTTATTGCGGTTTCATTTGATAAAACAAACCAAAGTGACTAATCTAATCTGATTTTAGCTTCCCAAGTGAGTTTGAAGGCGAGGTAAAACAAAAACAGGTTTTTGATGAAGTTTTGAGTTATGAAATTTCTTGAATCTTCCATATCTTCTCACCAAATCAATGTAGAGATGTAAAATTTTGTATGTAGGGTTAGTTGGTGACCAAAATACGACATCTTGGATTTGGGTGAAAATGAATCGAAAATGGCGTATCGTAAAAATTTGGAGATCACTTGGGGAACCTCAAGTTGCAAACATTTAAAAAATACTGATTCATACGATTATTGCATGGCATGGTAAGAATTATGGCACTTATTCTAAATGTAACATGTCAAGTGATTTCGGAAGGTACAGCATAGGGGTTTTCAAACTTTGTACTGGGTGTGGCTGGACACATGAATGAGCTAGCAAAGCTTTTTTCAAACCTAAGTAAGCCTCAATTAAAAATTCAGCTCTAGTATTGCGGCGTGGCTGCTTACCTTTTTTTTTTACAGTCATTACAATATCTCTTTCGGCGTATGTAAATTGTATGTATATATCCTAAATTTAATTTCTCAAGTAGTTTTGAAAAGGGTACAAGGGAGAGGGGAGGTTTACACTCATTACTGGGTGTAGTCTGTGGACATAAAGAAATGAACAAACGTCAATGAAAAATTCAGCCCCAATAATGCAACACAGCTGCCTACGTTTTTTGCCCCTTTGAAGCAATTTAAAACATGTAAACATCTGTAAAAAATTTCCTGCCCACGAGCAGCAAATTCTTGACTCCGCTATTATGAAAAAACAATCGATCACTTCCTCCTGAAAAGACGCGTGCACATCATTACACACACACGTATAAAATCGCTACATCGAAAAAAAGTAATCGCCGTGTAACAGATGCATCGAAACGAGCCGCGGGAATCTAACACTACAATGTGAGAAAATACTCTATAAAGTTACCGCATCCGAAGTAATATCCGGTTCCAGTGTACAACGTGGCACGTTTTTCTATATATTAATTTTTTTATAATACTGCAACGCGCCATAATAGAAATTTCATTTGAAAACTTTGTCACACAAAGAGAGGTCTACGACACGACAAATTTTTTCACATATCTTGCGACAAGTTGATTGACATCGAAGAATTTTGTCGCATGCACGTAAATATTTATTTTTATCTCAATATATTAGCGGCCGGACCATTTGCGGCGATCGGACGCGGTTACGTAGTCGTAACGAGGCGTCAATTACGACCGCGAATATAAAACTTGTATATGTAGGACAGGGTCCCCCTAAGCGAAACAAAGTCGTCGAATTTCGACGTTTCGCATCGATTCGTAGAAGTTATGAAATACACTGGCGCGAAAATTAATTGCCGCACACGACGAGAATTCATTTTACCTCAGGATATCCTGACTTTTTAGCATTCCGTTGGCTGTAGAAAATAACACCGATTTTCAATTACCGAAAATGAATTAAAATTGCGAAAACGTTCGTAACAATGGGGAGTTACTCGATAACGAGATTCAATTAGCGCAAATTGCGAAATATACCTTTGGAAAATTGCTGGCGCGGAGGTTTTTTTCGCTCGACAATAACTCTCCGCTTCGTTCGCGTCGCTGCATCGTTCGCAGACGTTAAACAAATTCTCAAATTGAACCTGTACTTATGGCGTGTATTATGCGAAGAAACACGCCAAGTGGGACCGGCTTCCTCGCCTCGTGCCAACCTTATTGTCGTATCGAGTCGCTTTTCAAATTAACCTTTCGCCAGAAATTTAATCTGGCTCGGCTTCTTCGACGTTTGAATATTAATCGACGATTGTTCCCGTTTCGGTACAACTTATCGCCTTACTCACGTGTTTTTACGCTTAGTCAATCAAACTCGTCGACGGTGATAAGCTGCTAACATGTTTCGTCGTGTTTCATTCGTACGCAGCAGACTCGACGTGCGGTTTTAGATAATTCACGTTACGCGAGACAAGCCCGTAATTCGTACATATTCGAAACTGTTGAATAATTGAAAATCGGCCTCCACGCGGCCCCCATTTGTACAGTCGCACACGTAAATTTAACATCGCTCGGTAACGCGTAACGTGCATGCTATCGTACAAAACGGAAAAAATCGCCGGGCCGGAAGTGAGAAATAGCTTTAGATTACTTTTCCTCATTTATTAATTCTTAATAAAACAAAAAACCTCGAGAGCTTTTCGAGGCGATCGTTATAATGGTAAAATGGCGCCATTACCGAGTCATTCCGGTATCTCATACAATCAAAGTTTAATAACCGAGAAGGGCGGATCCGCGAAGCCTATGGCAACCGAACTTTCGCTTTAGTTAAAACAAACAATCGCGGCATACCGAAAAAACCTCTCATCATCAAAAAAACAAACCCCGCGGGTCATTGCTATCGGAAAGTATAAGCTCATGCAATTTCCGGCCAGACTACACAAAAGCCAAGCGACTCGCGTGCACGAGACGTTTGATATCATCCCTCGCGATTCTCTTTGAAATCTTGGCCGAAGTTCGGAAACGGGGGAACTTATAAATTTTACGATTAGTCGAGCAAGTTAGATACCAAAAAGGCATGAAAAGGGAAACATCGTGAATAAGTAGCAAGCGGTCTTGAAATGTCAAAACTGAAAGCCTGACTCGCAGAAAAATTATTAAGATTTCGCTCCATCAGTGTTACCAAGTTGGGAGTTGAAATTTACTTGAGATCTTTTAGCAAAAAATCCTGATAATGCATTAGACATGAATGAAATTCGCTCAAAATTTGGCGATAGACTCTTCTTGAAAATGCAAAAAAGGTACTTTTTCCTTTTTTCGATACACTTAAAAATGGCGGATCACTCAAATTTTGAGGGGAGCTAAAGAAAGGGCAAATAGCTCAAAATTTTTGTTCTTGATCTCATATGTAAGAGTGAGTTACTGACACCAACATACCTAAATTTCAGCTTTCTAAGTGCAGTGGGAGAGGAGTTAGAGTAAAAATGGGGTTTTTGAGGAAGTTTTGAGTCATGAAATTTCTTGCATCAGCTAATCATCCATATTTCCTCATCAAATCAACCTAGAGAAGTCAAACTTTGTGTGTAGAGTTAGTAGGTAACCAGAATGTGAAGTCTTAAATTTGGGTCAAAATGGATCCAAAATGGCGGATTATCAAAATTTGAGTAGAGCTTGAAGAGCCTCAAATTTATGAAAATGTAATTAATATGAACTCATATGATTATTGGAGATGAGAAGTATACAATAACCTCAATTCACCTCCATACATGATATTTGAAGGGAGAAGGAGGGGGTATTAACCCCAAAATGTGGGAGGATACATGAAAAGTCGTCATTTTTTCATTGTTGGGTCATACGATAAAACGAGTCCAAGTAACAAACCTATTGTAATTTCAGCTTCCTAAAAGAATTTGAAGGGATGTTAAAACAAAAAACTGCTTTTGGAGTGGAAATTGCTGCAGGAAATTTCATGAATCTCCATATCTGCTCACCAAATTGACCTAGAAACGGTCAAATGACTAGAATATGACATCTTAAATTTTGGTCAAATTGGATCGAAAATAGAAGATTGTCAAACTTTGAGGATAATTTTTTTTTTAAATGATTTATTTCTTGTCGCTCGACAGCTAGGCCATTTGCGACGCTAATATTACATGTTGACTTAAGATTAAATATTTATAATTATATTAGTTTGTACAACGAGTGAAACTTGAAGAGGCTCAAATAGGTATATTTGAAAAAAAAAAAATGTATTCATATGATTATTGCATAACGAGAAATACTACATCTGTTCTAAACTTGACTTATTAAGTGGTTTTGGAAGGTACAGGTTAGAATTTTCAGACTTTGTACAGAGTGTGGCCTGCAGACATGAAGGGATTAACAATTTTATTTGCAAACCTGAACAGGGCTATCAGCTCCAGTAATGCAAAATGACTGCTTATATATATATATTTTTTTTTTTTTGCGAATCAAACAAAATGACATTTAATCAAGTGCATGTGAAATTGTGAAATTATTGCAGCGCCGGTTTTAGGATCGTTGCAGGGGGGGGGTCAGTTCCATAAAGTTAAGTGAGAAAGATAATTGTTCAAAATTGCTAAAAAGTTGATATGTACCAAAAAAAGTGTTATTTCTGCTCGTTACATTATTAATTAAAAAAACATACAATTAAAAAAAGCTCTTGGAGGGGTTTCGACCCCCTCCCCTAAAACAAGGTATAAATTATTTTAATATGAATAAACGGAATATTGATCCATTCAAGGTATAATATCAACATTAAAGAATATGAATGATGAAAACTTTGAATTTTTTTGGTATAAGAACCTGAGAATTCACGGGACATAAATTTCTTTCTTTTTTTCCCTAGATGTGTAAAGTGTAGCTGTTATTATCTTTTTTTTTCAGAATTAAAACAAAATGAGACTCGATCAAGTTCATGCAAAATTATTCAATACGAATATACAAAATATTTATTAATTTAACATAATAGGTATAAAATCATCATTAAAGATTATTAGCGATGAAAGTTTGATTAAACATGTGAAATTAATGATATTTTTGAATGATATAGACGAAAAAAAATATCTGAGATTCCATACAAAAAGCTCTCAAGCCTGAGAAACGTCGAGAAAATTCAAAAATTCTAGGATCCCAAGCATCTACCTGAAACTTGACAACACTGCGTTCGATGCTTCTTTTTTTAGAGGTAGTTCGCTAATAACTGACGAAAGCAAAAATACTTCGGTTTAAAAAATTCTACTTCAACTGCCATACAAATAAAGTCATTACAAAGCTTAAAAAGTTCGATTCAAATTGAAAAAAAAAAAACAGATTTAGATTTTAAAACAAGCAGCCATGCGTCATTACTGAAGCTGAGTTTTCAGGGGGAGGGGGGGTTGGAATTAATTGAAAATATTATTACGTGCAATACTACAGAGTAACATTTAATTTTTTACAATCAATTTGTACTTGGTAAAAATCACCAGCTATCTTACCCTCCTCCAGCACTTTAAACCACAGCAAATAAAAGATGTACTTTCTGAACGGCTTAATTAATGAAACGCACGTATTACTAATGTATATCAATCCATCTAAAAATAATTTGAAGTGTAAAGACATGGGGTGTTTTCCCTTCGCCCTTTCTTAAAATAAAGTAGTCTATAATAGCTTCATTCTTCATTAAAAATTCATATAAAAAATCAAAATCGCTCGAAATAAGGGCGAAATAATTAGATTTTATTTTTATTTGCACGCGTAGGTGTCCACGTTTTCCTTTGAGAGAGAAAATTTTTCTTCGCGAACTCGCATAGCGGAGCATTTTTTCTTATTGTTTCGCGTATCTTATTCAAGAGGGCACGTATGCTCCAGCGGGATTAATTGAAACGGTTTACTGCTTTCGTTTCGGCTCGTCGATACTTAACCGTCGGTACCGCCGAGTTATGAATAAAATCACGTGCTTTGATCTCGCGTCTCATTCAAGGTCTCTGCCGCTTATATTCAAATACCCTCGTTTCTTGAATATTTTGCATTTAAATAAGACCGTTGCGAATTTTCATAAAAAAAAAAAAAAAACTAACAATCGCTAATGGCGCGAGCCCGCCAGTAAGACGCGAAAAGAAAGAAAAAAATTACACGCTACATCGGTACGCGCGATAATTCCAGCGTTGGATTTGCGACGTTCGTGCGAGTAGTCTAGGTGTTTTTTTTTTATAATAATAAAAACAAGATGCTCTTAATTTCTTTGAGATACATTCTTACGTATTAATGTTCCCAGTTTAGTCCACTGGGTTTCTTTGATATTCGTCGAAAGACGAGGGTGGATCGCGAGTTTTTAGTCTCATCGTGTTTGCAAAATTATCGCTGACCTTTTCCCATTGATGTTTAACAAACTGAAAAGAATCTCGTCTCATCTTTACGCTTAAGAAGAGTGAAATTAAATGGCGAACGTAAATTTCACGGAAAAGTTCAGTGAACTTGGTTGCAGATTTTTTTCACGATACGAATCGGATTATGATTTTAGCTTAAAAATACCTTATGCGAAATCTTCAAATCTTTTTACCAAACAAAGTAACAAATGTTTGATGAAGTTATTGTAGATATATTTCATAAGTCAAAGAAGGGTAGAGAAGTTACTCCCAAAATTAGAAAACGAGTTCACATATAGGTATCACAATTGTATATACTCTAATAAATACAATTGTACATGGAATATAACAGACGTGACTAAATGAAATGGCGAGAATTAATTGAAAAGTTTTATAAAACTCAAAAAAAAATTTATTCATTTTAATTATTTATTAAAGTTTTTAAATGGCCAGTGCTCAGCTGCTCACTACACACAATCTTTTCAACCAGTTATAAGAGGGTACTAATTATATCAAGAATGAACAAGTATCTAAATAACCATCATCTACGCTCTGCAGGATTCTCGCTTTAAAAGTTAACCCGTTTCAACTTATACACAGAGCCTTGATGGGGATTGGGTTAGAACCCTCAAGAACTCAGTTCATTGAATATTTAAATATTGTCAAATCGTACGATTCTTTTATGGCATCAGTCTTCGAGGGAATTTAAAATGAAATAGTTTTTTTTTTTCAATTCAAAAAAAAAAATCATACGTAATTAATTCATTATAACTACACGATTACTATGAATCATTACGAAAAAATTTTCATCTCCTTAAATCATCTCCAGTATACATTCATGAATTTTTTGGGCTTTAAAAAAATTTCTGCCTCCTAAAATAATTTCCCCTTCTCCCCATTCAATTACTGTTACTGTAGAAATGCAAAACGTGTGTTATGAAAACAATTTTCAAAATCTCTCCCATTGATATACATCTTGGCTACGACCCTGCTGAAACACATTCACAGCTGCCTTCTTCTATACTTGTTTTTTTTTTTAATCACTCCTTTCTCTCTTCCCTCTAGATTTCAATTTGATACTTTCAACAAGTTTTGTTCCATCCGTGCCTCTGGCGTATGTTGCAGTTTATGGCACATTAATGGAGTAAAGTGAAGTAAATAAATTGAAGAATTTAAATTAATTTTGTAATTTCTACAATTTGATCTTCAATCCACACTAAGATAAGTTTTATTGGTTTAAAATCGAAAAAAAGTAAGTGCAGGCTGTTCAGTAAATAACGTTTTTTCAATTTTTCATTATTATTTCGGTTACTACCCAATAATACATATGTTTTTGATAATAGTTATTTAAATAAATAAGTATTAAAACATACCTATTTTCACAATAGTGGAGTGGATTAAAAAGAATTAGAATAAAATGCATTTATAAAAAATTTATTAGACTGGCCCAATGCTACAAGATTATGAACTTAATACTTCCTTCATCAAAAATTTGTAACACATATATAGGTATAATTCAAATATATTGTAATTTAATGAGGTAAAGTATTGATCAATAAGTTGAAAAAAATAAGTGAATACTTTTTTTTGAAAAAATTTTCCAAATTTCTTAGATTTCCTTTTACACATAAATAAAGAAACGTAAGCAGCTATGCCGCATTACTGGAGCTAAGCTTTCAACTGGAGGTTGTTCAGGTTTGGAAAATGATAACGTTGCTAAATGCTTCTCAAATTACTTCAAATATTTACGATTCGCCATTTTGGATCCATTTTTACCCAAATTGAAGTGATCATATTCTGGTCATCAATTAACTCTACACACAAGTTTGACCTTTGAGGATGGAAGATTCATAAAATTTCTCATTCACAATTTCCCCTTCACAAACGATTTTTTGCTCTAACTCCCCTCCAAATACACTCGGAAAGCTAAAATCAGAACAAGTTGGTCACTTGGCCTCATTTCATCATATGATAAGATTATAAAAAAATTTCGACCTTTCGTGTACCCCAACACATTTTCAGATTGATAACCCTCCTTCTCCCCTCCAACATCATGTATGGAGATGAATTGGAGTTATTGCATACTTCGCCTCCCCAATAATCACATGAGTTTATATTAATTACATTTTCACTAATCTGAGGTTACTCAAGCTCTACTCAAATTTTGATAATCCGCCATTTTGGATCCATTTTGACCCAAATGCAAGAAGTCATATTTTGGTTACCAACTAACCTTACATACAACGTTTGACTAATCTAAATTAATTTGGTGGGGAGATATGAAAGATTTAAGAAATTTCAAGACTCAAACTTTCTCAAAAACTCCTCTTCTATTCTACTTCCTCTCAAAATGCATTTAGAAAGCTGAAATTTGTAAATGTTGGTATGCGTGACTCACTTATTCATATGAAATCAAAAACAAAAAATTTGAACCATTTGCCTTTTCTACAGCCCTCCTCAAAATTTGAGTGATCCGCCATTTTGAAGTGCGTCGAAAAAATAAAAAAGTTGCTTTGTCACATTTTTAAGGAGAATCTTTCACCAAATTTTTAGTGAATTTCATCAATACCCGCTAGCGATACACATATACCAAAAAGTTGGACATTTGCCACACGATTACGAATGGCCTGAAATGCAAAAATTTGAAGAACCCACCTTCCCCATACCCCCTCCTCAAATCAGGTGGGTTGTAATAACTATCATTTTCAAGTTAAAAACTCAGCTAAAAAAACGAAAAATCGTTTTTAGGTATAACACTTTCCCCTACCCTTCCAGTAACTTAGCGTATTATATAAAGTCATGGGGGAGTAACAACCAAAATTTTTCAAACATAAAATAATGAACTTATTTAAGTATGCTTTTGGGAGTATTTGACAACGACCTTTAAGTATCTATATTCAAAGGAAGAAAATATAAAATATTTCATACCTAGACGCTAATAAATATCATGTCAATATGAAAAAAAAATCGAACAAAATATTTTATTACGAAAACTTCAATACTTATTTCGCCTCTTCAAGATTGTGGTTTAGCGAAGGCAAAACACAACTAAATAGAAATAAATACAACCCACTTTAATTTCGCCTACGTACATTTACGAGTAAATCATAATTGAACAAGATAATCCAAATATTATCCCCTTCAAGAATGACCTTAGGCAAAATGTAAAATAATCCACGAATCTAAACACAAATAAACCATAAAATCAGAGTAAAAAACCGACGAAAATACGTTCCATTTCTAGTATTAAATTTCAACCAGAATTCCATCATTTTTTACACGAACAAGGAAGAGGGAAGACTTCAACCAAAGCAAATGGCCCTCGAACACGCAGCTTCAGATATGATCTATTTTCTAAAATTATGTCAATGTTTCCCGTCGTAGTTTACTCGTGAAAATTTTTCCAAATAGTAATCTCGGTTTAAAAGTTTACGTCGAACCGCTAATTGCATTATATTTACACTCCACTCGATGTCTGGGAGACCTAAGCATACGCACAGAATAGACAAATAAACACTCGAGAAAATCTTTCGGGCCGAGAACTAGGCCAATTTTTTCATTCGACCAATTACTAAGGAATACTTTGGTCGCGAATCGTAATTAATTAGCTAATCCCGCATTTCATACATAGTTGCGAACCTAACTGCGGTATTTATTACATGAAAAGGAGTTAGTTGATTGCTAACAATCGAGTAATAGTAAAAAAATGCTCGAGAACGCGAACGGCTATGATGAAAAAAAAAACGTAATAAATCACGTCCTCGGTTTATTTTCAATTTGCAAAAACCTTCACACAGATATACGGGCGAGTTTTTATTTCGCTTTTTTGAAGAGCGCATCGCATCGACAAACTTATCATCGAAATTATCCCTAGTATTTTTCATCTGCACACATGGTCGAACAATTTCATCGAGATTTGCATATTTTTTATCTCGTCTCGTATGATTCGTAGGAGGTGAAAAATTTTTCTCTGAAAAAAAAATCCAATATAAAGGTTGGATATTTTATACGCGTACTTTTTAATCTGCCTGTACCCCAATGATACACGTACACGTGGCATTTAGGTGATATTTATCATAAGGGTCTAATTACTTCAGAGTCCGAGTGTGTATAAATTCCGCTCATCATCAGCGATTATTCGAGATTAGAGAAATTTTCGAACGAATTAAAAGCCCATTTCCAGTCGGCGAGTTTTTTCTCTCGACCGAATACAAGATGAATATGGCGGTGAGAGGGAAAAAATTTAACGACGTCGTTTTAAATTCTCGAACCGGGCGTACGTTTTAGTTTTCGAATAACAGAAGGTCGTCGACGATAAAGAACGTTTAAATGTGTTTTATTGTATAAAAGAAACACACATAATACATTATAATAACAGTACTCGCTCTCGTATAATATTACATCGCGCCGAGTACAACGAAAATTTCAAACCGACGTGTTCGCCAACCACATAAAGATTTTCTTTAATCGATCCATTTCGGTAAATTCATCTCATCGGTCGTTGTATCTGGCGTACAATCGTGCGTGTGGTTTACAATCGAAAATCCTACACGAGCTAATTTGACTTTAAAGCGAAATCCATTATTGCTACTTTCGACAGTGTAAACGCGTTCCCCAATATTCTCTCACGGTGGTACCTCGGCGGCTTCGGGCTTATCTCCACATATAGATGGCTGAGCAAACAACGACGTTTTTACGCGCGCGTATTTTTCGTGACTGGAAAATTCAATTATCGTACTCGCTTCGAAACCATTTCGTCACTTATTTCGTATACGAGTACATTCGGTTAAAAAAAATTTCATTAATTTCAAGGCCTTCGCGGCTCCATATGCTTTTCGTTCGAGCGAAAACCATTAATATTTTAATCTAACCCTTCGCCTGTACATTTTGATGGCTGATCAAACGATCAAAACGACACCTTAACTATATGATAATTTTCCCAGCTCGTCGATATAACAAAGCAGCAGCGTCCGACACGGGTGTACGTGAAAACGAAATTCGAATTTCCGACCTTCACCCCATCCCTGTTCTGTACAGTTGCGAATCCTTTGTAACTAAATTTTTCACGCTAAATTAACTTCGCAGATAAACACGACTTCGCTTTACAGATTTTACATTTCCGTTGTATATCTGACGTGTCTGGCGAATCCCAATTCGATTTATTCGCCGGCTAGCCGGCTCGTTTCCAACCGAGATCGAAAGTAAAAGCGATGATTTAATTAGATCGGTGTGGCGATAGTTATCGTTTTGTGTAATCTAAAACTCTAGTATTTGTACAGTTGTGAGAATCGTCGTTCATTCGAAACGATAGCAAAAGTACATACTTTTCATTTCGATCCAGACTCTAGACATAGCTTGAGAAGAAAATAAGAAAGACAAATTACTCCTACGCTTAATGCAAGGTCAGACGTGAAAAACACTCTTGTTTCGAAATCTCGAACGATAAGGACTAATGGAGAACGATGAGAGATAGACCCACTTAAAAATTAAGAAAAGGAAAACGTCGCAGAAGGAGAAAGGGAGCGAAGAATTTTTAATTTCAGATAGTTATATAATACTAGCGCAGTTTCAATGTGCAAATATACGAAAAAATTTACGAATGAACAATGAAAATAACAATACCCTTTTTTTGTTAATTAAGGAGACACCTTTCGAAAAACACAAAACAAATCGCAATAAAAATAATTAGAAAAAATTAAAAAGCGAAAAAATAATGCAAATTACTCAATTCGAAGCGTGAACAATATTGCATTAAATTGGAAGATAATAGTAATGAAAATAATAATAATAAAAATAATATAAAAGTAAAAACGAAGTTTTTGATGCTGAAATTATTAAGGGGCGTCCATTAATTACGTGAGGCAATTTTGGAGATTTCTTCAACACCCTCCACTCCGTGGTGAGATTTCATGTGATTTAGCTCAACTCCCTCTTCATCCCAAATCGTACGTAAGATTTTTCAAAATGTGTTTCTCTCGTGTAAACGCTTCGAATTTATTCTAAAAAAACGTAAGCTGCCATACCGCATTACTGGAGCTGAGTTTTTAACCGAGGCTTTCCGAAATTCCTACCCTATCCCTTCCAAAACTACTTAAGAAGTTGAATTTAGAACAAATTTGGTATTTCTTGCCATGCAATAATCATATGAACCCATATTTCTCAATTATGAGTACTTGAAGCTCCTCAAATCATCCTCAAATTTTTACGATCCGCCATTTTGGATCTATTTTGACCCACATTTAAGAGATCATATTCTGTTCATGAACTAACACTACATACAAAGTTGATCTTTGTATGAAGATTGATTTAGTGAGGAGATACGGAAGATTCGTGAAATTTCCTACAGCATATTCCCCTCCAAAAGCTGTTTTTTGCTCTAACTCCTCTCCAAATTCACTTGGGAAGCCAAAATTAGAATAGATTAGTTACTTGAGCTTGTTTTGTCATATGAAACCTGTATAAAAAAATTTTCAACATCTCGCGTACCCCCACCACATTTTGAGGTCAATTAACCTCTCCTCCTCCCCTCAAATATTATGTGTGAAAATAAATTGGGGATATAATATACCTCTCATCGCCAATAATCATATGAGTTCATATTAATTACATTTTTGCTAACTCAAGGCTCCTCGAGCTCTACTCAAACTTTGATAATCTGCCATTTTGAATCCATTTTGATTGAAACTCAAAAGATCATATTTTGGTCACCAACTAACCCCACATACGAAGTATGATTTCTCTAGGTCGATTTGGTAAGGAGATATAGAAGATTTAGGAAATTTTATGACTCAAAATTTCCTCAAAAAGCTGTTTTTTGCTCTCACTTTTCTCAAAATGCACTTAAGGAGCTAAAATTTAGATATGTTAGTGTCCGTGAATCAATCTTTCATATGAAATCAAAAAAGAAAAATTTGAGCTATTTGCCTTCTTTCCAGTCTCTCTCAAAATTGGCGTAATCCGTGATTTTGAAATGTATCGAAAAAACAGAAAAGTACCTGTTTTGCAATCTCAAGAAGAGTTCCTCACCAAATTTTGAAAGAATTTTATGAATACCGCGGGCACTACGTGTGTCGAAAAAATAAACGTATCCACAAGTTGGACATTTGCCAGATGATTACAAATGGTCTGAAACGCAAAGATTCGAAAAACACACCCTCTCCCGACCTTCCCTTCCCAAATCAGGTAGGTTGTAATCTCTCTATATACACATATTAAAATCAAAATGAAATTGGCTTTGAGATGCGCGCGCATCCTTCTCTATACATATTAAAATAAAGGTTTCTCGCAATTTTACTCTGTCTCTTGCGAAAAAAAAATTACCTGATATTTGCTGAGATCCCCCCCCCCAAAAAAAAGCAAGATTAGGTGAGATATGACTTGACCTTAAACGCTTCACGTAATTAACGGACGCCCCTTTATTCATGCAGATTCATTTCATCCGTCTCTTCCCTGAAATGTAGTACCTGACAGTAATGTAAAAAATCATCAGCAGTTAGAAACGCCCACTTCAATAAATCATGACTAATCGCCATAATACGGTGGCTTTATTTTTTTTAATTTATTTGTTTTTCTTATCAAAATGACAATATAACTTATTTAAATTTTGTACTTAATTTCCAGCACTATTTACAACAATGTGTTCTATAAAATTTTATTGAATAATTTTAACTTTTTTAGAAGGTAGTTGAAGTTTATAAATCGACTACTCGGTGTTATTAGTAATACTGGCTTCTTCTAATATCAAGGATGTTCAAATGAGCTCAAATATCTTGCAAAAAATAACAAGTGCCCTAGTACATTGGGCAAGTATTAGAGAATGATAAATACGTATTTCTTTGAAGTCTTAATATAGAACATAGAGAATAATTCTATTAGAATAGATAAATATCAATGATAACAAAATAGAACACGCCATATTATTTCGTGAAAAATATTTTGCCTTTTTCATCTGTAAAAAAATTAATTTGATAAGAAATGAGAAAGTAATTATGCGAATGTAATCAAGAAGAGAGTTTGTTTTAAATGTGAACATTAAAAAAATCTACTCCCTTGGGACATGATTTCATTAATTTAATATCGAAATTTTTTTTCGAATTTTGACCAAAGATGGCTAGACGGCGTATTTTTTAATTCCTTCCACAGGTACCTTAGGGTTAATGGGTGATTTTTGTAAGGCCGAGATGAAGTTGAGTTATTATGAGGGATAACTTTTTTCATGGTATGAATTCTTTTTTACGGAGAAAAAACTTTTTAGTATAATGTTTCGGCCTATGTATTTTGCAGAAACTGATGGGTTAATTTTCTTTAAAAAAAAATATTTGAAAATGTTTGATAATGAGAAGATTTAAACTTTATCCACGACTTACAGGATGTCTTAATTAACGAGATGAGCTGTGACATTGTTAGAATGTTGCACTTATAGTATAGAAACTGTTTTTATAAATTTCATCTCGCAACCTTTTTTAGGAAGGTTTCGATTCTCGAGAGTATTCAAGTTGAATGAAACTATTACATGTCCTTGCTCAGTGCATATATAATGAGTAATTGAGTACCTACACGAAGTTCCAACGAAGAAAATCGAACTGACTCGAAAACGATGGAAAAGGAGAAAAACGTGTCATTTTCGTGTAATTTATTACGTTGTAACTTCGTTACTTCTCATCGTATTGAGATGGTTGATAGGTCAATTTCAGGCTTTCAACAAAGGCTTTATAAATACTTCTCATAACTTTTAGTTAGAGGTTATATTATTATTGTTATTGCCTAATAACAAATAGTACAAAATGGCGTGGAGTTAAGCACACAATATAAGAATGTTTTTTCCATAACAGTAAGGAGAGTGTTTTGAACCTGACTCGCTGAACGACTCTATACTGAATTTCAGCGGTGTAAATGCGGTGGTGGACTCTCAAGAATTTTTTTTTTATGTGTACATACAGCATACATAATAATATATTGACGATGTAATGAAATTTTTCAGACATAATAAAAAATTAATACTACAACCAAATGGAATAACTGAATTCTTTTTTTAATTTTATAAGTTGGCTTCTTTTCTCTTCTTTCGAAAAATAATTACCAGTTTTCTTTCAAGAGAGGTGATAGTACAGACTACAGAATTCATGGGAGAGAACCATAGTTGGGTGTATAATTATGGTCTATTTCATTACAGCCTTTGAAAGTCGAACCCTCTACCCGGTCACAAAAATAAATGTCTGGTTTGGTAATGTTTCGGTCTTTGCATCCCATAAAACAGATATGAATAATTTACTTAATATAATGAAGCAGTGTTGCGAAATCATGCGAATTTTCTCATTTTGCGATAGATTTTAACGTCAAGAAAATGGTTGTGGGAAATTAAGGAAATGGAGGAGAAAAGAGAATTTTCATTAATACAATCAAAAAAAGAGAGAATTTTTGAATTTGACAAAGTTTCATACTCAATTACCACCCAGTATCTTGTTCTTATTTCATTAAAATTTTTTTTTATAATGTCGAAATGACTAAGAATGAGCATAAATTCCATTCGATTTTTTTTTTAAGTAAAAATAATGGTATGAGAATTTTTTGTACAATGGTATGATTTTTGAAAACGATATGCAAAAATTGATGCAACTTTGATGAGTTTGTTGGCATTATTTTTTTTTTATACTCTGTGCAGTTTTGGCTACGAATATAATGCAATAAAATAATGCCACATGCTCTGCCATTAAGATGAATAATTGTAAATTTAAAAAAAGAAAAAAAAAATCATCGATTGCAAGAGAATATCTCGGGTATTCTTTAAAACGTGCTGTGTAATATAGAATATGATTTTGGAAGGAGATGAGAAGTTGATTTAGAGGGGCCTTTATTATCTTTGGAAATTAGTAAAACGAGTGGTAATCGACGACGTTTTCAACGACCCAAAAAGTATATTATTTTTAAGTTTAATTTTTAGAATTAAAAATTTACGAACAATTAGCAGAAAAAACATTAATGACAGAAAAGTAAACGCCATCGTCCGTAATAAGGAAGAAAAAAAAATTAAAATTATAGTTTCATGTAAGGTAAAAATTAAGGATATTTTTATTCTTATTTTGTAACTTACCCAATCATATTATCTTTTCATTTTTTCACTCACACTTATGCAATATTTATATATTTATTCATTTCTTTTTTTTAATAGAAAATTTACAACTTATTTATTTAATTATTGAAACGAATCATATCAAGTATGCGGAGGCAGGATAGCTGAGAGGGTCGTGCAAGGAAGCAATAAGTTATCGTAGCTCCAATTTTCTAGAATAGACTAGAATGACTTAAACATCACACATGTTTAATTCAAAAAATTTTACAAAATAAAAAAAAAATCAATGAAAAAATATCTAAAACGGGGAAAAAATTAAGAAATTAAAAAACATTCAAATTATAATTTCTTACGTATTTAACGTGTGCTATACTGCGACGTAAATCAGAGGAAAGTAAAGATTTTAATGAAATTTCAAAGAACATAATATAGCATTCTTTTAAAAAAAAAATATATATGAGCTGTTTTAAGGATTTAATTTTTTAAAACAAAATTTCTGTGAGAGAGGAAATGTATGTAAGCTGAGTACGGCAGAAACGGAAAACTTAGCAGAATATAAGGAGGCGATGGATGAGCACAGGAGTTTGACGTGAATTACAAATCGCTGGTAGTAGTGTCAAGTAAGTGACTTATGTGAAGGGAAGGAAGATAAAGGAGTGGTTCAGTAATAATTTAAAAAAAATGGTTTCAAATTTGAAGAAGGAGAAGAAATGTTGAAAATAAAAAAATATATGAGATCACTTTGCTAGTTAGATTGTTTCCTGGGATATCGAGTGAAAAGGAATCTAGATTATTAGTACATTGCATGATTAACAGAAGATCAGATATCAGTTATTTCCTTAACGGTAGGATGTTGCTGGGAATTATGATATTTTAGGATGTTATTGATTGAGTGTTGGGCAGTCAAAAAATATAAAATACCTAAAGGGAAGATAGAGAACTTTTGTAGAGCGAGTAATGAAGAAATGGAGAAGCATAAAGCAGAATTATAATTTTTTCATATTATCAATTAATTTCAAAAATTCCTACTCAAAGTTAAATTTCAAAAAATAACGATTTAAACATTTTGCTACAAGACAATAAGGCACTGTAAAACATTTTTTTAATTTTCAATTATTTTATTTAAAAAAAAAAAAAAAAAAAAAAACATTTACAAAGTAACACTCATCTGACGAATTCAAATATCATCTGAGTCATCCTGTCTCGAGTCACATCTTATGTGGAGATTCGTCGCAAAAGGACTAATAATGAAGGGTTGAAAAAAATTAATTAATTAACATTCATTTGAGTGTCCTTCAAAATTTGATGAGCCAATTACATGGCAGGTAATAATTTTTCGAGCACTACCGGAATATGCTGTGGAAAAATGGATACACTTTTGGATCCTTACATTCTATACAGCTTTAATATTTAATCATAAATTATAAGTTTCGTACGAATTTTCGAGTATTTTTACACAGTCTCATTTCTAGCTTATAATTCACAAAAAAAAAATCATATACACTCACTACAGTAATTTTTGGCATCTATAAATCAAAAATAATAACTCGTACCGTCCGAGTCATTGCTCCTATGCAAAATTACCCTTTCAAACCATTCGAGCGAAAAAACACCCAGCTGTCTTAAATTTAAACGAAAACTTTTACAAACGATGCAAATAATGTAATCATTATAAACCCAAAAGATGCAAAAACAACATACCGAACCAAATGAAAACATTTTACAAACAAGACATTTGTCGGATGGTGGAAATGGTCGAAGCTTGGGGCACACAAAAATGGAGAGAAAAGAAAATACCATCCGCGATATAAAATTATGTTAAAACCTTTCTCCTCCATCTCGCTGTCTCCGGGGAATCGAGAACTTCAGACAAAGGTGTAACTTCGATAAAAAAATTTTATCGTGCGAAATTATTCCGACGAGTACTATAAAGTGCACTTTTGCGCGAACAAAATATAAAAGTGGTCATACCCAATTAAATTAAACTTCGATAGCTTCTCGTTATTTACGATTTAAATTTCGATTTTTCGAACTACTGATAAAAGCTTTGCAGTGCATAAAAACAATCGAAATATTGAAAACGACATATTCTGTCAATGTGAAAATTTTACGTGATTTTACAAAACAGCGTACCTGGCGTTATCCCAAAACGAATAAGCGTAACGATTTATCCCCGGAAATCGATTAACTTCTGTTCTGGTTCCAGTTTCAGTCACTTCAAATCACATTCACTACCGCATAAATGTATAAACGATAACACCGAACTTATTAAACACCGCTCGTAATACCCGCGAATATAGGTTCCAATATGTATACGATAGCGTGACAAATCGAAACGATAATAAATTAAAAATAAATGCGAACAGCGCCAAACATTACCACTGATCGACGCGATTAAACACACGATCACCGGTTTCCGTCTGAAGAATAAATTAAAACCGTGTTGGCATTTAGAAAATTATTATTTCGAGTTTACGAAAAATAAAATTGCGAAAAAAAAAAAGAAAATAGTCGTGTAATAACTTTACGTGTACGTAAAACGCGAGAATAAATGAAAACATCAAGTTGTTGCGGACGTGTTCGAATCCGCCAGACGTTGTGGCCGATACGTTCAAACATTTTCCCGCCTTTCTCGACACGCTACGAATCATTCGTTCCCGTTCGCGAACCGCTTGCGCCGACGAGAGTCGAACGCTCGTAAATCTACCACTTACTCTCGTTATCTACCCGTAAATTTTTGTTTTTCCTCGGAACGCAATTTTTTTTTAAATCATTAAACGGTGTTTTTTTCCCTCTCACGCTCGTACAATGAATAGGAAATAATTGCGTCGTAATAGCTCGCTGCATACGAATTCGAACGAACAAATCGAATCACCCTGTCCCATCTCGGCGATTAAAGCGGTAATTTCCAACACGTGTTTTTCGTTTAAATGCATTTCTTTTTTTTCTCTCCGATATTTGTTATTATTTACTTCCCGAGGTTACTTACACGATCGACTATAGACTCCTCTCCACCATTCTCGCACTCCCATTAACCGAACTTAAAAGTCATCGCGTCCGTACGAAATTAATTATACTATATTTTCGGGTCGATAGACGAGATTCCGTAGGAAATTATACGGAAGGGGGAATGCTCCGTTTATTTTCACGATTGAAAACACCTGAATATGAGTCATCTGGTTTCGAGAATCACACACTGTGACAGTACGTACGCGGGTAAATCGTGTGCTAAGTATAAATATTTGCCCGGTGCATAGCTCTCTTATCGTAACGAATTGCTGCACAAACATATTTTATACCGGCTCGACGGTGTTCGGACGTAGCTAATTATAATCTAATTTCCATACTATCTACAATACGATAGATACCTGCGGTTTTGAATCTATTCGCCACTAGTATCGCGAAGTATTACCGCCAAATCGTTTGTTTTCATTCTTAACGAGTCGTTCTTTTCCCTCTTTCCTTCCGTTCCATTTTTCCCTCTTCTAAGAAAAAACTACACCACTTGAAGCGATGAAGTGATTATGACACGAAAATATCTAATTTTTCTGTATTAAAAGTTGATCCTACTCGACGTCAAGAACAATGCGACAAAAGAAAAAGCGCGATAAGCGATACAACGAGGCGAGAAAATTGTTACTGGACAAGTAGCGAATCGTGAATAAACCGAAAAAAGTCGAGTGGAAGGAAGTTTTTGGAACTAACAAACTTGATTTTCAAACTTGGAAAAAGTACATCAATGTTAGATACAGACAAAAAGTTGAAAATAAAAGATTTCTAAACCTCGAATAAAAACATAAAGACCAAAATTTCAATTCGAGGAGTTTCAAACAACAATATGTGAATTATAAATGATGATTTAAAGGATTCAAGCGACACTGCAATTTGCTCAAATGCATCAGATGTATTCAAATAACATCATGAAGATTTTGAATGGCATTGTAAATTGAATGCACAATAATTATGCTAAATACATGTGACAATATGATGGATTCTAAGGGTAAAGGGTAACACGTCAAGTGAAGTTGTAACGGTATCAAATGATAGCACAAAATATTCGAATGTCGATGTATCATCTTGAATTAGGAATATAATGGAAATCAAAATTCACACCATTGTATGTAAGTTTGAAATAATAACAGCCTATGAAAGTGATGTAGCTAAAAGGGGTGAGGGGGACTGGTGTAGGTTTGCACTGCACTCGGGAAAGTTTTCAATTTTTGAATTTCATGTCATATGTTCAAGTGAGATCTAAAATGATTTTATAAGCAGTACTCAAGTTGTAAAAGAATTACCATTCCTTAAAAAAATATTTAGATCACGTCAATGAGAATGCTGTGAACAGGCGTAGGTATCAAGTATTAAGATTTCTAGAGCCCCATTCACAAACCAGTAAAAACTTCTGACTATGCTACCGACCAATAACACACTAGTTATGTTTATTTCAAATAATACAAAAATTTCAAATGACATGACATCATGAAACGAAGATATGACATAAGATTTGAATTCATATGACAACATAAAATTGAAGATTTTCAATTAATTTTTATTCAAATAAAAATATTACATGTTCAAATGATAATGAAATTTCATTTGATAAAACCGCCCGGTAGCCAACACATTACTACAGGTATGTCAATCAAATTTTAGAGGGAACTTTGCCTCCTTTCTTGCTTCTGTGGCACTTTTGCACTAAATACAAAATTTTACTGGGGGCGGGGGCTCAAATTTTTCCAGAGAGGGCTCAGCTCCTTCTGACACCCGTCTGGCTATGGACCTGTAATGAAATGAATTTTTTACAAGTGAATGTGTCATCCTTCAAATTCATTCGAAAACATGATACAAAGTAATTGCGGCGACCAATCCCACCGCTTTCATTAGCGTCTCTCCAACTCAGCCTTCGGTGTAGTGGCCTCACAATGCAACGACCCGTCCGCGTCTTTTCCAATCTTTTCTTTCTCTCGCCGTCTACCTACGTAATCCGCTTCCGATACTCTATGACATGTTCCAGATCCTTTGTAAACTTCCGCTGGACATTACACCTCGAAAGAACTGGTTCGCTCCCTCTTACCCTTATCGACAGCGTAACAGACACATCTCCACCCTCTGAGTTCCAATGCATTGACAGAAAGTATACGCTCTTGTTAAAATACATCGTTCTAAGTTTACTCGTTCGTATTTCTTCTAAACCACGCACTCATAATGATATGAGACACATGAATGATTTATGATTGACTTGAATGATACCATGAATGATTCAAAGCATACCTAACATAGGGATTTGAAATGACAAAATTATGTCTTGAAAGAATAATAAAGCATACTAGAAATTCATATGACAATATGATATTGAAGGTTATTCATTTCAATAACAATATATTACATATTGTTTAAATGAGGTTATAAAAGTTGAAAGCAACAATATAAAAGTTTTAAATAAAAATGCTTATCTTTATCTGGCAATATCAGCCATACTTATTATGAAGATAAAAGATAATTATAATACACTTTTAAATTCATATTAAGATACAAAGTTTTCAAATGATAAGCTGAAATCTTGAAATGATGACCCAGCGAATGTGAAATTCATATGATAGGCTAAGATAAAATCGAAGGTTTCAAATGACAATATCAATTATTCAATGATAGTATTACATGTTCAAGTGATACCATCAAGGTTTTAAATGATGATATAAAATTTGCAAATGAAAATGCATTATCTTCATCTGCAATATCAGTCATATGGATACATAATTATGATATAATATATTTTATAATTCATATCAAGATATTCAGGTTTCAAATGACTAAATGATATCTTGAAATGATGAAATAGCGTATATGAAATCGAAAGTTTCAAATGAATATAATTATAGCATGTTCAAATGATGCCATAAAATTTTCAAATGATGGTGTGAAATTTTCAAATAAAAATGCATCACTTCCATCTGCCAATATCGATCATATGGCAAAATAAGATATTAGTTATGACACATTTACAATTCATATCATAATATGAAAATTTCAAATGATAATATGATTCATTGAATAATGAATGATTTCAATGTTGTCAGACTTGAGATTTTTTTGAGCGTTTGACTTTTTGCGAGGCATGCGAATTGGTCCTCATTTTTTAGAAGAATTTCAGTTCATCAAACAGTATTAATACATAGAGATGGTCGTAATTTTTTAGAATTTTCTCACATAAAATTCATCAAATCATCAATAAATTTGGATGATCAACGTCAAATTTCAATGATGAATAATCAAATTTTTTAAAAACATTCTAAAAAATAATCGATATTTCAAGGCATCACCTATTCAAAGATTTTTTTTCTAATAATGAACTGTTGACTTTTTTTTTTTTTTAGTCTTCAAACTCTGGTTGTGTGCTATACATGATATAAGTTGAGTTCTTATTTTCCCAAAAAAAATTCCAAGTTCCCAATTTCAACGTTGAACAATTATAAATTTCCCAACTTTTCAAAACGCCTGGGGAGAAGCTCCCCTCCATCCCCCCTTAGTTACGCCCCTGTTTGGAATGAAGAAATGACACATAAATATCGTACGATTAGCTCAAATGATACTGTAAATGATTCAAATGAGGATATGAGGATTTCAAATAAATGTGATACTTTTACATCAAAATGCAATGTACTAATTTATTTGCAGACATAACTATTGTCAGAGACGTGCCCGAAGGTGGGGAGAGAATGGTAGAAGGTAGCTTTCTCCCTTATTCTCTGAAAAGTTGATAAATTTGCAGTTTTTGGCTCAAGTCGATAAATTTTATAGTAAGAGAGGCCAGAAAATTCAAAATAACTAAGTCATTTTTTTTTCAAGTGGATACATTTTTGAATTAGCAATTTGTCTTGTTTTCTTTGTTTTTCCATAAGAAGTCCTTCAGTGTGTCTCTGCATTGCAATAATAATAAGACATAAAACTTATTAAAGTAGCAAAACGAAAGCCTCAAATCACAAAATAAATTATTCAAATGGCAGTGTAACTTCATCAAGTGACAAACTACTACAAGTTTCCAAACAAATAATTCATCTAACATAAGGATTTCAAATGGTCATATGAAATTTGTGAAAGATAATAATTATAAAGGTTACAAGTGCTACTATGATTCAAATGAAAATTAAAAAATTCAAATGACCACATATAAAAGTTACAACCTAGGTATGATATGAAATTTTCAAATGAAAGTGATATGAAAATTTCAAATGAAATTAATATTAAAGGTTTCAAATGACACAGTAGATTCTAATGAAAATACAGCAAGATTCAAATTTTCAAACAATACCAATTTTCTCTCTTTTTAGTCTTTTATTTAGAATGTAGCTTCGTTTCAGAATGAAAGAAGTGAGTGGTGTGTAATTGTTTCATTGTAATGAAAGATCGTACATTGCCCGTAAAGAATGAGCGCACACCGCACAAAAAACCTTAGTGAAGGATTTTCTTAAAACATCACTATAGGTGATATCTTCATAATCTACATCACAAGTGAAAAATACCTTTCGCAAAAAGATCGTTCACCTTTCTACGACAACACGCACGGTAATTTATTCCAAATAATCTGCTCTGTATCGAAAGTTTACGATAACTTGGGCGGCGTGCGAGTGTTTATCATGCATCGAAAATGGGAAAGGATATGTTTGTGTATTTTTTCTGCCCGCGTACTTCATCCCACCGTTGCGGGAAATAATCATTACACAGCTTACAATGATACACACGTATACGTATCGAAGATGAGAAATATTAGAAAAAGGGAAGCGAAAACCAGAGAAAGACTAACAAACACCTGCCATTAAAATCGCATTACATAAAACACGCGCAGCGTTGCGCGTGTGCTTTGAGGAGCATATTTGGTGTACGATGGCGCGTACAAATAACGAATGAATAAATATATTTTACTAATACTTTTGATCTCGTTTGCGTATCGAGTATTAATTTACCTAACGAATTTCATCCTGGTGTTGTGAATTTGTTCCGATTTATTGGCGATATGGAAATAAGGAAAGATACTGAATTTTCAATCCTTCCAGCTCGGAGGCTCCGAATGAAAACGATACGATACCGAGTGTATCTACCGAAGGAGATTAACAACGGTACGTGAGTATGCTGAAGTGCAACGAATATGCTGTTACACCGGCTCCACTACATGCAGCAAACCGCAAAAATTTCGCAGCTGCTGCCCGCGAAGATGGCTTCGAGCGGAAAAGTGTTTCGATATTTCTGACCTATTTTCCTCGGCTGACATAAAAACTTTCCTTAGTTTACGTATTCTGATACATAGAAATAATGGTGCGGCGATACATTTCAAGGTTACATTGGCCGACTGCTGTAATTCAATGCTTGAAAAGCATTTCGCGTCGCTTTCATTAAAAACTTAATATCTCGACTTGGATAATCTTCTCGTCGATGCCTTCGTTTTGCACGTTGGAAAAACCCGCCACTCTCCTTTCGTATTTCGAAATTATTCTATTAAACTTCCATAAAAGAAGCGCGTCCCTTAGTCGTTAAACACGAAAGTAAATGGATACGTTCGTTTAACTCGCCTACGCATATACGCCCCGCTTGGGAACCGCAACCGTGGATAAACTATGTAAATTTTATGTTCCCATTACCCCCTTTTTTTCCATTTCGGTGGCGACTCGATGAAAAAAATTTTTTTACCACTTCATTAACGCCACGTAAAAACCGACCGCATTAAGAATTCAAGCTCTATCCAATAACCATCACTTCTCGAGCCTGGTAAAAGCGTAAATACCAGTATATCGATAAGTATCGCGAGCGCGGTTTTTCTTTACCCAACCGGCGTGAATTTTATACGAGTTGTTCGCGCGTCAGGATGCACTCGTGGGATTCGTGTTAACATTTAATACTCGTTTTCGCTCGTTTCCGCATTCGAACGACGATACGATTCCGCCACGTTTGCGCTAATACGTGCAAAACCATTTCGGTGCAATTTCACTACAGCGTAACGGATCATTAATGCCGGCGACATTTCGCTTTTATACATATTCAACCGTCCTGAATAGAACAATCAAAGGAAACAAAATGCTTAAATGGTATATTCTTCTTACAACGAGCAATCGTAATCATTTTGAATAAGCGTCGCGTTATAAATTCAAAGTAAAATTGGATTTACTCAGCCAATGTTTCATGGAGCCCAAAAATGACCGTTTGCAAACAAACTGAAAATACTTTTTTCGAATATTAATCATAAAATTCAGACACTTCGATCTTAATTTATTACATGAATTTCATATATGTTGAGTTGTCATTTCAAGATGTCATTTGAAATCTTCATATCTACATATAAATTGTAAAAAGAATGATAATATATCATATTACCATAATATGGATGATACTGCCAAATAAGATGATACATTTTCATTTGAAAATTTCATATCATCATTTGAAACCTTTGATATCATATTTTTATACGAATTTCGACTATGCTGTATTTTCATTTAGAATGTGTTACATCATAACTTCATATCTTATTTTTTTCATATGAATTATAAATATGTTGAAGCAATATTTTCATTTGAATAAAAATAAATTGGAATTCCTCAATTTTCTATTGTCATATGAATTTAAAATTATGCCATGTTTCATTTCAAGACATCATATTGTCATTTGAAATTCTCGTATCGTTTGAATAAATCAATATTTACATCTTACTAATTTTACATTCAAATCCAAGAATTTTAAATTACTTTGAAAAAATAATAATTTTTTATACTGAAGAAGTGTAATAAATTATAAATATCAAAAACAAAAAAAAAAAACAGTTCCAAAATTAAAAAAAAAACATAAAGTAAATGTTTGAAAATTAAAAAAAAAAATTAAAAACTCTCAAAAATTGGTTAAATGCCGGACAAGTAAAAAGAAAATAAACAAAACAAACATCAAACAGTTAGAAAAATATTGTTAAAAGGCTAGAGTCAGCGTTTATAAATATTTTGATAGAGGAGCGAGGTAAAAGTAGAATTTTTTAGCAAGAAAATTATCAAAAATTATGGTAGAAAAAATTAATACCAAAAAAACACTATGATGAGAATGTTTAACAGTTGAAAAATAAATTCAATGAAGTTATTCATGAAGGGCAGTCAAATCAATGTTCAAAAGTATTTTTTGAGGCTAAATTAAGAGGAGGTGATGCAGGAAAGCAATTTTTCATCCAAAAAAATACTCAATTTTTCCCATCAGAAAATATCAGTAAACCAAAATACTTGAAAAATTGAGATTTTTTTTTAATTCTATGTTTGAAGAACAAAAGTAATGTCAAATAATGGAGAAAAAAAGTAAATAAATAAAAGAGTTGATGGAAGTTCAAATTAATGTCCAATAATATTTCTTGGGTTGAGGTGGGATTATTAAGGTATGAGAGCGCGCTTCTTTTTTCTTTAAAATAATGTATTTTTTTTAAATATTAGAAAACCAAAAAATGCTTAAAAGATTAAAATTTAAAAAAAATGTGGGCTCAAAATACAAAATAAATATCCAACAATTGAGAAAAATCAGGTAGGTTGTAACAGCTGTCGTTTTTAAGTTAAAAACTAGGCTAAAAAGATGCCTGTCAAACGACGTATCATATAGGAAAGCAATATCAAAGAGAGATATGAAAGCGAATTTTTTCATACTGGCTTCTACATTTATTTACTGAGACAATTATGCCAGTGTTAACTTCAGATTTGATTGATTTTAATTGTTAAGTATAAAAAAATAAAATTTTTTAGGCATGAAAACAGAGGTTCCATCGTTTAATCCGAACTTAACCTCCCTACTTCCACTTCAATCGAGCTTAGCAACATTCAAATATACTTATATGGAGTTCAAAATGACATACATTGCTAAAATCAGGTTCTCAACCGACCCTCATACAAATTTCCTTCGAAGAGCCAATAATTCTAAACACATAGTAAAAAAATAATCGTAAATCTTCACGTTTGTAGGAGCGAAATTCGATATCGTTCTGCAGATTAAATACGACAAAAGCGAAATGCAAATACCCACGGCTTTCTTATGTAAAAAAAAATTAGATACATGGTTATTTCATGTTCACCGACGTTATCTAAACCCAAACAAATCCTGGTCACCCTTGGTACCAGATGGAAAAAAATTACACGTTACACGCACGAAACCTCTAGCAACATATTATTCGCGAGACTGTTATTGAAAAGGCTTACAGTGCCCAAAAATTGATATAAAATCTAATCAAAAATCAAGGGCATACACCTCGGTTATTTGTTGTCTCGTATAAGCAGTTTTCGGCGTAACGAGCTTGCTACGTAGAACATCTTCGAAGAAATGACGACCTAGCGTGAAGAATTTATCAACAAAAAAAAAAAAAAAAAAAAAACGAAGATGAGGTATTTCGTCAATAAAATAAGCCTTTTGATGCGAACGAGAAGGATTCCTCGAGATGAACAATTTTTCCATACCGATAGTCCGATACATTTCTAATACGCGAGAATGGCTTTCCGATTTCTATTAATGTTCGCGAGCGTAACGTAACGTATATGCGTATATGAAATCGAGAACTACAGAAAATAGTTAAAATTTTTTACGAAATCCTTTCATTTTGCAAAATCCATTGTATAATAATAGAATCCAATGTATTGTATGGATTAAAATTTACTTTATTATGGGTAAAAATAACCTAAATAATTCGTATGTGTGTTTATGCAGATTACTTACCCTCTTTTTCGTCTTCCCTCTTAACAACTCTTTTACTTGGAATACTTTGCAGTTGAAAGCTGGCAGTCGTTTACATGTTTGAATATAAAGCTTCTTCAGTTGTATCTCCGATTCATAAATAGTAGAATGAAATAATTTTCTTTTTTGTTCCTATAAAAGTAAACATTTTTTAATCATTTTGTGACATCTTCTTCTTGTCTATTCTTAAATCTTACACATAATATAAAAGAGTGAAGAAGGAAATTGCCCCCAAATGTTCATAATCTCGAATGAATTCTAGATACATTATTTCGAAGGAATGATTAAATGTATACTAGGGTGGGCTGATTTCTTTCTTTTTCTTTTATTTCAAGTAAACAGAGCGAAGTCACAGTAGTTGTTAAGTTAACTCAAAAAGATATCATAAGAATTTCAGTCACCAACTTAATTTTTAAACATCCCCAAAATGAAGTAAGAGTCTTAAAAAGAGTCCGAAACATCCAAATAAATTAATTTATATTATTATACAAAATTATATTCAATAAAAAAAAATTAATTAATTTAATATAATTTAAAAAATTTAATTTTTGTTTAAATTTTTAATTCAATTAATTTTAACATATATATTTAATTTAAAAATATTTAATAAATTACTTATTTATGATTAACTTTTGAAAATAAGGAAAATTGGTGTTTTTAGAAAAAATTTAAAAACTGTATAGATCTCATAAAATTAAGAAAAATTGGTAGCTAAAATTTTTTCAGTCATTTAATGACAAAATGTGACTTTGCAATGTGAAAAACTTTTGATTGTTTTAAAATTCATTTTTTTTTTGATTTTAACATTTTTAAAACAATGACTTCATTTTGAGGATCTAAAAATTTAGTTGGGGGAGAGGGAGGTTGAAATATGTATGAAGTCCTTTCAAGATTATTTAGCAACTATTATGATCATCAACTTTTTGAAAAAAATCGAAATTGCATAAAGTAGGTATCTAATAATTACCTACATATTATGCGGAAATTTTCATAGAATAATAGGGCTATATCAAAGCAAGTTTTTAGAAATTTTATGTACATTACACAGGAAAAAGTGTGATAATCATTTCTATAGGAAATTTAAAGTAGATCATTTTCGTAAATTGCACTTTTTTGTATAATTGTAACAATAGCCGAGCTATTTGAAGAATGGAGCGACGTATGAATTTTCAAAGGAATCTAGCATTTTTTTGGCAACAGTTTGGAAATGCTAAATCAATAGATTCGGATTTCAGCCGAAGAAAACTTTTTAAAATAAGGCTGCTTTTAACCATCAATGGTTTCAAGAAAATTTTCACAAAAATTTCAACTAGAAATTACAATAACTTTTAAAGACAATCTGATAAAACAATTTTTCTCAATATAACAACGATAATAATAATATCAAAAAATAAGCCAAGCTTCACCTATTGGTTGATTCAGGATTCAAGGAATATTCAGTGTTCACTTGGTGAGCACTTGGTGTGCCCTTAGTAACACAAAACACAACTTTTGATCACACAACACTTCAGAAATATCTGATATCTGTATATACCAGGAATCACATATATGTCAGCAGAGTTATTGAGAAATAAAAATATTTTTCAACTTTTTCTATCAAAAATTGGTTCAGTAGTAATTTCATAATTTTAAAAAGATTCGTAGAATAGAGTAGGTACATGATAAACATTCATTGGTACCTATATGGATTGTCACGTTTTTAAGTAGATCAAGATTAAATTTTATACACATTTTTGTACCTAATGAATAGTTTTCAAATTTAGGGGTCTGTAGTGAATACTCATTCATTCTACAAATACTTCTATTTCTTAAATTATTTGGAGATTGTAAACCTAACATGTATGTATCTGCGATGCCTATGTAGTTAAATAAAATTATGACGTAATAGTTCGTACAGTAGTAATATTACAACAAGAAATATTCGAGTTTATGACATGCGGCATCGCAGGTAGGTGTAATACGTATTATTTCAGCCAAATGAAAATTCTATTGCATTTTTTCCGTCATCGTAATAGTAAACACACGGTTCGTTGACCAATTATGGAAGCCATGAGTCACGTATTGCGTTCACGTTTACGAAACTTTGCGACAATGGTCGAATCCGTTTCGCAATGTTGAATGAAAATGAAAAATTCTAATACTCAGCGAGACGCGCATGATCAACGAGATGGACTACTAATTAAATGGACGTACTTTAGGTATTCGTTCATACTGGGAATTTTCAAAACGAATAATAAATGTGAAGATACTAAGCGCATCTTCCATTAACATATCATCGACACATATACCGACTGTAAGACCCGTTAACCTGAATCCCGAAAATTCGCAGATGTGATAACATTCGCTACGAATCCCCCTCGTCCTACCTTTTGGAGTAGCACTTTACCTTGAAAAACTTTTAAAGTGTTTTCGAGCGCAATTTATAAATCAATACCACTCGACTTTGTCACACTATTTCTCAGGTACTGGTTTACATGGGTGTACGAGAAGAGAAACAGCGCCAGAGCACTCGTCTATTACGAAATTGATATTAAAATTTCGCAAACAATTGCGGCCTCAAGTTCTAAAATTAAATCGGGCACGTGTTGCGATAACCTTATTGTTTAGGGTACAACAATGAGAGAAAAAATTCCTAATTTCAATACTGCCACGCGTAACTTATAACTTTTTAACACCCGAGATTCTTGAGTACGGATTTTTTTTCGATTAGGGGCACGATTCAATTTTTTTCAACACCATTCGTCAATTCGCGAGATCGAATATTTAATTAATATAACGCCGTCGGTAATGTTTACACATAAATGTGTAATGTAAACACATATGGTAAACCTGAGCTACTGAGCGGTAAGCAATGCACCACGGTCAATTAATGCATCGCGGAACAAAATATACATGAATCGTTGCATGTAAACAATTCACGCGTGTTTCGTGTAATTTAGATGTTTTATTCAACGGTTCCGCTCAATCAATCTCCAGGCGAGCGAAGAATGTTCATTGTGATGCGTGAAAAATTACTCGTTATTAGGGAATCTCGTTATATTCACAACGCCTTCCGTTTTCCAGTTTGTTTGCATTCGACTGCGAAAAAGAGCCGATGAACGATCGGAGCAGTAGACGATAATATAAACAAAATACAATTGTAAAGCTTTTTGACGTTATTATACTTTTTATTTATTTATTTTTTTACCAGCCGTTTTTATTTCTTTTATTGATTGAATCGCGAGACAGACGCAGCGCTTGAATTTGATGTTGGAAGAATTTTCTCTCCAGTTCATCATAATTTAAGTTTAACAATAACCCCACGCTCCACAATACATTCAATTTCTATATCTTCTTAGATTGACATTCCAAGAATGAAATATTTTTTATACTTATCAAATTATGGTGAATATTTCTTCTTTCGGGTTTATAGGTACATCACGGAAAGTACATCTTCCAAAAAGATGAGTAAATAGAAGGATACTGAAAAAATTTTCTATCTCAAATAGCAATAGGACCATTTCAGAAAAAAAAAAATAAAAAAATAAGGTGTACATTCCTTACAACATGGCATTTTCAAATGCATGATGATCGGATAAATTCCAATAGAAGTTTCAAAGATTCATATTTACGATGGCAATAGATTTTCAAATGACCCTGTCAAAAATTCATATGACAACAAGAAACATTCTGAACATTCAAATAATTATACAAAAATTCATATGATAGCATTCGATTTTCAAATGACATAATCAAACATGCGTGGCAATATCAATCTATCAAACGACACTATGTCAATTTGTTCTGAATAAAGACCACAGCAATTCGAATATGTACTTGATGAAAAACATTCGGGCATATCATAATAATCTGTCATTTTCTAATAATAAGGAAAGTTCTTGCCAAATGAAAAAAGAAAAATACAAAAAGTTATACCAAAGAAATTTCAAGTGTAAGACAGTAATACATGTACTTGATTTTCGAAGGTAATCCACTAAAAAATTTTCAACTGATGCTATAATAAGAAACCTTTAATTGACATCATGAAGAATTCATACAATACAGTGATATCAAGTTTTCAAATGACAGCAATAAGAATGAAAATGACTATTCATAACAAAATATTATAATAATATTTCCAGATGATGTGCTGAAAATTTTAGGGCTAATGTGGCAATATCAAATTTCCAAATGACATCAATAAGAATTCATACAATGAAATCAGCTTTATAAATGACAACAATAAGAATGAACATGATAACTGAATTTTCAAATGACATCGCTAAGAATTCATACGATGATATTGAATATTTAAATGAAAACACCGCGATTTCATATGACTATTAAATCAAGTGAACTCAAAAATGAAATATTAGTTTCAAATGAATGTAAAAATTTTGAAATCAACGAGCTGTATTGACCCCTCAAATAACATTGTGAAAAAATCACATACCTAATGATATTAAATTAATTTTCAAGTATCAACATCGAATTTTAAATGAAAATGCAAAGATTTAATTTCATGTATAACTTTTCCAACTATCAAATGACTTCAAAATATGACAATAATTGTTTTAGATACACTAACAACGACCTTCCATGATAACGAAGAAATAAACATCCAAATAGAAAAAAAAAAAATTGAAAAAGAAAAAGATGAACTGAAACAAGGGAAAGACGGTTTGAATAGAGTTCTGAATGATCAAAAATCTAAAAAAGGAAAAAAAAGGAAAAAGGTAAGAAGTAACTGACATTAGATTCTCCAATAATGACAATAATAATGACTATATTCTGAAGTGACATCAATGAAATCATTACATGTATTATGATGTAGCCTGAAAATTTCAAAGCTAATATGACAATATGAAAGTTTCAAAAAACATCCATAAGAATTCATACAATTAAATCAGCTTTGCAAATGACAACAATAAGAATGAATATGATAATTGAATCATCAAGTGACATAAAAAAACTTTAAATGTTAGGTTCAAATGACAGATTAAAAACTTTGAAAGCCATATAGCATGAACGATCTTTCAAATGACATCGTGAAGAATTCACACAATATGGTATCATATTCTCAAATGACAACAATAAAAACAAATATAACAATTGAACTTTCAAATGATATCACGTAGAATGAACATTCATATGACTATAGTACTATGAAATGGTATCGCGAAAATCCAAAAAAAAGTAACAATGACAATAATGGTTACAAATGACACAGAATTCATATGACAGGATTAAGTTTCTAAACGATATATGGAATGCCTCAGGGACCAATATCTCAAGTGAACAAGAGCTAGCACATCAACTATCTCTGGCATTATTTCTTGGTTCTCTGCGTCAGAACTATTCCTCATACAATTCTTTAGACTTACGAACTGCAATCTGTCTCGGAACAGCTGTGGTTGCAGTAGAGAATTTCACAACCCTAGAACATCCCAGCTCCAAGAAATAGGAGTTAGACTTTATTCTATTGATTCCAAAGGAGGCTCTGTTGCTGTGTTAATTATACTTCCATTAACAACCTCATTTCTTACCTTGATTACAGGAATATGAGGCAACTCATCTACACGAAAATTGAAAAAATCCTACACAATTTGCGAGCCCTGCTGTGTCGGATTCGTTGAGTACTCCATCTGGGACATTAAGATCCAGCTGTCAAGAGTTCTGATATAGTGCTGATGGTAAAAGTTGGTTGGTAACATATAAGTTAGCACTCAACAGAGGACCCATAGTAGTAATTTTATGAAACCTTTGATATGTAGGTAATGACAAGTTGTGAGGAACAATAAACTATAAATGGCCTAGGGTGTCACCCATTCAATTAAACCTGAACCTAAACCCAACCTCTGAATGATTTGATTATATCAAATTTCAAATGACACTCGAGAATTTAAATACAAAATTCCAAGTGACATCACACTAAATTCATGTGACCATAAAAATCTTTCAAATGACAACATTTAACTTTCAAATGAAAATTTGAAAATTTCAAATGACAACGAGGAAGTTACAAACAAAAATACGAAAGTCTCGAAGAAATTTATGAAAGATAACAACGAAAGAAAATACGAAGGTTTCATGCTGCTACACTAAATCCGGCCAAATACATAAACGAAAAATAGCAGAAAAAAATGAGAACAAATAGCTCAATTACGAAGAGAACCTGCAATACCGAAAAATTTCATTTTATCAACGAAATACATTCGCCGAACGGAAACATACAAAAAGCTCGACTAAATGAACGTCGAGTCGACCCGAATCGATTTTTTGAAAAACAAAAATACGGGAAAACTCATCGGAAAAATTGTCGGATCGAATTCTCGCATCATTTTGCTAATCTTCATTTAAAAACACATATAAAATATGAAAACGGCTGGCGCACCGATGGGTAATCTTTATTGGACGAGAATTGAAAATCGAAGGTCGCTCTAATAAACGGGCGCGTAATCATTTTCCACATAAAGTCGAACCGCTCGTACACGGTTAATATCATTCGACGCTTCATTACCACTGCAATAAACACTTCTCCAAATGATTTTATTCGCTTGGTTCCCAAATAATGTAGAAATACGTGTAGTGGCTCCGTTCAAAGGAGCAGTTTTATGTAATAAAAAATACGACGGAAAATTTTGCCGCAAATATTTACGGTCAAAGAAATCTGTATTATCCGATTTACGAACAGTGAACGAATTATCCTAGGAAGCAGATTTTTTCCAACTCGCTTCCAATTACTTCCACAGCTGTGGCGTTTCCTTCTACAATAGCTAGCCACGTTGGAAAAGATATAAGAGGCTAATGAAAGTTAGGAGGAATTTTTAATAAGGTTTGGTGTATCAGCCAGCTACCAACGGTGTAATCCGCGTATAAGCGTGGGCGTTATTTCGGGCCTCATTCGACGCGAATTTTCCGCTAATTGTATGCGAGTATTTAATTAAATTTATTATAACGACTGCACAGAATTCCGTGGTTAGCCATCTTCTCCTTGAGGGATTTGAAGCAGTCGAAAACGCGTCCGAAAACTATACCGGAGTATATGAAAAATTATCTGTCAACGGACGTTCGCATTAACGTAATTTAATAACCGCTACGCTCCGCGTGCTAACCTAACGTGTCTGAAGTTTGATACCGCGAACGAAACCGTTGAAAAACTAAATTTTCTGGTATAAAGATGCAAAAAATACGTCGATTTTTTACAAATTAATTAACAAGGTTATAGACATTATAATTATCTCAGTTGTCTGAATACAATTCGTTTGTTTACGCGTAAACTTGTTCGGTGAGGGTAAATTAAATATAACGTCGTTTGGAATCGCGTTAAATAATATTGGAAATAAACTCTTATGTCAGCGACGTCGTTGTATTTATATTCACACGCGTAATTTATCACCACTCTACTCCATTATAAGGTGCGTACTAATGATCGCATTTTCGAGTTCGACGACGAATTAATCGATTCCGTAATCCACCATCGGTTGGAGCACACGTGGTATGCAAGAACGGGGTTTTCTCTCTTCAGCGCCAACACCAACTCAATGGCTTGTTTCGAAAAGTTGTTGAAAATCGGAACACACCAAATGTGTATTTCGCGGATGAAAATATTGGCGTGTGTCACCCAATAGCTGCTTTAATGTACGTTAATGAAGCATATCTTGAAATACCCGTATAAAAGTTGAATTTGAATAAACATTGTCATTTTTATTTTACCCAATACTCCGGAGCTAATAGTTCCAAAGAGAGTTTATTTATCTCGAAAAGTGGCATGTAATTCGAACGTAGATAGAAAAATTTAAAATAATTTCAGTTTTCAAATTTTGATTTTTTTTTTTGCAATGAGTACGCATAAAAGTTGTTTGTTCTAATTTATATTGTCGCGTAATATGTGGTTTTTATTTTGTTAGCCGGCTTCAGTGTGACATTGTGACTATGCGTATAACCGATAATATTTAAGCACTCTTAATTCCCTCGGAGCCCGTTTTTTTGGAGCGTATTTCACGAGTATCATTGAAACGCTCAAATTAAGGTACCAGAAGCGAAATTCGCGTTGCCGAATATTCCCTATGATAAATGTAAAATAACAAATTATTTTGTTTAACCTACAAACCTATTTATCATCGACAAATCAACTGAAATTTGAGGCTAATACCCACATTATCGTTAAAATGGGCAAATTTGCATGAAATGCAAATTTGCCCATAAGGTTGCAAATAAATTTTATTAGCTTCTTGAACCTCATTTTTTCCATTTTTATTTTTTAATATTTCAATTTCACAATTTGTTATTTTTGATAATTTTACCTTCTTTCTTATCATTTTTCCTTCACAAATCGAATTTTTATTAATTGCAGATTTTTTGATATTTCGTGTTTCTTTTTTTTTAATGGGGAGGGAGAGGATTTTCAAAAATCTTTTTTCATTCATTATTTTTACCTCATTTCCTTATTTGTGAACTTTTTTTTTAGTTATAGATTTTTATTGCGTTTTTCGACGGTTTTTGATTACAGGATTACGTGTTGTTTTCATTTTCTTTAATTCTTTTAAATCTTTTTTCATTTCCATTTTTTTTTTTTTTTTGATTTTTGATCATTTAAAATTTTATTCAAACTGTTTTCTTTTCTTGTTTCAGTACACCTTTTCATTTTTTGATGTTTTTTTTCTTTATTTGGATGTTAATTTTTTCATTATCATGGAAGGTCGGATTGTTATAGCGTGTCTAAAACAATTATATTTGGTAGTTGGAATAGCTATACGTTGAATTAAATCTTCGTATTTTCATTTGAAAATTCGTTATGTCCTTGAGCATTCGATGTTGCCATATGAGTTTTGAAGTTGTCGGAGTATTATTCAGAAACATTATTATTATCATATTTTATTGTCATTTGATAGTTCAACAATCGTATATATTCTTATAGTTGACACTTGAAAATTTAATATCATTACGTGATTTTTTTACAGTGCTATTTGAAGGGTCAACACAGTCTATCGTTTTAGAAATGTTTAAAGTCATTTCCAACTAATATGATCGTTTTTTGAATTCACTTGATGTAATGGTCACTTAATATTTTTTATTAATAATAAAATAATTATTATAATCTTTTGATGTTTTTTTGTTATTTTTATTTTATTTTTTTTATAAATTGACGCAATTTAATTTCATAATCAATGTAAAAATAACTATTTTCAACATAAAAGAAGATAAAATAATAGAATTTTTAATACATAGTTCTACATGAATTTTTATACGTAAAAAAAATGCTATTTTGAAAATAAAAAATGTATAAAAATATTAATTTGATATTAACTTACCAGTTTTAAAACTTTCAACGCGTCATTTGAAAATATTATTATAATATTTTGTTGTCATTTGATTATTCAATAGTCATATTCATTCTTATTGTTGTCATTTGAAAATCTGATATCAGTATATTATATGAATTCTCCATGATGTCGTTTGAAGGTTTTATATTGTCCTATTAGGTGAAAAATTTTTAGTGGATTGCCTTCAAGAACTATTACCGTCACGCTTTGAAATTTCTTTGGAATGACTTATTATTATTATTTTTTTTTTCAGTGGAAAAAAACTTTTAGTAGTCACTAGAAAATGACAGATTATTACGATATACCAGCATTTTAATTCTTTGTTATTAATTTTTTTTTTTTATTAACTTTGTACATTTAAAAATTTTTTTAAATATCTTCGTTTTTAAACATTATTTTCTTTTTTGTAATCAATGCCGGGTAAAAATTCAAATCTTCAGATATTTTAAATTTCTTTTTTTACGGATATTCAAGAAAAAATTTCGAACCTCCTCACTCCTTTAAACTTTTTTTAAAGTTTTAGCTTGTGACAACTTGCGTCAATTGCCCCCTCACCCTTTCTTTCTTTTTCCCTTCCTCTCCCTCAATCTTAGTAGCCTTGTTTATTAGGGTGAACCAAAATTAGATCCTTTTTCAAATCGACTCTAGTTTAAAATTGCTCTTTGTGTTTCAAAAATGCACGCAAACTTTCACAAAATAATTATGAAATATTGTTAAGGCAATTTATGATCAATGTTTATCATAGGAATTACCTACATGAAATAAAATTCAAAATTTAGGTTTACATTTTTGCACTTTTTTGAAATTTTGAATCGTTTTAATAATAATTATTACTTAATTTTTGTAATTTTGTTTATTTTTCACTCATTGGTGAGAGAAGAATTTTTTTTTAAATTTTATCTATTGTTAAAGATAATTTTATGGTAATTTTCTACATAATAAGTACGTTTCAATACTTCATCATTCAAAAATGCCTATAAGTTGGTTGCAAACCTCTACGTATAAGATATGAAAAATCGAAAAACGAACACCTAGAAGCTGAAGAAGTTTGAGTATAGATTCGTCTACTTTCGAAAACTTGCAAAAGGGATGAGGAAAGAAAACGAATATAAATTCGGAAACTTTGTCTTTCCTCACCATATATTAGAATAAATATGTATTTGACTGACAACATGGTAATCGTTTCGTAACCGCCTTTTAAAAATATTACCTAGGTAAATTCTACACCGGGTGAACCGGGCCCCCTTAATTACATCCCTTTTACACCAAAATCCGCCAACTTGAAAACTCTAACCTATGTAATCGTTCGAAAAGGCGAACGGATATTAAAATAGCATTAAGGTATTTTCCGAGGGTACCGAAGAAGCGGAGAACAGGGGAGTTGGCGAGCACAATACGAGAAGTAGAAAAACATCACAGTCGAGCGTTTCCATTGAGAAACAGGCAGTCAATAAATTCAGGTAACTGTTATGTTACCAGACGCTCGAAAAAAGATTGAGCTTTTTCAATATGCATGAACCGTAAGAAAATTCGTATTCGCTTACGTCAAGTACCTAATCGTTGATAACATACTGCGTAACAAGAAAACACGTCATTTCCACATTAATGAGCAATAAGATGGTAGGTATTTTCTCGCTTCGCTATGCTTTGGATTTGACCGAAAATTAAATAAATCGGTGTCACCAAAGAGGAAATTACTGAAAGGAAGTTTCAGACTTGAGGGCTGTCTTCTACATGGAGCTAAATTAAAAACATCGTTTCATCACGTATTCGCCATAATAACTTCGAAAAGCAATCGTTGAAACGTATTTCAAAAGACCAGTTGAAACATTCGGCTGAAAGTTATAATGAAATTGCTTTCGTTTGAAAGGTATTACCTTTATAAGATTCTACGAACGTCGCTAATTATCCGACAAATTTTAATACCATCGGTTGAAAAAGCTAGCTTTAAAAGCTGGTGTAACGTTATACAGTGTTAATTTCGGGTATACAAACGAAATAGCACGATAAACAAGTGAAACAAGACGACCACCATACCACCCATGGCTACGTAACATTAACAATTCTTTACGGTTGGTTAGATGGTATGGCGGAAAACGCGATTTCTATTGCGTGAAAAAAGCACATATCCGGGTATAAACTTCCAACTAACCAACTTGACCATTGAGAATACAAACCACAACGAATCGGGTTCAAAGTTCTAACTGCGATACCTTCGGGAGTACGCCGTTCAAATTAAATTTACCAAAGTCGACGACTTTTTTCGCTTGCTACAGCGTTCCTAAAAATGTTACACAAGATGGCTTTTCGCGCAGAAACCTTCGTCGCCAATTAATAAAACCTTCGCTTTTCTCGTCCTTCAGGCATGGAGTATAAATGAAAACAGACTTGGGAAAATTTTAAAACAACGCAGTAAAACACAACCGATAGTAATACCACGTAATTCGCGACGAAATTCATCGATTGTTTCTTAACGCCACTTAATTAAACCTTTCAACACACACGAAACCTTTGAAACACCGAGAAATTTATTTCCGGCAAAATTTTCCCGTCGGGTACTCCAAAACGATAAATATACCCGAACTTATTAAATTTCTTACCGAGTCTGCGAGTATTTTCGCTACCATCGTTATGCTTCGCGAGAAGGCGATGACTTGAGCAAGTAATCACACTCGATGTGCCAGCGTGTTTACCCAACGCCGCCACGTTTATTACGATCATGATTAACGATCGCTATAATTTGCCAACCACCATAATCGTTAATATACGACTTGATTTTTATGATTAATATTTTGTTTTCCTGACGAATAAGTGCCATAAATGCGATAACTCGTCACATATGGTTTTTTACGTAAGCTTCGAGTATCTACCACGGAGGAATAAATACCCTGTCATGAGATTTCTCTTGTACAGGACGATGACTTCGTTTAATTACCCATCAGCGAGTCCAAGGCGAACCCTAACCAGTTATCACCGTGTCATGCGAATAATGAGACGGTGACTTCGAAAAAAAATCCCAATCATTTAATACCGAAGAAATTCATTAGGAAATTTTTTACACGTGAAAAAATCAAATTAAAACATTTTTGTATATTTTACGCGCGTTGATTTACGCATTTACTTTGTATTTAATCAATTAACGAATTTCCACGTTCGACCTTTCTCGTCGAGCATCGAAGATTGCTGCGCTCTCTAGCGGAGTGGTTTCCAATCGAAGAAACCTGTTTTAAACATACATTACTTTCGCGTTTCTGTTTGAAATTCGCCCAAAGCTTCGGGCGAGGTTTCATCACCAAAAATGAATTATACAAATTTTTATAGAGGAAACTTTTCACTTTTTAGAGGCGTTAGTTTAGCTCCCACCATTTGCAATTAATAATTATTGCAACATTTTAATGTAAAACGTTAAAAAAATTGTGTTTCATTACTTTGGAACAACTGCAAAAACAATTTCATAAAGTTCTAACTCACTGTGAAAAAGTTAGCATGAACTGGATCAAAATGTGTTTTGTACTTCAATTTGACAAATTAATGTTTCATGCAATATTATCTATTAAACATAATACTTTTTATAATATTCAAATCAACTTCAAAGATCAAATTTTGTATTTTTAATTCATCTATTGTTGTTAGATAATTTTTCAAAGTACTTTTGATTTGAATAATTTTTACTTATTATTGTTACTATGTAGTAATGTACTTATTAGTATACGTATTTCGTATTTTCATGTATGTATTTGAAAAAAAATCGATGGAAATATTTAGAATGCCAGGAGAAATTACGATCAAAGTTTTTTTTGTGGATGTGAGAAAAATAAGATTGATTTTTCATAGGGGGGGGAGGGGAGGAGGATAATGAAAGCACCATCTCTACGAACTGGTGATTTGTTCAGGTTAAATTTTGTGTATTTTCAACCATTTCGAGGGGAGAAAATTTTACTACTTGGAAAAATTTAAAACATTTAAAGGCGTAGGAAGCTATACGTCAGATAATCCTCGTTGTATCCAACTACACAGTATCACATAGCTGTAATTCCGTTCTAGACGAAATTGAAAATACGAGTAGTACCGCGTACCAAGACACAAATTGCTCAAAGGTACCAAGCACGTAAAACCGCCGAAACCTCTCAATTCGACGATTACACGACAAAAGCACCTCCTACTTAGGTTCAGAAATCGCTTCACTGAATTCTCGTTAAATTTCACCGTTGCGGGTTCGGGTTCTTATTTCGCGTAAAATAACAACTAATGAAAACCATTCGTCGTAAATAAAAGCGATGGAAAAAAGCCCAGTCTAAAATCGCCATTGACATCTAAACTTTACTGAGGTCGTTGTAAATAGGACCACGGACAACTTCGAAGCTGTTTTAATAAATCGAAATAACTATAGGAAATACGCGAATAGGTAGTAAGAAAAGACAAGTGGGAAATGAAATCTACCCGAATCAAAAAGCGAATTACCTAGATGGTTTCGAAATAACGTTTGCTATGTAATAACAAAAGGACACAGGGAGGATAATTTTATTATCTTTTCTTTTGTGACTCTATTCTATAATTGGTTCGAATAGGGAATACGCGGTCAAGAGAGCGTACATTCGGGGCACTTTTTACAACCAATGTTGCGGCGTAGATTTGTAATTAACCCTGAAAGTACCATGTTAGAACATGTAACATTAAGTACCAGGTGGGGTATAATACGACCCCGCATCATATTGGAACATAAAGTACCAGGTGGGGTATTATACAACCCCAAAACACAGTATGCTCAGTGGGGTCGTATAATACCCCACCTGGTACTTTATGTTCTAATATGAAGCGAAGCCGTATAATACCCCACCTGGTACTTTATATTTTAATAAGAAGCGGGTCGTATAATACCCCACCTAGTACTTAATGTTATAATATGTTCTAACATAATACTTTCACAGTTAGAAGAAAAAGTATGTGATTTAACCCCCCTATAGTCGCACGTTTATGAGAATATTTTTTGGTCGCGCCCTGGTCATTTCCACCGATCGGTCGATATGACCAGGGCGCGACCAAAGTTGAATAATATAATTTCAGTCGCGCCGTGGTCTTTTCGACCGATTGGTGGAAATGACCAGGGCGCGACCAAAGTTGAATAATACAACTATAGTCGCACCCTGGTCATTTCGACCAATTTTTTTTGGTTGTAGCTTCTAATGGTTTATCTTTATACACTTGACTGATAATGCTGTTCCAACATTGAGAAAGATAATTTAGAAGGAAGCAGAAATTTTTTTGCAAACTTTATTCTAGCTATTTTTTTTCATGAGTAAGAATCTCATTTTGAAAAAAAAATAGCAGTAGATAAATTGTTTTGCTTGACTAATTTTGTCACTTGGGCGCTGGGAACAAGTAGTCACCTAGTACATGGTGGAAATGACCAGGGCACAACTTATTTACTATACACGGTCGAAGTGACCAGGGTGCGACTACGGTCGAAATGACCATGGTGCGACTTACTTATTATACACGGTCGAAGTGACCAGGGTGCGACTACGGTCGAAATGACCAGGGCGCGACTTATTTACTATATAGGGTCGAAGTGACCAGGGTGCGACTATCATCCCTTTATGGTCGAAGTGACCAATGGTGCGACTATTGAGGGGTTAATGAACACCTTGTATGGTTGGGGTACTACCTAACCCCACCTGGTACTTAACGTCGTGTATATTACTGGGGTTGTATACTACCCCACCTGGTACTTACAGGGTTAAAGGCATTGAAGTTCGTAAGCTAGGTAAATATTTACCGTGTATATTTGCGCCTATGAAATTTCAGCTATGACCTTTCTAGCGCGCTAAAACACGCTGACTCGTTAACAGTTCGACGTACTTACGTTCGTTTTTAAAATGTCAGCCGAAGCGTCCTTCGAGCGAAACAAGGAAGTACTAAGTGAATCTTCGTTGAACTTCGCCACTACGATGGAAAATCGATACTACAATCGAGTTGGTATCGAAATTCAGATCGTCCATCGAGTTCCATTGACGTATTCGGAGTGGTATCGATTTCTCAACTGTTTTACCGTTATGAATAGAAATTGATTTAACGCTACGCATTTACGTTACGCTCTTAGCGATATAAATTTCTTCGAACCAAAGGCGCCGTTCAATTATTAACGTTGCACGCGTCTTCGCAGCCTTTCAACCCCTGTGTCCGCAATGATAGAGCAATAAAACCGATACACACCCACGTAAATTACATTCCGCTTATTATTCTAATCCTCGAATTAACCGCCAGCGCAGCGAAATAATACCTCGTCCTACGAATTAATACCACACGTAATACCTGCGTATCTTATTTTCGTTCCGTATAGGTACCATTTTCGCAGCGTGCTATCTTTTAATGAAAGAATATAATTTGTACACGTGCGAAAAAAAAAAAGAACAACCTTAATCAATATGCGAACCAGTGCTACACACGTTTTCGCCAATTTGCCACTTTCAACCATAATAACGTGGCTTAAAATGAATCATTTCTTAATTCTCAACAGACGGTACTAATATTTACCCACGTGAATGACTAAATTGAACAACAATCGGATGGACGCTCTTGTTGAATCCTTTCTTCTAAAAATGAAACGAAATTGTCGCCCTATACGAGCATTCGATACTTTCGACTAATATCTACGTACAAGTACGATATTAATGACAACTATTTGTGCTCGATGAACGATGAAAATTTTTCATTTCAAATTTCTTGACGAATTACCCCGTACGTTCGTTTACCCTTCATTTCTGCGTTAGCGATACGTGCGAATAGCTTTTTCACGACGTTCAGCGTGTTTTTAGAAGGACAAGGAATGAGGTGGAAGGAGTCGAAATGGAAATATATGGGATTTAGCAAATCCAAGTTCATGTACCATCGGATTTGTATTCGCTCGCGTGTTCGAAAGAAAAAAAGAATCAGGTGGGTAGGGATTCTTAATCTTGTAAACTCTAGCCAAGAGAGCCTAAAGAAGTTGAATTAGCTTTTGGAAAATCGATATATATCTATATATAAATGTTATTCAGGTCGGGTTACACAATGAAAAAGGTTTAGCTATTGTTTATTCTTGTTTTGAGGTTAGTTTATTGATGCATAAACGTTATTCAGGTTGCGTTACACAATGAGAAGTGTTTAGCTATTGTTTATTCTGATATTACAATACAATGAATTTGCTTGGGTTGAGCACATTAAAAAAAGAATTAGGTTTTTCAATCAATAAATGTTATTCAGGTTCGGTTACACAATGAAAAAGGTTAAGCTATTGTTTATTCTTGTTTTGAGGTTAGTTTATTGCTGCATAAATGTTATTCAGGTTGGGTTATACAATGAAAAAGGTTCTCGAATACAATGGAAATGGTTTGAATACAATAAAAATGGTGAAATTTTTTTATTACAATGAAAAAGGTTTAGCTATTGTTTATTCTTGTTTTGAGGTTAGTTTATTGCTGCATAAATGTTATTCAGGCTGGATTATATAATGAAAAAGGTTCTCGAATACAATGGAAATGGTATTCGATGATTTAGTTAGTTTTGCATATAGTAAACAAAATGATTCCACTAGTATACTCCACTTACTGAATTTCCTTCACTCAACCGCCTTACAACCACTTCTGTAACCCTACTTAAACACGCCTCTAGCCCAGCGCTATACATGGCGTCAAAAAAAAAAAAAATCATTTCTTTGCTATTTTTTGTTTGAAGAACAAGCAACGGGGTTGGGCTGCGAAGTGGCTATAAAATTGACTTTTAAAAATTTGAAAATTTTATAAATGTATCTGGTCTTTGGGCATAAAGTATTATTACTACAATAAAAAATCATTGATACTTAAAATGAGAAGCATTTCATTTCTAGCATATACTCCTTTCTTTTTTCTCATGTCGGTCGATTTAGACAATTTGAATGTTATAAATCGGTGATAGAAAAATCAGCACTTTCTCCCTCCTTATTCTCTTTTCCATGTGGCCTTCTCTAAATTTTACCTCTTCTTGTTCTTGATTTTTTTTTTCTAATGACTGTAATGGTCTAGTACAAATACAGAACCTAAGGTTTTCGAAAGTATTTCACCCCTAGATAACATTTTTTTTTTTAATTTTACAGAAATCCAATTGTCATAAATGACACAGTTTGATACATTATTTTGTATTTCTATTTATTTTTCCAAAATACAATTTTTGCTTCAACTCCCTATTAACTCTTCTTAATACGCTAAAATGTTGATACACTGGTGTCCATGATTTGTTCTGTCATTAATAACCATAAAAGAAAGTTTTGAATTGTTGAGGTTACTCTCGCTCTCATAAACTTTTCAAACTGCCGTTTCGAGTCTAATACCCTTAATATTCACACGAATATCCTCTCAGTAAATTCCGATTTTCTTTGAATTTTTACCATGGCTTGGGGAGAGGGAAGCACGAATTTAATATTAACATACATAATGTAAAAGTAGCAAAAAAATCAGTATTTTTCAAAAATTGGCAATGCTGAGCGCCTAAATGTGTTAAATGACCTAAAAGTGTCATTTGTTAAAAGTTATTGAAATTGGTGAGTATTTTGAGATGGAACGTTTCTCAATGTACAGATATAAACTCATTTATTTCAAAATTAATGAGGTAGACATTTCGACATTTTTATGGGACTTGAACACTTTACCCTGAAAAAATTTTTAAAAATCTACTGAAATTTTTACTTTCTTTTCATTGCTGAAAATTCAGGGATTCCAAGTGACGAAAAATTTTCTAAATTTCAGATGGTTAAAATATTGTTTTAGAAGAGAATTTTAAATTTTTAGAACCCTGCATAACTTTCAAGACTCCAATTTTGGTTTTATGGCATTTGCAATCACTTTAGCCACAATGAAGAAAAACAACTAAATAAAGAAAAGTCTCTTTTTTTCCATCAACGTGCCGATTAATTTTTAGACTTGATTTTTTTTAATTATAGCATTTTCAACTATATAAATCATGTTGAAATAATAATTATTTTTGTTTGTATAAAGATTTTTAGGTTAGTATATTCTTATGTACAATAATTCACGCGTTATTTAAATTTATATGTATTGAGGCTACAGCCATTTGGTTAGAGGCATGTGCGCATCTAGAGGGAAGGATTACAATTAAGGGAACAAATGACGAGAAGATTTAAGGAAAGCGAACAAGCCTCTTATTGTGGGTTCATGATCGCGAAGGAGTTCAAGGAGCATGCCTGGGAGATTAAAGCTTCTTTAGAGTAAATACAAGAAAATACGAGAATTGAGTGAATTTGATGCATGTTGTCTGCTAAGGCCGAAGAATTATTTGAAATGTTGAAGAAATTTCTATTTCTTGCAGAGTAGGAGCATAGTTGGAGACGATGTAATTCACAAAATTTAGCTTGAATACATGTGCATAAGATTCTGGAAGCAGGAGAGCTAAAACTTTAAACTAGGGCAATTCCAAAAAAATTTCACAAATTGCCTTTTTAGGTGATTTGACGACTTTCAAGATCCCAGTGAGCAGTTACCCTACGTAATCGCGTACAAAACACATGACGACTGACTTTCCCTTTCTTCTGACCCCTCTATTCAAAATCAGGTGTGCTGTAATGTTGCTATGAGCAAAATGGAAAATTTAGAAACTCAACTTTTAATCCAATTTTGAAATGATCTAGTTCGAGTTGACAAGACAAATATATGAATGAACTAACTGATTCCTCGTTCATACCAGTACATAAAGTTGGGAAGAGCCAGAATGATTTCCGTAACTTCACAAATTTTTTATTCAAGTAATGTGACATTAAAGAAAATTGAAAAAAAAAATTCAATTATAATTGCGAAATGTTTTTGAATTTGGATTTCTGAGCCCCTCCCAAAACTCGGGCCCGAAAGCAATCTGCTCCATTGGCCCCACATCTCTCCGTCTGGCCATGTAAGAAAAACATCGTAGCCTTAGTTTTGCGCCATGGAAAATAATTCGTATGAAATAGAAACTAAATTTAATCTCGGCACCAACGAAATGCTGCGTTAGAAATTCATTCACTCCTTTTATCGAATTTAGATACCAAAAGAGGCGCGCTCATGCCTGCAGCTCGATTCGCTAACATTTTGGCTGATTTTCAAACCAACAGAGCGAGCTTTCACTAATCTAATAATCGCTTTAATACTGTGGATATAAAAATTTCTCAATTAATACCAAAATCAGAGAAGAAAAAGATAAACGCCGCGAGTTTATCTCTAATTCATTTCTCTTTGCTAAGTTAGACGGATAGTTTTCCATGAAAGTTATAACTACCTATTTATAAAAACACGTCCACAAATCTCAGCCTTACATATTAATCCGGTGAACTTGAAAATTCAATCGAACTGAAATACTTACGAATTTTTCCACTCAAAAAAAAAAAAAAAAACTTGGCTCCGAAGAAAAAATTAAAAATTAATTAACGTTTTTTCACAAATTTTCGACCTATTGGTGCTTTGTGTATTGGTACATGTATTAATTACCAAACAGGTTTCTATTTTTAAAGCTCGCCATCGATTAATTAGAATGCGGTAAGGAGAATTGTAAAATTCTAAAAGATTACAACGCTCAACCTTAACATTGCTAGGTCATTATTGACAAGACGAAGGGCGCGATCGGAGGCGCCTTTTGTAATACGTTGGAAAAAGGGCGTCTTTTTATCTATCACGTTATAACTCGTGGCCGAGAATTATATGAAAAATTGGAAATCCGATATTGACCCAAAGCATAAAGACATTGATGAGGGTTAAGGTTGCAAGGCGACGGCCGATTACCGCAGAGAGGGGTCGTCGAAGGTTGCACTAGTCGACAAAACAATCAGGAAAAATATTCTCAATCGGCGATACCTTCGATACGCGAACGGAGTAAATTGGTTTGCGTGTATTCGAAGACATCCGATTCAATCTTTCACCGTCCAGATGCAGGTGTACCCGAGACTGTCGTTGTAATTGTACGCTAATTAATATCGGTTGTGGAAGCTAAAAGCGTGCTTTGCGCGCTCTACGGCTATTGTTATGCTCTTTGAGTACTCGAATAACACCGAAAGCGCGACAACGCGAACAATACGATCTGCAGGTTTGAGAAAAACTCCTATTCTAATTTTAATTTTCCAATTAACCGTTCAAATGGCGGAAACACGCCACCTTCAAGGTAAACTAAACGTCTCCATCCATACCTTCATTAGTCAATACGGTGCGGCGCGCCCTTACATTACTATACCGAGAAACTTCTGCGAGTAATTTAGAAAACTTACGATCGAAGCAGAAATAGACGGTGGAAAAAAATCTCCCCTTGAAAACTATTTCTACACCGTATCATCCATACACGTACCGAGTATGAAACTTTCACAAGGCCACATCAAAGGTTTCACGCTAAAATAGTTCGCATCACAATTACGCCTCGTACACGTATCCGCCTCTCAGTCGATCATACTGTGTAAAGGACCACATGCATCCGTAAATGCTTACTTGTGCATAATGCAGCGTCGAATCGTATTTTTTTTCAGCATCTATAACGCAGCTCGCATTAATAAACAAGGACAATTCATTTTTATGCATGAAATCGTCCCACTCTTGTTCATTCCCTTCGCCAGTCCAAATCTCCCGACGAAAAGCTAACCTATGCAAAATTCGTCTTCAATGTAATAGGATTTCGAATTCATAGATACGATGGCCTTTCGGTTTCCCCAACCCTTCATCGTCAACCCTTCGATGAATTATAACTATCAATGCCAGTTTTATAAATTAACTCGAAATTACCTATACGATTTGATTTTGTCTACGTAAGGCGATGTTGTAATTGCATGAAATTCTAAAAATTGTCGAGTCGGCATTTAATTAAAATTTGCAAATTGCTTTAGAGTATATTCAAGGTTCCAATGCGGATGGACGGAGGTGAAGACCTATAATAATGTTGAAGAGAATTTGAAAATTAGATGGGGACTGTAAATAAATTTTCGTTGATGTTAAAAAAAAGTTTTTTGACAGACAGAAGGGAAGACTGGGTAGAAGTGATGATGATTAATAATTGATTGGTGGTATTATCGTTCACATTCATAAACTTCATTGGCCTTCTTCGACATTGGATGGCGGGGTAAACGTTTTTTCGCTTTGTTTATTGCTGGTCTGTTGTTTGTTTTTTGTATGTTCATTTTATGCTTTGTTTTTAGCTGAGTTTTCAACTTAAAAACTTCAGCTATGATAGCCTACCCGATTTAGGAAGGGAGGGTTGGGGAGGGTTGAGCCTTCAAATCTTTGCGTTTCAAACCATTTGTAATCATCTGGCAAATGCCCAACTTTTTGGTATGTGTATAAATACCTTTTCCCCACGCGTAGCGCCAAGGGGTACTCACGAAATTCGCTCAAAACTTTATGATCCAAAAAAATTACTTTTTTATTTTTTGATAAAATTCAAAATGGCGGATCACTCAAATTTTGAGGAGGACTGGAGAAAGCGCAAAAAGCTCAAATTTTTGGTTTTTGATCTCATACAAAAAAGTGAGTCACGGAAATCAACATATCCAAATTTGAGCTTCCGAAGTGTATTTTGAGGGGAGTTAGAGCAAAAACAAGCTTTTTGAGAAAGTTTTATGTTATGAAATTTCTTAAATCTTTCATTTCTCCTCACCTAATCAATTTAAGAACGTCAAACTTCGTGTATGAGGTTAGTTGGTGACCAGAATATGACCTCTTGAATTTGGACTAAAATAAATCCAAAATGGCAGATTATCAAAATTTGAATAGAGCTAGAGGAGCCTTAAGTTGGTAAAAATGTAATTAATATGAACTCATATGAATATTGGGGATAAGAATTATACTATATCTTCAATTAATCTCCACAAATGATGTTGTAGGGAAGAAGGAGGGGCTACCGAACTTAAAATGTGGTGGGGATACACGAGAGGTCGAAGATTTTTTATTGCGGTGTCATATAATAAAAAAAGGCCAAGTTACTAACTTATTCTAATTTTAGCTTCCCGAGTGAATTTGGAGTAGAATTAGAGCAAACAACGACTTTTGGTGGGGAAATAACCGCAGGAAATTTCATGAATCATCCATATTTTGTCACCAAATCCACCTATAAAAGGTCAAACTTCATGTGTAGCATTAGTTAATGACCAGAATATGACCTCTTTAATTTGGGTCAAAATCGATCCAAAATGGCGGATCATTAGGATTTGAAGATCATTTGAGAACCCTGAAATAGTTGTAATTTGAGAAATATGTCTTCATACAAATCATGGCAAGAAATACTAGGTTTGTTCCAAATTTAACTTCTTGAGTGCTTTTGGAAGGGATAGTGCAGGGGTTTTCAGACTTGGTATTGTATGTGACCTGTAGTCACAAAGGGTTTAGCAACGTTATTACCAAACCAGAACAAGCCCCAGTTGAAAATTCAGCTTCAGTAATGCAGCAAGGATGCTTATTTTTTTTATTTTTTTTTTTTTGAGGTAGTACCGATTTTCTTTTGCTCAATTTGTTTTTGGTTTTTGTTCTTTCTCTTGTAATTTAATTTAATTTTATCTCATTTTTTGGCTCTGATGTAATGTTATGTTGTTCGTTTGCATTAGTAAATTAGTACCAATGTATACTTCAATAATAAAATTTTATTTGATTTGATTTTTTATTTTCCAATATGTTCATATTTTTGGATCTTTTTCTGCATTTTTGCATTTACTAAATTTTTGAAATGTTTGGACAATGTTTATTTTAGATGTATTTCATTTGTATTCAATTTTTCACTTTCAGAACAACCCTTATCGTTATTATTCTTGTTTATTAATTTATATTACCATTTTTTGAAGATAAAAAAAAAAAATGTCGAAAAAAATCCTATGATGAGAAAAAACATCAAAAAATTACTGCTACACTTTCAATTTTACAGTTATACCCTTCGTGTCAATTCTCTGTTACTCATCGAAAATGATATCCATCGGAAATCCGTATTTAACATTTTTTTCAAATTAAAGCGAAAAGATTACTATCGTGCTCGTAATTACCGGGGAAAAAAATCCTAAAAAGTACCCAACCTATTTCTCATAAATCCAACGATTAATGACACGTAATCTACCTATTTCTATCGATGATGAGCTAAATCGCGTGAATATTTGTTCTTTTTACTACCGCCACTCGTATCAAACCATATATGCATTGCGAAACGTCGGCTACACATCGATATAAGGAAATGGAATAAAGGAAGAGCTCGTGCATGTGCATACATTAGAGGAATTTTCGTCATTTAATTTAAAATTAAATTTTCCTTTTCGCATCTCGAAATTTTCGAAACCTTCTGCTGGAGAACCTTCAAACTATTCATTAGTCGCGCTTCGCATACGTATGTAGAAAAATACGGGGCTAAACCGAAGGTTACAGATCAACTTGGCGTTAATTTAATGCATTCATCGTACCGCAACTTAACCCCGTTTCGAAATATTCTACCTAAAATTTTACACTGGAAAAAAATAAATCGAATGAAACCGAATATCGACCCTCGTATCTTAGCGTCGAAGATAAGACGCGGCAAAATACCTTACAAGGACGAACTCCATACGTATAAGCACGCATATTGTACCTGTTCAATTAATTTATTCGAATTCCAGCGAAATCTTGCCACAACGAAGCTTGATTTTTATGTGCGTAAATGACGCGTAGTTCATTAAGCCCACCCTATTCAACCTTATTTACATATTACGCCCCTCGTACGCGCCATTAAAGAAGCGAAAAATTAAACCTCACCGAAATTTCTGCTCGCTCGATCACGTTTTCACACATCATCGCAGCACCGAGCCGCGTGAATATGTCGAGAAAATATATTATTTTAATGAACGTCGACGTGATGTCGAAACTTTATGAACGCGCGTAAAACCTTGAAAATCGAAAATCGACACGTTTTATTATGTAGTCACAGAACGCGTAAAAAAATGAACTCGCGATGTCGGCCGAGTCTTTTACCCTATTTTGGTATCCCATTCAATACAATGTGCTAAGTGGTAAACTAATCGTCGAACATGCTAACTATTCGATAAAATTTTCAAAAATCCCAAACCAATGGCTTCTCTGTAGCCGAACTTTAAGCTTATAAATCTATTGTGTTTAAAAATTAACAATTCCATCGTTCGACTTTTTAATTACGATAAATAGCGTACACCAGACTGTAACGACCGGCTTTATATCGTGCAACGCCGAGTAACAAATTTATTATCGCCGATCGCGCTTCGACAGATTCATTTAACATGTCAAAAACCCAATGGCTTTTACTTTGTTACCAGCATATCGCGTATACGCGTTTATTAACCGAAATTTCGTAGCTTCCCAGAGTCGCGTTCGCGTTTAATAAGCTTTGTAGTAATTGACGTGACGTTTGGTCGGGCGAAAAGATCGTTGGCGCGTAGGCGTCCTGATGACTTCATTTTTCCGAGAGCATTTACTTTGCAGTTTTTTTTTCTCGCCAACGCCAAATTTTATTTAGAGCCGTTTTTAAAATTATAAATGACTCGAAAAGATTATTTTCTGTCGGAACTAGTAATTTTTTCAGCAGAATTTCGATTTAAATGATTTCACTCGTTTAAACAGCTCCTCAACGAAAGATGGTCTTCATATCTTCACGCTCTAACAAAAGAAGGGGCTGAGATGTGACACTTCGATTTCGACAGCTGCTTTAAATGATTTTTTTCGGGGGAATGGGAGGAGGCTATGAATTTTTCAATTCTTCAAATATCTTATTTTTATTATTTCCTGCTATAAAGCAAAATAATGAACAAAAGTGAGAGATTCAGTTGATATGACAATACATATTCTTTTTCATTCATAATACTTAAACCCTACAAAAAAGTCTCTTCATTTAATAGAAGGTGTGGGAGCTTGAATCAGAGTGTCACACCACGTATCCAAATTTTTGATGGGTCACTTAAAAATACAAATAGCATCATAAATTGGATCCAATTCAAATAAGCAGCTCTAACATTGCAAAACTTCTAATATACTCCATTAATAACGATTTATCGCGGTATCACCGATTTATGGTAGTACTTGTATATGAGTACCTTCCCCTCCCCCCCCAAAAAAAAATATATACGAGATGTGACACTTTAGTTTTTTCGATTACGACATAAATCGTTGTTAATAAAGGATATTAGATGTTCTTCAAAGTCATAGCTGCTATTGCAAAAAATAACGATAATGAGATGTTTGAAAATTAAAAAAAAATTCATACCTCCTTCCCAAATTATTTATAGCAGCTAAAATTTTTGAAATGAAGTATCTAGGCATGCACTTTTGAATGATATTTGTTGGATCGAAATTGAAGTGCCACACCTCGGGTCTTTCCTTTGTAAGCGTATTTTAAGCTAAGAAATGGTCGATGTGGTTACCTAAAATTTTTCTTCTTCACTCTTCTAATCTGACTTCGAAGAAAACAAATATTCTAATTTTTCTATAAGAAGGCGGGGAAATAGAAGGAAGTTTAATATCACAAAATATTTTCTTTATATTGTTAAACAAAGCAGTATGTCAAAAATATAGACTGTAAGCCATGTCTCCAATATTAAACACAGGTCCAGATTTACCATTTAAGCTCCCCTAAGAAGATATTAAATTGTTACTCTTTTGAATGGACTATCCGATTTTTCTTTATGGTAGTATAGCCAAGCCAGGATTTCCTGAAGGAGGCCAAATGTGTGAAAATATAAGTATAACGAAAGAAAAGAGGTAATGTAACAAAAAATATATTTTCCCTCCTCATCCCACCCCATCATTTCCAAACCACTTGAGAAGTTAAATGTAGGATATGTAGTTCTTACTGCCTAAAATAATCATAAACTGAGCCAAGAATTTCACCCTAGTATTCCCAAATAGGTGGGGCTGTAACAGGTATTTTTTTATACTGAACTAAAAAAAGAAATTTACAGTTTAAAAACATTTTTTATGCAGGATGAAGATATTGCACATAAGTACACAAACAGCTTCAACAGAATTTCATTATGTAGGTGATTTTTTTTATTAAAATATTCGAAATTTGTTTTCAATCAATTGACGCCAGGAAGAGCCCTGTAGCTAGAGGCATTTTTATTTAGGTTGCATTGAATAGCGATATATAGTGAGACAGACTGAAGGAATTTGATTACCTTTAGAAGTTTTTTTTACAATCCAAAGGTGGGAAGTTAAGGGTGTTTGAAATTTGGCACTTTGGAATATGTATTACAATTGATTCAATCATGCTATTTGATGTTATACTCGTATATGTGAATGATAAATGCACATAAATAGCTTGTGACTACACACCAACCAGAATCCTGCACGGTATAATTAAAATAACCGAGTTATAGAATGAGTAATCGAATAATGTAACGTTCGATTATTGTAGTTATTATTCGACGATACTTTACGTTAATTATTCAGTTATTTGATCGCTCTCTTATCTGTTTATTTCAATAAGTATAAGTAAAAGCATGAATCATCCCTTAAAAGAGGAGAAAGTGTAAGGGTAGTGGGATCGGCTATGCATTAGTATTCCAACTAACCAGTTATTTTATTTAGTCAGGATAATCGTCCAATAATCAGTTACGTTAGGTGTTGCTCGAACTGATACTAACTACGTAACGCGTTATATCAATCGAATAGAATGAATCATTATTCGAATACTTCAAAAGTTGACTAGTAACGCAACCATAGTTATATTTCAACTATACTGTGCTGGACTCTGATACCAACCTAATCATTATACCCTATGGAGATTTCAGCCTTTTCCCCTCATCCTTAAATATATACCTACCAACTGATTTCTTTTTATTTATTTATTAATATATTGCTTCACGCAGCTACTCATAGATAAAGTGTTGCGTGGAATACTACATAAGGTCGAATCTGCGTGGTAGCAATTAACAACGCGAACGTATTGGTAATGCGATACCTAACAACGTTGGTGGAAATCGGGACTGAAGATGCCCACTAGATACCGAATATCATGAATTGTCCCTTCTACCCAGTGTTGCCAGGTTGGGCGATTTTTCCCAAAATGGGCGACTTCCAACATGATTTTTGCGATCGAAAATATGGAATGGCGACTACTCGCAAATTGGGCGATTTCTTACTATGCCAGAACGTATTAGAAATTCATTCCATATCATCCTTCTAACCAGTTTCATTTTTAGACATTTTTTTGTTTTCATGATCTTTGTACGAATCAATGAATCATCAATTATTAATAACTCCGAAGAACTGAATTTCCCATCGTTTAATTCTCATTTAGGTGATCGTAGAAATCACTCAGAGTTTATTTATAGGTTTGGGCGATTTGGGCGAGTTGAGTCGACGAAACCTGCGACTTCAACCACGATAAACCTGGTAACACTGCTTCTACCATTAAATTGGTTCTTTCGTGCTTTTTTACACTATGTACTCGTAAGTATGATATTAATAAATGAGAAGTAAATATTTTAAAAATACCTCATATAAGCAGCTCATCTTCCGTTATATGAGACTATGAGAGTATGGAGGGAGGGCAAGGACAAACATGAAGTAAGTATGTAGGTAAGATGCGTTATATATATATATGAATATACGTATTCAATATCTTGTGGTGCCCTTGTATATTTTGAACTATGAGGCGCCCAGCCATATGCCGGCCACCACAAAGAAAGTGTCTTTCAAGGATTCCATATCGGGCACCACAAGGTATATATACCATAAACTCCAGTATTTATAAGGGTTTTAATTTTTAATATATAAATATAGTCATTGTGGTGCCCACCTCTAAAACTTCAGCTGTGGACCCAGAGGGGTGAGACGATCATTTTCTGATAGTTTTTAGCTTAAAAACCTTGTGGTGCCCAATTTGGGCACCATAACGTTAAAAACGGGCACCACAATGACTTCGTATGCTTAAAACGGACACCACTATGACTAAAACTATATCTAATATAATATAATGATGTAGTATATTAAATGCATTTTAATAGCATTAAAATATTAATACTTAGATCAATATGTATTTAAGGGTGAGAAGAGAGGGCTGAGAATTCCACAGGGTAATGATTGGGCTAGTATGTAGTCACAAGCATTTTATAGGCATTTTTCATTTGCATACATAAATAATGTCACTTGACACAATTGAATAAATTCTAATGGAGCTCTTAAAGTACCAAATTTCGAACACCTTCAACTCCTCACCTATGGGTTATAGAAAAAAAAAATATTCATATACAAGTTGTAAGAAATTCAAAATCGCGCTAAACTATTTTTGTCCTACGATCAAATCCTAAGGAGATACAATATAAAGAGCCTTTTTTCGGGCAATTCTTTTTCTCAATAGAATACTCACCACCTTGGAGAATGAGGACTTTTAGTACATATGTTGTTGGTGAACAGTGAAGTTTGTTTTTACGTAAAAATCTTTGCTAAAATCAATATTTACAGACCAGCTCTTATAAGTATAAAATAATACCCATTTGAAAATTCAAGAATTATAATTTTATTTTCAGTCCTATAGAGCGCGTAACTCTGAATATCCATTTTTTAGGAATTTAATTCGTGAAGAATTCTCAAAAAAATCATTACATGCGATAATTATGATTTACAGTTCGTATAAATCATAAAAACAAATCTAATAATCCTTTTTGAATTATTTCATTATTGAAAAATGACGCATAAGATTGGTCATTTGATCATTAATATGCGATAAAAATAGTCTACTAAGAAAGCGGAAAATAATTTATGTGTGGGAAAAAATTATGCATAACACTGCTATTCCTCCTCCTTAAGCCGCGATTACAAAAAAAATCGTATCGATTCTCGGTTCTCAGGTAAATACAATAACGAGACCACATGAATAAGTCGTTATTTACCTACAATCTTACAGATGGTACGTTAAACGTTAAAGTTATAAAACAGTTGTCCGTGTTACTTGACATTGGCATTGATCCGCGGTACTTGTATACCAGTATGCCGTGAAGATACGTGTAATTGTTTAACGATACCGAGAAGCTGTTGCAAAAAAAAAAAAAAATAGAAAAAATTGGCGTTTGCAAATACTGCGCCAGCCAGCTTCGTTATTGAATCGCTTTTTACTATTATGCATAAATTTTTAAGAGTAAAATTCGTGACTGATCCGCGCAAGATAAAAATAAAAATTCTCGATTTATAAGCGCCATTTTTTCGCGGAATTTCTATTATAAAGCGGGTAATAATTTACTCTCGATTTCAAAATATCACGATGATGAATAGCGGACATACTTCTCGCACAGATTCGTCGAACACGTACGAATACAATCGCTTACATGGGTCGCATACCACGCCAATTTGCGAAATTACATGAAGTAGGAAATCTCGTCCAGTTGTCGGCGATAAATTATTTAATCAAATTCGAACGCGAAAGTCTACGAGAATTTTTTCAACGCTTAAAAATTCATACGACGTAGCTAAATGTGTATTTTACGAAAAAGCTTTATACATTATGGACGTTTAGCATTCAGATTTTTTAACGTTAGTACGATTACGATAGAAGGGCGGTAATTGAATGGAATTATTTAATACACGATTGGTATATCCAGTAGCGAACTACAGCGACCTCGTCTAAATCGATAGATATCCGTTGTATTATTACAACACCAACCACTTACCTTAATCAACTTAGCGATGGTTTTCGTTCCGTGATAACAAGGTGGCAGGTACTCGTTCAAATGGCCACCAGACGGCAACAACGAGGATATTTGATTCGAACTAGAAGGATAACACTTTCGCAACAAACTGTTCCCCGAATGTTTAGCATGGGGCGACTCTTCGGGCTTCGAGGTACCAGAAGCGACGGTTTTCTTCGTCTCCGACGGTGTCTCGTTTTCTTCTTCGTTTTCGGCAGCGTCTTCGGCCAAAGGGCTAACTGGTCTGATCATTTTACTACCGGTATGACCGCCGAAAGTGGGCACCTCTAATAAGAATCCTTCTTTGTCTTCTGAAATGGGTTTCAAAGTTGTCATGTCTTCTTCTCCATATGGTGTGGCTGGCATTGGCGACGAAACGGTCAGGAAGTTTGGACGTCCCCAAGATTCTTCGATTCGTAACTGGATACCGGCTAGTACTGCCGCTTCTTCTTTACTACACGGTAACTCTCCGCTTACAACCATTTTTAGAAGCTAAAGATAAAATAAAGAGACAATTAAGATACAAAATGACAAGCGAAAAATAACGTAATGCTCGTAATTTTTAATATCATCGACAAAAAAGAATTGGTCAGATGGGGGTGGAGGCTTAAACTGTGTTTAGATAATTTTAAACAACTGATGATGTTAGGTAAAAATAGGAAATTACAACATTTCTTCAGACCACCAAAATTTCTACTTCTTCATCAATATTTACACTAGCTATATAGACATCAAAGTTTGAAAATTTCATGAATCTAATCAGGGAGAATTTGATTTTTTTTTGGTAATTAAAAAACTACAAGTTGTGATGCGAAAAACATTTCTACACGCGATGGGAGTCAGTAACTTTTTCCATTAATTTCAAAAATACAGTGACCGCATAGGTGCACGCAGAGATGAAGGTGAAATAGTCTAGATGTATTTTTTTAGCCTTCCAACTAGAGCTAGTTCTAGGTGGTAAAAATACACGATAAAAATTTTTTGATGCAATCTCATCTAAATGGGCCGACATTAGATACAAGTTTTGGCCAGTTTAAATATCATATGGAAATGTAATCTAAAGAATCCAAATGAATTTAATATTAGATCCAATTATATGAAATCAGATACTATTTGATAATACTGGAATAACTTTTTTCTTCAAATTCAATTTGGTCAAAAATTGCATCAAATAAAATTAAAAAATTCTCATTAGGTATTCAGATTCTTGGTTGCTTGCACATATGTAGATGTACATACAAAGAATCAGAAAGAAACTGATTTAAAGATAAGTTGAAAGCAGTAATGAGAAGAATGGGCTTTTGGAGGATGAGTGTAGAATAAGCCTCATCTGCTTACGAAGGATTGCCCAGGCGAGGGCAGAGGTAAAAGTGGAAATGAGCTTTAAAGTACTTTTTCGAACTTTTAAGTTGAAGTCTTTTCAGGAGGTAGATGACAGAAGAAGCCTAGGATATAAGAAGTTTTGCTTGGTGGAGACTTCCTCAATGTAATGACGCTTTGATCGATATTTCTTCACAACAAAAGTCAAAAATATTGATCAAGGCATTTTTGATATCTTTCAGTTTTGGGGAATATTTCTACGGCTGGTGTACAATGGAGTCTCTTCGGAGTCCCAAGAGATGGATAAATTTCGGTTTCGGTGGCCTAATGTAAAAATAGGGTTTCAGGAAAAACGCAAAATTTTCTGCATTAAAAATAAAGCTGTAATTTTACACGGAGATGACATAAACCCATCCTGATGGTTGGAACGATTGTGTACATTAGTTATACTTGAACTGTAGTTTTAAATGTAATCAGTATCCATCTCCCCGTCACCTGGTATCTGAGGCTATTTTATCTCTTCATCTATGATGGGTACCCAGTTGGGTGAAACTTCGCCTATAAATACGCGGCTAAAATCGCGGCGACTTTCCAGGACAAACGCGTTTTTTTTTGTCGCCCATAAAGTCGCCCATTTATTCGCCTATAATATCGCGTATGCGCAGTCGCGTTTCATTTAAACAGCGACTGCGCTTATTGTACGCTCATAAAATCGCATATGCGCGTCGCGTTTCATTTGAATAGCGACTGCGCATATTTGTACGCTTATAAAATCGCATATGCGCGTCGCGTTTCATTTGAATAGCGACTGCGCATATAATGTCGCCTATTTTATCGCGGTGCGTATTTTCATGCGATTTCTTTTGCTGTGTGAAATTATAATTTTTTTTGTTTTGTATCACGGCGGGTTATTGGGTAAAATTGCACACGTTTTTCAATAAATTTTCGATCATTATTTCGCTCATTATATCACATTACTTCCAGTAATGAATTAAAAATTATCAGTGAAATGATAATTATAATGAACGAAATCATAATCTAGAATTCATATTAAAAAAAATAAATGCGTGTGAATTTTTATGATATAATAAATTATTATTTTAAATATTCAAAACCATTAAAAAAGAAGAATATTTATTTTTAAATTAAAACTTCAACAAAAATATTTACATAATAATATATCGGTATTTATTAAAATTTTTCGAATGGTAATGTGGTATCTGAAACAAAAATGAAAAAAAAAAACAAGAAAAATCAAAAAAAATGATGAAAAAATCGATAAATTAACCTTAATATGTATAGGTACCAGCAACGGCCGTGCTTTCGTTTCTTTCTGTAGGAAAGTTTTCATTTTCACCTTCTTCTTCGTTGTCTATTTAGAAAATTAGAGTTGTTGAATTCCAAGTTGTAATTTCTGACCAATACATAAATTAAACTTAATCTACATACTTGCAGCGGCTGTGCTTTCGTTTCTTTCTGCACCTTCTTCCTCAGTACCTATTTAAAAACAGATAGATGTAGGTAAAGAATCATTAACGATGAGCATATTATATGAATGAAAAAATTATACTCCATGTGATGATTCGGAAAATAAGTACTTAGATTTTGTATCCAAATTATTGGTACCTACTCATTTTCCAAAGCAAACACTCGTGAATTAAATGCTGCTGCATAGTTACTTATTTACCCTGCAAATTTATGAGCATAATCGAAAATGAAAGTAGGTGAGGGCAAAGCAGTAGTAATCAAGTTCAGATAAGTAGAAAAAAATCATATATATATTTTTTTTTCAAAATTGATGCAGCCTTTGATAAATAATTACAAAATAGGCCAAAACATATGAAAAAATGTCATTTCTTCCTCCTTTGCACCCTATCCTTCCATATATTTACTCATAATAAAATCAAAATTAAGATTCTAAAAATACATCAGTAAGGTAACAGTTTCAAAAATGAAAAATTTAGTTGAACCCACGTTTTTAATTTTATTTTTAAACAGTTTTACGTATTTTTATACAACTATGTAGCAGCGGTTTCCTTCTTTCTTTTTTTAATATGATGCACACATACCTGCTCAATCTCCAGCATTACTCTAGCTTTCTTTTTTGTGTAAAAAACACTTCTTGTCACTCTTTCCCCACCAAAATAATATTCCGTACAATCTGATCTATATGATTACATAAACCATGCAGATTTACGTATATATGTAGATTAATAAATACACTGTGTCTAACTGATTTTAACACCCTTAAGCGCCAAATTCTCTTCATCTACAAAAAAGTATTCATTATTTCATTTCTTTTCATATCTTTTTAAATAATTGTTTCTCTATGATTTCAATCCATAACGGACAAGATTATGAATGTTTTTAAGCTTTCAATATTTCATTCCAGTTAATTTTGCAACATTGATTTTGGAAGAAAGAATTTAATCAATCAAATCACCAGTAAAAAATTATTTAGATCATAAAATTTGAGTTACCCAAATTTTAAATAATTCATTATACCATAATGAAATCAAACAAAATTAAATAGTAAGTTGATTTTTTTTTACTGAAAGGGAATTTTGCGCGAGTGTGTTAAAATCAGTTAAACACAGTGTATAGGACTAAAAATAAAAAAAAATAAAAAAATGAATAAATAAATAAACCAATAAATAAATAAATAAGAATTACTTACGGTTTTTTTGACATTGTTGGCAAATTTTAAACTCACGCACTTATGAAACAACAAAATGGACAAATAACAAAATAGGTAGAACTACATATCAACGCAACGCAACGCGGAACGAGGGAATAGCCATTATACCTTAGTACGTGGACGAGGAAACGAAACTGAGGGGTTTGTATTCAAACCTACGCGGGGATCTTAAAATTCTTATGACAAAGATGAATAGGCGAATTTATAGGCGTAATTTACAATGTCGCGCGTAACAGATTTTTGTAAAGCGACATTATGAGCGAATTTTTAATCGCTCTAACGCGCGACTTTTTATTATGCTAGTAATATCGCCTAGTCGCGCGTTAACGCGACTTTATAAGCGATTTTATAGACGCTAGTCCTAGAAAATCGCTGTTTAAACGCGACTTTTAAGCGCGTATAGGCGAAGTTTCACCCAACTGGGTAGGGATGGCATTGGCTCTGCTCACACCTCCCGCCTTTTGCACGACTACCCTCTTGAGTCGCTCGTTCTGTACCGTTGCATGAGAAAGAAAGATGGAATATACACGGTTGTGTTGCTCTTGACGGACACCCCTTCTCTTTCTTCGTATCTGACAAAGCTATTCCTTCCCCCTGCCTACTGGGTAAGGGTGGGAGTGACTCTGCCACCCCTCTCAACCTCTCCACAACTATCCTCTTGTGTCACTCCTTTTGCATCTCTTCTTTTTTTTCCTCGCACGACTAAACTGGTGGGTTGTAAGATGGCATCTTTTTCTTTAGTAGCGTAGCTGCGTAGAGCTGTTGCGTTGTGCTCTTCTTATATTTTTTTATTCTCTCTTCTATTCTGCTCATTTCTTTTCATTCATTTTGACAGGATGCACTTTGCTCAAATAATTCGATAAGAAGAACTTAATCCAGTATTATCAAATTGTATCTGATTTAATACGCTTAATTGGATCTTACATTATGTACAGTCGGATATAGTTGGTTTAATTTCATTCCACATCAGTTATATGACCAATTTTTTATGTAATTAGATAAAATTTAATCAAATTAAATCAAATGATATTAGTTTTATAATAATAGGAATTTTGAATTTCTTTTCCATATCCTAAATTTGATTAAATTAGATAGAATAAATACAATTTTACCTATGTATTTCATGTATGAGTTGATGTAAGTAGATAAAACATAATTATTTGATCAAATTTGATGAAACTTGATGTAACATAAAATTATACCAACGAAACATCTTTGATCTGTGTTGATTCATTGTTATCAAATTTTTTCCGATTTCATATACTTAATTGGATTTAATATTACATTCACTTTGTTAATATTGGATTAAACTTTCATATGAAATTAGATCTGATCAAAAGTTGGATTCCATCTGCATCCAAATGAATCCTATTAAGTAGATGATACTGGATCTAAAATTTATCATCAATAGGGAACAGTTTATATCTCGTAAAGTCGCGAAATAAGAAAAAGTGAAAATCTTTCAATCCGATTCCTTAATGCTGAAGAATCGCAAAAAAAGGTATGAATGATCTTCAATTTCGAAGGAATCGCGACTATAGAATCCAGTTCTAAAATTTTGAAGAATCACATTATTGCTGAATGACATAATTAGGTAGATTTTGATAGAAATTGGTATTTCCTTGGATATAAGTTTTGAATTGATTTTAATGATGATAATTTATGTAAAAATAAATTTCCAAGTCAACAATTACGATTTTGGTTTCATTACATAAGCTATGAATATTTCGAAAACAGAGATGTGAGAATTAAAAATTCAAACTTTACAACCAACATTGAGTATGGAACTGACCGGTGAAGCTAAATAGCATACATAAGCTACAAGTACAAGCCCAATGACGGAAAAAAAACTTAGTTTAATTCCGCATTCAATTCAGTGTATAAAGTACTCAGGATAACGAACACAATGAACTGTACAGTAGGTAGTCAAAAACATCATTAATGACAAATAGTACAATAGTACCATTGGGGTCGTTTGATGACTTTTTCCACCTTCCATGCACTGATTTAAAACAACAAAGCAGAATTAGTCAGCTTGTATTTCTATGCAACAAACCATTTAAAAAGCTATCTCGAACCCTTTTGTACATTCCATAGGCAACATAATACGCTACTTTGTCAAAAAAGTTGCATAATAGCTTTTCATCCGGTTTATACATTTCAAAACACACTTCATATTGGATGTTATCTCTGTTTCTTTTTTTTTCCAATGATGTTCCATACGAGAATCTACGATTATCTCTTAGTCACGCTATACATTCAAACACGATTGTACAGATAGTTCACGCCCGAGTACAGCGAACCCTTTTGCCATATCAATAGACCTATTTTTCGCGGAAACTCGTTAATCGTGACAATCTCGTTTTTCATCGGCGCGAATTCGCACTCAAAAAGTCCATCACATTAGCTTCGCATAATGGTATTAAAAATTAGTCGCTTTGTAATCATCGAGGTAAAACGCTATTCGGTAATTTGCGATAGCGTGTAGGGTCCTCTGTGCAAGTTTGCATATTCCATATTAACCCTTTTATCATTTACCTTGGACGAAGAATTTTCGTTGTAAATATTTACGTATTTTTATTTACCGGAAAAGATCGATACAACCCCTCATACATATTTTTCGCGATGTGAACTTTCGTTGCATCGAAAAAATGAAGGATAATTAAAGTTCAATTATGATACACAAATCTTCTTATTTCGAGCTACGATATCGGAAGAAATCTCAAGATCGGCAATGTGACGCACACAGACGCCCAAAGCGATGTTTACGCTTAAAAAAGGGAAAAATCGAGTGACGTCAATTTGGAAATTTCCTTCACATTGAGATGCCATAAGAACGTCAGGGAAAAGGCCAACCTAGTCGAGACGTTCACCTATACTTTTACCCATGTACTTAGCGACTGTAAAAGGTTAATGTTTTAAACATGCTACCTATTAGAGAACCGTTAACGATGACCGTGTAGTAAGCAGAAGCCTTTTATCGAGCGTTCTGTAGGCCGTTGATCTAGTTCTATTTAATCAACAGTTGTCGCGAACCCCGCCTTTCCTCAAACAAAGCAGTTTTCAAATTGAAAGTAACTTTTAATGAATTCGCGTAGTGAAATGACCTTTTTCGAGACAAATAAATCAATTTTTACGCAGTTACGTATTCGCGTACGTGGTATACGGATTTTCACGTTAAGTATAAACATTTCGCCTAGCGTATACGCAAATAAGTCATCATCGAGACGATATAAATTACACGGACGTGTGCATTCGCGCAAATACGCTATGAAGAATTTGATCGGTCGTAAAAAAACCTTTCTACATTGAAATACCGGCGCGCTTTCATAGATAAAAACGTCGTTTTAGATATTCGACATTTTGAATTTTCGCGCCCCTACTGGATCCCGCATGACGCGATGAGTTTACACAAGAAATTATATAGCTCGCAATGATTAAATGATACCCTCTTTTTTCCGGAATCATCTCGCGATGACGCATACATCAAATGATATCAAACACGTATCAAATTTTACGTACATACACATAATGTTTGAAAAACACCCGAGCATCCGTATCCCGTAAGTGTACCGTACTCTAGAGTGGATTTTGTCTGAGCATATCGCTATTGTAGAACGTACGATGTCGCTTAATTGCTTATACGTTACGAAAGCGGCGCGATAACCGTGTCTTATTAAAACGTTAAACTAACGGCTTAGTACTAAATCGGGGACCTCCTATAAATACGTAAATTTATAAGATACGTTATTATACTGGAATGACGTCATACAAGCAATCGAGCGCTTTTTTTCACTATTTTGTATCGTACGAATATACGATGATATAGTAACTACATTGTCAGACAGCTTGCATATTGTAGATTTATTTGAGAAATATTACATTCAATACAGTTCAACTTTTACATCGAAGACAACTATATTTTTTCTTTTTTATTCTTAATTAGGCTACATAGAATTTTTGTTTTGAAAAATAACTTCACAAAAATACCCAATACGAAACCTATTTATTACGTCATCCACACCTTCCATCAATATTCTCAAACAAATGAATCTAGTGATTCTGAAAAAATGTTCAAAAGGTGAGATAGAATCAGTGGAGTTACTCACCTACCTACCCCCCTCCCCTTGGAAAAGGACCTCATGTATGCAGTTTTAGAGTCAAACCAGGAAAAAAGGAATAAGTAGATCAATTTTATTTTCATCGAATATAATTATAAAATTTATGAAATTTTATCAACAAACTGACCTGTGTATAATTCGATATAATGTGATCAAATTTGATGCTTGGTGAAATTTGATATATTTCGGCAAAAATTAGATAAGTATAAAGTCATCAAGTTTCATGAAATAGATTCTAATCTGATCAAATCTGATCCAAAAGGTATTGAGTTTCATTTGATTTAATTTGTTTGAATTTGATTAAATTTGATCGTCACGTGCTAATTTAATTTGATCAAATTGGATCGAAATTTATAAGATTTGATAAATTTTCATCTAACTATATCTGGTCATTTTTCGATAAATTTCATCGGTTACTTTTTCTTAGGAACTTTTCATTAAAAAATTATTCCACAACTCCAAAGTAGGACAGGACCCATCAACAAAAATGGTAGAATAACTTTCCTGCCTACCGCCCCCCCCCGTAATAGTCACTAAACGAATGTGTTCTAAAAAATCTGAAACCTTAATCCAGTATAGGTGCCTTTGGTCAAAAAGGTACAAGGTAGGGAAATATTCTGGCTTGATGAATTAATTTGTTACACCGAAATGTCTTCTTGCAAAAATTATGGAAACTAGGAATTTAAAAATTTATGATTTAAATGACTGAAGAAATTTTTTCTACCTGAACTCAAGAGAAAATATTAATTACTTAAATTACTTATACGAAGTCCATTTTCAAATCAAATACCATTGCAGTTAAAATAAAAATTTCGCTTAACGTGATATTTTATAACATTTTCAAGCAATTTACTCTTTCTTATTTTCAATGTCTGGATACTATTAGTTTTTAATTCGCTATGCCCCCTCCCCCGAAAAATCATAGAAACACGTGTTCTCTATACATTACACATTATCAATTTTTCGTTTTCAACCCCCTCCTTCCATTCGTCTACCAAAAAAGCTTCTCCTGCCGCCAATACTGAGACAAACATATTAATATTGTTTGTATTACCCATTCGAAAAAAATGTAGGCCTGGGATAACTCCCAAATGCCCAAAAAATTTTCATAACAATTCAGAATTGTTGTGAGTATAGTACTGGGAAGAACAACTCTTCATGAGCATTTTAAGCCAAAGAAGCTTTCATGTCATATGCTTGTTTTTTTATTTTATTTTGAAAATAATAATAAATTGGAGTACCATTTAGAACTTAATTAATTACCCGTACCCCTCAAATAGAAACCTAATGATTGAATTTAAAATCTATCCAAGTCTCAAAATCCTTCGATTCAAATTTTCGAGAATTCCTACATTATATTGAAAATACATTACAATTCATGTTGGAATCAGCCTAAACAAGCCAAGCGAGTTATCTGAATGGGGAAACAGGTTGAAAATTCTTCGTTCGATTTTAAATTCAATTTTTGTTTCATTTATTATTTGATCTAACTTTTTATATTATTTATTTTCTAAATCAGTGAATTGAGGAGATGATTGTGGGCTTGTAGGCTCAAAAATGAACGGAATTATTTTAATTTCTCTGAAGAGGAAAATTCCAATTTTCATAGTCTCAGGGAATTCATCACAGCCCTGGCACAAGTCAAAAAATAGAAAAGCAAAGAAATTCGATCAAAAATTTCCATTCTCCGGGAATAATGAAGGACATTTTATGATGAAAATCTAATAAATTTTCAACTTTCTTACTTACTTTACTTTTAATTTTCTTCATTAACGTGCCATGTACTGCAATAAAAGCTAGAGGCACGGAAAAAATGGGAAGACTAAATGAGTTGAAGGAGGGAAGTAATTTTAAAGAAGTACTATTTTTAATTACTTGGTAATTTTAAATTGTCCTTCATTTTTAAAAATGAATGAATGAATCAAAATTAAAAATTATGATGTTATCTACATTTTATGTAACCATCATCATTAATAAAAAATGAATAAATAAAAACAAACATATGAATTTACATTAAAATAATAATTATACTCATTTAATAAAATGTTCAAGGAAATAAATAATAGATAGATAGATAGATATAATTTATTTGTAGGATACTCTATAGAGTCATTACAATGTCTTTAAAAATTAAAAAATAAATAAATAAATAAATAGTTTAACAAATAAGAAAAAATTTTTTTATTTGAATTATGAAATTCATTTTTAAATAAATAATATTAAAAGTAAATATATTATCAAAGTAAAAATTACCCAAGCTTTATCTGATTAATTTTTATAAAAATAGAAAAAAACATTTTGAAATAAATTTGCGATAAAACATTCCATCAAATAAATCGATTTTTCAACATCAATCATTTTGCCAGAAATTTTTATAAAAATTCCGAAATTTGAATTCCCATAATTTATTTAAAAGCCAAGGTTATAAGTAGGTATAGCTACAATGAAAAAAAAGAAAACCAGCTCTTGACATGCGTAAAAAATTCAATTGACTGAAAAATTCTTCATTAAGAAAACCACAACCAACCCAACACCAAATAAATAAAACTTAAATCGACTAAAAAATTCTGGGAAATTCGAAATAAATTTTCAACTAGATTTCCCAAATTAAACCCTCGATTCAACTAATTCGCCAAAAAAAAAATTCCAGGAAATGACTTTGAAAAAGTACACGTGCTCTGAGACTAAAAATTTAGCTCGAATGCTTTATAATCAACGTTTTGGCAATCTGATAAGCAATAACTAATTCCAACCGGCGTTTTAGGCGGTGTTTCAATAAATTTCAATATAATTAACGACCCTAAAAAAAAAAAATTGAATAATAAATCTCGGCTCGAATTAGCCGACGAACCAGTTTCTTTGCCACAGTTACCTACATATCTTGATATTGAAAAATGTCAATAAACACGAAAGAAAAAAATTACAAATTCAATACTATGTAAGAACTACAGAGCACACACGCGCACGTACCTCCACAATCAAGGTATTTATGCGAAAACAAATACCAAATAGGAAACTTGTACTTGATGAATGAATTTTAACATACTTGTACAGTGATACGTTGTCTTCCAGATATCATTCATACATAAGCGATTCGTGATCAACTTTATCGTTGGAAACCGAAATAACAAAAATCCGACTTCTTTTCAAGTTTTTATCGTTGACGACGTTAATGCGTATATAAAATCGATTTTAGGATATCAAGAAATTTTTTCTATCGCGTGAAATTGCATTTTCATTAATCACTCAATTATCGACATGCTTGTTTACCTCAATGCTGATATAATCTTTGCAACGTGATTTGCGAATATATTGCAGTGATACAATTCAAAATCAATTTGCCAGTATACTGATTACTCATTTGCTATTGTCGATTACCCGCATAAGAGTATAGCGATACCAAATTAATTAAGCAATATAATTTTAATTACTCGTTACAAAGTGTAAAGTGTCAACTGCATCAGCAAAAACCTGATTTAATGGGTTAAATTAAGTGCATTTGAACAACACTGAAACAATCAAGTGGTGGGTTTTTGAGGTGGTGGTTCGAAAAAAATTTCCTGCTTTGTGGAAACTTTACTACTGTCTGTCAAATATAGCTTAAGACTTTTGACAGCGCAAAGTTAGGCAAAAAGCGCGACAATTTTCATGATTTCATTATTTCCCAAAAGTGTTCAAACTGAAAATGCTGGCCAAATAGTCGAAACACTAAAGCACAAAAAAGTATGGTAAATGCGTTTCCAGTGAAATTCGATGAGTTGATAGGTAATAACACATTTACCTACTTTGTAATATAATGCACATTTTGAGTAACCATGCATGAATTGTTGCCTAACTTTGTGCTGTCAAAAAGTCTCAAGCTATACTTGACAGATAGTATTTTAAAAATGTACCTATGAAATACAATGTATATGGCTATATGCCTATACTTCCACATGCAAAAACCAACAAAAATTGTTCAAACTTTTCAGGATATTTTTTAAATATTTTTTATCTACATGAATTGTAATTCAAATTTTTTTGATTTCTTTTTTTTTCTATTTGCTATGAACGTTTTATTTAAAAATTTTTCATTAGTTTCCATAAATATAAATAAATAAAAACATATTCATTTCGTTTTATTTTTTGTCCTACTTTTTTTCAAATATTTAATTAAGTATGATTTTATAAATTTTTGCATTATCATGAATAATTTTTATCACACGTTCGTCACATATTTTTTAAACAAAAGGAGACGTGTAAATAAGACCGCTTTTTAGGCTTATCTACTTCGCAACTTTATTGCCCAGACGTTGTATATCATGCCTTTGATAACGTCCCAGCATTAGTTTTTGATGATAATCTCCTACCAGGTTGCGAAAGGGGGTAGTAGTGAAAAGTTGAAAAAATATTACCCTTCTCATTAACTATCCTTCATTTCCGTTGGATTGTCTGAGGGTATACAAAAGATATTTAATGCATGAAATTTTCAGCCCAATAAACATTTGTACTAGTATCAAAAAATTCGATAACCATTTGTTTCGACTATAACTTATTTTGAAACTACTATGAAGGTTAGAGGAACGAAAATTGTCCAAAAAACATTATTCTTGATAACACTATTGCTCATCCAAAGTCAACAAATATATTCTCTCTTTTTTATAAGACTTTCAACCCACCACCATCAATACCATCATATGTACACTGCAATTTGAGGACCCCTGAAAATGAATTAAAAAGATGGAAAAAATGTTGTTGGGTCAAATTCAACTTTAAAGTGTTACTCATTGTAATCTAATTATTAAAATGAATTTCATCACCTATTTCCAGATCTTGATATTTTTTTGAAAATTATTCCACTCGAGAGATTACTTAACGTAAGATCACACATATCATTTCTTTAAAATTCGTCATAAATGCAGAATAGTAATTAAAAATGAAAGGAAATAAGTAGATATGCGCATGTAATGTAATTGTACGTTACATTCTCTACCTAAATCCAGCTTCTTCATCTCCCCCGCCACCGTCAGCAGTCTTCCTCCAACATAACGATCTAACGAGTTAACAGCATTCTCTGTCAGGGCTGCAAAACCAATTAGAACCGGAATCGAACCGGAACCAAAAACCGGTAAAACCGATATAATTTTGGAACCAGAACCAGAACCGGAACCAATATCTTAAAACTGGTACTAAAGCCAGAACCGACACCAGAACCAAAACTTTTCACAGCAGAACCAGATCCAAATCGAAACCATTATGAAAATGAAGTGGTTTTGGTTTAATTCAAGAAGAGTTTAACAATATCGATTACAACAAGACAGCGAGCTAATTTCATTGGACTTTGCGTTAAAATAAAATGATACATGAAACAAAATGTCAAAATCTGTGTGTAACTTATTCATTACTTCATTAGTACGAAACATATAAAACATTTTTGTCTTTTTTAAGTTTCCTTCTCCTCATATTTACTGTTTAATAATTTCTGAGAGTGCGGTATTTTTATCTCAGTAATATTAAATATTAAACATTGAAGAATTTACTTTGAAATTCAATACTAGTAGTACAGTTATTTACAGAAGTATTAATTTTAATTACAATTCAGGAATTTACACTTAGTAATTCTCTCATTTTATGATCGTTTTTCAATAATACTATTTTTCAAATTTTGGTTTTGATACTTCGCTATGATTACGTTCGGTAAACCGAGTATTTTGATAGGTCATACATGTTTTTTTTTTTTTTTTTTTTGGAACCAGTAAGACCCAGAACCAGAATCAGGACTGAAGTCATAAAACCGGAACCAAAACAGGAACCGTAATCAGAACCGGAACCAGAACCAATATTTTTCCAGTTTTGCAGCCCTGTTCTCTGCATAGGACATACCGCTAATAATGGTCATTCGCAACAATACTCGAGTGTTTATTCCTTGGGGTTGGGTTAAAATGGATCCAAAATAGCAGATGATTAAATTCTGAAGGAAGTTTGAATGATATTAGATAGCTCAATTTTCATAAAACTTAGCCATAAATCTATTCTCACAGGTACGATGTTGGAAGAGAAAAGAAGGAGTTGTAATTCTCAACGTATAGGGCCGGAATGAAAGAAACGTGAGAATTTCTTTTTGTGTTTTTGTAGAATAACGCAAGCCTTAATTATCAATGTATAAAAATTTCAGCCTCCTATGTGAAATTGAAAAGAATTTGAACAGAAAAAAGTCCTTTGCAGGGGAAATATAATCATATAATAATTTCTTAAATCATCTATAATTTTTCGCTTCATTCATCTATAAAGCTGAAACATTGAATTCATAGAATTAGTTAAGAACAGCAAAACTTTGACTTGAAGTTGGGTCAAGATAAATTGATGATGGCGATAGTTCAAATTTGAGGAAAGCTCGAAGGCCCTCATATAGATGAAATTTGATAAATATAGACTTTTAAATTTCTCCTTACAAAGTGAAACTGAAGAAAGTAGGTAAGGTGGATTATCCAACCTACTTGAAACGTGGTGACGGTCAATTTTTTCTAATTGAAGACGTCTCGTTTTTTTTGAATTCGGTATTTTATTTTTGAGCAATTTTTCTTATTTTTAATTTTTTGAATTACAGTTCCATTACTTTTCATTTGAACTGAACTATTTTCAGCCATTAATTCATCGTAGCAGAAGTTCTTCGTCCCAACCCACACTATTCTAATTCAATCGCAAGAAAATTTATATCTATTAATAATTTTTTATTTTATGAAGGTTGTATATTGTAGATAAAATTTGTTAACAACAAAGGAAGAAAAAAATGATAATTTTATATAAGTGCCTCAAAAAAAAAGTTTCATTTCGTAAAAAATTCATCATTTAAATTCTCGATGTTTCTAGAACGAAAAACACGGATATACGAAATCCAACACGATCGCAACCTAAAAGCGTATCCGCGTTTAAAAACCAACCCTACCCACCTCCCGCGAACTCTCTTACATCAAAGTATAAACATACATTTTAGCGATATCACGGTTCCAGCGTAGGCGTCTACTTCGAGACTAAAAATCGAACTCAGGATTACAATTTCGCTAAATGCGGTTTTTTCGTTTCATATTTAATTACATCCAGCTGCGTATACGGACCGTGTAGGTAGCGTATTTCTGACGCAACGTGTCTCAAATGAAAACGAAACGAAAACAAACCTTAGAGTTATAGCTACTTAATTGAAAATAATGTTAACGAACTTACATCCATTAACGTTTATCCACGCGTCACTTTGTCTAAAATGGTTCGAGGGTTATTCAAATGTTTGTATCGTAAATATTCTAATAATAAAAATCATCGTCCCCAAATAATCAAAGTAATGGATATCAACTTGCGGCATCTCGTAAAATTAATTTATTCTAGTATTAAACTTATACGAGTAATTTTTCGAATCTCAAAATCGACCTGATGAGATTTCAAATGAAAGTAACATCTGAAAACCATTATAACCGTGAACACAATCATTTTGAACGCTTTTGTAAAAAGTTATACGGAAAAATTTCGATGCGAAAAAATCGTTTCAAAAGGCCTTGACTTTCATACGGAATCCTCGAGGGTGCATCATTATTTACTTAAACTAAATAACAAACATTCGCGGCGTGAAATATAAAAAAGATACTTTTCGAGCAACAAATAATGATACAGCGTTTTCTTTAATTCGTAATGTTTTACCGCCGCCATAACTCATATATCATTCTCGTTGGCCGAACAGAGCTCGCTATTTTCGCATTATCGCAAAAAAATCGTCCATTACATTAACGACTGGTGGAACTCGAAAGGTCGCTAATTTGCCGAAATCGTGGAAAGTTTTTTCCTCCTTTGCGATCGGCCGATCGAAACGAGCTATTTTCGATTTTAATTACATCGCCTTGCCCCATTGAAGCGTGTATTTCCGGTTGAATTTTTATTATAAATCGAGATTTCGATTACAAATTAAAAAGTCATTGAACACCTTTTCCTTTATGATCGCAAAGGAAATAAAAATAATTGATTTTATTGTTTTGTAATTAATTAACCCGTTCTCGTGGAAATTACGGGTGTTGATTTACGAAGGAACGAGGGAGAAATTTTCGCCAATATATTTTAATAACGCGAATACCGGTATTGTCTTAATTACTCCTAGGGTACAGAACGTGAATATTATCGACGAATTTACGACTTTTAAACGACACGAAGGTGAATTAATTTACTACGAACCTGGCAGTAGTCTCGATCGATGTCATCGTTACTATCGACATATTCAGCATCTGGATCTCTGTTCTAATAAAAAAAGAAAAGTTCAAAAATTCCAATGTTAATGAATTGAAATAATAAAAAACAAACAAGAAAACCAATTGTCCACCAAAAACGTAAAAAATATAACTGTTCTTACCAAAAGGGTAAATTCCTGACGCATTTCCGCGCACCACTGCTGATAAGGCGCGCCACAAGTGGTAACTTTAGCTAAAAAATCCCTAAGCTCTCGGATTAATGGTACATTATGTTCTAGTTCCACTCTAGAGATCTTCATCCATTCCTAAAATCGAAAAAGAATTAACTTGAACAAGTCATTCACTATAAGTAGTGACAGATTTAGGCACCAGTAACATAGGCTCAATCTTGAATGACAAAATTTATGGAAGCATTAATTATTTCAAAACTTCAATCAAAATAAATATTCAAAAGTAAAGATTACAATTTTTGGACCAACCACAAAAGATCATCTTCACATTATAGACAAAATTTCCAAGTTTCTTAAAAAGACAAAATTACTAAAAAAAATTTTAATGATGGAACTGGCATGACATAATCTAAAAAGTTTCTTCTTTTTTTCGTTTTTAATTTTTTTTTTTTTAATTCTTGATTTTTTCTTTAATTTTTCAAGTAGTCTTCAAAAATTTGAAACGATTATTCTTTTATTACGGGAAAAAATCGTGAAAATTAGGAAGATTTTTTGAATGATTTTTTTAATCATAATAATTTATTGTCTTGTAATATTTTTTTTTTTTCATTGTTCTAATGAGCTCTAAAAGAAAACGGAATTTTTAAATTTTTCAATTATTGAATCAAAATGCACTCATTTAACTCCAATAGTAAGCGTTTTTGAGGGGGGGGGGGGAGCTTGATCAGTCACGTCAAGGCAACAAATTAAACCTAACCTATGGATGACATGACTATAAATCAGCAACTGATAATATAACTCATACAGGTATCCAAACTTCAACTAGAAAAGCATTGTGATGTGATACATATTACTCGCTAAAAGCAAGAAAAAGCTTCATGTAAACACATAGTGTATTCCTAATATTGAAGGGGCCACGACACTTTGACCTTGGCAAAATTATAATCTATCGTAAAAAACTTTAATTTGTAAAACGTGATGTGACACACAATTGATTGTTGTCCGTCCAAAATAGCATGAGCTAAATTGTATGAGTTTCGCAAGCCAGAAGCTAAAAAAACTTTCAAATTTTTTTGGTTTCCCAAAATATTATTAAACCAAAGTAATATGATGATAATATTGAGAATAAGATAACGAATAGATTTTAATTTTGTGAATCAACTGGAATTAATAGTTATTATTAAAACATAATCTGATAGCAAGTGTTTGTTTTCGCAATTCAAAAAAGAATGAAAGTAAACAAAATCTAGTTTGGCAAACCCTGATGATATTTCGTTTTGGCTTTCAGAGATGCATATCCTACAATTTAGCTCATGCTATTTTGGACAGAAAATATGTGTTTGCAGAGACGCTTTTTTTTTTTCAATTCAAATTTTCATTTAATTTCCGTATTAGGTAGAAAAAAACAGTCTTTTTACCTAACAACGAAATTTTCAAGTAATGAAATCTAAGGATACACTTCGAAGCTCACGAACATAAACAGAGGGCCTAGACCTCACAAACTATAGTACATATCTACGCATGGGTGTACCAAAAATAAAGGAATTACATCAATAGTAATATGCAACCTTAATTAATATAACTTCTTCAATTTTCAGATCAGGCTATGTGAGCAGACGATCAATTACGTCTATCTTTCTTGGTTTTACAAATGAGTGAAGGTTTTTTTTAGCTATTACGATGGGAACTAAGAAAAAAGAATAGGTAATAATAAGAATGCAAAAAGCTAATAATTTCATCAAATTAAAAGGATCATAGCCTGTTCAATTTTGCGAGCAGAATATATGAGTTTTTTGTTGTTCTCGAAGAGCACTAACACCTCAGAGCAGTTTTCCTGTCAAAATTCGGACACCGTGTAAATACGTTACCACAAATCCTACCTCGACAAAAGACAATATAGCACGATGACGCGGTGGTACTTCCATTTGCAAACACGCCGGACTATCTCTTCGTCTATTGTTTCTATCGGAAGCCGGCGATAAAGAACTCCTGCGGCTATTCGAATTACACGTAGCCACCCCTTGAGCCAAATTCGGAAAGGCAATCGGTTGCCCAGACGGTCTGCGGTCATCGGTTGGAGTGGTAACAGGACTACTCATCAGTAAGGTGCCGAATGCTCCGTGTAGATCAGTTTGAAAACCCAAAGTACCGGCTGATCGACCCCTTGGCAATCTAGATGAGAATCCGCTATCGGGTAACGCTAGGTATCGGCTAGATTCGTAGGTAACACGAGGCATCGATCTGGATCTCGGCCTTAATAACGACCTACCCGATAGGAATTCGCTGACGGCCATGGCGGCGTCTAAGATCTGATTGCTTGGATTGTCTGGTGAATCGAAATCGGGTAGGTTTTGTAATTGTTTCTGAAACGCCAGTATATCTTGCTCGGCCGTCTCTCTGGCCCTACTGGTGTGCTCGACCTGCCAACCGAATGAAATGCGAGGTAATTCAAACGCGTATAAAAAAAAATTCTCAAGAGAAAGCTCTATACGCGTGATGACGTCACGCTGGGCAATTTTAAGGCTATAACTCGTGCACGAATTGAATGGAATTTTTCCAAGCCTGCTGAGTTTACAATCGGCGTAAAATTACGACCAGACGGCACGTGTCCGTTTCGCATTCTTTTTCCCTAACGGACCCACCGTCCCGTTGACCAAGTTCGACGATAATTACCTTGCTAATGTTTACTTGCGATTTCGATCGTCTTTTACTCTGGTGTTTCAGGCTAGAGAATCTGAACGCCGTTCGCGCTTTCTGGTGTAAATTCAACGCTGTGTAAAAAACAAACGAAAATTCATTTCCGACTGGAAAGAAACCCACGCGTGAATAACACACCGATGAAATGATTCTTACCTAAAAAATTCCTCCTTTCGTCGCAGCTCCCTGTACTCCTAATACTGTCTCTAGACGGAGCGTACCTTAGCATATTAGAAAACACGTGAATCGCTTGCATAGCCGGTTCAATACCGAGTCCCGACGCGCTACTAATACTACTCTCGCGACACTGCGATGGTCTCGGAGTTGGACGACTTGCTCTCACTGAGCTCACTGAATTCGAACTTTCCTCCACCGTTCCCGGATCATTATCCCAATTAGCGCAGTCTAACGTTAAATTTACCTACACAAAAAAACATCAGTAAATCTTCCAGACCTGTTTATTGTCCTCTATTGAAAAAGATTACTCACTTTTCTTCGTTTCCGCAAAGTACTAGTTTCCGTCTCCGTGGACGAAGCTCGACTGCGCGGAGAACGTGGTATATCGTGAGTCATGACGGAACCGAAACTCGACCTGGAAGCGCTACTCTTCCATCGGTGTAATGGTGCAGTCGTCATTAAACGATGACTTAACAGTCTTAGTAAAATAGTAGGACTTAAAACGTAAGGAAAACAAGACATAAAATTTTGAGCAAATAACACCGTATTCGGATCATTTGGTAACTTACGCGGGGGGATTTGACCTGAAAGAGAAACCAAAATGTGTCACTTGCTGTCTATGTACATTGTATGACCTATGCCAAATATTTTACATGCTCAATGTTTTCGAGTTTTTACCTAGGAAATTACTCTTGGATGTATTTTTCCAAGCATTTATTCTTACTTTTTCAGAATTTTTTTTTTCATTTTTTTTTAATTAATAATCTTAATTAATTCGTTAAAATAATTTTAATCCATGAAAATTAACTTTTTTTTTAAACAGCTTTAATCAATTATTTTGAGGAATTTTTCTAGTTGAGTTTCTCATACAAATTATAGCTCTTACAGATCGCTAGATTAGGGAAGTAGAACTCCGAGGAGAGGGTATCTTCATAATATTGCGCTTCAGACAATTTGTATTTGAATAGGCCATTCCTAACTTTTTTATCTATATTAATATATTCTTCGTACATCCCATCACGCACTCACACTTCATAACATGAAAAATAGTGCATGAAAATTGTTCAACATTTTTTTTAAATGTTGTGCACGTGAACCTATTAAAGATAATTTCTGTTTCTTCAGAGTTCAGATTGTTGATTTTAATTCAAAATATCGAGTGATTCAAATTTTGATGGGGGTTGGAGGAACCCTCAAAGCCTCAATATTTCCAGAGTATTAGTGATCATATGGTAAATATCCATTTTTTTTTTACATAAAATTTGATCAGTTGTTATTCATAGGAATATTCAAATTTCGGAGACGGAACTGAAAGCCTTAAAATTTTTGATTATGGTATGAAATAATAACGTAATACGAGGGCACAAACATATCCAAATATTAATTCCTAAATGAATGTGGAAGCAACTTAAGGGCTTTTTGAGAAGTTTGAGCGAAGAAAATTTTTTAAATCTTTCATTTTGCCTTCTTAAATTCATTTGGAAAATTTTAACTCCTTATGTTGAGTTAATTCGAGGTCACAATATTATCCTTGGATATAGGTCAAAATGGATTCAAAATAGAAGGCGATAAAAATTAAAAAAAAAAAACTTCAAAAAGCTTCAAATGACTCTAATTTGATAAATAAAAAAAAAAAAAATAGATTTGTATGTTTCTAGTGCCAAGGAATATAATATAACTCAAATCCACCCTGTAAGGTACACGTGGAAGGGGAAAGGAAGGGCTTATTATGCTTAAAATGTAGAGCCAGAATAAATGAAAGGTCGATATTTTTTCGATTAGGATTTCACAAGAATGAGTAAACTTACAAGTATATGAAATTTCAACATGTGTACGAAATTTCACCTTCCATACAATGTAGGTTAGAGGAAAATTAGTACCAAAAATGTACAAATTTCCTCACCAAATGCACATAAAGAGCTTAAAATCAGGCTCAAGTTTAGGTGGAAATGGACCCAAAATGAGACATGAAACAAAATTTGAGAAATAGTTGAAAGGCACTAAATACTTGAATTTAATGAATATTGGAACCTTGCATCTGTTAGAGTGCTCCGATTGACTAATAATGAAAGAAGAAAATAGGTGAGTATTAGGAAGATGTTATAAGAAATTTAATGGAATTTTAGGATTTAAATGCGATTTTATGATTTAAATCTTAATTACATAAAAAGATTATCAGCATTATTTTGCAAGTTTGGAAATGCCTTTTTTTTTTCTATCTATGAAAACGCGTAAAATATGAATTAATCCTAAAAATAAGCTACTATTTGAAAACATGAACTAGAAAATGATTGGCAACCATGGCCAATTTTCAAAGATATAAAAAAAAATATAAACATTCATCTAAACAATAAGCAAGCAAATAGTTTAAAACATCATAATCAAAACAACATTCATTTAAATCACCTGCATTGTTTATCTGGCCATAAAAATATCCATTAACAACCCAATGCAAAGTCGAAGATTCAAAAGGTACAGGGGGCTGACTTAGAGTCGACTGAAATCAATATAAATTCCTTCATTACAAGAAAAGAAGGTTATTAAATGTTTTCGAGCTAGGTCTTTCTAAAGTACTCACTTCAATAACCTTTAACGTATTATATACGGAATTTTCCACCGATATTCCGATAATTATATCATTTTCATTTTGCACCGTGCTAGGGCAAATTGACGTATACGTGATGTAGTCTTTTTCACCTTTCGGTGTCTCGGATTCTTTACTCCTCGGTTTATCATATTCAATAGCCTGTTGCTGCTGTTGCAGTTGCTGCACCACAAGCTGCGTCAGCAACTGAGGATTTTGATTACGATTTTGTTGCTGTTGCTGATGCATTTCTAGCATCTTTTGCTGCTCTTTAAACTCTTCTACAAAATATACCCCGTATTACATATCGAACGATGAAATTTCTTCTTATTTGCAAATTCATAGCTAACCTTGTATATGATAATCGAACACCGAATATTTGTAATTTATTCTGTGCTGATAGCCCAAATATACCAAGACTCTGGATACGTGGTGTTTCACGAACATGCTATATTTGGTGGTATGCGGATTATAGTACCAATCGTCCGAAGGCAATAATAACTGACTCAGCGAATCCGGAATACCACTTTCGATCAGCGTTCGATGATGTCTCGTTTGTAGAGCTGCATTCGCGAATATTTGAAGCACTATATTTAACAATTGCTGAAACCATAGAAGATATTTTGTAAGTATAGTCTCATGTGGTTACACAATTTTATCAAAAATTTCGTAATTACTGACAGGATCGTGAGTTGAATCTAACGTAGCGGCTAATATCCTTAGCTGTTGTTCCTGCAATAGTTCATCCTGTACTTGATCGCTTTGCGTCATAAATAACAACACTCGGGCCGATAGAACTTGTATGCAGTGGTAACTACAATGTAATTGCCTGAAAAATATTTTCATATTATCATACGTTGTTATTTTTACGTACACAGTCATGTTTCATTTTTATAAAAGTTGAAAAATTATTGATCAGGTTGAAAAGTTTCAAACGAATACTTGATGCATGACTTAATAATTCAAGGACACGGGAATAATTATTTAAAAATAAAATAAAAATAATATTTTTCTCGATCATTTCGTAGAATCATTATACTCCATATTATAGCAAATAGGTAACTGCATAGGTAACTATGAGGTACTATAATTACGTAATTGTAAGAATTTACTGGCATTTAAAAAAAAAACACACGTATAGAGATAAGAAAGTAACTATTTTTAGAACTCAGAAATATGTATTTCAGTATTCAGTTGAAATCGTAGCTAGCTTTGAATTCTTCCTGTTTCCCATAGAGCGTATCACTAGCCATTTGGTAACATTTTTTAGTTGCCTTCACTTTCTACGTAGAGGGCGTTTTTTGGCTATTTTCGTCAGAGTTTTGTTGCATAGATTGTGTTGAGCTTAGCATAGCAACCATGCCGAGGGAGTATTTTCTTCATCAATAAGAAAAAAAAATGATCACAAGAATAAATACCTACGATAAGGAAACAACATAATTGTGCAGATTCACAAATAGCCACACCATTTTGTAAATTTATTCCATCTCCCTTCAAAATATATTTGAGGTTTTTCTGTTACTTCAAGCCATGTTGTCAACCCATCATTTCAAGGCAGCAAGAAAAATTTGGCGCAAGGAAAAGAAGCTTATTTTTTTTAAATTAAATTATTAAAAGCTATAAAGAGCCACGGATAAGGTAGACCATATGCGAATTTTCATCACTTGTTTTACTTTATAAAAAAAAAAAAACATATTTTTTTAAAGCGATAAACACATTTTAATTGGAAAACAAAACTCCTCGTTTCCAAGAGGGAGTTCAAACTTCTCCTCGGTCCCTGCTTTTTTTTTTTTATCCAAATCCAATCAAAATATCAAAAATGAATTACGACATTTTTAAAACCTTAAATTTAGATCTTTGGATCCTCTCAGGAACCAAGGCCTAGGAGCAATCTGCTCCCTTTGCCCTTCTCTCTCTAAGGGCTCTAAGGAAGTTCAGCTCTCTACCTCTTTTCCCCTTTTGACTAAGGGCTTGCGGTTCGCTTACTTACAATCGAATTTTAAAAGTTGAAATTTTTATTGAAAACTAATGCGTGATAAGGCCAGATATTTCATTAATCATTTATTTTTTATATTATTACCATATTTTTTTTTTTTTTTGAATTTTCAGAATAAGGCCACTTGCTAAACATTAGGAGTCTTATGAAATCGTTCGAAATATAAATAGCCTCCGATGTTTTTTTTCTTTGTTGTCAAATTGGTAATTTGTGGAGAGATAACATATCTCACCTGCTCACCTCTTGCTTGGTGTGCACATTCGACGACAGGTAACGACACGTTTGAATAATGTCAGCGCATTATGAAGAGTGTTCAGTACAGTAGCCACACTTCCATTTCCCATCACCTCTGAAATAAAATTTCCGATAAAGAAAATACCACTAGGAGGCTGATACGTTGAAGAAACGACCAATCCTCATTCTTACCTAGAAGGCATTCCTCTCGAGGTTCATTTAATTTAATGGTTTGCTGAGGTGGCTCGCTTTTGGAAATGAAACTCGGCCTTTTAACGAATGTCTTCGGTATTCGACTTTGGCTACCTTTACGCGAGAAACAATTCGCCGATTCGGTATCAATTGTTGAACTCGTTCTATAAATGAAAGAAAAAATAACAATTTTTTATGAATCGACGAAATTTGTTATTTCATTCGTATCGTACTTTTCAACGTAGCATATTCTCATTTTCGTAATAATACCGCTTATATCTACCTTAAATGGTGCATTATTCTACAACAATGACTACAAGCTAATAATTAACTCGCAACTGGTTTTTCTTTATAGCTTAGTGTTCTCATTATTATAAATGAGAACGTTGCAGGTCGTTTTTAACTGATAAGGGCGTAGAATTTGAATCACGTGCCAATACGCATTGTTTTTTTTTTTTCTTGGAGAAGGGGTAGAGGTATTATTTCGCCGGTGAAAATATTTTTTAAATTGAAAAAAAATTCGAAATAAGGTTATTATCTGTACCACGATACAACAGTCCTGCTCGAGTCCCAACCATAATTCATATTCCATCGATGATCCGATTATTTCGCCCGAAAAAAAAAACTAGCGAGTTTATTCTCAATAAGTAAATATTCTATACAAATACGAAACGTTACAAAGCCATGTAAATAAAATTTACGTTTAACCTGTCGCGAAAAAAGCATTGGCTTAGCGCGGTTTTTACGCCTTCTATACGCCGCGCTGCATATATAAAAACCCAACGAATGCATATAAAATGATTTAACTGGGTAAAGGATTGGATTTTTTTAAAGGCATTTATTATCCTTTTCACACACGTATAGGGCTTTTATTACGGTATTATTCTTTTCTTCGTCGTATAAATGTATCAGGATAAAGAGAAATGAAAAAATAATTTAGTTCCTTCGAATACGGGCGCCTTTTCTCTTCGCTACCACGTACGTGTCTGTAACAAATCTGAATGGCAATATCATTTACAAATTTATTGGTTCCCACTGTCTACGTATACACTCGTGCCAACCTATGTTCAGCCTTTTTTACGTATCCTTCGCTCGTCTACAAGATGTATTTTATTCTCTTCACTTACTCGTGATCCAGTTTGCCGGGATGTTGAAGCGATTCGGATAGATTTATTTTGTAGAACGACAGCTGAAATTTGGCCGATATGTCGATGATCTTGTTCAGTAAAAGCATAGCTGTGTATTGAGCCGAGTGCACGCTGTGGATGAAATGTAAGCATACTTGAGACACCAGGCATAAGGTGGCTACTAGCTCTTTGCGATTGCATGTTTGTTGTTCTACATCCGGCACGGTGGCTGGAGACGTGGGGAAAGTTGTTAAACCCGTCTGTAAACAAATTATGTTCCACTAATTATATGGGAAAAACAATTATTATATTAAGTAAAAGGAAAGAAGAACATAAGAAAAGGTTAAAAAAATTCACCTCTTGGAAAAGTCGCTAACCTATGCTACCTATTATGTGAGAGAGTAGCTACATTAAATTGTCCAATTATCCTTCATAATTCCTTGAAATATTAATCATGCAATTATCAAGGTGCCAAAATTCGTGAAGAACGGTTGGGCAAAATCCGCGACAAAAGGATTTAAAATCCAAAATGCGAAATCCTTTCAGAAAGCGGATTTAAAATCCAAAATGTAGGGAAAGAATGAAGATGGTAAAAAAAAAAAACTGAATATATAATCTGCATGATGTAATGTTGAGTTTTTATTTCATCACATTTATCGATAATTCGACATGACATGAGGAGTGACGACATGACTACAAAATGCAATGCCGTGATGCTAGAACCTGAATCCTGAACGCTGATCACCGGATCACAAAACACGAAAATTTGTTGATTTTAAAATGAAGGATTTTGAAAAAATAAGATTTCAAATCCTAAATTCGTTATAAAAATTGATTTCAAATCCAAAATCTTCTATAGAAACGGATTTCAAATCCGAAATCCGGATTTTGAGATTTTCGAATTTTAAATCCAAAAGAATTTAAATCCTGCCCAACTCTGCTGCAAGAGATAGATAATTTTAAGTAAGTACTTTGAAATATTTAATTGTTCTGATAGGTAAGAATTGTATTAGTCCCAAAGTCAATCAAAAGTACGTTAGATGAATGAAGTATATTCTGAATACGAGTAATTTTTAGTTGCCAAAACTGATATCTATCTGAGCAACTGAATTTAAAAAAAAATTATCCCCATAAAAAGATATTAACTAGAAGATCGATCGAAAATACTTTAGATGAGTATATCGTGAGAGTAAAATGTCTAGCAGATTTTAGCGTCCAAATTTAATATCTATTGAATTATAGCACTTTTTTTTTAATGACCTAACTCGTGGACTATTTTCATGGTATTTTTGGCGTTGAAGCAATTTCTGATAAAAATATTTTATTTTCCTTTACTTCATGGATTAACTAATTTATTTTCATTTAATCCGTTTTCCAAATTTTAAGTCTAACCCTTGTTTTCCTCCGTATCAACTTTGACAGCTGAAATTTTGGCAATGAGGTTCCCACGAGATTTGCTTTTTATCAAACTATATAAAAATAAAAACTTTACTGTTTAATGAAAAATATTATAACATTTTCAATCAGTTACCTCTCCTCTAAAAATCCATGAAGTATGTTACTTCTATACCGTGGATAACATCAATTTTTAATATTTCCCCTCTCCTCCCCTAAAAATAAAACCATTGAAATACACTGCCTCTACACACCAGACGCAGACATTATCGATTTTTTATTTTCTATTTCACTCCACCAAAAAGACTTCGATTGTCACTGCTCCTCGGAACCTGTATAGTCGACTTTAGATTCGAATATTTCGTACGTTAAAATTTCCAAGGTTCCTATTTCTTTAGAGAATGCACCTCGAAAAAAAAGGAAGACCGAGGAAAATTTTTTCTTTTTAAAATGATTCAGATATTTTTCCACAAAACACATCACATATTTTAAGAGCCTGTTGCGAAGTGAAAATCTGGTATATTTTGTCTATTATTTATTTGGGAAGGGGTGAAGGCAAAAATTATTTTTGGATCCTGCTTTCAATTTTTTGTTCAAATCCAATGATGATTTTTTTTTTTAAATTAATCGAAATTGAAAAAATCTAATTAGAATTTAAATAAGTATTAAAGACAATTAAACTCTGAAAATGGTCATACCCTGAAATAATTGTCAATGAGCTGATTGTTGGATTACTTGTGTCTGATGATCTTAATAACAACGTATTAAAATATCCACCCTCTAGGTGTGGAATGTGGAGTTAATTCCACGAGGGGGCTCCAAGCTCGCCAAAAAGTGATTTTTGACTCCTAATTTCGTAAGGAAGCCTCCGATTGAAAAAGTAATGAAGTAAACCATTCATTTATTCTTGAAAATTCAATCTAGCAGGTGGGGGAAGAATGATTCAAAATGACCTCATTTTATTGAAATGTGCTATAGTACATTACACATTTTCTTAAATGCACTTCCAAATGAGAAAAGGGCATTCATTGGAAACCTTTGCGATTACGCTTACTTCCAAAAAATTAGGTTTGGATTACTGTGACCCAGGAGGCGGGTGGATATGTTCATTTGCAGCATATTCAGTAGTTACTTAGATATATGATTAAAATTTACTTGGGTATTCATCCTTGATAATTCGAAAAAATAGTCTTAATAAAGGAGCAAAGGTGAAGTTCAATATTTTATTTACTCGCCAATAACCACGTTGTTGTATTGATTTTTCAAAAAATGGTATTTACTCGTACCTTGACATTCAAGAAGTATTTTGTATTATATTCAATGATACCTGTTCCACCCTTAGGTAGAAATTTCAAGAGCGAGCAAATAGTTCATTCGATAGAAAATCCATCGTAGAATCTTCTTTTACTACATTACTCTTTCATTTGGATTCTCCCTTAAGTCAAAAACCATATTTCAGCGAGCTTCTAAATTTTCGAAGTGGATATTTTAATACGTTGTTGTTGGCATCATTACACGCACACACACACACAATCCAAAAATCAGCTTACTGGTAATTATTTCCGCGTCAGATGCTTATTCGCCTGCACTAAACTTCAAAACCTGAAATTTGAATCTCGGGTCCACTAAAGGAGCCTTGGCTCAGGGGAAATCTGTCAACCTTCCCCTCCCTTTCTCCGACTATACAAATGACTAAAAAATTATTGATTTACGTATTATTCATTTTTGAAAATTCATGATTTTATTCAAGTTAAGAAAAAAAAGTTTAGCCTTATAATTATATTTTAAAACATTTTTAGACATCAAAATGAAACTTTTAAAGGCCAAAAAATTTAAACATTTGAAAATTATTTTTTCATTTCAAAAAATAAAGTTTTTTTGAAAACTTGACTTCATTTTGTTAGAGTTTTCCCATCTACCTTGAGAACTGGAACTTTCTTCACTTTTCCTTAAGGCCGTTTGAAAACTACTCTTCCTTCGCTTGCTCCACTCTCCAAAAAAAAATAATTTGACCTACCCCTAGTGAATTGATTACGCATTTTTTCAAGCCGGAGTTACTTACAAAATAGACTTTCAAAATTATGATTCTACAATTTTTTCTGCGTTCTGGGTGCCACAGATGTTACATATCTTTTTATACAAGATATTGCTTATAATTGCTATTACACTGCTATATGATGTGTTGCTTATTAGTGTATGAAGGGGCGATTGAAAATTTGAAGAATTGTGAAGTTACAAAATAATATTATTTTAAGGAAAGAAAAAGCTTTCTTCGTGATTGTAGATTGATTAATAATAATGAAAAAACCTTTATTGTAATAGAATAATTACAAGCCCATGTTATGGGCGAACGCCTCCCTCAACCTCTGCTATTAGGTCCGGTCTTGCGCTACTCTTTCAAAAAAATTATTTTTTAAGAATTTTGTAATTTGGTCTTTCTATCTCGCTTTCTGTCTTCCCTTCTTTCTTTTTGCCCCTGGATACCAATCATTTATTTTTTTTTCGCTCATCTGTTATCCCTTAATCTGCTCATATGACCTGCCCAGCCCCAAACTTTTCCCATTGTTTCTACCAGGAATGGTTTATTTTTTATTTTTTGATTTAATATTTTTGTACTTATTTTATCTTTCAGTTTCACTCCTATAATGGATCTGGTCATTGAGTTCTGCGTGACTTTTAATTTGTTTTCATTTTTTCGGTTAACGACCATGTTTGAGCGCCATACGTGATTGTGGGGAGAACGCATGCATTAAAAATTTGGTTTTTATGTTTTAAACAAAAAGGAACCTTGAAAATTATTCTTAAAGACAAGATTTTTTTCCAACCCATCGATATCCTCCTTTTTATTTTATTTTCTGATTTGAACCTTTCAAATTAAATCAATAAATTAAATACTTCTTTTTCAAATCTTCATTTAATTGGTTGAGATTTCGATAGTGTACAAAACTTACCTTCAATATATTATGTAAAAATAATGAGATCGGTCTGAGCATAAGTTTCTGCTTGCCTTCGTCTTGAAGCGAACTCATCACTTTATTCATATTACGCAGGAGTTCGCGTAATAGCATACCCAAGCATTCCGGATTGTTTGACATCATGAACAACACTTTCATACTCCTTTCGAACATATATTCTTCCGGGTCTTCCATTATAACCCTTCCTACAAAATTAATACTTTATATAAAGATATGAAATAAATAACATAAAAAAATCTTCAATTCAAGATCTGGCAAGCTTAGCATAAATATTTCAAACTCTCTAAGATTACATAATTATTTGCGAGCGTCGAGTAGGTAAAGGACAATTATAATAGATAGTCTGAGAAAATGCTGATGAAAAAAGCAGAGAAGAACACTACACGACACGAGTTCGACGATGCTCTATAATTAAATTTCGAGTTCGTTTAAGGTACACTGGCGAAGATTTTATCGGTATTAATTTTAATAAAAAGATAACATTATAATTTCGTACCTATTCCGTATTTGCAATGAATTAGATTCACTCGACCGCCCAGCGTACTGTATACTCATCCTATTCATCTCACTTTTCCAAACAAATGACCCCTTAACATGAAAACAGTTTCTCTCGAGAATGGCGTAACTTTTATAATAAATAACCAAATAACGGTACCGCTTTCGTAGTAAACATAGCTGGCTTATAGATTAATTTTTCATAGACGCTTACATTTCCACGTTGTTTTTTCCTCTCCTCTGTTCGCAGCGTTCTGTACTCCTACGCTGAAGCGTGTTTTATGATACCACGCGTCAAGATCGCTGATAGTATAAAGGGAGCAGAATAAGGCAAATCCGCTAAAAATTCAACGCCTTACTCGAATTCCGGTGAATTATTCGAATTACTCGGTTACATTCCCGAAAGAGAATAGCGGGGAGAAAAAAAAGCCTAGCTAAGATATCTCAAACCCATTGCGCCTCGGAGGACTGCACGAAGTCGAAAAAAGTATAAGTCGACGACTATTCTCCGAGGAAATAAACACAAGTCGCGTCCATGCTGCGAATAACCATAGTAGGAATAAAATTCCACGACTAAGATTATCGCATGTACTATGCCAGACAGCTTTTAAATAAATTACGATTCCCTCGTTAAAAATTTTGACATTCAGCTGACGCTTTTGGAAACTCATTAGTTTTAATCCTATATAAAATTTTCAAAGCGACGTCATTCCGTCTCGACTTTCATACACTTCGGGTACAATTCGCAATACTCGGCCGTGGTCGCTTCTGGCACGACGTCGCGGTAAAAACCCGAGCCCGATTCTTTTTTACGCCGTTGGATACATTAGCACATGCCGGATAGCCGTTTAATTCTCTTTATGGTTCTCGAAACGCTCGTAAAGGTTACGAAAAATCTCAAACGTTCGTACTACCAGCCGTATAGTACGAAAACATTATTTCCGTTCGTCGCTTTCGTTTTAACGCGAATAAAGCTACCCAGCCGCAAATACTCGGCCTTGTAAATGCACCCCCGAAAGCTGCGTAGTTGCGTACCCCTTCTCCCTTTTCTAATGTTAAATTTATTTTTCTACACGTTTAAGAATCCGAATGTTTTTTTTTTTTCATTTGAACCTTTCCCTCCTCTAGTTCTCATTTCGTTCTTCGTATTTATCCCGATGCTATTTTTTACGGTTTTTTTTTCTTTTGGAAACGAAATGTGTTCAAATTAAACAATTTGAATAAAGTTTGCAGACTTGTCCTTCTTCTCATTGTATTCACATTTCATCGACCAATTTTTTCGATATTTTTGCACTCTTTTACTCGTTTTAAACTTGAAAGAAGAAGATGAAGTTTTTAAAATGATTTTTCCATTTATATTCTTATTTAAAAAGTATTATTATTATCAGTGTTTTGCACTCTGGGTGGCGGAGGGGTTATTGCATTTGAAAGTATATTGTAAACATTATTATTCAATAAATTGAATGACTGATTATTACTATTACTGTGATTTTTTTTTCATCTTACGTTCATCATTAAAATCATTTTTCAAGTGTTTGCGTAGAATCACACGATGGAAAAAATTATGATTAATTAGAGAAAATTATTTTTTCGACATTTTTTTAGAGGAATGGAAATTTACTTTTTAATTGATCGAAATTTCTACAATGTTTCAAAAAAAAGTTCTACCCCCCACCCCCCAATTCAACCTAAGTTTTCACTCACAATTAAGTAATGTTGTTAATTATTTTATCACTTCTATACAGATTACCTTTAAAAACCAGCTGGAAAGTTAAAACAGAGATATCTCATATAAATTAGGAATTGGTTTCAATAATTATGTGAGTTATAAATTTGGAGCTCTTCGAGTTTTCCTTAAATTTTGCCACACTCGCAATTTAAACCCTCTTTGACTTGACTTTGAAAAATCATAGTTCATTTCCAAATTGACTTACATACGAAATATAAGCTTGCTGGATGCGCTTTCTAAAGATATATGGAGGATTTGAGGAATTTCTTCGCTCAATTTTCCCTTCAGAAGCTATTCTTGGCTTTTACTATCCTACAATTTAATCTAGGAGCAGGATTGAAGCCAAGGGGGAGGTTGGGGGTCAGAACCGCCCATGAGCTTAGTTTCTTGAATTTTTAAATTTTGTTGAATTGTATTATATTTTGTAGTGAAATTGTCGTGTGAATTGACACTGAAAAAGGTTTTCTTAAATTTAAAAAAAAAATTAAATTTTTCATAATTAATTTATTATGATTAATCTAATTGCTATGAATCATTACAAAACAGTTTCACCTACTAAATTATCTCCTGAAGTACGTTCATTCATTTTTTTTTTTTTTGTACGCATAAAATTATTTATGATGCAGATGTGTTTCTTCAAGTATCCTCTACAAAGGTAAATGGGCACTGCTTAATGGTGTACAAATGGTTTAAACAGGCTACCTAATAAAATATGTTAACAGCAATGATGTAAGACTTATGCAGAATGAATATTATAGAAGTAAAGAGATTTTTTTCACTTCAAAATTTTTTGTTGAGGGGAGGGGAAGAGGGTGTGTGAAAATTCATCTTTTGTGATGCTGCATTTTTGCAGCACTTCCTAGCGAAGTTTTTAACTAAAAACAATAACTATTACACTTCACCTAATTTGGGAAGGGGGTGGGCAGAAGATGGGTTTTTGAAATCTTTGCTTTTCAGACCATTTATTATATTCCTATGGCAGATGTCCAACATTTTAGTGTACATATAAATTCTCCTTTGCGCATAGCACAGCTGGATATCGATGAAAATCGCTCAAAATATAGGAAAACACTTTTCGCAGAAATACGGAAAACTACTTTTCTCATTTTAGATTCTTTACTCACTTCAAAGTAGCGGTTCACTTGAAGTTTGAAAGGAGATGGAGGAAAAGCATATGACTCAAAATTCTTGCCGTTGGTTGCACATGAAAAATGAATTCAAGGAGATCAATATACCCAAATTTCAGCTTCCCAAATGATTTTGGAAGGAAGTTGGAGTAAAAATAGGGTTTTTAGGAGGTTTTGTTGAGTCATAAAATCTCATGAGACTTACATACTTCTTCACCAAAATAAACTAAAAAGCTCAAACTTTGTATGTAAGCTTATTTGAAAATGGCGTATGGTCAAAATTTGAGCAAGAATTGAGGCAACTCAAATAGCTAAAATTGAATGAATATGACCTAAAATCTGTTGTGAGTAATAATTGCTACATATCTTATGTTCAATATCTAATAAAATCGTCTTTATATTTGATACTTGATAGTAAGTATAGAATAGCAGAAAAACATCATACTTTCTCTTCATTTTGAGGGACAAATGTACGATTCCTGAAGGCATATAAAATCCACACAACTTCTCATGTTACTATTTTACACACTGAAATACCAGCTAAATGCACCCAATGCGACTTACCCATACGAGTACTCGGCTAATCTCAAGTTTTATGCTTTTTTACAGTTTTTATTTTGTTAATAAAAAAAAAAATCACCCAGTGGTGAATTGCTAGAGAGATTTTCGCGTTTGTAACCGAAAAACGCGCTTTTTAATATTAATGCTCCGAAGGGTTCGTGCGGGTGGATGCAAGAAATAAACGGTAGAAAAAACTTTAAGTGAAAAAAAACCGAGGCGAATCCTTTATTTCTTTCTAACATCATTTTTCCATTCAAGTTGGCAGGCAGATGTACGTTTTTATGCTTAAATCCCGTTTACGCATTTCATAAATGTACGCACGTAGATGTAAACAACTCTTGTAATAAATATTACGTTTACACGAACCGTTTTCCGTGCATACTATTCTAACGTAAATACATTGCAAAAGACGTAAACAAGATGCGAAAGTACAATGGTTGAAAAAATTTAATATATTTTTATTCGAAATACTTCCCAGCGGTATCGTCGCTATTTAAAATGAATTTCTATCGCATGAAAATTTATTATCCTTAGAGATGTACGATTTTCCGAAGACATTGACGAAGAATTTTTTGAAATTTAAATTTCGTTACTCTAACTAACCTGATTGCACGGATGTTTGTCGGTTTGTCATTATTTCTTGACCATCCTTGGTATCCAACATATCCTTGGTTTCGCGTATCTCTTTTCCATCCCGGCATCTTTTCCTCCTGGATTTGAAACGTCGATGCGGTTCTTTTTGTTTAGCCGCGTTTGCGATATCCTGCTAAAAAAAACTTCTTTGTAGACTGTCGATTATGTTGTAAATTAAATGAAGCATTCTTTCGGTAATAATTTGTCGCATGTAACCGATCCATAACCTACACGTTAGCAATACCCTTCCGCTATCAGCCAGCCGACACGTATGTACACGTTCCTATAATACAGTGTAATAGAGTCGGTAAAAGGTAAATCAATCAACGTTAACACGTACGAGAAATTCAAGTGATAATCCTATTCTCGTGGCATAAACGAAGGCTCTTCTCTCGCAAAGTCAATAAATGAGAACAGCGCGGTTACACGCCGGTTTCGGGATTAAAATTTAATTTACGCCCATCGTTGAAATTATTCCGCCGAATTTATTTCCATCCTCTACATAACTCGGCGAATTGGCACTTTTAAAATTCATACCGCTTGGTTCCGGCACGTCCCAAAACAAAAAATACCTCACCGGATGGATTTACCTATGCATGCTAAAAATATTTATACCCTTCTCTTTAGCAGCCAGCTCCAATATTATATATATATTTGACATGGTTACAATATAAATACGAATTTAATCTCCTTTCTCGCCGTTGTCTAATCGTTTTTCGACGTTTGTTCTTGTTTTATATCTATATTCACGTCATTTTATTCGATTATTAGCGGTGTAATGTATTTATACGCGCGAATTCGCCGCACGAGCTGCGTTTAATTCGTTTCGAAAGCCTTTTTTCCCCCGAATCGACCGAGTTCTGAAAATTTACATATTAACGTTGTCCACTCGTCATTTATCAAAATATTCGTTTTAAGCGAGTTACCCATTTATCTTTTTGTTCTGTGACACGCATGTCGTCCGTAGTTCCTTATTTTACATTTCCTCCCTCTTTTTCGCGCAATTTGAATTTTCAAAAATTTTACACGTTTGAACAAGCCAAAATCATTAAATTCGTATCCACAAGATGTCAAATAAATTGCCTAACTTATGCCTAATATAAATTTATATTTTCAATTACTCATATAGGCAACTCATTTGACACGAATACTCGAAATATGTATCAGTCTCCTTTAAATTATCCGAAAAGGCAACTTATTCAACTTCAACGCTCAATATGGTATTCAGTTCCTTATTCAATTGCTGCATAATTTACGGCGATTAATATAGGCAACTTATCCAACTTTAATACTCGATATGGAATTAGTCTCCTAAGCATTCTTAAAGTAGGCAACTTATTCAACTTGAATACCAGATATTGCATCAGTCTCCTTTGTATTCTTCGAATAGGCAACTTATTCAACTTGAACCCTCAATATGGTAATCCACATTTTGAATCGCCTGTATAAAATTACAGTGTTGGGTATATCCAAAACTACCAAACAAATTGAATTCGGGTTCGAATTATTTTATTTTACACCCATTTCGAATTTTCTTACTGCTAAGGTATTTTGAAAAAAAAAAAAAAAAAAAAAAAAGGAGTGCGTTTTATTCATAGCGTATTTTATAGGATCATTTTTCGCAAACTTTCATTGACTGTAAAATGGAAAATCTGACTATATAAAAATTTTTGCCATTGTTATCTACATGTTAATGGAGAAAAAATTGAAAAAAAAAATTGAAAATTTGCAGAGATATCTAGCAAATGAATTTCATGATAAAATGAAAAACGAATTAATATTAGAAAGTGTCGTTCGCTTACAAACTCAATTCATTCAATTCAACGCGTATAAAAACTGTGAAATATAAAGATGAATTGTTTTTTCATTATTGGTTTCAATATTCACTCTATATTAATTAAATATCTGATAAATTTTGTAAGGTATCGAGAGACATATTTTTTAAAAGGGTGAAAGAACTATTTAATAAGTACATGTTCACTATTTGGATGAGGGCAGTAGCCTTATAAATAGAGCTTCTGTTATTATTAGGCCTATATTCCACATAGCCTTGATTTGGGCCAGGGAATACCAATATGATGTTGGCCTCCTTTACATTCTCCAAATAGGCAACTTAATGAACTTTAATGCTTGATAAGATACCTACTTCCTTATACAGTCATGATATAATTTACAATAATTAATATAGGCAACTTATTCAACTCGAATACTCAGTATAGTATTGGTCCCTCAAGTGTTTATGCGTTTCTAGAATAGGCAACTTATTCAACTTGAATACGTGATAAGGTATCTGCCTCCTTTAAATTCACCAAATAGTCTACTTATTCAACTTGAACGCTTATGTGGTATTCACTTCTTTATTTATTCGCTGTATAATTTACGGCAAATTATATAGGCAACTCATACTACTCAAATTTTTGCTTGACCGAACAAAGTTTTCAGTGACAGGAGAATCCAGCATATTCGATTATAAGACATCGGAAATTCGTCGTTTTTGATTTGTTTACGATACCCTTCACTACACCTGATTTGGAACGCATCAAAGACCCAAGAGAAACAAAATCAATAGCCGTATCACGCTAGTAATTCGAAAAAACCTATTCTACGCGCTGGGGAAAACACTCGGAAAAATTCGTTATCTGCATCGTTAGTAAAAAAAAAAATCGCCATACTGAGGAAATTTAATTTTCCGGTCGCGTCGTCGTTATTGCACAAGATGTACGAGATTAGCGAATTTTCGTTCGCTGAAATCTGTCTCGGTTGAAAAGTTTACAATCAATTTAAGTTTCAGCTACGAGATTAATACGTTAAGCGTTTGAGCTTTTTTTGCGGCAGGAAATAAAAATTGCATCGTTAATGCGTTGCGCGTTAATGTTTAAGATGATAGATTAGCTATAACGTGAACGATAAAAGCTACATGTACTCACTTTGCGCGATAATTCCAGACTTCGATTGCTACTTTTACTCTTTATCGAACCGGTTGACGAGATGCCTCCCGAAGCGCAGCTCGCTGCTTCTTCCACCGATTCACCAAAGTTTGACGATATCTTTTTAGACGATTTCGAATGTAATTTGACGTGCGGTATAACTGAGCAAATATTTGGCCGATCAAACGCACATCCGCGACAAAGTATCGCGAAAATACACTCAAAATATTACCTTGCTGAGGCGGCGGCAGAATTGGATTCGAAACGGTCAGCCAACAACTGTCCACTATGTGTGACTGAAGACGTTGCAAGATTGGTTTTGAGGTTAGATCCACGGCGCGTATCCCTCGGTGATTCGCTAAACAAATTCGAGCTCCATTTTCTAGTAAATCGAGTACACATTCCCATGGGATATTAGACTGACACATGGCTAGATGTAAGGGAGTATTTCCAAAAGTATCCTGAAATTAGATAGTGATTGTAAATGACGGACGGCTGCATATAAAAGGGAATGCCGCGAGAGAAATTTCATTACGCAAAGATGAAATTTCAATTTTTATTTCGTGACACACATTCTTCTTCAAGTTTTCGAACAAGCAAATCGAATTATATAGGTAGAATTGTAAATGACCATTGAAATAATTTATACGAATCTGTTTAGTGAAATTCGCAATGAGTCTTCCATCTAAACTTTACAAGTTTTTGACATTTTTGCATAATATATTTATAATATAATTTAAAAATAGCTTTACATTCACTTAGAAAGGCAAATTGTCAATGTAAGCTAAAAAATTATTAAGATTTGATTCAAATAGGCAATTTTAGATTACAAATTTTTCAATACAAAAATAACAGTTTTCCGGCTTAAACGCGGGATAAATTGCCTTTTCAATGCCTAAAGAAGAAAGAAAGAAAGAAAGAAAGAAAGAAAGAGTCATATTATTGAGAGAATTCAAGCAAAGTTGAAACATCAAAGTATAAAGCTAAAGTTGTGCTCAACTAGTTAAAAAAGAATAGATAGAATTTATCACAGAACTACAAACCACAAAGACATGAAACAAATACATCTGCTAGAGTGCCTTTCTTCTCACAAGTGTTACTGTGTAAGTAAAAAATAAAGACATCATATGAGATATCGCGAAATCAATTTTTCAGCGAATCGAAGAAAATTCATATAGAAAAACATCACTTTTTAGAGAATACAAAAAAGTAAAATATCAAAAATCAACATTATTTTTTCATGGAGGAGAGCTAAGAGCTTCAAATAATTTTCGTGTATTCGAATTCCACAAATGAAACATTTTTTCCATGATCTTTTTTGCATTTTTTGGGTAGATTTTACAAAATTCATGATTTTTTTCCAACTTGCTCAAATTTCTTTTCCTTAATATATTATCACAGGAATTAGAATAGTTGATAAATTCGCGAAATCGTTCAGTTCAGTCAAGTTCGGTTGATTACAGAACAAAATTTTAAGTTCAATTGAGTTTAGCTCTTCGAAAAAAAAATTCAAGTTGAGTCCAAATTACAAGTTCACGAACTGAACTCGATCTTGAAAAAAAATTAAGGACGTAAAAATAATGTGGAATTTAAATAGCATACATCAGTTTCTGAATACAACCAAATATAATTATGTTATTTGTAGAACTGACGAACTGAGTATAATAGAATATTGATTCAATTTGATGCAAAATATGATAGAAATGGAGAAAAATTGAATATATAAAAAGTGAGTGTGAATTAACGTTTTTTGAAAATTTTGAAGTCAAGTTCAGTTTATTCCATTCAGGAAAAATTTCAATTTCGATTGATAAAAAATTGTAGTTCAGTCCATTTCTGTTCTTTAAAAGGAAAAAAATCAAGTTCACTTCAAGTTCCAAGTTCTAAGTTCATGAGGTGAACTTGAACTTGAATTAAGTTCAGTGTGCAAAAATAATTCAGAGTGAAAAAATATTTTTCAGTTCTTGAATGTTAACAATAACAATCATGACAATTGCGATCATGTGGACAGAAATAATAATATACAGAATACTGATATAATTACATGCACAATTATGCTGCTAGAAATAACGACAAATTGAATAACCTAGAAGTGAACTTGACATTCAATTTGTGATTTCAAGAGTAAGTCAAGTCCAATTTAGTTTAGTTCGTTAAAAAAAAGGTCAAAATTCACGAACTGAGAAATCATGCAGTAATCAAAATGTACAAGAAAGTTCGTACATATAAATTTCCCTGCCTATCTGTGAAACTGAAGGAGCTACAGTGAATAGAAAAGTAACCACATAACTCACCTGATAGTTAACATTGGCTCCGTATTTCAAAAGCATATCAGCGATGATCGCGTTACCCTTAACGATGGCTAAAAAAATTGGCGGTAGATTGTATAAATATTGTCTTCCATAAGCTTCAGCCAATTCTCCTAATTTATTGGGAGGTATATTTGAATTGACTCGAAGACACGACGCGGCCTCTACTTCTTCCTCCCATTCAGATCCCAGACTACCTCGATCTGGTGACGACGATCTCGATGAATACGTCGAAGAAGTGGCAGAAGACGATCCAGAGTCATTACAGAATCGGTAATTTTCCCAGCAATAACGTTTATGCGTAGCCATCAAATTATCCATATCCACGTCGTTGTCGATGATAGACGACGACGATGAGTGAACCACTTCAAGTATAGAATCGTTTTCTTTAATGGATAAATTTAACAATATACTTTTAAATATTTCACTACTGCGTCTCAGTTCAGCCATGATGCTCCGTTCTGGAGTGGACGACTGTTTTTGAACACCGGCGGGAGAATTATTAATAGAAGATTTCATAGAAAAAGAGGCTGGAAGAGTAGAAACGTGAGCAGAAATTAAAGGGCTTGATTTTAAGGAAACACATTTGCGACTTATGTCTAAGCTTGTACTCTTCGACATATTCGATTCCGATTCCAAGGAAAACGAACGTTGTCTGGTTAAATGCTTGAACGGCATTTTTCTACGACGATCCGTTTGCGACCCGCTGGCCGCGGTGTTACGCGACACCCAGCTAACCCTTCTCGGTACAGTCACGCTGATTGAATCGGTCGATGCTCCTGGTTGCGGAGTTTTGTTGTTGGTCCCTGTCGATAAAACATTCTAGCGTTACTGCACGCGTTACAAATACACGATAGAAATATAAATGTTGTTTTCGCGATAACCCAAGACAGCTACTCGTAAAAAGGGTCTACGGAAACCGAAAGCGGTAGCGGTTAAAGGTTATATTGATGGGTAAAGACCACCGTGCACACTTCTTGGCCCACACAATAGTAACTTCTAGTTTGAAATGATTTCTTCATTACATAAAATACTAGTTATCAGAATACGAATTCACCTGCCTAATGCTGCTACTGTCGCTGTACCGGAATTAATTATATTCCAGATCTTATGCCCTAAACATTCAAGTCACGAATTTAAACATCTTAAGGAGGTATTATATTCCTGATATTTTACTCGCGACTAAACATAAAGGTAACATTTCATGGAAACACTTACTCGCAACCGAAAAGGGCTTACTTAAAGATACCACGAGATCGAACTCCAAACTTTCGTTATTTTCTTTAAGACTGTTTTTAGAAGCAAAGTTATAGAAGAGTTGATTATTATATGGAATTATACCCTAATAGGGATACCAGTTTTTCTCGAATGGTAACTGACGAAATTTTTTGACATGGGTCTGAAATTATTTATTTGAGTTCTTACCCAGATATTTTCTATAAAAACTGCCGGATAAGTTCTTTAATGGAATTTCATTTAGATTTTGAAAAAACGGCAGACTCTTTCAACTGTTAATATCATTTGTTTACCATAATATGAAAAATTCAAAGAAATTTATCGTAGTGAAAGTAAAGTAAAAAAATTTGCCTCTTGTAGATAGAATTTGGCAGAGTTAAAGCAAAAGTCGATTTCGAATGGGAATATTGTCCATTATTCCTTCACCAAACGCATCTAGATACTTCAAATTTCGCAGATTAATTTGAAATTACAATATTACTTCTCAAATTAGGTAGGAGTGGACTTAAAATTGCGCATAAAATTAAATTTTCAGGAATACTTGAAGTACCAGGAAAGCATAAATCTAAACAGCATAGACTCATCGATTACTGAGGTAAGAAATGCAATACATTCTGAATCCAATTTTCAAGATAGTTTTGAAGGTATAAGGAAAGATTCCCAGCCTTGATACTGAATGTAGATGCAAAGAGATAGAGAGCAGTATCAGCAAGTCTAAATATGCTTCTATTGAAAATTCAGCTCCAAAAATGCAGCATAGCTGCTTATCTTTTTTTTTTCAATTCAAATTCAATGATAATAAAACTGACTGCCATTCATTTTTTCCCAATCTAATAAAATTAGTTTATAAAGTTTAGTCAATAATTTTTGTGAATAAAATTAATAAAAAGAATAAAAAAATTAAAAATTAGTACAACTAGGTATGGCTATACGTAAATAGTGGATTTTACCATAATGTTGAACAATAACTGATTTGTATGTAGGAATCATAACAAAGGAATAAAAATTAAATTCATATTTTCAAAGCTCACCTTTCTATGAACTTTCATGGGAAATATATCAGAACCGAAGATGTACAAAATAAAATTTGCTACAACTTTGTTTCTATAAATTTTTTCTCTCGAGATATTTGCAAAAAACTGAAAAATCTTTAAAGTCCGAAAGCTTAACTTTCAGTAAAGAAATCGACATCAAAAATGATGGGACTCTTATGCTTTAAACTATCCACTTATCTCCCAAATTTGGAGTCAATCCATCATGTTTTACTCGAGTTACCGCCGGAGAATGGAAACATTGAACTTTCAAAGAATAAAACGTATACCAATTATTGAACTCTTTACTTCGAGTTCATTTTTCTAGAAAACTACGACTTTCCATGAAAACTGTATAAGAAGCAAAGTTGTAGAGCTTGAAATTTGCAATGACTTTAGTGCTATTCATTTCTCCCTGCGACGCTTTTATCTCGAGATATTTAAAAAAAAAAAAAAAAAAAAAACTAAAAAGCTTCAAAACAATAAACACGCAAGTGGATTCTATTCAAAAGTAAAGTCCACTAAGAGGGTGTCCATTAATTACATGAGGCGTTCAAGGAGAGGGGGGTCAATTAAAATCTCATCTTACTTTAGGAGGGGGCGGCGGGGGTCTCGGCAAATATCACATAATTCTTTTTCAGTAGGAAACAAAGTAAAATTGCGAGAAAATAGTAGGTATTAAATTAATTAAAAGATGTTTTTTCACAAAGGTGTGATCAAATCATATATAATAATTCTTAACAAGATTTTTTTTTTTCTTTGTAGAATAAATCCGACGCATTTACACGAGAAACATCTATTTTGAAAAATCTCAAGTGAGACAGAAATAGAAAGGAGTTGAGCCAAATCTCATAAAATTTCACCAAAGGAAGGGAGAGGGGTCAAAAAATCTCCAAGATAGCTTCACGTAATTAATGGAAGTTCCCTAAAAAGCAAGTAAAAATGTTTTTCTTTCGTTTAGAGCTAGAAAACACAATACCCAGCTTTACACACGTATCTAAACCTAACATATCGATGCGCCTCTAGCCATAGAAGCTGCACATGTCGCGTAAAAACATAAAAAAAAATGTATTAAAATTTTTCAACGATTTTTTTCATTAAATTTTTTTTGTTTGCTTTGATGGAGAACCGCTTCAAAGCATACGTCATAAAAATTGTGGAGCTTCTCTTTTTACAATTTAGGGTTGAATTCAGGATAATATCATTAAAAAAATTGCATTTGAAATCTCGCATCAAATATAATGTTACTTAAGCAGTATAGGTAAAAAAAATTGTTAATTTTCAAAGTAACATCTCCTTTTTCGAATTTCCTTCAAGCATTATGTACAAATAATGTACATAAACTATTATTGTGTATACTTAAATCATTATACTAGCTGAGTTTCTTATTCAGAAGTAATAGCTATTACAGTACATTTGATATGAAAAAGAGGACTGTAGTAATGGTATGGTCTTCAAATCTTTGCCTTTCAGACTTATGTAATCATATGGAAAATATCCAACATCATGGTAGGTATTAAAATCACTCAAAACATGATGAGAGACCTTTCCTGAAAGTACGCAAAATTTTTTGCGGATTTTTGATTCATCTCAAAATCGCAATGTAGTCAAATTTTGTAAGGGCTGGGGAGGGCCAAATTGATCAAAATTATATTTGTAGTCTCATATGAAAGAGTGAAGGCACCAATATATTCAAATTTAACTCGTCAAATGAATTTGAAGGGGAATTGAAAATAGCTTTTTGAGGAGGTTTTGAGTCATGTTCATCCAGTCATACTTCAACTTCGAATCCTCCTAAAACCCTGAAACTTCGTATATGGAATTACTCGAGGATTAGAACATGACCCCTTGAATTGGACTCAGAATAGATTTAAAATGGCGGATGATCAAAATTTCAAGAAAGCAAGAGGATTCTCATATCACTGAAATTTGATAAATATGAACTCATCTTAGGACGGATAAGAAGTATACTACGAGTATATTCTAAATCAACTTCTCAGATGATATTATAGAGGAGGGATGAAGCAGGGATTATTGTTCTGGTTAGCAATGAACAAAAGGTTCAAAATTTTCGATTATGGTGTCATATGACAAAATGACTCCAAATGACTAATACACTGAAATTTTCTCATTGGATGATGTAGAAGATGATTTACATGCCAATAAATACAACGCTTCGATATGAAATTTCTTGAACGCTTATTTCTACGAATATTCCACCATACAGGACAAATTTGAGCATTACTCAAGAATATTATTTAATTTTTAATTTTTTTTATTTTTAATTTCATCATCATGCCATGATCTTCATTTTTTATGTTCAGCTCGTCTATCGAAAATATCATCGAAATATGATAGTAAAAAAATAATTAAATCGAAAACTAAGACAATAAATATAAAGTCTACCGCAGTACGAAACATTTATGCGTACTTATCCATCCCACACACAAATTTTACGATCGCTAAAATGGAAGAAAGTTGTACCATTACTTTTTTCATTTACCGAAATAAGTATGCAACACAGGTGAAAACATGCGTTACCGTTTATTCTCCCATGACAGGTTATTCTAGTAGCCGGCAAAATGTTTCACGAGCGACAAAAAGTACGAAAATTTTTACATTTTTCATATAAATGCAAAAATTAATGAGACAAGAATACCATTTTTTGTACTTTCTCTTCCTACCTACTCCAATAAAAACAGCAATTAATTTTGAAACGCTCAATCTAAATCCAAAGTTATGGCTATCCGTAAATTCTCGTACCTTCTTAAAAGATTTTTTTGAAAAAATAATAAAAACTGAAAAATAAGAAATTTTAAAGCCAATTCCGCGTCAAAAAAAACTTTCCATCGTCATAAGCTCACCTACGTCTTTTCGTCCATAAATCTCTTCAATTACAAAAACCTTGTCGACAGTTTTCAAAAAAATGTACAACTTTTCTCGATAGTTGTCGATGTTGAGTCAACTTGGGCCCAAAAAAGTAAGAAGATTAGTCGCTTAATGAAATTAAATAAATTCACCTCGCACGTTCGCACCTCGGAGAATTTTTGCCATTAACCAGAATAATAGATCGATTGAATATTGAGATGGAAAAAAGTCGCTAGAAAATATCGAATAGAAACGATCTAACGTAAAAATGAAAACAGTCGAGGCTGAAGTTTTCTTCGGCGTAAAAAATAACCCAAAATGATATTGGAAACGTTATAAAACGCGTTCGTTCATTTTTCCTCGTCGGCTGCTTTTAATTTTCGCGAAATAAAAATGAAGTCTAGATTAAAATGTTAACTCGAAAATATAGCGGAAAAATTCCATTAGAGGGAAGAGTAATTGAATTAAATTCTTTATCATTTTTCTTTTTACCAAAATTCTACGCTGACAATATAATGTCAGTTTTGGACTACATAGCTATAAGCGATGAGAAAAGTGGTATTATCTTCAGTTTTCGTCGCCTAAGCCGAGATTTATTGAAAAACGCACGCGAATTCGTCGCTTACCTGAGTCCCTTTCATCACAGTTAGCGTCCTCTTTGATTTCACCCCTTTCAGCCGATTGTTTCAAGGCGAAAAATTTCAACGGCGAATTATTAGCGGAAGCGAATTTCTGAGGCGAAAAACTGGCCGCCGATCTCGATGAACTACTGGCCGGCGAATTCTTCAATAGCAACGACGAAGATATACTTTTAGGTAAATAATGCAACGGGCAGTAAACTCGATTCGTCGAAGAATTATTGCTAGATGCGCCAGATTCATCGTGGCCGCCGTCCGGTTCATACTGGCGAATGGTTATTACCGAATTCTCGGCCGCCTGAGGTAGTCCAGTGGATCTAGCTCGGGCAGTCGCGGCGTTAAAATTATTGTCGATATTGTCGAACTGTTTGACAGACGAATTAACATAATTGGACTGATTAACCGCAGACAGCACTCCTTTGGATTCCGGATCGACGTGGTACTTGAGCAGAAGCTTGGCCACGTCTTCGGCCTCGTACTCGACTGCTACGTGAAGTGCGTTCGTATATATCGCCGGTATATCCTCCGAAGATAAATCGGTGGAGATTTGCGACGACGACGACAACGATGACGATGACGAAGTACTCGAGTAGCTATAAACATCGGATTTACTCTTTTTTTTATCAGTCCTGCGAAGAAAAAAGAATTGGCGATTAGAAAACCATTTTCGTATTCAGATTCATCTCTAAATTTACCAAACTTTACAATACTATTTTCGATATTCGCGCAATTACTTTCACTCGCTTCGACGAACACGGATTAAATTTTAGATTCGGCGCGATTTTCAATTCGACAAGATTTAATGCTTTACTTAATTGCGCTAGCGCGTTCGTCGTTCAGTCGTTTAGACCGCTCTTTTCTCTTCGTCATTGGCATGGCTTTAAATCATTTACTTACTTCTCTGTTTCACTTGAAAGCAAAGGGGTAGTTTCTTGTCCGTGATTTTCATTTTCCGACTGCTTTCTGGAGTGCGGTTTTCGTAACTGCAAAATATAATAATCCATTTACCTTTCGCAAAATTATATTAAATCCCAACTTTCGTTTAGCGTATTTTTTTAAGGCAATTTTTTCATCTTAAGGAAATTCAACGCTTCGCATAAAACACTCGAGTGGATTTATGCTCTATACAGGACCGGTGTCTGGATAATTGCCATCTGGGTGCCCTCGATTTTAGAATTTTTTCAAGGTATATTTGGAAAATAGTTACTTACTACGGTGGAGGGGAATTTCATTTTGACGACATCAGACTTCACAATAGTTGCTAAATAACCTTAAAACGACGTCATTAACATTTTGCACCGCTAACCTAATTTTTAAACCCTCAAAATGAAGTTAAAGTCTTACACATTTCGATATTTCAAAAAAATGAATTTTCGAGCAATTGAAAATTTTTCACGTTTCAAACTCACAGTTCAAAATAAATTTTAGCCGCAAATTTCTATATTTAAATGACAGGGCCGTAACCAAGGGGAGGGGGAGATTAGAACCCTAATACTCATGAGCTCAGTTTCTTGAATATTTGAATACAGTTAAATCATAAAATTTTTCTACAATAACAGTCACTGCGTTAATTTACCCTAAAATAATTTTTTTAAGTTTAAAAAAATATGCTAAATTTATCAGAATAAATTATGACTAATTTAACTATCATGAATGATCACAAAAAAATTTTTCACCTTCCAAGTAAATCATGTCCTGAAGTACATTTATGAATTTCTCTTGCTTAAGAAAATCTATGCACCTGAAAAAATTCCTCTACCGCACCCCCCCCCTCCTTCTAACTCACACTGGCTGTACACCTGTAAAACGTATGTTCTGAAAATAATTTTTAAAACCCTTTCTACTGATATGTCCTGACTAAGTCCCTGGCAAATGAAGTTCTCCTTCTAGGTCGGATACTTTCGAGTTTGGGAAATGCACAGTTGCACACTCTACTAATCGAAGCCACATGTGGGGAGAAGACTCAATGCTATAAGAATAACTGCATCCATATGTGCAGATGTTTACGCCCATTCAAAATTTAAAACGATTAATTCATTTGGTAATATAAAGATTTTATCACTTGCATGAATTCGAAGTCTTTCATAAATTCTAAAGAGCTGTAATATCTTAATTCTAATGCTAACATGTGGCATGCTTAGCGCATCGTGGACTCCAAAATAAATTTGACAAGAAGGCACTTGATCATTCCTTCCTATCACTAGAAACTGAAAGTGAACACTAATTCACGAAAAAATTAACAAAATGAAATAAATATAATTTTTTCACCAAATTTTTATTTTTATTTTATAGACTTCATGGATAAATTTTTCTAATAAGATGCTTTTTCATATTACAATATAACATTACATTTTGTCACATGTTATTTTTATTTATTTTTTTTTACGTGCCGTGTACAGCAGCTATGGCTAGAGGCACTGTTATTTTTTGTTTTGTATTTAAATTTTCCATCGATTATTTGCTACTTTTTTTAGCTGAGTTTTTAACTTAAAAATGATAGCTATTACAGTTTACCTGATTTGAGAAGGAAGGGACGGGGTAGGGTGCGGTCTTCAAATCTTTGCGTTTCAGACCATTTGTAATCATCTGGCAAATGTCCAACTTTTTTTGGTATACTGTGCATCTAAGTGATTCGGGTATCTCCTTTCCAGTTATTCAAAATTGATTTTTTCAAATGCAAAGAAATTGTAATGCAGTTGAAATGAATTTATCAGCCTTAAAATTCATTAAAGTAATTTTAAAAGTAATTTCTGATTTAGAAATTGTAGTTTAACTCTTACTATGTTATCTACAAACTGAGATTTTTGCGCTGATTGTACTCGAATCACTTGGACGCACGGTATATATCATACATAATATGCATTTTTTTTTTTTTTTTTACATGAAATACTCTTCTCGAAAATGCTAAAAACTCCTTTTTTGTTTTTTCGATAAAATTCAAAATGGCGGATTTCTGAAATTTTAAGAGGAGCTGGAGAAGAGGCAAATAATTCAAATTTTTTGTTTTTAATTTAACATGAAAAAGTGAGTCATGGATACCAGCATATCCAAATTTCATCTTCGCAAGTGCATTGTGAGGGAAGCTGGAGCAAAAACCGGTTAGTTGAGAAAGTTTTGAGCTATATGAAATTTCTTGAATCTTCCATTTCTCCTCACCAAATCAATCTAAAAAGGTCAAACTTTGTGTGTGGGGTTGATTAGTGACCAAAATAAGACCTTTTGAATTTTAACCAAAATGGATCTAAAATGGTGGATTATCAAAATTTGAATATAGAGCTTGAGGAGCGTCAAATTAGTATAGTACAAATGTAATGAATATAAACTCATGCGAATTATTAGTGATAAAGAAGTATATTATAGTCTATACTTAATTTATCTCCATACATGATGTTGGAGGAGAGAAGGAAGGGTTATAGATACAGACCTCAAAATATGGCGGAGGTACACGAAATGTCGAAAATTTTCTATGGCGATGTCATATGATAAAATGAGCCCAGGTACTAACCCATTTTAATTTTAGTTCCCCAAGTGCATTTGGAGGGAACTTGGAGCAAAAAACACCTGTTATCACATTTTATCAAGATTTCATATCTGATTCCAGAGCTTATCTGAGAAATAAGATTTTGGAGTCTATGAAACAATTTGGAGTAATTCTGACTTTAAATACGTTCAAACTATACATTCCTCGTTTTCAAATTATTGTCATATTTATGTACAATAACAACGTAAAAAAATTATATCATCTTATCTTGAAAATTTTCTGAATTTAAAATGTGTCCAAGAAACAAATCAAAGCAAATGTATTTAGTAGAGTTTGTATTTTAGCATTTTTTATTACCACCGGGGGGAGGGGCTCAATTATTGTATATCACTTCATTCTTTCAATAGTATTTAATAATTTGTAAAATATTTTCTTAATAAAGGCTTAAATCTGTTAATTAACTATTTTTTATTTAAATGTTTACGGAATGGTTATATTCTGTTATTACTCACTTGAAATTTACCACGATGGTCGATTAAATAACGTTTAACTTTTTCAACGTCGTCTTCTTTGATTGCTTGTTCTAATCCAAAAGCGTCGATTGAACTATCGTCAGATGTGCTGTAACATTTTTATCGGCATAAAAACATCAGTTTGAAAAAAATAATAATCCTCGCCTCACTGGAATTCGATAATTTTCCAATTTTCATCATCTGCCAGTTCCTCAGAAATCTCTATGTCTCTCTCTCTAGTCTAGAATATACGAGTCAAAACATGTTGTAGAAACCGATTTTACCCAAATTTTTCAGACATCAAAAAAATGAGCTGAGAAAGTATAGATACGATTTGCGACAAGCCGAAAAAGACCGTTTCGAATTTTCTAGCTTGTATAAAAAAGGGATGGTTACTCGTTAGCCCCCTCAGGGAAGTTTTGTTTCACATAGTGAACTGAAAGGAATATCGGACAATAATGATTGCCATTTTCATTCATCATACAGTGCAGTATAGTCGATTTTTGATTAATCTCCCACCCACACTTCCCAGCTCCATTTTTGGTTGCCAAAAAATTTCAAAACATGAACACTTTTTACATTTGTGGATTGTATACTGCTTGAGCTCCTCAAAAACAGAACATAAGCAAAAATTACGAAAAAAAAAAAAACTTTTTTACGCAACTTTACAAACGAAGGCAATTCTTCGCTTGAAATTTCATGCTTCAATATATTCAGATTCCAGTTTAACAAATCTCTCAGCGCAACTCGTTCCATCATTTGCGATCAACTTGAAATACGTTGTTTTTGTTTTAAAATAAATACAAAAACTTTCCCTTCAAATCACTAAAGAATAGAAAGGCGCTAAAAAGAAAACTGTCAAAGAAAAAGTATTCCCTACGCGAAAAAAGATTAGTAGTATACTCGCGAATATTCGCCGAACAAACCTAATTATAAATCTTTTCCGTTTTATTTGGGTTTTTATAATCCGACGTATCGGACTCGGAGTACGCTTTTCTCAATCAACGGGATTTGTCGAAAGTCGGAATAATCAGTTGTTTGTTTAGAATCTGAAATTTATTACATCGAATTTATAAGGCATCGATGAATGCTCGCTTTGGCACGGTTATTTAAATTTTGAATCGCACTTCGCAGCTGATTCGAGTAGAAATAATTTCATGCTGAATACACCAATTGCCACTGAATGACTCTTGGATGTCGCTAATATCTATAAAATAAGTCGATGGGACTCATACGAGGTCTGAATTTTTAGTGAAGAATGACTATAAAGAATTTGAATACAAAAACGAACGATCTATGTTTATTGTGTATGACTAGTTGGCTACATACAGCAATCTTACCTACTAAATTAAGTAGCTGTTTCCCTCCGCCTTAAGAAAAATTATGACATGAACTTAATTACACGTATAACAAAAATAAAACTTTCTGAAATTTCCTGTTCACTGCATGTGTGCATTCGTTAACGTAAAGGAAATTATAAATTTACCTGTTAGATAGCTCCGAAAATTTGGAGGGACTTCCCACGCCTCTTTTGTATGGAAACGATATTTTCTGACATCTTATTACGTTCTGGTTATCGTTACGATCATCCTGTAAAACGATGCACTCTCATATTATCGTCGCTTTCATATGCATACGCTTATATTTGTGAAACGATGCAGTATTATTTTCTTTAAACGAGACACGAGTAAAGTTGATAGTGTCAAATAATCTATCCCGCTAGTGTTTAGCTTTTAAAGCCATCTCCGATTCCCTTCGGCTACGCTTCTTTCATCGTTCTGCAAGTGAAAGCGACTAATCACAAAATCTCAGCTCACAAAAACTGCCAACTTAAAAAAACCACCACAGTAGCGTCAACAATCGCCGGCATTTTCGTACAATAGCGTAGAAATTTGTACGAGCGCAAAGTGTTCGCTAAAACGTTGAATTTATCTTTGAAATAGGTCAATGGTGCAATAAACTTATCGAGATACGCTACCAGAAAACAAAATCTTCCACAAAAGAATCGGTTACTCGTGTAAAATCAAAATTGCCCAGTAAAAGGAATCGCACCGAATACGCTACCAATCCTATTAACGTTTTAATTCGAATTCCAAAAACTTATCTTTTTTTTCCCGGTCCCTTTATTTCGTCCAAATCGAATCCGTTTATAGAACCTAGCTGAGGAAAATGCCGCCAATAGTGCCAAGAATAAGATACACGAATGAAAGATACGTGACGGGGGTTCTAATGTGTGTAAAATTATGAAAAGAATCTCATCACATATTGCGCACAGTAAACTTGTAATGATCGAAGCGCCGAAAAAGCTCCGTATCTTCGTTACGATTTATGAATTTTTCAAATCAGATTCTTTCTCGTCAGTTCTTCTTTGACTTTGCACTATGATTAAAGTATTTTTTGTTTTATTTATTCATTCCTCATGTTCTCTAATAAATTCGAACATTTTCTCATTTTTACACTCAGAGGGTATGATATGGTCTGAATTTTAAGAGGAAAAAACGTAAGCAGCCTTTCTGCATTATTAGAATACTGAGTTCGCTATAGGGCATATTCAGACCTGTAAATGAAGCTGTTGATTTTTTTGCATTTACATCCAATAAAAAGGTTGGAAATTTTTACTCATCTACTTCAAAACCATCTTAAATCAGTTACATTCGAAATATGTTGTACTGTTTTCTAGTTTCGTATAGGATCAGGATATAATAAAAAATGAAAAATCATGCTCTCCTCTTAAATACTTCTTATAAAAAAAATAATAATAGGTAAAAAAAAAAAAAAAAAAAAAACAAGAAAAAATGTTTACTCTCACATTTTTTCTTTTCAGGACTCATGAGAAGTTTCATCTTGTTTCTTTTCACTAGAAACTACGTGAAACCATTTTGGAATTATATCACAAATTATAAACCAAGAAACAGAAAATATTAAAATTTTTAGAAAAATTAATATAATTTATGCTATAATTTCAATTGGTGTTTTAGGATTTATTGTTTGAGGTCATCATATATTTACTATTGGATTAGATATTAATACTCAATTATATTTTATATCAGCTACAATAATTATTATTGCTATTCCTACAAGAATTAAAATTTTTAGTCCATGTTGGTGAATGTTTTCGAAATTATTTTTGAATATCACGAGGAATTTCAAGGCAATGATTTCTATTATGCATTTAAATTACAATTCAAAACTTTTTGAAGGAAGAAAAATAGACGACGATACAATGGAGTTTTCATTTTTCAACAGTTGTGCATAAACCACTGAAGTTTTCAAGAATGCTATTGCCTATTTTTCGAAAAAAGTGGGGAGACAAAAATTAGAATTTCTTTTTTTTTTTTTGAATCTACACATGAAGTATGGCATTTTGAGGGTGCAATTTACAAAGAGGTAATCAATATGGATTCTACACCGTACGTCCCATTGATCTTCAACCCCTTCAGCGCAAAAATCGCTCTCAAGTGGTTTTAATAAAAGTGTTTTGGATTCGCTGCGTGATATCACTGATTAAAACCTGAAGATCTTGAATCAGTGTTACCACACAATGAATCTAAAATACTCCTATTTAAGGTACTAGAGACTTTTGCGCTCAGGGGGTCGAAGATCAATGAGACGCACGGTATAATTGATCCTTGTTTTGAGAAAGGAGAGACTATAGGAACTGGGATTGCATTTTTAAAAGGACTTAGTGTATGAACAATGGTTACCCTTTTGTGAGGGTAATAATGAACTATGGAGTTTTTGAGAGAACGATTTCAGTTCCCTAATCTTTTTCGCATTCCAAGTTTCCAAAAAAATGAAAATGGATCCAAAATTAAAGGTGATTAAAATTGGAAAAACGTTTAAAAAGCCTCAAACAGTTCAAACTTCGACTCATACGTGATCACTGGAAATAAGAAGAGCGCTACATTCCAAATCTAACTTCGCACTTAATGTAGAGTGGAGAAGGAAGAAGTTCTTTTCAAAATGTCGTAGGGGTGAATGAAAGATGGAAAAATGTTGATTATGGTGTCACATGATGAAGTGAGCTCAAGTGACCTGTATATTTCAATTTCAGCTCCCTACGCGAATTTAAAGAAGAATTAGAAACAATCAATTTTTATTATTAACAGTTTTTAATAAATACATTTTTCTCATCACTAACAAACCAAACTAAATTGATAAAGCCACAAAAAAAAATTATCAAACTTGAAAAACTTTCGATGAAGTTGAAAAATGTGTTTTAAAAACAAACACAAATTTTTACCATTTGAGTAAATGTTAAAAAAATTATAAAATTATTTACTGTTTAATAAACATTTATCTCATCACTAACAAATTAATTAAAGAACAAAAAACAAAAAAAAATCCATTCTCAATGTAATCTAGTTTTTGGTTTCTAAAAACAATGTTCGCTGATTGGCTCTCAGGATATAATAATTTGCTGATTGGCTAATCGATGAATGAGATGAAGAATAAAAGAATACAGTATGGTTTCGCTCTCGCTCTGAGAGCAAAACCCTGAAAAGAACAAAAGAACGTCTTTCAGAAGGGAAATCTAGATAAGGAATTTTGGAAGTTCAAACTTTGTGTGTGGGGTTAAATGAGAACAAGAATATGATCTTTCGAATTTACGTCAAAAACGATGCAAAGTAGTGGAGTATTACATGTCCCCAATTCAATGACTTTTTTTTCATACTGGAAACTTCAAAAAAATTATTTTTGAGCAAGCAGACCATCATACATAATTATTATTTCTCTTACAAATCCAATCATAATTGGCCTATTTAAATTTAAATAAAAAATTAAAAACAAAAAAAATTATAAATTAAAAATTATAAAATAATTTCTTTTAATTAATAAAATTTCGATTTTTATAAAAATTATATAATAAACCAATCATAAAAAATAAATTACAATTCAAAACTTTTTGAAGAGAGAAAAATAGACGACGACTCAATGGAATTTTCATTTTTCAACGGTTGTGCATGAACCACTGAGGTTTTCAAGAATGCTGTTGACTTTTTTGTTTCGAAAAAAGTGGGGAGACAGGGGAGCGGCACAAACGTAGCACAAACGATGTGGTTAATTCCAGCTCTCGACCTCGAAATGGGGGGGGGGGGCAGCGAAATGGACCTCTTGAGTAGTTCCATTTACCAGACGCAACTGGTGCTATCGAAGCGGAGTATTCTTAATTAAGTGGACGTAAAAGAACTGGAGATTTGCTATCTTCTTCGCTACTCCTTCTAAATGAGAAAGGCTACAATAGCCATAGATTTGTTTTTCAACTCAACTAAAAATTATTACAAATGCCATACTTTTTCTATCACGAATTCAATATTGTCCTCTGTCCCCATACAATTAAACAACTCCGCTGTCTGGTTCGCATCACAAGTTGCCTAATTCGTATTACAGACTCATACAACGATCATTCATACTTTTATGTTGTAAAAATTACAAATTAAATTTCTCTCTGGAACATTCGTTTTACATCTTCAGTATTGAAATTAGACAAAAATTAGTTCGTTGGCAAAATATCCTACAACGGCAATTAAACTTTTCGCAGCTCAGCGTTTACACGCGATGAATGTAAAATAAACAAAGCGAAAAACGCTCGGTAATGCGAACGCGAACGTTAATTCAGCTCAAAGATTAAAGCAAATTGTTCATTTTGTTTTGCTCGCGAATTTATTCGTCGAAAATTTTCTAAACTGTCGAATGCCTTTAAAACCAATCCACCCTGCAGCGGTGTATGAAATATTACACTACCTTTAGGTACTCTTAATTTAACGCATTCTTAGCGTTAACACCTCGCGTCATAAATTACTCGTATCCGTTTTCATTTATCCAGCCATTTGTTTAGCGAAGGCGATATAATTAGAAACCCTAGTTGCACCTACGAAATACTCCACTTCTTTACCTCAACGTATAAAAGCCCCATCGAAAGAATTTAATAAATTATTCTTAAACGGTACATAAATCAAGCGCATGCACGTGTGTCATCCCAACCATAAATTTATCATATGAATAATCGTCCACTCGTACGTACGTGAACAACGTGTACAACAAGCGTAAGAAAAATTTCCGCTACTTCGCATGTATATTGTATACCTATGCATGGAAATCGGCCCGCACCTCGAAGTCCAACTTATCGGCTTTTTCGTTTCGTTATACACCAAACTCGACGTTCTCTCGTGAAACTTCAAAATGATTTGTTTAGCTTGATTTATAAGTTGCGCAAAGTATTGCGATAAATCAGACTTTTCCAACAGGTATTACTCGTATGAAATTTATGGAGAAATAAATTTCTCATCCGTTGACCATCCAGTCGTAAATTCGATTATACCATTATGGTTAATTGAATAAAAAAAATAATCTCATAGTGCTTAAAAGCGCTATAGACACTGGACCTAAGATAAGACACGCAACTGGCAGCCATATTGCCGAAAATTGCTGTGTAATGCCAAACTCTACCACGGGTGCTCTTGGCAGCGCTGCAATCGAATTTTTGTTGTGATCTTGTGATAAGACTTTGAATTTGTATGCCTTAATAGACGTCATTTTGTTAATAATTCTGTAACGTACCCTCAACATTTCTAGCTTAAAAATTAATCCAGATATACTCGATTGCCTGTATAAATCATAATAAATTGTCGATTAAAGACACTGTCTATAATGTCGATTAAATTTCAACGATGGTCGTCCATTATGAAACAGCATCACAGTTGGAATGCCCATAATTCTAAGTTGAGAGTTTATTCCAAAAAAAAAAAAACCTGGACACAATCAAGTTTTAAGTAAATTTTTAGTTTTCAGAATATTTCTTAGGAAATCACTCATATTTCGATATTGTTTATCACTCATTATCAGCAATTAAACAGCGAAAAAATCGACTGCAGCGCTGCAGAGAGCACCCGTGGATTTAGTTGGCATTACACAAATTTTAGCTATTCCCGGCTTACCCCTCGGCCTGCAGTTGCGTGTCTTTTTCTAGGTCCAGTGTCTATAAAAAGCGCTCAATCTTCCACCATGAATGGATTCCTTGAACGTTATCTTGACGAATATCGTCGGTGATCAGACTTCGACTTGAATAAATATCGTGATGAGATAGTACGACGTCGAATATCTACGCATTAAAGTGCTTTTCGGGGGAAAAAAAAAGTTTTAAACGGTGTCGTATATTATTCGATAAAATACGTCAATATAATGTTGTCGTATTTAACGCGCATTATTTTATAAATTTCATGCTATGGTCGGATTTAAAAACCTTTCAGATGAGTAATAAAATACACTCCACTCTTCCACTTTAACATCGATTTACGCTAGAAATCCATTTTCGTACAGCGAGGCGCCTTCATTTTCGACAAGCGGCCACATCGTATCACGCGGAAGCCGAATTTTATTGGAGAGATTCTCCGGTTCCCCCTACAGTATTTTTAGTAGGTCAAATCGTATTTATACCCCAGGTAAAATAATCTGAGAAAATGAAATTATATTCTTATGACTGACCTTAACGTAATCACAAAAAAATGTTTATCATTTTAGCTTTGAGTTCTTCAAATTTATTTAAGCTCAAGCTCATAAAATTAGGGAGCCCGTTTACCTAATGATACCAACTTCTTACAATAATTTTTATTCATCGAATGGCTCTTCTTGGTGATTGGCATTTAACTGGCACACAAAAGAAGTAAGACAATCTTACAATTTTTTAATTAGCTGTGTTTTCAACCTAAAAATGACAGGCATTATATGCCACCTCATTTGAGGAGGAAGGGTAGAAGGAGGGTGCGGTCTTCAAATCTTTGCGTTTCAGGCCATTTATAATCATCTAGCAAACGTCCAACTTTTTGGTATATATATATAGATTTATCTATGGATAAAGCGGCATCATTTTTCGTCGTCTACAGGTAAAGTGGCATCTAATCGATGAGCAATGTGATGGTAAAGTGGCATCAAAAAAAAGATGCCACTTTACCATCACATTGCTCATCGATTCAGCTATGTGTCATGACGTCACTGGTGTGGGTATTTAGGTGATGCCACTTTACCACTAATATTCTATTTTTCATACAAAAAATTTTTTTTCGGTCTACGGTCGTAGTAGCCTCATTTTTTTGATATTTACAGGTAAAGTGGCATCATTTTAAAAATTTGTTTCCAAGAAAACCTATGAAATTATACATTCCGTTCGCCACTGTGGTGTCGTTAACGTGACATTAGATGCACTTCTGAGGAATGTGCAAAGTGATGCCACTTTGACCATAGATCACTATATATATATATATATATATTTTTAAATCAATCAAAATTTATAGAGACTTTTTAAAAATGCAAAAAATGACATTTTTGTTTTTTCGATAAAATTCAAAATGGCGGATCACTCAAATTTTGAAGGAAGCTGTAGAGAAGGCAAACAGCTCAAAATTTTTGTTTCTGATCTCATATGAAAGAGTGAGTCACGGACCATAACATATCTAAATTTCAACTTACTAAATGCATTTGGAGGAAAGTCAGAGCGGAAAACCGGTTTTTGAGGAAGTTTTGAGTCATGAAATTTCTTGGATCTTCTATATCTTCTCGCCAAATGGACATAGTGAAGTCAAATTTTGTACGTAGGGTTACTTGGTGACCATAATATGATCTCTTGAATTTGAGTCCAAATGGATCCAAAATGGTGGATCATCAAAATTTGAGGAGAGCTTGAGGAGCCTCAAATCAGTAAAAATATGATTTATATGGACTCATATGATTATTGGCAATAAGTTGTATACTGTATCTCAAATTCATTTTCACATATGTTATTGGAGGGGAGGAGGAGACGTCAGTGATTTCAAAATACGGTGAGAGTACACAAGAGGTAGAACATTTCTTATTGTGGTGTCATACGTGTAATAGAATGAGCCCAAGTGACAATTCTATTTTGATTTTAGCTTCCCAAGTATTTAGAAGGCAGTTGCAACAAAAAATAATTTTTTGAGGGAAAATAGCTACAAAAAGTTATATGAATATTTTATATCTCCTCAACAAATCAACCTTAGAAAAATTAAACTTTGTATGTACAGGTTGTCTAATTGATTCAGGATACAAAATTTATGGTTGGTAGTAAAATGGGAATTTTCAAGTATTGGTTGGTAGCAATGAAAACGGTTTTTGAGCGCCAAAATTACAAATTTACAACGATAAGGAATTTACTTGTCTGTTTTTCTCAATTCGAAAATCGAGATCGTGTTAATTTCATTTAATCATTTTTCAAGTTTTATTTCATAATGGAAACAATAAAACGAAACGAAATCATCCGACTTCACTATCAAGAAGATATGGGAATTAGAAGAATTAGGTCAACATATGCAAGATTATACCCAAATGAAAGAGTGCCGTCATTAGGTTGTATACGAAATACCATTGAAAAATTTGAACGCTATGGGTCTTTTGAAGACCGTAGGAAGTATAATGGGAGGGAAATAAACCAGGAGCAACATTATACCGTGCTACAAGCTGTAGGTGAATTCTCAAGAATAAGCTGCCGTCAGTTAGAAACATTATATGGGGTTTCTAGAGCTTCGGCTCACCATGTTCTAAAAAGGTTAAACTCTCCAAGTTCTAAATTACGTTATGTTATAGGTACAAAATATACCTATTCAACATTATAACAGTAAATTTCTAGGTATAATTATCGTCCGTGGAAGTATCATAAGAGCCAAGCTCTTCGGGAAAATGATTACAGAATAAGATCTTTTTTTTCAAATACGATGATGAGACGAGTGAACGAAGACGAAAATCTTCCATTTCATATTGCTTTCACCGACGAAAGTAGCTACAAATTATCAGAAGAACCTAATAAACAAAATCACCGAATGTGGGCGCTTGAAAATCCGCATAATAACTATGAAATCAAGTGCGTGGTTTCAAGTTTTCAACTACATCAAAATTTACCTTCACTTGCATGCACGATTTATTATTATTTCATTATTAACAAGAAGTGATTTTGTTTTAGTTTTCTTCTTTCCTTACCTTAATTAGCTCACTTTTCAGCTACAGATTTCAGGTAGTGTAATAATTTAGATCACCAACTCGAATAAATATTAATAACATTTTTTATGTTCATCTTTAGCACCCAAAATCGACGACGTATCAGTGTTTGGGGTGGAATATTCAATCGCCAAATTATTGGACCATTTTTTTACGAACAAAATTTGAACCACCAATTTTATTGCACACTATTACAAAATGACATTACACCTGCCATGAACAACGTAGTCGCTGAAGAAGAGTTTTTACCCTGGTTTCAACAAGATGGATGTCCAGCGTATAATACCGGTGATGTCCGGGCAGTTTTGGCCATGAGGTTTGGAGATCGTGTAATTGAAAATGATTATCAGACCCACTGGCCAGCACGAAGCCCGGATTTAGCTCCGTGTGATTACTTCCTTTGGGGGTATTTATATGATCAACTTTATGATGGAATAGCATTCGAAAATATTGAGGCACTCGAAAATGAAATAAGGAGAATTCTAGTCAATATTCCTCAACAACTCTTGATTAATACAACGAATGATTTCTACAAGCGGCTAGGGTTTTGCGCGGCAGGAAATGGAGGTGTTATTCGAACATTTATTCTAGTCATTCAGTTACCATTTTATGTTAATTTCGTTACCATTTTATGATTTTTATTTCTAGAGGTTACCACTTTTCATTTAAAAAGTTAGGATCATTTCTTTTTGAATTTTATTATTTCCATTCTCATGATTTTTGTTTTCAGAGGTCATCAATTTTAATTTCAACAGTTAACACGTCAAGTAACACTTTTTCTTCAATTTACAAGTTGATAATATTTCTTTATAGTTTCAATTAATGAAGTTATTTTTCTTTTCATTCTCCATTACTAATTAATTTCAATAAAAAATTCAATACAAATTCATCCACAAGAAATGAAAAGTTTGTTATCATTTATTATTTGTTAATCTTCTTCTTAACATGTTGCAAAGTGTTACCAACTTATTTCGTTTGAGATACAAAACTACTCAATATCCACAGTTAGGGAATTTCGTGATTTTTTGTATCCTAAATCTATTGGACACCCTGTAGAGTTATTTGGTGAACATATGATATCTTGAATTTCAGTCAAAATGGATCCAAAATGGCAAATCTTAAAAATCTGAGAATAACTTGAGAAGCCTCAAGTTGCTAAAATTTGAAAAGTATAGGTTCATATGATTATTGTATGGTAAGAAATATTCCTAAGTTGTTTTGGAAGGGATAGGGTAGGGGTTTTCAGACTTGGTACTGGGTGTGCTCTATAGACATGAAGAGCATAGCCGCGTTATTTCAAACCTGAATAAGTGGCAATAAAAAACTCAGCTCCAATAATACAGCACGGCTGCTTACGTTTTTGAAAAATTATCAGTCGAAATAACCTAAAGATAAAAACTCCAGTTATAGTTGCAAACAATTTTTAAAATTTATAATTTGGATTTTCTGATACAGTGTTCCCCCCATCTCTCTCTCTTCTCTGCGGTATCACTTTCTGGCATAAAGAATATCTTTCTATCTTACACAATTTTTCTGAAAATAAGTTGGTAATTGATCATTAGTAGGTATGGATTTTTTTCTTACTACTTATGCACAGTATATTCCAGATGAACCTTAATATTTTTCAGTTTTTTAATATCACAAAAAATTTGGATATTTTCACAGTTTTCTTAGTCATTTCAAAATTTGGAGATTTCCAATAAAATCGAAAATTCAGCTTTGGTATTTTTTACGATTCACATTTTTTTCAAATCTTCGATACAGATAAGTTGGAACCATAATAAATGACTCATATTATACACATTTTCACCCTGAATTCATTTTCAGTTTTCTCTTCTAAACGAAAATTGAAATCTTAAATTTTTTCTCTTCCAAAAAAGTTCCAATCAAGATTTAATTTCTGACCTCATTCCCAAAAACTAAAATCTATATCAAATGACCTCATAATTTCCCCCTGGCTCTTAATATATATTTTACAAAATCTAATTGTCACGTTTCCTCGATTTTTTTTTTTTATTCACCCTAAAGTAAACATTTCAAAGTTAAAAAACCGTGAAAAAAAAACTTCTCGTCAAAGTAATGAAAACACGTACCTACCTAATGAGGTCGCTTCGACACATGAAAAAATAAATAGCATCCGAAAAAACGTCGTTGGTATGCCACTGGGAGGAGGGGATATGCTTAACGACGCGTTACGCTATTTGCTTAGTTCCTTTTTTTTCTTCAGAAATATAATATCGTTAAAAATATTAGCAAATAAAAACAAACTCGGAGGCAAAAGAAGCATCAGCAGGTGTAGCGGATCGAATTTACTCGGCAACTTTTTCGAACACCCACTACACGTTAAGCCTGCACAACAATCGAATTACTCGAAAGAAAGGCGACAACAAAGAAAAATTATGCTTTGTTTACTTGCGCGTATACGCAAAAGGATTGTACGTGTTAATGTTGTACGGCAGAGGTACGAGAACCGTCAATACGATTACCTTTTTATGTGCCCACTTAAAAGAGGTTAAAACTTTACAAACACTTACAAAACTTCTGCCATGAAGAACAACGTGACCCAAATCGTTCTGAACACCGAAAGGATATCGAACTTCGCACAAATTTGAAGAAGAAGATATCTTATTTGAAGAAGTTGATGGGCTAGCCGAAAAAGATGGCCACTGTCTCATAACTCCTGCATCCTCACGGGTACAATTTCGTTATCTATTGTAAATAATCGACAGAGCTATCTGAAACAAAATAAAAGATGATCTGTTTAGCGTACACTCGTATAAATATTTAATTCATTAATAATTCGTTAACATGCCGGTATTAAAAAAAAACATCCCACTAATACGCTGAGTCATCGTACAACTATGTAATAATTACTATACCTACGTTCCGTTCTATATTACCGATTTTCCGGTTCGATTCACGTTCATTTTCATATTTCACCGATACGAACGCTATACCTACCTATATTATGTATACCTGTCAATATCTATTATTGATATAATGGACGCGGGTACTTTTTCAAATTACGCTTCCCGTCTTGCAACAATTTTCTCGTTCGCTACATTAACGCTATCGGTAATCAGTGTAACCAATTTATTATTCCTCTTCTCGCTCTTTCTCCTTCCCCAATTTGATTGATTATCCTAACGAAATTTTTTTTTCTCGACTCTAATTTAATCAAATTCCATCAATTCGCCAACAGGAAACGTTTGATCGAAATTTATTCGAAGTAGGACACGCCAAATATAACGGAATACCTCGTGGTCGATTTAAAGCTAATTTCGAATACCTGTGCGTTTTTTTACGCAGATTTTTTCCTATGTATTCTCGATAACTCGTGTGATATTTATGTTATTGTGCCCTAGTCACCGGGTACCCTCTTTTTTTTTCCATGTCAGTGTATTCAAGGTTCCATTCTCATGGGGCCGACTAGTTTAATATAAATTTCTACTCAGATTTTATTGCGTAAACTCCATGATCATCCCTAAAAATGAGCCTATGCTAATGTTTAACACAAGTGTCGATCAAGTTGCATACGTAAGAAATACGCAACACATGTATCACAAATGTGAGTATATTAATCTATATCAAAATTTGAAGGGACTCGAATTACACATGTTTCATTGAGGATTACTCTATTTTCATTCATGAGTTCAGCGCCTTTCAAATCAAGTTTATGCAACTATTATCACGAAAATGTTAATTAAATTGCATAAGTGAATGATTTTAAGGTTGCAAAATATATTTCAGCTTCCGAAAAAACTACGATATAAGCAATACAAAGGTATACGACCATGTTCTGTTCACACATTTTTGTTAAAAATAAAACTTCGTAAATTTTTGAAGACTCTACATCAATAAATATTATAGAATGTAGGTAATTGATAATCCTCAATATACATCATTGACAATTAATTTTATGTCAGTAACAATATTTAGAAACTTTATTCCGCGATAATTTTACTCTTTTTGATATGTCTTTCACAACTAAAAACGGTGATGCAAAGTAGGGTTATTAATGATTCGACTATTCATGACAAAGTTTAAAAACTGAATGGAACTACATCACTTCGACTACTTCTTCGATTCAAATCTTAGACGAAATCAAAATCCGAATCCACTTTCAAATTAATCCAGAGATGGAAGTGTATTTCTTATCATTTAACCTTTATTTAGATAATATTGGATTACAATAAATTGTTGAAATATTGAAGAAAATTTACATTATATAATAGGCCCCCTGCCCCGAAAATTAAGAATTAATTCATAGATTTCACTTTTCACAAGAAAATTTGTCCTCTGGTTCTCCTGGAGCTGAAAGCGTAAGTTACATTATTGTGTTGTTATGCACGATATCCTTTGAGTTTATTAAATCACATTCCAATCTTGTATGGAATTTGAAACGACGTATCAGGTCTTATCTACACACCACCACTTTAAAAAAATTGAAACGAATGTAAGGCCAAAAGATAACTTGACTGGATAGGTGTTCGTAATACGTTATCGAATATATGTCACAGTTTATTAAGACAAAATCCGCGCTCGAAATTGGTAACATATCTATGTAAAAGATACGCTGTAGCGTTTTCAGTCTTCGCATGCTAATGAAGTAGACGAAGACGAGAGGACAGGGTCATTTAATTCTCGCTGGCTGACGATTATGCGCATTTGATATGGAAATACCGCGAAGTAATTTACCTAATTCATATACGAATTTTAATAATGAATCGCGGCGGTTGTATGGATGCGATGGTGCCGATCTATCAAAAGGAAACCAGCTTTGTGAGCTTTCATTCTCACGTGTTTCACGTTTTCGAAAACGATACGATACGACGAAACGTTATAACAACGAATACTGCAGCTTCGTAGGGCGCGTAGAGGTGGCGTTGATATTCGGACGTTATTAAATGTAAGTATTTTAAATATTAACTCATGACGCGGGTCTTCGTAGGTGGTCGTAAATTAGGTTTGGGGTTTGATGTGAAACAGAATGAGATTAAAACTGGGTCTTTCTTCATTTCAAGATGCAGATTAATTTACCCGCTAATATAATATGGATGATAATCTCAATCCACCACGTTACCAGCCGGTACACTTTGGCTAAGTTGATCCGAAATGTATGGTCGAATAAGTGCGATAATATTTATCGATTAGTACTCGGGTATGATTTCTACGCAGATGGAAAAAATTTTACGTCTGTGGAAAAATTTTCGCTAATAGTGTTCCCAGCGATTAAAACTAAGGGAAAATTTATTTACGGTAAGCCGTGTACTTCGCTAATATTCTTTCCATTATTAATAAATAGGTATCATCTCTGGGTTCGTTTTAAATTCGAATATACGCGCCATCGCCGATGTCAAATTATCCAACAATACGGTGAACTAATTCTCAGGCCTGACAGTTTTCGAAATGAATGGAGGGAGCGTTGGATGGAAAGGTAATTTACCTTTTCGATTGTTTCTATTTTTGCGGCGACGAGGCCTTAACGAGCACGTTATTCATTCGAAATTGTTTAATAATTTAGAAGCGACGAGTCGACAGAGGCTATAATCTTGGCGTATTTAGGTGATGTTTTTCGGCATGGGTTCGACTGAATGTCGGTTTGACCTTTACAAAAGTGTCGATGGGGAAGACGAAACAAAAGTGACATGGATATCGTAATTGCTACCTATACGCCTTTTCGTTTTTTTCCAGTTAATTGAAAATGTATTGGGGTGCTGGTATTTGGAATCGTTTAAGCGTTGAATTCCACATAGTATCAAAGGCGTAGAATAGAAAATCGTATACGCGTAGTTCAATGTGTGAACCCCTACGGATTTGAAATTAGGCAAAACTACTCGTTGTTTGACGGAGTAATGGTCTTCGAACATTTCAACTTATGCAACTTAATCAATACCTATGATTAAGGTTGCATGAGTTCATTTCAGAAGGCACTATGCTGAAAACACACTTCAAATATGAGACAGCATTTTGATTGAAGAACCTGCAGTTTACGCAAAATTTCAAAAACAAAAAGTAGGTGTATGCGAACGAAGGTGGTTCTGAAAAATAATTTATAATATGTTTTTCGAGGAGTCATTTTGTAAAAAAAAAAAAAAAACGTAAGCAGCCATGTCGCATTACTGGAGCTGAGTTTTTAACTGGATTATTCAGTTTCGGAAATAATGTTGCTAACCGTTTTATGACTACAGGTCACACCCAATACCAAGTCTGAAAGCCTTCACCCTATCTCTTCAAAAATCGCTCAAGAAGTTAAATTTAGAACAAATGTGGTATTTCTTGCCATGAAATAATAATATGAACACATAATTTCAAATTATAACCACTTGAGATTCCTCAAATTACCTTCATATTGTCAAGATCAGCTATTTTGGATCTATTTTGAACCAAATTGAAGAGGTTATATTATTACAGTCATCAACTAACTCTGCAGAGAAAGTTTGATCTTTTTAGGTTAATTTGTTGACGAAATACTTGGGATTCATAAACTTTCTTGTAGAAATTTCCCCTCCAAAAGCGGTTTTTTGCTCTGACTCCTCTCCAAATTCACTTGGGAAGCTAAAATCAGAATAGGTAAATCACTTGGATTCATTTTAACATATGACGCTGCGATGAAAAATGTTTGATCTCTCGTGTGGTGCTCACCACATCTTTAGGTCGATCACCCCTTCTTCTCCCCTCCAACATCATGTGTGGAGATGAAATGGAGATATTTTACACTTCTCATCTCTAGTAATCACATGAATTAATAATAATTACATTTTTACTAATTTGAGGCTCCTCAGGTTCTACTCAAATTTTTGTAATCCACCATTTTGGATCCATTTTAATACAAATTCAAGCGGTCATATTCTGGTCACAAGCTAAACCCACATACAAAGTTTGACATTTCTACATTGATTTGGTGAGGCGATATGGAAGATTCAAGAAATTTCATAACTCAAAACTTCCTCAAAAATCTTTTTTTCCTCTTATTCTTCTCAAAATGCACTTACGCTGAAATTTGGATACATTAGTGTCCATGACTTACTCTTTCATATGAAATCAAAAACAAAAAATTTCTCGAGTCCCCCCCTTAAAATTTTAGTGATTCGTCATTTTGAATTTTACCAAAAAAATAATTTTTTTGCATTTTTAAGTAGAGTCTCTCACCAAATTTTGAGCATATTTTTTATTAAATATCTATCTATTTAATTATTCGAAAAGTGAAACTTGTTGCCATTTCGAGTTGTGAACGTAGAGATAAAGAGTTTTTGAATTATATTTATTCATTTTTCTTCAATAGTAACAAAGAGAACTAACGGTATGGGGTAAAAATACTCTCACAACAATTTCCAGCTTTCATTTTTCATACAAATAATAAAGCGATGTTTAGCTACTAATTTTCCCAAATTTGGAGGTACTCAAGTTGTTTTTAATTTTTAGAAAAACCAACAATTTTTGTGCATTTATTATAATGAATATAGATAAAGAACTTGATCGTATGCATAGTATGAGCCTAAACTGAGATTTTCAGGATCCAGGAGACAAAGTATTCCAGATTTTTACTTCACAGTGGTACCCAAAGTACTAATTTTTTGGCGAGAAAAACACCTAAATGATATAATTTTGAAGCAATGGGTGATACTTTAGGAACTCCTATCATACTAGAATCGGACGTATTATGTCTTCTGAGTCTTTAATTCCCCAAATCGAGTTCTATTATGAATGTGACCCATAAATTATTTATTTACGTATTATTCATTTCTTAAAGCACAGACATAAGAATATCAAAAGGTCAAGATCCACGAATTTTTTATGTGTGTAGACAAAAAGATATTCCATTTGAAAGCAAAAAAAATCAAACAACGCGAAAATCAATTTTTTTCAATTCTTCAAATTTTCCAAAACCTTGGCCTTATTTCGGTAAATGTTTTGGCATCAACTTTGCGAACTGAAACTTTTCTACATTTTCTGAGTGATTTGACAACTATTTCCCCCTTGAAATTTAGCTCACTCTAGTTTACAATATGCTAAAAAATTGTGGAAATTGATTCATTTAGGCAACTAAGCAAAATTATTGATCATTTTTCACTCAAAGTGGTCTTTTTTGAAAGCTGAAAGGGTAGGAGAGCCAAATACATTGGTTAGAGGTACTCATCGAAAGCATTCACCAGGCCCTCAAAAATACAAGAGACCACGAAAGTTCATGAAAATTTATTTGAAAAGAGAACTATTTTACCTTTGCATATTTAAATACATATATATAATATGTACCGAAAAAATGAATAAAAATAGTATATTCTTGTATCTCTTTCAATGTATAAAAAATATATGTGTGATACAAAATATAAAAAAAAAAAATTAAATAAAATACATCCACAAAAACATGAGATATAAATTTTTCACTTTTTTTTCAGTCCTCTATTTTTTGATATTTTTCAATTGGCTCCGAACCTACGTTAAAAATCCTTCATTCTTATTATGGACGATGTTCGAATGTAAACAAAATTTATTTCCCTCCAATTTAAAATCATTCACCTTTATATCCAGCAGTTAGGCAACGTTTCTATAAATAGTGAGCATCGCATCTTGTAAATGGAAAAGCTTCAGAGATAACAAAACATTGCGCGTAAAATAATATTACCATTCAACTCGCCGAATCTTCTAACACGATGTTCGAGTTCGACGTACTCCAAGAATTATTTTTTTACATCCATTTTGGACTGTAAAAAACCCGAACACCGACAAAATTTCATTACCAATAATCCCTAGTACACGGCGCGGAAACGAATCATCGAAAAAAAAAATTTCTCAACTTTAATTCTATCTCTAAGCATCGGTATTACAATTTGAGGCACACGCCGGCAATAAAACAACTTCGAACTGTGGAAGGAAAAAGAGCCAAAAAAAAAACACTCCTATAAAAACTAAAAAGAAAAAAAAGAAGAAGGATAAATAAAACTACGAAAACGTGTATAGCTTTTGTATACTATAATACTGATTCGATAAAATGTTTGATACGGACGCGTTAAAAATATTCGACACAGTTTACCAAAGTTTTGTAGGTATGACAATTCGCCTTTAGGAAATAGTCGCAGTCTTTACCAATGTTCGCAATAACTCTTTTGAGAATCATCGCTTTTACAATTTCTGATAACGTATATCACATTGTACGTATAGAGTAAGGCATAGCCGACATAAATTGAATTAGCGTTCTCCGCATCTCGACCTATAGGGGTTTTGCGGGGGCACGAGGTAATAAAATAAAATAAAGCGTCCTTTTGTTGTTTCCCTGGGCGTATAGCGCGGTGACCACAGTTGCGATGATTCTTTTGACACGAGTACGCTTCTACTATAAACGCTAATTACGTTAAAAATTTCGATCGTATGTGTATAATTCATACCACCAAGGTAGATACATACGCTCGAATAAATACATCGTGTCTGTTTAGTCCGAGTGTTTTTTCACGTCCTAAATATTAATTCACCACTAGGACAATAACATTTGTTAGCGGTCGTTCCATCGAACTAATCCGATGGAAAATGTATACGTGTCCTTCGACGAATTTTTCGCCGTTGAAAAATCGACCGCATTGAAAGCCACGAAGAGAAATGCGGAAACGAAGAGTGGCCAAGGTAAAAAAATACTATTACTAGGGGGCAAAGCACGAGTGGATCAATTGTTACCATATTTCTTCGAGTTTTTTACAAATGTGAGAGTATTTTTCTACATTCCCATTCCGATTAAACAACTGATAAACTTTTCAAAATCCTCAATTTCCATGAACACCAAATGAATATCTTCTCAATGTCGTCGTCATTATTTGATGTAATAATTATTCGATGATATTATTTCCCTTTTTCTTCTCTTTGCATTCTCAAGTCGACGTATTTGATTCGTATATTTTTTCCTCCTCGTGTTGTCACGTGGAAGTGATTTTTTAACCGATATCGTTTTCTCAAACGTCTCGAATAACAATCGCCCACGATATTTCACCGAAATTTGTTATTTATAAAAAGCTAAAGAAATCGAGAATTTCGTTTGTTCTCATAAAATAAAATGAAAATAAAAAAAAAATTACATTCAAACATCATATCTCTTACGATCTGCCACCTTACATATTTAGTCTATAGGGCTCGAACATCAAGCGAGTTTCTTCCAAGTTGACAATTCTAAATTCCATACGAGTAGGCAACTCAACAGACATTTTCGTTGAAATGACGAGCTTCCCTTGAAATCGTTCGTCGAAACTTGCAAGATCATAAAGAGAATTCTTAGTCTCTCGGTAGGTTCGGGAGCTTTTGTTATCATTGTGCGTATTCTCATTTTATGGTTAAATTTCACCAACTTCACCGGCCCAAATGATAATGACAGACCTTGAGAATACGCCGTGACATATTTCGTCCCGTACGCGTTACCGTTGTTTATATGGAAAATAGGTAAAATGATAAACCCTCCTTTCGTCGAGTACGTTCGCGGTAAGACGTATGTGTACGAAGTTTGAAAACTCTTAACATGATTCCCGCATCCGATATTTTATTCATTTCTACCAAAACTACCATCCTCTGCCTACCGTACTACATTCAATCAAAGTTCAACGCGAATCGTTATATATAGCGTTTTCGCAAGGCATATTTAGAATTGGAACTTCTAACTTTGTTTTCCATTAGGACTGAGGGAAATCCGTAAACAAAGGATTTACTCGTAAATCCGAAACGCCTTAAAATCAAAAACCTGAAATCATGTTACTAAATTAATCTGCAGTTCGAGAATCAGATTCCAAAGTTATACTTCGAAGGTATAAATATTGAAAAATTCCAGTATTTTTTGAATCTATTAAAAAAAAATTAAAAATAATTTTTTTTTTTTTTTTTTAAATTATGCAAAGATATATAAGTAATTCGAGTAAAGCTGAGTTATAGGAGAGCTTATAAGTATTATATTATATTTATAACCAAAACTTTTTCTTATATGTGTACAATTATAATGTTCCTAGTCTACTTTCCCTTCAAATCTCATTTTATTCATTTAAAAACGAATTTTCCCATCAAATATCTTTTAAGAATAAAAATAAAAATGTAATCTTGGACTGTAAAAATTTTCAATCCATCAAAAAATAATTTTTTTTTTAGAAATTTCCAAAAAACTGTAAAATTTGCAAACTTTTATTAAAATATGAGAAAGGTAATCATGAAAATTTGAAAAAAAATCATGAAAATTTGGAAAAAAATTAATAAAATTGCCTTGGAGAACTATGATTTTTATGCGTATTATTGAGGTCATCTAATTTTTCTTTTTGCTTACCTACAAATTTTGAATTAAAAAAAAAAAAAAAAAAAAGTAAACAGCCATGACACATTACTGGAGGTGAGTTTTCAACTGGAGCTTGTTATGGTTTGGTAATAACGTTGCTAAAATCTACCCAATTCTTAAGTCTGAAAACCCCTACCTATCCCTTCAAAAACCACTTGAGGAGTTGAATTTGTAACAAACGTAGTATTTTTTGTCCTGAAATAATCATATGAACTCATACTTCTCAAATCATAACTATTTGAGGATCCTCAAATCATCTTCAAATCTTGGTGATCCGCCATTTTCGATCCATTCTGACTCAAATTAAAGAGGTCATATGCTGGTCACTAACTAATCCTACGCACGAAGTTTGACCTTTCTACGCCAATTTGGTGATGTGATATGGATGATTCATGAAATTTCCTGCTGCAATATTTCCCCTCCAAAAGCCGTTAATTGCTTTAAATCCCCTCCAAATTCACTTGGAAAGCTAAAATCAGAATAAGTTAGTCACTTGGGCTCATTTTATCATATGACATAGCAATTAGAAATTTTCGAACTATTGTCTACCCCCACCACATTTTAAGTTCGATAACCGTTCCTTCTCCCCTCCCAACATCATGTATGGAAGTGAATTGGGGATATAACATACATCTTATCCCCAATAATTACAAGAATTCATATTAATTATATTTTTACCAACTTGAGGCTCCTCAAGCTTTACTCAAATTTTGATAATTCGCCATTTTGGATTCATTTAACTCCAAATTGAAGTGGTCATATTTTGGTCACCAACTAACCTCACATACAAAGTTTGACGTTTCTAAGTTAATTTGGTGAGGAGATATGGAAGATTCGAGAAATTTCATAACTTAAAACTTCCTTAAAAAGGCATTTCTTTGCTCTAACTCCCCTAGGAAACTGAAATTCGGATATGTTGGTGTCAGCGACTCACTCATTTATATGAAATTAAAAACAAAAATTTTGAGCTATTTGCTCCTTCTCCAGTTTCCCTTAAAATTTGAGTGATTCGCCATTTTGAATTTTTTCAAAAAAATAAAAAACTAGTTTTGTTAGATTTCTAAGAAGATTCTTTCACCTAGTTTTGAGCAAATTTCATAAATACCCGGCGGCGCTACGCGTGAGGAAAAAATATATATATCAAAAAGTTAGACATTTGCCAGATGATTATAAATGGTCTGAAACGCAAAGGTTTGAAAACCCCACCCTCCCCGACCTTCCCTTCCAAAATCATGTAGGCTGTAATAGCTGTCGTTTTTTAGTGAAAAACTCAGCTAAAAAATTGCCCCAACTGCTTGCCTAATGTACCAGTGGTATAACGTCATAATAGGCTCTGAATCTTGATCTCTAAGCGTTTGAAGTTCACATCACAATGTAACTTCATGTACATAGCTGATCATTGCCACAGAAAGGTCGAGACCTCAAGCGTAATAATTTTAATAACCCATTTCCAATTAATTTTCGTTTCTAATTTCCTTCACATATACCCCTTCGTACGTGAAAAATATACGTTCCAATTTCGTAACGTATACGCGGTAATTAGGATTCAATGTCTTATCGTGTAAATTACTATGTAATTAATTAGATGGATAATTTAATACAGATAACATTTAAATTAGCGTCATTACGGGGCACATAACGCGGTAAATATTTTTATTAAGATATTTTTGCATAACAACGACAAAAAAGAAGCTATTATCAAAGTACAACGTAGCGGTAATTTTTTTCCTCCACGAGTATAGGAAAATGAATAACACCGTTGATATATGGTTAAAGTTTACGTATTCACACGATGTTATAATACAAGTGGTTAATTAAAATGAAATTTTCATTCGAACGTGGAATTTTTCGCGTACACTTCTAACCATCTACGATGGTACACGAAAAGGGTAAAAATAAATGTTGCATTTACACGCAGCTGTTTTCGATGACATAAAACCGCCATTAAAGATTACAATAAAGTTCGCTCGAAATTTTTTCAAATAGCGAGAAGTACTTTACCAACAACGTGCAATATTTACTCGCTCGAATATGGCTGCAGCGTACGAAACAAGAATGAGATTGTTTTCACGAACAGATACAATTTTTCAACAATCTTTATCGAAGTATAATTGAGCTTTTACCCGTACCCGTGTGCCGCAACCTCTCCTTAAATGCGTTTTCCTAAGTGATGAAAATTTGTTGTATATCGCGAATCCCTTAATAGTACATTTTCCCCCCATCTATGAATACCGCAGAAAAAAACATATGTAGCCCATTGACGAGTGATTTATTAACATATACCCTCGTTTCCAAGGGAACGTGTTTTTCCAAACCGGCAAACATCAACGCCGAACTTTATCGACATTCTAATAACGTGCATTTCACCATGTATGTATTATGTACATTGTACAATTCGTATATACGTAATTTCTTTCATACTTTCCCTTTGTCTAAAACTTCTAGTCATTTTTCGATAAACGTAAACGTTTTATAATTAAGCTTCGCGTAAAGCCCTTATAAAACGAGGCTCGCGAAACATATTTACGCCGTGGTACCCGAACGATATTTCAACGGTTATCAGATTAAAAGCCGTACTCCGGCATTGCGGTGTAGTTCGGTATTCGCCTTTTTCTGGACGAGCGTGCAAAATAAACGCTGCCGTGACAGTTTTTGGTACAGCCGCCAGTCGGCGTTGAAAGGAGTACGTGGAAAAAGTTTTTCATAAACTCACGTCGTGTAATTGAGAAGTCTCGCGCGGTAATTTTCACATCATTATTATAGGTTTTTTCGCTTGTATTTTTTTTTTTGTTTGCTTTTCATTATCTCTATTCTCTCTTTTCCCTTCTCTTATGTATGAAAGCTACTTAATTTGTTTTTCGAATGTACGCGATAGGCTGATTTTCGGGTCCTTTTTCGAAAAGTGCGTATGAAATAATGAAGCGAAGTTCCCATGTACTGAGAAAGCACAAACAAATGAATCTTAGGGAAAACATGATAGTAGGTCAAAGCTCCGAAGCATACTTTCACTGCTCTAAACTGAACTTTAGGCAACTGCAAATATTTCGCATTAAAGAGCTACATTATTTTGATTCAAGAGCAGAAAACCTTGATCCTTCAATTTTCTAAAATTAAATAACTTATAATTCTATTTATTTATCTATTTTTTTTTCAATTTCATCTTACTTTGGAAAAGGAAGAATATGACGATAAGTACCTAATAAATAATAATTGATTATGTTCACGTTCGTTTCAAAAATGACGAAAGGAAGTGAAGGCTTTCAAGAATTTTCAAAACCAGATTTATCAACCCTGGTGTCTTTTCACTAGATCTAGATATTCTTTAATATTTATGAGCGCAGTGATGAGTCTAATGATTTTGGTGAGTTTTTCATTCTATCATTACTTTCGGTTTCGGAGCCTTTGCTTATTTTGAAAATGATATGATGATTGAAAAATTTGAAAATTTTGCTACAAAAATTATGGAAGAATGATGTAAGCGATACTCATTTAAATTCAGTGGCGAATTCAAGGGAAAAGGTCCAGTCGGCAAATGGGCTGCAAAGGGGTCCAACATACGAAATAGCAAACATAATTATATATTGGTACCAAAAAATGAAATAGGAAATGAAAGCATACATCTATATCACAAAAAAATGATCGACATTTCGGGTACCTCCCACTACCCTCCTTCACCCCTCCAACATCATGTATAGAAATGAATTGAGGATACAGCATAATTCTTATGCACAATAATCATAAGAGTTCATATTATTAATATTTTTACTAATTTGAGGCTTCTCAATTTTTACTCAAATTTTGACAATCCGCCATTTTGAATCAATTTTGACCCAAATTTAAGAGGTCATATTCTGTTTACCAACTAACTCCAAATACAAAATTGGACCGTTCTAGGTTGATTTGGTAAGAAGATATGAAAGATTCAAGAAATTTCATAACTTACAACTTTCTCAAAAAACCAGTTTTGGCTCTAACTTCCTTCAAAATACACTTAAAAAGTTGAAATTAGAATATGTTAGTGTCCGTAACTCATTCTTTCATATGAGATCAAAAACAAAAAATTTGAACCATTTGCCCTTTCTCCAGTTCTCCTCAATATTTGAGTGATCCGCCATTTTGAATTTTATCGAAAAAAATAAAGAAGTAATTTTGTCACATTTTTAAGAAGAGTCGTTTCCCAAGTTTTGAAAGAATTTCATTCATACTGGCTGGGGCTACGCGTGGGGAACATAAAGCAAAAATTCTTCAAAAAACCGGTTTTTGCTCCAACTTCTTTCAAAATACACTTGGGAAGCTGAAAGAGCATAGGAGAATGAGAATTGCGAATCAGGCCTGGAGCCCAATTTCGATGAAACTTGGGTGGTAGGTATGTACCCTTTAGAAACTTTCATGGCTTAAGTTACAGACCCCCCGCCCCCCTCATTTTTGAGAAATTATTTTTTAATTGAAAAACCAATTCGAATTTTTCTTTCACGCAATAGTAGACTGATTTTATTGTAAATTTAGTATGTTGTACTGTTCCATAGAGGGTCTTTTGGAAAAAATCAAAAACCCCCCACCATGATTTTACACCCACCAAAGACCATCTTTCAACTTTATTTAATTTTTTTAACCCTGATAACGCCTTGGCACAATTATGAAATTGATATTTTTAAATGCCCCCTTGACCTCAAACCACGTGAAATTTTTTCAGATTTTTCACTCGGGTACGCCATATTGAAAAATGGCTAAAACTGATAACGGTTCGCATGTTGGTATAGTCTAAGAGCCGAACCTTTCGAAAATGTACCGAAATGGTACCTACCTACCACCCAAGTTTCATCGAAATTAGGCTCCGGCCCTGATTCGCCATTCTTATCCTCCTATGCCCTTTGGATATGTTATTGCCTGTGACTCACTCTTTCATATAAAATTAAAACAAAAATTTCAAGTATATGCTTTGCCTACAGCCCCCCTAAAAATCTGAGCGATCCGTCATTTTGAATTATATCGAAAAAACAAAAAAGTCATTTTTTTGCATTTTCAAGAAGAGTCTCTCACGAAATTTTGAGCGGATTTCATGAATTATTTATGCATATTATATATTACCGTAACCTGGGGCTACTTTGCATTCCTAGAACTACTTTGAATGCTTTTGACTTAGAATCTTTAACTGGGGTAACGTTGAATGGATTTTTGAAGCTCCCGATAGGCAACCAGATTAACTCCACTATTATGAAACAAAAACGAAATAATCAAAAATCTAAAGACGAAACTTTCTGTTCTCGGATATTTTTTCATATCTACCAATCCAAACCTCCTACGTAAAATAATACAGGCAAAACAGCGGATTTCATGAATTATTTATGCATATATATTATATATATTAAAAAGTTGAACATTTGCTTGATGATTAGTTGATTACAAGTAGTCTGAAATGCAAAGATTTGAAGAACTGATCTTCTCTTCCCAAATCAGGTAGGCTATAATAGCTATCGCCTATCATTTCAAGTTAAAAATTTAGCTAAAAACTACTTATGTTAATTCCAAATTCCGAATATCAGCAGTTTTACACTTCTTCTGACTTTGAATTCAAATATATTGAGAACTAAAAAAGCTGGAATAGGGCTTTCATGAGATAAAATGTAGTGCTTTTAAAGTTCTTTTTTTTCATGTACCGAAAAAGTTTTCATCTCATCTCAGTCTCAAGTTATTCCTTTAAAATTTCGGCTCTCTTAAAAAGGCAAGAGCTTTCTTTTCCTCGCAACCCTATATTTCGTTGAAAATAATGAAAAATAAAAAAATTAATATACCGTTGTAAAGCCTAAATTATTTTTGATAATGAACGCCCATCGCCAATATCGTGAGTCGTGCCGTTTTCGCACAATCAGCGTGGGAAAAAAATTTCATTAGCAGTTCCAGAATATTTTTGAAATCTCAATTTTAACCCTCGTTAGTATCAAAAACTAGCAATGTAAACTTATTGAGGGCATAATAAATAATAATTTTTGGGCAATAAAATTCAAAGGTAGACAGGTCCAAAAACTGGTCTTATTTACACTTCTTATTCCAGAAAATTCGCATCAATCAAAATTAAACCTCAATACTTCAATTTATATAATTTTGTTGACATTTAAAAAAAAAAAACATTTTCTGATATTATGAAGAAACAAAATTTCCAACGTTTATTTTTAAACCACCTTATATTCACCCTTCTTTAAAAAATGTAATACTCACACGATGAAATATTTTGGACGTTTCTTCCGTGTTATAGGAACTTTCCGTACATTAAAAAATTTTCAATTTTTTTAACAAAATTGACAAAGTTAATAATTTATTCCTCATTCAGTCGGCCATACGATTGTAATGTACAAAAAATTCTCAACATCAACATTCGTAATAAATGAAGTGAAAATTTATTCTAGCCTTTGAAAAAGGATGACTAAAGCGAATACACATCCGAACGTTTAATTGTTAAATATCAGAAAACCTACTCGTTCGCAGCCCTTCGATATACTCAATATTCGCCACCGCGTGCCATCATGTCAGGTAAATATTTACAAAGGAAACGATTCCAACTTCATGAATATCTTACAGACGATAAACGCGCCGCTAAATTGTAATCCCGGGGCACCACTACCGGCTGGTTAGCGTTTTCGAAGAGGCTTGTTGAATAATTCAGAAACATTTGCTAAATGCGGCGAAGACGGTATCTCATAACCATTGTAAAACTTGAAACATTATATAACGCTTTTGGCGCTCCAACAGTGTGACGTTTCATTTCGACATCGACAACGATTTAATGGTAAACGCCGATTTCTTTATATCATAAACATACGGGCGCGAAGAATGTGTGAAAATTTTCGAAGATGACACGACACATCTTAAATTACTAGTCTCCGCCAATTAAATGTGGTTTTAAATGAAACGGTGAAATTAATTTAATAACGTTTCGTCTCAACGTTGTGGTGATAATTTGCTAAACGAAGTTTACCTCGAGAAGTAAACTCGAAGTTTAAGTTTGATTGATTATAATAATTCCCTCAGCGATAAGTTGACGACTTTTAAAGCCAACCTCCGCAAAAGAAGCGCGCGCTTACAAGGTGGATGAAGAAACACGTTGGGTTCCGTTTGAACGCGTTTCCACCATGAGATAAAATTCCGACTCAACTTTTCCGCACAGCCATCGAACGACGTCATCAAGGTGATATCTAAGTCTAAGGTAGTATAATAGAGAAGCCACCTCGAACTGGATGGTTAGTCGGCAAATTTTATTTTCTATGTTTAGTCGTATTGCGCGATATAGTATAAGCGCGCCCATTTTTTAAATATACTGTGTAACTTTTCTCCTTGCCAGCATGTTTTTTCGAAACTTTTCTTATTTAACTTTTATGTGCTCATTTTTCAGCGCTTTTGTCAAGGCTGAGTTTCAATTGCGTAAGTTTTAGACGTTATTTTTATACGCTTAAGAACCACCGCGCCGAAATCCGTTTCATAATTGATATAAGAAATTAGCTGCCCGTAATCCAACCGCAATCTCTGCACTTGGCAGCACGTGAAACTGAAAAACCATCTCGTCGTCGTCTTTCACGCGAGCTTTTGTTTTCGCCTCTTTTACGTAGTTACGAAATCGAGCTGCAATGACGAATGGCAAACGAACGTCGAGTCGTGATTTTTCTCGCGCCCGTTAAATAAACTGTGCCATTTTTCGCTTTCGTTTCGAACCCTTTTTTTTTTACGCGACGAATCGTATACGACGAATATAACGTCATCGTTTTACGCGTTGATTAATCGAAAACATTTAATACGGTGATAACGATAGACGAGAAAAATCGCCGAAATGTTTTCGAACATGATTAATTCCCGCCAATTAGATATTCCGTAATTTCGCGTCGATAGATAACGAACGTTTTTACGCCGAAATTCTTCGCTTTCTGCGAGAGCGAAGAGAGAGTTGAACACGAAGCGTCTGCGTCTGCTGAATCGAGGTTCAATTTATTCTCCACATATGTGTTTCAGAGGCTCGATTCGATTCACGAACTGTAGAGTGTAGGTACATGGATGAATACAGACATAGGCAATATGGGCTGGAGCCTTGGGTGGCAAAATTTAGAGGGAGGCAAATTACGTATTTACAAACTAATTAATGCAAAAAATCACGAAAAAATAAAGATCATGTTTTTGAAACTTTTTTCTAATTTTTTCGGCCATTTTTCATTTTCGAGTATTTTTTCTTATTTTTTGAAAACATTTTTTCTGCATATATTGGATTTTTCCCATTTATTAAATGTTATAAACAAACATATTATTTGTTATTTCAAAATGTAATAATATTGTGTATTTCATATTTCATTTCTATATAAAAAGCTAATAAAGGCAATTTTTTTAAATCACATTTAAGAAATTCGAAGCGAATTTTCTCTAAATATTAGATAAGTTTATAATGTTTGAAATTCGCCCTTAATTTTGAAATGTTCCATCAGTTTCTTTGGTAATTTTTTCTTCACTTTTTACTATGAAGAAAAAACCTAAAACTTGAATAAACAAGTTATTCGTCTCGTGGTTATAAGTAGATATGTAATTATCACTCTACAGTCGTGGAGACATTTATGAATTTTTATTTATTTTTATTTTTTTTAATAACCCTTGAGAAAGGAAAAAATATTAATATCAAGAATTGAATTAAGATTTGTTCATCAAGCCCCAATAAGGTTAGTTTTTTTAAGTTCGGGGAGGGGTGGAAAGGACATGCCTCGGTAAGAAATTTAATTTACCTCATGGGCAGTAAATCTATAAATTCGTCACTGTGTAAGTGATATGAGGTGTCTGCATCATTATACGTATTACAGAGTTGTAGTAGAGCGCAGGGTTGGACGAATTATCGAAAAAAATTATTTGAATGGTATCATCTTTGAGTATATATCTCCTGGAGTGATAGAAATGCTAGTTTAGTTGGTATAGCGTTAGAGGGCGCTTTTCAGTTGTAGTTGATGCCCGAAAGATCATCAACATTTATCATAATATAATATCATCATTGTTTTTTACCCACGTTTTTATGTGAAAGAAATTATTTTTATAACGTAAATTACTTTATTACTAATTAATAATGATTTATAAACGGATTTGTTTACTTTGTGGTAAAAAAGAAAATTTATTCAAGTAGGTACAGGCAGTAGAGCACAATATTATGGCAGGTAAATTGAGATAATTCATAACTATTTAATGAAAAATAATTGCAATGAATTTTGTAAATTTAGTTTCCCAAAGGATGAAAATTACAAGCATGGAGAACGCAAACATTCCTCATTCATTTAATTGTCGTCAAACACCTGTCACGAGTCGTGACCAAATTCAAATAAGTCAACTTATTCTATCCACTTTGATTTTGCTAAAAGAATAGAGGTCTCCCTATTGAAGTCATGAAAATTAAATTCAAAAATTCACATTTAGCCATTACCCTTGACGACCTTGACTTCTCAAGTTCTCAAGTCAAAAGTTCAAGACATTTGAAAATGGAAATTTGAAAAAACTTTTTGAAATCTAGAAAATGCCTGAATTTTGTTTTCTTTTTTTTTTTTCAATGTTTAAAACATGTATCTGAAATAAAAAAAAAAAATAAACTGAAGTATCAAGTTCAGAAATAAAAATTCTCAACTTATTTATTTAAAGCATGAATATTGAATACTTCCCGTGATTGGTTGGTCTTTAGTGAGATCGAAATATGATTAATCAATAAATACAAACTAAAATAATTATGAAAACAAGAAAATTTTGATAAGTAAAAGTCTTTACTTATGCACTTTCACTTCAGTTTTTAAGGATTTTTCATCAGTTTATCAAGTTATCACACTACTCCGGGCATCAACTATAACTGAACAGCGCCCTCTAACGCTATACCCTCGCATATAGCGAAATCGGCTATTTCTATCACTCCAGGAGATATATACTCAAAGGGTATCATTCAGTTTACCGTTATTCAAATTACTGAACGCAAATTACACTCATATAAGAAAAATTCCCATTATGGAGCGCATATCAAAAGCTTTAAATGAATAGATTTTTTTTTCTAATCATTTTGGAGAATTTAAAAAAATTAAATTTTCAGAGATTTTGAAAATTTGACTTCTTTATTTAAAGTAAATAATTAACATTGAATAAAGATAATGCGAGCAATTACATTAAATACAGAAATCAAATTTTTATTTTTCAAAATTTTCATGTTATTTAAAAAAAACAAGTAGGTATATTTGAAAACTTGAAATTATTTTTATTTTCCAGAAATTTCATGTAATTGAAGAAAATAACTGCGTAATTTAAAAATTTGAATTATAGAAAAGAATTTAAAAACAAAAAAATAATATAATAATAAAGTAACAATAAAACACCGACACTTTCATGCACAGTAATGTATATACTTGAACATACGCTCATATGTTGTAATAAGTTGGCTCATAATAGTCCGGGCATTTTATGAAAAAGGTGAAAAAAATTTAGAACAGCAGTTTTTTTGCCGAAATGTGTTCAGAAGGGTCCCACTAGTTACCCCATAAAACCCAAGAGCCTCAAGTGTGGAGGAAAATTTTTGGGCGGTTGTTTCACTCTCCCCTTCCCTTCAAAGTGAGTTTTTCGCATTATTTTGAAAAATATCAACTTTGAATAAAAAATAATAACAAATTCGGAATCTACGTCCAGTTTCCGATTCGATGATACCCAACACGATCCCTTTCAAGTAAAACATGAGCCTTTAAGGGGAGGGGGGTTCAAAATTTCGACTTTTCAAAAATCTCAGATAGTTCAACTTTGTTAAAATTTGTACTTAAATGATACTTTATCGTACCCCAACAATTTTTTATAAGTATGTAAGGGATTACAAAAGTATTTTTACTCAACGCACCCCTATCCAGGGGATGGGCTATTTTAATATTACCGAAGCGTTCACATTTATACAGTATATACGTGTATTACATTAAGCGAAAGTGTTTATTCATAAATAAGAGATTACTGCAGAAGCAACATATTTTCAGCTGTTCGAACTACCTTCGCGTTACATTTCTGTTCGATATTTTTTGTATTTTAATTTCAATAAGGTCAAGCTCGCCGAAATTATTATTGAGCGCAGCACGTAAAGGAGGAGCAAAGTGAGTTCAAAAATTTGTTTCATTTTTTTTAAAGTTTGCTGACGCACGGTCCAATCTTACAATTATGACGTCACGAGAAAGAGGTAGATTTAAGTTTCCTCTCAAAACCACCTGTACTTAATATTCGATTACCCTCAAATATTTACGTCAATCTAAAAGCTTCTTTTTCACCTGCTTAGAAAATTTATACCGAGCGTAAAAATGTAAAACAGTAGAAGAAATTTTATTCTTTCGACAGTCCGAACGCATAATATTTTTACATGGCACAAAAGCAAAACCATCTAATGCGTGCAAAATTTCATTAGCTCACACATCTTGGCGATGGAACATAATTTTCAAGTTTTTTCCACATTTGTTAACATATTTGTTCAGGTTTATTTGAGTCAATCACAAATTTCTATCTATTTTTTTTTTTTTTCGAATATAATTTTTGAATTTCTTATCGCAGTAATTTAATAATTTTTATTTGTCATGTTGCGAGTTCAATTTCATATTTAGAAAAAATCTATAAAACAGTGAGATGATCGCAATACCAGAGCAGATTCTTGTTAAGAATTACCATGTCACTCCAATTTATCGAAACTGCACATAGCACCAGTTACTCAGTTTTGCTCATTTGTGCGTATCTAAATAACTTTCATATTATTCAGCAAAGTAGAGCAATATTTTTTCATCTTTCCTCTCTTTCGAAAAGAAAAGGATTTGTTATTTTTTTTTTTTTGTATTGGTTTAAGCATACACGTAGCAATATACTGACTGAAATATTCTCGATCAAGTATCTAAGATAATGACCTCGCTTTTCAAAAAAAAAACCAATCGTATAGGTATAATGAGGAAAGTTTGTGTTGAATTTCGAATACTTGTTTAAATCCTAACCAACCCTTTTCAACTACTCTAATTAATTTCCATTCGTCACCGTTTCAGGAAAAAACGAAAACAGAAATTTAATAAGTATTAAAACTGCTGTTCAATTGCGTAACATTCCGATTTAGCACAAGAAATACTCAATTTGGGAACTTTTTTAATCGCATAGCTCCACGTTGGTTTACGAAACAGTTATAGTATTGCCGACAAACTAATACCTAAAACGTTCCCTTTAATACCACTCACCGGCGCTCTACATATGCGAGTACAAGTACCTACCCTTGTAAAAGGCTCAAAATCAAAGCTGTATATTATCTAATGTGGGTGATGTGGCGAGTAATTTTCCTTAAATCGAGGTATAATCCGATTACCGGGTCAAACTAGAGTGGAAGTTTTTTCGCTGATATTCGATCTAAGCGAGGAGAGTTCGACGATTCTGTTCAGAAATTTTGCAAAGAACTTGAAAATCGCATATGCTTATCATAGCGTTAATTTTTCCTCTCTTTATTTCAGCCCCGTACTTGAAGCCATGTTCAAAATCATCGCCTGATTTCAACAAATGTATGATAGAAAACGAAAAAGCTTTGATACCGCATATAATAGATGGTAAGTAATACGTATATTTGAAATGACTTCTATTAAAATATTTCCACTAGTTTGCGTGGAAATTTACAGATATTATGCATTTATAAACTTTATCACACAAAACCTTTCTGAATCACAGTATACGTTGCCCTTGCGTGTAACGCCTTCGTACTCGCTTTAATTACTCCTTTCGTGGGGCAAACCTTTAATTATCGTTTGACATTATTACACAACCGAGAAGGTTCATAAGTCAGGAAATGAACTTCGAATAGCTGCTTTAAAAATGATGTTAATGTAACTATGAAGGAAAATTTTAGTTATACACCAACCTAGATATCACACTGGTATTCAAATAAGTCTGATTTTTCGCAAATTAACTCACAAAATATAAAAATAAAACTAAGATATAAATAAATTTGTATTTTTTAAACATAACACATTGGAGTAAATTAAATTCGAATAATTTATTCACGAAATTTTCGCTTATGTGATTTGTATATTAAATGAATAAGCGAGGCTATGAAAAAACCTTCGATGAATTCGACGACGAATCAAAATGAATACCACGACCTTCATTTGAAGAGGACGATGTTATAAAAGCCTGAAAGTTCGTCTGTCGTGTACAACTGAAAACTTTTATAAAAAAATTCGTCGCTTTTTGAAAGTAACTCGCAAAAGCTACGATGAAAGGATTCACTCGCTTTTTTCGGACGACTTTACTACGCGTCTGTAGGTGAAAATTAAATAATACATCTACGAACGAATCAAGGACTAATTTCTGGCGGTTTTTTTGCCATGGCATATAAATATTTTGAAACAACTTTTGAAATTTTATTTTAAAACAAAAATGATGTATGAAATACGTTTTCATGATGATTTTCAAAGATCAGATACTTTTTCCAGGAAATATGATTTCACATTATCTTTTTTTTTACTAGAAGCTATATCCAAATGATTAGAGCGGATTTCTCTTTAAAATCTTATGAGATTAATATACGGAAGTGTTCTTCATTTAGTGTACAACACATGTATACTGATTTCTTGCAAAATATTGCTGAGCCACCGGTGGAGTTGAGTTACGGTAATGGCTTAGTATGCTGGAGGTACTGGGTTCAAGTCTGAGGTCAGTCTGGATTACTTTTCCGATTTTTGGGCCAAATTTTTTTCCCTCAGGTTTTATTGTTGAATTTTTTTTTATATTATTTTATTTTTAGTCCTACAATTTTTACATTACTATCATTTTATTCCACCCTTCGAACCTTCAGACTTGGAACTTTCATACCTACGTTCCTTACCTCAAAGTTAGGTGAGGTTTAATTTATTTATTATTTTTTCCACTGTTCTAACCATCACACTTGGAACTTTTAGACTTACGTTCCTTACTTCAAAGTTGGATTTGGTTGAGTTTAATTTATTTATTATTTTTTCCACCGTTCGAATTTTCAGACTTGGAACTTTCAGCTTCTGCAAACGAACACGCATTATTACCTTCATTATTAGAAACTTACGAAAAAAACAAAATCCGCTCTAATCATTTGGATATAGCCTCTAGTTTTTAACTATATTATTATTATTTTTCTACTACTTTGTCTTGAAATTTTCACTGGATTCACTACATTTTTACAACTTTCACTACCCATTTTTAAAATCATTACTTTTTCACTACTTTCACTACCTGTTAGGTACACTGGATACCCTTCTCCTCCAATCCTTCCTTCCCAACTTGGGTAGACGGTAATAGCTACCGTTTTCAATTAAAACTCAGCTAAAAATTCATTCTCCATTCACTCGCCTTGAAAAAAAAAATATAAGCAGCTATACCATATTATTGAAACTAAGTTTTCAACTGGAGCTTGCCCAGGTTTGCATATAACGTTGCTAACCCTTTCATGTCTATAGGTCACACATGGTCACACCCAATATAAAGTCTGAAAATCCCTACCCTATCCCTTCCAGAATCACTTCAGAAGTTGAATTTAGAACAAATGTGACATTTCTTACAATGCAATAATCATATGAACGCATATTTCTCAAATTATGACTACTCTTGGCTTCTCAAATTATGACTACTCGAGGCTCCTCAAATCATCATCCAATTTTTATGATTTTCCATTTTATATCCATTTTGACTCACATTTAAAAAATCATATTCTGGTCATGAACTAACCCTACCAACGAAGTTCGACTTTTGTGGGTTGATTTGGTGAGGAGATATAGAAGATTAAAGAAATTTAATGACTCAAAACTACCTCAAAAAAACGTTTTTCGTTTTAACTCTTCTCAAAATGCACTTAAGAAGCTAGAATTTGTGTATGTTAATGTCCTTGACTCACTCTTTCATATGAGATCAAGAACAAAAAAATTGAGTCATTTGCCCTTTCATCAGCCTTCTTCAAAATTAGAGTGATCCGCCATTTTGGAATTTATGGAAAAATAAAAAAAAAACACTTTTGCGAATTTTCAAGAAGAGTTCCTTTCCGAATTTTGAGCGAATTTTACGCCGGCGCTAAGGGGGAGAGGGCGGAAATATGTACGTATACCACAAAGTTGGGCATGGTCTGAAATGCAAAAATTTAAAGACCCCACTTTCCCTCGACCCCCTTCCCAAATCAAGTAGGCTATAGCTATCGTTTTTAAGTTAAAAACTCATCTAAAAATTTGAGCCTTCTGGATTATTTTCGTGAAAAAATATGAAAGATTCAAAAATTGCATGAGGCACAATCTCTTTCAAAAGACGTTTTCTACTCCCATTATTTTCCAAATAGGATGAGAAAGCTGAAATTTGAAAAATAAAAATTCACCTTTACCTCACTCTATCATAAGACATTAGGATAATTTTTTTTTGAATATTTGTGCCCCTCTCCAGCACCCCTTCGTAATGTGAGTAAACAGTCATTTTGAGTTGTATCAAAAGTTCAAAAGCAACTATTCTGGATACTAGCATGAAGAGTTTTTTGTACCAAATTTTAAAACATTTTCATTCGTATTCACCAATGTTACGAGCAAAGAAAGGATGGAATATAATATGTGTACCAAAGAGTGGAACATTTCTCATATAATCACAAAACGACCTGAAACACCAAGCTATGAAGATCCCCTCCTCCCCAAATCAGAGAAGCCAGAATAGCTATCGTTTTCATGAAAAATTCAGCTAAGAATGAATTGGTGAATAATCGCGAAATGTAGCATCAATATTAAGTGGAAACCGGCAAACTACTATTATCGAGCATTTATGAGTCACGACATGATGCGTGTATTCGACAACTCCTAATTATCTTATTTACGGGGCTGGAGCTCAATGGTAAAAATGCACTTTTCGACACCTGTTAAATTACCATCGTTAGGTGCAGCGTTCACGTACACGAAGGCCGTTCACATACGTCAAATCTCTCAAACAACCGGCGGATTGGGCCCTCAACGCACGCTGTAAACACGATGCACCAACGATAATTTTCAACCTAACTAACGGAAGGAATATGTTTACAAAAGCGCGTATAATGATAAAGGAACATAGCGAATGGCACGTTAATTTCCCTTTCTACAGACAGTGCGATTAAAACGATAACGTTGTAATTACTGAGGACAATTAATCATAATTTTCCGCTTAATATTAGCGGAAAAATAAATCACGCTATCCGCACCATCGCTGGGTATATCATTTATACGTTGAAGTACGCTACATATTCGATTAATATTCGCACACTATAGGCGATTCTTATATCGCTCGGAGCTATTCAACGGATGGTAATTTTTTAATATTCGCCGAACTAATGATTTTAACGTGTTGTTGGCAAATTAGCGAAATGCGAAAAAGATTGATGAATTCGCTGAGGCGACCGAGCGACCGCAAAATATGTCGAGTACATTACGCGACGATACCAGCATCGAGGGAGCGTTCGTTACGTGTGTATTAACGTGTCGCCCGCACATTTCGTCGACACGGGGGCCCTTTAATTTATACGATGAAAAATTACCCGTTCGGATGTAAAATACCGTCAAACCTGGCTTCCGATTGTACACCATGTTCGAGCCATTCGTACATTCGCAATCGCCTTTCCATAGCCATTTCCAAGCTATAGCTGCGAAACCCACGCACTATCCGGTTGAATTACGTTTACGTTTTTCAAACGGCGACGAAATTATCTAAATTAATCCGTTAACGTTGCTAAGCGCGCGACACGGGAAAAAATCCGCGCCACTTGTCTCCGTTCAAATACCTGACTTTTTCGACGCGATAAGAAATCTAGGCCGTTGAATAGTGCACACCCGCGCACCAGCAAATCTCGCTTATGTAAAGTGCAAAAAAAAATGGTGAGAAAAATATACGGCTCGCCGGCGAACTCCCTTATGGCGGATCGGGTGGAGAATTTAATTTGGCAAACTTCGCAACAATTTTTATACCGCGTCGAGCTTATCGATAAAAGTCCCGAAACGTTTTCGCGTCCGCAAACTTTTTTCCCTCATTGACGAGAAAAATCTTTTTCGGTTAACTTTTTTACGCGCACCGCAATGCGACGACTACTTTTAATGACGAAATTCCCGACATTCTTCGCCTGGTAATTCCGTTTTCGTACAGGTTTCATTATCGGTTAAAATAAGTACGTGTGGCGTCGCCTTCGTTTCCGCGTTTTATTTGATTTTTTCCGCGATAAGGATATTAGCTTTGTATCGTCGCTCCTTCCTTTCCTTATTCAGCGTATCGTCCTTTACCGCATGCAGTAAAAGCTATCAGTGCATTTTTACGACCGTCTGCATGTAGGTCGGCGTAATTTCTACGCAGGCCAACGAACGAGATTAGGACGAAGGAACGGCGTCACATTTATTTCCCTCATGCAACTCGCAATTCGCGTTCTTGGAGGAGTTAATAGAAATTTCAAATTTTTCAACTTTCGCGAAACTCCGTCAAAAGAAGCGTTATGCAGCATCCGAACAAATACCATTATAAGGTCGCATAACATGCCTCCTTGGCGAAAAAAAAAAAAGGCTGAAATGAAAAATTCCTTCTGAAAAAGCATTCGACAATTTTCCGTACAAATGTGATGGATGATTTGCATATCCACTACCTTTAAAACGAATTCGAATGAAATGCCCCTTTAAAATTAGAATTATGTAATTTTTCCGACAGACTAAAAATTCAACTCGATGCAAAATATTACTCGAGATTATGAAATATACATATCGATGCTTTTCTTCAAAAATCACGTAAGTCCGACTTGGGCAAAATTCACTTTTAAGTGGTTTCTTATGTAAAAAAAATCGAGGAATTCGATTTTGAAAACCTCGTAAGTCCAAATCATCAACTAGCGCTTCTATCCGTAAAAAAAAAACCTCGTAAGTCTGTCATCAAAAGAAAATACTTGTACCTCTCCTGAAAAATTTATATATTTTGGACTTACGCAAGTGGTTTCTTATGCAAAAAAATCGAGGAATTCGATTTTGAAAATCTCGTAAGTCCAAATCATCAACTAGCGCTTCTATCCGTAAAAAAAAACCTCGTAAGTCTGTCACCCAAAATAAAATACTCGTTCCTGAAAAATTTATATATTTGGACTTACGTGGTTTTTGAAGAAAAGCATCGATATATTTCACTGAAGTGTGAAAAAAAACACACATTGTGCAATTCTTCGCATGATAATGCGTTCAATTCAGACTTTACAGTCTACACGTATTCACTACCATATATCTAATTGTTTAGATGACATACACCGCAAAAATTTCCTTTTTTTACGCAATTTTTATAGCTTGTTATATGGTTCCACTGATTTTTTACATAGAAGATTACACAATAGATGCAGCCAATCTACTTCATATAGCATAATACGTAGGAATTTTTGGGCTTTGTATTAAGTAATCATTTGGACACACAGCAGAGTGAGTTGGCTACCAGTTTTTAGCCGAGTTTTAATAAAAACGATAGCTATTACAGTGTACTCGATTTAGAAAAGAGGGATGGGAGGAAGATGATTAAAATCGTAGAAATTTGGTGAAACATTCTTTATTAAAACAAGAAAAACGACTTTTTTATGATTCGCCTCAGGAATTCACTTGAAATTTTAAGGGAGAAAAAAGGACTCCAAAGAGCTAAAATTATGGTATCGATGTTATATGATTAAGTGAAATTAAGAACGTCTATACGTAAATGGTGGACTCTACGAGGATGTTGAACAATCGCTGATGTCTATGTAGAGTTCTCAAGTTTCTTTGAGCTTTTATGGAATATGTATAAGAATCAAAATTGTAGAGAACAAATTTTCCGACAACTTTGTTCGTATACATTTTTTCTTCACGATCCTATATTCCAGAGATATTTTCAAAAAACTAAAAAAAATTCTTTAAAATTCAAAAGCCCAATTTTAAGCAAAGGGATCGACTTAAAAAAAAATAGAATTCTTATGCTTCACACTATCGACCCATCTCTTAAATTTGGACTGAATTTATGACATTTTGCTCCAGTTACCGTCGGGGAATAAAAATATCGAATTTTCAGGGAACAAAACGCACCAATTATCGGACTCTTAACTTTGAGTTAATTTTTCTGGAAAACTATGAGCTTTCGTGAAAATTGTATAAGAATAAAGTTGTAGAACGTGACATTTGCAACGACCTAATTGCTCTTCATTTTTTCTTTTCAACGTTTCGTTCTCGAGATATTAAAAAAAAAAAAACCAAGTTCAAAAACTCAACTTTTGGTGAACTTTCATGAAAAAAGGATAGCACCAAAATTTTAGAGAATAAAATTTCGAGCAAATTTATTCTTATACATTTTTTTACGGTTCTTCATTCCCGAGATATTTGTAAAAAACTGAAAAGGCTTCCAAGTTTGATAGCTCGACTTTCAATCGACTTCAAAAACAATAAAGCTCTTAAGCTCTACTTTTTCTACCTATCCTTCAAATGTAGAGTCAATCCGTCAATAACATCAAATGGTACTTAGGTAACTGTATCTAGAGTATGAATAAGTAGGATGAGGATGAGTGTAATGCACCTTCGAGATGCAATTATACAACTCTTCCTTCATATACGCATTTTCAAATAGATCTATATACTGGCATTTCCATTCGAGATAAAAAAAAATGTATTCTCACGTAATTCCTCTTTAAAACAATATTATGCAGTTACACGCATGAATGATGAATAGTTTAGTGCATATCCTGTTTGTAATACAATTCAATATCCAGTATGCATCTATATTAGTCATACACAAAAGATTGAAAAACGAATCATTATGTAGGATTTATTTCGAGTATTTCTCAAACATAATTTTTTGCAACAGGCAACAGTACGTTGAACATACCAAGTATGAACCCTATGGAAATCCCCAAGATTTCAGTGACACAAGGAAGCCGCCAAATCGGGCTAAACATGACCGTAACCGACGCCAAGATTTACGGAGTAGGATCGATACAAACCAACGAACTCAAGTAATTACGTTGATAAAAAAATATATATCGTTAATCCAGAAGGTTATTCGAAACGATAAAAATAGCAATTAAGTTACCTCGCAAAGGTGAGTTTTCGGACGAAAAGGCTAATAAAATGCCGAAAATTAGTACACACCGTAAGTTTCGTCGTCGTTATAAAAACGACAATTTTAACACGTTTTCCACGCGATAAATACATAAAAAAAAATTCGCGTAATTGTTTTTTTCGGGTACGAGATTAAAAACCAAAAGTTTTATTATTAACTCAATTCAATAAAAAAATTTTTGTTGTTTCAGTTTGGACATGGATAAAAAACACTTGGTCTCGCGTAACTTCATTCCACGTTTGGAAATCGTAGGGAATCATAAAACATCCGGCAATATAATGGTTGTAAAAATATCCGGACAAGGGAAATTCAACATCACTGCAGGTACGTAAAGGATTTTTTTATACGCGGGTTTTTCTGTTATTATTAGAAAATGCGCGAGTGGAAAATACAATACAGTAAATTAGATGGCGATGGTCATCGAACAAGATTCCAAATTTCCAATTTACCACGTTGACATGTTAAAATTCTAGACACGCGAAAATATTACTTTTACGCTCAACCGAATTCACACTCGAGGGAAAATTGAAAATAAATACATCGAAAAACATTACAAGGTGAAAAATTGCTTATATACACGTATACGATGTTATCGACGGTGTGAAAATACGACCAGTTCGTTCCAGCGAAAGACATTCTTAGAGGCCGCGTTTTTTGACACCGTTCCGGTGAATTTTCAAAAGGACTACGATAGGTTTAAGAAAATGAGCTTATTGCATTTCGAGTAGAAACCATCTGGTCGAAGAGTCGTCACTTGAAAGATTATAATTACTTAGTTTCGATAGAACTCGACGCTTGTAATCTTCTTACGAGAGCAGCATGGTTAAAGCGTGTAAATTCTCGGGTGCAAAATCATTCGTGGACGATGGACGCCTAATAATTAAATCGAAGTATTTATTACGTTTGACTGCACGATCTGAAATCCAAATGCCATCTTGACGATAAATCAAACCAGCCGAATCACTTCAATTTTTCCATCTCTCCGTTTAAAATTCGTTACCTTCAATTTCATCGTCGAGAGCTCGTTATTCTCGGTTGCAGACTTATTCAACATGTTATTTTCGCGTACAAACGCTAAAATGTAATATACCTTTGCTCTTCTCGAAATAATAGCTCTCCCGACGTTCCCTATCTGCAGCATCGTTCTGGTGTATTCGGCGGCGAGTGTTGTTGATAAAGTTAGCCCGTAAACTTTCGTCATCATTAATCGTCATCTTGCTTTATTCATTAAGCGTAATTTCACAACCTGCTGTTACGTTGATATGTGCGGTTTCTTGGTTAGCTTTGGATGTTTTCGTAGAAGAAAATCATTTAGCCTTCTTTAAACGCCGACCTACTTTACGCCAGACAATATGAAAGGGTTCTTAAATGTTCGCTCGAATGTAACGACGTTCGCGCCAAATACAGAAAGCGCAGTTACCGTTTTCCTTATTGTATCATAAAGCAGTCTCAATCTACGGGGGGTTTCTCGTCTTCGAGGTTTCACCGCGAGGTTGGTTGCTTTAATCCCTTCATGTAATTTATAAGGATCATTTTCGAAGCTATCGCGATTTTTTTGACCTCTTGATTTTTTGCTTTTCCATCCATATAAATTTATTAAATCTTTAACTCTCTTAAATTTAATTTTTGTGAACTTGGTAGGCCGTGGAAATTACCCTTCGGATTTTCCAATCTATATAATCGGTATTAATTTTTTTTTTCATGAAAAGAAACAAGATTCTCAAAAACTACGATTAGCTCTACGCCATAAATCACATCCATGGCTGAGAAAGTCAGAGTTAGCCCTAGAGCAAAAATGATTTTTGAGTCATTTTTCATTTTTTTGAAAAATAAAATGAGTTTTTTTCTTTTTATCTGAATTTAACAAAACAACATTAATTAGAATTGTGAATGCAGTCTGTCCCTTCAACCTTCCTTCTGTTTGGCTTCGCTCACGGTAATGTTTTTTGTTGATGACTGTTACAAAAAATTAAAAAATTAAAATGAAATATGAAAAAAATTTTCATCGATATTTGTCCTATTTTCAAACATTTTTTCTAAAATTTTGAATTTTTTGGTCCATATATCTCATTTTTTTAATTTTTGTAATGCTTCACTTCTGGTATTTTCATATATTTACATATTTCGTTCATTTTAAATTTATGAGCATTTTCAACTCTAGATGAATTAACTATTTTTATAGTTTTTTTTTCTTATGTTTCTATTGTCTGAATATTTTATTTAATAATCATTATTATTATTATTTTTTTTAAATTAATATAATTATTTATTTAAGATATCTTTTTCTTTTTTGAATGATGAAAATTCATATTTATGTTCCAAATAAAATTTTATTTTTGACCTTCTAGTAAACGCTTAGCTTCTACACCTTTTAGAAAATGTGGGCCATAGGCAACCTGCCTTCTTCGTCCTTACCCGAAACCAACTTTAGAAATGATAATAAACTTCATTCAGTATCACAGAGTCAAATTTTGCCGAATTTTTTATTTTCTAACACTCTTTAATTTTGGGAAATTTCGTTGTTTTTACCAATTTTTCAATTTCTAAAATTTTTCCACTTTGGAGAATATTTTTTAATTTTAGATATTTTTCCATTTTTCAAAATTTTTGAACGTTTTTCATACTTGAAATTTTTTGATTTTAAGCAAAAATAATGTTCTTCAGCTTCTTGCAAACTCCTTTAGGCACAGACTCATAATGGGTACTAGTTCTTACTTCTATAACTATTGAAAAATACAATGAAGTTGAAGACAAAGGAAGAGGGTAAATAAGGTCTTTTTCTGGGACCCCTACTTTGGAACTTCTTCACCCAAAATTTCTTATATATGATGCGTTTGGTAAGTTCCCAGTGCCCATTTTTAATAATTACTCTCAATATGTCATTGGATGCAGCTATGAGCAAGAAAGAATAAGAGAGGAGGAAGAGGGTGGAGATGAAAAACAGGAAAAAATTCAAAACTTGAAAATAGGTGATAAAATTTATTTTAATGGCTCAAATTATAAGGGGAAACATTTTCAAGAAGAAATTCACTCCGACAAAATTTTTTCTAGTTTTTTAATCAATTTTCAAGGTTCCTCAAAGTACAATGCATATGATGTGATGGGAGAGAGTGGGTGATATAGTTCTCAAAAGCGAGAAAAATATGTTTTAGTTAGCCCTGGTGAGTAATAGTGTTGTAAAAAACAATTCTTTTTGCGCAATTTTTGTCCCTCTACCCTTCACATGAATATGAAAAGAAACGATTATCGGATTTTTCGATACCGGCGCAAATATTTATCAGGCTGAAAGTTTCATGGATTAAATATCCTTTATATACCTTCAAACCATGGAATGGAAATGAAGGACAATCGATGGGAAAGATAGAAAAAGAGATTTCAGAATTTCGAAATACAATAAAAATGCCTCGTCGCCTCAAAATGGGTCAATTGTTGAAAAAATGCCCTTCACGCAATACCATGGATCATAACTAATGACTTTAAGCTATTAAAAAAATACATACATTCCACCAGCGATCCCCAATATTTTTCAATTTTTCACTTTCACATTTCCTCTGCCCACATCCCAATAGGGGCTTATTATCAAAATGCGGTGCGGGAAACTTATTAAGGACATCATATACAACAGCTTTTGGACAATAAAGTTTCCAAATATGTGGGTCCAAAAGCTGGCCTTATTTACACTCCTGCTTTAAATTACATTTACTAGAAGACTAGTCAGACACACTCCTTAAAATTTCTATTTTTTTTTTCTGCTTGATGACATACCTACAAGTCGAAAAATTACTCTTTACGAAATAAAAAATGAACGAAATCAATGCATTAGGAGAGTCTTTGTGAGAAGTGGAGAGCAAGAAGTTTTTTCTATAAATTCTTCTAATGCATAACGATAAATATTTTTGCTGAGTGCAAAAAAATATTTCAATACTGTCTAAAAGTCGTTTACATTTTTCATCATTTATTCAAATAAGGGATGAGAATCGACCATAAATCTAATGCTTAGAAAGTCTGGTACCGAGATAATTTGCTCCATATGCCTTCCACCTCTTCAGTAGTTGTGGAAACACCATGAACTTCATTTCGGGCACTCTAGTGAAATCGACTATAAATCTGGCTTTTAGAAAGAACGGTCCCACAACAATTTATCTAGCTCCCCGCTCCCACCTTAATATAGTTAGAAACCACTATAAACTGAGGCAAATAACATTTCTATTCTTACAATCCTAAGCACCAAAGTTCAAAAATTTTTATTAATTTGGGTTCACCTTGCTTTTTCAAAGGCAATATGAATTTAATTTCGAGCAAAATGCGAAATAAATAACTTATTCTTGTTTCACAGAGGTGATTAAAATATATACATTACATAACTTTAAACTAGAACCTGTGAAATTACTTCAGGGATCATTCAATGTTTTTTCGTCAAATAAATAACATGCAAATTATCAAAAGTTGCAAAATTCAAAATTTCACTTCATATTGGTTTAATTTTAAAATTAGCTCGTTCGAAATTACATCACGCTTCAATTCGTAGGAATTCAAAATTCCCAATAAATTGCCCGACTGTATCTTTAAGAAAATGGAAAATTTCCACATTACATTTTCATTTCGAGCCTTCAAAAACACCGTAGCTACGCTTTATTTGGCACACTCGCGTGGAATAAATAATATATCTACGTTTTGTAGGAATAACACGAAAAGTACATTCATGCCAAAATTAAAAAGAAAAGTTCCCTAAAAACCTAACCCCTCATCTCGATTACTTCTTGGGACTCCTACAGATCGAATTTCATCGCGCAATACCTAATCAAAATTCTCGCCATATTCCGCAACTTCATCATAGTGCATTACAGATTCGCTGTTTTCGACCACGTTACCGCCATACATCAATACTTTTAATATTAAACATCCCTGCGTTGCAAAAAACCAACAAAAAAATACCCAACCCGGAGCATCTCGTTTTGTCGATATCGCACACACATCTCGGAACTGCGATGAACGTACCGTGAAAAAATGAACGGCTCACAATGACGGCAGCTCTGTTGATGCGGAAAATTCGAAACTGACAATGAAATATTACGTGATTAGCGTCGCAGATCTTTGAATTTTTCGCTATCGGTGACACGCCAGTCAAACACATCGTATATAAATCCGAATACGCCGGCATCCGGACCGATTGATATACTGCGAAAGTTATCATTAGATAGTGAATAAACGCGACCTATATCCTCGTTAGTATATACTATACAACGTATCTACCCTTGAATTTGTGTTCAGAAGAAAAAACTCGTTTGATTTCATTTTTCCAATATGCATGGAATTTCCACACTAACTAGCAATGGCGAGAGAAGTTATAATTATGTAGATACCAAAGAAAAGCTGGCATTAGTTGTACATAAAGATGCAGGAAAAAAGAAAAGGGTGGCAAAGGGGACATTTTGTACAGGGCCCAGAATTCTATATGAGGTCCCTGAGATCGGAAAAATGCAGAAAAAGGAACAGGAAAAAAAGCTCTGATGCACTTACCTGCAGTTTCTTAGACAGACAAGCGAAACATTATGATGTAATGATGTAGACAATGCAGGGCCACCGGGGGAGGCAAGAGGGGCAAACTGCCCCTGGCCCGGCGCTTTTCAAAGGGCCCGCACCCAGCTCATTAACATGTAGATCGAAATCGTAGGATTCGTGGCTATAGAAATTCTTTAAAAAGAAATCGCAGGTGGCCCAAATTCACACTGCCCTAAGGCCCGACTTGGCTTTCGGCGGGCCAGTAGAGATGTCCTGTGGAATGGAGAAAAGAACGTCGAATGAGTTTGGTAAATACGTGATAAAGTTTCAACGCGGTAATGAAACTTTACACCACACATACCGACGAACCACGTAAAGTGGTAATGCTTTTAACGAAATATTTTGCAAAACGTGACGTAATCTACATAATTTACGTATGTTACATTGTAACATACGATATAATTCAAATTTTAACCCCAACGTTTTCGGGTAATGAAAAATATAACTTAACCATTCCGGAATGTTTAAAACTGAAGCTACGTTAAAGTGAATTCATACTTCACCTTCATCAAAGTGCATCGAAACTTTGCCAGTCAAAATAAATATTCGTATAATACCATACCAGTTAATAACTCATTCAATGAATAAAACTTTTGAGATCGAAAAAGATCTACTTAAATTCTTTTCAATATTTAGTTTGAAAAAATTAATGTTAGAAAAATACATACATAGGTCAGACACCAAGATAGGGAATTCGAAAGCAATTAAACCGTGCGTGCCATCGACATCACAGACCTGGACATTGTGTAACTAGTGATCGCTAACCCGGCTGATTTTCATAATTTTAACTCGCTTGCGAATATAGTATGCAGGCCAAAAATTCTTTCCAGGATCGTAATATATCTATATAGCCTTTTATTTACCAATAATGAATTTAAGCTTGAAGTAGAAGCTGCTATAGTGCTATATTAATAAAATAAGAAAATAGGTTCAGTATTAGGTAGAAGTAACTACAATGTGGTAATTTTAGAAGAAATAAATTTCATGTTTTATCATACAAAAATGAATTTATTTTCGAATATTTAGTTACCTACTTGATTACTCATGTATTCGACACAGTATTCATGGTATGATTGTTTACTATTTCACGACCAGTGCACTGAATACTATGCGGCTCGAAAATGAGTTCATTTGTCTACGAAAATGAGTATCAAATTTATTTCTCTGAAATCACCATATTTTAGGTACACAGATTTTTATACATTAACACAAGCGAAAAACATATGAAAATCGAGACTATCGCAAGCTAAAAATGCTGATAAATTTCCCTCCATTGTACGATTTTTTGCAAAATAGTGAAAGAAAACGTACAAAATTATTTCTCGATGTAGATGAATTTTCAGAATAAAAACAACAAAATCAACTATTCAAAAGTACGAGTCCACGAATCGAAGATTTTTTATTAATTAAATCTTCGTAAATGTTGAATGGATGAAGAAAACATTATACTATTCAAATTTTACGACCTTTTCCCCTTAGCTGTTTTAGGGTTTCGCCACACCTCATAACTAACGCACTTTTTCAAGCAGGCACTTATTTTCATCCCAATATCTACGAAAAGTATCGAGTTAAAAATCAGAGGTATAAAAAAATAATAAAAATACAATAAAAAGGAAAGAGAAGCATCACTTCAACACGAGAGCGTAGAGGGAAAAAAATTCTTTCGGTGCAAAACCCCATACAGATATCTCATTAGTGAGATATTACCGAGCACTGTACACGACGATGTTACTATACGTTTTCGTAGCGGTAAATCTCCATTCGTGTTATAATAATGGATTTACAATACGTTCGTTGTTGCGGAATACGCTTGTAAAATATAAGTGTTTCCTTTATTATTTTTCATTTATTTTTTCGTTAATACCAGAAAGAAATTACATATTTATATGACTGCAGCGAAAATTTTTTCTTTCGAATGAAAATTATACTCTGGTAACAATATAAATTAAGTATCGCGAATATACAACGTTGATTCTTGTTTCAATGTAGATAATTTCGAATAATGTGAATCGATTTTAATTTTTTTTTTCTCGCGAGATTAATATGATCTCGCGACTACTGGGTACTCGATACTACGAAACCACAGTTCGAGTACTCTTCAACTGTTTCCAACTAATGAGAAGACGAGCATTTCGAGTTTACCTGAGAGCTGCGAGAACATCTTATTCGTTATTTTACAACGTCGCGGTCGTCCTCTTTGTAATAAATTATTTTCAAATACCCATTAAAAATGTTGGATCACAACATCGCCCCAGCACCTCAAACAATACGAGATAATCATATTATAAGGAATCATATTTTCATAACTTGACAGACCCACGTAGAGTAGGATTCGGTGAAGTACTAGAATCAGGAAATATCATAGTAATGGTGCTAAAATCGTATATTTCGAGTGATTTTTATGAATAATATCAATACTCGTTTATACATATAATAATGTACTATACTTTCACTATTCATTATAAATTTGTGTGCATAGATCGAAATCATTAATTTTACATTCTACCAATTCACCAGTTGTAATAAACAGCAACACAGAAGGTCGAAACTGGAGGGTTGGGGGGCGGGGGTTTGCAAGTCATAATTCTTCCCAGAAATTTAGTTTTTTAGATATTTAAAAGCTGGTAAATGATATAATTCTTCTTTAATAATAGTAGTCGTTTAGATGTATACCGAAGTGATTTTTTTAAATAAAAAAAAATCGTAATTTATTGGCTATGATTATATGACTACACTTATTGCTATTAATCATAGCAAAACAAATTTATCCCCTTAGATTATGTACTGAAGTACTCGTACATTTATAAATCTCTTGCGCACATATGTGAATCTCTTCCTCCTCACCACGCTAGCTACATAACAGAAAAATGTAATTTTGAAAAATAAATGCAAAACCCATTTCACTTATACATTCTGAATAAAATGAAAATTAATTAATATATAAATAATTATAAAAATTAACATTACTATAAAATAAATATTAATAATAATTAAAAATCAAATTATATTAAAAATTAATTTTAAATACGACCCTGGTACCACATGTTATAACTACTGCTTTCTACGCTATCTGAAAGCTGAATTAATTTGGCATCAAATTTCCCAACAATAAATTGCTTACAATAAAGAAAAACGATGAAAATATTTCGGAAAAAAAAGTTCTTTAAAGAAAATAACAGCAGTCATGCTGCGACTTATCCTCCTCGAATATCTAATCATAATAAATATTATTGAAACGCCTTTGAAAGTCAAAATATGCAACTTATTTACTTCGATGCTAAATACATAGTTGTTATCAAACGACAAAAAATTTATCCTTACCCTTCGAATATCAGAATAGGCAACTCTTTTCACACCGACGTCGAATGAATTATCTATTTATTCAACTAGTATATAATAATAGATGAAAATAACCAAAACGCCTTCGAAAATCGAGATAGACAACAATACTCATTCGACTGTTGAATAAGTCGCAGAATAATATTTTCAACAGGTTGCGTAAAATGTAGAACACTGCGAATGGTCATAATCGCATTCGAAACGACGAACACGAAACGGGTACTTCACTCATGAAACCACGCCCGTGAAACTTTATCGCCGTTCTCACTTCGACGACTTTTTCGTTAAAATGTTTACATCGAAGAAGAAATTCATTATCTTGCAAAGTAAAACTACTCCGACACTCCGACAATCTTCTTCTGCGTCTTTCCAACAACGCACAATGAGTTACAAATTTACTAGGAATTTTTTTCTAAAAAAATGCTCAACAAGAAGGAAAAAGCTGTCTCCTTAAACTTTCAGCTTCATCTTAGCCATTTGAGAAATTAATGCTGTTCGAGTGCCACCATACTATATATTATTAAAAATTAACCAATGTAACTGAACACTTACAAATGTCAAGTTGCGAACTCTAAATTTCCGACTAGCCGGGAACATGAGTTAATCTCAAAAATTAATATATTCCTTTTCACCCTTCATCCCTTAATGAGCTCGAAAAATCCACTAAATCTACGTCAACGCGGATGTGAAAAAACTATACGATGTATTTACGGATTACTCTGGTAAACGACATGAATACATATGACACGATGGATAGATCTGTTTATGAAGTTTCGCGAATGGTAATATTTACATTACGGTTACACGCTTAATTTAGAGGCTTGAAATGCACGTGCATGTATGCTAAACTAGTCTCAATTAGCGAGTCCGAACGAAAACATCGTTGTATTTTGAAAATTGGATGTCGTCGCGTCGGTTCGCACGTGGAATTTGTAAGCTATGATGGAGTACGCTTTCAAGGCCAAAAATCACCGGATATCGTTTGATAACATGATTGTTTAGGTCCTACGTGGATATCCAAATGTATTATTACCATGATAATAGGCTGAAAAATTGAATTTTTAACTGAGTTTTGAATAAAAATGATTACCATTGTACTAGCCCACCTAATTCGGGAAAGAAAAGTTGGAGCCTCTTCAAGACTACGTAGAAGCAAAAATTTGCGTGAAAATTGTTGCGAATGAAAATAAAAATATCTGTATGTTGAGCATAATTTTTTATTAACGATATAAAGTTATATACAACTTCATTTTTCTGAAATTTTTTTCCACGAATTGATCGATTATGCCATCAAAATCGATACTTTCCACGAAATCTTTTTCATTGGAAAGTATCAAAAATGACATAATCGATCTTGGCCCATGGTATTTCTAAGGTAAGTTATAATCAACTTCAGCTTGGTAAAGCTTCTTACACATGATACTGATGTTGGCGGTAAAATAAAAAAGAGCTTGAATAGAACATCAATATTGGGATAGGCAACTCTTGAATTTAAATTTGTAAAATTTTTAAAAATCATATGAATTTTAAAATTTTCAGATATCCAACTTGAAGTTTGGTATTTCAAATAAGTAATAATAAGGATAATTTCATAACAATGAACCGTAAAAAATCAAAAATTAGTGTGACAAGTTTTTTAAAAATATAGATAACACATGAACAAATTTCTTTAACGACTACACATTTCACAAATTAATAATGCGATAAATTCCCAATATTGTGATGTTATTATTTTTGTTAAATCAGAAATATGTTTTTTTTTTCAAGACTAATTTTAACATGAACACCTGAAAATTATTCATTTATTTTCAAAGTCATTTAAAATTTTTTCATTGAAATCATTTAATCGATAAAAGAATGAATATACTCGCATGAAGATAGGATACTTTATTATCAATTTATATTTTTCTATTTCAATGTTTCCTAATAATGTTTACTTAATGATGAAATTTTTAAATGTATATCATAAAAGAAGAAACCGTGTAGATAAATCGAGTTACAATCATACTCGGCGATATTGGAGATTTTTTTATGCCACGATGCGACGCAATGTGACGTAAAATTATATTCATAAACAAATGAGTGAATTTGCCGCTCCTGAAAATTTGCCGCCCGGGGAGTCTTCATCCTATTTCTCCCTAGCTACGCTACTGCTGACTAAGGAAAGCATGAAATTTCCATATCATTCGTTTCTATCTGATTCAACCACCTCATTACAAAAAAATAAAAACATTTTCATTATTCCTGATGTATTAAATCCCAGAGCCAATTTCATTACTAAAAAGAAAATTCTTGGAGGACAAAATTTACAATTCATACGAAATGATACAGATTCGAAAAACATAATATGCATTGCATTACACGAGGATCCCAAAGAAGTTCTGCGGCAATTCATGAAGCCAACATGGGAAATATGTTTTATTAATAATTTATCCACACGATTGTGGCGCGATGCATATTGCTAGCTATCAGTATGAATTGCTAATTTCACCGCTATATTTTTTAACGGTTATGCAATCTCGCTAATCTTATTTTGTTACCAAATATTCAATAATACTCGCATTTCAGCATCTATGGGAACAAAAAGCAAAAAAAAGGTCTAGAATGAAATTCTCAAAAATCTATTTTTCAAATAAGTTTAATTATTGGATCAACATTCGAGTAGTTTTCACATTAGAACGCCGAGCAGACCTTTTGAAAGAAATTAGCTCAAGTATCATCTTCGAGGGAAACTTTGGCGCGGCTTTATTAAAATTTAAAACATGTTAATTAGCGCTTTATAAATTATTTAAATCTCTCTCCTTTTAATGACCGACCTCAACAATTAAACGTCTTCAATTTCAGGCAAACTTTCTTCCTCCTAACAAGACAAAATGAAAACATATCGTCGAAGAAAAGCCAGCACAGAGTTTTGTGATTTTTCTAACCTCTTTTGGTCCCTTCTTCCTATTTTAATTCATTAAATATGCATTAACTTTTCAAAACTGTTATAAATAGTTGAGTGGTGAAAAGTTAAAAGTAGCATTTAAGAAAATTGTTTCATTTAATATTCTAGCCGATGCCAAGTAATCGTCGCTTTTCCGCCAATACACCCACTTTCGATAAATGTGATAATGATTTCCCTCATCTTTGATGTGAGTCGAAAAAATATTTACCCGCCAAAATAGTTTGTTATAAATTTTACAACACTCGGGACATACCTTTCGGTACCTATTACTTTTTCTGTGGAGAATGCTTATTGCGATAAAATAGAATCCCATAGTACTTAAGCTGATATTTTCATCACATATCTTCGTCACTAGATCTAAAGATTTACTTCAGAGCAGTACTAACGAAAGAAACTTGATGCTACCAAGCATTTCACTTTTATGGATTGTGAAAGCTAGTAGTATTCATAAGTTACTTCACCTTGAGAGATTAATTTATTTGATTATTTACAGTTGGTGTAGACTGCAGCTACGAGAACGACTTCGACTACGAAAACAGAAATGGTCACAGATACGCGGTCACGAAAAGTCAAAAACTCAAACTAAACAGTATCAAGAGGGTATATTTCAATTTAGAGAACATGCTCGGAGATGAAAAATTAGGTAATTTCAGCAAATTATACTCTTACAGTTCTACACAGTGTTTATATTGTGAGGGAACTGAGATAACATTCCCTTTTAAAAGAGCAATGAATGAATTAATTTAAATCGAAATCAATTTTTCAATCTCTTCCCTTCCATTCCTGTACAACACCACAAATCTATCACTCACGTTGAATAAGTTGCCTACTCTGAGAAGACGTCAAATAAGTTGCCTAGACTGTACGCACTGAAGGCTTTAGTTTACAATGTATTTGAGCGGATTATACCACATACCGGCGAATAAATCAGCGAGACACGAAAGAGAGAACGACTTAAACCTCGAAAAACACGAACTACCTTTCGTAACTTTAAAATTGAACTTACAAATTGCAGGCTCGTCGGACTAATTCTTTTGAAAATGTTTACTCGTTTCGCTCCATTACATGGAAAAAGCGCAACATTCCCCGACGTGTCCAATTTTGACGGAATTTCGTCAGTCGTAGCACTCGACGCAATCGCTTGATATAAGAAAACCATATACGCTCCTTTTAAAGCGTAACATCACGCGACAACTACGTTCATTTAAATTCTACAAAGTGATTTGCGGGCAGGAAGAAGTTGAAGAGAAACGCAGCACGAAAAAATAAACTTATTCGCGTTGGTATCGCGTATGCTTTCAGCTACATACGTTGTAGTTACCGTTTAAAAAGGTTTTTATATGAATATTGTATACTTTTAGAAAGCGCCGAGTATTTACCCCCGACGTATAAATTTTGTTTATTTATGGTGTACGTTTACATTTTTGACTTCCATCTTCGTCTCAAATAATGGGAACCTTTCACAGTTATTTTTCGTATGCACGAATTTCGCAACAGAGGTTCGAGTTTTTGACTGAGAACCTAGGCTGAAATAAGGGGCCTAATTTTTGTAAAAGTTGTTGCTGTGGATACAATAACTTCATAGAATATTTTTTAACATAGCTCTTAAGACTCCTCATTATTTATGAGCGAAGCCAACCAAAATACCTATGTATTCATTTGAGGTGAAATATTCAATGTAATACAAGGATATTCGTTAATTTTACATATTCTTGAGAGGTATATTAAAATACAGCATTATTTAGTACCTAAAAAGCTACCAATTACCAACTGACGAAATTAATCAAATTATACATAAAAACAAAGTTAAATAGTAGGAAATCAATGAAATTTGAGGGCAAAAAGCATTACAAAAAAAAAAAAATTCTAAAAAAAAAATTGGCAAACTGCAAACGCGAAACGAAGTTGAGCTCATTTTAAAGAAAATGATCTAAAGTGGAAAGCTTTTTCATTACTTTTACAATTAGAGGAACAAGCGAAGATATTAAATACATACGTATTTTAACAGACCCTAAAAAATAATCTTATGCAACTTATAAAGCACGAATGTCGAATAAATTGCATTGCTTTATGGTAAAAATGAAAAAATTGCGCCTGTTATTCCACGTGTATGCATTTTATTAAACATCTCTGTACATTTAATGTACTAGTAACACTGCCAATTTCAAGATATGCAACTTTTCACACTCGGCTACGCAACAAGTCGTCTATAATAAGGGTCTAAGGGGGACTGATTTTATTTTCGTTTTGTTTTTTTATTTTTTAAAAATCTACGATAGGTGTGTAAAGAAAGTTATACAATTATCCAAACAATACTCTCAAAAATTTTCAGTAATTTTACTTGATTTCAAATCAACATCACCCTTCTTGAATTCTATAAAAAAGAAACTCCTCCCATCACTATACTTGAAGCTTTCCAAAGAATGTTAGAACAATATTCAAATCACCGAGTTCTATTCACAGATGGCTCTAAATCATCATCTCACACAGGCTGCGGCATTGCCTCTTTAGAAAATATTGTACTCAGATATAGCTTACCTCCTTATTTTTCTATCCCCTCTCTCTGTAGAACACCTTCTTATTCACTGCAGCACATATCAGGCGTATCGTCACTTAATTAACCATCCTACTGAACTGTCCCAAATACTATGTGACAACCCTACAAAATCCGACTCGCTTCTCCTATTTCTGAAACAAACTAACCTCCTCAACCGCATTTAATCCACCATACTTACCGTGCCTCTAGTTTAGGCGGCAGTACACGGCACGTAAAACTTGAGAAGTAAGTAAGTAAAATTTCAAAATTGAAAAAAATTGAAATTTTGAGTTTTGAAAAGTTTCACATTTTTTGCCTCCAGAGTCGTATTTTGCTGTCGATAGATACAAAAAATTTTAGCGTTCGGTATTTTAGATTTCTTATTTCTAGAAGAATTATATGTATTACACTCATTTTTAGAATAGATTGATAAACTGATAATTTATCATCAAAATGTGTAGCATAGCACGAACTTGATTTATCCTCCAACGAACTCGAGAGACATGCTGAGTCTAATTTTTTTGTTTTAGGAGTTCCTAAAGTACCTCATGCTCTGCTCAAATTGACATAAATTAAGCATTATTTCAATTTTGGCACTGCATAAAAATATTTCAAGAACTATGAAAAATTACTGTGAGATACAACGAGTTTTTTGCCTGTGGTAAAGTAAAAATCAGGATCAGGTCATATAAAATATTATACACAAATATACTATTTCCAGTTCAAAAGTAATACAACTAATAAAATTTAATAAGTCTGATTTAAAAGGTGGAAGTATTTACATTAAGAATGCACCTAAAACTAATAGGGTTCTAAATAATAAATAATATTGAATTAACGAAACGATTCATAAATTGAATACTTCTTATCGTAAATATTATATTATCTATGTACCTACCTATGTACGCTTGTTAATTAATTTTGCGTCACGTGTTCATTAGCAGTTAAAAAGTAGGAAAATTATGGGATTTAAGCGAGATACTCTTATGGATTTGAATAATTCATTCAATTTTGATGATAACAGACAACTGTTGGAAGTACGACCGACCATAATTTGAATCATGAGAGTATTCATTATTTTTCTGGTTATCGATTGCTTGTGATTACAAACAAGTGGCATTAAGACCATTCAAAAAGTAGACCAATAACATTTTAGTAATGAGTAAAAAATTGTAATTTTTCAATAAATGAGAAAAAATTTCAGATCTTTAAAAATCATTCGTTATCTGTAATTTTTTTTGGTTTCTAAAAAAAAAAAAATGTCAAGTTTTTTAAAAAATTATCAGAATTTTTCGACCTAATCCTCATTACAGAGAGGTGAATAGGGAAACAGAGTGCTGACATTTTTTGAATGTGATTTTACAATTTTTCAATACATCCATCAATGATTTTTTTTAAGCGCACAATCGATCTTTTAGTTCCATCATTCTGTACAGAGATTATTCCTAAAATTTGCCCTTAATAGTTAAATTATGGCGCAATATCGCATGGCTGGTTTTAGTGGGGAGGGGGGTTGGGTGTGTAACCCCACATTCAGAGCTTTTTTAAATGTTGTTTTTTTTTTCAAATTAAAAATATAAACAGCGGAAATAACCACAACACTTCTTTTCATACATATCCACTTTTTGGTAATTTAAGCAATTTATCATCTTTCCCACTTGACTGTATGTAAGTACCCCCCCCCTCTCCAGCAGTGATCCTAAAACCGGCACTGCAACATTGGGTTGATATTACTGCATTTTTCTCCCCACATTTATCATATGGCTAACTTATTTTTCAGCATTAGGCGTATTTTGGAACTGATACATACCTAACATAAACGCAATTTTTCCTGTTTGAATTTCAGATAAAGGCGTGAACGATTTACTGAACCAGTACTGGAAAGAATTATCTTTCGATTTATTCCAAGACATCACGGACGATTTATTGGATATAATGAAAATAATGGTGAACGTAATCGTCGGAGTGTTCCCAGTAGACGTAATGGTTACGGATTAATTTGTAAAATTTTTATAAATGCTCAAATAAACGTATTTTTTTTTATTATATCAAAAATGTCTGTTTCTATATTATTCTTGGCTTAACTTAATTAAAAGATGGATAATTAATCGATACATTGTTAATTACCCCACGTTAAAAACAATTACGTATAATTTGCTCTTCGAAACTTTACTGTCGAAAATATTTAGAAGAAATTCTGACACATGTTCGGTTACTAGCGCTTCATTAATCAGGAACGGAAGTAAAATTAAAATCCTCTTACAGCGAATTTAACTACGCTAGTCTCTTCGAATACGGTTTAAAACATCTGTTTTACAATAAAGAAAGATTTATTACAGCCTTACATTGCTAGAACGGAATAGCCTTTGTTTCATTAAAATAAACAACATCACTTTTAATTAATCACCAAATAAAAAGTTAATAAATTAAAAGCTGCCGCTTTGTAGTTAAAAGCTCTTTTAGCGAGAAAAATTCGCTAATAAGGCGCATACAATGTATATCCACTGAGGAGAGTTAACAACGGTGTACGCGCTAGCCAAAAAAAAACCTCATCAACGAACTTCATTATACCGGAGCGAATTAAGACTTCTTAACATTTATGATATTCATGCTAACCCTTCGTACAATGTATACCTGTACACAAGAGCTCGTTTAATCGCTTTTTAAACAACGAAAATACTTTATTTCAACAAAAGCAACGTGAACAGATAATACGGCGGCGGCGTAAAAATTATACTCAGCGTGTCCCTTCCAGTTGAAAATACGACCAGAGCGACTTATTAAATCGCCCAACGCATTAGTCATCGAATTACATCGGTATACTCGCAAAAACGTTATACTCCTAGAACAAACCAAGCCGCTTCCGTGTATCCAGAACGTTAAAAAATTGAAAACGAGTAGGAGAGCGTTTTAATTGATATTAATCTTTTCATATTTCCCGACGAGGGAGAGAAGTTAATTTCATGGCTACATTCTTGACGCGACGCGACGGGTAGTATATTTAATTATTATACCGTACGTATTGCCGGCCAAAACCGCTATTCGGTACCGCACCCGCTTTTTCCGCAAATGAACAGGTAAATACGACGTTATAGGCGCTCTAATCGATACCAGGTATATTAGGCGAGTCGGCTATACGCTTGACGCCAACGGTTCATACGTATTGTACGTAGAAGTTGGGGTAATTTTTCTTCCTTACACATTCACTCTTTCTGCCGAAAAACACTCTATCGTATTTTCAGATTTTCAGGTCAGTTATTTGAAATTGTTCAAACATTTTCCAACGTACCCGGTACCTTCGACTTTCCGGGTCTTTCGTTATTACCTTTGCATTCTTGCTACGTAAAGCTCCTTTTTATTAGTTTTACTCTCACGGTTGACGTTTTTCGTGCACGTTATCACGTTAAAAGCCTTTAAATAGAAGGCACCCGAGTTCCGAAGGTCGTCGCTTCCTCTTTTAGAGATGTACTCTAATTTCATGTAACCTTACGAGCATTTCTGATGCTGAGAAAGAGCTTCTTTCAATCATCTACAATTCAAATTATAATAAAAGCAGCAAATACTTAATATTTATAACATCTACAAGCTACCAAAAGATGATGATAATTTTCTAATTTGTTTTCAAGAAGTTTACATTTTTTCATAGCTGAGTTTTACGAAACAACTGAAGTTTTAATCCTCTCGTAGATTTGTACCCAACGAGTAGAAGGCTGATGAACTCGAATTGGTCTAGGAACTGCGATATATTTTTCACAGTTCTGTGTACTAGACCTATCTTCCTCTTTAAAATACTCCAAATACTATGAACTGCAATATAATCTGTACATGAGCAACTGCCGTTGCAAGAACCAGAACTAGCAAACCTATGATTTTTTTCAGAAAACACGAGGGCAAGTTATTCTCACAATAAGGCACCCTCCGCTGCTAAGTTTTTTATTCTTCTCCATATTTTGGTCACAGGTATCAAGAAATCTGAGCAGATTTGTAAAGCATTTTTTGAATTGCACAGGAAAAGGGTAAAAATGGTTTCTGAAGTTCTGATAGAACATTATAAGCTGAATATACATCTCCATCTGTAGGGAGTGGTAACGAATCTTAATTGTTAATGCTATAAGACCGAAAAGCGAATGGTAAATTACATGCTATGGCACCAAGAAACAGGTATTTATCTGAAGAGCTAGAGGGGAAAGAAGCTGAAGAGGCATCTCCCTCTACTTAGAGTGGTCAAGATCTCAACTGTAGATAGCATAATATAGGAGAGGATATGTTAAATCACAGGATATAGTACTGGTTCTGCTCATCAGAAGAAAGAAACAGGTATTCGTCTAAAGAGCTAGAAAGAAAGAAAGCTGAAAAAATATCTCTAGATGATATAACACAGGAGAGAAACTTGAAAACCACATGCTACGGTACTGGCTCTCCTTAATGAAAGAAAGTAACAGGTAATTCCATGATGGACAAAATAAAGCCAAACTTTCACTAAAAATCCATAGCCTACTCAAGAGCCGAAACAACCATTTCAAATAGGGGACATAATAATTAAGCACGGGTCATTAGATTCACTTAAACGAACCAATAATTAAACGAAACACTACAGATGGCTCGCAATAGTTATGAGGGAAGGTACGTTATAAAAAATCAAAATTTCTGATTCATTTGATTTCATAGATACTTCGAAGGTAAGGAACTAGCCTATTTATTTATCTCAATATTATTTCACCAAATATTGGACCTTTTGTTTACTTATGTGAAGCGTACGCGTGTCGAATGCGAAAGTTATTACAAATTTTGAAAAAATTACGCAATAACGTGTGAAAAGTACCACTCACCAATAAACTCATTAAAAAGCAGCATTTACCTATAATTCATTAAAAATCTGGTTTCAGCCAAGAGTAGAACTCAGTACCTTCAGATCACTAACTATACAGTTCTATCCACTACGCCACTGGAGAACAGAGTTGGGCAGAGTGACTCAATAGCGAAAGAACCAGATGTTCCCCTCACTTTTCGCTCGGAGTGGAGAAGAGTTCATTCTTTGGCATTCCAAATGGAAATTCTGAGCGAATTCTTCATTTTTTTTTTCGCTCATCACTTCAACCAATCATGAGAGAGTACACATTACCTATTTAGATCTTATTCATCATTTTATGTCATTTTTCTCATTACTGGAGAAACGGAATGAAGAATCTGAAGAATGGGGGCTTAATCCTTTGTTCGTAAGAGATTTGTTATTCCGCTCTTTTTCGCTCTTCAAAGAGCGCATTCCGAGCGCGCTCGGAGTGATGCCTAACTCTGCTGGAGAATATATCAATTGACGATTCCGCGCTCACCTGAGCGCTACAGTCGCATTTCAAATCGAGGTGATCGAATGTACATGGCTTATGGAAGGAAAATGAGTTTTTTCAATTTTTAACAAAAATAAGAGGGTTGACGTAAGATTTCGTAAGAATATGAATTAAATATATTAAAATTTCGCGTCGATTGATGTACGTTTCATCCGAATTCATGCAATAATGACGCTTCTGTTGACACTTCTTTCAATCTGTGTTTGGCATAAATGTGAACTTGACACAAAAAATTCTCTCAAATAAATACGATTGTATCAATTTTTAATTTCATTTCTTAGCAGAAAATTTTATCCTCTTTCCAACAAGATATCAACGGATTTTGTAGATGTAATATTCATGCTATAATTTTTATTTAAAAGCTGGAATCTCGCTTCTTGAATTTGAAACAGCTGATTATTGTTTATATAGACTTTAGCATGATATTTACGATGCTACTATTTTTGTAAAATTCACATTTGAAGTTGAAATCGCGTTAATGATATGATCAGTAGGCTTAAGATGTGAAATTCAAAAAGATTCTTAAAATTTTTCACAAAATCACTTTGATCATTTAAATGAAAATTGTTGATAACAGTATAACACTAAACGATAAACAATAAATATTTGTTTCAAAATTGAGAAAAGAATTTTCAACTTTTAAATAAAAATTACAGCATGAATATTATAGCTACAAAATCCGTCAATATCCTGTTGGAAATAGGATAAAATTCTCTACTAAGAAATGAAATTAAAAATTGGTGCAATCATATTTATTTGAGAGAATTTTTTGTATAAAGTTCATAAGTTGCCAAACACAGATTGAAAGAAGTGTTCGCAGAAGCGTCATTATTGCATGAATTTGGATGAAACTTATATCAATCGAAGCGAAATTTTAATATCTTTAATTTATGTTCTTACAAAATCTTACGTAAACCCTCTTATTTTTGCTAAAAATTGAAATAACTCGTTTTTCTTCCATAAGCCATGTACATTCGATCACCTCGATTTGCAATTCGAAGGAAATCCGCTAGAGTTCAGCCACTCCGCGTGGAATCGTCAATAGAGGCCATAATATAGTTGATAGTAGCAACATGCATAAGGCCTACAGTGCTTGTTTTTAAGTATTTTTAAAAGATGCTGCGAGTTTTTCAGCAACTATCCTTTAGGTGACACTTATTCATGCAAATGTTATAACACGCTTTTTGATGCGTTTTTTTGAGTAATGCTACTACTTATACAAAAAAAGTTGATATGCGACAGCGTTTTAGGGAGAAATGAATACTACTTTTAACTCAAAGAAAGGAACATGCTCGAAAACACGAGATGTAATCTGTGTGATTAGCAACTTTTTATGCTAATTATAATGTTAGATCGAGTTTAACACCAATTTTTTAAGCAATTTGGGGTGCAAGTGCGAATTTTACTGCAACTTCCTTGCCAATAGGGAGTACTAAACACACAGTACTACCCTATTTTGAATCCATCATCAAATAATATAGTGAAATTTCATGCTTATTCACAATCAAGTATTTTATCTCAGAGAGAATCGAAATTTAAAAATTTTCATAGAGTTAAAAAGCGTATTTCTTACTCTACAAAAAATGTTCTTCTCATTTTGTTCCACATGCTGTCATTTTTGAATAATCTACGATGAAACATGATTGTTACCTGTTAAATAAAAAAAAATTAAAAATTAAAAATTTACATGATTTCATTTATCTTATAAATTAACATTATGTGATAAATTTCTTAAGTAATCTAGGCTTATTTCTTGTCCCTTAAATTTTTCGTATATTGCACAAACTCGAGTCAGTCCTTCTTACAAATTCTGTTGGATCACGATTTCTTCAAAGTCCTTTTTTCAGTTTCACTGAATAAAATTTAGATTTTCGGGCGTTTACATAAACTTGAGCTTGGTGTCAATTTGAGCCTTTGCCTCTCCCTCTCTGCGCTCATAACTACAAATTATTTTTTTAAATTACATTTTAATTAAATTTCAAAGTTGCGCCAATTTTTCTAAAGTTTGAACTACCTGATAATTCTTTTTTCAATTCTATTTTTTAGTTTCCATTTTTTGAAGTTCAAATTCAGTTTGAAAATTCAAGTTTCCCAAAAACTTGTAAACTTCATTACGATGAAACAATCACTGGAACTACAAATCGCTAATTTATGAGCCCCTTAAAACACCATCATAGTAAATAATATGCACACGTTTTAAAAACAACTCGTTTATACACCACTCAAAGCAACTTCGTATACTGTATTTTTGTACTATACGTCTACATATCATGTAAATATCACAACACTGGTCGCGCCGCATCTAATCTGGTGTAATTGTTTCACCGTGAATCGCGATAACGTTATTCGTTGACATGAAAAGTTGAGGCAAGAAATTTACATACTGCATTACAGCTGTACAAATAATCAACCTGCTCCAGCATCCCATACGCCCTTCAGAACTTTAACCACCTGATTTGGTCGCTTCAATAATAAAACAATACACGCTCTAGCGAGCATATTTCTAAGACAACAAAACTTTCCAACTTACTAGAGTTCTTCGGCAGAAGAAATCATCCGCGAACACAAAGATGGAATATTGGTGGAGGGGAATTTTTCATCTTCAACCAAGCGAGTAATTTTCCCATCCAAATTGTCGATGGGAAAAAAGAGCGATATAGAAAAGCGTTTAGTTTAACGTTAAAGGAGATAATTTTGGTCCGATATGGAATACATTAACGAGCCAAATTAAACCACCAAGCTATAAAATTCGATAGCGGTTAATTTAATTACCGGGAATTATCGGTAAAGTGTATAAAAAGGGGTATTCCATAACGAGAACTTTTACCGACGATGAAATAATCGCCCCTTTTTTCTTTACCTTACTTCGCCACCGCGTAAAAACCATAAACGAGCACCGTGTTCCAGTGAACTTCTAACATAGGTACTCGTATAACTTCGGCGAACGGGCGCATAGGAAATTTAGTTCAAACTTGTTATTACCATTTCCGTAGTCGGCTGCTTTTTCGTATGTTTAAAATTTAATACTCCTTGCAAAACCGTTCGCATGAGTTATTCGAAGAGTATGAAATATCTGCGGTAATTCATACCGAGATTTGGAGCAGTTCAGAAACTGGATATGGGATAGCTGCGTACTAGTTATATTCTTGAAGCAAGAAGCTGTTTTTGTAGATCGTTTTAGGTCAATTTTGATAAAACATGAGGTTGGATTTTATTCATCTCGTTCCTGGATAACGCCAACGCTTACAATTTCGGTGGTTTTTACCGACTTCCTCAAACTTTGCATCAAAAAATAGGTACATACTATTTTTTAGATCATCGAAATACCTAAAATTAGTCTCCCTACTTTGGTCACTATTTCTACAAAACGACTACCTAAGCTTAGTTTTTCAATTTACGCAATGTTGCGTAACTTTCAGTGAACTTTTTCTCTCTACGAGTACCCGCGGTGAACTCGAGCAATAAATATTAATTTAAAAGCGAATTCTAATCGCGTGTTTCATATACCTCCTTTAATATATTTACATGAATTTTTAAAACAAAGGTGATGGTCGTATTTTTGGGAATTTTTTCCAGTCTATAATCGACCGGCAAATGGGACACGAATATGGAAATATAACCGAATATTTTCCCACAAAATCTTCGTGTCAAAAGATTCACCATTTCACCACTAAAATGATACCCTAAACGACATATTCCGGCGATTCTTCAAATAACTATTCAAATGCGTCGAATTTACAAGCAAAGAAAAAATAAAATGAAATTTCTCGCGTAGCACAAATAGGTAGTAATGATGATAATTTACCAATTCTTACAAAGTAAATATTTAATATTCAAAACATTCGCGAATACCGTAAATTTGAAATCATATTTATCAGTAGGTCACCTCCGGGAGCTTCGCACGACACATTGTCAAATGTTAATAAAACTTGACATTTGAAGTACTCGAATGTCCACATCACGCATCAACTGAAGTTTCTAAACCATCGAGGTATTGAACGTCTACAGTGTTATTCGCCCTATTTAGGAATTTGATTCTCGTTAATGTTACAATTTATCGTATTCGTCTACCATTGGGACGTGAGGAAACGAAAAATCGAAAGATTGAATAAGGAAACGACGTCGATCTTTCGAAGGTTTCCCCACGAGAGTCCTACCACGAAGGAAAACATTTTACCCTGAATAAACGAATGTGTACTTAATTGTAAAGAATAAGCTTCGAAGTAATTTCTCCACGTCTTGTTCTGTGCACCATAAATGATTAAATAAGCATTTTCTACTTATCGAACGCTGCCTCAATACTGTACATGTTTGGTTTTGAAATATTGATTCACGCGTAACAAAATTTCCTTTTATTCTCCATACCTGCTTTTAAATTACTAACTGCGATTCTTTTCATCTGTGGACCAGTGATGAGAGTTCAAAAGTGGGCTTCATTTTTCAAAGAAAGTTTTTGACTAAAAATGATAGCTATTATAGCCTACCTGATTATGGGAAGGGGGCGCGGACGGTGCTGAGATCATTAAATCTTTATGTTTCAAACTATTTGTAATCATCTAGCTAATATCCAACTTTTTGGTATATACATATATTTTTCCCCACTCGAAGCGCTGGCAGGTATTCATGAAATTTGTTCAAAACTTAGTAAAAGACTATTTTTGAAAATGCAACAAAACTACTTTTTGTTTTTTCGATAAAGTTCAAAATAGCGGATCATTCAAATTTTGAGGGCAGCTGCGGAGATAAAGAAAATACCTCAAATTTTCTGTTTTTGATTTCATATAAAAGAGTAAATCACAGACACCAACATATCCAAATTTCAACTTCCTAACTAGATTTTGAAAGGAGTTAGAGTAGAATACGGCTTTTTGAGGAAGTTTTTAGTCATGAAATTTCTAAATCTTCGTATCTCCTCCAAATCAAACTAAAAAGACCAAACCTTGTGTGGGGTTAGTAGACGATCAGAATGTGACCTCCTAACTAAATTTGGATCAAAATGGATCCAAGATTATGGATTATCAAAGTTTGAGTAAAGCTTGAGAAGCCTCAAAATAGTTGAAATGTAATTAATATGAATTCGTATCATTATTGAAGATAAGAAGTATATTATATCCCCAATTCACTTCCATACATGATGTGTACGGGAAGAAGGAGGGGTTATGGACCTCAAAATGTGTTGGGTGGTACACAAAAAATTGAAATTTTTTTGTTGAAGTGTTATGGGATAAAATGAGCCCAAATGACTACCTTATTCTGATTTCAGCTTCTCAAGTACATTTGAAGAGGAGTTAAAGTAAAAAACCGCTTTTGAAGAGGAATTTGCTGCAGGAGGGATATTTCATGAATCTTTCACTTCTCGTCGGCAAATTGACCTAGAAAGGTCAAACTTCGTGTGTAGGGTTAGTTGATAATCAGAATATTAGCTCTTCAATTTTTGTAAAATAGAACCAAAATGGCGTACCTTAACAATATGAACATGATTTAAGGAGCCTCAAGTAGTTGTAATTTGAGAAATATGCCATATGATTATAGCGTGGCAAGAAATACTACATTGATTCAAAATTCAACTTCCTAAGTGGTTTTGGAAGGGATAGGGTAGGAGTTTTTATACTGGGTATTGGACGTGGCTTGTAGATATGAAGAGGTTAGTAATGTTATTTGTAAACCTGAACAAATCCCACTTAAAAACTCAGTTCTAGTAATGCAACATGGCTGCTTCCGTTTATATTTCAAGTTAGAGTCAATGATTTCTAAGACAATGTACAAATGCTACATGATGTGATGCTGGGATTACTGTAGCGAGAACCATGTTATAGTGATTCGTTGAAAAGTGAGTGAATAAATTTCAGGCTGCTCAAAAATTTTCATAGTATTATTAGGGAACTTAATTTTCAAAGCTTCTTTCAACGCGAACGTATTTTAATGAAACCTAGTTTCCACATTGCGCGTATTCGCATTTTCATGACTGTGCCCGAGGTCACACACATATGTGAAGTAATCTGAGCTCATACAAAATATTTAAGCTAATACGAAAATACACAAACTTGTATGAAGATCTTCACATTAGCGTTACGAGAATACCCAAAATCATCTAATACAAATATACCCGAACTTATACAAGTATATCCAAACCAATACAAAGATACCCGAACTCACATGAATATATCAAAACACGAGTGGATATATTCGAACTTATACGAAGATACCCGAATATAAACGTTACTACCCGAATTTATAGGAAAGCACTCGAATTTACACGGAGATATTCGAATGTGAACAAGGATACCCGAACGTATATAAAAATTCTTTAATTTATGCCAAGATACCTACAATATATAGGTGAATAACAAACTTCAAATAAAGACGTTTGAAAATATTTTAGAAATCATGATAAATTTCAAAACTATTCTCGAGCAGGTGATACGACATCAGTTTAGAAATGAAATCATTATAATATAAATTTGAACGATAATACCGCCAATGATTATTTAAAGGCAATTCAAAATGTAGCAGAAAATGAAATATACCACCTCACAGAGTACTTCGAAGTGATAAATTAGACAATCACGGTGCATATAGTTACCTTGGCAGCGAGCAGATACCTTAATAAAATGATAAGGTTGGAAACGGGAGAAACATTATGACATCGATGGTTATTTACCTGTTGATGCCATAGTCAATGACGCTTTTATGAATAAATAAACCAAATTAGCGTTTATTGAATGTATACATCATTCCACGTGATTTCGATCAATTAAGCATACATGTTAAAAGGCGATACGAAGTAAAGACGGTGCAAAATTACAAGACCAATAAATTTGTTGACAAGACGTCGCACGAAAATGACGAATTTCTACATAACCGACGTACGGTTTTCGATACAAACCATGCCTGAGATTTTAATATAATAAACATCGTACCGTAATATTGTCGAATTCGTTGCTCCTTGCGAGCACGAATTTTGATATTTAATTTACGCTTTCATTCGGCCATAAAGCCACGAACCTACCGTTTCAGCCGAAGAGCGTTTCATTTCATGTAAATTTCATGCCGACGAATAACACATTTAACGCGAACGTACGTGTAATGTTATCGTAACATCATTTATGTAAATTTATTAACGCCGCGCTTCGAGCCATCCATAGACACGGAAGGGCGCGTCGCATTATGAGAGAGGTGCAAAACGAAACCTTCGCCGTTTCGTCGTCGTGCGGAGGATAAGCCCGCCGCGGTTTGAAAAACTTGTCGAGTGTCAAAGTGCAGTCGAACGTGACTATTGTTAGCCTTTATAAACGCCGTCACATGTTGCTATTCGTGTTTGGTTTTCGATGCGCGTGGATAGATATTAACGCGTCAAAGGTTTTCTCATCTACGTAGGCATTCATATATACAGTAGATGGCTTAAATTAAGAATTCGACTTATCACCTAGGTAAACCGAAATGAGGCGTTTATTTACACATAATGAGATGTTAGCGTACGACGTTTTATTTTAATTCCCATACATCGTCGCTGATCCTATTTACTCGAAGCTTATTTCGCGTTTAAATTTCAACACCGAAATACCTTTGTCGCGATTCGGTGACCTTTGAATGTTTAAATTGGGTTTAAGCTGTACGCCAGCGCGTTACCGCTAAATGCTTATTTTGCAAATCCGTCGCTAAGAAGGTTCGGCTCTGCGTTCGGTATTCCGCACATATGAAGCATACATATCACAATCCTGCGTGATGCGGGTAGGTGCAAGTGCGCCCGTATTACAATTGATTTATGAAAATGGAAAACGCGCATTTGGTAGTATTAGTTAGTTTATGAACATGCCTCTATTCCCAAGTAATGAAAGATTCAATGCATGCACTGCTTTCGTTGGTGAATTCGAAAATTCGCCTATCAGCAAATTTTTATTTTAATCTTGTATACCTAATAGGTACTTGACAAAAAAAGGTGAAGAAAAATGTTTTGTTCCTTCCAACATATCACTATTGAAGATGTTATATTTTTTAGCTCTAGCAATCACTATTACACGAGTTCATATTAACCAAATCTGAGCTCTTTGGAGCTCTCTAGACTGTCCTTGAATTTGGAATCTCTACCATTTTTGCATCCCTAATAACTCAAATTTAAAAGTTCATATTGTAGTTTTTAATCAAAAACATACTGTATTTCAGCTAAGTGGACAGGGCAAGGAGATACGAGAGATTTGAAAATTCTTCATAAAGATGCTGTTCGCTTCAACTCTTCTTCAACTTGGGAATGTGAAACTGGAATACGCAGTGGTTTTCACTTTTTATTCTATCATATGACACCGATGTTAAAACTTTCCCCATATTCAGTATCTCATCAACTTCCCTTGAAATTTAAGTGAACCCTCATTTTGAGTTTTGCCAACCACAATTTCAAGAATGCTATGAGACATTGGGTTCTTCAAGAATTTTGTAAAGATGGTTGTAGGACGTAACGTAGCCCCTAATGATTATTTTAAGCAACTTTAGCTTTTCACTAATAGTAACTCAATGAAAAAAAGTTCAGCTCTCCATTTTTTTGTACAAAAAAATTGAAGTATTGAAGTATCAATTCATAGAACTTTCGAATGAAGACACTTTGATTACGCGAAAATTCGCGTCAAACTATTAATAACACGAGTTTCAAGCCGATACATGGTAGAATAAACCCGCGCCATGCATTCGTTTCATACCAAAATGAAGATAGAAAGAACAAAAGTTTTCAGCTTTAATCATTTGTTGTAATGAATTTCAGCGAACGCTTTCAAAAGTTCGAGTACCTATTTGAAATTTAAATTCTCTTCTTAGAATCGTTACTATACCCAACAAACTCAACGAATTCGTCGTTCAATGAAAATTTACCCAGTTTACATTATATTCACTTTTTTTCACTTTTAAAAATTCATATCTCGAAGTTACTCGTAATTTTTACAAGTGTTGTGAAAAAAAACATGTCATTATAGACATCGTCGTTGTATGTAAAATATAACATCAATAACAACGTTCAAAACAAAGCCGAACATCTAAGTTTTCCGTGTTAATCTGTTTTCCGCTTTTTAAACTTTTTCACTATTCGCTGCCAACCTAGCATCGTAGATGTTAATTCGAGTTTCAAACTACCATGAACCTATCTAAGAACCAGTGTGAAACGAAAAGCAGGTGTAGCTATAATTTTATATGCAAATATAGCTCAAAATGAACCCACAGTCGTAGTTCGATAAACGATCATCGCCGATACTTTGACCAACGTGATTATTTAAAAAGACTCACTTTATCGTCACCTCTCCTAATCGATTTCTTTTCCTTACCTCTCCAGTAATCACGCGATAATAAAGTTAATCGATTACAATTTTTCGCGGAAGAATCAATGTTTACACTCTTTTCCGCATTTGATCGCTTCGAAATAACGGAATTTTATCGATTAAGTAAACGCCGTTTTAATGCATTTTGCAAACATAACTGATATTGCTTTCACTGACAATAAGATGAACCAACCCGCTGCTATGTACAACGTTCCATAATTCTCTTTTATATTTACCTCAGTCTACCTTTTCCGGTCTGGTAATAAAGATGGTAAAAAAATCCGCGATATTTGACTAAAAGAGTCGTTATTTTTCTCAAATAGTCAACAAAGAAAACTTTTCGCGAGCCGTTCAGCCATCGTAAATTTTTCCTCTTGCTACCTTGATAATGTAATTTTTCCGCTTGAAATATGAAAACTAGCGATAGCAAGGCAACGAAACTTGACACAAAAACCACGTAGTGTTTTCGTTGTTTTGGATGTGTATTTTACATTTCTTTTCCCGTCGGAGGTGATATTTTATTAAAGGTTTATTCGAAAACATTCCATAGAAGCCTATGTTTCTCACCATCTTGCTATTTTGTTCGCATAAATTTTCCTCTTCGTTACCACATCTGATGCTTTGCAGAGTCGTCTCAATTATGAACTGAGATGACTGAAGCAGAAAAAATGCCTATATTTCTTCAGATATATTAAATCGTTAGAAGCAAAATCTTTTGAAGTTTTTGAAGCAAGAGGATGGAAGACATCTTGTATTGGTGATAGATTTAAGCAAGAATGGGAAATTAACCGATTTCATTAGAAAATTACTGAACTTATAGATGAAAATACAAATTTAAGCAAAGGTTCCCAAATCCGTTATTAAATTACAAAAAATTCAAACTCATATGGAAATACTCGAGCTTACACGAAGATATTCGAACACACACGAACATACTCGGACTCAGACGAGACGAATACAGCTGAACTAGTACGAAGATGATCGAACTAATACGAAGATGATCGAACTAATACAGAGATCATCGAACTAATACGAAGATGATCGAACTTTAACGAAGTTATCTGAACTTGAACGAAGGAACATGAACGTATACAATGATGCTCGTGCTTATCGGAACAGCGGTGTTGGAAGAAAACCGAAACAAGAACAAACACTGATAAAAACAGATGAAATTTAAGTTAACATGAACCGATAATCCAGAACGAATATGATATCTCATAATAGATGAACCGAAAACCTAAACACGTTGTGAGGAATGATATAAAACGGTTTTGGTTCACTTTGGCTTTCGCTTTCTTTAATTGCAAGGGGAAATCTCATAATTTACAAGTCAGAAAAATAAAATCCACCGGTCATATTAGAGCTTATACGGGATAAATTTCGTTAATTGATGAAGAAGGGCAATAAGAGAAGTGAATTGTTCCTCTTTTTTGTTTTCTCTTACTCTTCTCCATTCGATCACTTCAGGTATCAGGTTTAATTGAATCATCATTGATTCCTATAATGTGGTACAGAAAGCATTTCCGTAATGATTCTTAATAATGAAAAACTAACGATAAGAAACATTAAAACTGCAGATCTTATAATATCAACATAATTTGAAAAAAAAAAAAAACTGACAATAAACCGAACCAAAATCAGAGTGACCGAAATCGTAACCATACCTTTTTCGATGAGAGGAATGGAACAAAACAAAAACCAATATACCTACTCTGGAAATGGGAACAAAACCTAAAACTGAGAACGATACTCTGTATTGAAAGTAATTAAAAATCCAAATTGACGTGGAGATACTCGAACGTAGACGAAGACATCTGAACTTATACTAGGATAACTGAACTTTAGCAGTGATATCCGAACTTGGACGAAGACACTCTATTTTACATAAAAACATTCTCATTTAAGCGAATATGTCCTAATAGAAAGGAGGTTCTCCAATCTACTGTGAGAATAGTTCTATTGAGTTAAGTTCAACCAGAGCAGAAATCTGACATCTCGTTATTTTGAATCTTGTTTTTTCTTTTTCAAATATAGAGATTGTGATGTGATATTGAAATGAATTAAATAATAATTAAATTCACTGGAATATATTTTTCAATGAAGTCTTATCTGCAAGTCATAATTTGCATTGGGTTGCGTTACTGAAAAAAACTGTCGAAAAAAGGGATTTTTGCGCAACCCAAATCCTATAATTACACACACGGTATTCTATTTTTTCCTTTTTAATCCGAACTTACACGAAAATACTCGAAGTTTTATAAGGGTACTCGAACTTACACGAAAATACTCGGACTTGTGCTAAAATAACCGAACTTGCACGACTAATATATTCGAATTTACAAGAACATCGAAGTTGGACGAAGATATTCATACACGCCGAAATTCAAATAAGGGTATCATAATACATTGAAGTCGCTAAAAATTATTTTATTGCATTTCGTCATTTTTGTAAGTGTGAAATTGTTGAAAAATGATTTCTGAACAAAATTATCGCTAGTATACCAGGGATGATCTTTATTCCATCTTGGGTAAAGATGGACACAATATTTTTTTTATATTGATTCACTCGCTTCAGAGTGATTTTCATATAATAGGTAATTATCATAGGCAGATTTGAGAGGAGGGGGGAATGTAACGAAACGAAAATAACCCTAACAATTTTTTGGTACATATCAACTTTTTGGTAATTTTAAACGATTTACTATCTTTCTTTTTCGACTTTACGGAACTGAACGCCCCCCCCCCCCTCCCTACAAGCAGCGATTCTCGGCAATGGTCATTACTAATATACCTACATATTAAACTTAAGCTAGTAAATCCCTATAATATAATTTTTCCAAGTAACCATTATTAGCAAAATTCACTCAATATATATTGTAACTGACAGATCAATTGCAATCAATGTAACCGGGCACGTCATCGCATGTAGGTATCGCTGGCAAATTTCATCCTACCCGCTGACAACAATAATAAAACGAGTGGCGAAAAAAAAAACGCGTTAAGACAATACGTTCGAGCGACGACAAAACTGGGTTAATGAATTTTATCGACCGGTACATATTTATTGTATTGTATTCGGAAGAATGAAAATTGTTATTAACATTGTCCATTACTGTTTGGTCGTGTCATATGCCCGATGAGACATTCCTCGTTTCGTGTAATTTATGTACTGATACACGCATATGTATAATACATATTATATACCTTTATACCAAGTAAAACCATATCAGTGAGAACGTAACATATGCTCGACGCGTGAATAATGACGCACAAACGCGGATTACAAGGCGGCGTGATTTTCGATGGAAAGTCGATTCGAAATATATTGGCTAAAATCTACGTACCTATTACCTTATATCGAAGAAAATCTGATAAAACAACCCTAAATCGAATAAGAAGTTCAGTTCGTTCTACTTTTTTTTCTTTTTGTCGAAACCTCGCGAAAAAAAGAAGCGTCGAAACATTACATCAAATTTATATTTGTTTAGGTTGTACCTTTCGAAGTCGGATGAACGCACGTACAATATATGGGAAAACGTGACGAAATTTTCAGTCAAAAGATTCTTAGGTTTTGTATTCTTTTTTAGGAATTTCGATCGGTTCGAAATTTTCACCATCGAAATTCATACATACATGAATGAAGAATGTATTCTCGAAACCACCGATTTTAAGAGTGAAAGTTGCGAGGAGAAGCTCGAAACCATAAAATGAATAAATACGAATCCTGATCCGCGTTCCAGGTACACGCTCGTATGAACACAACTGATGAAAGAAAATTTATACAACTGAGAAGGTTCGGTTTCTTCGTACCACGTTCGTTTTCATTCAAGTATTCATTACGAAAAGCTCGCCATTGCTCGCCACTTACGTAGTCTTTCTTTCGGTATCTCATCACTACAAAAAGCTCGCTTTAAAGTTCATTCGAGTGGGTTTCACTCGGGTTGATCCGCATACGAGCACGTATGTTCATCAATCATCCGCAGTTGACCGATTGCTTTTGCCTCCCAATCCTAGTCCTAACTCTCGACTCTCAGTCGCGTGTATGCATATGCCAGCTTTTGCATACCGTAAACCCCATATATCAAACTTATTCTCATTAAATTAGAATCGTCGATTTGTAAATCTAGATTACATTTGAAGCGAGCCCCGTCTCCAAACGTAAGGGCCCGTAATACGACTATTTTAAAACCAGCGTAGAGTGATGAGCGGTGACTCGAACGTATAAACTTATTTACATCCAAGGGGACAGGCATGAATGTATCAAAATCCCCAACGCTTTGCTATCTATTATTCAAATGCCAGATTAAAATATCCCAAGTCGTTGTTTTAATATATTTACAATTTTAATGTCCGAATGAAATACACTTTCGTTTATTTCAGTTGTTTCGCTTCGAGTTTTATTTGTTTTCATTTTTCTTCGCTTTTGTAACGCATTATTTCAAATCATAATTTATTCTTTTGAGTGTTGATCGACTGTCGTATACTAAAAGCCAAATTCATTAATTTTTAAACTTCATAAAGGTGTACCAAAAGTCAATTTTGATAATGGCTGAAAAACCAAGGATAGCATTTGCTTCAGACTCGCCACGAAATATCATAGCGTATCATAAAACATCGATCATTATCACTGAATGATTTATGAATAACTGATCATCTTGAAAATGCCAATTTCACAGTTTCATGCTGGAGTAGGTTACGAGTATATATTTTCATTTCCCCAAAAATTTTCTTTGATCAGCTCTTAATTAGTATATGTTGTGCATTTTAATAACGTGATTTTTAACAATAATTACCTACTAATGACCTGATATAAGTCAAGAAATAAACTCTTGCTGACGTCATTTGACTCCAGAGTGGATTTTGAAGGACTTAAAGGCTATAACTGAAAGAGCAACTCCAGGTTTTTGCTTTTTCATTTTCATTAAAATTGGCCTTCTGTACATCTTTTTTGAACTTTGAACTTTAATAAATTACGCCTTTAGGGCACTTAACGGTTTAGTGAGCCTATTCTTAATAATACGTTAATTGAAATGATCCGAAGGTAATTATTTTCACTAGCAAGGTACAAATACGAAATCACCTTTTTAGAAATAAAACAATTTTCGGAAAGTTCATGAAAAAAATTTAAAAATAAAATTGTAACGAAGAAAAACAAAATGATTTGAAATTTGTTCATTTTCAAAAGTAAAAAAATCCGTGATTTATTGGTTGTGTGCACAGTAAGGGCTTCATTTAGACTTTTTCTAGCATTAAAAAAAATATGCGCGATTGTCATTGCACAAACCAAGCTTCCCAAAATGTGACATTTTTATTTCAAAATGACCTCATTATAGATGTTTTAAGGTAAAAAAGCTCAGATTTCAAGAGTCCCTGTAAAACAAACATCGAGCGTATTTTGCTTCTAAAAGCCCGAAAAAGCCTAAATCAAATCTAACTGGGTTCACAGTCAGAAAATTACTCAATTATCGTTATAATTATTGAAAACAACCCAAATTAGTGCTTTTTGAAAACGATTAAAAGCGATAAAAAACAAACAAAAAAAGCAAAAAAACTGTAATGTTCACGTAAGCTGACTTTACTTAAACGTAAAGTCCATTAAAAATTGTCATATTGAATTTTTTCAGTCTTGGAGCATAAAATACGATTTTAAAACAAGAAAAAAAAATTTAATTGCCCGAAAATTTAGTTTTTGAAAATTTTAATTTTTCACAGCTTTAACTTTATTTTGGTAACCAATAAATTGAGTTAGGAGGCTGAAATATGCATAATTGTTGTAGATTTAGCGATGAACGATGAATTCGTTCGTAAATACAAAATCTACAAGGCAGAGCCGAGGCGCCTTTACGATTGTAAAAGCGATTTGTCAGGAATCGGTTGGTTCTTGTTATGGCTAAGGTTTACCCCTAAGGCAATAAAATTTGTGCGTGACTGCGTGGGCGCGGTGGCGAATCGGTTCCTTCAGGGTGAAGGAAAGGCGCGAGTTTTGGATGTGATGTTAATACTGATCCATCTCGTGAAACCGAAAGGTTGTTTCTGCATTTTTTGTGTTTTATGTAAATAAGGCATATACGGATTGCTCATTTATACTTGGAGGTCCGTCACTGTGCCTTTAATTAGAGCAATTAGTTAATATAAATATATATATATACAAACAATCATATTGTTCGGATACATTTTGGTCCTCTGGGCCGGATTATTTGTGCGGATAATCCGGAAATTCGGTGTTCGTTTGATCGTTTCATTCAAATTTCAAGTGATAGTGCGACGCGATTTATAAGTGAACCAGCATCAAATCTAGAGATCACACGTGAGTCTGTTCTAATTTGATCGATTACGTTGAATAAAACGTGATCTGTTTGTACTTATTTGTACTTACATTTTATTATATTTTAATTAGTGAAAAATGGCTGACGACGAAGTGTTAGAATTGCATGATATTGAAAATACAATTCTAAATAATATCAACACAGTAGGCGGTGCGAGTGGTAGTAACATAGGTAGTGGTACAGATGACGTTACGAATGGTAGTGCGAGCGACATGAGCAAGATCTCTAACGAGGAATTGCGCATAAGGTTCGACGTAGCTATGACAGACTTAGAGCTTTCGGACAGTCTTACAGATGAAATGGTCGAGCCGAGCGACGTAGATGCGGTGCGCGCCGAATTGCGAGATGTTGAGCATCTCAATGAAGTCGCATATGCAAGCTACGTTGATTTGATGCGGCGATGCGATTCGCAGGATCAGAAATTAGAGATTGATGCTAGGCGTCGACAGTTTATGGGAAAATATAAAACTGTTCGAAATAAACTCGCTAAGATCGTGGCTAAATGTACTCGAAATGAGGGGGAGGTGAAGTCTAAGCCTGGTAATAATTCGACAAAATTTAAATTGCCTCGGGTGGAAATCCCGGTTTTTTCGGGTAAGATTGAAGAATGGAGTGGTTTTAAACAACTGTTTGATGCTATGATCCATTCAAATACAGAGCTTACAGACTTTAATAAACACCATTATTTGCGATCGCGCTTGAGTGGAGAGCCTCAAGTACTAGTGGAAGGTTTTCCATTAGAAGGAGGGTGTTATGCAGCCGCATGGGAAGTCTTAGTAACCCACTATGATGATCCTCTTAGGCGGATTGTAAATTACCTAAATGCGATCGGAGGAGGGTGCATGTCAATGGCTGATAAGAGGCAAAATTTAAAGAGGCTTAGTGACTCACTTCCTCTCAAATGTAACGGCGCTGCAGACAGCGTTTGCTGAAATGCCGGAGGTTGACCCAGTAAGCCAGTTTTGCATTCATATGTTCTTATCCAAAGCAGATAAGGCAACTAGGGCAGATTGGGAGAGGGAAGTAGCTCGAACGAAAAGATTCGCTACTTTCAAGGAATTTATTCGGCATATGGAGGCACGTTGTAGTGCATATGAGCGCGCGAATACAACGGGGTCCTCAAAGGTGGTGCAATCAGGGGCATCACCACTTATTTTATTGACAGGAGATATTGAAAAAAATAATAGGTAAGAAAACCCCGTTTTAAAAGATTGTTTTTGAAAGATTAAAAATATCTTAAGTAGTCAATCCTTGACGGAAATGAGGGTTCTGTTCTTATAAATTTTCCCATAAGTACTTCGTGTGAGTTAGAAAATACTTGTATGAAAAAATTCTTGGAACTTGTTAAATTGAAGAATTTTCTATCACATTGTGCTATATTACCGTGAGATTTCTTCATATAGGTACCTACTGCGTTGTAATAATTAAAGAGTTTCTATATCTTTCCGATAAGGGGGCATATTAAGCTAACGTGTCGAAGTTTTGTTACTGAAAACTCCACACACATATAACATAATGGAACATCATTCGACGCAAAAGCTTAAACCTAAAGATTTCAATGCCAACTTCATAATTTCCATTTTCGAGCTCGACCAAAGTCCATCTATGAATAGATTTTACGTATCCTTGGCATAGTACTCCTTGAAGGGTTAACGACGCAGAAAGCGAAAGTAATACGTTTACCTTCGAACTTGGAATTTCGATAGATAGCGTGCCACCGAGCTAATTTATTACCTGTTCGTGAATACCATACTAATTCGTACCTTTCATTATTTTAAAAATAACCGAAGCTCCGTTTCCATTTCCCCGATACCTCATTAATGTAAATGTGGAAGTTGAGCGAAGTCGGTAAAAAAGCAATTTCTCGTAAACGATAGCGTCCTTTTCGGCGATTGACGTTTACTGGGAAACGCGATGTTTTCGATACAAATCGCTTTTAGCGCATTTTCGAAGGTATTTTTCACCAATATTTAAACAATATGAAGAGGTGTGAAGGAATTTGGGAAATTAAATACGAAATTCGCATACCTATGTTTTCGGTTGTAAATGTACATTGTACGTACATTCAATAAGGCGAATAAGAGATGGAATGCTGACGAAGTTAATTCGACAGTACAATCGTACGATGAATGGATATATGGCGAGTAAGGCGAAATTCCAGCTTAGAGTATCTCCTAAAACCTCAACACGCATTCTCCATTTGTTATTCGTTATACCACTTAATTTCCACTTGTTTACACTTCTCCGCATGTTGTACGTACGCGGCAAGCTGCCATCATTTTTTCATACACCCATTTACGCTTAAAACCTCGCATCTTCGAAACGCCGTTCTATATATTCGATAAATAATACAAAACCAGGCATCGTACATAGCGACGGGAAAAAAAGCCCGACTATAATCATTTATTCAAGTTCGCCAAAGCGCGCGCACAAAAAATACCGAGATGCGATTTCAAGCACGCACAAGTTCGCGCAAAAACCCCTATCAGCCGCAAAAACTACCAAATAAAAGAATTTTCTTTCAAGAAACCATTACATGAAAGTGAAGCTGCTTTATAAGAAAGCTCCTTCCTACCCAGCGAAAAAAAATCCATCTGTAACCTACGTCGAACTGATCAACTGTACGGCGTTTATTTTCACTTTGTATACCGCGCCTCTTCACGTCCTGCCTTTCTATTATTTACACGTGTTTTCCGAAACGTTAACGTTATAATGGTATAGTATTGCCGAAATAGGTATACAAGACTGATTATAGCGCGCGTAAAAAATACTACCGTACGTCCACAGTGTTTTATTATAAACGAACGCGAAAAATTGCGCAGTATTATTCGATCGTCGAAATAGCGTCGTAAAAGAGTCGTATCTTCAACCGACGTGAACGCGTGTACGAATGGCCTTTTAGCTGTAAGATCGTATGGTTGAATTACCCGTTCCGCTACTCGTGATTTGCGGCACGCGAGCACCGCCACGTTTATGTCACCTCGAACGGTACGAATATCTACACTTTTCAGCAGTGCTGATTCCAACAACCATTTAACTATTCTCTCCCCCTCTGAATGAGATATTGAATTTTTTGCCTATTGAAAGCACTCCCTCATCTCACTCCGCACAAATTTGTTGGTTTTATGCTACATAATTGTTTTTTCGATTCAAAAAAGATTACGCTTTTTCTACTCTGTGTAATTGATTATATCAACAAGTAGTGAACTACTCGAAGTAATCAGTATTTCATTTTTCAACATCAATTTCTATCTATCATTTTTATTAATTTCTTGTAGATTTAATTTTTTTTTTTTTCATTAACATAGTAAAATCAATTTCAAATGAATTTTTACTTATATTTATTGAAGATTATTTTGTTATATTTATACTTGTTTTCTTTTTTCTCTTCCTTCTCAGTTTTTTGTTTGCTTATTTGTTTTTGTTTCTTTGCCAACAATTTGTATTAGCAAATAAGGTTATACAAGTATCGAGGAGGGTTTTATTTAAATTTCTTTTTTGTATTGTTTTATTCCTTGGTATCATTTTCATCTTACACATATATTGAATTATTTTTAGTATTCATTTGTTGGATAGATTTGTTAAATAGTATTTTTTTTTTTATCATACGCCGTGTACAGCTCTGGGCTAGGAGCAAATTTATTTTATTTTATTTCATTATTATTATTATTATTATTATTATTATTATTATTATTTATTATTATTTTATTTTATTTATTTATTTTTAAATAAGTTGGTAAAGGGATGTTGAACGTAGGGAGCGAAGTATGTGTGATATGTTGGTAGGACCAGGGTTGTAGGAACAAACCCAAGAACGAGAACGAAGAACAACGAGAACAGAGAATTTTCGTTGTTCCTGAGGAACAGAACCAACAACGAGAACATAAAACTGATAGGTATGAAGAACAAAGAACACAACGAGAATAGAATATTTCCAAACTGAAAGATCGAAGAACGAAACGAGAACCAACTAATGTAAAATGCTGAGGAACGAGAACAAAAACAAGAATGGATGTAATTTTGGGTTGTTCTTCGTTCTTTTGAAAGTTCATGATTTGTCATGAAATTAATAGATATCATGAGGGGAAAGAGAAAAAAAACTTCTAAAAGTGGACAAATGCTGCGTATACCCATATAAATAATTTTTTTTCATTAATTAACTTCAATTAATTAATTTTCATTTTCAACAACAACATAAACCGTAAACACGTTATCAAAAAAAAAGAGAAAAAGTTGAAGTTTGAAGAACGAGAACAGAACGAAGAACGAACAAAAACGAGACCATAAAGAATTGAAAGAACGAAGAACGGAAGGAGAACAATTGAAACATTGAGAATAAGAACGAGTCAGGAACAGAATCAAATGACTTGGTCTTCCTAGGAACGAGAACAGGAACAAGAACAGACATATGTTTGTTCCTACAACACTGGATAGGACTATTAGAATTGAACTGAATTAAGATTTTCGGGTATGGAGCCCCTATAAGCTTTGTTGTAGAATACGTATACAGTTTTCCAGTAAGTAAGATTGAATCAACCGCAAATTTTGATAAAAAATTTAATTTTAATTTAGCAGGAAAGAAGGAGCATACTCATATATACTTATGCGATCTCTCCGTGAAAAATTTAACCCAATTAAAAAGAAAAGAAGAGATAACATTAACTTGTGTACGCATAGATCACACAAAAATTACGCAAAACCACCTTTATCATGGTATTAAAGACACTCCTGTAATGATTTTTGCAATCAATCCCTCATTTCTTTCATCATATTCGAACATCCTTGATTCTACATGAAACAACTATTTCGGACAATCCTCATTTAATTAAAGAAATTCTCCTGTACTTGAAGCTTTCAGTAATTAGTACCTAATCAAAGATGCCAGTTCGAAAAACAAGTAATTATATCATTTTTTTATGTTTATTTTTTGAATGAGATAAGGAATAGGGGGAGATCAATAAAAAAAACGACGAAAGAAATGATAAGAAAATGACAAAATAAAATTAATAAAAAAAAATATCAAGACAAAAAAAATTGCGGCATGAACCAATTCGCTAGATCGAACATTTTTAATTTTTTGGAATTATTCTCAAGATGAATTAGTATTTTTTTTTTTGCCACATAAAAACAACAGTTTTTGAACTTTTCAGAAAAATATAAAGAAGTTATCGATACTTGGTAATTTCCAAAAATACTGAATTTTTAGAATCATGACATGCACGTTGTACACTTGTACAGCAAAGGGACTAGAGCCACATTAGTTTTTTTTAATGAATTACATCAAGCACAATAATGATTTAGATACAGGGAGCATAGGATGCATCTTTAAGCAGCAAAATATTTTGAAGTAATATTATAAAAAAAATTATTAAAAAATAATAATTAAATTTTTTGGATTTTTTTTTAGTTGAAATGCATTTTTTTCTACACAACGAAATCTTAATACCTAAATATTTACACTATTATTATTTAATGTTATTATAGAATGCAATAATATCTACTTGGCATTTCACATGGAAGACAGTTTTTTTTATTTTTTAAATCGCTTCCAAAAAATTTCAATTGATTTTTTTCAATTTTTTCGATGCGTTTATAATTAAGAATTTTTCTCAATTTTTGAAACTTTTTAGGTACCATTTTTAAGATTGTAAATTGTTTATTCTTTTTTTGTTTCATTCCAATGACCTCCAAGTACGCATGGAATCAAATTTTGTTCCTTAAATTTTGATAGTAGAATGTTTTTTAGGGGAAGGTGTGAGGTTAGAGGGTTTGATCAGTCGTGGAAAAATACATATAATTAGTTGATCACATGTCGAAGCGATAAAATGAATTTAACCCGGGGATAGCAAATCTATAAATTTGTCAGTGATCCAGCACGGAAGACGGTTAGGTTAATCAATTGCAGTTCATTTTGTAGAAGAAGCGATTTTGTTGTGAAAGATTACATTTTGGACAAAGAATAGAACATAAATTTAGTTATTAAAACCCATTTTCGAAGATACCTATGTATTTGTTCAAAAGCATTTCAATTTTAAATTTGATTGTTCAAATTTTCATAGTTGATACTCATGATAAACATTAATCAGTTTTTTTGATTACGCCAAAATATGTAGTAATTTCTTCATTCAACTACCTCTTCTCCCAGAATGCTGTAATAAATAGTACCAGAAATTTTGTCCCCTAAAAATTAATTACTTTTCCTCCCAACGGTCAATTATTCACCACTCTAGGGCACTTACACAAACGAAATTCTCGACACCAACACCCATAAATAACTCGTCATATCACCGTTATTATCGAATAATCGTGACCCTTTTAAAAAAAAGGAAACTACGCGTTTGTTAAACAACCTATAATAAGAACATATTTCGCGAATTGAAGCACGCGATAAGCGTCACCTAGTAGGTGCTCTTTACTAATGAAATATTTATACGCCAAATCTGCGCCAATCTCCAAAAAGAGGAAAGTGAAAAAAATAATACATTGAAAACGGAGCTCTATTGTCATACAAATGCGCCGACTGACATTTCATACGGAGATATCCGTTTTGAAGCGCGTTTTAAAATTCACCTACTCACCTGTCACACGAGTCAGTAAAATATGTTAAGAGATGGGACGAAAATATAGCTACGAGATCTATCCAGCGTAATCGTCGTCGAGTTATACGTACTTATTCGCGTTGTCAGGCTTAGATCAAAACTGTGTGAAATAAGAACTTAGTACATTAAATATTTCGTATTATACTTATTTCCACGAAAGTGAACGTTTGTGTGTACGATTAAATATTAAGTATGCCGAGCAGTTGAGGATTCAGGGGTAGATAAATTCGTGCTTTGAAAGCGTTAATGGGAGCGACATTTTTTAAAAGTTTCAGTTCCCATTTCTCGAACAAGCTGACCACAGAAAAGAGAGGTGTATTAAGTCAAGGTCTTATAATTTAAAAAAAAATCCACAAGATAGATATTTTCACAAATTTTGATGAAAATCACTCACGAATTCTTTTTTTATTGAATCGAGCAAGTGTTCAATGTGCAACCAAATTCTTGAAAAATCATGAAAATTTCATTTTCAATAGATCTCCATTTTGAAAATCCTGTATCCAATTTTTTTCAGAAATTTTTACAAAAAAAAACATGCTGCATATAACGGCTTATCTGCTTTTGAAAATTGATAAGAGAGAGATCTCAAAAGTCTAGCATTAGATTCAACTAATCAGACGAAATAATCAAATCTTCAGATATTCCGCATAACATGAAAATTTTTACCAATTATCTATTTAAAAAAATTTTGAATTAAACTATTCAATTTGTGATAAAATTTCAAAAACGTCTGTCTCATTAATCTTCAAATTTGAGTTCACACCTGTCCATTAACATATCTATTTGAAATGCGAGAAGGGGTAACAGATCAACATTTTGAAAGGTTCTAAATATATTTCACGATTTGTATTTTTATGCCATTGAAAAACTGTGAATATTTAGAACTCTACGAGGTTTATTTGTAAAAAAAAAAATTAATTTTAAATTCAACAAAATGAGAATTTCTAATAGCCTCTTTTTCCGAATTCGATCAAATCAAAGTAATGATGATTTATTAAAATTATGCTAACAGAAACTCAACATTTTTTTATGAAATGGTAATTCCTAAAATTTTTGAGTAACTGGAAGAACAACCAAACCCCAAAAATGTTTATAATAACTTCATTCTATATTATATTACACTCAGTTCTCAAGAAATAAATCTATTTCAGGTGTCATGTTGCACAGAACCTTTGCTAGAGCTTAATTTCAACATGGTGAACTATCAGCTCGAAACACCAGGTTACAATCCGGCATAACCATGAAGTACGACAAAAAATGAAAAATAAATCTGTCTCCCATTTCGGCGAGTTATCACCTAGACGCTAATATAAACATTGAAAAACATTTCTCAACTCCTGGTACGATATTTTTTTAACCCTCGATAGAAAACCATCGTATAATCTCGATACGGTCTACGGAGAAATACAGAAATTGATGATTTTGACAGAAAGACAACAGCAACAGAAATCTCGTCAATGTGAATCGCAATATTCTACATAATTCTATCGCTGTATTGTTTTTCTTGCGTCGCCAACAAAGGAGGCAGAAGTAAAAAAAAAAGGAAAGAAAACACCTCGCACCATCGTGTAATCTCGAAAAGGATATTATCGAGTGGCAACTTTCCCCATTCCTTTATCCTCGACTCTTACAAACGTGTCGATTTTTCTACCTAGATAATTTTATCGATTTTTGTGTTACAATTTTAATCCTAATTTATACCGTGTGTCCCCAGTAGCGTACGAAAGTTTATGGACGTTTGATTGGTTACGACCGAATATTACCAAAGGGACTCGGATAACAATACATAGGTATGCCATCGGGAATACATCGCCTTGAAATACTTTTACCAATTTACCATCAACGTATTGCAACGCAATAAGGTTGATGCAATATAAATCGCCTAACTCGCCATATCAAAGGCTTAATTCCTTTGCACCAGAATACAACGTGAGTATGATAATCGTATTTTCGTTCAGTACACGGATTTAATGGCATACTGATATAGCGGGCCGTTGAATCGGCGTATTTTAATATTTCAAAATATGACCACCCAATACGAACGTTTTAGTACTACGCTGGCGTCTTGGTTTACAACGTGGCATTATCAAAAGACCGAGGTATATACGCTCCGATAACGATAAATAATGAAATTTCTCATAAGTTACAACTTCCCCAGGGCGTACGTTATTCCTCGAGGTATCGATACGAAATTTATGACTCAGTAACTTCTATACCGCCTTTTCGCCTTCTTTGACGGCATTACTAGGCGAATGCAACCGTATCGTCTTGTACAGTTGTGCGTACAATTCAACATGGTATTTCTATGTATTGATTAGCAAAGCCGAATTTTATGCTAGTGAAATCCTCACGCGTGAAATTAGAAATCATGATGTAGGCTAAATTTTTCAACGAAAATTTTAACCACAGTTTGGGATTTTGGGCTCCATAATTAAGAAATTGGGAAACCATGGAATAAGCTGTTTGGGTTTTCGTACTAAGGCTATTGAGCGCATTTTACTATGATCCGGAGGAGACTTTTGTAGACAACTGTATGTTAGTGGTTCAACGACCCTTAAGTACAGAACCTTCACTCCATTCATGTCCCATATACACCTCTACTCCTCCATGTGCTGTACTTAGTTTCTAATTCCTGATTTATGGCGTGTTGCACAGTAGAGATTGGAAAGACAGATATGTTAACATGAATACATGTCTGTGAGTATGAATAAAAAAATTACTGTGACTTCAAGGTACCTTTTTGTATACATGTTGATTTATAATGGGCTTGTACCCATAGTGAGAAAAGTAATTTTACGAACCTATCCCTGTATCAACATCTTACTTGTATTAGGTTATAAAACCTTTACATGTTCAAGCAATTTCAAGCTGTAACAAACTAAGAACAAACTGTTGACTTCGCTCCCATTATAAAATCAATAGAAGAAAAGAAAGAAAACAAGTAGGAGAAAAGGGAAATGAAAATGTAATTCATAACCAATGAAATCGCGAAACATGTCTATTTTATAATTCAATGCAAAAGAATGCACTGGTATATGAGTAGGTTGGTGAAATAGCCTTTTATATCATGAGAATTAGCATATTATGAATGATCATTTATGTAAGAAAGAATCATGAAATCTCATATTAGTTTTTGTAGACATTTTGTCAGCTATGTCTGCCAATAACATATGTATGCTTCAAAACCTCACTGCGCAACAAGTATGAACCAGAAAATCGCAATCTATGTACAACATCAAGAAGGAAGGGTGGTTGTAAAAGGAACATGAATGACCTCCAGCTTTGCCATGAAAATACCATAAAACTACAAACATACAGTTTGTCTAGATCACTCTTTCCACAACCATAAAGACATTGGTCAACAATGTTAATACTCGCAAACTCGTCAAACTTCCTATTTGGGGATTTTCCCAAATCGGCATGATGAGTCCAAAATCCTCAACAACCACTCCCAAATAGAATGATGCGGAAAAAAGAAAGAGAATCAGTAGTCAGTTAGTCAAAGCATCATATAATACCCGAAGTTGTATAGTCCATGTTATTTACTAGACAACTAGTTTTACAATCACAAGTTAAACTCGCTTCAAGTTTTAAACTGTAGTCAGGCAGTAAGGAAAGTTTCGCAATAGAACTCACCGACTTGGAGTACATTGCATATTTGCCCCTTTCGTTTTGCAGGGACGTGGGGCAAATTTTTATCACTTTTTTATCATCACATGTACTTCGTAACATCAAACAGAAGGAGATATCATAAGTATAATATCATAACAAATTTGAAACATACTATGCACAACAAACCAGCGCCGTGCAGAGAAAATCTGGGCCCAGGACAAGAGGAAAACTTATATGAGCGCAAAAAAAAAGGTCATGGAGGTAAAAAGGTAAAGGCAGATTTTTAGCGCCAATGCGTCAAGTCGTGGGCCTTCAGTAGGCCCTAAAAAAACTCGGGCTAAGTGGAAACCCCCCTACCCCCCACTCAGGCCTACGACAAACAAACAAACTTACACCCAACTACCGCGCATCAGGAGTCATCCAAGAATTTGACTACGACTCCAACCAATGACTCTAGAGTCATGTCTAAACTTTGACTCCGACCTATGACTCTGGAGCATTTTTCAAACTTCACATCGACTCTGCTTGACTCTGGAGTAAGAATAGAAACTGACACCAACTCTATTTTGACTCCGGAACATATTTCTAAACTTTACTTAGACTTTACTTCTACTGGCAGAGCCTGAGTAATTTGATTACAAAGTTGGGAATTAAGAAAAATTCAAGGACTCCGACCAGAAGTGAAGGAAAAATCTGACTCCGAATCTACAGTATTTTTCTTGGAGTTACTCTGAAATTTGACTCCGACTCCCATTCTTAAAACAAAAGTCATTCTAAAAAGTTTGACTCCGACTCTAGTTCCATTCTAGAACAAATTTAGTTTCTTACTCATTATAGAGTCCGTTGACTTCTAACCCAGAGCAACTCCGAGTTCTTGGAAACTATCCTGCAGAAAGGAGGCCGAATGGAGGATAATATGCTGCAAAACACTTCATGATATCAAAATGGTGAGCTTAATACATTCAATGGATTAACTACAGTTCAACTAAAGGGTGAATTTCAAAGAGGTACCATTCACGGCGATTCAGAGTTTTGATTGGATGGTCAATAATCTGGCCTGTGTGGACTTATGGGCTACAGGTATGGGATTTGCGGCAAATAACAATGTTGTATCGTACAAGGAATGCAAAACTAGATGTATCCTCAATGTGATGCTACATAGTGATATAAGGATCAAGTTAGTGGAGGAGTTTATTAAGCGACTGTACGGAAAATACTGAAGGCATTTTAAAGTTTATTGAACCTACAACGTACATAGGAGTGTGGCTAAGATATATATAGACCGACTACATCGCTACTCAAATGTCGAAACCGTCATTCTTCTTGAACAGCCAGCCGCTTTTACGACGGCTGAAGCGATCAACTCTTTTGGATTTAATGATATTCGTTAACGGCTTGACATATGTGTCGAGCCAGAGGTATCACGATTCTCGATTAATCGACGATTGATCGACGATTGATCGCGCGATGCGAATAATCGTTAATAATCGGCACATACATCGATTAATCGGCCGATTATTTTGTTTTTTGGCTTTGTAACGATACCTGGCAAATGCCGAAAAACTATTGGACGAAGTCAATGTTACGTAACTTTTTTAAAACACTCATAGGTTCGCAAATCGCAATCCAAAAAATAAAACAATAAAGAGCACTTAAGAACACGAATGTCTCGGTCACACAACTCATATAACCAATCACAATGCGTCTGAATATGTAACCAATCACGACGCGTCTCATCTTATCACTCTAGTCTTCACTACGACGTAGCCCTGTTTCTCACTAAAATGTTCGGAGGATGCAAATTTTTTTTTTTTCAAGAACACACTGTTGTCAATGCAGCAATGATTTTCTTTGCTTCACGTGTTAAGTTTGTCAACTAATTTTTTTTTATGATCTCAAGTTTTTTTTTCTAAAGTTGATTTTTTTCGAAACTTGAATTTTTTTCTGAACTTGAATTTTTTTCCAAACTAGAATTTTTTTTTAACTTAGATTTTTTTCTCAAATCAATTTTTTTTAACAACTCAAATTTTTTTCCAAACACGTATTTTTTTCTAAACTTGAATTTTTTTCAGAACTTGAATTTCTTTTCTGAACTTGAATTTTTTTCTGTACTTGTATTTTTTTCTGTAGGTATTTAGATCTTTTTCTCAAGCCAGTTTTTTTTTCAACTCAAATTTTTTTCCAAATACGAATTTTTTTCCAAACACATATATTTTTTTTTGAACTTACATTTTTTTCTAAAGTCAATTTTTTTAGAACTCAAAAAGGTATTTAACTATAGTATTATAGGCATAACAGTTTACCTATTCTTAATAGTTTCTAAATGAGTTTCTTAAAAATTCAACTTTGGAAAAAAATACAAGTTTGGAAAAAAAATTGACTTTAGAAAAAAATCTAAGTTCAAAAAAAAAATGTGGGTAAATATTATTTCCTAGCTGAGTATTTGAATTGTCATTATTTTTCTATGAACAAATAAAATAAATACCACAATAATTATTTTTATTCATTTGGCTTCGTAAGTGAAAAACTTAGAATAATAAAAAACATAGCGCCATTCTCTTAAGAATTTGGCCAAAAAAAAAAAAAAAAAAATGTAAGAAAATGAAAAAAATGCTGAAACAACTGTAAACTCTAAGAATAATTGAACAAACAATAATTAAAAAATTAATAAAAATGGTCAAAATTAGATTTGCTTAATACAGGTAACTCCCGTTGAATACCTGACTTTGGATGCTTTGTTAATTGTAGCGGATGAATTACACTTTGACTCGTGAAGAGTCAAGTTGCACTCGTATCCAAATATTCTTGTACATTTTGAACATGCAAAAACTGTACCTTTATCCATCACGAATAATAATAAGACATATGTAGAATCACTAAAAAGAGCACGCACAAAGAAATAATATCATTTTACAAGATTTCAGTACGAAAATGGCAATCTTAAATTCTTAAACAATTGAAGATAAAAAACGGCGCAAAAACAACACAGTGAGAAATGAGTGATAAGGTGAGACGAGTTGTGATTGGTTATATGAGTTGTGTGACCGAGACATTCGTCTTAAGAACCGATTAATCGCGACGATTAATCCTCCGATTAATCAATTATTGGCGATTATTTTCAAAATTATGATCGATATAATCGATCAGTAATCGTTCAGATCCCTGTGTCGAGCCATAGAGAATGTTAATAATATTAAAAGTATAAGAATATGTTTGAGGACAGTGGTTGTAAAAAAATCTTGTATCTTCTTCAGGGATTGATTTTTGGCTTTCATTATATCACATAGCATGTTTGCTGATCAGTATTTATGCATTGAAATCGAGTTTGGTACTTTATCATGATGTGTGCTGTTAGTCTCATCATCATCTTCCTCATTTACATCAGACTCGTTTTCTTCTTCTGCAACGCTGTAGGATGATGTTATATCTTCGGCTGGGATTTGTACTTGTTTTATTACAATAACAAATTCATCAATTTTATTCAACAGCTTTATGTTAATCGAATCAAATCTCTCATTCAACTTGAAATCGTAAAATAAATTATTTCAAAATCCTGTTTTCTAAGAAATTACGGAAATTTCGAAATAATGTCGAATAGATTGCCTCTAATATCATCGACATGACATTTTTTTATCCTTGGAATATTTCATTTTTTCAATACCAACTCTTTGAAATCTCATCAAATTACATACTTAATGAAAATGAGCAACAACGAAATAAGTAACATGTAACTTAATATCAATAATTGAATTAGAAAGAATAATCCCAGTTGATTCTCCTAAACTAAGTATACCTAATAATGAATTCAATTTTTCAAAAATTAGTTGAAGAATTAATTTTTTTTTTTTTTTTAAATTTAATGTTATTAATCAACTAATCTAGTAGGACTTCATTACGTGATGTAGTGACAAATATACTTAGGTACTACATTAATACTCTTACACAATATCGAATATTAATATGTTCTATCCAGGGTTCTAGAATGCATAAACTGTTGAATTATTCAACATCTGAGTATGTTACTCCTCGCAGCTAAAATGTTTATCATTGCTGAGATAAATCTAGCTTTTTCTCATTAGTTTTACACAAATCCTAATAGAATTACATAGTCCAACGATTTGAAACTATCACATAATCAATTTTCCATCTACCAAGCAGAGAAATGTTTCAGCTTTGATGAAGACGCTAAGATAATACTACAGCATCTTTTAAGAAAGTGAAAAATTTCATATTACTTTGAAAACACTAATACATATAATGGAGAGGCTTATAAGGTTATAAGAAGCGAGACCGAATTCAATTACGTTAATTGCTCATATGAGCTCAAAAAGTAAAAGACTTTTATATTAAAAATTTCTCCATCCTCAAGTTGCGAATTTTGACGAAATTAAATTTATACAGCTTTCAAAGTTGACTACAAACCATAAAAATCTCATTTCCACCGAAACCTCTATTCAACTCGATATGAAAAACGCGTCTAAATCCCGGAACGCGTTTTTTTTTTTACCCATTTATTCGCCGATAGAAAAAAATCTCAACTGTTGCTTTTGATTTGTTCGACGATCAAATATGTTAAATTGGATATAATTTCGATACGGCACATGATAAATGTTGTATTCGCTCGCTAACGCTTTATTTCCACCGAGCCGGAAAAATATCGACGACTGGAGAAAAGCGCGACGGCGAATCTCGCTCTTCCAAAATAGCCTTGGCAGGTTACAAAAAGCGTGTAAGCGTTTATTCTGGCCGTTAACGATACCTCTTTGAGCGAAAAATACTCGAAAAGTATTTCGACGAACCGAATCCATTTATCCATTACACGTATATTTTAAAGCCGCTTACGGCTTTTACAATTTACCGCGATGGCCAGAGAGAGAAAAGAGTAGGAAAAAACCCAAACCCTAGAAGTTTTCGCAATGAAGATCGATGTTAGTGTACTATTCCATTTCGTTCTCAATTTTCTTCTCTTCTCGCGCCATCAAGTTTATTTGTCGCGTATATCGAAACGAGAGGGTTATGTTGTCGCGGTCTATGGTTTCGTATTATTTTTTATTTAATTTTCACTTCTCACATATCGTTTGGTATATACGCTTCCGTGAAAATTCGAGTGCTCCGAATAATACCTTCGCTGGCACCCAAGTCCACAAGGATGCCTTCTGTCTACCACATTCACAACAACATCTCAAGCGATAGTTTTGTTGGTGAACTACTCTCCTGCACCATCCTAAGGGAAACACGCTTCGAAGATATTCGAGGCATTTACTGTCTCCCGCAAACCACTAACCCAACCACCAAGTGGAACTATAATACTTGGCTGAGTCGTAACGCCCGGAAAAACAATTTCACTTTGATTTTATTAGATAATAACCATTCCAGCGCCGGTGTCATGTCATGACGTAATATCCTACCCTAATAGGCATCATATAAATTTCATCATTCTATTTAGCCGAAAGAATGGCACGAGGCACGAAACAGCTTTAATGCCCCGTCATTTGGAGGCAAGTATAGCATTTTAATGCGTCCAGCCCTTTCGATAATCAGAGTAGTCAATTTTTCGTACATTATTGTTTTGAAACGAAGTATTCTTCAGTACTGTGATACAAACCTACAATGGTTTCGGTATACGTTGTACATCTGAACACAGGTTCACAAGCCAGTGAAATATTCAACGTCGAAAATTACCCGAAAATGGGAAAGTTTCCGAGTTAACATACAAAGTGCATTATTAAAGAGCTGAAACGTTGAATAAAAAATACACCGTTCGACCCACATATGGGAGAATAATCAATCTACTAATGTTACCAACAGAATAGCCGATACACGAATGTCACGCAATCGCTTGTACGCAAAGGCTAATCGTATTTCTAGTTTAAATTAATCTCCCCCGTTCCTTTGTTTCGACATACAACGAGTCTGCGACTATCTATATTTCTTCTATTTTGAAATTATTCAGGATTTTACCATACGAACTGCGTATAAAACAAAACGCCTTTCGCTTTCTTCGTAATTAGATTAAATGCTCGACCATGTAAGTGAATGTTGGCGAAATTAGCGTGTGAATGATTACCACGAATCATCATTTGTCTTCATTGAACGGGCATGTGGGTTTCCACGCGTCATCCTATATGCCTTTAGATATTTGCACGCGTGTACGAACGCCATCACGAGCAGGCATTAAGATCACTCTACATTTCACGGAAACTTTCCGAGTTTTAATCAACGTGTCGACAGGTATCTCTCACCCACCAGCCCGTAACAGAGAATTCATTCTTGTATATTTTCATTACTTTTATTGTAAACAACTTGCGAATAGTTTTCTTTTTCTAAAAATTTTTCATTTTCATTTATCAATAGATAGAACTAGAGTCAATATTACTACCTAATCATTTTTTCTACGTTTTTAGAACAACACTGCTCCTGAGCTACATACCATTTTTTGCTTTGTAGGTAATCGAAGACTTGCACGATGGTTTTTCATCAGTTTCCAAAAAATACTTCATACTCTTCACTCAACTGCATGATATGGACTGACCAAACGATTGTCTGTAGAATAAAAATTTAAAAAGCACCACGACTTCATTCTTTGTGCATACATCACTCTGATTATTTTTGGTTGTTGGTAATCGTGTTTCGGGCATTTCTTTTTTGCTTGTTCACATGCATGATATTATTTTCACCTGTGATTTCACCTTTATCTATAATTCACGTGTTTCAAAATGTTCATATGTGATAAATGTTCTTCTAAATACCAACAAAAGTTTATTTCGTCACCTACGTAATTCTCGTGAGGAAGTAAAAATTTTGAAGGATCTAGAGTCTCCCAAAATTTTGGCTTCAATTCCAACCATTGACCTCGGAATCAACTGAAAACATGACTCTAACTCTTGACTCCGGAGTCTATTTTGAAACTTGATTCTGACCTAAATTCACTTTGACTCTGAAGTCAATGTAAAAATATGACTCCAACTCTGATCTTTGATTCCGGAGTCAAAGTGGATACCTGACTCCTAATCCCAACTCCAGCTGATCCGGAATCAGTTTTAAAACTTAATTCTGACTCCACTTCGACTCTGAAGTCATTCTAGATACATGACTCCCACTCCAACCTTTGACTCCAGAGTCAAGATGGATTCGGAGTCATTTTAGAGTCAGTTTGATTCTGACTCCTTGAAAATTTTTGAATGTCATCATTGTAGCGAACAATTTCACCATAAGAATAAATTAATTCCTCATTCGAAAATTCACAGTCTGATTATTCGCGGATCCTGCAATAAACTTGGAGCGCTAGTGTAACAACTATTAAGAAAGTTTGTTTACATTCCAAATAGGACTTTTTTTTTATCAGTATCTTGTTTCGTTTGAAAATTGAAAGTTGTTTCGTGCGATCTTCATTGAAATTGTTAATTTATTAATGAAGTTTTTCACGACTTCGTAAGCAAGATGTTGAAAAAAGAGACGATGATCCAGCATCTGGAAAAACACTTGAAACAATGGTTGGATGTAGAAATTCTGGTGTTAATTTTACTGAACACACTTTTTACCAGCATCTTTCATCACAAGTTCTCAAAAAAACACAAACCCCGGCATTGCTGAATACATTATAAAATAATTTCAATAAAAATCAAAAAAGTCGTTAGAAGCGGCTTTAAATTTCCAAACGAAATACGTTACTGATAAAAAAAAGTCCTGTTTAGTAAGGCGCTATAAGAACAGGTATAATGGAGCCGCCATCTTGGCTCGTTTTTTACCGCTTCTAAAATACTAAAAAAACACGAAAACGGTGGCTCCAGAGAAATGTTGATAATAACATTTTTTGTAAAGTATGTAAAGAGCTTTCCATTAACATATTGATCATTGAAATTGAATTTACTAATAATCTGTAATAGAGTGTAGGAAAAATTGAAATTTTTTCATATGAAAATTTTCATCAAATATCAAATATTAATATACCATTGGAAAGCTCTTTACATTCTCCACAAAAATTGTCATTATCAAAAATTTCTTCAGACTCGCTGTTCTCCAGCAATCAGTGGAGGAAGACGAAGAAATTCCCCATTCAAAACCATGTTGTTTACATTAAGTACGAGCCAAGATGGCGACTCCATTATACCTGTTCTTATAGCGCCTTACTGTTTAGAATGTAAACAAACGTTCTTATTGGTCGCTACACTAGCGCTCCAAGTTTATTGCAAGGTCCCAATAAAGGATGTCTTCAGTTCAATCACAAGACAGTATATATTAGAGGTTTGTTACATTAACCCGTTAAATCATAGCTTTAAATCATAAAATGTAAACAAACTATCTTATTACTTGAAGAATCTTCATTCATTTTTCATAATTTTTCCAATTTTTTTGCGATTATAATTATTGTTAAAATTGAATAAAGTTGTTAAATTTAATAAATTAATTACTTATCATTTATTGAGTAATCAGTAACAAAAAATAAAACAGGTTTTGCTTACGTTTATGATTTAGCGGGTTAAGATGTTGGAAACAGATTATTATCACTTGAGCAGTCCAGGTTACATAGTCCTAAGGTTACAGTAAAAAAAGAACAAAAAATCTCTCTATATATTAAAATCAAAATGAAATCGGTTTTGAGATGCGCGCGCATCCTTGTTCTGAATAGCAAGCAGGTATACAAAGGAATAAAAGGTTGTAAATTTTAATAAAAGCCTTGTATATGTACAAGGGTAAAGTCATAAAATTGTTTTGAGTAGCAGATATACAAAGGGAAAAAAGGAGATAAATTTGTACATGGGCAAGAGCAAGGGTAAAGTTGTAAAATTTTTTAAAATAGTAGTATACAAAGGTATAAAGGGGCGAGCCCATCCTGAAAGGAAGAACTCTTGGTGGGGGTAACAAGAATAAATTGGGTTGTGCAGTTTGGAATGTAGCAATACTTGTCTGATAAAATAACTTTTTTTCTTCATTTAATTTTTATTGAGCCCCGAAGGGGCGAGGAGGTACTAGTAGTCTATGAAAAAAAAAATAATACAGATATGATTGGTGATAATATTTAAGAGCTATACATGTAACATATCCTGATTTTAAATTTTTAGCTACCTACATGTTAGGGCTAATGGAAGAAGTTCAAAAGTATATTAATTCAACCAAATTAAGACAATTTCTAACGCCGAGTCTTTGGTTTTGTTCATTTTTTTCACGAGTTAATTTCGGTCATATGTAAAATCACCATCAGTTCAAGCCGTGATCCGTCAGGGGTAGGGAGTGGGCATCCCTTAATTTTTGACATATCTTAGTTTTTACAAAACACGACTAACTCTCTATAAGAGGCAAAAGTTGATCATGTTTTGCAAAAACTGAAAAATGTTAAAAATTAAAGGATGCCCACTCCTTGCCCCTGGGCGGTCTGGAGTGGAAATGATGGTGATTTTTTCATGTGGCAAAACTATCTCGTTAGAAAAAAAAAAAAAAAAGGTAAAATCGAAGACTATGAAGTGGAATGTTTGGTTGAATTGACATGGAACCATCTATATTTTTATGCACCTTGTTGTCCATAGTATAATGGTAGACGTTTTTGCGGTGTCCTTATCTCAGCTGATATGCTGTTGGTAATAATCTCTGGGTTCGACTTGTAATTCGAGTTGACGCTGGCTATGATAATTACAAGTATGAACTGCGCGGTTATAAACATGTAAACGGCTGTAAACTTTTATTACTCGTTTTTGCCAGCAAACTGATTCACAGTAACACACAACATTCCATCACATAGCTTCCTTTTTTTCGCTTTAAATTCCTCAATAAAAATTCAAGACATCGTTATTAAGTCGCCGAACAGACGAATAACTCCATACATCACGTCGATTCCATAATGCACCAAATGGAAGATGTATATTCGAGTCACGATACGATCCTATGCTCAACCCTCATCGTTACCCGATACCGTTATGAACGAAAAGCTCGAGTAATTTAAAATTTCCCGCGTAAAAGAATATTTCCTAAAAGCCGAAAATAGACATTACGTCAGGTCCCGGAATAAGAAAAAGTATACAGAAACGACAGCAGAACTCGTACCCCCGTACGTTCGCTATTTTACGATCATTTGGGTCACAAAATGTCGAAGAGGAAATGAGCTACGTTTACCGATAGCATCACCTTTAAAAAGCTAGTGAAAAGCAATCGACGAAAAACCCGAATGAACAGAGTTCCCCTTACGAATGTGTTTCTCGCGCGAAAAAGTCATTACCATCTGGAAACGAGACCATATACGTCCTACGCGATCTGGTTCGATAAGAAATCGATTTTTCAATCACTTTAATTTCGCTACCAATCAGACGAACATTAAGTCGCGTATTTCGATACAGCGACGCGCATGTTCCGCTTCTCAAAGGGCATTTTATAGGCGTTAATTTACTTCTCGCTAATGGATGAAGGCTTCGCAAAAGGGTTTTTCTTAGGTCAATGTTAAACACCGGATAAAGAATTTATATCCGACTCGTCGAATGTTTCGCATCGCAGCTTTTCCATTTGAGACTACATCAACATGATTATAGCTTATCTTAGCGAAGGAAATTTCATCGAAACGCACTTTTGATCTTGAAAAAGTCATTACCACAAATCTTAAAATACGTATCCTTCTAAAACGATGCCAACTTATATAAAGTTCGAAATAATATGTACTTATAGATACCTTCGAATACGTAAGATTTTCATCCTTTTCCTCGCACATATCGCATCTTGGAAACCTATTAAACTCGCTCGTTTGTATTCGCGAACGTTGGTGCTCGACTCGGCGATGAAAAGATTTTACATTTTTAATTTCCGCGCCACCTGCACACTTCGAAACTCCGCCGTAGCGTAAACGATACGGCCTCGATGCTTCTGAACAAGCGAAATTATTAAAAAGTTTTAATTTCTCCGCGAATTTTTCGCTTTTTATCCAGCCTAACGACGGCGAAAATACCGGTTTAATGAGGAAGCCCACGGTGAACGGCTTAATTTCAAAGTTACGAAAATTTCCAGCTCTTCGTACCCTTGAATGGTAAAAATATCCCATCCGATAATTACAATATTTACTTTGGGCTTTATACCTTACCTACATATCGTTGAGTTTTGAACATGACGAAAAATACGTTTCATAAGCTCTTCGGGTTGGGTATACCAATCCTAAGATAGCACTGTGATTATGATTATGCCATGCTATAGTGGAACGGGCGAACTTTAATTTTACGTAACCCTCGATGGTAATTTAATCTCGGCGCGGTATACGTGTCTACCAACCCTCACCCGTCTGTTCGTCATTAAAATTTAAATTTGCCTTCGGTTTGGGTAAATGCTGAAATTGCATTACAACGAGGTCGCTTCCGACGATAAACCTAATCCGAGCGCTTCTGCAAATATTGACGTTGCCGGGCTATTTTTATAAGCTATTTTACACCAGATGACTTGAAATTAGGAAATGCCAAGTACATTCGAACGCTTTTCCTCGCGAATGCTGACGATTCAGAAAACAGTAATTCCAAGAAGAAATTTATTTTTCTGATCGAAAATACTTTCATGGACAATCAAAATGGGCTAAATAATACGAAATTTTTCTTGCACTTCATGAGTTTCAGTTATAAGATGAAAAAAAAACAAATTCAATTCCCATTCTGAGAGAAACACCCGTCAGACAAAATATCTTAGCATAACTTTTGATCATAAACTAACACGAAAATTCTATAAATCACATCAATAAATAAATTCTCTAAACATCTCAAATTTCTTAAAATTATGAAAACCCGGTATTTTAATTTATTCAGAGAAATACCTACTTTTGGAACTTTTATCAACCTCCTGATACTCGGAAACAATGAACTACCAAGCCTTCATCTCTGCAATTCATCTCATTGAATCTCGAAACTATTCAAAACGCAATTCCCAGAATATGTCTTGGAACATCAACAATAACCTTTACCTAATTTTTAATTTACAATGTGAAGCCGCAAAAACCTTCTCCTCCCGTCAGAAAAACTCTCATATTCATCTATTACATCACAAGAAACTGAGTTTTATGAAACCAATAACATCATATTCAACGGGTATCCCAGTTTTTCAACTTTTTCATATCTTTTATCCAGTCGAGTCGAAGTAACGAAATTAGATTCATTTCTCGCAAGACAAATAGCTTGACGAAAGTAGACATGATTTTAAGGCTTACAAAGACTGAGATGAAATTGTTTATCAATACTAGAAGAAATACATTTTTCCAGAATATAGGAATCTGCAAACGTATCGATTTATTTTCGACATGTTAAGAAAGAACGTAGATTTTTAGAATTACCTATGGTGATAAAATATCGATTATAGAATCTGGTTGATATACTATTCTCAAGATAGACTGTCAATTTTAGCAACTGCGTGCTCATTTCTTAGGAAATTGACTATCGATTATTGTGAAAATAACAACGATTATTGTAAAATCACCTTTCAATTATTATGAAATCAACTATCGCTTATTGTAAAATCGACTATCGATTATTGTGAAATTGCCTATCGATTATTATGAAATCAACTATCGATTATCGTGAAATTGCTTATCGATTATTACGAAATCAACTATCGATCATCGTGAAATCGACCATCGATTATTGTGAAATCGACTATTGATTATTTTGATATCGAAATTATCAAAGAAACTTACAACAAATTCAATTTTTACGAAAAATCTATAAATACTCTCAAAAATTATCTCAACAAAACAAATGGAAACAAACAGTGGTTACAATACGTCGATTGGTGATTTAAAAATTTCTCACGACTACTTATCAAAGACTCCCAGAACCTCCCATATCTCAATTCTGCGAACACAAAACAATATTCTTCCACTCTACCCGGAAATTCCTTGAAATTACGACTTATCTAACTCATTCTATCGTAATTTCAGATGACACACATATAATATCCAAAATTCTTACTTCAGCCTTTTCAACCAAATCTACAAAATGGAGAAATATCTGAGCTGTTAAAAACGCCTAAAAAAAAATCATAATAAAAGAAAAAATACAATCGAATCTTAGAGGACACCACTCGAACTGGTCACATTAGCATAATTCTTATTCCGAGTGCAAATTGACTAGCAATCTCATCGCAAAGCCGACAACACTTGTACACCAACACAACGTCTCGAAGGCGAAATTGTTTTTATAATTCGACCAACACAAAATGACTAATTGCCTCTTCTGTTCGTCCAACCAATGAAATGCAAATTACGAACGTCCACGGTTACCCCAAATGTCTCTCCGGCGAATAAAAAATTTCTACATTCCACGTTATTAGAATTTTAAATAGCCGATCGTTAATCCACGCGACTCTTTCGTAATCGAAAATCGCGCTATAATTCGCGCTCTTGGTCGACACTTCGACATTAAAATAGGGGAGCCTCTACGATAGAAAATAAAGAACCGTTTGATGGGTATATCAGGGTCATAAATGATACCAGTAAAACGATATCGAATATGGGATCAAATTGTACACTATCTCGCGTCGACCTAATATACATCGTAAGAAGGTACCGACGAAATTTTCTATTCTATATTGCTCTCGTGTAAAAAGAAAACGCTAGATAAATGTTCATTTCGCGTTGTACTCAACGAAGAACGAAAATGTAATAAAGATAATCCACCGTGCTATAGCGGCCATACTATTGTTGTACATCGTTGAAAGCGAGAAAAAGATAAACTCTACATCGCCTCGAATAATTTCAACACACAGAACGATGACTTTCTACCAGTCATTCAGAAGCATTTGATCAGCTCAAGGGCCAAAATTCATTTACATAATTATATTTCTCGCCGCGTCAAAAATATTCTGTAGGACTTTGAAACTAAATAAAAGCAGTTTGAACTCCGTATAACTCTTTAATCGTCAGAGGTGAATTTCGCTGAATTAATTGATTTAGAGTTTTGACCACCAAAGGTAACGCCGTACACCGCTAAGTTTCCTCTTAAGAGAGTAATCCTTTTAAAAGTGTCTTCACGCCGGACCTTCTTATTACCAACGCGCAGCGCGGCTCGACTTACGAGTATAGTGGAGAAGTTTTCGTTATAGCCATCCAAGCTTGCCATATAGTATAGTGAAACGTAATTAGAATTTATTACGTATCTACTATCCTACGCTCGAGTATTACAAATAGGTACCTTTAATATGACCTATAACTTTACGGCGATGTACAAGATTCTACTCGTTTACCATCGGGACATTCATTAAATTTATCGTCGATATGATTCCACAATTCCTCATCTGAAATCGCGACTTGATAGAACGTACTACCTTCTATAACAAATAAATTTCCAAGATGACCATTCACAACACGCAGTAATTATAATTGGTGAAAAAAGTCGTCGCAAGAGAAATTATAAGAAAATTTACAAATTAAAAATTTATATATATGTATAAAAATACCCACCATCGCAATTCCATCTTATTAAATTTCATGAAAATACCTTTGAAATCATTTGCTACAGCTCGTTATATTCGATACTATCGCTATAGAAGGTAAAAAAAAAAGGCACGCTTTACTCGTATTCTAAAATGAACAAGAAAAAAGTACTTCATTAAGTTAATTCGTCGGCAAAGCACTTATAGCACGAGGAAAATTTTTTGGACGACTTCATTAAACGGATTAAAAAAATGCACACCTAACAGAAGGAAAAAAGTTATTACCTTAATGTATTTTAATTATTAGTAGATTTCCTATTTTTATCGGAAAATTTTTTCACCACGATATCCCATTCGATGATATTTTTTTGTTGTAAGATCTGTTCGAATATTAATCATACTTAATATTTGACACTGCAATAATCCTTATTCATTGAAATGAATGAATTGGATGACCATGAGATATCTTAAACAGTCAATATATTTTCAGCTATTAAATTTCATTCGATTTCCGAGTAGGAAAATTTTACATTTCTGAATCGAATCAACGGTTTGAGTCAAAATAATTCCAAACTGATACAAAATCGAATTGCTCTAAAGTCATGCCGAAGTTTGCAGTAAAGTTTTCCAGACTGATACAGAAATCAGAATAAGTCTTTTTCGAGAATTAAAGTCAAGAAAACTTGCGCCTACGACGAAGTGGAGTTACAGCTAAGTGTTATGAATTACTTCGGAGTTGAAAGGTGGAGTCAGAGTGGAGTTTAAAAATTGCTCCAGAGTCAAGCAATGGAGTTGGAGCGAAATTTTAAAGATGACTTCTGCGTGAAGGAGTGGTAAGATGACTTTTGATTGACTGTAAGACCTTGGAAAAATGTTATCAAGTTTTTACAAAAAAATTAATGATTATGTGGAGGGTATCGCACAAATTTACCTCAAAATTATTTCCAACGTAATTCCTTGAGAAAAATTACCAAAGGCCACGCCAAGCCACTGGTAAGTACGTGTTTTCATAAGTTAACTTGAAGATTTATTCCTACAAATATTAGAAAAACGAAGAAACGAACACAACTTTTTCCTGTGATTGCTTCACGAATATTACATAGAATGGAATGATTTTTTAAGTATTGTTTTTTGAAGTATCTTTTCTCTTACGAGTACTGCTGAGATGATTTGAACATTGAGGGTATGAAGTGGAAGATGCAATTTCGCTACTGGAAAAGTGAGGAGGAAGGTAAGAGGGGAAATAAATTCCAATGTCCAATTTTCTCATTTTATGGCCTCAATCACCAAATAATCTTGACATTAATTCCAAGAAAATATTTCAAGGAATAATATAAAAAAAAAAGTCATGATTAAAGATGAGTTTAAAATTTTATACCCAATTATACATTATAATAGAAATACAAGGTTACCAAAAAGAAAGCTTAGGTACTGCTTCGTTTTTTATTTTCAGTCAGTCGTTGCATTTCATACAAATAGGTGAACTTGCTATTGAAGTATTGTGTCATTTATAAAACTATTTTCAACATTTTCATTCGGACCAAATGAGATAATTAAGAAATTTCACTTTGATTAAAATATAATACCTGCCATAAGTAATTTAAAACTTCGAATTGAATAATGATAAGTTTTTATTAGAATTAAAAAAAGGAGGTTTTTTGGAATTTTTTATGGTTCAAAGAAAATATTCTGCTCCTTGAATAAGGGAAAAAAATCACTAAGAAATTTTTACAAATTTTTTTCATCATTGAATTGAGGAATAAATTGAACTCTCAAATTTGATAGAGTAGATTGAATGAATGATCAGAAAAAATAGAAAATTTTGGTAGGGGAGAAGAGGAGGCGTCAGATTGATCATAAGATAACTTTCCGCTGCGTCATTGTAACTCAAGTTCACTATTTACAAAAAAGTACACTAAAAATACGTAATTAAGTTGATTGCTTTTTTTTCGACAATAATTCTGATTTTTTTTTTTATTCAGTTCTTATAAAGCTACTCCTCAACTTACTTCCATAGATATGCTTAGCTCAAGGATGAACTGTAAAACGAACAATGGTTCCTTAGATCTATCCTCAGGGCCGCACTATGGGTTTTTGCCGCCATAGGCTTTCTTCAATTCAGCCGCCCTTACCTCTCCTTCCCAAAGAAAAAACTCTGCATACTGCCAAAGTAAAACATACTTTTGAAAAAAAACGAAATTATTATAGCAAATTTTTAAATCACAAACGAAAAAATAATAAAATTACATAATTATATGTATTCATCCCCGTTTGTTTCGATTCATAAGCGCATCGATTTTTTTTTTAGAATTTTTTTTTTGAAATTAAGAAGTTATTTAAAACTGAAAATTGAATTATGTAAATATATATATATTTTTTTAAGTTTTTTTTTTTTTTAATTTTAATTTCTTTTTTTTAAATTTTTTTCCCGCCTCTAAATTTTGCCGGCGTAAGCTCGGGCATACTGTGCCTGTTGGCTAATACGTATGTCACTGTCTACCACCCCCTCACCTTTCAATTATAATTTAAAATTGTTTAATTAATTAAAAATTTCAATATCTCTTATTTTTTTGCACAGAGCTCGTAGATGCTTTTTTTCAACAAATATTTCTTCACGAAGGATTCATAGGTGTTTCCTTCTATGATTCTTGAAATATATGCTGAGTAAAATATGAATTTATTTAAATAAGAACAGTGGTCAACATAATTGAATTGGAATATTTATTAACATTTATTAGCTGAGTTTTTAACTGAACATGTAGCTCTTATAGCCCACGCTAATTGCTTTATTTAATGTTTTTTTTTTTTTTTTTTTTTTAACAAAACTTAAAGATGAAAAAAATAAAAATAAAAGAATATAGGTTTTTGTAAAAGTCAAAAATGAAAAATATCGATGCTCATACGTCGTACACTGCGAGGAGTGTTGATTCAAAAACTTGGAGCACGAAATTTAAAAAAGTTTTTGTCCATTGTAAGTGAAAGACAGTAACACCCTGGTCGTTTATCACAAAACTGATCATATTTTCCACATTAAAATCAGTGCGAACATCTTGTACAGTGAATTAACATAAATTTAGGAATGGGAGAAAGGGGTCACATTCATACGGATTTTTCAATATAAAAGGAAATATTTTTATAATATTTTTTCAATCAAATTTGAATTTTTTTTTTTTAAATATAATAGTGAAAATACTAAATAAATAGGTACTCATTCCGTATAATTCCCATAGCAATTACCGTTCGAAAAATTTTCCCTTTTAGATTTTTCCTACAAAAACGCCACCAGTATCTCGAAAACGTCTAGAATACGAGTTAAAGTGATATTCGTATAGGATAACGTACCGCTGTACTCTACGAGGACCACATATCAACGACAAGCGACCATCACTGTCCATGTCCGCGTACTTGATAGATGTTATCTGCCCCAACGAATTACGTCGCTTTAAACCAGTGACGGCGGTAAAGACACGTCCGAACAAAAGACGTAGAACAATTTAATTAAAACAATACTCGGATATCCATCAAGTAACAACTTATCGACTGAAAACCGCATCAGTATGGTATGACGCAATGTTATTCAAATGAAGAAGGGGGTACGAAAAAACTTTCTTCGAATCGTCGTTAACGATAACTCCAAGATAGTTAGGATTCGAAATTGTACTTTAATTCGATCCACTCGAAAGTTTAACCAGCTTCGCAGAATTACCGAAATGAAACTTTTCAACGACTCTCGATTTTTTTCAAGATCAAAGTTACGTTCATGTCATAAAACGATAGAAAAACTTCGGTAAATTTTTAACCGTATTATCGAGCACCAGCCATATCGAGTATTACACCTTTATCGTATCCGCAATGGTCGATTTTATCGCTAAACTTGACCATCCGAGAATCCCAGCACTATACTCGATACCATAGTCATATAGAGTTATGTAGAATCTTGGGGCCGATATAGGCAAAAAAAATGTTACATTCGATAAACTTTTATTCTTCAGGTTGTTGACCAAGCCTATAGTACGTGTTTGTTCGCGAGTACACCGTGCTGCCGGTAACTATGGGAACGCGAAAACGCCGTCTTATAAAAACACAAATGTACATATTTTCTTTTTCTCTTTCGCGCCCAAATATAAACCAAGTATTATACATCGTTTTCGCATATTTTTTCAACATACGCGCAAAGTACGTGACATGAAAATGACGAGAAGGAAATTTCATATTCTAAACGACGCGATGAAATATAAGTCAGCCTTTCTCTTTAATTAACCGCCTAAATAAGTTTCATTTTCGCCCAATCTTTCCCATCGAACGAAACTAGGTATGACAGGGTTACGCAAACATGTTGAGAGGAAAAGAAAAACACCACGAGGAGACAAGAGGAGAGTCAGATTAGCATAATGAGCCAAAAACTGGAAATCTTTGAGCAAAGCCTAAATAACTACGTCGTCGAGAAAGGCAAGCTCAAACTTCGAGATAATTGAGGCGCTGCGAGGAATTATCAGTCAAGGGAGTGGCAAATTATGGCCTAACTTTGTAGACAATATGATCGAAAGGAGTAAATTTGCTCGTAAAATTAGACAGATTTTTCATTGAGTTAATTTTTTGGTAATATGTAGAAGATTGCTCCCTATATAGGTAAGTACGTATATACAGGTACATTCATATCATTGAGGAAGAATATGATATAACTATTTTATTTTCTCAATTTCAAGACCATAAAATGTAATTACTGAATTTCTCACTATATTATAAATTCACTAAAAAATCTCCAATAAAAAAAAACCGACGATTTTTTTATGGCAAAAAATTTTCAATCAAGTTTTTCCGATTTGTTTTAGAGGAAACAATGAACCGTTAATTAACAAGTTGTCTAGACACTTCAAAAACAATATCGAAAAATCCTTTCAATTTCACGCATAACAGTAATGAACAAAAATGTAAACCTGTATATTTATACATAGTATAGTATATTCCTACATGTACAGTTTATAAAAGATGTGTTGTCATTTGCAATACTCAATCCCTTTTTACGTCTCGTATGCATTTATGTATAAAAATAAATGCAGTATGTGTTGTATTTAACCCGAGTAAATGGCATATTTTTTACACTCAGTCGAGAAATAATGAATCAATCAGCAAAAGGTCTAATGAAATATTAAAAAAATAAAAGTTTCTATAATAATTCAAATACTAAACAGTTCCTCGCTTGTAATCCCACATCGTTTGACTTCTTCAACAGAGCTACTGTACTTCTCATCAAAAATTAAAATGATAACAGTGCTCACTGCTTACTCACGACAAACACTGTTAATACATCCTGATAAGCAGTTCCATTTTGTAGTGAGCTGTACTATAGGCAAAAAAGAGTTTATTTGATGTTGGAATGAGTTCTCAAAAATTTTTAATATTTGTATTAATCAATTTTATTTTTGCCTTCAAAAGGTGTTTTTAAGTTTTTAAAGATGAGAAAAAAATTTGGAGTTATGAAAATTTTTGTACTTCAGAAAAATGCTCAAAATTCAATAATTAACACCATAAGGGAAGCTGTATGAGTTTGAAAAGTAAAAGAAATATATTTCGTTGCTATTTTCACATTTCATGGGTTCGATCATATTAGAGTGTCATTGCATCAGGGCGTAGCCAGAGGAGAGAAAGAGAGCTGAACTCTTCAGGAAAAATTTTGTATTCAATACAAAAGCACCAACCAACAAAAAAAAAACAAGTCCGAGCCTCCTCTAAGATTTAATCATAGCTTAGCCCAACTATGATCCTGCCTCCGCATAGTACCTATGGAATTAATGGCACTTTGAGAACTCTTGAAAGGTGAAAATCGCGAAAAAATATTCTCTTATTTTTCAAACAGTTGAAATTAATCATACATGAATCATCGAGAAGGTGATCATTGAACGCGTATAAAAACCGTATTTTCACAAAAATGAAGAAACTATCAAGTCTCTTACTTTTAACAAACATAACAGCTAAATTTTTTTGCTGTATTAGAATTTAATATAAGCGCCGAAGGCTTGGAATGCGAAAAGAATTTAAATTGCCTAAAATTCAAATTTTTGAATTAAAAAAAAATCAAAATTCTTCCCGTCAGAATTAATATTACTTCATTATGGGGAATTTCTTGTAGGTTCGTTTGAAGCCTAGACAATTTTTTCTTCACTAGTACTAATACAAAAGACGAGTTTCATTTTACAAGTCGTGCCCTAACATAATGTATGAAAAATTTATTAAAAATGAATGAAATTCAAATTTATTCTTACAAATAAAAATGAAATGAAAATTATTTCATAACAGATATTTTGAATACTACATCAAGGTCAATTTCATAACGTTTTTTAACAACTGTGCAGAGATAGCAGGTATTCTTGCATGCCATATCGGAGCCTTTTTAAAGGAAAAATGCAACGAAATTTGTGGTATTTTAAGATACAAGAAATACGTATATATTTTTTGTAATCTTATCTTTGAATAAAGACCTGAAATATTTAGGTATCAGAATTCACGTATGTCTTTGAGCTTGTCAAAAATGTTTAAAATTCGATATCAAACATTTTCAATAAGCCGTAGTCGGTGTTCTCTAATATAGCAAACATCAAAAGGTCATTATACCAAATGTATATAAAAGCAAATAAAAAGCTATCGAATTTCTAGGCCGCTATAAATATGCTGGCTTCCCATAATATATTTTTTCTTTTCGTTTTTCGTGAAATGTTAAGCTTTCACTGAACAAACATAGTAAGGAGAGAAAGAGAGGAGAAAAAACGAAATTTTCGCTTTTGACTTCGAAAAATAATATTCTCAAATCAAAGGACCAAACGTTAATGTTTTCGTTTCATTTACCTGTTTTATATCAAAAAAGATGAGGAAAGGTAATTAAAATTTTGATTCCGTATAGATTAATTTCACAAAAAATTGAACTGAAGAAAACAATATTTCAAAATTTTATGAGATTCCTACCATTAGGGACTACGCAATACAAGGTGGAGGGGATCGAACTCTCCACAGAGCTTACATTATTGTTTTTTATCGAATCGCCGAAATGCGTAAAACAACACGTCACAAAAACGAGTGAATTGGAACACACTTCATCTTCGACGAATTCTTTCAAAAGACCTTAATCACACTATTGTCTATCATCATATATTGGAGAGTGATAGTCCTATACTAAATGAACAAATCGTCCATATGATTTCAGATTAGTTACTTCATTTGAAAAACACAACACCAACTCAATGCGGTTACTTTTGAGGCACGTTGAACGACGAATGATTTTTAAATATTCGAAAGGTTCCAACATTTTTCCACTATATACAACTAAAACGATTAAACGAGAATGTTCTTTTTTATTAAAGCGGTACTTCTGGTTTTTTTTTCCTCTTTTAAGTATCAACATCTCAAAATTACGAGCTTTCGAAGTAGGGAGAATGAAAGGGATTTACGTAGGATATTAATTTATTCATAATTTGCATAAGATGATTTAATTTTTACTGATGATGACCTTTTTTTCACCCTACTACGTTTATTCGGTTTATTTGAAAATTTGTTTTAATAAATTATCCGAGCTGCGCATTTGCATCAGCGGATAATTTTAATTATCTAAATGTCGAATAACTCGACCTTGAATTCATCGTAATCGTGAGTGCTTTTATGAAGCGTAAGCTCTCAACTTTGTTTAAACCGATGTCTAATGAATATTAAAAGTATCATCGTTGAACATGAATATAAAAACTCGACTAACTCTTAACAATTTGTTTCTTGTAAAAGGGCTGGAAGAGATATAACAGGGTGAGTGAGAAACCAACATTTTCGAAAGTTGCGAATGTTATCCTATAATTTCGTACTTTTTGTACCTTTTGTTACAAAAAAGACCTTCAAAAGAATTTTAACTAAATACAAGAGGAGCAAAAATGTATAATGATGTTACAACAGGGGTTCATTGGTGGTCTATAATTGTTACAATTGATTACCTATCATATAATATTCATAAAGCTTAATATACTCAAATATTGAAACTTTGAAGTCAGAATTTTCTTACATTGAGAATTTTCGTAAGTAAGACATTAAATATTTTTGAAGTAAATAATAAACGTAATAACAACACGTAATAAAAATCGTCAATAAGAGATTTTATTTTCATATCCTTATCTAACTTTTCGGGCTTTAATTTCCACCAAATAATTTTTCTTCATTCGGAGCTAATATTCTATTCAGGTTTTTTTTTTTTTTAAATTCTCAAAATTAAAAAATTGTGGCTTTTTAGGTTTCAATATAAGGCCACACTGCCACAACAAAACAGGGATATGTGAAGTGGCATAATGTGACGGCGTCCAGTAAAAAGGACCTAAGGGTAAGACGGTCAAAAATTTTTTTATTTTTGATTCTGATTCGAAAGTTCATTAAAATTTGAATGGAAGTAGTCCTAGACCTTAAAAGTCAATTTTGAGTGAGATATAGCAGTTTCAAGTGAGTGAGGTCGAAAAAAAAATTCCAAAAGAAAGGGACCTACGGGTTTTCACTCTGAATTTTTTAGATTTTGTTGAACTTTAAACTGCTCTCCTGAACAATTTCGTTTTTTGGTCGTTAGGTCCCTTTAATCAGACGCCTTCATATATACAAATTGATTCACCCTAATGCGATCTTTTTTATACCAAAGGTAGGGAAACTTATATGACACTCATGTATGTTCTTTTGCCTACCCCCTTACTGAAAGGGCCCAGTTATGAGACTTAAAAAAATATTTGTTTATCTAGTCTAGTTAAATTACGACGAAAAAAAAACAAGATAAAAGGTACTACTTGGAGGCCAAAGCTTTTCTGCGGAAAGTTGTAGCTAATAGTGTCCGTAATAACCCTAACTTTCCATAACAAATCGCGCCGTTCCTCCCCCCCCCCAAAAAAAAATCCAGATTTTTGCCCCCAAAACCAGTTTTTTACCAATAACACGTGTTCTAATCTACATACATAGAAAAAGTAAAATTATAAAATGAAGCAGATCAGGTTTCAATCAAAATATTATTACCCATTTTCTGCTCAAGTTGACAGAATTGCTAGAAAACTACCTTTAAATGCGTCACTTTAAAAAAAAATATACCATTTGTTTTCTCATATAAATCTTCGATAGTTCAGCACAGAGTTCAAGTTAGAACACGCATACCTACGTGAAAATCGAAATTTCCATCAATATAGAAGAATCTCAAAATAGGAAAGAATCGTAATACCTCACAGGTTACTCAGATTCTTCGAGCATTTAATTTTCTAATCTAAATTCCACACCATAATGACATCTAGGCGATGGAACACGATATATACAAAATCTTCTATTACATCACATAACTCTGGTATATTCTTGAAAAAGGATACTCGAAACTCGATCCATAAATAGAAATCAAAAATGACACTGTCGATTCAATTTAAAAAATCAAATATCAACTCGCCCAAAGTGAATTTCCCGTATAACCCCCTTTGCCCTACAATGGCTATAACGAAAACAGTATATAGGCGAAAAAAAAAAATATACTAACCGCGATACAATAATAAAAAATAGCAATTTTTTTGAATTACATAGAAAAAGGTAAACTACTATACAAAGATCTCCACGGTGACCTTTAAGCGTTATCTCATCTTATATTAAAGTTTATTTCGCCTCGACGTCGGGTAATAGACTGTAAGAAGTCGTGAGAAATGAAAGTTTTTATAGAGTGAAATAATTTTGCCGTTTCCGCGAAACAGGACGAAAGAGAAGGAAAAAAACAACACACAAGAACCACGCCTCGAGCTGAATTAGTACTCGAGTTCACATTTCACACTTTTTTTTCACACAGCTCGCTTTCACCTTAAATACCTACATCGTAATAAAAAATAAAAAAGGAAAAGAAAATTTACCGCGTCTTTACGTTCAAAGGAAAAAAGTAAACCGATACCGCCGGGGATACGGTTCCCAATTGAGATAATAGAAATAATTTACAATTTACTTCGCAAAGTTCATTCGATTTACTATTGTTTTTCAACGCCTGTGCGGTTGTCTATGGGTTATTGGATTATCTATTTCCTATTGCCGTTTCAACAAACTTCCTGAAATAAGAGTACCACGTAATCTTGTTGGGGTATTGCATCTTAGGATTTTTTTTTGGTTTCTCTTATTATAACGCGCGTATATATTCCTCGTACTATATTCTGAATAATTCATACAATACAGCGATTCAAATGTCACCCTAAAACAATACACAGGATACTCGTGTACGACATACGAACCATCGTCGTTGTCAAGTGTTCCAAAAAGTTTCTCATTCCGTTTTCAATTATACATCTTTAACGAAAATTACTTCTCAACAAAAAGACCGGTCGATGTTAAGTAGTGCGAATCCAATGTGAATGGAGTGTGCAACTTTACGTTGATAATGGTATATGAGCAAGCCGCTAACGATGACTCGAATTTCGATTAAATATTTCCATTAGAAGGTATCAACGAAAAATGTATAGAAATGATTCATAGATGGGAGTTAGCATGGTGAGCTAGTGTTTAGGTAATGACTACATGAGTTGAGGTTGTCAGATTAATATGACATCATTTCACCTCTTACAGCCACTATCTACTTCCTTCCTCTCCTCTAAATCATCTAACTGGTTAAACCAATCTGATTCCTGGTAGAAGCAATGCATTTTTGCGAACAATCAACAACAAAATCAACTTACCCGAATTTTTTCTTATAAATAATGAAAAGCATTTGACCGATTTTGATGTTTACCTAAAACAAAAAGAAATTTTAAATTATTTTCAAGACATGTACTAACATAAACGTTTTACACTATATAGTTTTTAAAAAAAAGTAAGCCTATGACCTAAAATACCCAATTTCCCAAGCTTGAATAAAAAATATCTACCCTTTCACATTCATACCAGGTCATTTAATCTCTACATTTATTCCTCCATTTATGCTAAGCCTTGCGACAATTTCGAGCGTTTAAAATTACGCGAATTCTCCGGCTTTGCGAACCGTATAACAGGCAAACGAAGCGTTCGATAAATCACACGTAGGCTAGAAATGCGAGAAAAACCCAACGGTGAAACGCGTCCTCGAACTACGCGAGCAAAAAAAAAAACAACATCAGCAAATTATTTCGAAAAATTTCACGCCGCAATAATTCAAAAACGTTAGAGAAGGAAAAAAGTCGTTGCACTCGAATGCTCGACCCAAAGAAACAGATAATTGCGAGGAAACCAGATATTTTGGGAGTCGTGTTGCATCTTCGTGAAAGGCTCGAAATTCTATAAATCATAATGCCAATATTGGTAGCAATACCAGCCTTTCGTATGCGAATGATCTTTGTAATCCCGTCGCCTTTGATAAACATCAGACGAAAATTCCGCGTAAGCGAAGTTTTCTTGGTATTAGTCGCAAAATGTGGCGCAGAATTTTCCGCCGTCCGAACTTCCTTAAATGCCAGCTAAGTCGAACGTAATAAATAGAGTTTTGAACTTTCCCTTTCGACGTCGTTTAGAAAAAGCAGCTTTGCACATACGAAATTTAAATTAGCTTGTAAAAAGTTGGAAATTTTCCCGCAATGTTGTAACGCGATAACAATAATGGCCGAAGGATTGACACTTTCGAGTAAAATTACCAAACTTCGGTTTACTTTTAAGCTGAGTTTTCAATGAAAACGAGAGTTATTACAGTTCCTTTATTTAGGAAAAAAGAGGTCGAGGGCGAAGATGGTGTTTATGTCGTTGAGGTGGTGTTTATATCATTGGGTTTTAGACAAAAGTCCAACTTTTTTCTTTAAACACATGTAGATTTAGCTTTGTGGATTACTGCACCTCATATACAAATATGGTTTTTAAGGTACACTGACTCATCCGAAAGTCCGATACCTTATGAAAATCACGTAGATGGGATAGTTGCCCCATCCAGCCGGTGCAATAAAGTCGTTTTCCATAAAGTTATACATATACATGGGTCCAAGAAGTACCTTTAAGGACTGCTGCAACAAGACAATAAAATTTGAAGATAGGTATACATATAAACGAGATTCTTCTTCTACATACCGGGTGGCTGGCTACTCGATTCGAGCAGCCAAGCGAAAAAATTAGCTAAAAAGTGAATAAATTAAATACATAATCTATTTGTGTATTTTTGACAATGAAAGTAAAATTAAAATTTTGCATTTCATTGATAGACACTTGTATGCATTAAATAAATGTTATTTATGCAATTTATTCTTGCTGATTTCATTGAAATATATAATTTATTTCTATGAGGGAAAGATTTTTGCGCTTGGGATGCTCGAATCAGGTAGTCATCCAGTATACTTGAAGTTATCGAAACATTATATTATTTTGTCAGCTCTCATAAACTTTCATCGCATCTTATTTCCGGGATTCAGAACAACATACAGGCAAATTTTCAGTTGGGTTTCGATTGAACGACTTTTCAGAAAGCATACACACACCCATATATATACATAATATACAGGAAACAAATTTGTAGTGTAACCTTCTTGCCACAGAATGCGCTGTATGGAAATGACAGACTGTTTATTCAAAATTGAGTGGATAACCATGTATATTGCTGGATTTTTTTCCTGTCAACACAGAGATTTTTTTAATCCAAAAAAATGAATCTTCTAATGAGTAATGATCATACATGTGTAATAGAAATCGTAGAGTTTAATAACCTTAGGCAGTACGTGGGATAGGTGAATGGATCATGGTAGTTGGTGTTGGTTTGAACACTGCTTCAGAGAATAGTTATGTTTAGCTTATACCTGCACAAATGGTGTTGGCATTTACAGTTTCGACAGTAGTACTCAGGCGGGATTTCTAACTGTTTTAAGTACCGATGCTAACAGCAGAACAAACTTCCCGTGTAGAAATCCAGCCTCATTATTGTTCATATATTTTAAGATTGTAAATATTACGCTGTTCTTTTCAAATTATAATTTCATCATCGCTCACCTTTCTTTTTTTTACCATTTTTAGCCAAATTTATTTTAAACTTCTATTATTTATCATGGTGTCATATAATAGAGTGATATAAGGCAATTTTGTAGGAACGAACATATGTCTGTTCTTGTTCCTGTACTGGTTCCTGGAAAGACCCAGTCTTTGATTCTGTTCCTGATTCGTTCTTATTCTCAATGCTTCAACTGTTCTCGTTACTTTCTTCGTTCTTTCAGTTCACAATTTCGTTTTCGTTCCGTTCTTCGTTCTTTCAATCATTCATGGCCTCGTTCTTGTTCGTTCTTCGTTCTGTTCTCGTTCTTCAACATTTTTTTTTTTTTTTTTTTTTTTTTTTTTTGATAACGTGCTTACTATTTATATGTTGTTGTTGAAATTGAAAATTAATTAATTGAAGCTAATTAATGAAAAAAAAGACTTACTATGGTTATACATAATACTTGAACACTTTTATTAGTTTCTTATTTTCTTTTTCCCCTCATGATTTCCATAAATTTCATGATGAACCATGAACTTTTAAAAGAACAAGAACAACCAAAAATTACATTGTTATTGTTCTTGTTCTCGCAACACAACATTGTACATTAGTTGCTTCTCGTTTGATTCTTCAATCTTTCAATTTGAAAATATACTGTTCTCGTTCTTGTTCCTATTCCTCAGGAACAATGAAAATTCTCCGTTCTTGTTCTTCGTTTTCGTTCTGGTGTTTATACCCACAACAACGATATAAGGACACTAAAATATTCAAATTTCAGCACATTAAGAAAATTTAAAGGGAATTTAGAAGCAAAAAAGAGCTTCTGGAGGGAAAATGAAGTTTGGAAATATCATGAATCGTCCATATGCCCATATCTCTTCAATTAAATGTAACAAAAATATTTAAATATTGTATAAAGGCTTAATAATCACAATATAACTACTTGCACATGGATCAAAATAAATCCAAAATGACAGATCGTCCAATTTTAAAGAAGGTTTAAGGAGCCTCAAATAAATCATATTTAATAAATATGGATTCATGATGGCATGTAGGAAGGGATTTTCACCCTTAGTATTTCATAATGAGTACAAAGAAATCGACGAAATTATTTGTAAGTCTGTACAAGCCTTTATTAAAAAGTTAAAAACTCATAGCTGCTTACTTTTTAACAATTATAATTATGAAATTTTGACACATAAAATATTTACAATTGATAATAAAAGCAATTTCAACAAGAACATACTTAAATTAAGCAACTCCTTAGTTGACCCTCCATAGGGATGAAAGAAAAAAAAGCGACTTTTCGAGAAGTTTAATCATAGCGCAGGTACTGGACGTAACAGAATTGCGCACTCGAAAGTGTCACAAAGGACGACATTATGAAAGATCATTTTGAAAGGTTTCCTTTTCTTATAAATGAAATGCAAACAAGTATCGAAGAATTTTTTATTCATTTTTATTTGATTTTCACGGAGTTGGTGGCTTGGCATCGAATGAAATTAAAGAGCGAAAAAAATACTTCAACGTACTCGTCAACTCGAAAAAAGGAGCTTTATATAATCGAATATAAAATATGCCAAATATAAATTCACCCTTCCTACCATGTCCACTTCTTTCCATTTATAATAAAAATATTAAAAAAAAGAAATCCTTCTATCGACATTTCAGTCCGTTCGTGACTCGATGTATACGAAAAGCTAATGCAGAGGAAATTTCCTATTTAAGCTCCAACCTTCGACCATTCGAGTTATTAAACAACCTAAACAAAATACTACGATTAGCGTAAATGTTTTTTCAAAACTCTCTCTACTCGACTGTTCGATCTCGTAACCCGATAAACACCTTAAAACATTTACGTTATTTGTATTCATCAAATAAACACGTTGGAAAATTTCTAGACGCGATTGTTTTCAGTAATTTGCGTTAATGACTACTGCCTTAACGCTATCGTAAAATCTCGAACCGAGAACCATTTCGTTTTGCTTTTATTTACCGCGTCGAATGTTTATTTACTCGTTGGCGTGTAATTAATTCGCGAATAAAATCGATTGAATTGAGTTTAAATTTAGGAAGTTAATCTTAATCGTATGGTGATGCGGCTTACGTACTCTCTTTTGTTTATTTCAATCGTTGAAGAATTTGCGCGCCAGACGCGAATGTGAAAAATGTTCACCTTCTGACTAAGCCTGTATCACTATTGGCGATAAAAGGAGGAAATTTCTTTCATTTCAATTATCATTCACCACAATATAATGCGAAGGATTTGAAAATAGAATCCTTTATGGCCAAATAGGCGACAGAATTTCCAAGCCGGCCTTTAGTGTGAATATAAGTAACCTACATGAATGCAGCGTATTTTGTGTATTCCGAAAACAGCTGTTAACCTTTATCGCAAGTGCAAGGCAACTCGTTTCACGACGTTAACGATGTTGCATCTACCTAAAAACTGAAAGAAGACTGTTTCAATTTTTGTTTGTTTGTTTGTTTTTTTTTTTTTTTGCTAAAAATAATCACTGGTTAATGGACTTGAAAAAATATTCAACAATTCAAAAAGTTTATCGATCAAACCAGCGAATAGCAAAAAATGGGGATTGGTAAGTAGAGTAGGGATATTGAATGGTTAATTTTCCGAATAATAATCTCATAGGAAAAAATATTAATATAACTTGAATTATAGATACATTTATATGCAAATTATCTTTATGAGTCCTAAAAAGCTGTAACTATTTATTTATTTAGGTAAAAATTATTTTAATGAAGTTTATTTGCGATCATGTCGAAACTACCTATCGCTCATTCCCTTTTTTAAATCTTATGCTTGAAATGAATAATAATGAATGTCTGCTTATTTTGGGAGAAATTACAACTGGAAGTTAATTCAAAAAATAAAGAAAAACGAAAGGAAAATTCAAGTCTGAAGAAAATTACAAAGCAGAAGGAATTATATTCAACAAGGAAAATAATAATAATAATAGATTTCCATTAGCGCCTCTTTCTCAAAATATGGTATTACATAACAGTATTCTTGAAAATAAAGAATTACTAAATATTCAAAGTGTAGGAGACTTTTTTTTATCACCGTTTTCTTTTTATTAAAAAATAACGTTGTTTGTTACATTTTTATTATTACTATAATTTTATAATTATTTTAGTACGTTATTACTCATTTTTCGATGTAGTACCATAAGTCATAGTTGAGTTTACCAGTGTTTAAACTTAAAATTACTTCCAATTTTTACACTTGTAAGTTTGTTTCGAAGGTGCTGTTAACTCAATCGTGAAGATTCCCAAAGATTAATTTACTAGTCATGTTTCTTCTGCTTCATTTTTATTAAGTTATTTGCAATATTTTTCAAGTTTATATTGTTACTTACTGCGGTGTTGAGTAACAGCTTTTTGAAACTTGATTTTGAAGAAATCACCAAGATAAATTAGGTAATCATTTTTATTTTTCTGAATAATTGAAAATAGTTGTACCACCTATCGTTCTTACTTAGAGTGCAGACTTGAAAAAAAGAACGTTGAAAATGAATCGTTCAGTGAACGAATTTTTAAACCTCATAAAAGAGTGATGGTGATCTCCTAAAATTTAGAAACATTATTATTAGACTGGGTGTACCGGTATATCGTTATCAATGTGCTTAGAGCACTATAACAGATGAGTATATGCGCATACGCCATTATTGGTCCAGAAAGACCATTATCAACTATTATGTACAAAAACGAAAAAATGTCATCATTTCATCAATTTTTGCCGCAAGGACTGGGATTCACTCCGGATTCGTTCATCTCGACTTCGGAGTCAGGTTGGAGTCAGAGTTCGCCTTCAGTCATATGATATTTTACTTACCTACCCATATCTTATTCATTTTATTAATATTATTGAACCAATAATTTACCTTTTGAAGTTCAAGATTTACTCTTACACCCCTTCTTTAATTTCAAAAGAGGGCAACCTCTCTTTTTTCTTTTTTTTTCCATCCACACAGCTATCTCGCCAAATCGATGCAAAATATAGAGCCAAAATATGATGCTTTTGTAATGACGTATTAATATCTACTCCGAGAAAACTAAGAATGATGAAAATGTAAGCTTCCTTACCTACATTCGTCTTACATTTCAATGAGAATCACGTCACGAGATCTTCGTATAATTAAAAACTCGAAAAAGGTTCTTTGGAATGTCACAGGCGTGCCTTACTTTTAAAAAGGTCTAAATATAGTTTAATAAAGGAAAGATCTTTTTACAAATAGTAAGAAAAGGAAGGAAAGAGCATCTCGTCATTGGAAAACTAGATAAACGAAAAATTCCGAATTAATAATCTTTTTGGAAAATACCTAAATCGAAAAACTACACAATGACAACATTTAAATGGGTAAGTTGAATATACAAAATCGTAAGCCCGCCGAGTTCAGTTTGGTTACGGCGTTGGGCGATTTGAAAATACGAGAAAAAACCCACCATTCAAGCATCACCGCGAAGTTGGATTTTCAATAGCGAACATTCGATTCTCGGAATTCCAGCTAATTTGAAACGAAAAAGCTGTACGAGGAAAAGCTTACGAAGCGAAATTCGACACGCCTCGACGATTACTGCGTTCGTGCTGCCCGGACGCCGGCGATACCTTTTGGTATGAAATTATAAACGCTTGTCCTGTATTTAAACTAGCTTGCCTTCATTTTATAAATGAATATGGAGTGAAATCGAATGAAACTGGATTTTTCATCTCGTAAGTACAGAGCGTTTCATTTTAGCTGCACCACCCGCCAAGCCTAAATAGAGCAACTCAAATTATATACATGTATGGTGGTCTGCCAGCTCGAAAATTTGAAGGTACTAAAATATGCCGAGTTGAAAAATAAAACGCAAGCAGCCATGCCCGATTACTGAAACAGTTTTTATTTGGGGATTGTCAGGCCACTCTCAATACCAAGTTTGAAACCCCCAATCTTATCCCTTCTAAAACCACTTGAGAAGTTGAATTTAGAACAAATGTAATATTTTTTGTTAAGCAAAAATCATATGAAAACAAATTTTTCAAATTATAGCTACTTAAGACTCTACAAATTATCCTCAAAATTTTATGATTAGCCATTTTGAATCCATTTTGACCTAAATTCAAAAGATCATATTCTGGTCATCAACTAACCCTACATACAAAGTTTGACCTTTATAGTTTAATATGGTGAGGAGATATGGAAGATTCAAGAAATTTTATGACTCAAAACTTCCTCAAAAAGCAGTTTTTTCTCTAACTCTCCTCCAAATGCACTTGAGAAGCTGTAATTTAGATAATTATGTATACCTTCAGCTGAAAAATTGTCTACACATCTATGAGCATGCAACCTGATTACGTTGATGAATATGAAAAATCATTGTGAAAATTGGTGAAATTTTTTAGTTTTTAGTCAATAACTTCTGAAATAATATATTAGAGATCCTTTTGAAAAAATTCTTTGCAAATGTGAATACACGCTCCACAAATTTTAGTGACTTCATTAAAAATCAAAAAGAAAAAATTTCTTATTTCAAATTTTTTTCTCAAAATCCAAACAATCTAGGAAACGGTTGCTCACCATAATTTGTGAAACATACATTCGTACTTAATTACAGAAGAATTTTTTGAAGAGCGTGTTCAATATGCAGGTACAATTTCAGAAGCTATTTACAAAAGATTATAAAATTTACCTTATGGTTTTTGGTACTTATCGCATATTATATCTTCCCTTTTATTCTTTGTACATCCCATCATCTTTTATCAGTAGAATTATAATGCTTCATTCATAGTTTATGAAATATAAATTTTTAAACTTAGATCATTTTACGGCTAAATTTTACATCAGCTCCTTCAAAATTTGAAGCAGGCAAGTCATCATAATTATATGTATGTAAATTGAGTTGCTCTGTTTGTCGTTTGCGAGTTGTGCTACCGAAAAGGAAGGACCTGTATTATTTAAAAATGACGAGCGAAGGATTTGAAAACATTGTAAGGCGTTGGTGATTCGTGATGCGTGGCTTGAGTGGTAATAATTTACTCGCATTCCCACTGGTACCATAAAAATTTGCGGTCATTTCGTGCGCTTAGTAATGGCATTACGATAAATTTGATTAAAGCTGAAAATTCTGGCTTGGTATTGCTACGAAATTGTGCATCACTTTACGATTTCATAACATACCACCGAAGCCCAATCCACCATGTGGAGTCTTACATACTGGGCGTGTAATAAAAACGAGTTATTTCGCCATCACTACCGTCGTAAATTCTTCTTGTCCCCCTTTCCTACATGGAAAAAGATTTAAAAGCCATAAACATTTTCCACCTCCGATACCTCGTCGTCGTATGCACAAACATCTGTATATGCCGCACGAGTACGCCGGGCGAATACACCAGCCTTAATTATTAAACATCGAAGTCAATAAGATACAATGACCCCTAGGGATTCAACTTTATACACGTCTTGGCTTTTCAAAATAAACGACATCGCGATACTCGTATACCTGCAGCGTAGCCCCGTCAATTCTACTATGGCAACTTTTGCCCCCGCACAACATTCGTCAAGTCTAATTATAGCCCCTAGACCAGCCACGTGCAATAAACTATCCGTGCCATCGGTGAAAAAGGTGCTTCGCTAAAATAAAAGTTACCTAAGAAAACAATGTCTTAATAACTCGCTAATACCAAAAACGTGAGTCGCATTATTCGCCGGCGCTCCTATATAACCGTTAAACAAAGCGCTTTTAATGCAACTTTAATAGACTTTTTGGAGTTGAGAAGCTGCGTCGGCTTTGACTGACACTATAACGAGTGTTCTTGTTTTCTCATTATCGCGGACGTTTTCCCATCGCCCAAAAAGTTTTTCCTCGCTTCGTATTTTTCCACCTACCAGCGTTATTGGATTCGTTGTCGGGATTTTTTTGCATTGCTTTTCACCTTTTTTAAATATTCAGCGAGCGCATTTATAACTTGTAATTACACGTAACGAAGTTATTATAGAGGTAAGGCGTGATTCTCTTCGTCCGATATCTTTGTTTCACTGAAAGACTCCATGGCAGTAAGTATAATGGACGTCTAATTATTTCGCCAGCTCATTCCCTTTTCGCGAAAGTAGGCTCTTGTAATTTGGGTGTTTTAATTTATTCTTCAATAAAACACTCAGGAACTGTGAGTGTTAAAACATAAATGCTGAGTCAGCGATTTCTTATTTGAATCATAAAATTACATACATTCAGCGATACTGAAATTTTAGTAATCGGTAGATATTTATTATTTTTTATCAATAAAAAAATTAAATAAACTACTTTTCATGCTTCAGTAAAAGACTAAAAAGTTGAGAAAATTTTCTAGCTTCAAACAAAATAAAATGAAAGAAGTAAGAGTAGCCAAACCACCACATGTGATGTGGAAGGGAAGGAGGAGGGATTATAAATCTCAAAATGTGGTGGGAATGAACAAAAAATTGAAAAATCTTCATTTAGATTTCATATTATTAAAAAAAAAAAAGTAAGCAGCCATGCCGCATTACTGGAGCTGAGTTTTTAACTGCAGCTAGTTCTAGTTTGGTGATTAATAACGTTGCTGAACCCTTCATGACTACAGGCCACACCCAATACCAAGTCTGAGAAGTGAAAACCCTTTCCCTATCCCTTCCAAAACTACTTAAGAAGTTGAATATGAAACAAATGTAGTATTATATGTTGCCATGAAATAATCATACAAAGACATATTTCTCAAATTATGATTATTTGAGGCTCCTCAAATTATCTTAAAATCCTGATAATCCGCCATTTTGAATTGTTTTGACCCGACTGAAGAAGTCATATTCTGGTCATTAACTAATCCTACACACGAAGTTTTACTTTTCTAGGCCGATTTGGTGACGAGATATGGATGATTCATGAAATTTACTGTCGCAATTTCCCCTCCAAAAGCAGTTTTTTGCTCCAACTCCCCTCCACATTCACTTGGGAAGCTAAAATCAGATTAAGTTAGTCACTTGAACTCATTTCATCACATGACACCACAATAAAAAATTTTCGACCCTTCATGTACTCCCACCATATTTTGAGGTCGATAACTCTTCCTTCTCCCTTCCAACATCATGTATGGAGATAAATTGCGGAAAATGTATACTTCTTATCCCCAATAATCATATATGAGTTCATATTAATTACATTTTTACAAATTTGACGATTCTCAAGATTCTCAAGCTCTACTCAAATTTTGATAATCCTTCACTTTGCATCCATTTTGATCCAAATTCAAGAGGCCATATTTTGGTCACAAACTAACCCCACACAAAAAGTTTGACCTTTCTAAGTTGATTTAGTGAGGAGATATAGAAAATTTAAGAAACTTCATAACTCAAAACTTTCTCAAAAAGCCGTTTTTTGCTCTAACTTCCCTCAAAATACACTTAAAAAGCACAAATTCAAAAATAAACTTGATAAAGGAATTGTACACGCACTTTGCAACTTGCAGAACTTCTAAACCACCGATAACACTGTTTTCATCAAACCTACTCGTCACCCCGCTTCTTTTTTACCTCTTAACTTATTACCCCATCGTAACGCTCCTCTTAAATTGGATATGTTGGTGCCCATGACTCACTCTTTTATATGAGATCAAAATCAAGAAGTTTGAGCTATTTGCACTTTCTCCAGATCGCCTCAAAATTTGATTGATCCGCCATTTTGTATTTTTTCGAAAAAATAAACAAGTACCTTCGTTAAATTTCAAAGAAGAGTCTCTCATCAAGTTTTGAGCAAATTTCATGAATACCTGCTGGCACTACGCGTGGTGGAAAAAATATATATATACCAAACAGTTGGACATTCGCCAGATGATTACAAATGGTCTGGAACGCAAAGATTTGAGCTCCACACCCTCCTCCGACCATCCCTTCTCAAATCAAGTAAGCTGTAATAGCTATCGTTATTAAGTTAAAAACAGCTCATAAGCCCAGGTGACTAACCTATTCTAATTTCAGCCTCCTTAGTGAATTTGAAAGGAAGTAGAGCAAAATAAGATGTTTGGAGCGGAAAATCACAAAAGGAAATTTCACGAATTGTCCCAATCTTCTCATCCAATCGACCTAATGTTGAAAAAGGATTGAGTACCCTCTAATTACTAAAATTTGAAAAACATAAGCTTATATAATTATTAGAAGCACGGAATATTACAACACCACGGGTACATGCATGCGGCAATTCATCAAGTCAAATGCAAAATCTAAGCATATAATTTGTTGAGAAAATTTTTGAGCTAGACCAAAAAAGGTTGAAAATGGTCCTTAAAGTTGTAACAAACCATTGTAAACTAAACAAACCACTCCAACTACTGTAAACTATCAAAGATGCTATGATTACCCCCTCTATGAGTCAACACAGGTGATACAGACGCGAAAATGAGGTTGAGGCTTCTTGGGAGATTAAGCGAGAGAACATCACAGATGTAAATTAATAAAACAGGATATGAAGGGGAAGACAAATGAAGAATATCTCAGCGCTGCTATCGCTAGGTTTAACCCATGGACCATTTGTGTCTATCTATTGAACGTAGTGACAGCAGCGTTAAAATGGACGCTAATTTAGTTGTCGTATTTTTCATTGCCCTTACGTCTCTTAAAATCAGTATATCTCGCCATTATACTGACACAAGTTTCATATCTTATTTTATTAGTTTACATTCCTTGGGCTTGAATTCATGGCCAACTATAGACAGTACTATTCAAATAAACTGTCCTATATTAGCAGCTTTAATCACTGACTATTACAATCTTAGCTCTCTAAACTGAAGTGATAACTTAGTTTCGTAAAACGATTACATCGAAAACGAAAACTGTTGAAGCTGAAAGCTAGAAGTCTAGGTCTAACTTCTAACAATGAACCATGAAATGAAACAAACTATCTTATTGTTCTCAAGTATGAGTAGCGTAATATAGAAAAGGAATAAAAGATAACATACTGCATTGCAGTTATCCTTGTGAAAAGAAGACAAAATTGAGCTGAAATACTGACCCCTTAGTTTATAACATCTTATTGGCTTTTTAAATAGAGCTCTATACAAGCTTGATTAAAGTTATGAAGTTCAAATGATGCTGCATAAATTGAGCTCCAAGAAAGAGGCTCTTGACAGATGCCATTCAACTTACGACACAGCGTACGTAGCAGTTATTTTATTATATAATGTCCCAACAGAGTCGTTGATTCGAGATTATGATGAGTTCTGGGACACAGTGGCTTACATATACACAAATTACATGGTGCGAAAAAAAATGGAGATGACGTTAGTGATATAGAATCTAATAGAGGCAGATGAATGTTTTTAGAATAATAACAAATAACGTAATGTCGAAAACAGAAAAAAAAAACGAAAAGATAATGATGTCTGAGGATATAGAAAATTTTTCAAAATAACCACGTATAACTCGAGAACTTATTTCAACGAAATGAAAAAATATCATTGCCATTTAATAACATTTTTTTTGGGCCAATAAAAGTAAACTTCTCTTAGCCCGATGAAATCCTTGTCATTGAATTAATACATAAGAAATAGTTGGAAAAATGGTGTACGCTGCAGACAGTAATGTTATAAGCGAACCAAGTCGGAGGAGATTTCAAAGACAGAAATGCAACAGCTTAAGCAACAGGCGAAGGGAAAATATAAAGCAGAATTAAACTGCTGCCATAAACTTTTGCTGGTCTTCGTACGATTGTGAGAAAAAACAACTCATCCCTTTTAAAGCCATTATACGAATTAAATTGCAACGCATCTTTTTCCGGTGATATTTACAAGTCGGAAAGAAAAACGAATGCGTTTCTGAAACGTATTAAGGAACCAAAACTACCCGAATTTTTATGGCGCGTGAAGCTTACTCGGTGATTTGCGAAATCACCGAATTACTCGAAAAGACGAGGCTAATTTTTCGGACTGACGAGGAATTAAAAAATTCCAACTGAATGCTCACCAAAAGATGCTCCTACCCGAGTATTCGTAAGAGAAAATAATTTATTTATGCTAGAAAGAGATTATTCTGGTACCTACGCTTATATGGCTTCCAGAGAACACTCGTTTAGAGCGAAAAGTTTGTTACATGATGAAAGCCACGTATAGGAAATTAAGAGCGGACCGACCATCAGCTGTCTGTTATGTTTATTCTCCGGAACTAGCCAATTAAAACGTTCGAAACTTAATTTGAAATTCACGAAGAGTTTTTTCTCGTAGTCAGCTCTTCGCGGCAACCGTAAACATTTCGAGCTTGTTCTAATTACGTTGAGCGCGCTACGCGAAGCTCGTTTTCGATTTTCAAAGAACCGTCGAGGATTTATACGATGAGAAAAGCATGCAAAATGTCCTAAACGTCCCATTGTGACTGTTTTTCTCCATCCACGGCTCCAGTTTAGAACGACTTCGCCACCGCTCAAAATAAACTATCCATGTATCACTGTCAAAGAGAAGTCGAGAATTTATTACCATACAACTGTCGACTTTACCTTATTCATCTTTCTTCGCTATTCGATGGGTTGACATTTTACGAAACGAAACAATTACGCGGCCTGATTTAAAGAGTGGAAAAGCGAGATTTTAATTAACACCGGTACTCCAGAGGGGTGATTTTTTTTCTAATAAACATTTTTCATCGGGATCTGAATTCGTGAAAAACGCAACCATTTTGATAGATACGGATACGCGAAGAAAATGAAATGGATTTCGAACTTCATAGGCAATTTTTTTTTTCATTTACGGGCCAAATTCAACGATAACATCTCGCTAATGAAATGAAAATATTTACAATTTACCGATAAAAAGTTCGCTGCTTGCGAACGGTACAGCCAAAGAATCGACGTAACGGTGCTTAAAATTTATAACATTATTAGCGAATAAACTTTCGACTGGTAAAGTATTTATTTTGAACTTGGCTATAACTTTGAAGTTCGTTCTAGTTACTTTTGATCGCTGACGCGATGCCAATGAAAATAATTTCGCGCCCTTCGTTTTCGCACTTTCTCACTCTTCTAGTCGGTTATCGCTTCACGTACAGATGTTGTTTGTTCGCTTGAGTTTTTTTTCCTCCGTTTTTACAATCATTCGCCGAGAACGTGGTAATTTTAGAACTACAGAAGTTCAATTCGACCCGCCATTTCCTCGTAGAAAAATCTCCGCGTTACGCGTACGTGATATTAAATACTTGCAAGTATATTTTGAGGAGGAAGAAAAAAAAACGCTCTCGAGGGTTGGACGTTTTGGCGCGTTTTTAGCAGCGAAGCTATTCGATCCGAAAGGTCCCACGGTGCTGCCTGTAATTGCAGAGTGAAATTCTTCTTTACTCGAGTTACTTTTTCATTTCCGTCTTGAGTTTCATATTATCAACTTCATCCAACGCATACTTTCCGCGCTAATCGTGATATTGAATCTTTATCGATAAGCTTTTTCTTATAATCTTAATTACCTCCACACTTTTTACTAAGATCAATTCATTTTTTAGCTGAGTTACTAACAGAGAATGATAGCTATTACAGTCTATATATTTGTGTTATATCGTGAAATGTTTAGGAGGAAAAACAATTTCAATACAGCTCAAATGACCGATTACTCAAATTTTGACGATAGCTGGAGGAGGGGCGAATGATTCAAAATCCTTGTTCTTAAAGTAAAGGATACCAACATATTCACGTTTCAGCATCTATCTACATTTACAATGGAATTGGCGTAAAAAATGTTTATTGAAGAGAACTGGCACTAAATTGCATCGAACTTTGTATTTCTCATGGTGGGTTCAAGCTCTATTGAAAAAAACAATTTCTCTGCACTTTCTCATAAGTACTTACAGACCTCCTTTGAGGTCTTATAATTCAAAACTGTCTCATATTAAGGATAAGGAAATGACTCATCATAAAGATCAGTGTTTGAGACTGAGAGACTAGACCATCTTGCTGAACATTCCCAGTCGTGCTTCTAAATTCAAGCAATAGGCATTCATCGATTTTATATGTATGTGGTCGATAGTACTCAAATTACGAGTAAAGCTCGGACACGCCAGTTTCTGGTAAAATTCCGCAATCATTTCCAATAACAAGATTTCTTACGTATTGAAGGGTATAAAAATAGAGAGAAGGGATGAAAGTACGACGGGTAAAAAATGATGGCAGTCATCTCCTTGTAACCGCACCGAGCTCATGCTATACACACGTACATAATGTATGAAACGACTTCGGCGTGGTTTATAATTGATATCGAAAATGGCATTGGTCGAGAAATTGCAAACTATTAATTCAAATAGCCTGCACTGGTACCACATAAATACCCTAAATGTGAGTTCTTTCCTCAACTTGACTCATTTTCGCGAATATCCACGCAGCATAACTCACCGTCTCTTCTCTACGATACCTGGACATCGTTCACATTCTATCGTAACGCTATCGAAGTGATAACCTATGATAATTCAGTTCAAAGTACTTATTTGAAATCTCGTCGCAAACTCCTAAACGAGAATTCACTTTGGCCGAAGTTTTGACAGATATTTAATTGCATTATTCAGCTCGTATTATTACAGCAAGGGTAAGTTTTCGAATTAGTTTTACGTCGCGTAAAACACCTTATTCTTCAGAAAACTATGGCTTCGATATGTGACTTGGAGCGAATCGATGCGAACCTCCGTTACGATGCTTGGATCCGTTAACGAATACGAATTGAAAATTTTCAGACGCTTGTGCATACGTCGACGGCGACGTGAGCTCGAGTGAATAATTTACGATCGCTCGTACATTACAGGCGGCTTCATTATGCGGGTTGCATAAAAGGCGAAATTTTTTCACGCGATTACGGTCGTTAAACCGTTGGAAATCGTTGCTTTAAGACGTAATATTACCGCTGTTGAAATTGTATTACGGTGTTACGAATTACCCCCGAATAGCGAGGCAGAAAAAATTAATTAGCGAAATAGTATAACGCGATTTTGCAAAGGGTGGATATTTTTCACGCCGGTGAAAAGGTCGGCTGCGTCGGCTCGATTAGCTAGCTTCGTTCGGGTGAACTCGATAAACTTACCGCGAATTAATTAAAAAATACGATTTTTTTTTTAATTTCCAAATCGCGTGTTTATTATTAAGAATTAAACGCGATCGATACGTCTCACCTGTAGTAGGCATTTTCGTATGGAAAAGTTGGTATACAAAACGGAAAAACCGAATAAACTTTGAATTGGATTTATATTCGAAAATTTTCTAGCTAACAATTCTCAAGTTACGACGGGCGAAAAATTCGAATTTAAAGCAATTTTTTTCGCAATATATTACGTATCCAATTTTAATACTGTGCCCTTCGATTTAAAATATAGGCAATATTTATTATAGAAATGTACGCTTAGTCGACTACTTCTCCTTTTGAAGGAACCATTTTCAAATCTAGTTTTCTTTCCAGGTGAAATTCAGTTCTCATCAACATTCTGGGAACATTTGGATGTGAATATGAGCCATGAAATGAATATTTAATGTAGAAATAATAATTTGAAACCTGAAGGTAGAAGAGTGAAAATAAAAATAATTCTGAGAAAACATAATTTCAGTTCAAGTTAATCATTCATTGGGTCTCAAAGTGACATAATATAGGCACCTGATTATTAAATTGTGCTTGAAAGTTTGAGAATCTTTGAAAAATACAGAAATCATCGTACAATTTAAGGGATAATATCATTTAAAAAATAAATTAAAAACATTTTTAATCCCATAAATACTGAACAAATTGATCCTTCAAATTATTTCTGAACTTCGAACAATGAAATACGACATTTCAGGTTGAGGATCATGGACGCAGTAAAATTTTCAATTTCCTTGAAATACACTTTTTCGCAATGTTTTCAAACTTTAACTCCAGTACAAGTGAATTTAGGTTACTTCCAGGGGCGGGGGACGGAGAAATATATAGAATCATATCATATCATCAACTGGCAACATATTACAAAGTTTTCAGGGCATCAGGATACTTTGGTTATTTTCAAAAATTAACAAAAACATCGGTAATATAACAGTCGTGTAGATAGTATGGGTTTAATTTAGATTATTTCATACTCCAGACAAAGAATAAGCTCGATTTTTACCTCAAAACGCTTCTGAAAAAATTACATTACAAACCTCAAACTTTAGGAACCCTATAGAGCAAAGAAAATAGGGCATATTTGGTTTCCTAGATTTGAAAACCTTCACCCTGCTATGTGCACACTAGCGATAAATTACATTTGCCGTTCATTTCTGAAAATGACCAAAATCGTTGCTTTTTGAAAAAATTAAAAAATGATTCATGCCTCTTGAATTTGAAAAAAATACATGGCTAATATTTTTTTTTTCACAATTTTCATCGCAAATATGATCTTGAAACGTAAAAAATTTATAAATGCTTGAAAGTTACTTTTTTTAACATGAAAATTTTTCTAATTTGATTTGGATTTCAATTTAGTGGCGTTTTACTTCAGCCAATCATCTAATTCAGAGTTGAAAATTGTGAAGCCAAAGCTAAATCATAAACCAAATTAAGCCAAAAGTAGTTTCATTTTTTAGCTCTGTAACCCTAGTTACCAGAGCATTCTTATAAATCATCAGTAATGAATATGAAGAAATTGCCAATTCTTCCCTTTCCTTTTTACACTTTTTCATAATTTCTCCACATCTAGCTCCTCCCCTACCACTCTTTTTTTCTCAGTAATACTAGGTACGTCATATACTCCACATTTTTATGCAACCAGCCTATTTCTATCTGTCTTGCACAATGAAATAAAGATTTTTAAAGTTGAAATAACTACAGAATGAAAAAAAATATTTTTAAAAGCTTCATACTTTGGCCCCTTCAGCGAATAAAGTAGGTAAACTATCATATACGAGTGTCATAGGAGCTGTCAGTCATGTGGTACGAAGGGGGTCTTATTGAGGAGAAACACCCTGCATGGTCAATTGGTCATCCTATTGTTAGCCTTAAAAGTGATTCCCTTTAAAAATCACATTTATGCAACCAGATTAGAGGGAAACACCTATGTATCTAGCTATCTACTATTTATCTAGGAATTCGAAGGCTTCAGCTTCACCAAGATTATAAAAACAACGCGAAATTAAAATTTTACAAGAGTGCTTCATGCTTTAGAAAATGGACGTCGCATCGTAACAGACATAATTAACTACGAAGAACAATATACGAGTATTTTCTCGTTACGAGCTGTGCATCATGGAATTAATAAGCGAATATGCGATTTTTCAACTCCTTCTTTTAAGCGCAACATAGCGCCAAGCAAGCGAGCTCGTAAAATCGTATAATTTCTAACGTCGCGTCGCCATTAAATTTTAACCCGGCTCGAAGGTCGAACCGAAAAGAATCGAATTATGCAGCTTTCTACTTTATTAGTTTATCGAATGATAATAATTCAATTAACCGACACGACGTACGTCTTGCATGCGATAATATAAAAATGGAACGCTTCGACGATATTATAATGAAAAGCCAATTCGTCGCTTTTCTCGCGTTAATTTAAATACCGCGTTGCCGAAAGGGTTAGAAATGTGGTGAAGTTTTGTCATCTTTGTTTCAACCGTTTTGGCAGTAAGCTCGGTTCGCACTTCGTAATGAGCTACGAATGTCGTATTTTCGAAGATGTAATTTTTCCCAGTTTAAACATTATTAGAATTCTATCAAATAACAACGTTGCACGAGGCACTAATTGATTTTTTTTAAGTAAGCAGCCATGTTGCATTACTGGAGCTGAGTTTTTAACTGGGGCTTGTTCAGGTTTATAAATAACATTATTAACTCCTTCATGTCTATAAGCCACACCCAATACCAACTCTAAAAACCACAACCCTATACCTTACAAAACTACTTACGAAGTTGAACTTGGAACAAATGTAGTATTTTTTGCCATACAATAATCATATGAATATTGAACACATATTTCTAAAATTATAATTATATGAGACTCCTCAAATTATCTTCAAATTTTTACGATCCGCCATTTTGGATTTATTTTAACCCAAATTTAAGAGATCATATTCTGGTCATCAACTAACTCTATATTCGAAGTTTGACTTTTCTAAGTCGATTTGGTGAGAAGATATGGAAGATTCATGAAATTTCCTATAGTAATTTCCCCTCCAAAAGTCGATATTGCTCCAACTCCCCTACAGGTTCGCTTGGGAAGGAAAAATCAGAATAAATTAGTCACTTGTGCTCATTTTATCATATGACACCACAATAAAAATATTTTCGACCTTTCCTGTACCAACACTATATTTTGAGGTCGATAACCACTCCTTCTCCTCTCCAATATCATGTATGGAGGTGAATAGGGGGATATGATATACCTCTTATTCCCATTGATTAATATGAGTTCATATTAATTATATTTCTACCGATCTGAGGTTCCTCAACTTCTACTCAAATTTTGATAATCCGCCATTTTGAATCCATTATGACCCAAATTTAAGAAGTCATATTTTGGTCATCAACTAACCTCACATACAAAGTTTAACTTTTCTAGGTCGATTTGATGAGGAGATATAGAATATTTAAGAAATTTCATAACTCAAAACCTACTCAAAAAGCCGTTTTTTGCTTCAACTCCCCTCCAAATGAACTCGTAAAGCTTAAATTTGGATATGTTAGTGTCTATAAATCACTATTTTATATGAGATCAAAAACAAAACATTTGAATCATTAGCCTTTTCTCCAACTCCCTCAGAATTTGAGGGATCCGCCATTTTAAAGTGTCTCTTACCTAAGTTTGAGCGATTTTTACGAATAACCGCCAGCGTTATGCGTAGGAGGAAAATAGATATACATACAAACAAAAAGTTGAACATTTGCCAGATAATTACAAATGGTCTGAAA